>OX637512.1:15081055-16501333 GCA_951799955.1 Apamea anceps | reverse complement strand
TTTCGACATTTGTTCCGGATCATGCAGTCAGCTAGGAAATGCCAACCATCTTGTTTTAAAATATTGACCGAAACATTGAAATGCCAGGCTCCATCAAGATTTAAAATTTTGACCAAATGTCTTAAAGATCTTCTTACAGAAATAAAAATAATTTCATTTCATATTTGAATATTGGCAATTGTATTTTCTTTTTTTTTCTATAAAACTTAGTGAATTTATCTTGTGAATTTAATGATTTTAAACACTTTTAAGTTAAAGAAAAAGGCAGAATAAAATAATTTACAAGTAGGTACTTCGTGGGTGGTGCTACGAAGTGCTACGCGGTGCTACGATTTGGCCTACGAAAACGTAGAGGGCTCCAAGAAATTTATTAGTACGAATTTTGCGAAGAGTGAATATGTGTGATATAAGTTAACTCTATAATATTATGAGAAAGAAATCAAATATTGTTTATATATTGTTGCGTAGCAACGAAATAACGTCAATACTCGTATATTATGGAATATTAAGTTATTGAACTGCAAATATGTACCAAGCCGCGAGAAGCAGCTACATTTTTCTTTACAGATCACACAGGGAGATATTATTATGTAAAAAAGGGAACTAAAAACACAATGCAACAGTAATAATTTTATTTATTTTTAAATTATTAATATAATAAGTACGAACGTAAGTAACTCAATGTCTTAATATTTTTTTTCACTAGTCGGTTTTAAGAGACACATTAGGGTCACAAAATATACAGAAATCCAGCTCGATACAACGAGGGCCTGGCTCCATGAAACAAGGCGCACACACACAACGTTTACGAGCATAAATACCTTACAGATGTAAGGTACTCGTATTTATGCTGCGTTTTGTAATCTTGATTCAAAAGTGATATTCTCAAGTATTGATAGATATTTTATGGTGCTACGAATATAGTATTATGACGACGACAATACTATTATGAAGTAGATGCTCATGTAGGTGTACGTGAAATAAAAAATAATGTTTTGTTTTTCTTCCAGCTACATGAATTTACTTTTCGATATATTAGTCAAAAATTAAAATCATGCCGGACACGCTTTTAACATACACACTGTACCCATTTATTTTATGTCGTGGTTGTGCTGTCCAAAATGAAGAATGAGTGCACCTTCAACGGTCACAGCACATGCCTTGCAGCCTCGACCCTGGCTGCTGCATCTCCACCGCTTCTTTGACACATGTTCACTGGACTTCCGCAAACAGAACCGGTAGTTATTAATCACTAGCATAGTATTACCAAAAGCTGATTTTATAAAATAGTATTTTAGTCCTGAAAAACAAACAAACATTAAATCTAATAAAATCTTGAAAACATAAAAAGACCTGTGCGAGTCCATAAAGGCTCCTATCTCAGCATAAAGCTGCGATATTTAAAAAAATAAATACCACAACGCTGGTTTTCTGATAGGACAAACGTACATTTAAAAGACATATTTGAATATTCGTTGCGACACGAAAAACTAATTTTCCCTGGAAAAACAAGTGAATCTGAGATTATTTTATTTATAATCTATACTTATAATAAATCTGTAGAAGTGAAAATTCTGTACATTGAAAATATCAAAAAAATAAATGGCAGGGGGTGTTACTAGACCGACACCGAACCCAAAAATGTGATTAAAAAAATTTTTGCCTGTCTGTCGGTCTGTCTGTCTGTCTGTCTGTCTGTTTGTTCAGGCATCACGCAAAAACTACCGGTTCGATTACGATGAAACTTAGTATAATTATTCTTTAATATCCTGGGCACCACACTGGGTACTTTTTATCCCGGAAAAGTATATACAATAAAAAACAAACTTAATTTTGCGGTTCGATACCTAGATCCGATTACTGTACCAACCGCAAATAATAAGTTTGTCGTAGGTTAGGTCACACGCAGTGGAGTTCATTTTTATTCCTTTTACTTTTTAGAGTTATTTAGGTTTATTTTTATATAAGTCGTAGGTATAGATTTTAATTTTAAAGTATAGGTAGTATATTTGATAGTGTACGTAGTGACCGTAGGTTATTTTATAATACTGTTAGGTAGGATAGTCATTCGTATAGATATTAGTTTTTAGAGATTTTGCTTATTTATTGAGTTTAGATTGAGGGGCCCGTGGCTAAATAATAACAGCCGCACAGGTCGATCGGTCAGGTTAAGCTACGCTTGCCGCGGTCGGTCTGTGGATGGGTGACCATCTTTACATACCGAGACACCTCCGTGCCTCGGAAAGCACGTTAAGCCGTTGGTCCCGGCTGTCATTCGTGGATCTTTGACAGTCGTTACGGGTAGTCAGAAGCCCGAAAGTCTGACAACCAGTCGTACCAAGGGTATCGTATTACCCAATAACTGGGTTGTGGAGGTCAGATAGGCAGTCGCTCCATGTAAAATACTGGTATTCAGCTGCATCCGGTTAGACTGGAAGCCGGCCCTGAACATAGTTGGGAAAAGGCTAGGCAGATGATGATTGAGTTTAGATTAGTTATCGTCATAAATAGGTTTATTTAGGTAGGTAGGTATTTTATTTTCTGTTATTGAGTTTATTTATTTTTTTAATTAGGTAGGTACTTAGGTAAAGATATCATATAGGTACCCTCTTAATCACCATTAATGAGACACAATTGGTTTTCTATTGTAATTAGCCACAAAGGGCCTGCGAAATAGTTGGCATCCTGGTGCACATACATTTTATCCTGTTAGCACGTTCCCGTGGGATAATTTCCGACATCCACGCGGGCGAAGCCGCGGGCAGAAGCTAGTACTAAATAAACTAGAAAACTATTAAAATAAAAATATAATATCCAAGCCTAACTAAAACTATTAACAAACTAAAATGGTGTCGAAATATTGACTAAAAACAAATTCACATAAATGAATAAATGAATTGCACCGATCCTAGCGTGGTTTGACCAGACTCGATTAATCGAATGAACCCTAAGATTCGCACTAGCTCCTGTAGCCTCATGTCCATGGGGCTACAGCGACCATTGCATATCAAGGAGTAGACTGGGGCGCGGTAATTGTAGGGAAGACGTGCCCGTAGGAAAGGGTAGGATTTAAGAGCCATACCGGATATGCATCCTAGAGTAAGCATTGGACTAGTGGAGAGATGGGTAATTATTATCTATGGATGGGCGGCATCTTTTAACGACGAACAAATTCACATAAAACACAAAAACTTCTAGGCATTATGCTTTTAAATTACCAAAAAAAAATCCGCTTTTTATTTAAAACCGAATTTTTTTTTTGGTAATTAATTTAGCATTTATTTTTTATGATAAAATAACCTACCTACTGTTATAAATCTCTCGCAAACCTGTTAGTTTACTGCTTTTCAGTTATAGGTGCATCCATGTTTCGTATAGATATTTACATGGTTATGTGTAAAAAAATAATCAACCAGCTGGCGTTCGACGGTCACAGCAAATGCCTTGCAGCCTCGACTATGGTGGCTGCATCTCCAACGTTTTCTGATAGTATGAGCACCGGGTGTCTGGCAACAGAACCGATAGCCATCAATCTCTAACATTGGGTTACCCTTATGGGATTCCGTAAATTGTATGTATGGTAATTCTGAAAAACAATAAAACTTTCATTATTATCAGCAAAAAAAAAATCCAAATTTTTTTTAATAGGAAAAACAATTGTCTTATCCGTAGTATAATAGGATACCAATATGGTGCAAATAATTAATATAACTAACGAAAGAAGTTTAATTTATTAGTTCTTAAATTCACAAAGAGACATATTTTATCCCAAAACGCACGCTACGTTCTTTTAAACGATTTAATTAACTAATGGTTATGATGACAAATAAAATTACATCATAGTAGAAGTTCATGAAACAATTAAATAACAGGGGTTATTAAATACAACCAATAAATATGAGTGTTTTAATACCTATTTATGTACATGTTAATACAATACTTTATCTAAACTAATGCAATTTTAGCAAACACACAATAAATAATATCGTAAATATGGCACCCAAATCAAACACTCTCATCATCATCTGCCTAGCCTTTTCCCAACTATGTTGGGGTCGGCTTCCAGTCTAACCGGATGCAGCTGAATACCAGTATTTTACATGGAGCGACTGCCTATCAAATCAAACACTCTATCGCGGACAAAATCGTTAGATACCGCCTCAAAAGATAAAGAAGGAAAATACATTTATTTAGCAAAGACACACGATACACCAGATAAATACATACATCAGACAAAAACAAAAAAATAAAGATCAAATAAAAAGTGTAAAGTACGATGTAGGAAATTAGCAGGAAATTGTGCCTCACGGATGCGCCAAAAAGGCCCGGTTCAGCAAAAATGCCAGACAAGTAGTGCCTGCAGCTGGCCAGCTGGCTGTTGTGCTAGTGATAGTCGCATTTCTGTTTCGTTTTAACATCCCTGACACACATAATGTCGTAATCTGCCATGGTAACGACATGTACGGGATGCGTCAGCTCACTTTTCTCAGGATTGACACTTTTCATGCGAACTATGTATGGTAGGGCAAATCTAATAATTTAAATCTTTGACCGCAGGGGTAAGCGTCCAATAGACATTAGCAACCTATCATCGGTTGCGATGACGCGCTGCCATTTTACGCCACAGATAATGTTAAAACAGCGGTTGGGCGAGTCTAATATCCTACACATTACTCACAAATATTGGACTTGACCATATGCACAAAAAGAAATTGGTGCCTAATATAAATTGTTATAAGTTGTTATTGTTGTAACTATTTTTGTTTTTTCTATTTAATTCACATTATAAGTATCCATCATTCAACTAGAATATCACAAATAAGTTGTGAAATTTAATAATTTTTTTAAACAACTGTAACGGAACATGTAGAGAAATCAGATAGATGTTAAAAATTAATTTCAAGACTTTCCATGTGCTTTTTTGGCTTATTAGTCCATTCGCACGAATTTACTCGCCCAAAACGGGCGAATCTACACTTTTAAATAATATTATTTTGTCTATAGGCAACTAGCACGAAGTTATTTTTTTGTTTGCATTTCGATTTCCTAGTACATATTTCTAGAGTTATCGACTCGCCCACAAATAAATGATCTCCGTGCGAGTGTTGGACTCGAAGCGGACCGAAGGTAAAACAGATAACGAGACGAGTGTACACAGACCTCCCAGCCAGGTTGTGTCGAAAAGTCTTCCCACGTAGACTTAGGGCAGATCTACCCCAAATATTACTTCATTGCGTAAAAACAGACTCCGGACGGTACAGCATGGTTGTGTTTTCCAAAATGAGTCATCAGTTCTTCGTCAACGGTCAGAGCATTTGCCCTACACCCTCGACTTTGGTGGCTGCATCTCCAATGTTTCCTCCTATTATGATCACGAGATTTTTGCTTACAGAACCGGTACCCATTAATAAGCAGCATTGTATTACCCTTATAAGATTCAATAAAACTGTATCGTAGACCTAAAATAAAATTTAAAAAGCATAATTAAGTACTTTATTTATCATTTTAACGTTAATTATTATCAATTATATATTTCTCTGAATATTTTTTGTAATAGAAATAAAACATTTAAGTACATTATGACAACAAAAGACAGATAGTCCACAAATAAATGTATTTATTGACTTAAACCTAAATCACACACAAATGACTAGAACATTAAGTTATTAAGTGTACACAATAAAACACACACACATGAACTTATACAGTGGTTATGGTTTTATGTTTTGTTACAGAAACTAAAGCTTTTAATGAAATTAATAGCTGATTTTTCGAACGCCAACTCATTTTATTCGAGGAATAATTTTGAATTTTTGGCAGAACTTCCATACAAAAACTGTCAGACATCAATTTTATTCTACGAATAAAAAATATCTGTCCATTTAAAAATCAGCCCTAATTAAAATAAACTGAAAAATAAAATTACATCATAAACAACTTTACTATTTGAATTAGGTATGTTCAAATCATTAGGTAGGTACAGTTTTATTTGAATTATGTTTGTATTTATAACCTTTTAAATCATTTTGATGTGTATTATTTTAATATCGTTATACATTTTATTTTTGTAACAGCTTTTAAATATATGAGATCAATAAATAATTTATAATCAGTTCAGGTACGTCGCAGCAAGTATGAGGTAGGTAATCAGTCTAGAAAAGGGACTAGAGTATAATGTTCTTAAAATAGTAAGGAATGTTTAATAATTTGTGAAAATAAAATGTGTTTTAATTAATTAATAATAATTTGTGAAATTAATTATTTTAACACACTTATTATTATAAAATAGTAATTAAATAATTCTTAATATATTTTGTAACACTTTTATAGATATACGTTTATGATTTTTATAATAATTATGTTTCTTATTAATTAATTAAATGACTACATGAGAATTATAATGTCTCTCTAATGCAGGCTTTACACAGGTGACTAAAGCCGCACCAAAATCGCGTATAAATGTCAATTCGACCAGCCCGCAGGTGACTAAAATCAACCGTGAAAATGCTCAGGAGCAGGTGATCCCCATCCGCATGAAGGTCGACATTTTGATGCAAAAATAACTATTCGCCTGCGATTTTTATCGACCTGTGTAAATTGGGTAGCGACTCGGTTTGTGTGGCAATTTGGTAAGAAACCGACCTAGTGTAAATCCCCCATTATCAATCAAACACAAATGACTGATTATACACACTCCTAACACATATAAATTGGGTGCAGTTACTAAATATAAACTATATAGCCACAGTGGCCTTTTAATCAAGATTATTACTAGTACTTACACTGATTTAATCCTACGTATATGCCTAAAGAAAGAAATTTTGGTGTGCAAGGTTGTGTGGTTATTTTAAATCGTGTTCGACCGCCTTATGCAACGAATAGTGCAAATCACCTGGTTGTCCAATGACCCTTGTAACTGTAATTATGTCTGCGCCGTTTTTATTTTGTTTGCCGATAAACGCACAGTATCTTATGTAATACTAGCTTTTGTCTGTGACTTCGTCTACGTATGGCACTCGGCAATACTATAGCTAGTAAAAGAATTTTCGGAATCAGATCAGATTCCGAAGATTATCCTAATATACAAACTCAGAAATTTTACCTCTGTATAATATTAGTATAACTACATAATGTATCTACCTTATTCACACTAGCGGTCGTTTACTTGCACCTGTATCGCCAAAATTCTTTTCTCACTGAAATCTGAATCTAAAAATATCTAAGTTATCTACTTTACACAAACACACACACAAACTAACATATTCTAAAACTAAAAACCGTTATTAATGACACCAAGTAACTTTCTACGACCTAATCTAATAAATATATTACGAAGAATATTTTTACCTCTTTTGACAATATAATATTAACGTAAGTATTTCCCTTATATATTTTTTAAATCATCAAAATAATGAGTTTATCTTGATAAAATGCGATAACTTGAATATAATGACAAAATTATGCCACTTTGGCGCGGCATGCATTTTTTCAATAAGTTCTTCTCCGTATACTAGGTAGGCATTTAAGTTTACTTATTTCCTTTAAAAACATTTTTTTCTTCGCGCAATGTCACTTACATTAGTCCTTACCGCTATTACATTACAGACAAGGATGATTGTCTGAAATGTAATGGTGAAATTACGGTGGACAAAATTGCACATTTTAATGATTATGGTCTCCAAGGCGAGTCAGCAATGTCTCGTCAACTGTGATGGCAGTAGCCTTGCACCGTATATGCTGACTACTGCAGCGCCATCGTTGTTTTCTAGCATCACTTCGAGACTTCTGCAAACAGTACCGGTACTTGCCAATCTGCAATATCGGATTCCCCACATTCGATTTCACGATACTCCAAGTATTTTCTGAAACAAAAGAGTTTTGTTAATACCGTTCTGTTAAGAAAGGTAAAACATGCAGCGGCAGTGGTGTTAGAAATTATATACACAGGAGATTAAGCGTTAGTTAAATGATCAATATGGTACAACTATATCTACCCAACAGTGGGTGATTCCACGCTGAAATGATGATGATGGTAAAAATAAAAAGTTCCCAAAAAGACCCCAAATATGTTTATTAATTGAAAAGTGTTATCATAAGAATGGCTAGTTTTTCATAATAATGAACCGATTTTGTTTTTTTTTTCCTTTAACGATGATGGTTATGTTATCCAGATTGATAAACCACTTCATCACCATAGTACATAATGGCTACTGCTATGCAACGTAACTGTTACCTGCTGCATCTCCAGCTTCTTTTACGTCATCAGTGCGCATTTTTAGCAAGCTGTAGCCTTCTACAGCTTAAGCAGGAAACCAACTATTGGCAGATAGGTACATTAGGTACTTACCTAATGTACCCATCTGCCAATAGTTGGTTTCCTGCTTTAGACTTTTCGTGCCGAAAAACTAGTCTTGAAATTAAAATCTTGATACTTATCCATTTATTGCAATGATGTAGAAATTAATGCTGGGAAAATAAAATTTCCTGATAATTTGAAAAAATATCGAATACGACATTTCTTTGCTACCTACTAAATACATATTTATATAGTATTTTTAATGCACATAATCTGTCATTAAAACAAAACGAAAAACACATAAATTACACATAAAATTTTTTATTCATTGACTAGATAGTAATATGACTAATGTTCTCATGAATTCAGTGACCAGAATAAGTTCAGTTATTACACAACAGCGAAAATACATCAATAAGGTGCAATTCTAACTTTTAACTAATGATTAACATGTTCACTAATTATTATCATAAATAAACATCAACGTCAAATCTAATAAATCATTTATAATAATATATAAAATCTTATTTCGAAACTAACACAACAATATTTTTGTGTATTATGACTACACACACTCGCATACACACATATACACGCATATCCCAACACACTCACAAACACACACAAACACTAACCCTAACCAACATGCCTAATAATAAGACCTGCTTTGTCGCGGCCCCATGTCCGTTGGTGGAACCTACACACCTACATGATAATGATTTTTATTGAAAATGGCATTCTATTGTATTATTATTATTGTCTTAATGAGTTTTATCATCACCACATCAGTGCCGTAATTCTCTATGACACACTGAACGAAACCGCGCTAAATCCACGCGAGATTGGCGATATTAGCTAAGGAATTGACGTGATTTCGAAGTAAGGAATCATTAAGTGACCATAGTGAATTAGGGCCCAGCTGATGATGCTGAAAAATCGCAAGACTCAAAATGACAATCGTTTATTAGCTACGGTTTTTATCATTTTTCCATCAAGAACAGTTTAAAATCTTTGGTAATATTATAGGTATATAATAATCAATGGCAAATCAGACTACTGCGAATAATCAGATAATTGGACATGACTAATTTATATTTAATGAATAAGCATAACCTGAGGTGTAGAAAACGCAGTCTTGAATAAGGCAGGTGATATTTATGTGCATACCACTAATGAATAAATAAGCTATAGACTCATTGGCTGTTTCCACTTGACTATTCACTATAATTACTTCCACCTCAGCATTATGCTCAGCTCATCTATATACGAGTATATCACGAATATTATGGAATGTTTTCACACCAATAAATATAGTTAAATTTTTAACATCAATGACTAGATATTGTTACGCTACTTAACACAAAGTAAATATATAGTTTTTTTTTTTAATATATGGCGCTTGTACGCAGTGTATGTGACTTGAGCTTGTAAAGGTGCTAGCTAGATGCGGGGCGTCTGTCACTGGACCCACTTTTGATGGAGGCGCCTAAATTTGCGCATATTATGTAAGCTATACTCTGTACAGTCCACCGCACAGTCTACCTGTGTGGATGTCGAAGTGTGTCGGAAACGGTCCGGTATGCAAAAAAGGTACACTTTACTACGCTATTCATCGTACGGTGTCACTTGGAATAATTGATTTTGACTTTGCCGCGGTCGCCTGTGCAGGAGCAGGTACAATCGTTCGATATGCTTCCGTGGCGAATCGAACAACAATCGATTTTGCCAAAAGAGATAGAGATCTCTTTTGATAAAATTGCAACACATTGCATTGCATTGGAAACAGCCTTTAGCACAAATCTGGATCCCGAAAATTTTGTCACTTGAAATCAAATAGACGATTCACATTCTTCCGACAGCTATTATCTATCGGAGGTAAATTAGTTGAAAATGTGTCATGTTCAATTGGACAACCTGTCGAATGGTTGTAAATAGCTATGCAGTACAGGAAGACCTCTCCTATAGAACGTAGCGCGTGTGGCCGCCATAACATGCATCGCGTACAAGTATCAATAAATAATACTGTCCAATTTTTTAATGGTTGTGCGTTCCTCCTTGGGCAACTACTCGGTCGTTGATACTAATAGCAGTGGCTTTGCAACGCAAATGTTGGCAGCTGCATCTCCAACGTTGTTTGGTCAAATCACTCCGTTTCTTCTGTAGGTTGTACCGGTATCCATCTATTACCAACATTGGGTTCCCCACGTTAGAATGAGCATATTGGCATTTTGGATATACTGAAACAAAACGTCTTAGTTTTAGTTCCTGTCGGGAAACAGTAACAACTTGGTAACAAGATGGCTGATAAACTACTTATATACATTTTTTTTTTGTAAATACATACATGTTATAGATAGAAAAACACCCAGACTCGGAACAAACACATGTAGGTCTTACAAATATTTGTTCCGTGCGGGAATCGAACCCGCGACACGCAGCGCAGCAGTCCGATCGCTCAGCCACTGCGCTAACCGTGTTGTCAAAAAGATTGGGCCTTGGCAGCTCTGGACAGAGAGAAGCGGAAGGAAAGTAGGTAAGCCTTTGCCCAGCAGTGGGACAGTAACGACTAATAAAAAATAAAAAAAACACGCCAAAAATAAAAAAAAATTAAATTAAAAACAGATTTCAAATTAGCTGAAAACAGCAAAGAAAAATCTGTGACACCACAAATAATTTATTCATGACTAGATATTGGTCTCAATTAAAATATACGATTTTTGAGAATACATTTTTTATATTAAGGAAGTGACTAGAAATATTTAATTATTAACAATACTGTTGTTAATAAATGCATGCATTAAATGCAAAGGCTATGTGACTTATATTTTAACTATTTGTGAATATAAGATACTAAGTACATTGATCACTATTTATGAATAAAACACCCTGAAATTTTAAATACATATGCATATTATTATAGTATAATATGATGCGAAGAAATGAGGAAAACTTCGTGAGAAAAGATTTGAGTATGACTGTGAAAGAGTAGGAGAAGACCAAAGAAGCAATGGATGAACTGTGTGAAAGATGATATGGATAGGTAAGGGGTAACTACCAAGATGCCTACTAATAGAGAAAGCATCATCTGCCTAGCCGTTTCCCAACTATGTTGGCGTCGGCTTCCAGTCTAACCGGATGCAGCTGAATACCAGTATTTTACATGAAGCGACTGCCTATCTGACCTCCACAACCCAGATACTGGGTAATACGATACTCCTTAGTAAGATTGGTTTACAAACTTTTGGGGCTTCTGACGACCCGTAACGACTGCCAAAGATCCACGAATGGCAGCCGGGACCAACGGCTTAGCGTGCTTTCCGAGGCACGGAACTATTAATAGAGAAGTATGGAAGAAATAGACATGTTGTGTCGACCCAAATACATTGGGATAGGGGCAGAGGAATGATGATGATGATGTAATCCATAATCATTATAATAATAATGATGCTGTAACTTCACTGTGTTTTTAGTTTGAAATAGCATATAAGATAGACATTAATGCAACATGTGATTTACAAAAAATCTTTCAGTTTAAGCTGATGTTCTCTGTGAACATTTATGCATAAATATTTTAACACACACACACTTCCAATCTAACATAGTTGGCATAGGTGTTTACGGCTATCATATCTCTTGTTATATATATTATTATTAGGGTAGTACCCAGGCTGCAAAAAAGCTACATAAAATTCCCTAAGGACAATTAACTCTAGTAACTATCGTCTTAAAAAGACATGTTTGTAATCTATAACATAGCTTTTCTTCATACACATAATTTATTTGTTTACAATATTACGATACGTACTGACTGTATATATAAATATCAATGGCGTGAGGAAAGTTTTGAGTATAAATGTGGAGGGTTATAAGAGTAGGGGATGACTAAAGAATCGATGGACGCACTGTCTGAAAAATGATCTGGCTAGAAAGAGGGTGACTACCGAGATAACAACTCACAGAGAAGTATGGAAGAAAAAGTCATAATGCGCCGATTCCAAAAAAACGGGGGAAGAGCAGGAGAATGGTGATAATGACTGTATATTGTAAATATCATGAATCATTTGGAATGTTCACATTTATCTTAAAATACGATTTAAGCCTTAATATCAGTGACTAGAATCAATATTGCTTGACTAACAGTACACAAAGTTTAATTAAATGTGTACTGGCACATTTTCAATAGGACATCGACTAAACCAAACTACCAAATAACGTTTTTCTAAAATATTTCTTTTTTGTATAATAAAATGTCTATCTTTAATTAATGTCAGACCGAAACCGCGACAGGCCGCGACCAGCACCCTAATTGCGTAACACACGATCAATCGTAATCTGAATAATTTTGAAGCATATTACTAATCCATTGCTTCATAAGTTCGAAAAATTTGTCTGCTCAACACGTAAGTAACGCAATGAATGTTGTCGAACTGTCAAAATGAAACCGATTCCAATTGATTGTGTGTTACGCAATTAGGGTGTTGGGCAGCCTGCGGAATTCAATTTTCGTTACATTTTTCCAATTTGCTGGTTAGTGTCAAGTTGTATGTTGAACAAAATATGATTGATATTTCATGAAATAGTCATTCAATTCGTATGAGCTCAGAGGTTGTATTGATGATAATTAATGATCAAAATTTTGTAAATACATGCTTTTTATGCTCGCGAATTATATTTTGTTCAACATACAACTTGACACTAACCAGCAAATTGGAAAAATGTAACGAAAATTGAATTTCGCGGGCTACCCTGGCGTTTCCCTCTGAAAGAAAAATAATATTTTTACAGCAAAATTCTCGAACGCAACTTAATTTTAAGTCTCAAGCAGACCTGTCAGTATAAGCTATAGCGTCAGAAAAAAATTAAGAACGTCTTAAAGATAAATGTTGTCTGAGAATTCAGAAATAAGTTTAGTATAGTAAATGCCTATGCCTGGTGAAATTCTTCTAATGATTATGATCCGCACCCAGTATGACAACAGTATCATTCACAGTCATGGCAGTAGCCTTGCAGCGTGCGTGTTGGCTACTGCACCTCCACCGCTTCTTAACTGCATCACTGCGTTTTTTTTGCAAACAGAACCGGTATCCATCTATCACCAACATTGGGTTACCCAGATTGGATCGCTCGTAACGACATCGCGACTTCTCTGAAAAGAAAAAAATAGGTTAGTAATTACCTATCGTAAAAAAAAGGTCTGCAGACGGGGAACCCCCCTCAAGGACGACGTTCCTTACGCGATACTCGCACGCACACACACACACTAGTTATTATAGTAGAGAAGAAGACAGAGAGAGAGAAAGAAATATTGACTTAAATTTTAACGATATAATTTATATTTAGGAAAATAGGCTAATAAAAATCAACGTTACAAAGATTCTTTGGTTTTATTCGTGATATTATATTTTTAAAGAGAGATTAAGGAATATAGGTAAGCATGTTGAGTTAGAAAAGGTATAGTTAAGTAGTAAGAAATATAAATAGTTAAGTACGGTAAATATCATTATTATTTATTAGGTATTATGCTCAGTAGTCTGTAATAATAATAGCCAAGTGATATGTAATAAAATATGTGGTAAAATAAAAAAATAAAAAATAGTAAAAGAAAGTAGGTAGTTATTTGATATCTCTCGGCAATAATTCCCTCCCACTTAATTAAATAAATATTATATCTGATCACAGAAACATCGCCAAGTTGTCGCTATATCCCTTCATTTAGGTAACAATTTTTTCTTTACTCCTGTCGTTGACTTATATTTTATTCGACCAGTATGTGACTACAGACTGCGACACACAATTACAATGGCAACAACATTCATTGCGTCATTTTCCTTGTCAAGCAGACCAATTTTTTCAAACATATAAAGCAATGGATTAGCAATTCAAATTCAAAATACAATTGGGAGAGCTGGACAGCTCTGTCGTTTGCCTTACTGAAGTCCTGGGTAGTCGTTCACGACGGGCAGATGAGAAGGTGCGGTATATTCTGTGTCGAGGCTTCACACTCACACTGTGTTTGGTGATGGGGCGATTATACCCCATCAAGCCAGATTGGATCCGCAGCAGCAAACTTCCCAACCCGCAGTCAGTTCAAAGATTTCCATATTGACCCCTGCAGTTCGTACTTAGGCGGTATTTGTTCTGCCGGAGTGATGATTTCAGTATCATATCGTGTCATGTCATGTGGATCTGTATGGGGTGTGTATGGTTTATCATTGTTTATGTTTTGTACGTATAATTTATTATTATAATACCATGCCGTGTCAAGTGGGGTGTGTGCGTGGGTGTTTATGTCAAATCATGGGTGTGTTCTATTTTTAAATGTACTTTTTAACACTGTGCTACTGGATATCTTTAATAACTTAATTATAATTTGAGTTTATAACTCAGTAGATAATACAATTAATATATCATAGATTATTATTAAACTTATTGGCAACACTTCTAAGAATAAATAGTTCTACCAGTCTAGTTATTCGAATAAGTTATAATTGCGAATGCAGTGACTAAATACTATTACATAATTATATTAGGTACTATTATTATAGTAATTAGGTGGGATAATTTATTTTTTGTAAAAACTGTATTACAAACTCTCAATTCCATTGTATACATTAAAAGTCCCTTCACAAGTAACGATTCAGTACGTCCACGCTGGGCTATGAGCCCCGCTACCCTGAGTGCCTATGTTTCCACCACGTCATGAGCTATCTTACAGTACATTTTCATGAAGAATACAAGTCAAATGACGAGCTTCTATACAAACTATCATCGCATATTTTACCCATTTAGGGGATGATTTTTCAAAAATTCTTCTTTATTGCATACTTTTGTTATAAAAAGAATTCTAGTGCAAAAAATTTATACGTCTAGATCGAAAGGTTTAGGCTGTGCTTTGTCTGTCATTGAATTTTTATTCAGTAGAATGTAAAAAAAAAACGGATATTAAGAAGTTAAAATTCTGTTCAAAAACTATTTAAATACTTATTAATCTTGCCTTTGCCTTGTAGGGGATGATCATGCCATCGATATATAGCTACCAATTTTTGATTGATAGTAACTGCAGTGGCCTTGCAACCAAGACTATGGCGACCACACCGCCAGCGACTCCTATAACCGGTGCTGTTATTTGTCCGGATGAGGGAGTATCGGTACCCGTCAATTACCAACATTTTGTTTCCCATATTAGACTTCTCGAAGTAAAAGTGGTGTGTCACAACTGGAACAGAACACAAAATCCATAGATTAGTAATTTATTTGTTTTTTTTTTTTGTATGATATATAAACATGCTTGAATTTCATGTGTTAATCAATATAACAGGCGAAATTTGTATGAACATACTGCATCACTGCTTTTTTCCCCGAAGAGGTATGATGATTTCATTTATGTATACGCACCACGGCTACACATCAAGCCATCCCATATAGCCATTACATAACCAGTATAAGCTGACTTCTGATTGTATGAAAAATGTATACAATGCGAGGTCAGCTAAAACTGGAAATGTATAGCTTGATGTGTCGCTGTGTGTCCCTCTTTGGGGAGATAAAGAAGTGATATTACGTTATGCAAACAAGTTAATTATAGTAGATCAGAATAATTAGGAATTTTCTATACGTGTAAATAATGAAAATCAGTTACAATAAAAAAAAAAGATTGAAATGTACTTATAAAAAAATATATTACACTCCTTCTGGGACAGTCAGGTAATGAATATATTACAAAAAAAGGACATTGCCAGACTTTATGAAATATTTTATTAACAGTGAATTCACAGTAAACAGTAGAAAGAATACACAATTTTCTTTCAAAATTAGCACTTAATCAGTAAATTAACTACAACCAACAGGAAAAAAAGATGGTGTGCCATTTTCAAAAATCCCCGACAAACATAGCTAAGAACACTCCCGACTAATTCCCCTTTCATACAAAAAAAAAACAAAATCAAAATCGGTCCATCCGTTCGGGAGCTACGATACCACAGACAGACACACACAGAGACACGTCAAACTTATGACACCCCGTCGTTTTTGCGTCTGGGGTTCATAAAAATTCTATTGTGTTCTCGTTCAACCGATTAAATAATAATCAGTCAAAATTATTACAACTAGTGATAGGCAATCCACCGGGATTAAACCCGGTGCTTTGGTAAACACCCGATAAACACCCGATAAACACCCGATAAACACCCGTAAACACCCATAAACACCCAGAAAATTGGGTGTTTACCAAAGCACCCAGGTGGATTACCCATCTATAATTACAACCTAATCCGTCAACACTTCTTCAACCGACATCGTCAGATGACGTCCGATAACTAACTTTACGCACTCACTTTCTTTTACATAATGGTTCGATCGACAAAGGTCGATCGATGACGTATGAGCATAGAGTAAATAATAATAACAGCCTATATTGTTGTCTCACTTCAGGGCAAAAGCCTTGTCACTTACAGAGAAAATACGAGGTTTGATCACCAGGCTTGCTCAAAACGGATTGGCGATTTCATATTCATTTATGTCGGAGTACATCGTTTGACTATTCGGAACGTTAGCGCCATTTCGTGGCGCTAGACAGAGTCTAGCCTGAGTTCGTGGAGGTGGACGGAGAGCTACACCTACAAGAACGGTGCAAGTAGAGCTCTCGGGATCATCGAAACATTGGACATCGTACGAACAACATGTGCTCAGAAACTGTCAGCGTTCCGTATCGCTAAATGTGTACCTACAGTGCGTGATTCGCTAGTGTGACTAACTTGTTCGTAAATTATAATCTGATTTGAAGTGCAAACCGTTTTTCTATGGTGCTAAAACCAACACTACCCATAGTACGCCCACAGTAATTAAAATATGCCTGATGCTAACGAGAGACAGGCATACCATCTCCGAGATATATTTATTTGCATTCCACAACGTTATAGAGGTGTTACAATGGCTTAAAGCTAAGGTACAATTATGGACCCTGTAGGGCACAGCAAAAGGTATAATTTAATAGTAAATTAAAAATAGATTTAGGACACAAATTAACAATAAGCTATTTTAAAAAAATGTTATTAACATTAAATTTTTATAGGTAAATATAATATTTTATTTTATTGAGATCAGTCTGTTATAGGTGGTACATAATAGTTATTTGGTTATATAATAATTGTTTCAGAGTAAATAATGCGTCCCAACTAGGAACAGGAACGTCAATGACCTCAAAATTCAAAATATAAGTTTGCAAAGAAAATTTGTTGTTATCCGTTTTTGTTTAATTTGTGAATATCTGTTTTTGTTATATAACACTCACTTTGCTCCAAAATGAGTAAACGAAGCGCTGTTTTGACAATATGACACACGGTCCTTCCTGTTCTTAGTTGAAACGCATAGTATTTAGCAGAGAGCACTTACTTAGCTTGCTTGAATTGGCATAGGGTGCTCTAAGGGTATTTTGACGCCTTAATTACATTAACAGGAGAGAGTTGTTAGTAGACATATGTGAATTTGTGTCAAAGAAATTGTATTGACAAAACAAGATGGCGGCTATAGTTCTGATTTTGGCCACGCACCACAATAACTTAGTAGCGTTGTAGTTCGCGGTCGATGACAGACTAGGTGAACGCCTCGCGTAGGGTAGGTACTCCAAAACTCAGTCATGGCTATGAATATCGTAACTGGAAATGATTTGATTGTCAAGAGTCCGTAACTTAGCTTTACAGCGATGCCGCATCCTTTTCGAACAAGTCCACCTCACGACCTTACATGTAGTTCGTTTGTCCTTCATTTCAGTATACGTGAATCCTTTATGTAGAACCATGCGGTTACCCCTGTTTGATAGCACAAATGTAACTGAAAAGAAAATAAACAATTTGAAACACGAGATCAACTTCCTTGGTTAGAAAAAAAACATACAAATGCAATCCGACTCGCGTACTGTTTCCGTATCACCAAATTATTATTGGTTATTTTTTATTTTAGGAATATTATCATACATCTTTATTGTATGTATAGATAACTAACTACTTACACTAGGTACTAAATTAAGCCTAACTATTTTTGTTTGTATATAAATAAATACAAAAATAATAGGTCATTTTAGTCGTCGTAGTATAAGTAAATACTAGTTTTTTTTTTTTTTATTAAACTTATTTGGGAAAAAAGGCATACTCTTATTCTGTAAAAAAACAAGCTACCATCGCAGTTCAAAAATTAAAGCCTGTAGTAGACACACGGAAAGATGGATGGCGTAGGTTTCGTAACAGTTGGCTCCTTTTGGGTACAGAACATTAAGAAAAGTAAAAAAAAAATATATATATATATAAAGTCGGTTATCAATAATTTAATCAATTTTTTGAGAATAAAATATTTTTATTCTTTTTCTTTTGATTAAACTAACAGTCACATCAAAAATATTGTCAAAAAACATAACTGTATGGCACTGCCTAAGTAATACCATTTATTTTTATTTTTGAAAAAAAAAGGATTGTTCAGTTAACAAATAATAAATAAAAAATGTGATATGCGGAGGTGCCAGAATTAACAAGAGAGGCATACAAGAGATAATAAAAATAAAAAAATCTTTATTGTTGCTGCACCTACTCGTAAGCGTAAAACCTCTTTGACGTTACGACTGTATTAAGGCACTGGACAGACAAAATACATAAACGATAGAACAAAATGGCTTAAGCAGGTAGCATGTTCTCCACAACACAGGTAATCCTAGTGCGAAGGCTATTCAAATATTGTAATTTTTTTTCTGAACAATAAAGTTTTAATTATTATTTATTATTATACGACCCAAATACAAGGCGTAATAGAAATAACTGAAAACCTTATAAGACTGTTATTTGTAGATCTTTGACAGTCGTTACGGGTAGTCAGAATCCCGAAAGTCTAACAAACAGTCTCCCCAAGGAGTATCATGTTACCTAGTAACTGAATTGTGGAGGACAGATAGGCAGTCGCTCCATGTAAAATAATGGTATTCAGCTGCATCCGCTTGGACTGGAAGTCGTCCCTAACATAGTTGGGAAATGATTAGGTTGATGATGATTTGGCCTAAACCCACTTTATATTGTCTTCATGTGTTCGGTAGGGACAAGTACTGCAGACATGGCCTGGCTGCCGACAAAATCCACACAACCTTCCCCTTCGCCGTCGTGGTGTGGTCTTCTTCCGACTTGCTTTCCACCTGACCCATCCTACAAATTAAAAAATAAAACAATACAATTTTAAAACACATTCACGCAAAGATGACGCATTTTTTTTTCCGGTTCATGTTTCTTTCCATTCGTTATTTTTTTTGTTTATCATCCCTATCTACTAGTTACTCGTAAGATGGACGGTAGACCACGGTGGAAGTACTTAAATGAAAATACTAGGCATAAAAAAAATTATGACACCTATTCAGTGCTATTTCATCACGAAAGAAGAGTTAGATCTACTTGAGTTTTGACATATGTAAAGAGGGAGTGCGTAAACCACTTCCATGTGTATATTTGCTTGCCTCCTAGAAACTTAACAAAAAAAAAAAAATATTATAAAAAAAAAACTACAGAAATGTAACAAGACGATAGACACATTTTATTCACAAAATATATTATATTTATTAATTCTTATAAACACTATATTTTTACAAGCACATTAATAATTCCACCATTCAGACATCTATCTACATGGTCTTCACATGATCTGACCAAGATTATGTGAAGACTGGACTTTAAAAGAGACCGTGACCTCTGAGTTTGTTTCAGCCTTTCTTCTCAGAATAGTCAGGAAACACAGATCTCATCACACGTGGTCGTGGTCACGCACAATGGTCCACCTGAAGGACTAAGTGCGGAAACCAAACCCATAACATAGAACATAGAACAGATCTCATCTAGTTTAAAAAAAATATGATGGACGTGTAAAACGTTTTGTATAAACCTACTTACATAAATAAAATCATTTATCAATTATTAAAAATATATCAGTAGGTAACTTTAGTTCGCAGAGATAAAAAAAGACATGTAACGTAATAAAAGAAATATTTCCAAATACGGACATAATATACAGACAGTACTTCAAGCTACCCGAAACTGTCAAAACCCAATCAATCTTGAACCTAATGCTTTAGCGATAAGGTTGAATTCTATTAAAGGAATTTGACAGATTGCAGTAGTTTGATGTGCTGGCGTCTGTACCTGGAAACAGGGTAATCAGTAATTAGCTCACTAATTAGCAGAGACTATAGGTATCGATATCTAAGTGCGCATAGACACGAGCGATACGCGTCAACGGCAGAGGCAACTGCAGCCGTCGACGAGTGCCGACGACGAGTGTGCTCGTATGTATAAACACTAAACACGATAAAAAAAATAAAAAATCTCAACTTATACTTCAAGTAGGTAAACTACTCTACCAGCGGTCGTTGACCTCATAATAAGAATTTTGTTTTTTATTTAACGTGTTTACATATCGATACCGTGGAGTTTCGCTAGCTAATTTAATTTGACTTTGTATACAGGGTGGTGGGTTATCGACGCGCAACCTGTTACCATGGATTCAGTACATGATTCTGCTTTGAAATTTTTTTTTTAATAATAGGTTATTAAAAAAAATCTGTTCATACATTTTGACAGCGTAGGTATTGCACTTTTGTATGATACAGCTAATTTTAGTATGATACAGCTAATTTTATATTTTGATATCCGACGAAAAATTTATACGCTAGGGGAATAGATTGTTTTCTTTGTAATTACGTATGTCTAATGTCTATTCCAACTTATGTTTCAAATTAATATTATTTGAAGTTAAACAAATATCAACTTTATTTTAATAACAATTAAGTTTATTTCAGAGTTACTAGCACTATTGAAAAAGTTATAAAAATGTTTGAAGTTGTTGTTTAAACTGAACTTTATTATGTAGGATTTAAAGTTATTTTTCCATTTTTCCATTTGTTTACATTTTTTGCAAATAAATCGCGAATGCAGATAAGAATCATGTGCTGAACTCATGGTTACAGTTTGCGCGTCAATGTCCCTGCCACCCTATATTTGAACGTTGGTTTATTGTCTTAAAAGTGTTGGTTTAAAATGAATGATATCTCTCACAGTTATATTCCCAACAAAAGCGCGGGGCATAGGCAGATGATTATGTTCATTCTTTATCGAAACGATGACGTCATCTACTGTATAGATGACAGCCTTGCATCCTCTACAGAAATGGGTGGAGCAGACCCATCGCTTTTTGACGCAGGAGCCATCACCAGTTTTCTTGTAATAGAAGTTGTAGCCATTCAGTCTGATCATAGTGTTACCTCTTTGCGATGTGACGAAGATAGCTGAAAAAAAAAAGAAAACTTTCAATAATATTATAAATGAATGATTCCGTTTATATTGAATTCCCTTTACATCGATTCGCTCTAAGTCGATTCCCCGTATGTCCATTCCCGTTTAGTCGACTTTCTTGATTTTATTCCTGCATTGTGCGCAGTGTTATTATGACGTTGACGTCGACTGTCAAAAGTACATTCAGAACAGAAAATATAATACAGCTAACAATTTTTGCCATTTGTAGCTTTCATCTGGGTTTGCATCATACCAATAGGATGTACAGACGCCAGCACATCAAGCTACCCGAAACTGTCAAATGTTCCCAAACAACCTTGAACCTAAAGCTTTAGCGATAAATTTGAAAATCTATTAAAGAAATTTGACAGATTGTAGTAGCTTGATGTGCGTCTGTACGCTCATTACGAGCCTGCATAGTTTTCAATAAACGAACTATAAAAATGGAAAGTCCTAGTTTTATGGGGTATTATTTTCTTCTAAAGATTAACCATTGAATACTTGAATATCATAACTTTATTTAATTTATTATAAGTACAAAAGGTACGGTGGTTTTCATAAAATATTCACAAATTAGGTAAGATTACACAGTTCAATGAAATTGATTGACATTGAAAGATATGGCGAACTTTTAATACACCTTTATGTTTATTAAATAATATATTACTACACAATTTGGTTGCTGAATCTAAATTCACATCAATTATGTTAAATTGCCTCTTATAAGTCACTAGCTGACCCAACAGACATTGTCCTGTCCAGTTTGGAAACGATACGTCTTTTTATGTAAGAAACATTAAAAAAAAATCAAACAACCCACAGAAAAAAGACGTTTAGCACCCTAACTACGTAACACTGTAACACACCATCAATCTCAATTTGAATCTTTTTAAAGGATATTGCTAATCCATTACGTCATATGTTCGAAAAATGTGTCAGCTCAACAACGTTTATAAAGCAATGAATGTTGCTGAACTGTCAAAATTAAACCCATTGCTACTTAAAGTGTGTTACGCAATTACCCCGTAGTTCAGTTTCCTTTATTATATGTCAATTTATTATACACACGCCTTCCTGGATAAGTCATGTAAATGATGGTGGAACCCCTACGTAGTTCTGAGGAACAACGCGGTCACACAGACAGACACGAAAAGTGAACTTTTAAGTTATATGTGATGAATGTTCCTTATTGAAACATGGCAAGCAATAGTGAGGTTGTTTTGGACAGTCGGGACAATAAGTGGGTACTTTTTTCGTACAATTTTTGGCCAATTTATATCCGTATTTCACCATTTTATTCTTATAGCATCCTCGGCAGGTTCTCCTTATTTTATGTAATTTTCCATCTTTTCGGGCGATAATGTGCGTCGACTTCATCATTGATTTTAGTTTTTTGTTAGTTGTGTCGATTGAAAGCTCTAGATTCAGGAAGCCACTCGGTAACTCGAATGCGGAAGCTGAAATGAATTATTATTAATTTTAAATTCTGTTCTGGTATATTAATTAGGTAGAGAGCAAGCAGTGGTGGCTAGGTAGCAGCTGCAACTTACGATTTGTATGACGTAGGTTCGAACCCAGTCAGGCGCGTTACTTTGTTTAAATTATTTAATCACCACTGCTCTCAAAACAGTGAAGAAAAACATCTTGAGGATACCGACGTGTCCTAGAACCAAAACAATCGAAGACGTGACATCTACCAACCCGCACTGGGCCCGTGTGGTAGATTACGGCCTACTTCCTCACGCCGAGAGGAAGCCTGTGTCCCAACAGTGGGAACATTATAGGCTGATTATGTTTATGCTGGTATATTTTCTCCCAGGCTTGATACATCAGAGCTCCTGTATAATTTTGGTTTCCCAAAAAATACAGGACTAATATTATGCTTGAAGAACCAAAATAAGACAAAAACAATATTATTCTTATTTATTTTTAAGAAACACGAAATAAGGGTATATAAACACGATTAGATTAGCCGCAACGTTTGTAATGTTAAACGTCTTACAACTAAATTAAATTGAATAGGTAAGTACTTTCTACTACAAAAAATACACACATAAAATAAATAAGTAGGTAGATCTCCAGGAAATAGTACCTCTATTTCCTGGAGATCAACTTATATTCAATTAAAGCTTGTTTAATGAAAATAAAAGCGTTTCGTGTGGTTCTTCCTTAGCTTAAAGAAAAACCCTTAACAAATATAAACACAGCCGTAAAACAATTCGTTTGCCCTCCATACAAAATAAACATTTCTCAAATCATGGGTCAATCAGTGACTGATTTAAAGGGAATGATTGATAACTAGCTGGACCCTGCGGAATCACACGCATAAGTCTCAATCCAGGCCTTAAATCCGTTCAGCCGTTTAAGCGTGAAAGCGTAACAATCAAACAAACATACAAAACATAAAATATTTTCTCTTTATAATATTACTTTAGATATATTATTATCACAACTTAATTCTCCTACATTCTTAAATAGTTTTATGTAACTTATCCTTACGTTACATATTACCTATGTAATATAATAATAGGTACCTATATGTGTCTCAGAGGTTATAAACTATTTAAGTAACACTCTTGATTTTTTTTTTTAACAATACCTTATGTATTTTGTGTTCGGGTTCAAATTCCACAAACAATGACCTATTTTGTAATGTTATTACTACAAAATACTGTTCTTGATCGGAATTCCGAATATTCCTGATCAGTCATACCTTGTCGTCCACACTGTTGACAATCGGGAAAAAAAAGTTCCGTTCGTCACCGTCAACAGTGTGGACGACGATCGGGAATATTCGAATTATGGGCAGTGCCGCTGTTGTTGCGGATGTGTAACTACAACCCGGAAGAGTAAACTTGAGACTTCGCTCGAATGACGTATGCGCGTGGTACTGAGGCGTCGCTGGCGATAACAGCGCGGGGTTCGGGAGGGGCCGCTCGGATCTCAAGTTAACTCTTGATGGTTATACCAACGAACATTATTATTTAAAAAGTTTGCACATCTTACCATATTCCGTAGCAATAACTTCACATTCAGTAATGTCCAGCTGCTCACCACATTTCATCGTTCAACGATTCAATTACGATCAAACTAATACTCTATACTCAAAGGTGCCTTTACAAAATCGTTGCACAAAACATGTGCACTCACCTAGCTGTTTTCAGAGCAACTGACGCGACAGAAGCAGGACTTAAATCAAGGTTCTGTGAGTGTGACAGAGATAGATATAACGTTAGGTACCAATGATGTGTGGGGAAAATTCGTGGAATCAGATCACAATATTAAATTACAAAAATAGCATTGGTATTGGCTGGTTTCAAACGCCCTGTAAGACTAGTGAGAATTTTCTCATTTTATGAACAAATTGTTTCATTGAATGAAAATTATTAATTAATTCTATCTTTAGATTTCCTATATCCCTGTCCATTTCCAAGCATTTAACCCTATTCAAATGCAAATGAGTCCAAATTCGGAATTTCGGGCCATATAAACACTAGGTGCGCCCCGCGGTTTCACCCGCATAAGTCTCGATCCTTTGGGAATATCGGGATAAAAAGCACCCTATGCCTTAATCCGGATCATGTTCTACCCATGTGCCAAATCTCATCCAAATCCGTTGAGCCGTTTCAGCGTGAAAGTGCAACAAACACACATACAAAAAAAAATCTCTTTATAATATTAGTCTAGCTAATTCTGCTTTCCCCCGGCTGCCGGTGTCGCCGTGTCGCTGCCGACCAGTGAAATGGAAAAACGCCCATTCGTACCGACAGCGACATTGAAATAGCAGCTTATCCGGTGGAATGCCGTAATTACAGAAACAATTAAAAAGTCACGTGGATCCACGTTCAAAGCACGGCTACGAAGGGTTAAGGCTCATGACAATGAATATTATTACAAGCAACAATAGTATCGTCATTAACCATCACCAGTTTCGCTCTGCATCCCATATGTATTCCCTTTGTACAAACCCATCTGCTCTTTCCAAAATTTTCAGTCTTCTTTCGCGAATCCTTTTTCTTGTAAAATCTATATTCACCGACGACAACGTTCAAGTTTCCCTTTTTCGATACGACGAATTGTGCTTTTGTGCCTGTAAATGTATATGACATAATTTAGATTAGGGGTTATTTTTACCGAAAAATGGACTGTCTTGAAACAGGAATAGATATAATATAATGAGAGTAAATGAAAAATGATATCATACTTTCAGAAAATATTTATAAGAAATAGAAAGAATAGTCAGGTTAAACGTAAGTGTGCATACCAACCGTCGTAAACGCGTGTCAGCGACAGCCGTCAACGCGTGTCGGCGGCAGTCGCAAGCGCGTGTCGGCGGCAGCGGTGGACGCGTCGGTGGCTGACGTCGACGGTCTCTCGTGTACCTATTTGAGTACGGTGAACTACACGAGCGGCACGTTGTTGACGGCTGTCGCCGACACGCGTCGACGTTTACAGTTGCCTGTGTCGGCGACGCTTGTCACTCGTGTGTATACACTAAGTAGGATCTTTCACAAAAGTAAACTTTTATTTTTGAATTGAAAAAAATATGTTTAAAAAAAATCACCAGGAGCAAGTCTTTTTTTTTGCGAATTTCACAACTTTGACTAACTTCCAGTTAAAGGAAAGAAAAGCAAGAAAGTGAGAAAATTTTGTTTATTTGGCACGTTTCATAAGTACGAGGATATTATTATAGAAAAGAGATAAAAATAGAAAAATATTAAAATTCTACATACAAAATGACATTCATGTCTATATGCGTGAGTGGGGGTGTAGAAATGTGTTTGTGAGTTAGTGTGGGGATGTGTTAGTGAGCGTGTCTGATGGTTTACAGCAAGGTTTCAGTGTGGTCTCAAACTCAAACTCAAACTCAAATCATTTAATTCAACTAAACCAATTACAGGTACTTTTGAATTGTCAAAGGGTCGGTCAGTCAGAAAGATGAAGCTAGTTGCCCATTCCAAAGCGTAGGTACCTATGGAGAAGAACGGGCAAGAAACTCCATGGACACTCTTTTAAATCATAAAATTGTTACAAAATATTTGATTACATCATTCGTGTTGAAATTAACCATGTGAGAACGATGTAGAAATACGTGCACGTTAAAAGCGTCCGTTATAAAAAAAAACAAAAACAATTCAGAAATTAAAAATTAAAATAAGCCGAGGCAGCTAAGAGATGACCAGTCCCTACTGGCGGCGCCCGTTCACGAACATGACGTATGGATCAGCACCATTCAGCTCAACCATTTTGGAGGGAACTTAATGATCCAACACACACGCCACCACCAGCGAGACATTTGAGTGAGCATGACATACTCACAGCTGCCAGGGCACATTCAAGTCAATGAAAGACGTACCCAGTAAATGGTAGCTTTATAGAAAGTACATAGTGCTCACACGTGTGCTATGCAATTATACAATTCTAAGCAATTGAGTTTATACAATGCAAAGATAGTTTTTCTTTTCCAATGTTCAGCAGCTCCAACATTGTTTCCGAATGCTAATTAGTTTATGCGCCTCTGTGGAGCAGGACCAGCATTGAGCCAAGCATTTTTGTCAGCGATGTAATCTCCTAACTTATAGTATGCTTGGCTACATAGTGTGCGTTTAATACAAGATTTAAATTTCGTTTCATTCAGTTGGAGTATGTGGGGAGGAATTTTATTGTAACATTTTAAACAGTACCCCATGAAGGATGAGTCTACTTTAGCCAGTCTGAAACCTGTTTGAACTAATTGGTCCCTATTTCTAGTCCTATAGTTGTGTCTTTCACCTCTTTTATTGAAAAGATTTAAATTTTTTCTTACGTACATGATGTTTTCATAGATGTATTGACAAGGTACCGTCATGATGTTAATATCTTTAAACAGTTCCCTTAAAGAATCGCGCCTGCGAAGGCCATATATTGCTCTGATGGCTCTTTTCTGCAGAATAAAAACGTCTTATATGTAAACCCTGTCCTTAGGTAAACCGTTTTTTGACAGATGGAACTAGTGATTGCAGCAAAAAACAATACATTAATTGATACACGTACGGTATTATAATGTGCCTATGTAAGAAGCCATAAATAATAAAATTTAATAAGATAAGGCAGTTTTATTATTTATTTTATTACACGTTTTAAAGTTAACTTTTACGTAATCAGGAAAACGTACGTTCTAAGACAGCTGTCAAAAAACGGTTAACCTAATATGGACAGGATATAATAGTTTTATAGGGGTGGAAATAAGATTTTTCATATTTAAAGGTGATGGCCGAACAGACTTATTGATCGCAGATTCAATGCTAATGGGAATGAGAATGTACATCGTAGACATAAATAATGTTATCGTCGATCGTAGTCAGTCTAGCCCTGCAACGTTTCGACATACGCTTACAACAAGCCCACCTCGTTTTATGAGAGCTTTCTTGTTGTTTCTTATTGCTGATCATTATGAAATTATTGTTTCTATACAGTATCATTTTCTTTCCAGTTCGTGTTATTCCAAAAACTGCGGGTTCTGAAACTAAAGAGAAAAATGTAATAAAAACTTAATAAGTTTAGAGAGTTCTACCGAATCGTGAGGGGCTCGTGGCTAGGGGTACGCCGTTATAGCGGCGGTAAGACCCGTCATGAAGGCTTGGATCGAGAGGCGGCATGGCGCCTTCAGCTTCCGGCTGACGTAGGTACTCTCTGGCCACGGCTGTTTTGGGAAGTACCTGTGTCGTACAGGTCGGGAGCAGATACCAGTGTGTCATCATTGTGAGGCTTGCCTTGAGGATACGGCGCAGCACACGTTGGAGGAGTGCCCAGCTTGGGCAGGGCTGCGCCGTGACCTCATCGTGGCAATAGGCGGGAGCGATCTCTCACTCCCGGCCGTCGTTCAATCGATGGTCGAGAGCGGGAGCGCATGGGACGGGGTTGCCTCCTATTGCGAGGATGTCATGTCTGCAAAGGAGGCTGCCGAGCGGGAGAGAGAAGCCGCATCCTCTCTCCCCTCCCACAGGAGACGCACCGGGCGCCCGAGAAGGGTGCAAAACGATTTGCGGCCTCCAAGAGAGGTGGCCTGCGGGCGATGGACTTGGGGCGTCCGTCGTCCGACCAGAGGGGCCCGAGTTGGCGCCGCAGTGTTCCACGCGCACCACTCGAGAGTGGGTGCGACCTTTGTGGGAATGGCCGCAGGAGAGGTGGGACCCGGTGAGGAACATCGGGTCAAGGCCTGTCGGGGAGAGGTGAATGCTTATGCGAATCCCGCACCCCCGGCCATAGGCAGAGGTGGAACACCGCGGTGGTTTTAGCCGGTAAGAGTCCGTCATACCCCTCCGTTATCCCCACGATGGAGGAAGTCCATGAGGATTTCCGCAGCAAAACAAAAAAAAATCCTTTGATCGGAGGTTAAGCTATGCTTGCCGCGGTCGGTTCGTGGATGGGTGACCATCCATTACATATGAGACCCCTCCGTGCTTCGGAAAGCACATTAAGCTGTTGGTCCTGGCTTTGTTTCGTCGATCTTTTACAGTCGTTACGGGTAGGCAGAAGCCCAAAGGTCTGACAACCAGTCTTACCAGTGTTACCCAGTAATTGGGTTGTGGAAGTTAGATAGGCAGTTACTCCATGTAAAGTATTGGTATTTAGCTGGAAGCCGGCCCCATCATATTTGGGAAAAGGCTACGTAGATTGAGTTCGAACGATCGTTTACAATCCCAATTATTATTCGTAATGGTGAAAAATGAGCTTGATGAATCTGCAAATTATTAAAGTTACCTTGGAGACAAAATTGCCTTTGTGTAAATTATTTCATAACCATAACCACTATTCTGTAAGCAGTAAGGGGCTGTTAATTTATTACGTAAGACGATTTGAGGGGTCCAAACAAGTCTTATTTTTTCTTACATGGGCACCTCCATGTCTAGATATATTAAGAGGGGTCTAGATTATTCTTGCATTTGTAAAAATTATAAGTAAAAAAAAAATTGCTACTTTTTCTTCCCAATTTTGGTAGATTGACCAAAATTGGAAAGAAAAAGTGACCTTACTGACTGACCTTATGTAAGATTTAACGCCCCGGGGGGGAGGAGGTTCGTTCAAGTTTATTTTTTTTCTTTCGGTATCGTGAGGAAACCGGCATGTCCTAAAATCAAAAATTCGAAGATATGAGACATCTCTTAATCCTCACTAGGCTCTCAGAGAGGAAGCCTTCGTCCCAGCGGTAGGAACATTATAGGCTGACTATTCTTGTGCTATTTTTAATGTACAGTCAGTAGGAGCATCCCCTTGCAGGGTGTAATCTTCAAAGTCTTTGAGCAGTCTCCGTACACAAGTGGGAAGATGTAAGTCCAACCTGGTAAAGTGGGGCTACCTTGACAGAATGGCAGTAGAGTGTGATTGTGGAGCTATATCACAAACTAAGCTCCACCTCCTATCCTGCCCTCTGTGTCCCAAAACATGCAGTGACCTCTGCGCTGCCACCGACAACGCCGTGGAAGTGGCAAAGTTTTGGTTCAACAAGATCTAAAATACAGTCGTGCCAGTGACACGAAGAAGAAGAAATATACAATAAAACTAAGCAAGCTTATTTTGCACACTAAACATCTTTAAAAAAGAAGTAAACATCATCTGCCTAGCCTTTTCCCAACTATGTTGGTGTCGGCTTCCAGTCTAACCGGAACCAGTATTTTACATGGAGCGACTGCCTATCTGACCTCCACAACCCAGTTATTGGGTAATACGATACCCCTTGGTAAGACTGGTTGTCAGACTTTCGGGCTTCCGACTACCCGTAGCGACTGTCAAAGATCCAAGAATGACAGCCGGGACCAACGGCTTAACGTGCTTTCCGAGGCACGGAGGGGTCTCGGTATGTAAAAATGGTCACCCATCCACAGACAAACCGCGGCAAGCGTAGCTTAACCTGACCGATTGACCTGTGAAAAAAGAAGTAAACAAACAAGAAAAAACAATAGAAACATTTATTTCTTATCATGATTATGTTCGTTATAAATAGCAATAATTTTATCATCCACGATGTGAATGCAAGCCCTGCAATATTTATTCTGTGTGCAACACCACCTCTTCTTGTCGGTCTTGTAGTTGCCAGGCTTCAAGTAAAATGTGTTATCACCAACTTTTATATTTGTCTTTCCTTTCTTCGTTCTGATTAGGGTCACTGAAAACAAAATGGCAGGTAAGTTACTGAAGAAGCAAAAACCAAAAGGAAAAAAAGAATTAATAAGGTCAAGGTCTGTATAAATTATCTCGTAGCATACTTTGGGCATTAGCCTATAATATTCCCACTGCTGGGACACAGGCCTCCTCTCTTCGAGAGGGAGTGGGCTATAATCTACCACACGGGCCCAGTGCGGGTTGGTAGATGTAACATGTCTTCGAATTTTTGGTTCTAGGATATGCTTGTTTCCTCACAATGTTTTCCTTCACCGTTTTGAGAGCAGTGGTGATGAAATAATTTACACAAAGTAAAGCGCCTTTTGAACCTACGATCTATAACTCATAAGTCGCGGCCGTTACCACTGGGCTACCACTGCTCTCTACTACTTATATACTTAGGGTGATTTTCACCAATGAAACAGGCCGCGATCAGCACCTGTAAACCGCGTCCAAGAGCTGTCAGTGTCATTATTGCCGTGGAATATTGACCCTGGCAGCTCCTGAACGAGGACTAGATGAACTAATCGCGATCAGCACCCTAATTGCGTAACCCCTTATCAATCTCAATCTGAATCATTTTGAAGGATATTGCTAATCCATTACTCCATACGTTCGAAAAATTTGTCTGCTCAACAACGGAAATAACGCAAAGAATGTTGTTGAACTGTCAGAATGAAAGCTATTGCTATCTACTGTAATGTTACGCAATCACACCGCAGAAATAAAATGAGTTCAAGTTCTCTATTATCTCGTGAAGTTCACCAGTGAAATTGAATGCGATCAGCACCTGTAAGCCGCGTCAAAGAGCTGTCATTGCCATGTAAAATTGACAGTAGCAGCTCTTGATGAGCTACTCGCGTTCAGTTTTTTGGTGAAATTCGCCCTTATTATTTTGTCTCACCTAAGTCTATTAGATGATTCGATTCTTACCTAATTCAACGAACACTAGGTATGTGTATGGACATGTGTATATGTGTTAACGACACGGTTGGCGCAGTGGCTGAGCGATCGACTGCTGCGCTGCGTGTCATGGGTTCAATTCCCGCACGGAACAAATATTTATATTGCCTACAGGTAGTTGTTCCAGGTCTGGCTGTTTATGTATGTGAGTTTAAATATTTGTTAACGCACCCACGATACAGGAGGAAAAAAATAAAATAAAATAGGTAGGTATGTCTCAAATTTCTTACCTCTGTGGTGATCAATACAATATCATAAATCAAGGATTCTACTCTCTAAGACTTTTTTCTCTCTCTTTGTATCGATATTGTGTGGCTTAACCTGGGAAAAAAAATTATTATCTTCCTTTTTTTTCTACAACTCTCGTGTAATTAAAAATAAATTTCATTTAAATATTGATCCACATTAGCTAAAAAAGGTTCAAAATTAACGTGTGTTCGTGTAAATGAAAACATTACATTGGTTGGAAATTGTTCTTTATCATTCATAATAATTATCATAATTATAGGTACCACAATAACATGATCACATCTTACAGGCTAAAAAACAACATTAAAGATAATAATTCTGAAGCTAAAGATATTCTTTATATACAATACAAACTTATTTAGCTAGAATAATACCATCGCTTTAAGTATGTCTCGAAAAATCATTCACAAAAGAGACAATGAAAATTACTTCTCCAACGAAATTGAAATAAATATTATAGAAGAAGAATCTAAGAATGAGAAACATTATCTTTTCTAAACCAATATAAAAATATATAAAACTAGCGGACACGGCAGACGTCGCCCTGCCCAGAAATGCAGCGCCACCTACCGGTTCCAATTGTGTTTTCAAACCATCCAGGAACCCATTGAAATATACACCCATCCAAATCGGTCCAGCCGTTTAGGAGTAGTTAGGTGACAAACACACGTACAGAAGAATTATATATATTAAGATTAGCAATTTTGTACTATTCATGGAGCATTGAAATAATTTACTTATTAACGAATAATTCTGACTTTAATTTTTATTTTATTAATTACTAGCAGTTTGCCAGCGACTTTGACAGCCTTATAATCCATATCCCGTAGGAATTTCGAAAGATACGGCCTTATTCCTTGCCTACAATATAAAGAGAACCTCCGTGCAAAATTTCAACTGGCTAGGTCGTAGGGTTCTTTTTTTTTAAAAAAAAACGTCCCCCACACTAGGAATTTCTCCTGTGTCGTGGGTGCGTTTACAAACATTTAAACTCACATACACAAACAGCCAGACCCGGAACAACTACTTGCAGGCCATACAAATATTTGTTCCGTGCGGGAATCGAACCCACGACACGCAGCGCAGCAGTCAATCGCTTAACCACTGCGCCAACCGTGCCGTCAAGGGTCAAGTTTTGGGCTGGACGTTGATGAGTTAGTTAGTGAGCCAGTCCGTACCCTAATTGCGTAACAGACTTTCAATGAAAATCATTTTGACGGATATTGTTAATCCATTGCTTCATATGTTCGAAAAATTTGTTTGTTAAACAACGTAAATAACACGATGAATGTTGTTGAACTGTCAAAGTGAAAGCCATTGCTACTGTTATTGTAATATACAATTATCCCGCAGGAATTAGCTTTTTAATTTTATATGTATTGATCATCTGATTAATAAATTACTCAGCTGATAAATAATAGTACATTGTAGCTAATAGTACATTAGATGTGACTTAAATAGTCCATTATTGCACGGTGTGAAATTACGCCGAGCATTAATATATTGCTTAAGTCACACGTATCGTATATTATTTTATAGCTCGTGTGACCTATGTAAACTCTCCCTAAGTCACGCTTTTCTGTGTAAAAATGGACTACCTAAGTCACAGGAAAGCGAGACATATGTGCGGGTTTAGGTCACATAGTGCTATAAATTGAATTCTCACAACCTCTACAACATAAGCGACAATACTTAAAATATCTTACAGTGGGCGAACTGATATAACCAATAGAAAAAATGCGAACACTAACTGCTGGGGTACGCTAGGGCCGATGCCTGCCAGGGTAGCAGGTTGTTCGAAAGAGTTACCGTGGCCCAGGCAACTGAAGGAACACGGGTGGGTTTTAGTCAGTAAAAGTCTGACATCCCTTCCTCCTGCTCCGCCCAGAGCAGGAGAAGTGATTTGATGATTTTCCACCAAAAAGAAAAAAAAAAGAAAGGCATATCTCTCGGATACCTATGGTTCCCACAGTGTTACAAATTGAATTTTCACAATTTCTAGAATATAAGCGACAGTAGGTAGGTACTCAAAATATCTTACAATGGGCTAAATAATTTTATCAATAGAGAAAGTGCGATAGATAATTTCATTTCTACTATCAGGTTCTCTCCCTCCTATATAATTAATTACCTTTAACCTACGAATAATATAATACTAATAACATAGTTGAATTCAAACTCTTGATCACAAAAACAGCTACACAACGACTAGAATCTTTTTATTAATGGAATCGGATACTACGTTAATTTTAACGTAGAATTATAAATTCATTCATTTTCACCTTAATGCACGAACGGACGACATAATAATAAAAGGTCTATATTTCAAGCTGTATATTTCCCGTTTCAGCTGACCTCGCATTGTATGTGTGTGTGGCTTTTCATACAGACGCCAGCACATCAAGCTACCCGAAACTGTAAATTTTTCCCGATCAACTTTGAACCTTATGCTTTAGCGATAAAGATGAAAATCTACTATAGTTTGACGGATTGTAGTAGCTTGATGTCTGGCGTCTGTACAATGAGAAGTCAGTTTATACTGGAAATGTATAGCTTGATATGTCGACGACGACATATCATATACATAATTATATAATCGGCAGTCGAAGCGTTTAAACAGCACTTATTTTAGGTACACCACAACCATATACTATGGACACGACTAATAAAAATATATTATTTAAAGATCACAAAAAAACAGCAAAAGGATGGTGTCACATTTCGGACATATGATTAGTTCGGGACCCGAACTAAGAATAAATGACAACACGATTTGACGGCTCTCCCAACTCCCGATATGTATTGCCAGTATACTATATGCCCGTCCGAAAAATTGAAATTGAGCCTTATTTTGAAGGATCAACTACTATCGGACGGGCCCATATCTTCGTTGACGGACAAAGAGAGTATAGTCCTCCTGCCATGAGTGTTCGCGTTTAGTATATGGCGTATACTATCGACCATCTTTAGTTCAATTATTTGAGACAATATTCAAATTTAAAGCTTGCAAATGACAATAAATATGCAATACTCTACATAACTTCTTTTACTTTAAAATCAGTGGGATGATACTAAATAACTTGTACCTACATAATAACATGTCTAATTTTAATATTACTTATATCTATTTGTCTATTATCTTAGAATAAGGTTAACGTTTGTAATCACTTTTATTTATTGCAAATTTTTTAAAGAAGTTGAAAAAGATTAGTTTTACGATAATAATTAATTAATCACCTCCTTATTTACTTTTTGAAGATTGTTCCCAAAGTTCTCTCAAATATAATTTTAAGTATTTTCTTTTTTATCAACGTACAATTTGCTAAGTAATTCTACTTTTATTTTACTTAAAATTAGTTCACTAACAAAAATGAAGACTCAGGCCAGTTTGCACCACAAATCACACCATACGTTTAGCGCTAAATATATCTATCTTCCATATATGTATACAACATGTCCCGGAATTAACGCACACCACCAGACACCCCAATTAGAATATTATGTTATAATCATAATACATACACTGAATTTTTATTATTATGTAAAAAACATTGTTTTTTTAATAAATTACTTATACTTATTGTGGGAGAAAATTATGGTCACATTACAAATTTACGCATACACACAGTCGCAATCGTATAAGGGTCTAGCTCAGTGTGTATTTCATCCATTTTGGTTTGTTTTGACTGCACAGCGGAAGTGTGATAGTAATTTACGTAGTTTTAATTATTTTTGGGATAAAATATTACCTATATTAAAAATTACAGAAATCGATTCAGTAAACGATTCTGAACAAACTACTTTCATAATGTGCATTAATTCAGTTACACATTGTATAAATAAAAATAAAATACAGTTTACATTGATAAGCACATCACTTGAGAACGGCTGGGTAGGAGATAAGGTTTTTATGGAAAGAAAAATCGGAGTTTGCCGAAAAATGTTAAAATTTGGGAAAAACTTAAGGTCTTTTTTATGAGCTTTTGTATGAACTATTGAAATTTTGACAGGATAACTTCTGTCAGGTCAGCCAGTTAGAAAAGTCTGTCTCCTTCATCTTCAAACGATTGCCAGAAACGGAACGATGATTTAAATTCGTTTAGCGCTAAACGTACATATATTTAGTAATTTGTGGTGCAAGTGTGCCTTAACAGATCTTCTTATGAAATAACAATACTATATTTAGCTACAAAATTTTAAAGCAACGGTTTCTTTTTTGGATGATTGTGAAAGTTATTCAGTTTGATGATGTTATTCTCCACTGTATAGATTTGAGCTTTACATCCTCGAAAGCAGTGGCTGGAGCAGACCCATCGGACCTTCAACCCTCTTGAAGATTTTTGGGTGAACAGGTAATCACCAACTCTTAACATCGTCCTTCCAGTAGTGCTTGATTCCGTGAATTCGCAAAAATCTTAAAAAAAGACAAATAAAACTTAGTTGGTAGTTGGTACCATACCGGTTATTACTGGAAATCAATACCTTAAGCAACTGCTTAAGGTAAGTATGTTCTATTACTTAGAGTAAACAATTAATAATATTTTGCAAAGAAAACATTTTTCAGATGAAAAAAAAACAATTTTATATACCTATATATATATATTTTTTGATAGGTAATATAAAGAAAAGAATAAAAATACGTTTATTTGCGGTAAACATAACGAAGAGAAAGTCACAGACATAAAAAAGAACAAATTGGGGTAAAATATGCGTCACGTCCACGTAAAACCGCCATAGCTCAGCATAATGCTACTACCCTATGAAAGACAAAGCCCCAGCCTGGTTTTCAGTGACAGCCAGCGTTGACGTGATGACGTCAACCGGTGCAGCATACGATAAGATATAGATAAACTGACTTGTTACTAGGGAAGTGAAAAGGTAATCTTTCTAATGAAATGGGTCTACTGGACCAACAAGCATAAACAAGTTGTGATTCCAATAATACATAATCATTTATTTAATAAATAAGTTTAATTAATACGATCATTATAATATGAGAGCTAAATAATAATTATAGAATACATGCAATCTTACTTAATTTTTATATACTTAATATTATAAATAGACTGCTTAGATTTAAATCCGTTCATTGTAAATAAATTTAATTACAATTTTGTAATAGTAGGTACGTGTAGCGGTATCTACAACACCAGATGCGAACAACACGTCATACTGACGTCACGCAAATCCTGCATCTCGCAAGCAGAGTTTACCGCGCAATTAGCATACATACAAACTTCCTAACATCAGTTGTGGGGCAATTGCCCGCCAGACACAACACCCGTCTGGTCGGAGGATCCTTCCTTTTCTATGGAGGATGAGTGAACTTTACACCCTGTTCCTCATGCCTCCATATACGTATGAGTATAATGAATGATTGTTTGAACTACACAAAAATAACAATTTTTGTGCTAGGTGCATAATTATAACCTGTTTTTCTTAAAAAATATTTGTATGCCAGTCCATGGCGAGATATAGATCATAACCCTATTATTAAGACCATTGTACAGCCGCCAGCACATCAAGCTACTAAAATCTATCAATTTTTTTAAAATATTTTTTTTATAATTTTAATTTTCCAACTTTATCGCTAAAGCATTAAGTTCAAGGTTGATTGGGAAAATTTGACAGTTTCGGGTAGCTTGGTGTGCTGGCGTCTGTACCATGTTTTAACGCAGATGTTCTACTAAAGAAAGTTCAGTAGTTGTTGAATTTTTGGTATATAGACTAAAGCCTATAAGCTAATTTTTACCCGTTAACCTGTAGTAGTTTTCCTAGGATGCAAGTAAAACCGCAGGCTAGTTAGTGTGCTCACAGACATATATCTTACAATAATTCTATTTTATGTAGATAGATATATAGGGTGGAAAAAATCAATGGGCCCTTCAGGGAAACCTTAAAATAGATTATTTTACTTAAAGGAAACATTCCATGATTTAAAAAAAAGAAAAAAAACTGCATTCACAGATTTCTCGACAAGATTACATAAACCGGGAATCCAACCAGTTAATTACAAAAATAAATACTCGCTATTTTATTTCACTGGTCGATGCAGTCCATGTTAAAGATAAAATTTCACAAAGAAACATTAGGTCACGTCTGTCGTAAAAGATATTCATGAATTCTAATATAAAAAAATTTCCACCCTGTATACTAATATAGTTTTTGTGACTAGAAATTTTTTATAGTTATTGTTAGAAAGTAGTATATATATAATAGTACAAAAAATTATAATCGGCTCACATACGTCATAGTGTCAAATAACATTAACATCTACACTAAAGATAAATCATCAATTCTTTTCTATATAATTATAGATATTTGTGACTAGAATAGTTATTTTATTTTTTAATATTGTTTTTAAACAGATATTAAACTTTTGTTATACAATTTTTATCATTACAATACATAAGATAACACAATGACATGTCATTTACCAAGAATAGGGTAGTTGCTAGGGTAAAAAAAAAATATATATATATATTTAGTCCGTCAGTTAGATTATCGAAAAATAATGGACACGTATTTTTTCTTTTGTCAATCAAACAAAAAATGACAAAGATAAAGCGCGTTGGGAGAGGGGTCGTTTCGTCACTTGCTTGCAAAAGTGTCGCAAGCATGTGACGTCACGCGGAACTTTAACGGGTGATATCTTCATCATTTTTTATATAATTGACAAAAGAAAAAATACGGGTTCAATATTTTTTGATAATCTAACTGACGGACTAATTAGATTTTTTTTAGGAAAATAGCCTATTATTGAAATAACTGAAAACCTGTTAAGGGGTCACCTTGTATAATCCTAAATACTTCATTATTTATGCGATTTAGAACTACCAGCATTTTTTGATAAAAATACCTATCATCTTTCTACCCTTGTTCCATGTTACTTGGGGTCGGTGCAACCCGTTTTCTTCCTCCATCCTCCCCTGTTAACCGTCATGCTATCATTCACTCCCTTCTTTTCAATCGTTCCTCATACAATAACATATCATTCATTTCTTTGACATTTCTTTGATAAAAATACCCATTGTTCTTTGTTCAACGTTATGGTAGCATTTAAAATGGAGTCATGATTGTTCTTGCATGGTTGTGTTTGTCTCTTACAGTCATGATGTGGTCACAAATGGACATGATAGTTGCTGTGCACTTCTTGCTGTGGTGAGTTGAGCATTTCCATAAGTCCTTGACTCCATTGCTGCGTTTCCTGAAAAATGTGTAGCCCTTGTAGTTCAGAATTCGTTTCCCTCTTAGAGATTTTGTGAACGTAACTGAAAAGGAAAAGGTGGTATTTAGCTGAGTTTGATAAATTATCATATGTTTGGAGTTACTCGACCGAGGTCGTTGTCATGAACCCAACGATTTAAAGGGCAATATTAGTTAAACAAAAGTCGTTCCATGTAAAATACTGGTATTCAGCTGCAGCCGGTTAGACTGGAAGCCTACCCCAACATAGTTGAAAAAAGCCTAAGCAGATTTGTTTATTGATAAGTAAAAGAAGACTGAAACAAATAGAGATTTGTCGCCCTTTCTATAGAAAGAATAAGAAATTTGACCATACCTTGGAATCATGTATATTTGTTTTCAAACATAACATTCTTTTTCATCAAATGACAAGGTACTATGGCCCTCCATCTCATAATACTGACAAGTTATATAAACGCAAGACGAATCTCACACTCAAATCCAACAATTTTATCATACTAATTACAGTTTTAATAAAATTCCGAGTACAATAAAAATACTATAATTTTAAAATTAAGGCGTAGTTTAACAAAAAAATCTTATTCATAATAATGCTTTTATGGTGTACTTGAGTTCTTATTGTAAGTTGTGAATTGTAGTATAATGTAATTTATGAATTAACTAGCAGGGTCCCGTGGTTTCACCCGCATAAGTTTCGATCCCGTGGGAATACCGGGATAAAAAGTATCCTATGTGTTAATCCTGGTTATAAACCATATGTGTGCCAAATTTAATCGAAATCTGTTCAGTAGTTTTTGCGTGAAAGAGTAACAAACATCCATGCATCCATCCATCCATCCTCAAACTTTCGTAGTTATATTATTAGTAGGATTGTGACCAAACTTGATTGAATTTAATATACTTAATGTACTAATGGCATGCATTATTCAAGTGAACTAATTCATTTCTTATAATAATAATTAAATATGTACAATTTTCACGCCAACATTAAAGGCATAATAAGAGATCAATGTTACTATCTTTAGAACTTTCTGTACTTACCTTATATTTTATGCAAATAAAAATTATTTTCACTTTGATGGTTATGTTGACCCTGGACATGTAAAGGCTCTAAATGGCCATTCCTATAAAAAATACCAGCTTTGCATTTTTTACTGTGATGTGTTGAGCACATCCACCAGTCTCCAAGTTTCCGGCGATACTTTTTGAAGTACGAATATCCTTCGTAGATCAATAAACAGTTGCCTCTTTGGGACGTCGCAAAATAAACTGAAATAAAGATTTGGAGACAATTATTTAATTTGCCATTACAATCACAGCCGATCGATTCTGTAAAAATCTCACCGTGAATAGTTAGGTGAAGTGAGCTTAGAGTGAGCTGTCAATAGTGTCAATCCCTAGCGTTAGTTGGGATGGCAGCTCACTCCACGCTCACTTCACCTAAGTTTTCACAGCGAGGTGGTTACAGAATCGCACTGTACGCCGGTGAGTTAGGCCGTGTTCAGACGACACGCGCCGACCACGCACACGCGTTGTTCCCCGCCTTACACCCGCGCCCGGCACACGCAAAAGCTCTCACTCGGTGAGAGAGGGGTTAGCATGAGGCGGGCGCGAGGCGGGTGCGAGGCGGGCGCGTGGCGTGTGCGGTTGAACTTCGATAAATGCAATTTGAGATCTATTGATGTGTCATAAGACGCAAATTACATACAAAAAATTTCAAAGCGAGTTAGATGCGGGTGCTAACGCGCGTGGCGTGCGGTTAGCGGGCGCGTGTCGTCTGAACGCAGCCTTACAGGCATTTAACGTAGGTGCCGTCCGTGGAATGAAAATAATATTAATAAACTAATCTACCGAATAGCACTTATTTTGTTTCAGTGCGGTTAGTGGAACAGCTTAGGTGCTGTTCGGCCAAGTGCCGATGAAATCAGTCATTTACTTGGTAGTTGGTATAAAGAAAACAAAAAGCGAACTGTATAATGATTTTTAATTAATTATTAGAAATCAGTCATTTACTTGGTAGTTGGTATAAAGAAAACAAAAAGCGAACTATATAATGATTTTTAATTAATTATTAAAACAACAAACAATAAAATTCATACCAAAAAACAAAGTCACAATTACATATAATTACGTCGTTATTTCGTGCTGGACTTATTCGGGGTTCCCTAATGACTTAAAAATAACGTGCTGGGGTCGCATTATGAATTTATGAAGTATTACCTAATGCCATCATTTCTCCGTTGCGCAAAAGAGATGGTGCTATTGATCATGTATAGCTCCGTCTCTCTCTCGCACTGGAAAATGAGGGTATTGATACTTTATGTTCGTCATGTTGAGAGGATGAATGAAAGGCGATAAAAAGCAGAAAAAAAGGTATTTCTAAAGCAGATGTGGGTGGAAACGCCGGGAGGGGACGCCCTAGGAGGACAAAATAGTGACCTTATTGGTGATGCTCTTCAGAAAGGTCTGGTGCGTAGTACTCGCAACCGGCGTACGTGTATGACTAGATATTATTATACATATGAACGCAAATGAAGCAAAAGAAGTATGACAGGGTCGTAGCAGATGGCGACTGGCGTTATGTAGTTTCTGCCTTCCCCAACGAGAAGAAGGCGCGAGTTTATATGTATATACAGGGTTTTTTTGCAAAGACCAGCAAAACTTAAGGGTGTGGTACACAGACCATCAAACTGAACAACTTTCTCCATGGAACCAATATCGTAATCGCGAAAAAATTATCAACTGTCCCATAGAAAACTTCAATATCTACTCGACCTAAACGTATGAGACTGAATTTTTATTCGCAATTACGATAATAATTATAATAATAAATAAAAAAAATTATTCAAGTATAAAGTAAAGTAAAAATATGATTTACGTTAATTACAATCGAGGAAAGTTAAATTCTAACTGTAATGTAGACCTTGTAGATGTTGGTCCCATGGAGAAAATTGTTCAGACTGATGGTCTGTACCACACCCTTAAGTTTGGCCGGTCTTTGAAAATAATCCCTGTATATGTAATACTTCATAATACGGCCCCTGATCACTAGAAGCTTATCAATGATTATGATCACGAATACAGTAGACAATTTCTTGGTCTATTGTATGGATTCTGGCCTTGCATCCTTTATTGCAGTGGGTTGAACATCGCCATAAGCGTTTCCTAGACCCTGTTGAGTTCTTTTTCAAACAGTAACTATACCGCCCGACCCACAGGATATGGTTTCCACGTTTTGACTCGGTGAAGAAATAATCTACAAGAAAAATAAAAAAAAGAATTTTGAATAATATGCACTTAGGTTGACGCAATCGTGAAAGCGAAATATCTTTAGAAGGTAGTAGTTAAAAAAATATTTGTCAATTGAAAAAAACAATATTTAATATAATTCGTTTATTGTTATAAGTGTTATTTTAACATAATCATAATAATGTGGTATGTGGGTACTTTATGGTAGAATTCATGTGATATGACAATAAAAAATTCGCCTTAGTGTGGTGAGTACCTCCAGTATCATGTTCCTAGGCGACTTAGTCCGCGTGAAATATCTTGTTTCAACATAAAATATGTCCTAACACACTCAGGAAAATTGTGGCGTAGTCATTAATGAAGAAAATTTAGACCAACTAGCTGCTGGTCGCGACTTCGTCCGCGTGAAATATCTTGTTTTAACATAATATGCCACTAGGAAATACAGTAGGTACCCATTAGTGAAAGAATTTTCAGAATCAGATCAGTGGTTCCACAGATTACCTCCTACATACAAACTTACAAATAGCCCCCTATCCCCTTCTTTAGAATATTAGTATCTATAGATTTAGACGGAGTATAGAGAGATTCCTACTCCTTCATATAAATTCTGGTCCTTGAATCTTCTTGAAGTTCCTTCCATCTCCTGCCATCTCCCTTCATCACTTTAGTGCCAGTTTCCATACCAGCAGCGTCTCCTCAGTGGTTATGTTCGCCCGTCACATTAACAATAGTATCCGCGACAGCCAGGATGGTAGCCTTACACCCTTTAGTATGGTGAGTGGAACACTTCCAATAGTTCTTGACCCCATAACTGTACTTCCTGAAGAACGTGTAACCGTTATATTTTAAAATTGGGTTCCCTTTTTGAGACGTCGACATAGTCACTGAAAAATAATTAGGATTTGAATAATTACCTTTATTTATTTAAAGATTACCAGCGTTTTACATCACAAATATCTTCTCGTCATCTGCCTAGCGTTTTTTTAACTATGTTGGGATCGGCTTGCAGTTTAACCGGATGCAGCTGAATACCAATACTTTACATGGAGCGACTGTCCATCTCACCTCCACAACCCAGTTACTGGGTACCCCTTGGTAAGACTGATTGATTAATGATTGATTATTTTCAAGTATGTGTTTTATGACAGTAAATAATTTAGTCAATTTTGTCGTCTGTGTTATCACAAATCTGCCTCAGTCTTTGTAGAGTTCTAGCGGACACGCAGAACTATTGTACCTCAGAGGTATACAACATTATGTCATAAAACGAAAATTTTACAGGAGAGGCAAAAATGCGTGGAGTGAAACTATGAATGCAATTTTGACAAGATATTGAAACAAACCCAACAGTGTTATTTATTATTATTAGATGGAATTATTATGTATTACACATAATTACAATAAAGTTAATTCTTATCTGATTTTGTGGACTTGAGACTATTTACCTTGTAACATAAATTAACTTAGGTGTTTTAGGAAAGCATTATTTTGTTTACCTCTAAATAAAACATAGGGATGTTATTGGAATTCGGCACCTAGAAACATTGTCTCTTGTCAGTATGTAGCGTTATAGAATTATTTAAGAATTTCGGAGGAGTTTACTAATAAAATGAAACAAAAGTTACTTCACAAATCTGAAAATCAAAATATTATTTATTTTTAAAAACCAACACAACTAGTCACATGCTTCAGGTAAGTCAGGGACATCTGCACATGAAAGATTCCTATAATATTCGTGGAATATGGATGGAATCCACTGCAACGATTTTTTTAAGTCATTGGTATTTGAGTCTCGAAATGGGCTTTTGAGTTTCTCGAGGAGCTGATGATCCGTTGCGAAAAGCAGAAAAAATCCATGAAATGATCAGTTTCCATATTTACCACTTTAATTTTTGAGTTTCTTGAACAGCTCTTTATAAACTGTTGCCAGTCACGATGGGAAATTCTTGGTTTTTCTTCTTTTCTCTCTCTATTATTGAGTGGACTACATCCACTTCCATGTGAGTATGTCCTTTTAATAAATAGTTGTGCTTTATTACCTCCACGTTTTCTTTTTGAGACAATATCCACAAATAAGCCATCATTAAATAAATATTTTTATCCTGCCCCGCACAGTCGCTCCATACTGTTACTTCTTTTAAAGCGCTATCGTCAAGCTGTTCAAAAAACTTAACTATTCCAGAAGCCATTTCATTTCCGCCTCGTCCTGCCACGCTCTAATCCCACATAAAACACCAACTTTCCATAATTGTGAAGTTAAAAGTTCACAACTTTCTGTAATGGAAACTCTACCCATTAGTTAAAAAGGGTGTGGATAAAAATTTTGAAGGTTCCACTGTCAGCATTTATCATATTTTTCAAACTATCGTAAACTGCTTTCCTCAAGATGTTTATTATGTAGAGCTTTAATATTATTTTTTTCACAATCATCACAAATGTCACAATCATCACAAATGTCACAATCATCACAAATATCATTAGCAGGAGGACTGAAACCGAGATTAAACTCTGTATTAAAAATATGTCTGTATAGCCATGCCTTTGCCATATTCTCTTTCGGTATACCCTCTTCAGCACAGAACTCTGCATACAAGGAATATAATTTATCAACATTTAGGTGGCTTCCAAGGTACTGTCGTTCTGTTCTGTTTCGACTACAATGACTCTCATATCTCGGTACCTTGCCAATGTGTTTTCGTACTGTTTTTTTAACTATCTCTGCTGTTTTATTAGGCGGTAGATGTCTTCCTCGTCTATCTGCTTTAACAAATCCTTGCGTAGATTTTTTTATCGCGTTTCTCACAACTGTTTCTGAAATAGCCAAGGTATTCAGAAAAAACTTTTTGCAAACCTTTTCGACTTTTGCATCAATTAAAAATGTGTAATATAATGTGTATGCTCTTTTAGGTGGTTGGTCAGGATCACGGCGTCTGGATCTAGCAGTTTGAACTTCTGAGACTCTAGACAGAATAAATTGTCTTTTTAAATCCCACGTCATCTCTTCCGCGTAATACGTCTGATAAATGAATTGTCTAACAGTTTCATCTATACGTTCACTACATTTTAATCTGCAAGCACATACTGGTTTCATCTTCTTTTCTGGAACCACTTTTCCTTTCTTAGATGTATATAATTTTCCTGTGATTGCGCCTTGTTTTCTTAAATTGCATTTCCATTTTAATTTATTTAAAGTTCTTTTACGACTCTTCATTACAGAAATTTGAGGTGATAGCTCTGGCTGAATATCTGAGGGAGTGTTGTTCAGCGATTGAGTCGTTCCGTTTTCTCTCATATTTTCCAGAACATCGACGGACGACTTGTCTGGTTCTGGTATATTTACCTGACTTCGTTTTTCAAATTCACAATCTGTAGAGTCTTCAACAGTGTTTGGAATATACTCTTCGTCTGATGGTGAAAAGTCTTCCCCAGAGCTCATACTATCTTCTGTTCTCATGCAGGGAAAGCTAGTCGATGGCACGAAATTATTTGAAATGTCAGTGAGCAAAGCAGAGGTTGATGGTTGTGTATCATCGTCAGTAGCATCGCCGACGGTATGCATTACTTCGGTTGGAGCCGGAACCACGTCAATATCTTGGGATAGTCTTGAATATGAACCTTCGGGACTTTCCAAGAAAAGCTGTTCTTCTCTTTGTGATCCTAAAAAAAAAGTTTCTGCCTTAGCTACGTACTTATGCTATTATAACACAGAGAAACAAATCCATACTATGCGAGAATGTACCTATTAGGTTGTAAATAACAGGATACGGCAAAAAGTTAATCGTTAAAACATACTAAGTATCGGCCAGCAGTCATTGACAACTGTCAGCTGATGTATGTATCTTTGTTGAAGTCTTCTTGATATTTTCATCAGAAATGCCAGTGAACAAAGAGGAGGTTGATGGTTGTGTTTCATAATCAATAGCACCGCCGGCCGATGTTACGTACGTCGAAGGGAGCTACAAGCATGTCCAGGTCAAGACAAAAAAAGAACCAACAACATAAATTATATTAAATATTATCTAATTTATTGAAATTCCAAATTAATTAAGGCTATTTTAAATCAGCTGCATTATTAACTATACTATTGTTAACATTTCACATACTGAAGTAGAGAGACATGCTAAAAATGAACACAATTGGAATAGACTATATTCCACACAGTATTTCCATAGGCTCAAAAAATGGACCAGCCTAATTTCTAAATTAAAATTTTATTGCACATAAATTAACCAAATTTTTCATAAGACGCTACTATTAAGAGCAAGTGCTAACTATGGCATGATACGATAACTACACTCAAGCCAAAATAATAATTTATACTCGTATAAGCCCCCCAAGATACAGGCAAATGCCTAGTTTGGGGTTCACCGTCCAACCTATTTATTGTACAATATTATTATTAATAAATAAATTGGATATTTGAAAAAAAATTAGTTACTATTCGTCTTTTTATTGCAATTATTAGATTTGTTAGTAAAATAAGAATAATATTAAATGTGTGATTACACATTATTGAAATTTCTTAGTCCCCCACACTAACATCACACCGTGTTTTCCAGGGTTAGGCAGAGAAGTACCTGTAGTACCTACACCCACATTTCACCAGCTATGTTTAAAGTCTTTTGCCACCAACCGAGCACAAATCCAGACTCTGGGCTGCTACTGAGAAATTCCAGAAAGAAAAAATCAATAACACTTAGCCCGACCTGGAAATCGAACCCAGGACCTCATGCTTAGCAGTAGCGCTTGCGACCACACTAGATCAACGAGGCAGTTCCCATACTAGGCATATTAAAACATAAATAACATTAAAGTTGTCAAAAAATAAAAGGCCCGTTTTGACATTGACAGTTCTAGTAGTTAATAAAGATCAAATCCGCAAAACACTTATTCGTTTGTATGAAATACTGACAGGTGTCAAGAACGCATTCTCAAATGTCAAAACGGGCCTTTTATTTTTTGACAACTTTAATCTAAGTGAATTAGGTTGGGTGGTTAGGTTATCTTAGTATTATAGTACCTATGGACAAGGCTGTATAGTGACACAATAATTACAATAATATCCACAACAGATCCAAACGCACTGATTATAGCCGTATAACTTATAGCTGTATAACTTATAGCCGTATAACTTATAGCCATATAACTTATAGCCGTATAATTTATAGCCGTATAACTTATAGCTGTATAACTTATAGCCGTATAATTTATAGCCGTATAACTTATAGCCATATAAATGCAAGTTTCATATAAAATAAAACCTACTAAGCCTGTAGCTATGTAGGATGCACCAGGATAGATGGGCCAGGATCGTCACACAGCAGGTGCCTGAAGACGACAAAACACAAAGAAAATTTTAAAAGTATGGGGGAGACCTTATCATCTATGGGGGAACATCTATGTACAAATACCCATGTTTGCAAACCAATAAATGATTTGATTTGACCTTTGTCCAGCAGTGGGACAAAGAACCTGCGCCCTAATTACGTAACACACTTTCAATCACAATCTGAATCATTTTGTAGGATATGGCTAATCCATTGCTTCATATGTTCGAAAAATTGTCTGCTCAACAACGTATATAACGCAAGGAATGTTGTAGAACTGTCAAAATGAAAGCCATTACTAGTGACAGTGTGTTACGGAATTACCCGGCTGTAATGAGAAATGTTCACTAGATATCCAAAGCACAAGCCCGATACAATTTAGGAATGCATATGATTATTATTAAATCTAATAATTTCATTATAAACAGTGTGAACAGTAGCTCGGCAACGTTTGTGGTTGTGAGTTGAGCACACCCATCTGGCTTTTGGCCCCGACACGTGTTGCTTGCAAAATGTGAAGCCTTCGATGCGTAAAAGCGTTCTACCACGTCGCGACATCACGAATGTCGCTAAAAAATAACAAAAAACAGACATAATTATTTGAAAAGTACAAAAATAGGAGGGTTGAAAAAAAAGAGGAAAGAAAAATTGGGAATAGGAGACTGAGTTTAGTATACAACACTACGGTACCTCTTTTTTCAGTCTGTATTATATATTTATCAAATACCTATACAGGGTGGCGATTAGGTTATCACATTAAATTGTACAGCAGGTATTACAAGTTGTTATCAGTCCATTAAAATAATAAAATAAATAATTTTATTAAAATTAAGAAAATGCATTTTTCAAACAAAATAAATGGAGTTATAGTTGGTAAAAAATAAATCATCCTTTATAATATTAGTTTACTGACCTGTAAAAGCGGCAACGCCGCAGCGTCGCTCCGGCGGTGCACGCGCCGTACCTACGCGAGGTACGAGTACGAGTACCTACTTGTGGATGTAGGCACGCGCGCGTGGTGCGTGCGACAGTAATTCAACATTTTCACAACATACTTACGATATTGTTTTATGAAATAATCACAAATTAACTTTAATAAAAACCTCCACTTAAATGCTCAATTATTATGTATTTTAATTTTTACGTTTTCAAAATGTCCACCGTGCTTCTGTACACACAAATGACATCGTCTTACGATATTATTTCGGACTCTTCAGAGTAGCCTGAGTAGGCTTCGCGGCTAAAATTTTTAAATTGTCGAAGGCCCGAATTATTCGAGATTTTAAATCGTCCATAGTCGTCACTTCAGTAGCGTATACCTCATTCTTTAAATGTCCATTGCCCGAACTCCAAATCATATCGGTGTACTCCGGCGATGCGAAATTGATTCGAGGTATCTCGTTGGAAACAATAACACAATGAAAATAGCTACCTAACATTAATTATTATTTAAGCGTTTGATTTCGCATAAACTGTCACACACACCACCTTCACTAACCTATCCTATTCCTATTACTAAAATAAAGTTAACACAAAACAATGTCCACAAAATAAAAACAATAACAATACTACGAAGGGCGCGTGCGCTAATCGTCAACTATTCCTCAAGGATTTTGGCGGCGGACTATGTGACTCATTCGTCGCACGCGCCAAAGAAATGCCTACAAGCACACCCCCGTACCCCGTAGCATTTCGCGCATAGAAATTTATACCTTAAGTCGTCAACCGTAAGAATATTTTTGCATATTTTTTTCATACCTCTCATGCGGTCCCTTTTCATCTTTTAATTTTGCGCTCAAAAAACGCCTTCAACTATTAGCCGTAAGAAGGCGGTAAGGACATTTTTCGCTTGAATTTTTTACGTTTCTTGTAATAATAGTTTGTAAAATGGTAGTTTAGTAGTGCTTGTAGGTAATTCGGAATGGCAACGTTTGAAGTTTTGAACTATCTTCACCGGCCACGGGTCTTTGACCTACTTTTATTGGTCAGCTGATTATGTTTATGCAATACATGATGTTGTGAAATATTAAAATGAAAAAAAGGGTCCTGCGGCTATAATATTGTTTATTATTAAATTATTTTAATGGAATATGATAAAATACCTAATATAGAGTACGTGGTTTCAATTAATGTGATAACCTAATCGCCACCCTGTATATTATATATTCTTGCTGCCAACTTTGTGTTTTTTTCATAACAAAAATAAAGTAGGAAAGTATAAGTAAGTTATTATTGTATTTAATAATTTGGAGATTCTATAAGATTTCACATAGCGTAACAAAATGAAATAAGTGAAGCGGTGGTGCGTTGTGTTAATTAGGTTATAAAACAATTTTATTTTATATATACAGGGTTATTGGTACAACAGTAACAACCTTCTAGGACTGGATTACTAAGATCATAAACAACAACTTGTTCTATGACTTTTTACAAAACATAATACATTTACCAAAACAAACCTTCAAGATTACGTTGTTCTATCTAAACCAGGCTCCCCTCCGCTGCATTTTTTGTACTAGACACGGCAGTTTGTTTACCTAACTAGCGCTTTCTTTTGGTTCGCGTAGTTCGTAACATTAAGAGTGTTGAATTAAAATATTTTTATTTTTGTATGAAAGTCTGATGAATTAAAATCTGATGAATGATTAAAAGTCATATAACAAAGTTGTTGTCTGAGAGGTTATTAGTGTTTCACCAATAATCCTGTATATTTATGTGTATACAAATATTCATATTCGTCTTTATGATCTTATTTTTCATCCAGTTGTTAGAGTATTCAGGTTTAACTGCCCGGTATAGCTTCATTTATTTCCTAGCCAGTCATAAGGCGCATGTATATCAGAGTAATGTACTATAATATCGTCGACAGTGTGCACTATAGCTTTACATTTCAATCTCTCGTGAGAAGCACAGCGCCATCTTGTTTTGTTGCCTGCGACACCGTTGTATCTGAACTTTACGTCGTTTAGCACCAGAATTCTGTTGCCTCGAGCAGTAAATTGAAAATGAGCAACAGGATCTGTAGAAAGAACAGTTTTGTTAGACGTTATTAACATGACAGTTGGTTTGTTAGTATTAAGCACAGTGCACTTCCAATCAAAATCCGAATCATTTTGAAGGATATTGCTAATCTATTGCTTCAAGAAGCAAGCAAGAAGCGTTGTTGAGCAGACAAATTTTTCGAACATAAGATTATGTTCGAAAAATTTGTCTGCATAACAACGTAAATAATGCATTTTGTTGAACAGACAAAATTAAAGCCATTGCTACTGCAAGTGAGTTACGCAATTAACCCACATGAATTCACATGACAACTTGCACAAAAGAATGCCTTTCCCCAACTATGCTGGGGTCGGCTTCCATTCGAACCGGGTGCAGCTGAAGTCGCTCCATGGACAGTACTGGGAAGCGTCCATGGAGCGACTGCCTATCTGACATCCACAACACAGTTACTGGTTAATACTATACCCCTTGTTAAGACTGGTTGCCAGAGATTCAGGGTACTGACGACCCCTAACGTAACTGGTCCAAGAATGGCAGCCGAGACCAACGGTTTAACGTGCTTTACGAGGCACAGAAGAGCCTCGGTGTGTAAATATGATCACCCATTCTCGGGCCAACCACGGCAAGCGCAGTTTAATGTCTCACTGGTGATGGTGGCGTGTGTTGGATCATTCGGTTCCCTACGAAATGGTTGAGCTGGATGGTGCTGATCCGCGCGTCATGTTCGTGAACGGGCGCCGTCGGTTGAGACTGGTCATCTCTTAACTGCCAGGGCTTATTTTTAATTTTATATTTTAAATTGTTTATTTTTTTACATTGACCTCACATAGTGTCCGTTTCAATGGCGCGGCCACGACGTTTTTTTTTTAAAAAGCCATGCCAATATTTTGTAACAATTTGTAAAAGTCGATTCCCAAAACCATAAATTTGTCAAAGCTATGGTTAAAAAGTTATAAGGGTTTGAACGTGGCCGCGCCATTGAAACGCGGCGAACCGCGCGGCCACGGAGATATTTAAAACTAAGCATTGCAGAGACCTGAAATTTAGGTAAATAACAGATTGAATTTGTAAAAAATTTGTAAAAATATAGAAAAAATTCCTGGGTTTATATTTTAGGAGCTGTAAGACTTAAACCCCATGGCCGCGCCATTGAAACGGTGCGAAACACATTATCGCCGATATCTCGCTGAAAAAGCATCGCAGACGTCTGAAGTTTTTTGTAAAACCCAGATTTGAATTTGTCAAAACTAGTAAAAATACAACAAAAAATCTTAGGTTTATATTTCAGGAGCTGTAAGACTAAAACCCCATGGCCGTGCCATTGAAACGGTGAAAAATACGTTATCACCGATATCTCGCTGAAAAAGCATCGCAGAGGTCTGAAGTTTTTTGTAAAACCTAGATTTGAATTTGTCAAAATAGGTAAAAATGTACAAAAAAATCCTAGGTTTACATTTCAGGAGCTGTGTACGGAATCATCAATACGTCTTGAATATGTCGATAGGGTGACCATGGCTTATTGTTTACAGAACACTTTCCATCTATTTTATTAGAATTTATATCTCAAGGATTCTAAATTAAATTAAAATGAAACGATAAGGTGCAAAAAAATGTTTATTTCTTTAAAAATCACATAAATCACATATTGTTTGCTTACAGTAAGATACACTAAATTTCTTACAAGATCACAGATTCTTTTCTTATGTTAAGATATATTTCTTATTAATACTACCTCATGGCCAAAGACTTTTTCTAAATGTAAAAAAAAATGACATTTCACACAAACAATCCTAATCATCATCTATAAGACCATATGTTAAATTATGTATTGTCATAGGTTGTTCAGAACTTGCGTGCGTTCCGATTTTATTATCGTCATAACAAATCATTGTAGAATTATTTAATAAGCAATGACACTTGTAATGACCAATCTGCACCCTAATTGCGTAACACACAATTAATCAAAATCGGTTTCATTTTGACAGTTCAACAACATTCATTGCGTTATTTCCGTGCTGAGCAGACAAATTTTTCGAACTTATGAAGCAATGGAGTAGCAATTTGCTTCAAAATTATTCAGATTACGATTGATCGTGTGTTACGCGATTAGGGTGCAGACCTAAAATCGGGGGAACATACTCCACAGCACCTATCAATTCATATTTTCTTTGATTTATTTTGATATAATGCGGTATTTCTTCGAGCTTGATTTTGTCTGTGCCATTAAGATCAAATAAAATAATGTTATTTAATTCGTATCTAAATCTCTTGGTTACGTTGTTACATTTCAAACAAATTTTTAAATTCGAGTGCATTCGAATTACGAATGCCGTGCAAAGTTATATGTTATGGTTTTTGCACGTGTACTCAAAACCACAGTATTTTCAGCTATCAAGCAACGACGTTATGAGAATTTGACAATAAATTTGGAAGAAAATATTCTTAAGACATGTGGCGCATCTACGATAAAAAAACCACGTTTTTTTCGGGAACTATACTTTTTTCGGGATAAAAGGTACCCTATGTCCGTCTCCGTATACCTGAAGAACTATATGCAACGTTTCAAAGTTTCAACATGATCGGTTCAGTGGTTTAGGCGTGAAAAGGTAACAAACAAACAAATAAATACTTTCGCATTTATAATATTATCTATACTTATAATAAATCTGTAGAAGTGAAAATTCTGTACATTGAAAATATCAAAAAAATAAATGGCAGGGGGTGTTACTAGACCGACACCGAACCCAAAAATGTGATTAAAAAAATTTTTGTCTGTCTGTCTGTCTGTCTGTCGGTCTGTCTGTCTGTCTGTCTGTCTGTCTGTTTGTTCAGGCATCACGCAAAAACTACCGGTTCGATTACGATGAAACTTGGTATAATTATTCTTTATTATCCTGGGCACCACACTGGGTACTTTTTATGCTGGAAAAGTATCTTCTATATATATAAAACTCAAAGGTGACTGACTGACTGACTGACATAGTGATCTATCAACGCACAGCCCAAACCACTGGAGGGATCGGGCTGAAATTTGGCATGCAGGTAGATGTTATGACGTAAGCATCCGCTAAAAAAGGATTTTGATAAATTCTACCCCCAAGGGGATAAAATAGGGGATGAAAGTTTCTATGAAAAATCTTATTCCTTGAGTTAATAAACTTGAAACTTAGCAGGAATACTTATCTAAATAAATTATGAAGATTGTCAGTTTTTTCTTCTTCTAAACTACCCCCTAATAAGGGATTGGGGGGTTTCAAAGTTGGTATGGAAGAATTTTAGCGCGCAGTCCGGTTGACTCGAAACTCAGTATTTATACCTAATATTGCAAGTAAAGAATAACGTGTATCAGGGTTTTGTGAAAATCTACCCCTGACGGGCTGAAATGGGGCAGTCAATTTTCCAGGGGAGGATTTTACTGCATGGCTTGATTAACTCGAAAATTAGTATAAATAATCTTTGAGTCAAGTTATGAATACATCCCAAACGATTTTTTTTAAATTCCACCCCTGTGGGGGTGAAAAGCGGGGATACAGTTTATATGAAAAATCTTATTCATTTAGTTAATAAACTTGAAATTTGCCTAAGTAAGTAATAAAGTTTATCATTATAAGTTTTTCAAAGCTACCCCTTAAAGGGGTGTTAAGTTTATGTCGAAGAAATTGAATGCGCGGTCTGAGTAACTCGAAACTCAGTATTGATACTTTTGACAGAAAATAATTAATAATAAATATGTAAAGTTATCGAAAATTTACCACTGACGGGACAAAAACGGGTAATTCGATTTTTAAGGGGAGGATTTGAACTTGAAACTGTATGTTACATTTTCACGCCTAAAACACTGAACTTCTGATTTGGCATAGATATAGATGGCATCCTGGGGAAGCACATACTTTTTATCCTGTTAGCACGTTCGCCACGTTCCCGTGGGATAATTTCCGACATCCACGCGGGCGAAGCCGCGGGCAGAAGCTAGTATATAATAATATATATAGTAAGGATTTTCATTTAATTTAGAATCCTTGAGTTATTCTAATATAATAAGTGCAGTTTCTGTAAAAAATAAACCATGGTCACCCTATTGAAATATTCAAGACACAGTAAAAATTACTTCATTATGAAAAAAAAATGCCTAGGTACTGTCGGCAATTCTACATAATCATAGGTGTTATCTACAAAAAAAAAAAACTCGCTATCACTTACTTTCATCGAAAGATAATCACGACTTATTTCTGCGCGATACTGTACCACAGCTCCTGAAATGTAAACCTAAGATTTTTTTGTGCATTTTTACCTATTTTGACAAGTTCAAATCTAGGTTTTACAAAAAACTTCAGACCTCTGTGATGCTTTTTCAGCGAGATATCGGTGATAACGTGTTTTTCACCGTTTCAATGGCGCGGCCACGGGGTTTTAGTCTCACAGCTGCTGAAATATAAACCTAGGATTTTTTGTTGTATTTTTACTAGTTTTGACAAATTCAAAACCGGGTTTTACAAAAAACTTCAGACGACTGCGATGCTTTTTCAGCGAGATATCGGCGATAACGCGTTTCACACCGTTTCGATGGCGCGGCCATGAGGTTTTAAGTCTTGCAGCTCCTAAAATATAAACCCAGGAATTTTTTCTATATTTTTACAATTTTTTTACAAATTCAATCTGTTATTTACCTAAATTTCAGGTCTCTGCAATGCTTAGTTTTAAAGATCTCCGTGGCCGCGCGGTTCGCCGCGTTTCAATGGCGCGGCCACGTTCAAACCCTTATAACTTTTTAACCATAGCTTTGACAAATTTATGGTTTTGGGAATCAACTTTTACAAATTGTTACAAAATATTGGCATGGTTTTTTTTAAAAAAAAACGTCGTGGCCGCGCCGTTGAAACGGACACCCTCACATATAGAAGCAATAAAAATAATGTACCCAGGATTTTGTAATAATATCTTGATTTAAAAGAGTGTCCGTGGAGTTTCTTGCCCGTTCTTCTCCACAGAGATCTACGTTTTGGAATGGGCAACTAGCTTCAACTTTCTGACTAACTGACCGACAATTTAATTTTGACAATTCAAAAGTGCCTGAAATGGTTTAATTGAAATAAATGATTTGAGTTTGAGTTTGATCGATTGACCCGTGCGGCTTTTATCACTTAGCCACGAGGTATACCTAATTTATCACCAATTAACTCTTGTTACGGTACCATTGTACCATAACAAGTGTTAATTGGTGGCATGGCATCCTGTCGTGCAAGTTTATTAAGGCACACACTGGCACTAGATTATGCAGTCGGTATTTGTGTTCAATCCATTAGGATCAGACACAACTTCCAATCATTTGTTTCACAATTATTTTGTGATGATAATGACAATTTTAAAATTAGACAACACAGTAAAATGTGCATAGAAAGTTTTTATTAAAAAAGTTAATAATTACAACACAATCAGTTCTCTTTCTCGTTACTTTGTTTTAGATTCCTCCTTAAAACATCTATATTAAAATAATAAAATAAGCTACTATTAGTTAGTAAAATATACGAAATTAGTAAATGTTTTTATTAAATATTAATACATTAATCTCCACACTAGGATTCTCGTACCGTAGGTGCTAATAGAGTAGATGAATGTAGCAATATCTGCACGTCATACAAATACTTGAACCGATGGATTGGAACAAATATTTGCCGAACCTACGAATATTCGTCAAGTTCTAAGGAACCATAACTGAACTACGAGTAAAATAATTATTTCTAGTCTAAAGATCCATATAGTATACTGTACTTCTTCCAGAATTAGTACAATAAAGTTATTGTTATAAACAATAAATTATTAACATCGGGGCTTGTTGGTCGCCAGTAAGTAATCTGCCCAGTATTTCCCAATTATTTTTGGGATCGGCTTCCAATTTAACTGTATGCAGCCGAATATCAGTATTTTACATGAGGCGACTGCCTATCTATCCCCCACAACCCAGTTACTGGGTAACACGATACCCCTTTGTAAGACTGGTTGTCAGACTTTCGACTTCTGACGACTCGTAACGACTGCCAGAAATCTACAAATTTAAGGTCACCCATCGACGGACCGACTGCGCCATGCGTAGCTTAACCTAATCGATCGACCGTGCGCGTTCTAACTTAGCCTCGCTCTGCTTTACGGTATTAAATAAAAACCTAGATCATGGTCCTAAGAAGCACACTTGTCTCCGATAACGAAAAAAAATTTTGGCATACCTAATTAATGATAATCTCATAAACTCATAAGTAAAATTTCAAATCAAATCAGTCTATAATCAAGTTGTAAGTTTATATTTCAGACTTTTACCAATAGGATTAATAATTATAGTTAATTTTCACGTTAATGCAAAACAAACTTAAAATCTTAGTAACTACTTAAAACCTTATAAAAACGTATGGCATATTTTTTAATAAAAATAATTTACAATTTTCAAATAATTTGGATTAAGTACTAGTTCATCAGTTGAACACAATATTATGTATTAAAAACATAACCATGACTTAGAAAATCATATTTAAAACTACTCTAGTAAAAATCGTACGACGTTTAATGATTTACAATTAGTTGAATCCGTTTCTCTCATTAATTAAAAACAACAGTCATTTATAAAATAACAAAGACTTCCACATAAAACTGCATAAGCATCAACTTTTATACAAAATAAATATTTTTATTTTATGGCAAAAGATCATACAACAATCAATAACACGCTGATGGCTTTCAAGCTATTATACGCAAAAAAACTGCTTCGCTGCTGTGCAGAATGCGGAGTAGTCGCAACTATATCCTGAGAGCTGTGGCGGAGAGCTATACTCTAAATATTAGGCATTTTGTGCGGAGGTTGATTAGGTAGGAAACATATTGTCCTGCCTGGTCATCTTTTGTTTTAATTATATGTATTATTTTTATATCAAAGTTACTAACTCTAGAATATAAGAGCCTTGTAATACTAACAAAATATGGATCACTGTTGTCCGAAATGAATGAATTTTAATTTAATTTAAAATACAACTTCTGAACAATCTCCCTTGAAGGATGATAAAAGTCTCTCAATTTGAATCTTTTTATTGTTTAAATATATTTCCAAGAGCCGAAGCTTGCTTATTAACAGAATCATGTAGAAAATAGTAATACTAAACAAAAGCTCAAAATCTGTTATCATGGCTTAATCAGCAAGCAATAATATTTGCACAACCTTTTATAATTATTTTTATGATGCTTTCACAATCTGAGGACAAGATTGATATTTTATCTACATACATAGACGATATTATGATAAAATAATGGATCGCAGATCGCAGCAAGATTCATAATGTAGTTCCTGCCTGCCAGAAAAATGCGTGAGGTGTAATTAATGAATATGTTCGTTGATCATTTTAACAATTGTCCCGTCCACAGTATAGATAGAAGCACCACAGCCTCTGTTATGGTGAGTAGAACAAACCCATCTGATTTTATTCTTATGGGACGCTTTCTGATAGTAAGTGTAGGGGCCCATCCCGAGCAATGGTTTTCCTTTCTGAGATCGTAAGAGTAGAATCCCTGTAAAAATTAAAAATAGTTAAAGCCTGATATGTAAGAAAAAAAAAAAAATAGGATCTTTAAGTAGATATCATGAAGAAAGCCATTTTTGTGAAATGTTACTTAACTATACTTACATTTAAATATAACATCACGCTTGCAATCCCCGAAGGGTAAGGCTGAGGTGTACCTATATTATTTATTATTATCTCCTTTATTTCAATGTAAACATATAAATTATATTTTTAAATATTACAATAGGATATAAAGTATAAAAACATTTAAAAATATCAAAAAATAATAGCCCAGCGGTATCGAGAACAGGGTCCAAGCTGCCGGTGGTCAGTGCTCCAGAGACAGGAACCTCCTGACAATGCGAGCCGTGTCCAGAAGTACCGCTTTCTGAATCAAGCCCTTGATCCAGCTGCCCGACGAGAGCCTCCTCAGGTGTTGGTCGAGGCTCTTGACTATTAAGCCATTGCCTGTCACAACTATCGGCACAATGATCGCTGCACATAGGGGTATTTCATTAATTACAAAAATTACAATTACAAAAAGTTTATTTTCTCTCTCACATAGCATTATACAAGGAATACATAATTCAAGGTGTACATTTGTGGGTTATAATCTATGTGAGAGACTGGTTTCTGTACTAGGAGACCTGTATGACAGATTACCAGCCTCTCCAGATTCCGGAAGTGAGTAACGGTAAGCTGTACATCATTCCAGTTACGTGATATTTAAATAGGTAAAACTTGGTGAAGTGTGACTGTAGTGAGAATTAAGTATAAGAGGTTGTTAATTAATCTAGCTGGCCAAAAATATTAGTGCGGGTTTTTTGGTTTAAAATGACGGAAATAAAACAAGCGAAATATATACGGACAATAAATTTAATAATTTCAAAACAAAAAAAAAAAAATGCTGAAAATAGTCCATATATTTACATATTCATACATTACTTAATTAATTTACCAATAACAATACATACTTTTTTAAATCAATTTACTTCCTCGTTCTCACTTTCTGATTCTGTTGGGTTTGGTGTAGCAGGCAGAAGCATGTTTAATGTTTCAGGCAGAAACGAAGACATCTTCTTTCTTTTTATTGCCCTTGAGGCACTAAGAAATGGATCTGAGCTTAAAAGAAGCCTGTTTAAAATATCTCTATTACAGGATTCTCTAGAGAATTTCCGTGAGTAATCCTGTCTGTACGTCCTAAAATGTTTGTTGCGTGCCTCTGCTGCTTCCTCAGACAGTTGACCTATAGGTAACAATGCATTTTTTATTATATCTGATCCGTGTACAAGTACTTTGTGCAGTGTGGGTGTCATTGGGTGCCATGGGTAGAGTTTTATGTATAAACAAGCAGTTTCTTTCGCATATTTTTCATATTTTTCTACATCTATAGTATATCCGCTCGAAATCGTTTCTAAAATAACTTTTAATCTATATATTAACTCATAATCTATCTCTGTAATGTCTGAAGCTAGTTTCGGGTCTTCAAAGAATCTCCTGCTGGTGTTCCCATCATTCGTATTTCCGAAGTTTGTTTTCGGCATATCTACTAATAAGCCCGTTTCATTGCGAAACCTGGTCTGTATCTCAATTTTCCTATTCTTTTCCATTTCTTTTTCCTCGTCTGTTTTTCTCTCCCGATACTTTTTCACGGGCAATTTGTACGCTAAATGCAGAATGCTTTCGAAAAATCTTATTCTCGCATGTAAAATAGACAGTCCGAATTCAGTAGCATCTTTTGAGAGTTTCCTTTTGTCCTCCAAATTATTAAACTCTTTAGAAGTTTTTCCACAAATATAGCAGCGACTCGTAGATGTTGTTCCAGTAGCTGCATTGCAAACTTTTCCGTCAACCATTGTCATCACAAATTGGGAATGAATCAAAATCTTTTTTCCGTCAATATCCACCTCAGTCGCAACCAAATTATCCACAGAATTTTTGACATAACTGATCTCTTCATTGGTTATATCAATTGTCTCTTTGACGAAGCGAAATCGTATTAGACGACAAAATCGGGGAGATGAAGGGGTCGGATTTTCCCATAACACCTTTTCGTTGTCCTTGCCGTAAACTAGACGCACAGGTACAAAGCAGCTTTGAAAAATATTTGCATCAGAGTCATCCTCATTTTCAAGCTTCTGTTTATATTGTGCTTGCTGGGATCCATCGCAGCCCCATTTACATATCAACTTCAAAGTTTTCCGCTCTTGTTCTTTTATTGTTGATAAGACCTCTTCTAAGAATACCGATAAGCGCCTAACGGTAATATCAATTAATGGTTGCAGTTGGATTTCAGCGCAGGTACTCGTTACCGTGCACGTTTCTGGAGGAGGATAACACTCTTTTTTTGCTTCTTGAATTAAGCTATAACATGGAAAGAACTTTTTGTTCGTGTTTCTTATAATTTCATACTGTCCTCTTGTTAAATCTGCATCTATAAACATTTTTAATGCTTCCATGGGGGTTAGGCGCGATGGTTTTTCACATTTAGACGAATCATAAGCTTTTTTGTATTTCGTTGCACGGGTTGGAGAGCTCATAATATCTTTGAGCACGTGGGAAGCATCACGTTTTCCCGATTTACTTAATTCAACTTGAGCTGCGTGAAGTATTACACCATCTTCTACATTAGATCGGATCCCTTCCGTTTTTCTTCTTTTGGTCCTTTCACTAGATTCCCCAAACGATTTACAAGGGCGACCTGGACGATTTGCTGTTGTGACTGGAATTTCGAATGTACCTTCCAGCCAAAGTTGGTTGTTTTTCAAAAAAACCTCTTCTTTTTTGTGAGATTTAATCCACCTGTGCTTCATTTCCGATTTGAAATGTGCAAAATTGTTTTTCAATATTTTTAACTGATCTTCTGTAAGATCGTCACTAGTGAAAAGGTGGTCTCTCAAAAAACATAGTTTTTCTTCCAAATTGCGTAAATTTTCATTTTTCATAATATCAAAGAGAGATTTACGAGTCACTATTCTCACTCCGGAAGTACCCACTAAATCTGGAACAAGTAAGTATTGTTTGTAGACATAAATACTATTTTTTACAAATTTAGCTTATTTTGACCGTGAAATTCAATGTTCTACGTTTTTGCGCATCCGCGCTATTCCGCGGCTAATTTATTGAGTATTCGTTACTTAAGGGTCTATATTTTTTATATAAATTACAAAAGTTGCCGGATCTATCCCGATACTAAAACAAATAGCTTCCTAAACATAAATTTCTTAAAAAAACATCCTTATTTCAGACGTCAGTTTAACACACAAAGTTAACGCTTTTGTAAATAGCCGATAAGAGACACGTACACAAGGTTCAATGATCAACTTTCGACTGAATTTACCTGATAACGCGCAACGGAAGAAGGGTGGGGGTGGCGTTCTATTGTTTGTTGGAATGTCCCCTGACTCAGGTAGTCAATGTAATTAGCATTCCTTAAACTTTGTTATTTTGACTTTTGGCCGCCTAGATAATTAAAATACCCCTATGTGCGCTGAGTCCACATCCCACATGTCGACAACCTCGCGAGCTAAGTCAAGATCCTATTATTTATTATTATTTCTTTATTATTTTGTGTTCTTTTTCTTTTGTGTGTGTTTAAAAAAAATGAAATTAATTGAATTACACCCGCATTTCGCCATTTATGTTTAAGAACAATGTAATAAGGGGCCAGCCTATTGCTGACTTCGAGCTGCTTCTGAGAAATTCTTAATAGAAAAACCCAATAACACTTTGCCCGACCTGGGAATTGAACCCAGGACTTCATGCTCAGCAATCTTACTACTTATTCTGAAAAAAAACATTTTTGAAGATATACCTAATTTTTACTTTCACTAATGCCTGATTTTTCAATCATCTGATAACTTCGAGGAATAATTTTGAAATTTTGACAGTTGTTTCATACAAAACCTGTCAAACGACAACTTTATTCCTTGAATAAAAGTTATCTGGCGATGGAATTTGCCCTAAATGCTTTAAGTGCCACAGAATGTAATAAATCATATTACCCTAGACGAGAGAGTTTTGATAATTTTGTTTAATGCAAGCCAAAATTCTTTAATGAGGCCATAAAAAATAAAAGACAAATAACTTTTATTTTTTATTTTCACACATTAACCTAACTACATCCACTCCAAGTCTTATTCGAATTCAATTATACAAAAATAAGAATCTCAAGAAGAAGAAAAGAGAAAGAAGAAAGAAGAGAAGAGAGTTACAGATTCTTATTTTTAGCTTTGTATAGACGACACAAGCTACCCGAAACTTTCAAATTTTCCCAATCAACTTTGAACCTAATGTTTTCGCAATAAAGTTGAAAATCTAATAATGAAACTTGACAGATTGTAGTAAATTGATGTGCTGGCGTCTGTACTTAATTACAATGTTTCCTAGAGCTTTAAATATTTCATTTTTGTCAGAAACCTTTAATTTACTTAACTTTTTTGTTCGCTTCTCGACTTGTCAGTTTTTTTAACTTCTCATAAATTCAGTGTATTTTACACTCTCGTCGTCAAAGATATATTAATGCTAAAAATTTGAATGATATTTCAAAAAATAAATTATTATGATTATCACTAGTCGTTACAGCATGAAACAACAATGATTAAAATCAACCTGTCTCGTACAACATCATTACGAGGTTCACTGAACCTTTTACTGTACCGCATGTAAAATAAACCAACTATTCAGTCAGTAAAAGGCGCATAAAACTTATTTCGCACGTTTTCATTCCAAACGTAAATTTCTGAAGAAGCGCTTTAAACCTACTGTAAAACGGTGGACACAGTCAGGAATCAGGATGGTCACAACGATCTATTTGCACTTTAATACGTTTATTATTTTCTAAAATCGGACACAGTTTTACTTACGGCGTTTGCACTTGGTGACGGTTACAAAACGACTGATTCAAACTGCGTAACACATCGGTATTTATAGATTTCCCTATAACTTAATATTTTGATTGTATTACTAACTATAATGAAGAAAATTAAATAACAATTATTAACAAAGAAATAAATGAAATAAAGTATCTGAATCAATAATCTTAAGCAATCATTAATTTAAACTTACTTGGCGCGCCGAAAGCTGACAACCAGAAGGCGCCATAATGGATATTCAACAATTCTGATTATTTTAAACACCAAGAATAAATCAAACATATAACTAAACAATTTCATAACAATTACCTGTTACATACAAAAATATTGACGTTAACATGATTATTTAAATTACTAATTTGAGCTGGTATAAGCAGGACCGGAAGTCGATAACACTACTCTAGTCATAAATCATTCAAGTTGTAAAACTTCAAGGTGACTTTTTTCAGCCGCGCTCAGAGTGCAGTGTTAGCCTAATGGGAATGGCCCCGCCTTACGAGTTGTAGGTCGTGAGTTCGATCCCAGGCAGGTGCTTTACTTTGTGTAAATAATTTCATCACCACTGCTCTCAAAACGGTGAAGGAAAACATCGTGTGGAAACCGACATGTCCTATAGTCAAAAACTCTAAGACATCTACCAACCCACACTGGGTCCGCGTGGTAGACTACAGCCCACTCCCTCTCTGAGAGAGGACGCTTGTGTCCCAGCAGTGGCTGATTATGCTACAGTGTTGCTTGTAGGTGAGTGAAAAGTCTTATGTAACTCAAACAGACGGGAAACCTGTTGCATTCAATGTCAGTGGACGTCGGCGAAACTTCAGAATTGTAATTTATTTTTTATGTGCATATCAGACTATCATCTTTACTAATATTATAAAGAGGCAAACTGTTTGTTTGTTTGTTTGTAAGAGGTAATGAGCACTGATGCAATTACACAATCCGTAACTGAGCCAACTATACCCTGACCATTAAGTTAACCCTTTTTTGACAGCTGTCTTAAGTAAAAGTTAACTTTAAAATGCATAAAAAATTAAAAATATAAACTGTCTTATCTTATTCCATTATCTTATATATGGTTTCTTACACACATTATAATACCGTACGTGTATCAATCAATGTATTGTGTGTAGCTGCAATTACTAGTTCCATCTGTCAAAAAACGGTTTACCAAATGGACAGTGTATAGCTACACTATTGCCGAGTACCATAGGATATGTTTTATGGTATACTTAGTTGACTATCACGCGAATGGAAGTAATGGAAGTCATAAGCGTGGTTATTATGCATTAATGTTTGAGCAACAATTTTGTTTAAAGATCAACTATATAACCAGTAGTATGGACATCTAAAAAATAAACTATTTCGTCGTTGACTGTGTGGACAACTGCCTTGCATCCGTATTTGGCATGAGTGGTACATCTCCATCGGATCTTGAGAGAGTGTCCTGCGCCATTTCTTCTGTACCTATTTCCACCAAGCACGAGGATCCTGGATCCATTACCATTGGTGAAGAATAGTGGGTTAAACTCTGAAATAAGATGATAATGTTATTTGTACGATGTTGAAAAAAAGTAGGAAAATGGGAATTATTAAACCTCACCCAATCAATTGAATTTGTAAAAATATATAATCCCAAAATATAAACTTAACTCATTTGTTACTATGACAACTGATGTCCAATTCCCGTAATTAAAAACGTTCAAAATCTAGTCACAATCTCATCTCAGCGACAATCAATGTCAAAACTTGTCAAAAATGTAGGGAAATTAGAAATATTTTTGACAGATTGAGACTGAGATCAGACTGTGAACGTTCTTAAAATTACGAGAATTGCCGCTCCGATAAGGTTTTCGTTAATGAATTTATAACCAGTTCTATTTACATTACGAAATCATAGGAGTATTTTTAGCGGATGTATTTAAGGCTTACCTAAAGAAATACTGCTTGAATAGCTGTAAATAGAGGTAAAAATGAAACAATAAAATTATTTTCGTGTTTTATTTAAACAACTCACTTATGAAATGTCATAATATTCTAATAGTTACAAATGTACAGACGCCAGCACATCAAGCTACTACAATCTGTCAAATTTCTTTAATAGATTTTCAACTTTATCGCTAAAGTATTAAGGTTCAAGGTTGATTGGGAAAATTTGACAGTTTCGGGTAGCTTGACCTGCTGGCGTCCGTACCATGCATAAATCTTGATCAGCCTGACGCAAGGAGTACACCTAGTAATCGGACGTCATCGGACGATGTCGCAAATGCACCCAATTTCTTTTACAAATGTTTGTTTCGAACGGCCGAGTTCAGCTGATGACGAACGTGTATAGTTCGGCCGATGACGTATTAGGTGTATTCGAAGCATTACACTAAATCTACGGTTTTCTAGAACAGCGATGGCCGTCACATAACCGCTGCAGTAACGGTTAACGTAGCGGGATTTGACTTTACGGTGTCAAAAACGGAAACACTCCAACTTACTTTCGTAAATAACGTTTCAGTGACGTCATTTACCAATAAATTGCAAACGCTATGTAGCGGCCACCGCTCTTCTAGGAAACTGTAGCTTACAACGTAAACTGACACATATATTTACTGAAAATTAACAGACATATTTCGTCGACACGACGTCGTAAACGGAAACATGCTGCGCCTGGGCAGTATGGCCACCCTTCGACCTAACTTCAACATAAAACGAGCACAACAATTTATTATTCCGTACACAAGATCACCAAATCTTTTCTTAAACATAGTCAGGAAATTGATTGTTAATTAAATTAAAACCCAACGTCAATTTGCCGTGGTATAGCAATTTCATTCAATTGTCAAGGATGACAGTTGTGCTTATACGGATGAATATGCGGGTAATTTAAGTTGGTAGTCTATTTGTATAATTCACCTTGTGTGTATTTGAACTTTCCCATTTGTGCGCATTATCAATACTCTGTATGTTATTTTGTTGATTGGGCCATGGAGAAAAAATTACATATTTTATTCACAAATTAATTTAAGAAAAGCATCATCTAGTTTCATGGGCACTTTCATCACATTTTGGACACATTAACTAATTTACATTATTATGTACCCATATAACAAAATAACGCTTATGATCTTGTAAGAAATACATTAAGCAAGAAAAACATTATATATATTTTTTATTCTACCCTTTATTCATAAACGTTGCTTAAAAAGTAGTGATTAGCGAATGTTTAACCATACGTTTTTGAACGTCACTTCATTTTAATCAACGTTTATAAAAAACCTCGCAATGTCCAAAATTAAATATTCGTACATTCATTAAAGTACAGACGCCAGCAGGTCAAGCTACCCGAAACTGTCAAATTTTCCCAATCCACCTTGAACCTTAACGCTTTAGTGATAAAGTTGAAAATCTATTAAAGAAATTTGACAGATTGTAGTAGCTTGATGTGCTGGCGTCTGTACCTAATGAAAACGAATTACAAACTAGTTAATAATAGTACTCCAGACCGAATTTCGTCCATGGCGACCAATCTCACCGGAGCCTAGACTTGGGTGCGGGAGATATTATAATGCACAACTGTGCGCGCAGACACAGGTACACTCTTTCTTCCCTCACTTTCATAGTCCGATGGGACGGCAATCCGACACAACCGGAGAAAGATCACGCGCAGGACAACGGCTTAACGAGCTTTTCGAGCATCACACCGCTGTATTACAAACTCCGGGCTGTTACTAAGAAATTCCTAATGAAAAACCCAACAACATTTTTCCCGACCGGGAAATCGAATCCAGGACACCAAAGCAAAGGAAATCTTTGAATAGATACCTAACTACATAATTTGAGCACTCTATTGGGCGCAAGGTGCCACCAATACGGGGACATTTCATTAAAAAAATATTAAGGTATTAAGGCCGAGATTAATCAATATTACTTAACATGTGGCTAAGATTATTGTTTCCGTCTCTATCTTGCACTACAAGTTTGTCAGTTGTGAAACAGTGACAGAGATACTTCTTCTTAAACCCGTTATCACTAACACTAGACGACATCGAAATGTAAAGATTATTAAGCAGTTGTTCAACGCAAAAAAACATATCGCCAACCAAAGACAATGAGGGATCCCTTCTTTTCACATAATGTATTTTTTCTAAATATACTTTGGCATAACTATTTTTAACAATATTGACAAATAAAAAGCTACAGACAACCGACAAAAACGTTGATATCGAAACTTACGAGTAGCCTACAGAGAAATTAATGGTAAAACAGGAGTTATGGCTTAGAAAACTGCTCACCTAAAAACATCTAGGACCTACTGATTGGGAGAAGGCACTGGCTCCTGTAACGTAGGTGTTTTTACTTAGTACAGGAGTCAGGGCTTGACTTTTTTGTACACATTTTTTATGCCAATAAATAATTTTTACTTTTAAAATGTATTTCACATATCTTGGCACTTTAGGCTCCCGAATTTTTGGAAGAAGTACAAGGAGCCGAAGCCAACTCGCACAGGTCCCTTAGACAATTATTATAAGGCCTAATTACCTAACTCGGTGTTGTCTTACGAGTACTTGCCGTAGGTAAGTGAAAACGGGCATTAGCCAAAGCACGCTAAGTAGCGTTAATATCTCAGCCTTAGTGTAAAAAGCAAAAAAAAACATATTGAAATACCTAACTACAACGTACTATCGCCAAAACCTATATCTGACCATTTTGAAAACAAAATCCCGTGCACATGATGACCACAGCTGCGTCCGTAAGTAAAACAAAAGAGAATCCTTTTTGGGTCGACTAATAATATGCGCTGCAAGCAGGAATAGTCCTTACGGTGGTCAGATATAGATTTTGGCGATAGTACAATAGGTACGGCCGATGAATCATGGCCGGTCTGAACATAGGCTCTCCGAACTTTCGCACATGTTCTCTCACTTATAGAGATATAAGAAACAGGATGTAAAGTTCACTCACACTCTATAGAAAAGGGAGGATCCTCCGACCAGTCGGGTGTTGTGTCTGGTGGGCAACTGTCCGACAATTGATGTCGGGAGGTGATGAGTTCTAGATGCGCGGTAAACTCTACTTGCGTGATGCAGGATTTTGCGTGAGTTCGCATGTGGCGATGTAGATGCCGCCACACATTCAAACTCGCCTCATGTCACCATTTGGTTCCTAAAAAAAGTTATTGCGCAGCAAATTTCGGACCGGTCATGATTTATCGACCGTACCTACTGTAATTTAACTTAATTTGTGCTTATTCACAAAGTAAACAACATCGTTATCGACAGTGTGTAGTCTTGCTGGACATCCGAAACGCTCGTGTGTCGCACACCGCCATCTTATTTTATCCGAACAGATTCTATTGATTCTGTACTTTATGTCACCAATCATAAGCATGTTTTTACCTCGGCTGCTTCGAAAAAAATATGGTGTAAGCTTGAGACCTGAAATAAAGAAATGACATATTTTTAATGATTATTCAGTTTATATATTTTTTAAAATAAAAAAATAACTAAAAATTAAATTAATCAATTTGTTTTTGAAGTTCCTACCTTTTGGCGCGAATGGAAAGATAGTAATTATCATCTTAAAAACAGGTGCCGAAAAATAAATAAAACCAAAAAGTGAAGAGAATTAAGTCAATGAAATTGCAAGGCGAATAAATAGTCATTATTATTAATTATAATTATGTAAAATACTAGCATTCAGCTGCATCCGGTTATACTGGAAGTCGACACTAACACAGTTAGGAAAAGGCAGAGATAATGATATTATTTATTTCAGCCATTAATTATGATACACCTACACGATACTTGAAACAAACAATCTTATGTGTAAGAATAAAAAAAAAGTTTTTTTGAAAATGGCGACTACGTATGAAACCTATATAAATCGATAGCTGATATTCAAAGCTGATATTGATAGCGGATCTTCAATGCCTTTTCAGATGCTATAAATGATCATAACTAGAGGCAGCTGACGGAGAAAGTTACAGTTATAAGCATTTTTCCTGTCAATTATTTATTACTGTAACTACGGTTCACAAAAGCTTTTTTGAAAAAAAAAACAGTTCCTTGATGTCTTTCGGCGGATGGTTGTGGATTTCAAGAGCGTATACGATGTCGTCATTAACAGTATGGACCCCTGCTGAACATGACCTGTTTGAACATCGCCACCTGGTCTTGTGTGATGACTCAGCACGTCGAGTAAACGTGTAATTATTCAGGAGTAGTAACTTCCGTCCTCTTTTAGATTTTATATAATTCACTGAAATGCAAAATTAGATATTATTCATAAATTCATTTTTAAAATCTAATTAATGGTGACGATTGTAGACAGCTTACATAATTATGTCTTACAGGATAGGGTCGTTACGGGTCGTCAGAAGCCTGAAAGTCTGACAACCAGTCTTACTAAGGGGTATCGTATTACCCAATCAATAAGTGGGTTGTGGAGGTCAGTGTAAAATACTGGTATTCAGCTACATCCGGTTAGACTGGAAGCTGACCCCAACAGTTGGGAAAAAGACTAGGCAGATGACGTCTTAGGATAGGATTGGTCTTTTGAGCGGTAATGTTAGCCCCCTTCCATGTGCAGATGACAAAAACCACCTCGGTGGTCACCCACCGGGGTCATATTAGTGAGGTAAAAATCCCACATACCCCAGTCTTATGTATCCCCAAAGCCCGGGCGCCTTTTGAAAGGTTTTACCCCGTAAACAAAAAAAGGTACGTCTTGCAGGTACTTACAATGTTATAAGAACACTTTTCTCATGTTAATTATTTATTAAAGTGAAATGTTTACACATTATAATACGCTAACGCAAAAATCTCAATAGGTATAATAATAAAACATACAGTAAAATTAAAAACTAACAAAAAAAATGCAGCAATAGCATTTTTTGGCTAATAAAATAGCTGCAAAAGTAAGCCCACGTGCGCACAGACATAAAAATATCGCGTCGGGATTTTATCGCGCACTTGATTTTCAACTTTCGGTGCAGATCATTGAGAATCCAACAGAGCGCATTAAAAAGACACTATTGGATTTTCAACTCTCGGCGCTAAGCAGTGCGTTGAAAATCCAGTGCGCGGAAAAAAATAAACCTAGGCTTAGATAATAGAAAGAGCAGTAATGCATGAGTCTTTTTGAAAAACAAGGAGCTTGTTGAGGTCTCTCGGTGGATGTCGGTGGTCTTCACGAGAATTCACTATGACGTCATTAATGGTAACGATTTTAGCATGACATGACCGATTTGAACATCTCCACCTGGTCTTGTGTTCAGACCGAAAATGTTGACTATATGTGTATCCGTTCAGAAGTAGCAACTTGCGTCCCTTTGAAGACGTAATAAAATTAACTGGAAACCAAAATTTTATCCATAAGTTATATAAACATTTTGTTTCAAAGACATATGAACATGTTAAAATACCAAACAGGTTTAGAAAATAATGGAAGGTGAAGACGTGTTGCGCCGACCCGTAAGGGCCCTATCTCACTCGAACACCAGTGGCGGCGCAACCATGGTCGCACTGCCAAAAATTTATGGTTGGATGCGCAACCGACTGGACGCCTGGTGAGATACCCATTATAAAGCTGAGTATATTTTGCTGGTAGTGCGACCATGGTTGCGTCGCCATGGTGTCCTAGTGAGATGTAAGCCTAATAGTAACGTTGCCCCACACTTGGAATTACTCCTGTATCGTGGGTGCCTTTACAAACATTTAAACTCACATATACAAACAGCCAGACCCGGAACAACTACCTGTAGGCAATACAAATATTTGTTCCGTGCGGGAATCGAACCCGCGACACGCAGCGCAACAGTCGATCGCTCAGCCACTGCGTCAATCGTGTCGTCATTTTGGGACGATTGGGATAAGGCCAGTAGAATGATAATTTATCATAAACATTTATCAACGACATATTCATGATTAGATAACAAATGAAATTAAATACGAATCAAAATAAACTGTCCTGAAAAACTACGAGTTTGTGGATATCTCTTGGCGGATGGTTGTGGTCTTCAAGAGCGTACACGATGACGTCATCAATGGTATGTATCCTAGCTGAACATGACCGGGTTGAACATCGCCACCTGATTTTGTATTCAGAGCCAAAACGTCGGTTATACGTGTACCCATTGCGGAGTAGCAACTTCTGTCCTCTTGTCGACGTAATAAAATTCACTGTAATACATATTATATTATTCATAAATTACCAAATCAATATGTCTGGCAACCAGTCTTATTAACGGGTATCGTATTACCGGCTTATTAGTCAAGTCGCACGAATTTACTCGCCCGAAACACGCGAATCGTCAAGTCGACAACTCTAGAAATATGCAACTGGCGCATTGGGTTGACTCGCCCACAAATAAATGAACTTCGTGCGAGTTGCCTATGGAAAAAAAAAATATTTATAAGTGATGATTTGTCTGTTTCGGGCGAATAAATTCGTGCGAATCGACTAATAAGAATTTTTATGCAGTAACTGGGTTGTGGAGGTCAAATAGGCAATCGCTATGTAAAATACTGGTATTCAGCTGCACCTGGCTCGAATGGAAGCTTATCGCATCAACTTTTGGATTAAAAGACACCAACAAGTTTAAGTAAATGAAACTGCATTGAAAAAGAAAACGATATTATATATTTTTTATACAAAATATTAACCATAGTATAAATAAGTATCAAAAATACTTATATTTAGTAAAATGAACATAGGTATACATGTTTAGGTAACAAATGGGATACATTAAGAATCAAACGAGTTTTCTTGAAAAACGAGTTTGTTGACGTCTCTCGGCGGATGGTTGTGGTCTTCAAGAGCGTACACGATGACGTCATCAATGGTATGTATCCTAGCTGAACATGACCGGATTGAACATCGCCACCTGATCTTGCGTTCAGACACACAATTTCGACTATAGGTGTATCCATTCAGAAGTAGCAACTTCCCTCTTTTCGTGAAAATAATCTGGCCTGGAATGTAAAAACCAATGACACAAATCCATATAGAGTGCAAGAATGGAAATAAATGGTGAAGAAACAAATGATTAAAACGAAAGAAGAACTGCTTTACTCCATTAAACCATCAGAGGGGCAATTCTCATAATTTTAAGCACATTCACCGTCTGATCGCAATCTCAATCTGTCAAAAATAGGTACCTCTAATTACCCGTACATTTTTGACAAGTTTTTGACATTATTTGTTTGTCGCCAAGATGAGACTGCGACTAGATTTTGAACGTATTAAATTACAAAAATTGACTTTCTGGTGTCTTCTGATCTTCGTATGTCATATCCACTAACTACACCCCTTAACTTAAGACTAAGAAGAAAAGACAAGAAAACTATTTAATAAAGCTAATTTATTTCAGATAAACAACGCAACATAGTAAGCAACAACACGCTATTGCATACTAGTATAAATAATATTGTATATTTTTATTGAACTATGTATGATATTAGTAACTTTAATTTAATATATGCACTGGATTCATGCATTGCTACCACGATACTATGAGGTCCAGCTTATTATATACCTACTAGAATGAATATTGCTTCAATCAGACTCTGAATTAGGACTATAATACATACTAGCCTATTAATATCCCACTTCAGTGCAAAGGTCTGTCTCATAGAGGGAAGGCACGAGCATTGGTCACCACATTCACCACGCTTGCTCAAGACAGGTCAGCGATTTCAGACTCATAATAACTATAAGTCTAGATTTTCTCACGATGTTTTCCTTCACCGATACGTTAATGTCCATGATAAACGCAGAAAGTGCATATGGATTGGAGAAGTTACGTTGGTAATTGTCCGGTTTTGAACCCGCAACCTCGTGCATGAGAGACGAGGCCTTCACCACTGAGCCATCTCGACATTTCAATAAGGAGTATTTCGTCAACTAACACAATGCAAGATATAAATGTAACCTTATCTACTATGTTAATTCTTCATACATCTTTATGTATTTTCGGTATTATCACATGATACCGAAAAACATTCCTTGAGATGGTTACGCTAAATATCAATAGCCTTGAGCACACAATGATCTAAAGATGCGTCCATATTAGTGATATTTCAACGGATCAGATACCGAGACCACGTAAAATATATACACGGATATGTTAGCGTGTGGCCGAAATCGATACTAACGTTACTACCATTTTGTTTTTTTAAGACATTTCACGAAACAATTACACAAATGTTTATCAACAGCGCCACCCTGTCAATGTTATTCGAGCGCCAAAAGATCCTTGAAGCACTTTACGAGTGGCTTAACGTCAACCATCCATTCCGCGGCATCGTATAAACTCATAAACAGACAATATCACGACCACATCTACATACAGCGTGACTAGGAACGTTGCTTGTACGGAGTATTGTCCGCTAAAATGTCACGTAGCTGTAAATAACACGGTTCTATGACTTTCCATAGTCACCGGATGGATGGGAGTGCTCCTCGTGCATCCTCGTTAAAACTCCATCTGTTTCGAAGTAGAAGGCCTTGCATCCTCGCTTGGTACACCTCCATCTTATGCCGAAACTCTCTACCTGTTGGTAGTACTTCGCATTCTTATATAACATCCCGTGCTTCCCTCTTGCGGTTAAGAAAAATACTGAAAGAATAAAATAAATGTGTCTTTTTTTCTACTACATTGTCTATCATACCAAAATATTTTTATAGGATCATTCAATAAAAAATGCCAGTCAATTATAGAAAGGTAACTTTTTATTAAAAAAAATAAACTATTCATGAACTAAAATGTATGTTTTGTTATACCAGACAAAAATTGGTTCGGGAAAAGATTTATCATATTTTTCATTTAATTATGTTCATCAAGACAGGTAAAACTTCCTTGTTTTACCACTCATTTTCTGTAGTCTCGATGCGTATGACCCCCAGAAACTTCAACAAGAATTTTTTCCCGTAAGACGTAATACTGACTAGTCATTGCCAACTTTTTTTTTTTACAGCGGTACCGTACGTGATTCTCATTATACAAAGTTTTTACAGGTACGTCAGAGTAGTATGTATGAACTCCACAACGTAGTATGTAGTTTCCATTAATGGTTCGCACTAACGCAATATTATCTGGAAAAATGTGCACATTTTTATTAAAATGTTTTTTTACTGTAAAGAAAATCAACCTAATGACATGAATATCACGTTTACTGCGGCAAGTAAAATCATAATTCTTCATCTGGTGCGGCGGCGGGCCAAAATGCGGCCCCAATGATATTTCCCCCAGTGCGTGGCAGGTCTTTCTAGACCCACCAGCACTGGGATAGACTAAATTGCTATAACTTTGTGGAAACAGAATGTATACATTTTTTTTTTATATTGTTAAAATGACCTTGAACCTAACTTCCTTAGGTTCGATTCGCCCCGGGATCTGCCAAACAGGAAATGAGAAATAAAACAGGAAAAGCGGCAGGCCGATATCGACCTGAACCACACTAGAAAGTATTTTTAGTAGTGTTGGGACAGAGAAAAATAAGGGGATATCGAAAATAAAACAGAATTATCGTATAAGAACTGAAAAATGTTATATTTACTTATGCCTGTCTTGGAAACATGATACGCAAAGGTTTTGGTTGCATTTCCTGCAATATTTTTTTATTTTCTTAACTTTTTTTTTTGCTTGGGTACTATTGAAGGTTTTCCGCAGTCTGTCGTAGCACCCTGCACAATTTCTTCGTTTAGCGCTCATCTCAAGGACATGGTCATTGTCCTTAGGTTTTACTTGATTTTCTGAAATGATTTTTTTTTTCTTAATTTCGTGTGGTTTATTAACCATTTATGAGTTTTACCACAGAACTCGCGAAACTGAACAACTTTCCCCAGAGAACATAGGTCGAAATATGAAAAAAAAAATTTGGCCCTCCCTTACAAAACTGACAACCAGCTGATTGATTTACTATTACTATGGGAGCAGTCCTGTGAAACTCCGAACAAATTATTTTTGTAGGGAATTTGTAACCTTCTTTAGCCAACATTCAGAAACACACGTCAGAGTACTCAGGATAACCAACATTATGTTATGAAAGTCAACTAACTAAACAAACATGTCTGCCGTCGTATCATGTTCGTTTTGTGATTTTTCTGTTTGTTTTTTCATTTTTCTGTAGGATTTCGGAATATAACATAGCAGAATAATTTCTGTGATTGTATATACAACGTTGAGACGAGTACCTGGTCCTCTGTATCATCCTCACATAGTTTTAACGAGATATACACTTTTAGTGATAGTGACTCTTGCGAGATAATTGACTCATATTGTTATTTTACTATTTATCTAGACAGTGACTATTAAGTTTGTGAATCAACATGGGTAAGGGTCACAGAAGATGTAAAATTTGCGGTATCAAGGAGGCCTGGTATACTGAAAATAAGTTGCTTTTTTCCAAGTTCCCTCTGGATCCAACCTGGTGAGTACCGATACCTATTGCTAATGTGATCTTATGCCCAAATAGCACTACCTAATTGTAAATTAATAGCATCATTCAAATTCTGTAATATGATCCTCGAGCCATCAATCAAGATGAGCTGAAACTCTAATGAAGAAATGGTTTAAAATTTTTGTGCTTACAGTAATACTTATTGTACAAGTTGTATTGCTGAGCATGAGGGGAGGGCAAACTATTATAGAGTTTTTCCAACAGAAATTTCTTAGTAGCAGCCCGGAGTATGGATTTGTGCCCCGTTGATAGCAATAGAATCACCCTCTATTATATGGGACTTTAATAGTATAACTATCTGGCGAAATGTGGGTGTACTACAGGTACACCTCTGCCCAACCCTTCGGGGAAACAAGGCGTGATGTTTTGTTATGTAATACTTGTCTTACATATTTATTATGTAATACTTGTATTATAATCTAATTTAGTCTCAAGTGGTTATCATTCCACTTAAAATTGCAACTCAAAAATTGAAATTCGCAAAAATTAATGCAACTGATATGCTATATAACTTAGTTTTTAAGTTGGACTAATACCTACATAAATGAAGTAGTTTCATTATAATCCATTAAGCTTTTCGCATGTGATGATGTTACAAAGAAATAGACACACAGATAGAAAGAAATGCTTAAATTGATTTTTTTTTATTTGATAGAAAAAAATTCTCAAATTGTTTGAGTTAATTTGTTCTCTATTGCTCTTTTCAAATAGAAAATATCCCTGCATTTTATATGCGGGGAAATGTTTACAAGTCTCATCAAATAATTTGCTTATATTTAATTATCTTTACAGATTTAACACCAAGAGAACAGCAGTTGATGGAGCAATTAAAAAGAACTAAATGCAGCCTCAAGACATCCCTGCATCTTACCAACTTATTCTGGTTAATGCGCTGGCATTGCCTTCTGACCAACAGAAGAGCCAGCTGGTCGAACATTGCATTTTTTAGTTTATTTTTGTGCTCTTCACATAATTATTATAAAAGAAGTATCACAGTTGGCGATAAATATTGTGGTTGTTAATTGGCAAATATTTGAAGAATGCAGACACGGCAACATTTCATTTTCAAATATTTTAGAGGCTGCCTCAACAAACATACACAGGTTTTTTGTGGGATATGTTAGAGATAGTTTCTCTGGCCACCATTCTCATAATTTTATGTAATTAAACATAGGGTCATCGCCGGGATCCTCAACCTTCAAGCATTTTTCACAAATAGCACATTTATAAGTTTTTTAAATGATTGAAGCTATGGGGTTGCTGCTCCATTTCTGTTAAATTTGTTTCCATAGCCTCAAACTGACATATGAACATACTGTAATATTATTATCAATGATAAATAAAGTGCATCATCCTCCTACCCTTACCCCAATATAAAATAGATGATAAATAAAGATAGGATTCTATAGGAGATTGAATATAAAAAAACCAGCAAAAGTTTTTTTTTTTCTTAAGTTTCTTATTTATTATCTATTTTCCTCACTGATACCGAAGTAAATGGACACATATTACCAATGTTGCTTGATAATTTATATAAATTAATAAATGCTGAAATCATATAAACCTGTTTTATTTCAAAATAAATTAGTTTTGGAGCCTGATTATTATCTGCATTAGAATGCATTTTGTCGATATCGATATATAATGCATTTTATCGATATCGATAAGTTTATTGGTACGTTGCGCATCCCTATTTATAACAGTTCTACCCTTCAAGGTCATGATTGTCACTGTCAAAGTTGTCAATGCTACCTATAGTTTTCATGTTGGTAGCTATGTTTTTTTGTATAAGGTTGGCTAAAGAAGGTTAACAATTCTCTCAAACTGAATGTTCTAAGTTCCGTCTCTTAAAAGGTTACATGCTCTGTGTATGGGAGGTCCAACATTTTTTTTCATACTTCGACCTATGTTCTTTGGGGAAAGTTGTTCAGTTTCATGAGCACATTCACCTCCTTCAGGGTTTAAAACGAATGAAATTTTACCGTGTATAGAGGTTGTAAAAAAAGTCTTGGCTTCCTTTCGTGGGGTGATTCAGTATCTATAATAGATTCCAAAAAATAAAGTATCCTTTTTTAATATATATTTTTTTTATGTAATGCTTTTTTTATTCTACTAAACATTTCTTTAACTTTAGAGCATTTCTCAAAGACCTAGGTAGCAAATTTATCAAATAAGAAAGCGCCATCGCCGTGCCAGCCGCCTGAATTTGGCGAGGTGGTGTTGTTAGCTGATGAGAATAGCTAGTCTTGAACGAAAGTTTCAAATTTTCAAAGTGAACAAAATAAATTGAGGCTGTTAATAATTAATGAGTTATGCTCTACATCTAAATAAATGTTTGGATCTATCTATCTCTATCGATACTGAATCACCCAACGAAAGGAAGATAAGACTTTTGTTACACCCTGTATAAAACTTTAATTTTTTTTAACTAAAAAGCATCCGATGCTATTTTGTTTAGATTTTGTGGTTCTAAAATTTAGTCGCAGTAAATACAAATAGAATAAAAGTTTGAAAACCACTGCTTCATTTTATACTGAGAAAGAGCGGAGGATTTCATTCGTTTCTTCACCCGTTAGCAAACGACTGCATCCTCTTGAGCTATTCATACTTAATCTGTCCGCTGACGATGAGCAATGTGAAGACAAGGTTGTATATAAAGTCGGTTTACGGACGATAATTTTACGTGATAACGTCAGCTCTCAGCGATAAAGCTACCACATACAACTACAACCACAACCATACCAACAACAACATATAACCACACCTACAACCACATATAACCACAACCACAACCACATTCACACTCGGCTCAGGTGGAACGTGCGGCCGGCGTTCATCGATTTATAAGACGTTATCACGTCAAAAATTATATTGCAAAAACTATTTACTGTAGAAGGCTAGTTTTTAAGAATAATCATTTTCATAAAGGATGGTATTACATAACAAATCCCCACGTCATTATGAGTCTAAGGCTGATATGTTGATATGTGTAGGTAGGAAACAAAACTTACCGCTTGTGCTTCGTTTTCCGTGCACATTTGTTTCCAAATTCTTTTTATTTTTCTTAGTGGAAAATATTTCTTCACTGCTGTCACTATCACTGTCAATAACTGCAGGGCGAATTACTCTATTTTCCAAAATTTGTATTTTTCTTTTATTTCTTGCCATCGTTGATTATATCGAACGCTACGTCAGTTCAGTTAGATAGCACAACACTAGCTGGCGGGGCGCGCGCTCTGTGCGGTATCGGGTCGCCAGCTGCCTGTTGGGAGGGCGGGCCGAAATAGGCCCACTGCCGCACTCAGCGGATGTTTTTCACCGTCAGTGCATGGTAGATCGATAAAAGCCTGCCGTTATGTTTTGATGGGGAACACCAACAATTTTGACCACAAGATGAAATATATATTTGTCTCTGTCGAATTTTTACAAACACCTGAGATAATCGTTTCGCACAAGCGAGAGGGACATAGTTTTCTTCGTCCGCACCAGCTGAAGTACCGCGGCAGGCCGATATCGGCCTGTTACGCAGTGAGCGTGATATCTATATCTATATATATAAATGAATCCCTATTTCCCTTGGTCACGTCATAACTTGAGAACGACTTTACCGATTTCATCCGTCTTTTTTTTTAAGTTTTCTAAAACTTTGTAGAAGGTTCTTACGTGAAAAGAAATGAAGAAAGTTGCTTCACGCAGACGAAGTCGCGGGCAGAAGCTAGTAGAAAATAAAAATGGTCATAAAATTGTTGTGAAGTCTAAAAAAATTGATGATGTTACCTAATTATGCAATGATTTCAGGATCAAAGCAAGCATAAAAACACACTATAGTTTAACTATTTAATTTTGTATAACAATTAAAAATAATTTAAAAATTATAATGATAAGTATATAAAACAATATAATTATAAAGTTTATACAAACGTTAGCCTTCTAAATACTAATACAGATCACATGAATTTTGACAAGAAACTCTTTTTGGCACACAACGTGAAGGACTTAAATGTACCCTTGAGACTTGGTTATTTATTTAACGACCCAGGAATCTAATATTATATAATTATAATATATCAAAATGCTTGACAGATCTAATATTTATTGCTAGTTTCTAATTCTGGACTCCATATATTTTGTAACTATAGTTTGTGTTTTATCCCAGAGACTAATCTGACAGGATTACACCTGTCAGATTAGTCTCTGGGATTAAAACACAACCTTCTATACTAAAAAAACGCAAACACAGAAGGCTTAAATGTCAGATTAGGCTCTGGGATTTAAAAACGATCTATACATACATCTTTAATCGACTAAATTTTTTTTTAATTTTCTGATCCTGCAACTCTATAAAATTATATAAGTCACGTTTCGTCGTGTTTTGGCGTTTTGTTATGTTCTAGTAATTTGTATGCTTTTGTATCTTAAAGTACATCAACTGTAGGATATATTTTGGCACCACCTTCCACTCTCTTCTTTAGCATCTGTATAATTCTAGTGAGTGTGTTTACCATACATTGCAACTACTTTTGCTTTAACTGTCTTTACGCTCGCTTTGCACTGTTCTACCTTCCTCTTAGAGCAATACCACCTTCTGATTAGCCTGTCGGTGTTGTTGTATGCGTTACACCAATACCTATAGGATCCAAAGTGCAGAGTAAAATTACCCTTCTTTGTTGGCATGAGAACTGCATCTGCAAGAAATATTTTATTTTGAATTTTATTGTTGAATGAAAGACATGATTTTGAAGTGACTTTTTATTGTGATCATAACGGTAGATTAACCAAGTAGTTGATATGACGGACTGTGGTGGCATCTACATCGTCATATACTGATGTCACGCAAAAAACGCAGAGTTTACCGGGCGACTAGCATTTATATACTGTCCCGACAACCGTCAATCGTGGGGCAGTAGCCTACCAGACAACATCCGTCTGGTCGGAGAATCCTCTCTTTTCTATAAAGGATGAGTGAACTTTACACACTGTTCCTCATACCTTTGTAGGCCTGTGCTACATATTACTTAGAAAGAGCTACAATGACAGTTACATAAAAGCCTAATGCTTTTAATGATAGTTAGCGTTAAAAATATACAGCATATATCAGAAATGTGTGATCATATGTATTTAAGGTTGTGGTACAAACCATCAAACTGAACAACTTTCTCCATGAGTCCAACATCGTAATCGCGAGAAAAATATCAGCCGTCCCATACAAAACTTCACACCTACTCGACCCAAACGTATTTTTTATTATTTCAGCTGCAGGTTCATTTATTTATTTCACCAACGAGGAAAGTTGTTTTTTTCATCATAATTGAAAACAGTTTTTGTTTATTAGTTTAACACCATTTTTTTATTCACTGAATAAACTATTATACTACATAATATTACAGTTCAATGCGCTAGAAAGAGAAATTTATTTTCTTAAGGTGTACAATACTTACAAGGCTAATGTATATTATTTAGTTATTTACCCCTAATTCTCAACTACAGCATTATTCGAACCAACAATACGTCATCTTATTGAATTACTATGTATGAGACCATGATGACTTAGTGTACTTGAGACGAAATAGTGTTCAACCGAAGGTTCGGTTTCGGTTTCGGCCAATTTCGGCCTAAAAATCAGGTTTCGGCCGCAGTTTTGGTTTCGGCTGAAAAGAGATCAACCGTATCTGGCGTTCGTGAGCCGTCTGTCTATCTGTCAGGCACAGATAAACAGACGGCAAAGACTGAGGAATGGGGTCCAGTTTTCGCCATATTTGTACAAAAAGCAAAACCTTCAGGTAACGTACTTATTAAGTTATTTTAGTTCTTAGCAGTTATGCTGCGTAAGTATTAGTGAGTAGGGATTTTTTGGCTTTTCAGAAGATTGTTACAAACTCTAAGGGCAACAGCAGGCTCATCTAAGCATCATAAGTTTCAGCGATAACTTCGACTTTGCGGTTACTTGAACTAACTTTAACTTAAGTTCCTAATTTTTGGTTTCGGCCGAAACTAATAAAACGGCTTCGATTTCGGCCGGACACTAACACGAACATATTCTCCGTTACGTACAATAAACTGCGGAGGCTCATGAGTATGGTATCCCTTAACAATGACTTCTTTGGTTTTACTGTTGATAGTTAAACGGACTTTACAGTTCTTGTTCTCGAATGATGAGCAACGCCAATGAACTAAGCTTTTCGCTTCACAAATTCTCTTGCATGAATAAGTGAAGTTTTCGTATAAAACTTGTTCTTTACCAGCTCTTGATTTTATGTATTGTATGCCTGGAACAAACAGAAAAGTAATTATAAAAACTTTTTTAAAAGGTAGTAACAATTCTGACTTGGACACTGAAAGGGTTCAATAAAACGAGGTTATTGATAATACAGTTGTATATTGAAGAACAAATGTAAAATAACAAGAGCGTATCGCGAACTAGAATATACAGAATGTAAAGTGAGTGAGTGAGATAGACAGCTTGCCGAAAGCGAGCTAGCTACTTATAGCTATGTTTACCATAGCAGTCTAATCAAAATCAAAAGTCATTTATTCAAAAGAAGACGCGCAACAAACTCCCTAGAAATCCATTTGTATATTAAGTTAGAAGAACTTGATTCTAAACGATGTATACCAAATATTGATTTAAATTACATACACTACAATAATAATACTCAAAAATAAAATTAATTGATATAAACAGTCATTGATGTTAACTAAATAAGGCTACAGATTTATAAAGTTGTTTTTGTGATTGGTGTATTGATGATTTTTATGATTATAATTCTATGAATAAATATTTGTTATGGCCGTGAATCACATTTAGGACAACGTGATACTGACCTGCAAAATGCCAAAAAAAACGTAAGAACAAATAAAGTCGCGGGCTACCCTGAAGCTTATGTACAGCAAAATTCCTACTATCACATTGGGACCTTGATGATCACCATTGTGATGATGATGCAGTCTACCTCATCATCATTCTCCTGCCTTTATCCCAATTTATTTGGTGTCGGCACAACATGTGTTTTTCTTCCATACTTCTCTATTAGTCGTCTTGACATTTTATACTTCTCTATGACTCACTCTACCTTAGACGAACATATTCTCCATTATACACAATAAATTGTGGAGCCTCATGAGTATGATATCCCCTAACTCTTACCTCTTTAGTTTTATTGTTAATAGCTAAACGGACCTTACAGTTCCTATGTACAAAGGATGAGCAACGCCAATGAACTAGGTTTTTCTTCTCACAGGTCCTCACGAACGAATATGTGAAATTGTCGTATAAAACTTGTTGTTTACCGCATCTTGATTTTATATATTGTATCCCTGAAATTAGAAAAATTATTTTACCTACACTGTATACCCAGTTCCCACTTTAATGTTTATCATCCATACTTTTTAACGCAGTAACTAATAATTAAATTAAGTTACTGCGTTAAAAAATATTTTGTATAATTGAAACTAGATTATTCGATTTATCTGTTTAATAAAATAATTTTATGTAGGTAGTTACTGACCAATATAATACAGAGTAAAAAGTGAAGTAAAAAAAAACGAATTCATAAAAAAATCATTTTTGCCAAAACACTATACGAAACTAAATAGTAATTTATCCTTAATTCTCGACTAGTTTGAATATTTTTTAGTTTATAATTAATTTTAAAATTACGTAGTTATTAATTATTAAATGCGTTCTACATAGGTTCGTAATATTTTCTTAAAACTAAGGCATTACATACGGCTTTTGATAGAAGATTTTTATACAGTTTTATTTGATTTCAGATTTATTATACTGGCCATCTCGGTCTATCAAGCAAAAAGAATTTATTTACTCTCAAACTACTTGACTTTTTACTTTTACAGAAAAATAATAAATCAATTAATATTGTTTGTTTTCCTGATGGGTCCTTCATAAAATATAAGTACATCTCCATAAATGAAAATGAAATGCTGTTCTTTGGTAAGTACATCACTTGGGAACAGCTGGACTGATCTGACTTTTTTTAAAATGTTTTTAATAGCCTGAATTAGGTATTTATGGGAAAAAAAATCGAAAAAATTCCCGGAAAATTTTCAAATTCGAAAGTTTTTCGGGATATTTTCAAATTCGGGAATTATGGACCTTCCTATTTTTACGGGATTTTCTATTGAAATTTGGACAGGACAACGTCTGTCCGGCCAATCTTCTTCTTCGTGTCGCTGACACGAATGAATTTTAAATATTGTTTTCCCAAAACTTTGCCACTTCCACGGCGTCGTCAGTGGAAGCGCAGTGGTCACTTTGACTGCATGTTTTGGGACACAGAGGGCAGGAGAGGAGGTGGAGCATGGTTTGCGACATAGCTCCACAATCACATCCTACTGCCTTTCTGTCAAGGTAGGACTTATGTACATTTTTTCATTTGTGTTCGGAGACGGTTCAGGGACTTCCAAGTGGACCACGGAAGGTTACACCCTGCAGGAAAATGCTCCTTTGGTGGTAGATTATAAGTAGGAGGAGGAAGAGCATCCTGCCATAGTTTGCAACGGGTGTCGGCCGGGTTTTTTGACAGAGACGCTGTCGATTTCAAGAAGCTGTGCCTGCTTTGTAACCGTTGCTTTGGTAGCTGTGCACCAGATAGTGGGTGTCTGGTATCGGATCCCTGTTGTGTGTCGGACTTGTGGTGATGCTATGCCAGCTGTGGGATATAGTGCGCTAACTGGGTCGGGGTCGGGTCGGTTGCAGGCAGGCAGCGGCAGGTTTCGTTTAGAGCAACATCTACTTCCTTGGCGTGAGCGGAACGGCGCCACACTACGCACGCATATTCGCCCGCGGAGAAGCAGAGTGCTAGGCCAGTAATCCGTAGTACAGTCAGCAACAAAAGTCAATTAACACTGTTACTTTTACAAATCATCTAAATTGATACAAAATGATGCGATACATTGGTTTTCTCTATTTCATGTTGATTAGAAAAGAGAGTAATTGCAAAGAGTTAATTATTCTTAAATATTCTATAACTATATGTTTTTTAAGAATATTTTGCTCAATAATTAAGATATAAACAACTAAAGTGTTAACCGACTTTTGTTGCTGACCGTAACTGAGGTGAAGCACCCCAGGTGGTTGAGGTTAGGCGCCTGAGCAACTTGTTACGGGAACCGACGTTTTGCTTAGTTTTGTGACAATGGTTCTTAAATAAATAACTTTTTTTTTTAAATATAAATCGTTGCCCCACTCTAGGAATTTCTCCTGTATCGTGGGTGCGTTTACAAACATTTAAACTCACATACACAAACAGCCAGACCCGGAACAGCTACTTGTAGGTCATACAAATATTTGTTCCGTGCGGGAATCGAACCCGCGACACGCAGCGAGCGCGCGAGAAAAAGAAAAAAAAAGTTATTTATTTAATGGTTCTTAAATTAATATAGGGTTACTGCAGTGTTCAACGGTGACACCCATTCAATTAATGTTCAGAGAGCGTCTTGTCGAATGGTTGCGGAGATGGAAAGCGCATGCCTGTGTTTTTGTGGGGTTCGGTCTGAGAGCGCTATCGAGAACTTCTAAGCCTGCCTCTAGGACATTTTCGGCGTCCCCAAATATATTGGTTTGGGTAGCCAGTCATCAGCGTATAGAACCTCTCGCAATGTTCAACAGTAGGTTGGTCGTTGGTTAGATGTTGAAAAGAAGGAAGGCAAATACTAAATCGATTTCCTTAAAGCGTTTGTAAGGTACTGGCAGTTACTAAAGTCTAGGCGTTCAACATTTCCTTTCATTTTATTTTGCCAATCTGTAGGGTCATGGGTATGTTCTCCTGTGCACCCTACGACCTCTTTATTGATCATCTTCACCCGAACTTGGCACTTTTTGCTGATCCTTTTAGAGCAGTACCAGGTACAATGACCGGAGAAATTGACTCTGTTCGTAGAATAAGTATGATGACCGATTTTGAGCAGGTAGCTTCCAGTGGGTAATGGGATCAGCTTATATTCTGAAAATAAGACTAAAATTAATACGCTTAGGATATTTACAGTTTTTTTTTTGGTTTTATAACTTGCTAAATACTGGAAACTAGTTCATATAAGAACAAAATTATCATTCCTATTTTAAGAAAAAATACAAGTATAAAAAAGAGATTTAATTTAACAATATACTTTCATCAGTATTTATAAACAGTGGTCATTAATCAACTATTTGTATCCTATAAATTAAACAATCAAAAATTAAAACTTTCATGATTATATTTGTTTGGAACATTCTCGCTCGATGAAGTCGGCGGAGGAGGCACCGGTGACGGCGTCGCCGGGGGCACAGCGGGCCGCGGGCGACGAGGCGCCCGCGCCGGCCATCTCAATATAAGGGGACTCCGCGGCGGGGGGCGACACACACGACCATCTTCCGCGAGCATTGCGCACGTCAAAATCAAACCATTGCATTGTATTGTCGAAAATAAATTCTTGAATCCAGTATCAGCTCGCTTCATTGAATTATTAAACTACAGTCCTCATACACTCCCTAACAAATTGGTCCTTCGCAAGAGAAATTCAAGAAAAACGGCGTTGGCAGTGCAGAAAACAACGTGGTACACACGTGTCTCCGTGAGAAGAAACTACTAGAACGGAGAACTGTGGATACAGATTGGTAATTAGTGTGTCGTTCCATTTAAACATTTCCGTCCCTTCATACTTTCAAAACTTTTCCCATATCTTTCTTTTTTTGGCCATATTGTCTGTACCATTTACTTTCCCTTATTTTAAAGTCATTTCATTTCTATTCACAAATTGTATGCCTAGTCAATGCTCAAACTTATTACAACGCTGCGTAATTAGTTGCAGAGCATTCCTTAATAAACTAGATTTGCACGTGCACGCGGTAGCTTACCCGGTCATTAACTCAAGGTTAAATCGGTCGCTTTTTCGCATTCTTGTTCATCGCGTTGCAAGCGTAACTTTGCATTGCTTGATCAATCTTTATTTTAATTATGGATACTAAAATTAAAGAACTGATTAAGAAACGTGCAAGCTGTAAGGCTAAGCTCACGCTTTTTAGCAATTACTTAAATATAGCCATTTCTTGTGATAGATTAAGCGAACTACAAGTAACAGAACTAGAAACTAGACTTGATAAAATGGATTTGCTATTTAATGACTATGATAAAATACAGGACCAGATCGAGATGCTGATGGAGGACCCCGGCGATGCATTGGGTGATCGCGAAGCTTTTCAAAACCAATACTTCTCCTTGGTGTCCTCGGCGCGCGAGTTGTCGCGGCGTCACAGCGAGCGAAGAGCAAGCGTTTTGGTGAGTTCCGTACAAGCTACAGACAATAACGACATCACACAGTCTAGAAATAGTGTTGTGAAACTACCTCAGATTAGTTTACCGCATTTTGATGGAAGCTATCAGCATTGGCTCGAGTTTAGAGACACATTTGATTCGTTAATACACAGAAACACATTGTTGGACAATATAAGTAAATTTCACTACCTTAGGTCCTCATTGAAGGGCGCGGCTGCTTTAATTATTACAAGTTTAGATTTTAACTCTGATAACTATAGCATTGCTTGGGATCTATTGACGAAACGGTACAATAATAATCGTCTTTTGGTGAATAATCATGTTCAATCGTTATTTAATGTCGAACAAATGGAAAAGGAGTCAAGTAAAGCTTTGCGTTTTCTGGTCGATATCACCACAAAAAATCTGAGGGCCTTAACAATGTTAGGACAACCAACGCAACACTGGGACATCTTGATTATTTATATTGTGGCTCATAAGTTAGATGCTAAAACTTTTATTCATTGGGAAGAATTTAGAAATACATTAACCGAGGCACCCACATTGTCACAATTTTTGTCGTTTATGAATAACAGGGCCGACTTATTAGAATCAGTTGAGGAATCAGACATTAATAAAAACAAAACCTCAAACAATAAAATGCATAAACAAAAAAGCTTTGCAGTAACATCAAACGATAATAGTGGTTCAAAGAAAGGTTCGAGCTCAAATTGCCCAATGTGTAAACAAAGTCATACTTTATATAAATGTGACAGTTTTCGTAAACTTCCGTCAGAAGTACGTAACCAGAAAGCTAAAGAATATAATGTTTGCCTTAATTGTTTAAACCCGGGCCATGCCGAAAATAAATGTAAATTATGGGCTCGGTGCAAGTACTGTAAGGCTAAACATAACACGCTGTTACACATAGACAAAGATAGTGAGCCGCCTGTTAGTAATCAAACGACGGATAATGTTACATTAACAGCGAAAGCCATACAGAATACTACTTCTTCCACCGTATTGCTTTCCACAGCGCGGGTGAAGGTGCGAGACAGCAAGGGCAGCCATCACGTTGCGAGAGTGCTCTTGGACAACGGTAGCACCGCAAATTTTATAACTAAGGAGCTGTGTGGTAAGCTGGGTTCACTTAAACGTAACGTAAACTCCAAGATAACGGGTATCAACCAGCAAACATGTAAAAGCACACAGTCTTGTTCTCTAATCTTAGAGTCTTATTCAGGTAATTATAAAACAACTATTGATTGTTTAGTATTATCAGAAATAACTAAATCATTACCATCGACATTAATTGACATTAGTACTATTCCGCTGCCATCAGGCATCCGTCTAGCTGACCCTCACTATTATAAACCGTCAAGCGTAGACATATTACTAGGTGCTGAACAGTTTTGGAATATTTTGGGTACTAACACCATCAATTTAGGCAAATGTCAACCTAGGTTATATGAATCTAAATTAGGATGGCTTATCTCTGGGTATATTGCACAACCTAGTCCATCCCGTGTCCAACCAGTGTGTAATTTCGTTCAGGACATGAAAACTGAACTGACGCGCTTCTGGGAGCTAGATTCTATATCTGATAAACATTCATTGTCAGCCGAGGAACGTGCATGTGAGGAACATTTTTTAAGCACTACTACTCGTGGTAAAGATGGACGTTTCGTTGTGGAAATGCCATTTAGGCAGTCACTAGAAGCATTAGGTGACTCATATCAGATGGCGAAGGTTCGATTTCATTCGCTAGAACGTAGGTTCGTTCGTGATCCTTTATTTAAAAATAGGTATGTTAATTTTATGCGCGAGTACCTAGAACTAGGGCACATGTCTGAAGATAATAATTCAAATGATGTTGTAAGTTACTACTTACCCCACCACGGTGTTATGCGCGAGCAAAGTACCACAACTAAATTACGGGTTGTTTTTGACGCGTCAGCTGTGACAACTTCGGGTGTTTCTTTAAATCACTTACAAATGATCGGTCCCACTGTGCAGGACGATCTTTATTCTATTTTATTACGCTTTCGGCAACATAGATACGTCGTGTCAGCGGATGTTGAGAAAATGTACAGAGCAATAGAAATAAATGAATCTCAACGTTCTTTACAAAAAATCCTATTTCGATTCAATCAATGTGAACCGCTAAAAACATATGTTCTTAATACGGTCACTTATGGCACTGCTTCGGCACCATATCTAGCGACAAAGTCGCTCGTAAGTCTCGCTTCACAGGCCTTAAATAACGGCACAAAGCAAGCTATACAACGAGACATGTACGTTGACGATTACCTTGGTGGCTGTGACACCGAGTCCGGCACCATACAGTTATGCAAGGAGGTGAGCTCGATTCTCGCGTCAGCTCAATTTAAATTAAGAAAATGGAAATCTAATAGCCCACAAGTGATGAAGAGTATATTATCATGTCTTGTTGACCCTAATGAAAGTAACATACTCGACTTAAATCGTAACCATTCTCCTACTAACACTTCTAAGACATTGGGTTTAAACTGGGTTTGCGATTTAGACATATTAACTTTTTTTATAAACATAACTCCAAGTAATAAAATAACTAAACGTCATATTTTATCTACCATTAGTCAAATATTTGACCCATTAGGCCTAGTGGGGCCATGTGTCGTGTTGGCAAAGGTAATAATGCAAAAATTATGGTTAGAGAAATGTTCCTGGGATGACACAGTTTCTCATGACACACAAGAACGTTGGTTGTCGTTCGTTGCTATGTTATCGTGTCTCAATAATTTAAACGTACCACGACATGCATTTGATGTTAACTATAAATTAATTGAGTTGCATATTTTTACAGATGCATCTGAATGTGCCTATGGGTCATGCGTCTATGTTCGATGCTTGAATGGTGATGCTACAACGACCATTCATCTTTTAACTTCTAAAAATAAAGTCGCTCCCATTAAAAATACAACCATACCCCGTCTTGAGCTATGTGGGGCTTTATTAGGAACAAGACTGTGTGCAAAGGTTGTAGACTCATTAACTATTCCAATAAATAAAATCTATTATTGGTGTGATTCTACGATAGTTTTATGTTGGCTATCTACATCACCAAATAAATTAAAGCCTTTTGTCCGTAACCGTGTCAGTGAGATACAAGAAAGTACCGGGGAGGATTCGTGGAGATACGTGTCGTCAAAAGAGAACCCGGCGGACTTAGTATCCCGCGGGCTGAGGGCCGATCAAATCGGCACCTGTTCGCTGTGGTGGTCAGGCCCAGAGTTTTTAAAATTCGGTGAAGATTGTTGGCCAAAAAGGCCAAATACAGGCTCGAATTCCAACTTACCTGAAATTAGAGTTCATTTATTGGATGATTATCAATCGACTCAATCGGTAATCAGTCGTTTGATAAGTAATAATTCAAATATAAACAGATTGAAACGTATTATCGCTTATATACTTAGGTTTATTTTTAACTTAAAAAATCCTAATGACAGATTGTGTGGTCATTTATCATGTAATGAGTTGCAGGAAGCATGCATGGTCATGTTACGTATAAGTCAAATGGAAATGTTTCCTGACGAATACAAAACACTTAGTTTAAAAAAGCCATTATCTAGGAAAAATAGGCTAGTTACATTATCTCCATTTTTGGATAATTGGGGTGTCATTCGTGTAGGTGGCAGATTAGGTAACGCTAACTACAGTTACGACATTAAACATCCCATATTGTTAGATAGCAAACATCACATTACAAAAATATTATTTCGTGGTGAACATGTTAAACTTATGCACGCAGGGCCACAACTCCTTTTGTCACACATTCGCCAAACTTACTGGCCTTTAGGAGGCAGAAATCTGTCTAAAGTTATATCTAGAGAATGTGTCAAATGTTTCAGATTTAGATCTCAGGCGGTGCAACCAGTCATGGGTCAGCTACCATGCACGAGGACACAGCTTGAATTTCCTTTTTATAATTGTAGTGTTGACTACGCCGGGCCAATGCTGATAGCTGACCGCAAAGGTAGAGGTACCAGACTTATTAAGTCTTATATCTGTGTGTTTGTTTGTTTGGCAGTAAAGGCTGTCCATTTGGAACTTGTTACGGATCTCACCAAAGACGCTTACCTGGCCGCGTTAAAGAGATTCGTTGCTCGTCGGGGTAAACCACATAGCATCCTTTCAGACAATGGCACGGCGTTTGTAGGAGCCTTTAATGAGCTTGCACAATTCTTATCAAATTCAAACTTAGAGACAGACCTTGCACAAGATGGTATACAGTTCAGCTTTACGCCTCCATATAGTCCACACTTCAATGGTATAACAGAGGCCGCTGTTAAATCTACAAAAAAACACTTAAAAACTATTGTTCATTCTTCTCATTTAACGTATGAAGAAATGAACACATACTTAGTCCAAATTGAGGCTATATTAAACTCCCGTCCTCTTGTTGCCCTTTCTTCGTCACCCGACGACTTCACCGCTCTCACCCCTTCTCATTTCTTAATTGGACGACCGCTAATATCAGTTTCTCAGCCACAGGTACACTCCATCAACATCAACCGATTGGATCGCTACAAAAGGATTGAGCATCTCCGACAACACTTTTGGAACCGATTTAGTTATGAATATGTTGTCATGTTGCAGCAGAGATACCGATGGCATGCGTCCACAGGTGAACTTAAGATGAATCAATTAGTTTTGATCAGAGAGAAGACGCAACCACCACTACGTTGGTTAATGGGCCGTATCATCAAGGTGTTTCCTGGTCCTGACGGCGTCACGAGGGTGGCAGAGATTAAAACCAAGAAGGGCAACATTACCAGAGCTTTCAACAACATATGTCCTTTACCTATTGAAGACAACGCTTCAACCCGGGCAGGATGTTTGGAACATTCTCGCTCGATGAAGTCGGCGGAGGAGGCACCGGTGACGGCGTCGCCGGGGGCACAGCGGGCCGCGGGCGACGAGGCGCCCGCGCCGGCCATCTCAATATAAGGGGACTCCGCGGCGGGGGGCGACACACACGACCATCTTCCGCGAGCATTGCGCACGTCAAAATCAAACCATTGCATTGTATTGTCGAAAATAAATTCTTGAATCCAGTATCAGCTCGCTTCATTGAATTATTAAACTACAGTCCTCATACACTCCCTAACAATATTTAAGTATCTGTGCTCTATGGTAGGTAAGAGATACCTTCCCAGAAGATTCAAGTTTTAGTACGCATTTCACTGCTGGACAAAAAATCATAAAATCAAAAACATCATTGCGTTCATTTCGACAATTCTCTGTTATCCATTATTACATCAATGTAGTTTGGGCTGATTTCACCAATAAAACTGAACGGTAACCTGCGTTCAAGAGCTGTCAGTGTCAATATTCCCCAACAATGATGATACTGTCAGCTTTTGAACTATCTAGATAATATGTTGATCGGTCTAGTTTCATAAGTCAAATTCGCTCTTAGTTACCGAGCAGATGAATCCTTCAAACATTTTGATGCAATGTATTTTTTTTGTAAGTACTTCAAAATAAATGTAAATAATCATTACGCAAAAATGTTGTGTCCATAATTACTTAACAAATAATATTGACATAATAAGGTCTTATATATTTTCAATTGTAACTGACTCAGGAGGAATCAGTTTACCTGTTTTTGTAACGTTAACAATTTATGCAATAGAATTAAAATTAAGTGAATTTTGTGCATGCATGCTCTTGTGTGGGGTGTGTGCGTTTGTTGTGAATTATGTGTGTGAGAGTGATTGTGAATGACAATCACTCTCACACATACAATTTCTGATAAATAGACACTGGCGCCAATTCCCTTGTTCACAAACTAAAATAAATTTAAGTTCAATGCATCTTTTTCTTTCTATTTAATTTAGAAAAGGACAGAAGATAAATATTAGTTTAGTCCTGTCAAACTAGTCGGCGCCTGACGTAAATTGACGTATTTTTAGTAGCCATGTTGTTAATCACGTCTCATCTGTCTATGGAGTGTCTTAGTTTGACAGGACTAAACTAATATTTTATCTTCTGTCCTTTTCTTAATGAAATAGAAAGAAAAAGATGCACAGAACTTAAATTTAGTTTAGTTTGTGAACAAGGGAATCAGGGCCAAAGTCACTGTACCATCTCTTTGTACGGAGTAATATTCGTTGAAATGTCACATGAGCCCAGCTTTGGCCTACATTCGTCTAAAAGCTTGCTTAACTGTGCTTTTTAATGATTATGATAACCATTCAAAAGCACGGTTACGTAATTATATGTGACCAGAGAGACTTCACAACCAGTGTGCTTCCTGTGCTTGCAATACCAGCGCACGCGCGGGCCCTTGTTCCTTTTACAGTAATACACGAACCCATCCCTTTCTAAAATCCATTTGCTTTCTGAAAAGAGACGAAAAATGTGAGTTGACATTAGTTATACTCAATGAGAGGCGCTGTCATGGAAATAAGGATAATAAAAATAATATCGCGTATCGGCAAGCGTAGTGTGGGGCTGCCCCCAGCTAGATGGACGAACGATCTAAAGAAGGTGGACTGGGACAGACTGGACGCGGAAGGCGGCGGACAGGGTGTTGTGGCGCGGCCTGACAGAGGCATATGTCCAGGAGTGGACTGCAATAGGCTGAGTTGATTGATTGATTGAGGGCAAAGGCCTTCCTTTTCTTTTTACATTCAACTCAGCCAATCCAATATGGACCAATCCCTCCTGTAAGCGTCAAGTTCGTCCCGCCATCTACGCCTGGATCTTGGATAAAGTTATTTTTCATAAAAAATGCGACAACATCATCTTATTGCATTTAATTGATAAAATGTTTCATTTATAATTCATTAAGTCGAAATTGAAACTACTGTTAGAAAATGCACAGCCTTAAGATTAATAGTTATACTTATTTTACGATCTTGGCACAGAGAGAAGGAGAGAGAGAGATATAGAGAGAAGGAGAGGGAGAGAGCGAAATAAAATGACAAACAAATAATTATTCGACCCTATCCAGCTATTAATTAAGCGGATTCTTTCAAAAACATAATCTATCAACACGCCTGTAATCCTCAAAGGGTTAGGCAGAAGTGTACCTATAGTAAGCTGCAAAGCGTTAAACAAAATGCGGCAACTTTATCTACTTATTAAATATAATTGATAAAATGTATGGTTTATAATAAATGTTAAGTCACAATTGAAACTACTGTTAGACAATGCACAGCCTTAAGATTAATAGTTAAGTATACTCGTACTTATTTTACGATCTTGGCACACAGAGAGAGAGAGAGAGCGAAATGAGCGAAATAAAATGACAAATAAATAAGTATTCGATTCTATCCAGCTATTAATTAAGCAGATTCTTTCTTAAACGTATTATTACATACATAACATAACATCACGCCTCTGTTCCCCGAACGGAAAGGCAGAGCTGTACCGTTTTATTGTTATGATACCTATCTGTGGGCGTTTAGTGTCCCGCAAAGTGTTAAACAAAATGCTGCATCATCTACTTATCGAATTTAATTGATAAAATGTATGATTGATAATATGTTAAGGGCTGATTCTTCCAACGCCAGATAAACTATCGGAGGAATAATTTTAAATTTTTGACAGTTCTTCGATACAAAAACTGTCAGACGTCAATTTTAATAAATAAAAAAGATAACGAGTAAAATCAGCCCTAAGTCATGATTGAAACCACTGTAAGACAAAACTCAGCCTTAACATTAATAGTTATAGTTATATCACGATCTTGGCACAGAGGGAGAGAGAGAGACAGAAATAAAATGACAAATAAATAAGTATTCGATTCTATCCAGCTATTAATTAAGCAGATTCTTTCTGATCCTTTTAGAGCAGTACCAAGTACAATGACCGGAGAAATTGACTCTGTTCGTAGAATAAGTATGATGACCGATTTTGAGCAGGTAGCTTCCAGTGGGTAATGGGATCATCTTAACATTAATAGTTATACTTATATCACGATCTTGGCACAGAGGGAGAGAGAGAGAAATAAAATGAAAAATAAATAAGTATTCGATTCTATCCAGCTATTAATTAAGCAGATTCTTTCTTAAACGTATTATTACATACATAACATCATGCCTGTAATCCTTAAGGAGTCGGGCAGAGGTGTGCCTGTAGTACACCCACATTTTGTCAGTTAGTTTAAGACCCATATGTGTCCCATTGCTTCTAATGTTCAAAAAAATTTCTGCTCAACAACGTAAACAACATAATGGATGTTGTTGAACTGTCAAAATGAAAGCGATTACTACTGATAGTGTGTGCGCAATTACCTCGCGGGCTTAAATCCAGGCTCCGTACCGCTAGTATTAAGTGGATACTTTGTCCAACCTGGAAATTGAACCCAGGATTTTATGCTTAGCAGCAGCACTTGCGACGGCAGTCATATTCTTACGAGTACACAACTACCAATTATTATATTATATTGCTTATTGTTTATTTATTTAGGTTAAACATCTGCTAGGTAGGTACACAGTACAATAGGGATGAACGAGAGTTCTAAGCTTTTTGGGGGTCTAAACGTTACCCTTCCTTTAGGCTCTAGAGTCGGTTAAAAAAAGGTTCAACGCCACATAGCGTTCACAGTTCACCTCCTAGGTTGAACTGCGAGATGATATAAAAAAATCTATATATACAGGGTGGCAGGGACATCGAACCATGGATTCAGCACATGATAGTAAACCCCATAGCGTCGAAATATTTCGTCGGTTATCAAAAAAAAAATCTTCTGTTTCATAGAAAAGTGCAATACCTACGCGGTCAAAATGTATGGAACAGCAATATTTTTTTTTAATAACCGACGAAAAATTACGACGCTATGGGGTCTAAACTCATGCCCCTTGTATACATGCGCGACCAGTCGCTCTTGGTTAGGACACATGGTTAGACCGGACAACGCCCCTGATACAGCACGAAAGTGTGCGGTTAGACCGTTATACATTACGTTCAGTATATTATTTATAGAATAATAATAACACATAATAGTTTTATTCCTAAGTCGGACTGATTTCTTTGGCAATTTTCTCAGTCTTACAGCTTTTAGCTTTACAAAACCGTCTCAAAAACATCCAATAATATATACATCCATCATGAATACCCATATATAATATTGCTGTGATTATAATTTATTATTCTACTTTAACAAATTTATTTTGATAAATATAATATTTATAAGGAGGATGTGTGTGATCTAAATTCCCTAATTCTAGTGCATTCGCGCTGTTTAATATTAATCTGGATCTGCAGCCCTTGCTGTGGTGTGTGGAGCACCGCCAGTGACTGGTTCCTTTCGTCATAAAATGCTTGATATAGCTGTAAGTGTAGTCCTTGTAAAGAGCTAGCACCTTTCCATACCGTGAATGTATGAATTTCACTGAAAAATAAATGTTTTTAATGTTGTCCGTAACTGGTATAGATCGATGCAAGCGTAATGGCGGCTCTGAACACGCGGCAAATAGTTGCGCAGTAACAAATTCACGTGACCGCGGGGGTGAGGGATGGGGTACTGCGCAGCGAGTAGCCCGCTTCAGAACCGCCATAAAGTTTGAACTTACTTATAGATATACTTTGGGTGAAAAGATCTACAAAAAGCAAGATAATTGCATTAACTAAAAACATGCTGGAAATGCGAGTAAAAGATGAAATTATAAAACTGTATTCATTAAAAAGAGCGTAATATTATGTTCATATTTTTTATTTTCGTATGTAGGTACTAAAGTAAACAAGATTTTTTTTAAACCAAATAAAAATCTTTACAGACCACTCACTACACAAAGACTGCTGTGAGTCTATACAATCATTTTGTGCTGGGGAGATTGTTGCACCACTTCTTCCCAGCTAAGGTCGTTACATGCCGAAAAAGCCTCACTGCGATACCTCGCGATCGCGGTTTAGCTCGCTACCCTGATGTCACCTCTATGTAAAACAAATGCATGCTAAAAGGCACGCACACACATGCCAGGCATCGAAGTAAACCGCCAAGCAGCCCGCGATGTATCGCAGTGAGGTACTTACAGCACGTGCGTGCGTGTAATTACCATAAAGCACTAGGAGATGGTAAAGAGCGGCGTTTTGGGGGATCTTCTGATTTTTACGTTCAAAACGTGCTGTTTCTCAGCCAAGTTTTAATATATGAGTTTTTATTCCTGTGGACCGAGCCATCTAGAAAATTTGAGTTCGTATTTGTCGTTGCGCCTTAGGGGGATGGTTGTGTACATAGTTTCCAAAAATAATATCGCCTTCGCAGTCGAGTAGCACTCTTGCATTACATCCCTTGCCATTGTGCGAGGAACAGCGCCAGTGGTTAAGGCCAGTCTTCAACGATTTCTTGACATAGCTATATGTAAATTGATCGATTTCAATCAAGTTCTTGCCTGAGCGTGACTTAGTGATAGTGTAACCTTAAATAAAAAATATATACATAAGGTCTATTCAAATTTATTATTCCAATTGATGTTAATTCAAGATAAACAAATATCAACTTTATTTCAGTTGAAATTAAGGTTGATTTCAGCGTGACTAGCACTATTGAAAAAGTGGTAAAAATGATTAAAGTTGTAGCGTAAACTGAACTTTATTGTGTAGGAATAAAAGTTATTTTTCAAAAAACTCATATTTGTTTATATGTTTGGCAAGTAAATCGCAAACGCAGATTAAGTATGGAAGTGGCATTGCAGGTGAGACTGGAAGCCAACCGCAACATATGAAATCGGGAAAACGCTAGACAGGCTGATATTTCTTTGGTTGGCATTGCATTAACTTGCTTCCAGTGAGGTACTGGCAACTACTCCTAGTAAAGCAGATTGACATCTGCCTAGCCTCTTCCCAACTATGTTGGGGTCCGCTTCCCGTCTACCGGGATGCAGCTGAATACCAGTATTTTACCTGACTGTCACAACTCAGTTACTGGTTAAGACTGGTTGTCAGACTGTCGGGTTTCTAACGATTTAGTCCATGTATTTTAATCCATGTTCAACCCCTGGGGGGTTCAACTTGGTCGCGGGTAAAGATTGTGGGGGTTAAACATGGACTAATCCTTTCTAACAACCCGTAACGACTGTCAAAGATCCACGAATGACAGCTGGGACCAACGGCTTAACGTGCTTTCTGAGGCACGGAGGGGTCTCGGTATGTAAAGACGGTCACCCATCCACGGACTAAGCGTGGCAAGCGTAGCTTAACCTGATCGATCGAGTTAATCCCTGACTGTTCATATCGCCGGAAAGTACTCGTTTTGTAGTGACAAGAGCAAAGAAAGTCCTCGCTCAGCGACGCTCGCTTGGTCGCATACCAGCGAGTAATCGTTCGTCGCTATCGCGCACTCGCTGCTCGTAATCGTAAGTATTAAGAATTTCATGCAATCGATCTACTAATTGTGAAACCATTACAAGCCAGTTTTCCCTCAAGCTTATCTTAATATGAAGTATGCTATACCATGTGTAGACGAAAATACGGCAATTAATTAAATTTTGTTTATCTAATGAAATTCCCAGTCTTTAAACAAAAAAACAACCAAATATACCCAACTACCTGTTGCCCGCGACTTCGTCTGCGATCCAGGATGAAAAGTCTAGTCTATTCTAGCCTATGTTCTTACCCAGGTCAAGGTCTAAATGTGTGCCAAATTTCATTCAAATGCATTTAACATTTTTAAGTATTGTTGTCTCCACATTGCATAACACCCGGTTTCTGAAATAAGAATTTGAAGTTGCGAAGTTGTCAAACTCCTTCCATTTAGCCCGCGAAATTCAAAATTTCTTATCAAAAATTTTGAATTACAAGTTTTGAATTTAACAATTTTTCCACTTTAAATTTTCAATTCAGAAACCGAGTGTCAGTAAAACATTCGTTTTAACTGTAAATGAAAAGACATATATTTTTTATTAGTGTATTAAAAATATAAAATTTGATTACATGTTACTTATAGTTTTTTCTTCTTAGCTGAACACATAAAATTTTAATAAAAACCTAAAAAATATAGGACCAATGAGCCTTTGGTTGAAAAGGTAGCCTGCAGAAGCCTGTAGTAACCTGTCTGCTGCAGCCTGACAGCCTTGTTTTACGCAGTGTACCTACGTTTCTCTTTTTCAAAATGTCTAGGACAGGTGCCTACCGCCGACGAGGAAGCGACTAGCTTATCAACGATTTTCTCACTCAAGAAACGTACAAAAGATTGTAGATCCCGTGTCAGTAAAGATATACATAATATCAATCTGACTAGCCTTTTCCCAACTATGTTGGGGTCGGCTTCCAGTCTAACCTGATGCAGCTGAATACCAGTATTTTACATGGAGCGACTGCTTATCTCACCTCCACAACCCAGTAACTGGGTAACATGATACCTCTTGGTAAGACTGGTTGACAGAATTTCGGGCTTCTGATGACCCGTAACGACTGTCAAAGATCCAAGAATAACAGCCGGGACCAACGGCTTTCCGAGGCACGGAGGGGTCTCGGTATGTAAATATGGTTATCCATCCACGGACTGACCGTGGCGAGCGTAGCTTAACCTGATCGATCGAGTTAATCCCTGACTGTTCATATCGCCGGAAAGTACTCGTTTTGTAGTGACAAGAGCAAAGAAAGTCCTCGCTGAGCGACGCTCGCTTGGTCGCATACCAGCGAGTAATCGTTCGTCGCTATCGCGCACTCGCTGCTCGTTGCTCACCAGCTCGCATTTAGTTGCTAGCTCTACTTACGACTCTACTAGATCAAGTGAATTTTCGCTCAACATAGACGTTAACCAGGCATGCAAGAACGCAGTCATTAAACCACGTATTACTGTCAACTGCACAAGAGTAAGCAAATAGCTTGATAGCCATTGTGACATGCTCCAATCAACATTTTAAAAGAGTAACGGTGGAGTTTCTTGCCCATTCTTCTCCATACGAAAACTACCTTTTGGAAGGGGCGACTAGAATCAATTTTATTTTAGTTTTATTTTTGACGTTCAAAAGTGCCTTTTATGTGCCAATTTGAAATAAATGATTTGACTTTGACTTTGAACACCTTAATTGCGTAACACACTATGAATCACGATCTGAATCATTTTGTAAGATATTGCTGATACATTGCTTCATATATTCGAAAAAAAATGCTCAACAACAGAAACAACGCAATGGATGTTGTTGAACTGTCAAAATGTAAGCCATTGCTACCGTTCGTGTGTTACACAATTGGGGTTGATAAATACACTTATACACGGATATATTTCCCCCCAACTGTGCAATAATTACATGGGGGATGATTATGATCGTAATGCGCAAATTCAATAGTATTTTCGCTGTTAAACACCAGTCTTGCCTTGCAGCCTTTACTATTGTGTGAGGAGCAGCGCCAATGGTTTGTCCCTTTCTTCTGGAACTTACGGGCATGGCTATACGTATACCGTTTTAGCAGAATCAAAGGTTTTCCCGAACGCGATTCTACTAAGGTGTATTCTGAAACCATTAAAAATGTTAGAAATCACACAGAATGATGTTGTTGGTGACGAAGCTGTTCGAACCTCAACTACAGATGTCGACGTGAATCCAAGTTCAACCATACGGTTCATTAAATGTTGGTGAACACAACATCGTTGGTAAATACCGGAGTATCCGACATAGCTTGCAGAGTAAGCAAACTGAAGTGGCAGCGGGCGTGCCATATTTGTCGATGGACCGATGGCAGGTGGAGCAGATGAGTCGTAGAGTGGAGACCGCGCATCAACAAGTGTAGTGTAAGATGGACCGACGACTTTAAGAAGGTGGCTGGGACAGACTGGATGCGTAAGGCGGAGGACAGAAGAAAGAAGAAGACAGGGTTTTCTGGCGCTGCCTGGGAGAGGCCTATGTCCAACAGTGGACTGCGACAGGCTGAGATGAACACGAACCAAGAACCCCGTTTAGAAGTACCTATACTCCATTTATAATAGCATTAGAAAAAAGAGGCTCGTAGAAGCAGGGATGCAAAACATTTTATTTCAAAGTTATGATAAAACAATTTTAAGGGAGATGCTTAAATTCTAATTTTCTTGCGTTTTTTGCAATTTGCAGGTCAGTGTAAGGTTGTATCTTAATAAAAATAATATGATGCGCAACAATAAGAAATATGTAGGCAATAATACAATTTTAACCTTAAAAATCATCAATACATCCCTTTAAATTAGAATGGCTCCGAATTCGTCTGATTTCGCGGGCTACTGCAGCGCATCCACCTTAATTAAAATAAAATTCGGTAGAATTATAGTGAAACGAATAACGTTCCAAGTATTGTTCATCCTTGCTTCTTTTAGGTTTTTAGCATTGACACTGTAATTTTAAATTGGAGTTAAGTATATAATATAAATAAATGAAAGCCACATAATTTCATAAGATAAATAGTTAAAATGGTTACAATTAAGTGTGACAGCTGCTGTAAAAATAGATCATAATAAATTCGGCGTCTATCATAATGTAACAATGTTTATTGTATTTTTGTTACAAAGTGTGCATTAAAAATAACCTTTTTTAACTTCTTTCTAATGCTATTGTAAATGGACTATAGTCGTTTTGGATTGTTTTTAATTTGGTTTATAATACATTTATGGAGACAGTAGGTATGATCATAGACTAAAACAAAACAAGAATAATCAACACGATGTACTTATATTTTAATTCAAATAATTGACAAGAAAAACAATGTTTATAAAACGTGCACCTTTTATGACAATTTAACATATTTCCCGTTGAGAATGAAATGCTCTGGTGGTGGATGACTATGATGACCATTGATAGAAATCATTTTTTTAAAACTATTTAGAACTAGTCTTGCTTTGCATTTTCTTCTATTGTGAGCTGGGCATCTCCAATTTTGTGTGCCTCTCTTCCCGGAACGATATAGAGTAAAATTGTAACCCCTGTACAGCAAATATTCCTTGCCGGATTGGGTTTTTACTAACCTGTATTCTGAAACAAAAGTAAATGAAGTCGGCTAAAAAAAAAGCAATTAATGAAATACTTAAGATACTATACACCGTGTTCCGGACAATATACATAAACTTCGACCGGATGTTCAGATCATAGAAATAAGCATTTTTCATTATGGACACATTAATGAATTCTTATTTTTTGGTAATTTTCATACAAACTCACCCGATATGCGCACTCTTTATCCGAATTGGCAACGTCGTATTTTCATTCTTAGGATTTGGCGGGCTGAGCCTTGTCAAAACTAAGTTTCTTATCACCCTTAAGACCCTTTCTTACTGCATCGCTCAATTAAAATTTCATTTAATGAAATTATAAATATCTTTGTAACGAAGCCTTTTCAAGTACTAATTCCTTTGTTAGATTTGATTTGTAAAAGCTATAGAAGCGTTTGTCGTTTGTCAAAGTTTATAGATAACGTGAAGAATACGGTGTATATAGATTTAATTGGACTAGCTATTGGTCGAAGTCTTACGGCCGATTTCTAGAACTTACGGACCGTTATTGCCTAAATGAAGACTTGTATCTTTACCAATAATAAAGCAAAGACCTCATAGCTTTGCATAGTAGACCCTTCTATGGATGTAAATCTATGGTGTCACAGGTAAAATTAGCTTAAGAATCTACTTATATGCCCAGTGTGGCAATAAAAATTGCTACCATTGGTAAGGAGGAGCATAGGAGCTGAGCATATAGATGCACTAACTAGTTTACTAGCGCGAGTTATCTGACCATAACACCACCTCTGTTTTCCCTGAAAGGGCAGAGGTGTACCTATTTCAATACACCCAAATTTCACCAGTTATGAAATTGCTGAAGTGAAAGAAAAACAAAATAACTGTTACGAATCTTTATTATTAATTACGGATACCTTTACATTAGTATATAGTACCTAATTATTTGAGGATGGAGGTGTGTTCCTTGCAAAGCATACCTATATGTGGTGTAACTATGAAAGCCCGGCTGAGGAATTATGTGATATAGCAACGTTACGGTTTAAAAGAATAAGTAGTGATAAAATTTGAAAAGAGTATGCTTAGATGGTTTAGTCATGTTGCGAGGATGAATGAAAAGCGACTGATCAAAGTATTAACAAGCCAGACGTGAGTGGAAACGCCGGGAGGGGAGGCCCTAGAAGAACATATAGTGACCCCATTGGTGATGTTCTTCAGAAAAGTCCAGTTACAAGTACTACGTACCTCGTAATACTTGTAACTGGCGTGCGTAGATGTATGTATGTAAACGAAGCAAAAGGACTTACATGCATAAGGATGGTAGCAGTTGACGTTCTGTAGTCTGACTACCTCTGGGAAGAAGGCGTGAATTTATGTATGTATGGAATCTACATATATAATGTGAATTTAAACGTCACTATCACAATGTGTCCTATTTTTCCTACACAGAAGAAAAACTACTTGAAACCTACAAAGATAAGTAAAACAATAATTAACGTGAAAGTGTTACGAAAGTTTTATTATATTCATTATGTACGTATTTTATTAACATATTCTTAAATTTAACTTTAATCTAGGTAACTAAAAGGTACTACAGGGTACTATATATTAATATTCTATATATTCTAACCTTGATGGTAGGCTTAGAAATAATGAGATCATGAAATAGCTATATTGCTACTAAGCCAAATTTGCATGACAAAACTAGTTGCGCAAACTTAGTTATTTGTTAATAGTTTTACATATAAATAATTATCTATTAAAGAAGCTTACGAGTATGTCTAGCAGTGGATGTCTTTCGGCTGAAATGAAGACTATGATCTAAACCGTCTCCCAAAATAGGTAGAATTGGCTAAAAACAGTAAGGTGGTGGATGGCTATGATCACAACTCAGAGATACTACATTTCTAAATCGGTCCAGCACCAGCATCGTCTTGCAGTGTTTGCTCTTGTTTGACGTACATCGCCAGGTGTCATGCCCCTCTTTAACAGTGTGACGGAGATGGTAGAATTTGTAATTTTGAAACAGCACTATGATCCGGCCCTTGGTTGTTTGTATAAACTCCAATCCTGGAAAGCAATAAACACGAAATACAATAACGAAAATATATATTTACTTAAGGACTAACCTGTGAAAGAAAAAGTTGTCTTTTGAATAAATTTATGGATAGATTAAACGTTTAGGTATCTACGTTAACTTATGATGTTTTGATTATTAAATTATTTATTAGTTCTAGTTTTAAAATAGCTTTAGGCCCTTTGTACACACACGTTTTTCTTGCCGTGAAAAACTACAGTTTATTCGCAGTGTGTAGGCATGGTTGTCAAAGTTATATGGATCACTATGGAAGCTTGTTCACAAACACGTCTTTTCTACGGTGCGGTTTATACGCTGTATCGTGGAGAAACCGTGCCGTGTATAACGGGCCTTAGGATTTTCCAGTATGTTTGTGGATTTTTGGAAATATTATATAGGATCACCTCCAGTTCAACCCGCCCTGGACTTGAGCGGAATTATGCCCCACTCACTCTCACAGCGAGGAGGCCTATGTCCCAGCAGTGGGAACGTTATAGCCCTTTAACTGTGGCGGCCATATTGCGCGAATCGGCGCATCTGTGTCGCTACTTTCTGGGTTCTCTCGCGTGACATCAGCGCGTGTGGTTAAAATAACGATAACTATAAAATTCTGTATGGGAGCTGTATATAAAACTTATGTCATTGGAATCATTATGAATTAAGATAAGATAATAAAAATGAATTGGTCCAGTTTTGCCTTGTTATGTTTTATTAATTTTAATTTGAAATCGGGATTTACAAAAGTCGTTATAATAAAAAAAATAAACAATTATTTCAAAAGTTTTTATTAAATTTACATAAATATACGTTATGTCATATCAATCAATAATAAAAACGTACTTCGCCATAGATTTTTTTCACCCCAAAAGTTTTACAAAAACGCCTCATTGAGGCGACCCGAGGGCCCAGACAAAAAAAAAGGTCTGTTAAATTGAATCCCGGAACACTTTAAGTCAAGTGGCATAAATTATTAACTTATACTTTAGAATGGTCCACCTACTTATCACATACAGAGTTTCAGCTGTTACAAGTGTTTAGTTTACTAGAAATCGAACAATAAACCGAGCACTTGAAAATAAGCGCAAATACGGTCCTCTCAAACTTTGGATCACAGTGGAAGTTCTGATACATCTATTTCAAATACAAATGAATATTCTACAATTTGATGGATTTTAGAAGTTGACCAAGACAATAAAAAAGCATGCTGCCTTACAAAAACATATCAATCAAAAATCAAAGTTAACAATTTCTCTACAAACACAATCTCTTAGAGATCGATCAACAGATGGGGAAAAAAGTACATGTCTAATATAATATGGATACGATACGACCAATACTGTTACACCTGAACTTGAAATATAAATTTAAATGAGAATAAATAAAAAATGACATAAAAAATATTATTCAAATCTTTTATGTAAAAGGACAAAGTAAATTTTTTTTTAAATACACTTTCAATTTAAAAAACATTTTTGAAAAAAAAAACAACCGACTTCCAAAAACGACTCTACCAAGTGAAAAATAACTTTAATTTCGGAAGTCGGTGTCGTTGGGTTCGCATTTTCGTTGTTTGCCACCGACTTCCGAAATTAAAGTTATTTTTCACTTTGTAATGTCGTTTTTGGAAGCAGTTTTTTTTTTTTCAAAAAAGTTTTTATTTTATACTTTCAAGTTATAATTTTTACCAGTAATTTTGGTTTAAAAACCAAACTACTAAACTGTTTTTAATGAAATTTCTATGGGACCATTTGGAAAGTATACTCTTTCTAACAAAAATATAATAATTTTTAAAATCGGTTGGCAAGTGACGGAGTTATGCGCGAACAAACATATTTTTTTTTTTTTTAAATACTAACATCCGAATTGAGAACCTCCTCCTTTTTTAGAAATCGGTTAAAAAAGGATTTACTACATATATTTTTTAAGGACTAGTCTTGCACATTACCTGGCAGTGTTAAACAAGTGTATACCAAGCAATTAGAAATATAAAAATAGAAATAGAAAACATTATTAATTAGACAAGGGACTTTTGAAAAAAAAAGGTGCAAACGAGGCATCACAAAAGATGATAGTGACAGTCTTGAGAATGAAGAAGTGAAGTGATGTGTGCACTATTGACGTACAAAAGTGTGGTACAAAAAATACATACAAATATATAGATACATAAAATGAAATATATATTTATAAATGTAATTTACATATATTATAAAATTATGAATGTATAGTGAGGAAACAGGGGTCCATACATACAGCTTTGCCGCAACCAACACAGAACGTACGAATCTGTTTCTTGCAGGCCGTGCACGCCCGCCGCAGGCGTTGGTGTTTCCCCATCGGGAACTCAGCCAAGCGGTGAGTGACGTCGACTTTATTCTGTGTGGTTGCAGGCGGAATTGGCGTAGGGGTACAATGCTTAAAAAGAAGAGATTTTACAAGACTGATACGGAAATTTCGATGACTGAGAGAAGAAGTCTGGTGACAAATGTCGTAAGAGTTCAGAACGGAGATGTTAAGAAGTCTCTGGAAAATTTTTTTGTACCAAACCTTTGTATGTTTTCGCTCTACTGGATACATGGCCAACATCTGGTCTTTCTTATCCACCCCACCCATCATAATATTATAATCTAATATCAGAATGGGTTTGGTGGACCCTCGGACTGTTTGTTGACCGTTGCCATGATATGTAGAGATCATAGCTACCCTATTAGTATCTCTCCATACCATGCCATCGACGTCCCCTGAGGTGAGACCAGTGATCTGCCCCGGTTGCATGTTCCGCTTGGTGAGGCTATTCAGGGCCTGCGGGACAAACTTGCGATCGGTCCGCAGGGTTCCCACACAGTCAAAGCCCAAAGACTTTAAGCGTCGAGCCAGACATGGCGACTGATAAAAATTATCCATCCAGAGGGTGTACCCCTTGTGCTCCAAGTCTTGGATCAACTGCAAAACAATTGCCGGGGTAGACACCTCTAGAGGATCTTGAAATTGTTGCGGTGGTAACTTTTTATGAGCGTGAACCTCAAACCGCCATAGGTTTGAGCTTCACAAATCTCATACGTTTTGATGCCTCGATTTGCCTCTTTATTCGGAATAAGCTGGCAGGATTCCAGCCAGCCATTCCACATCAAAAGACTCTCGTCTAGCGCAATGTTCTGCGACGGAATATACATTTCTTGAAATTTTTTGTTCAGGTGTGACAGTATTGGCTGTATTTTAAATAACCTAGCCTCGGAGTAGTCCAGTCTTAGCTCACGCATGTCGTCGTTGTTACTGAAATGTAAGCATTTATTAAGCAATAAAAAACGGTCGATGGACATGTGTGCTCTAAAACCTGGAGTAAGAAATATGTCAGGGGTGGAACCCCAGTACTCCTCTAACTTCGACTTAACCACAATCCCCATCGCTAGAATTAGGCCGAAATAAACATATAATTCATCGGCTGTGGTGTCATGCCACCGGCTGATGCGGCTTCTGGGGTGGAGATTGTGGTTCTCGAAAATCTGGGCTACCACCTGTTGAGCATATTGATTGGTTTGTGAGGCAATGTGCTCCATAATTTGTCGATCCCATATTTCAATAAAAATATCATATGGGTCGGAACATGGAGTTGTCGGACCGACATTAATTTCGGAGAACGTTTCCCGTCTCGATTCAGGTGAAATCGGAGGGGTTGGAAATGCTCTCCAGTCGAAATTATGCAGACCCCATGACTGATCCGTCATCGTCAGAGAGATATCGGCAGGCGCTGTATCAGTGGCAAGTGCTGGGTCTCCGGTAACATCATCATCTTGGTCCAAGGGTGTTTCCATCATGCTCCGAAATATCCTTGGAATGACTGGAACCGCAGTGTCCTCCTCATCATCGCTCTCATCAGAGTCTGCGTCGCTTCCTGTAACTGACAATAGATTAGTTTCAAATCAGAAATTTGGCCATGGCCCCAAATTAAATCAGCAGGTACTAAACCCTAAAACTCAAATAAATAAAAAAATATAAAAATCCGTCAAATTCAAATACACGGAAGGCGGATCCATACTAATCGTTCATAGGAGCGAAACTTACTAAGATGGTGGTTTAATGTCACTGATCTCTAACTGTGCTGGCTGTTGATCAAGCTCCTGGAGACCCATTTGGGTTTATTTTTTTTTATTTCAATTTTATGCAAAATCTTCGCGGTAGTTTTTGTGTTAAATATTTAGTAACAGTAAAAAGGAACCTAAAAATATACGTTATATCGACAGTTTGTCATCAATATTGTATTTATTATTCGATACAAGTAAAAACGTACGGGCATGTCGCCGGTATGGCGCGCAAAATGGCAAACGATGGTTGTTGAAATTACTATTTCTATCCAAAATCTTTATCAAATACACAATCTATTAATTAAAAACTGTTTATGACTTCCTATTCATGATGTAATGCCGTTCTTTTGATGTTCTTTTTTTTATTTTGCACAAAATATGGCGTAAATAAAACTCGCCAATACGCGCGCGACTACAAAACTGAGGACGAATTTGAAACTTCTAATGATCGTCATAGATTTGTTTTAGAGACTTGAGATTGGACTATATGTGCCATCTTTGTTATTTTCCCTACACTTTGTGCAAGTTAGAGCAGGAAAGATACAGTTTTCGATGTGCTATGGTTAAAATAAATGCCAACAATCTCCAGGAGTGCGGCCCACAGATACGTGTATTTTGACGTCGCGCTCCTGGAGTGGCGTCCACAAGGGGATGCTGATTATGCTAAGCTGATAAAAAAAAGTCGTGTCTAAAATAATAAACATCTTTATTAATTTGAGAATTTTAATAAAAATTGTCACTTCAAGTTTATCACATATGATTAGTTAATAATAAATTACATGAATCGATAAAAAGTTATTTGCAAAGTATTTTTTTAAGCCCGCTTGCACCACAAATTACTAAACACGTTTACGATTTAAAACATCGTGTTTCTGCCAATCGTTTGAAAATGACAGAGACGTAATGATGTTTTAAATGTTTAGCGTTAAACGTATTTAATGGTTTGTTGTGCAAGTGCGCCTTAGTATTATCATTAATCATACAAACTATCAAAATCAAAATATTTTATTTCACATAAACCTACATGGGCACTAAACGTTGGGTCACTAATATATACTAGAAATAAGAAAGGGCCAAGAATTAAGCCTTGAAGCACGCCCATCTTAACTAGAGACCCCGAGGACGTAGACGTGTCAGGAATCGTGCGGCATAAATCTGTGTGGTTATTTCCTCAAAATACCACCTCAGACACTCACATCTCACATGATCCTCATTTATAGCCTGAACAAGATAATGTCTGGACTTTTAAAGAGACTATGACTTCTGAGTTTGTTTCGGTCTGTCTTCTCGGTTAGGAAATACCGAACTCACTTAGTTCTGAGTAAAGAGTGTTTTTTTGATTTACTGACATAAATATCATACATTAATGTTTAAGTAATCCTCACATATGTACCATTACTACAGGCATACTTGGGCGGTAGATGGTTATGTTCATAATTAGCTGAAATAATTTCTTGTTTCTGATTCATTGCTAGTCTTGCCCGACAGTGCTTCCGACTATGGGCAGTACAGCGCCAATGATTGATGCCTTTGGTTCGCGCGCGCCGGAGGTAACAGAATGTATAACTTTTATGCAAGATCAGCGTTCTTCCTTGTTGTGACTTGATCAACTTAAAATCTGGAAAAAAAAAATTAGGTAAAACAAGCTGCAACAAGTACCTCTTCTCAAATCAAATGTCATTTATTCAAACTAGGCTGAGAATCAGCACTTTTCGAACTTCGAAATTATAAAAGACAGTCCCCCAAAACGCCCGTCCTTCACCACTTCCTAGTGCTTTCGCGGGGAGAACAATTGGTGCAATAAACTCCCCAGCAGGCTTACGCTCTAGCTCGGCTATGTCCTTTCAAAATTACACCGCCAAGCAATGAAAAAGTTCCACCCACAAAATGCCGACAAACACCTTAATATCTTCTAAGACATATAATTTAAAATTTGAACACAATATTTACGTTTTTAGTTGGTAATATTCTGATGCGCTGTTAAATGTACTTCAATATTGCAAACGGCGTCATTAAGCTAGCCTTTCCCTTTTAGGAGTATTTGGTGCTATGCCACTGGAACTTTTTCATTGCTCGCGAGTGTATTTTATCTCTGATTTTGCATTACTGTCAACTGTGTAACCACAGTGATCTTTGTGTAATGTGTATTTTATAATAAATCACAATTATTAAACAGAGTGGCAGGTACATCGACGCGCAAACTGTTACCATGACTTCTGTCAAAACAAAAAAAAAACATCTGAGCCTATCGCCAGTCTACTGGTGGACATAGGCCTCTCCCAAACTGCGCCACAACACCCTGTTCCCACCCGCATACAGTCTACCCCCGCCACCTTCGGTAGGTCGTCAGTCCATACAGATGGGGAGAAAAAAAAAAATTGGAATACTGTACATGATTCTAAACCAAATTTCAACGCAGGGGGGCGTTAAAATTCCAGGGTTAAAAAAAATCCATACATTTTGAACGCGTAGGTATTGCACTCTATGAAACAGCAGATTTGTTTTTTTTTAATTGATAACCTACGAAATATTTTTACATCCAGAATCATGAACTGATTTCATAGTTACAATTTGCGCGTCGATGTCCTTGCTACCCTGTAAACATAATGTTTGACAAGAAATTATAATACCTGCAGAGACCAAAAATAATTTAAACATATTGGTCTTGGTTTTAATGCCTTCTGTTTAGGGTTCCGTATCCAAATGGCAAAAAACGGAACCCTTATGAATTCGTCATGTCTGTCTGTCTGTCTGTCCGTCCGTATGTCACAGCCACTTTTGTCCGTATGTCACAGCCACTTTTGTCCGTATGTCACAGCCACTTTTTTCCGAAACTATAAGAATTATACTGTTGAAGATTGGTAAGTAGATGTATTCTGTGAACCGCATTAAGATTTTCACACAAAAGTAGAAAAAAAACAATAAATTTTGGGGATTATATTATTATTATTATACTTAGAACTGAAACTCAAAAATTTTTTTTTCATCAACCCCATATGGGATATCTATGGATAGGTTTTCAAAAATGATATTGAGGTTTCTAATATCATTTTTTTCTAAACTGCATAGTTTGCGCGAGAGACACTTCCAAAGTGGTAAAATATGTGTGTAACTGTAACTTCTAAAATAAGAGAATGATAAAACTAAAAAAAATATATGATGTACATTACCATGTAAACTTCCACCAAAAATTGGTTTGAACGAGATCTAGTAAGTAGTTTTTTTTTAATACGTCATAAATCGTAAACCGCAATTTACCTTTCATTCAATCAATTCAACGGAACACTTCATGGGCACAGTCCGACTCGCGCTTGGCCGCTTTTTTACGACGATAACGCTCAGAATATTTTCTCCATTGTTCTCTTTTTTTTTCTTTGTACTGAACTCTTTTATTCTTATACATTTTCTATTTGGTTTTCCCAAACGAGATATGCCTGCAATTAATAAATAGTTTCATTAAACCATAAAAACTACCAATTTCAATACATACAGACGCCAGCACATCAAGCTACCCGAAACTGTCAAATAGAATAGAATACTCTTTATTGTACACCATACAAATTACAGAACACAAATATATGAAATTTTACATAGGGTGACACAAATTTTCCGAATCAACCTTGAGTAAAGCGATAAAGTTAAAAATCTATTAAAGAAATTTGACAGATTGTAGTAGCTTGATGTGCTGGCAACTGTTCATTGTCTGCTGCATCCGGTTAGACTAGCATACCGTACCAGAGGGACAATTCTCGTAATTTTAAGCGCGCTCATAATCTGATCTCAGTCTCAATCTGTCAAAAATACCTCTAATTTCCCTAAATTTTTGACAAGTGTTTGACATTAATTTGCCGCCGAGATGAGGCTGCGGCTAGATTTTGAACGTTTTAAATTACGAGAATTGGCATTCTGGTTTGTCGGCTACCTGGTTGAGAAAAATGTTAGGCGGGTGATGATTTAGTATTAAAAAAAAACGACACGCGGACGAAATCGCGGACAGAAGCAGATTATAATCTGCTAGCTTCTGTCCGCGATTTCGTCCGCGTGAAATTTCTTCTTCCCCCGACCCACCACGTCGCATTGCATCGCCTGTCCACGCTATTACTTAGTTTTTGCCCAGTGTTCTTTTGGACTTTTTTTTTTCGATTTGCTCGGCTGCCTAAGGTCGTAGCATAATGTTAGATAGCTTATAACCTTCCTCAAGAATGAGACTGTCAAATGAAATTTTTCAAATCCGACTGGTAGTTCCAGAGGTTCAAACAAACAAGCAAAATTTTTCAGCTTTATTTAATGTATTTTTTTATATAACCACATTTAATTATGTATTGAATCAACATCAAATTACGATCTAAATAGTAATACGACATTACATTAAAAATTATAATCTATTTTTTTATTCCACAGGTATAAAATAAAGCTTTAAACTTTAATAGTCTCAACGCCAATACTAGACAACAAGATTAGACAGGGCTTCAAGCCTGCAGACACCATAAATAACTAAAAACATTTAAGAATCAAAATATTTTATTTCACATATGAAACGTGGGCACTTACGAAACGTCAGAAGCTAGGTGCATGGTTCCAATTGGTCGTTTCCTATGGAGGAGAGCCGGCAAGAAACTCCACGGTTACTCATTTAGAAAGACTTGGCTTTTAAAATTACAGTAGGTATGGAAGGACAGCGTAGGCCTGTCAACATGTACTAAGTACTTAATAAAACAAAAAACGGTCTATAGATCTAAAGTCCACAAGGCCTACAAAGTCCTCACATTTACAAAACTAGAACTATTTAACTAGAATAAGTGTTTAGTACCTACCCCTAAATACTTCTTAGACGTATGTGAGTTATAGTATATGATCATAATTGGTTTTTATAATTTCGTTTTCAAAATTAAGCGTCAGGTATGCATCACAGCCTTTGCTCTTCATGGTGCAAGTCCAACAAAAACCCTTGTTTTTGCTTCTTCGGTTCACATTAGTATGTGCAGTCATAACGAAGAATTTTATTCCATGCGTGTTTGTACACTTGGTAACCACAAATAAAGCGCACGCCATTTCTTTAGATAAAAATACTGTACCTGTTTTTATATATGTTGTGGACTTGAAGTCTAAAATGATTCTTTTTTAGGATTCCGTACCTCGAAAGGAAAAAACGGAACCCTTATAGGATCACTTTGTGTCCTTCGGTCCGTCTGTCTGTCAAGACCCTTTTTCTCAGGAACGCGCGGAGGTATCAAGCTGGAATTTATATCAAATACTCAGGTCTACCCTTGGAGCTGTGAAAAAATCAAACTTTTTCTTTTCCGCAAATTTTCGACACTCGCAAGGGAATCAAAACCTACAGAGTACTTCTTCTTCTCTTGATCTCGGAATCTTGAAATTTGGTACGAAGCAACGTCTTATAGCACAGATAAAGGAAAAATTTCGAAAACCGTAAATTTTTAGTTACATACCTACAAATTTGTACGAAACCCTCGGTGCGCGAGACCGACTCGCACTTGACCGGACTACATATATTTAGAGATTCCATAATGACTCGCTTTAGATTAGGTTTGCATGACATAATATATTAATTTGACATAAGTGAGCGGGCAGTGTGAAAATAACATAATAGGTACTGCATATTGACTGTTATCTATGCGAGTCTTAAATATAATAATACATTCTGGTTTCAGTTATTTATTTTAAATACACTAAGCAACAACATAATTAAACATAATACATTATAGTAATAAAACTTAACAGTTTAAGTTCCTATGTATATCATTAATTCATTATCTAGGTACTAATCACACGACATTCACATTTATTAAAATACTTACAGTTTCGAATATTTATAACAAACTATACGAGTACTATATAGTGACTTAATGGGTGATGTGGCGGCACCTACGAACTACACATCACACTGACGTCACGCTAAATCCTGCACCGCCCAAGCAAAGTTTACCGCACAGCTAGCATATTACATACAACGTCCCGACATCAATCGTCGGGCAGTTGCCCACCAGACACGACACCCATTTGGTTGGAGGATGAGTGAACTTTACACCCTGTTCCTCATACCTCTACAATGTTCTTCAGAAAGGTCCGTAGTATGTACTCGCAACCGGCGTATGTGTACATATGACCAGCAGGATGATTGCGTAACACTAACACACACTATCAGTAACACAACACTATCACTAGTAGACATTCATTTTGACAGTTCAACAATATTCATTGCGCTATTTACGTTGTTGAGCAGACAACTTGTTCGAACATACGAAGCAATGGATTAGCAATATCCATCAAAATCATTCAGACTGAGATTAATAGTATGTTACGCAGGTGCTGGTATGAACATTAACGATGCAAGAGGGGTAGGTATGTGAGGATCGTAGCAGGTGACGTTCTTTAGCTTATGCCTAGCTTCATGGGAAGACATGTATGCGTAGATGTAATAATACTATTTCCTTAATTGTACAGCTACCTGCCTTTGGCTATAATTAATATACATAGGCGGCGTGTGTGTATGCTCATAATTCCCTTCTAAGATGCTCGTAACGTTACCATCCAGCAATAATGAGGCTTTACAGAATTTGCTTTTCATAGAGGAACACCTCCAGCGGCTGAACCCAAGCTTCGACTGACGGGTATTGTAATATGTGTACCCGTTGTGTAGTATCAGCGAGGTCCCTTTTTGAGATCTGATGAACTTGAAATCTGAAATAGGATAAAATATTATATAAATATTACGAATATATTTTTCGTTTGAACCCGCTTATGATATCAACCGATGAAAAGACCTTGGTTCGGGAGCTTGTACACAGTTAAAAAATACATTAGTTTGTACAAGTTCACTTTAATAAGTAATCAAGTTTTATTTAACTGTAATTGGTAATATCTAAAAAGTTACGTAATACATGGTAAATCAGTATTTTATTGTTTAGAATATTTATACTCACATATTAATCAACATTTCAACATAAACAAACAAATAGCATCTATGAAATAAGAACTTAGATATAATATACCTATAGTTATATGCCGCATCCGGTCATTAGTACGGACACGAAGCGAATGGCAAGCACGCCACTAGCGACACCACGTGTTCTACCCACACCTACAGCGCGCTTCTACAGAGTCGTGATGTTTTAAGCCTACGGCGAGGAAGACATTCAGTGTCTTAACTCTGATGCGATCCGTCAGAGTTAAGACGTTGCGGAACTGACCTCAATTCGTTGTACTCAATGATTGCGAATTTGTGATTTGTAGTATTTGCACCCGTGTTTTCATTGCACGAAACCCAACTTCTGCTCACATGATGTCCGAGTCTAACGGAGTAAATCCTGACGATCCTACATATATTCATTTTCTTCCCCACACGTTAAGCAGACAACAATCATGTGGTCATTGCACATATGTTTTTGACATTTTAAACAAGTAGTCTTTGTTTTTCTGTCTTTGGTTCTTGGACATACGTGACATCATTTGTATGAAGGCGCTCTGCCAGCTTCAGAAGATGATTGTTGGTCCTCAACTTCAATGTCCCGATTTGGATGCTTTTGCAAAGGCCTTCGCGATATTGTAGATTCAACTTTGGCCTTGTTCATGGCATAAGAGTTGATACCACTGATATTGAATTGATGGCCCAAAACAACATGCTGTCATAAATGTAATCACGTAGGATAATTTCTGCCATCTACGCGGGTGAAGCCGCAGGCAGAAGCTAGTCATGTATAAAATAAAGAATAAAAAACTATGAAACAAAACATGAGATTTATTCAAACTAAACATAGCAAGAGATAAAGGAGTCTTTGGGGGGAAAAACTAAAGCCTTATTTTTACCTTTTTATTGGGATTAAACCAGAAAACACCTTTGCAAAAAATAAAGAACGAATCAAACAAAAAAAAAGAAACAATGATAATAACAAAGTATACACAAAACAAACAATGATATATATCCACTTCATAATCGAAACAAAAAACAGAACAATTACCAAAATAAAGACTAGAAATTATACTATATTCATATATGCGAATAAAAGAAAAATGTCATCTATCAGGCAACAAAAAAAGTTTGTTTGGCGGTAAAAGAAAATAGCATGAAACTTCAGCTAAAGAATCGTTAAGGGCACAGCACATTTGTAACGCCCAACGCCACCCCTGGCGTGCTATAGATATCGAAGAGTACGCACGACGACATATCAAGCTATACATTTCCGTTAGTCAGTATAAGCTGACTTCTCATTGCACGAAAAGCCTATACAATACCAGATCAGCTGAAACTTGATATGTCGCCGTATTACAATACGGCCGATGAATCATAGCCGATCTGAACATAGGCTCTCCGAACTTCCGCGCATGTACTCTCACTCACAGTCGCCTCATGTCAACATTAGGTTACTAAAAAAAATTATTGCTCAGCCTTTTGGGAAAAGTTCGAACCGGCCAAGATTCATCAGCCGTATAGTAGCTTGATGAGATGAAATGATCAGCACGCTTCATTGAAGTGTTAATCTGTTTCGCCTTTAAGCAATTCGAAAGTGTTTGCCATTATTCATACAATATCGTGGTGGTGGATGAGTATGATTCATATCAGCCTGAATAATCTGTTTAAAACAGTTTAGCTCTAGCTTAGCTTTACATCTTCTACTGTTATGGGAAGAGCATCTCCAACGCCCTATCTTTTTCTTCCTAGCTTGGTTAGCATGCCAATACGTGTAGTCATTTAACAGTATTAATTGCTTGCCTTTTTGCGACATTATGAACGTAAAGTCTGAAACAATTCTTTGTCACAATTCATTTGTTTTTAGTTGCCAACCTTTAACTACTTCTTCACCGGCTATTTCTCTATCTAGCTACGGAATAACACTACCTACTATTTTGGACGGCACAAGGTTTATTATTAATTTCCACACCGCAACATTTAACTACTCTAAAAATCTACAGATAATTAAACCAACTAACTCTTTAAAACGTAACGAATAAGTCTCAATCTGTATTATAGTTTTTATTCGTATTTTCTCTTCCATAGACGTTTCATGCTGAACTACAGTCAGGCCGTCGCGTCGAGAGAATGCGTTTCTGACACCTGTCAGTGTGACAATTCTAGTAGCTAATAAAGATCAAATTCGCATAACACGTATTCGTTTTTATAAAACTGACAGGTGTCAGGAACATATTCACTTCACACACATTCAAATACAGCTTCGCATGATGCCGTTAAGTACCAGTCTACACAAACAATTGGAACATTAGAATCAAAGGCTCCCGTAGACGGGCGCACCGCGATGGTGCAAAACGATTCTGCTAGAACATTTTCCATGAACTTTTCATAGAAATTGTTCTACTAGAGTCGCGTCGATGCGGGAGACTCAAATCAAGTGAGTAACAGCACATTATCGAATTCATTTCCACCTTCTTTAGCTGCATCAGTTGACTCTTCTTGCTTCAAGATCTTCTAGGGTATTTCTTCTTTCATTTAATCGTTTAATAGTGTCGTAGACTTCATGTGCTAATTTTGTCTTAGTCTTCACTTATATAACAATCTCTATTCTCCTTTCTGAGTAGCAATAGACTGTTCGTTCTTAATACAGAGAGGATATCAACAGTTATACGGGCTGATACTGTTACTGAAGTACTTTGCCCTCGAGAGAGGATATTATTTAAACCAGATAAAATTGAGTAAAGTTGGTGACATAGTTCACAGATTAAACAAGCAGAAGTGGCAGCGGGCCGGCCATATTAGCCGTAGAACCGATGACCGTTGGGGGGTCGTGTGTTCTTGAGTACTACGCCCTTCAGGCTTGACGGAGCGACGATCTTCGCAAGACGGCTGGTAGCAGATGGATGAGAGTTACTGAGAATCGAGTGGAATGCAGAGTGCAATAGGAGAGGCCTATGACCAGCAGTGGACTGCTGAAGGGTGATGATGAAAATTGAGTCGAAATAAAACGAACTAAAATCTGTTGACTGAGATAATGTTATATTTTAATGTTTTTTTTTAAATTAAATGGATTTCTGTTTGAGTGTTATTCCTTTTCCATACTTAATTTTAATATTTTTTTGGAAATTATTGCTAAAATATCTTTGAAATACACATTATTAAGCTAGTGTCAAGAAACTAGACACTTGATAGGTATTAGGATTTAAAGATTTTGTGTCACAACATAAGTGTCTCTTTGATTTCATATTTATAATTATGACATCAAACCATAATATAGCCCATTCACAGATATTTTACCTCTGATATTGCATCCCTGTCAAAATCAAAGTGTTTGTCATCAAAATCTTTGTTATCGATACAATAAGATTGCTGTGGGATTGCTGCTGTCAGAGGTAAAATAGCTGTAAACTAACTTTAATTACTACGAGTGTCGATTACAAATGATTATTATCGATTATTGCATTAATCTACAACTATGTTTTAATATTTTTAAACACAGTCCTGGCTTAAATTCTAATCAAAACATTTTTTCTACAGTTTTCATTTAATTTTTTATACTTAGAGTAGATTAGGTATATTTTATTATAATTTAATACAATAGTAAATCTTATACTGTTAAGTTAATAAATTACAAAAACACAAATGTTTTATTAAAATTAATCAAAAATATATTTTTTATTAAAATTATAATAAATTAATAAATAATGGCTGCTGTTTAGAATATAATTTCTCCAAAACTGGTACAAAAATTGAAGGCACTACACGGATACCTATATATTACCTATGTATCCCTACTAATAAATAGTAATGCACATTTATATAATTAAAAAAGTTAAGGCCAGTATTCTTATTTCAAGGGAAATTTAACTAAGCATTTAAAAATTTACTAACCGACTAAAGATTTTTTTTAAATTAATGAATTCCAAAAGCTTTTTTCGCATCAATTATTTTTTTAAATAATTGAGCGTCCAAAAAAAAAGAAAAAGAAAAAAAACAAATGAGAAAAATAGTTGAGTGGCCAGAAACTTCAAAAAACTTTCTGGCCTTTTCTTACATTTGGAAGTAACTAAGCTAGGGAACCCCGACCAAATGGATTAGATTAAGTTAGAACTATAGTAGTGTTTCACGCGCCCCACTCTAAGAGGTAATGAGGGGAGTTTAACACCTCACTCCCTTACGGGACGTGGCCCGCATAGTGCGGACCGTCACCAGTCCGAGGCAGCAAAAATCGCATTCGCACCCGCAGTCCCCGACGCAAGCGTACGAGGGAACACCGGGGTGGTTTTAGTCAGTAAAAGTCTGACAGACCCCTTTGCCCACCCCAGGGCGACGGACATCAATGAGGATTTCCAACACGAAAACAAAAAAAAAAAAGTTTAGAACTATGACCACCCATCACATCCAAGTAGGTCGCAGTTATGTCCCTATTTAGTATTTTAGGACCCAAAAATAAGAATTATAAAAAGAGCGCAATTATTATATTAGAACGTAGGTTCTCAACGTGGACGATAACACCCCGTCGTGGGTAATAGAAGACCCAGACAAAATTATATGTCCTAAATAACGACCATATAATATTACACGATAAAATATAATCTTAGCAATAGCTGTTTTAGATTCGCGATAGATAGATGGTAGGTAACCAAAAAACATTTTAGGAGCGCAAAATAGGAATTATTAGAGGTTCAATTACATATATGCCTTATTTCAATCCCCATAAGTTATACACAAATGATCGGTAGGTACTGAAATCGGTTGATAATGCAACGGATTCAGTTTGGGTGGGGGATGCGTGTGCTCGATGTCCGGGTCCACGATTTGATTCCTATAGTCCAGTTCCAAAGTAGCCTTGCACTTTTTACTGTTGTGAGAGGAGCATTTCCAAGAAGTTGTTCTTCTTTTAATGTTTCTTCGAACATACCAATACGTGTACTCTTTGTGGAGAATCAATTTACTGCTCTGCTGTGACTTTATGAATGTGTAGCCTGAAAGAAAAATCTTGTGTTTATAAATTGTTCTTAGTTTTTTAGTATTTAGGTGGAAATAAAATGATATGACGAACAAGATTTAAATACTAACGGTTTTTAAGATCGTTGTCACAATGTTCAAAACTTTAAATTGATTTTCTATTCATGCATTTATTAAAAACAGGTTTAAAGATGGATTTAGTGAAGATCTAGAAATAAAAGTCATAATTTTATATTAATATGATAAAATTCACTATCTTTAATTAGTACAAATACCGCAGTAATTAAACAAACTTTCAAACGCAGAAAAGTATTAAAATTAGTTATAGGTAATAATAATAAGCCGCTGTGAGATTTAATTCTTCCCATCTTTTATGTATACAGGGTGACAGGGACATCGACGCGTAAACTGTAACCATGAATTTAGCACATGATTCTGGACCCCCTTGCGTAGATTTGTTAGTCGGTTATCAATAAAGGTCAGCTGTTTAATATAAAAATGCAAAAGGTCGATCCAAAATGGTGGCGCGTTTGTGGCACTGTGATCGCCTCTTATTTTTTGTCAATGCAAAGAAATTGTATAATTTGATATAAATATAGAAGATATAGATATAGAAGTGGTACAATTTAAGCGCCGGTTCAATATAGGTTACTCTCCCCTAGTTACTGAATCCATGGTAACAGGTTGGGCGTCGAAGTCCCTGCTACCCTGTATTGTCTTCCCCTGATCCTTTTGCCATTTCTGGGGTACCATTCTGTCAAAACTTCACTTCTCTTGTCTTGAATGCCTCTTAACATGTACAGACGCCAACACATCAAGCTACTACAATCTGTCAAATTTATTTTATAGATTTTCAACTTTATCGCTATAGCGTTAGTTTCAAAGTTGATTGGGGAAATTTGACAATTTCGGGTAGCTTGATGTGCTAGCGTCTGTACCCTGTACATCTTCACTTTTGTGGTCTATGTTACCAAAAAAATGTTATAACTAATAATATATATATATCTAGGAATATAATAACAAAGCACTGTTTTATTTTTTATAAGTATGTTTTTTTACCAGAATTTTTGACAGATTGAGACTGAGATCAGACTGTGAACGTTCTTAAAATTACGAGAAATGCCCCTCAGTTCTAATTTCATATCAAGCAAAACCACATTAGCAAAATTTACAAATTTTGTTTCTTTTGAGCAGTCAATTTTCTAGCCGACCAACCAGTATCGACCAACTCTTGTGTCAAGCAAGACCTATATACCATTTCCTAACAATTTTAATTATTTAAATTTTAATGTAAGTCCCCTGAGAAATCAAGTATTTCCGAGCTGGGTGATTATGGTTATCATCTACAGATACAAGTTGATTATTTAAGTCCACCACTAGTTTAGCTCTGCAGCTCTTGTGAGCACATAACGTGCATCTCCAGTGGTGAGCATCCTTGCTTAAACGGGCATAGCAGTAAGTGTGACCCTGGTATAGTATCATCTTCCTGCCTCGTGACGACTTGATGAACTCAAACTCTGTAAAAGTGACATGTCTGTTTATTAAAACAAAATTCAGTGTATATTGAAAAGGGGTGCGGGGTTTGGGGGGGTAATTTCTTAACAAGATTACAATGGTAATGCCTTTCATTTTGACAATTCACCAATATTCAAAGTATGAAATGGATTATGAATTTCCTTTGGAATCCTTCGGGTTGTAAAAGAGTGTTACGCAATTGGGGTGCAGTAAGATGGAAAAAAATGATATTTATTCGTATTTTTCTAATAAAAAAAAAACAAGATTTTAAATGAGTATGTTAATTTTATTAGAAAGTTCATGATACAGACGCCAGCACATCAAGCTACTACAATCAGTCAAATTTCTTTAATATATTATCAACTTTATCTCTAAAGCATTAAGGTTCAAATTTGATTGGAAAAATTTGACATTTTCGGGTAGCTTGACCTGCTGGCGTCTGTACCTAATAATAATTAATGCTCCCATTTTCTATGTTGTGTTGTAGTCTCTCCTATTTTCTTAGTTATCCCCGAAGATTTAGGCGGAGGTGACATTTCGTCAGTTATGTTTAAGTCCCATGTGACGGGGACGAGCCACTGGGCACAATCTGCAAAACACGACCTGATAACTGAACCCAGGACCTCGTGCTCAGCAGTAGGGCTTGCGACTACTAGACTAACAAGCCAAACAAATCATACATTAAAAAAATCACTTAGGGCTGATTTTTTCATCGCAAGATAACTTTTACTCGAGGAATAAAATAATAATAATAATAATATAATATCCCTGGACATTTCACACAGCGCCATCTAGTCCCAAGCTAAGCAACCTAATGCTTGTGTTATGGTAACAAGATGGCTGATAAACTACTTATATACATTTTTTTTTTGTAAATACATTTATATAATAGAGAGAAAAACACCCAGACTCGGAACAAATACATGTAGGACTTACAAATATTTGTTCTGTGCGGGAATCGAACCCGCGATACGCAGCGCAGCAGTCCGATCGCTCAGCCACTGCGCTAACCGTGTTGTCAAATTGACGTTTGACAGTTTTTGTATGAAGCAACTGTCAAAATTTCAAAATTATTCCCCGAATAAAGTTAGCAGATGATTGAAAAATCTGCCCTTAGATGTTTACAACGGTTATATTAGTTTACCTACATCTTAATAATTATCTTGACTTAACTTTATGGCATATCCCGTCAACGATTCTATATTTAATAGGTGGATGGCTGTGCGCAAGACTAGAAGACAACATTTTATTATTTAGATCTAAAACAAAATGTGCTTTGCAGCTTTTGTACGTTCGGGAGGTACAGCGCCATCTCTGGACACGACTGGTCGGATTTCTTTTATTGCATTGGTAGTATGTGAAGTCCTTGTATGCAATTAGTGATTGTCCTTTTTCAGAATTTGCGTGGATGAAATCTGAAACGAAGAATTGCATGTGTATTTTTGATAAACGATACTGACCCGTTGCTACAAAAGATACTGAATAGTTAATTATGCTACTGTACAGTGTTGCTTAGTAAAACTTTGTACATATTGATGATGGGTGACATTACATTGACATTTTGTCCATTTGGATTTCACATATACATACTCCCATATTTCACACATATATATTCCCAAGGGGGTAGGTTGAAACTACAGAACGCCACCTGCTACATTCCACCCCCCCCCCCCCCCCTCCTGCTTCGTTTACGTTCATACATCTGGCCATACACGCACGCCGGTTCTGAGTATATGCACCTGACCATTATGAAGAATATCACCTGTAAGGTTACTAGTATGTCCTTCTAGGGCTTCCTCTCTAGACCATTCCACATCTGTCTGATCCTCTGATCTGGAATTCGTTGCTTTAATATCAACAAACAAAAGAAAGTTACACGACAATCCTTCTGTCTGCTCTGATCCCATGTTACTCAGAGTCGGCGCCATGTTTTTCCCTGCCATTCATGTAGTTTTTACCACACTTATAATTGCCGAAGGGGTTCGAAAGAACGGTAAGGGCTGATTTTTTCATCGCCAGGTAACTGTTATTCGAGGATTACATTCATTCACAACTCTCCGTAACGATGTACTCGCCGCATAATATATAAGGTGTAACGCTTTAGTACGCCCAGACATTGTTCCTCGGGGTGGAGACCTGGTGTCCTGAAACACAGGTTTCGGCCTAGCTTAGGCACCAGTCTCCCACAATATTGTAACGTGTAGCTAGTTACTAAGCAGTACTTGTTGTATTTTGAATATTGTGGTGAGAAAATAAATTTTATTATTATTATTATTTATTATTTATTATTAAAATTGACGTTTGACAGTTTTTGTATGAACCAAATTATTCCTCTAATAAAGTTATCGGATGTTTGAAAAATCAGCCCTAAACAAAACAATACCGGTGGATGCAGCTATTTGTCATACTATTAAGGGCTGATTTTTCAATTGACACATAATTTTTGTTCGTGGAATGAAAATAACATCTGACAGTTTTTATATGGAACAGCTGTCAAAAATTCAAAATTTTTCCTCGAATAAAATTATCTGGCGTTGGAAAAATCAGTCCTTAGATATATATTTCTCATAGTGTAAAAAAAACTCTCGGACACAGCGGTTAATGAACTTTATTTCTCTAATATAGAATAAAGCTAGATATACATTTATTTCTTGATCCAAGCAAAAATCAAAAATAAAGTTGTTTATATTTTTAGGCAATAAAGAGAAAACTATCGACACGACCTGGGTCCGTCCGGGTGCAATCTACTTATACGGTGGCGGCCAAAACATCTTGATTTATGTACTGTATCCATATTATACACTATTAACTACAATATTAACTTATTATACACTTAAGCCTACCAGAGGTTAATTGCGTAATACACTACCAGTAGCAATGGGTTTAATTTTGACAGTTCTACAACATTCATTGCGTTATTTACGCTGTTCAGTAGACAGATTTTTCGAACATATGAAGCAATGGATTAGCAATAATCTTTCAAAATGATTCATAGTGTATTACGCAATTAGGGTGCAGATTAAATTATCTAAACGATCGTCAAAACCGCATCAAAAAAATCCATTGTGTAATTGATATGCCAAAACATCGTGATTTATGTACTGTAGGTATTCATATTAAACACTAAAACTACAATATTAACAATTTTTTTTTTTTAATAATAAAATTAAAGCTAGCATTTAAACCTACCAGATTAAATTGTCTAAATGATGGTTAAAACCGCATCAATATCTATTGTGAAGTTGGGAACAACTTAGCGTACACAGACAGACAGACACGAAAATCGATTTATTTTGTACTATTTGTGTAAAATAATAACGGCGCTTGAACCTAAACCTTGAAATGAGAGTTGAAAAGCTTTCAATACCTTAATCACTTTAGGTAAGTATTCTATTCAGTTGAGCTACCCCCTAGAATATACAAAATTATGTGAAGGCAAACAGGCGCGACGCGACTCTAGTAGAAGCAGTTCTATGAAAAATTGATGGATTTTTTCTACCAGCATAGCGATTCGCAACCATTCGACAGGTTACCGAATCGAAAATTACACTATTTCAATAACGTCATTTTCCTTGTCCCCTTTCTTCTTTTGTGTGGTACATCAAAAACCCACCCGTGTTCCTTCAGTTGCCGGCCACGGTAACTTTTTCAACCCGTGACTGGCAGGCATCAGCCCTAGCGGATCTAGCCTTAGTAGCCTCAAAGAGATGTCAGCACAAACTGACGCGCGTGGATTTTCCTTGCCCCTGACAGCATAATTAGCTGTCGGAAGAATAGCGGTTATCTATTTGATTAAGGGCTGATTTTTCCAACGCCAGATAATTTTATCCGAGGAATAATTTTGAATTTTTTGACAGTTCTTCCATGCAAAATCTGTCAGATGTCAATTTTATTCCAGGAATAAACATTATCTGTCGATTGAAAGATCAGCCCTTAAACTAACAAAATGTTCAGGTTTTGGGTTTGTGTACAGCTTTTAGAGGACTCTTTTAATAACACTGACTGATGTTCAATTCGGCACGGACGCGTATCGAACGGTTGTGAATAGCTGTGCAGAATATTCTCAGGAATATTTAATAAAATTTTAAAATCCAGGGAATTTGCCCTTCCTTGTCCGTCTGATGTCATATGGTGGATGATTGTGATTGTAGCTAACACCTATGATTTTATCATCGGTGGCGCTTATACAAAGTTTCGCCTTACAGCCTTTGGTAATGCGGGAGGTGCATTGCCAGGAGTCTGAAGCGCGTTGACTTCGAACGAAAGTGTAATCATTGAAGACGATCGTCGTTGTTCCTGATGTCGTCTTCACATATTGGAAACCTGAAAAGAATACAACATCACGCATGTTTTCTCCGAAGGGTTAGGCAGGGGTGACCTATCTACCAATTTAAACACATATTTTGCTAGTTATGTGTAAGCGCTAAGTAATAGGGAACAAGCTTATTGCCATTAACTGGATACGAATCTAGACTCCGAGGCGCAACTAAGAAGTATCACATTATGTTTGTTTTTCAAAATACAAATAGTATTTAGCAAACCCACGAAGACACTGAGCACTGTACGTGCTACGCCGTAGCACTATTGTAGCCAACTATTTTAGGGCATACAATAGTTATATAAAAATTAAATTAAATTTACATTATTGTTACAAATTATTAGGATGTCACATAAAATATAAAAAATTGAGTAGGTACACATCAGTAGGCCACTGAACGCATCATGACTGAGGGGGACTGTATTGGAGCAGTGTTTGGATTGCTAATACTTTACTGTACTTCTACTTGCTTATTTCTATTCACCTCTCACTCGCCCACTACCTACGATCTAGATCGCAAAATTGACACAATATAATGACCCGCCATTTCTAATCCCTTGCTATATGAACACAGATAGTACTTATTCATATGCAACAGTACGACTGCGGTCAAAGGTTCCATGTTTCGTTTCAGTCATAGTTATCAGAAAATCGGTTATCATCGGAAAAGCCGAAGTATGACGGATAAAATGTGACTATTGCCCAAAAGAACCAATTTATATTCTCGCCTAGATCATAAAAAATAAAGTCCTCCAGGCCGAATTTTGGCCATGGCGACCAATCTCAGAGGAGACTACCTTTCGGCGTCGGAGATATTATACTGCACGAGTGTTTGCGCACACAGGTGCTCTTCCCTGACTCATTGTCCGATGGGATGGCCATCGGACACGACCGGGGAGAGATCAGGCGCAGGGCCAACTGTTTAACGTGCTTTCCTAGGCACAGGGTTATCACTACGCCAACTTCCAAAACTCCGGGCTGTTCCGGAAATTCCCAATGGCAAAACTCAATAATACTTTGCTAAACCCGGGAATCGAACCCAGGACCCCTAGTCTATAGTCGCGCTTGCGACCATGAGACCAACGGGACAGTCCGCCTATATCATAACAGGTTGATGTACTGAATCGATCACTCCCTTATTGGACCGGTCATATTTTAACCGTCAAATATCGGCTTTTCCGAAGAAGACCGATAGAAGCTTTAACCGTGGTCGTAGTTTTAAGACCTGTTATATTTACCTTGATTTAATTCAACTTTCTGGTGTAGATGTGTGTGGTCATTGTCGTAGGAGATAACTTCATTTTTGATATCATCATTTTGCAATATTATGTACGAACCATGTTCCGACTTTACAACCTGAAACTCTGAAACGACATAGTGAATTTAAATAGGTTTGCTCTAGGAATTCAGCTGTTTTGTGTGTGCACGTTCAAAGAAGCATCATTGTAGAGCATGTATTATTAATGTAAACATCGATTCCAGGTATGAGGGGACAAAATGTTGGGTCAAAATATTAAAAACTAGTTATGTACCTACAAAATGTATGGTTTTATTAAAAAAAAATAAAGTGAAACATGTTATAACGCTTAATAAATTTTAATATATGTCGCAAAAACCACCACTCATTGGATCTCAAACAGCAGGAAACAACTTCGCGGCAGGCCGAGACAGAGATGGCGGGATGAGCTGGACTTCTTAAAGGATTGTCCTTCAATCGCTGATCGGGAAAAGTAGAAAGAGGGAAGCCTCCCTTCCTTCTTTCTACTTTCCTCTTTGCCCTGCAGTAATAATAATAATATATTATTAATAATAATATTTATTTAGGTCCTTTTACAAAGTAATACATTTACAAACTTATAAATACTACTAGGGTCAACACTATTTTCTTAATAATAATTGCCAGCTTTATAAAAAATAGGTTTTGGTATTATACTTTTAACTCAATACTGTAATTGAGGTGTATAAGGTCTTACCTTAATTATGTTACATATTATAATAGGGGTTAAAGTATGAAATTGCCGTTTTATTGTAATAGGTACTTCGAATTGACATAGAACCTTCATGGTTTGAGATTTTTGAGTGAAACTTTTTTCACATGGTACCTATGAAGTTCTTCTTTTAAAAAATGTGCAACATTCGATTATCGACTTTCAGTTGTTTTTTTTTATTTAGCTTAGACGAGAAAGATGGATACTTCGAAAATTCGAGTTATTTTTGAATACGAGTTCCGACGCGGAACTAACGCGGCAGAAACAGCTCGCAATATTAATGTTGCGTTTGGAGAGGGGACTGCTAATGAACGCACCGTGCGATTTTGATTTAAACGCTTTCGTGATGGAAACTTTGATTTGAAGAATTAACCACGTGGAAGACCGCCCACACAGGTGAATAACAATGAATTGAAGAGATGGTGGAAGCCGATCCGAGCCAAACTACCCAGGAATAAGCGGCATGGTTTAACGTCACCTTACCAACAATATTGACTCGTTTGCGTCAAATCAATAAAATAAAAAAATGTGAGAAATGGGTGCCTCATGATTTGACTGATCTGCAGATAGAAACGCGTGTTGAACCTTGTGTTGCCTTGTTGAATCGATACAGAAATGAAGGAATATTGGATCGAATTGTGACATGTGATGAAAAAGGGATTGTTTACGATAACCGTAAGCGAAAATGCAATGGCTGACCCCAGGTTAAACGCCGCAACAGTGTCCTAAAGCAAAGCTTGCCAATAAAAAGGTAATGGTAACTGTTTGGTGGTCTCAGCATGGTGTTATTCACTATAGGTTTCTCCGATCTGGTCAAGCAATAACGGCAGATGTCTACTGTGCCGAACGCAGAAACATCTTCGCCATTATTGCTCCATGATAACGCGAGACCTCATACAGCACGAGAAACCGTTATAACTCTACAGGAACTGCAATTAGAAACCATTCGTCACCCTCCGTATTTGCTCCAACGGACTACCATTTTTTTCGTGATTTGGACAATTTTCTACGTGTTAAAAGTTTTCTTCTCAGGAGGCAGTACAAAATGCTTTCACACAGTTTGACGAATCTAGATCACGAGAGTTCTATCGAAAAGGCATAACTGACCTTCCTATTAGATGGCAGCAATGTATAGATCTATAAATAATAATGGAATTTCCATTATTATCTATACATTGCTGCCATCTGTACAAACATATGAATGTCGATGGCTATAAGAGTAGGGGAAGACCAAAGAAACGAAGGATGGACTGTGTGAATGATGATATGGTTAGAAAGGGGGTGACTGTTGAGATGGCGGTAATAGAGGAGTATGGAAGAAAAAGACATGTTGCGCCGACCACAAATAAATTGGGATGAGAACAGGAGAATGAATGATGTTTGTACAAACACTTATACACGTCAATCATATTTTAAAAACTGGATGAGGTCGGCGTTTCCTATCTGACTAGTCTGAGAAGAAAGCCCGAAACAAACTCGAAGGTCACAGTCTCTTTTAAAGTCCAGACTTACTCTTGGTCACATCATATGAAGACCATGTAGATCGATGTCTGAGATGGTCTTTTGAGGAAAGACGAAACAGATTGAGAGGACCTGTCCAGTCAGTGCACGCATTTATCAGAAATCGTGCAGCTCAACTCAAAACTTAAAGAGCTCAACGATTCGACATATTAACGGATCCTCACGTATTTCCCTCCTTTAGTAATTATATAGTTCCGAGGAGGATGGTTGTGTTCAGAGTTGCCAGTTATACGTTGAATGTTGCCTCCATAGTCAAGAACTAGCGTGACATTGCAGCGCGTGCGTTTGGTTTCCGTGCAAAGCCAATAACGTATGCGTTTTCCTCTGACGTGACGGAGGTGGTAGTAAGTGTAATCCTTGTATAATATCAACCGGGTCCCCCGTTGTGAACTGATGTATTTGATATCTGAAAAAAGAAATAATTGTTATTGTCTCATCGGCGAAGATGCAAACCCAAGGGTTAACGTATTACCCGGTAACTGGATTGTGGAGGTCAGATAGGTAGTCGCTCCATGTAAAATACTGGTATTCAGCTGAATCCGGTTAGACTGGAAGCCGACCCCAACATATTTGGGAAAGGCTAGGCCCATCATGATGATGATGATCGGTGAAGATGCGCAAGTTTCAATAAAAGTGGCCTTTAGGCTGTTTTACCACCAGAGATGTTCTATGCTGCTATGCTGCGAGGTTGTAAAAGCTGAGCTGTGAAACTATGTGACCGTTTCCACTGATACGAAGCTATGTAGCGGTGCGAGTAAGATGTGCTATGAAGATGCGCCGCCGCAAAGTAGCTGCGCGAGGAAGATGCGCAGCTCGACCTATGCGATGTATCGATAGTAGGGAAGCGGCGAGGGAGGCACACAGCTACACCACTCCCGACCATCCATAGCACACATCCATAGCACGCATCCATAGCATGCATCCCTAGCACAGATCTATAGCACGCATCCATAGCACGCATCCTTCCATATAAAAAACATATCTTAGTTGAATCCGTTTCACCAGTGCTAAGCTATGTGCACCAATGAATATGATTGGTGGATATCAAACGCATCCATAGCTACGTAGCATAGCACATCTTTGGTGGAAAACCACTCTAAGGAAAATGTGGTGGCATAGTTGCCACCCCCTATCAACAAGATACACTTTTATTACTGAACAAAACCTTTTATTTCGGAAAAAAAAGTGAAATAAATGTAAGTATTTACAGAATAATTTGCTAGATACCATATTCTTTATTATGCAGTTCCAGGGCCGAATAAATAAAATACGTGGAGTGTACAATCAGGGGGGCTATTCTCGTAATTTTAAGAACGTTCACAGTCAGAAGGCCAATTCTCGTAATTTAAAACGTCTAAAATCTAGTCGCAGTCTCATCTCGGTGACAAACAAATGTCAAAAACTTGTCAAAATGTAGGGAAATTAGAAGTATTTTTTGACAGATTGAGATTGAGATCAGACTGTGAACGTTCTTAAAATTACGAGAATTGCCCCTCTGATCTCAGTCTCAATCTGTTATAAATTTCTCTAATTTCTCTACATTTTTGACAAGTTTTTGACATTGATTGTCGCTGAGATGAGACTGCGACTAGATTTTGAACGATTCTATTTACGGGAATTGGCCTTCTGATATAATACAAAATACAAGTTTAAAGAGACGTAGTGTCTTCGTCGTGCTAAGAAACACAGGATACTTTTAACCCGATATTCCCTCGGGGTCGAAATTTATGCGGGTGAAACCGCGGGGCGCTGCTAGTAGAATATAATTACATAATGAACAGCAAACTACTTACCAATAATGCCAAGAAAAAAGAAAGTTATGTAGCCTCTGTGTAATATTAACTAATATTATAAAGAGAAAAGATTAGATATTTTGTATGTTTATCTGCTACGCTTTCACACTAAAATGGTTGAACGGATTTGAATGCAATTTGGTACATGGGTAGACCATGACCTGGATTAAGACGTAGAATACTTTTTATTCCAAAATTTATATGGGATCCAGACTTATGCGGGTAAACCGCGGGGTGCAGCTAACATTAATAATGTGACGGTTCCTAAATTACCATAGGCTGATAAAATTCTCGCTTTTTCTGCATAGGACCCATGGCGCGCTGTAAGTCAATTTTGTTATCAAATTAATAAAAATGCAATCGGAATTTTTTATACCTACTTATTTAATTAATATTTATAAATATTATTTGTTAAATAGGAAAGTATACAACAGATACTTAAGTGTATGCACTTAGAGAATAATTTTAAAACATTTATGTTTATTTATTAGAAATATTTATGTTATGTTATCGAAGACACCGAATATACAGAAGATTTGAATAAAATAAAAAAATCACATTGATTGACCTATATTTTCCAAAATAATATTTTTAATTAAAAAAAAATATCATTTTGAAATATTCACTTCGTTTTAAAATATTCACCTTTATGATAATAATATTTGGGAGGTGCATGATTGTGGTAATCGTGTACGAATAAAATCTTTCCGTCTAAGTCTAAGACTAATTTTGCTTTGCAGTTTCTATGAGCACATGCTGAGCATCTCCAGTGATGAATCCCTTTGTTCTTGACCAGGCGAGCATGACAAAATGTGTAAGCGTTGTACATAATGAGCTTCATGGTGCCTTCTGTCGATTTTATCACGTGGTAATCTGTAACAGATATAATAGTTTGGTGCTTTAAAAACTAATTAGATCAATAGCGACTATCAATAGATCGTAGACCCAAAAATTCGAAGACATGTAACATCTACCAACCCGCACTGGGCCCGCGTGGTAGATTACCTACAGCCATTCCCTCTCGATGAGTGGACCCCTGTTTCCCACCAGTAGGATCACTATAGGATGATTATGGTTATGCTTTTATTAATACCTATTATTAATAATAATAAATATTAATTGTAACAATACAGTGACAGGCAAAATATGGACTGTGCAATTGCATAATTAGACCACCAACTTTTCCAAATGTGAACACCTATATCTATTTTATGCAAATAAATATATACATGTGGGATTGTAGGGCAAAAGAAACTCCGAACGAGCCGAATTGTCTTTAAAACTATTTATTGCAAAAAAACACATTCGTTTTACACCGTGCGTCGTGATCAATTCCATCTAATAATCGCCATTCTTTCCAGTGCTGCCAACTTTATTTTTTCATCATTCGTCGCGTTCAGTTTTAACAATTTATTATTTAAGCTGCGTTCATATACAATATTTTTATCCCACACGTATTATTTGATGAACGTATTAATTCATCAAAACCCTTGCATTATAATACTGTAAAGAAATTTCATTTAAAATAGTTTTTTTATTATATATATGTAACAATTAATATAATATAGTGTTTTATAGTATATTTGTTGTTATTCAATCCTTTTGAATTAGATAAAATGAAACAGTAATAAATAATAATAAATCGTTTATTCATAAAAAGGGAACACGTTTCACATTAACCTTAACAATTAAAAAATAGCGCACAGTTGCTAATTTGCCTGAACTAGGTTGAACCTGTGCTTCAGGCTAAGAAGTGCATACATACTTAATATAATAAATTAACAATGCATATAACGTAAAAACTAAATTAAAACTTAGGTAAATAAAAGTAAAATAACGTGTTAGCAGTTTTATTTGCAGAAAATAAGTAGGTCTTCTGTCTGTGCATAATTGTTGGTTAGTAAATAATTAAGTATAATTTTTTTACAGCTATAGTAATTTAGTTTATAGATACTTAGTTTTCTATTTAATCTATTGTACAGGAATGGACCTAAGAATGTTATAAATCTTTCAACAAAGACATGTTTTGAGGCTGCATTAGACATGCATACCAGATCATTCCGTCTCTTGTTAGTATTGTCGGCATTGTAGGCAAGCATGGTGTGCTGTTTTAATACTAAGTGCAGAATGAAAAGCTGGCGAACCGTTAGTACATCGCAGGATTTATATAGCAGATCTGTGGGGAAAAAGAAGGGATGGAAGTTTGCTACCTTCAAAACTGCTCTCTGAGCACTTTCAAGAGAAAGCAAATTAGTTTTTGGTGCGCCACCCCAAGAAGTGATACAGTATTGAATTATAGATTGACATAGGGCCAAATAAACTTGTGTGATTAATTTTGAATTTACTAATGTTCGCAATTTTTTAAAAACATTAGTTTGCGGACTCTTTTCACTAGGCTTTCAATATGTTTTTTAAAAGAGAGTGTGTCGTCCATTATTATACCCAGATATTTTATGTTACTCGTTTTGTGGATAAAGGGACAATTACACATGGTGATTGTACGGTTTCCACATTGATGGGCATATAGATGAGGGTTAGTAATGTTAAGTAGAGGCTTGCGCATGGAGAAGTGAATATATTTTGTTTTGTCGGCATTTAATGTTAGTAAAGTGTTCATTCTGATAAAGGATTAAGTGTGCATACACAGGTATGTATGTACTCGTGTGTATGAACGACCGTAACTAAGTCTATTTAAATGGAACCATATTCATTGCATATTGAAAAGTAATTAGCTTATGATTAATCTGACCGCGACTGAGTGCTGGATGGCTATGGTTAAGTTGAGAATAAACGACTCTATGGTCAGCATCAAACACTATTCTTGCTCGGCATTTCTTGGTGTTATAGCAGGAACACCGCCAGTGGTCTGTGCCTTTTCTTTGGATCCTCGCATGGTAGCAGTAAGAGAAACCATTGTGCAGGATTAAATCATTTCCACTTGCCGACTTTACGAACTTGAATTCTGAAACAAATAAATGTGTTAATGAACTAGTATCGCTGCTACCAGAATCATTACTTCAATTTATACTAACATTATAAAGAGGTAAAATTTGTTTGTAAGTTTGTATGTAGGGGGTAATCTCTGGAACTACCAGTCGGATTTGAATAAATACGTTTGTATTTACATAATATACCTACATAATCAGCCTATAATGTTCCCACTGCTGGGACACAGGCCTCCTCTCTGTGAGAGGGATTGGGGCGTAATCCAACACGCGGGCCCAGTGCGGGTTCGTAGATATCACATTTTTGCATTTGATAACCCAATTATTGAGTATTGAGGGAGGCTACAGGCTCGCTATATAACATTACACTTTAATTCTAAGGAACCGAAAAAAAGTCCGTAAAAAGAAAAAAAGTCAGAAAGATACGATGCGACGGGGTGGATCGGGGAATCGGGGGGAGGGGGGGGGAGTGGGCTGTAAACTAGGGTTGGTAGATGTCACATGTCTTTGAATTTTTGCTTCTAGAACATGCCGGTTTCCTCAAGATGTTTTCTTTCACGGTTTTGAGAGCAGTGGTGATAAATTGATTTACTGAAAGCAAAGCGCCTGTCTGGGTTCGAACCTATGAGTAAATCAAATTATTTTCTTTCGGGCAACCAAGTGATACATAAATTGTCAGTAAAAGATTTGCAATTAAAATACTATTGATAATAACTTGAACTAAAGATGAAACATATATGGTCTGAAAGTGACACCGGTGACTGAAGAGTAGTTGACAAAAAAAAAAACCGGTGAAGTGCGAGTCGGACTCGCGCACCGAGGGTTCCGTACAAATTTGTAGGTGTAACTACTTTACGGTTTTCGGATTTTTTCATTTACTTGTGCTACATGTTATTGCTTCTTGCCAAATTTTATGATTCTAGGTCAACGGGAAGTACCCTATAGGTTTTGATATGCGGCATAAACGGAATATAAACGCATGTAACTTTTGATTACGTTGACTTAGAAGTTTGATTTTTTCACTGCTTCAAGGGATTGCAGTGTTCCCGAGAAAAATGGTATTGACAAACGGTCAGAAAGACTAACAACGAAGTGATTTTATAAGGGTTCCGTTTTTCCTTTTGAGGTACGGAATTAGGGTTCCGTGGATGATGGACACGATGGATAGACTATGTTAAAGGTGATATCTGGCTGCTACCGAGGTGACGGCTAATAGAGATGTACCTATGGTAGAAGAAGACATGTTGCGCCGACCCAAACTAAATTGGGATAATTTAGTTTGGTATGTGACCACCTAACTATTACATCCCTAATAAATAAACTGAGAGTAATAGGTAGCTTAATAGTTCATCATTTCAGTCAAAAAACGTCCACGGCTGGACGTAGGCCTCGCGACGCCACTTTGACCGTACTTCCCGCATCCAGTGGATACCTGCGGCCTTCACAAGATCATCGGTCCACCTTGTGGGAGGACTTCCAACGCTAGGTCTTCCGGTACGCTGTCGCCACTCCAGAACCTTTCGGCCCCATCGGCCATTTCTTAAGTTTGGCAATTCTTTGGACTATGTCGGTTACCTTGGTTCTCCTGTGGACCCGTCTGAACCGTGGTCAGAAATGAAGAGATCATTTCTGACCACGGTTCAGTGCCATAGGTGATCACTGGCAACACGCACTGGTTAAATAAAGACTTTCGTCTTGAGACACTGCGGTATGTGGGATGAGAGCATATTGCGTAGCTTCCCAAACGCTGCTTTTCAAACATTCAGCTGCATCCGGGCAGATTGGTAGCTGACTCCAAAGGGAAATGGGTAGGCAGATGACAGATTGAATAGTTTGGTTAATCAAATAAACACTTCTTGGCTCCTAAAAATTTATTTTTTTCACAACCGTTCTTACTCCAAAACTAAAATAATTAATGTTGGTTGATTTGATTCCATCAACCATAGTCATTTTATCAAACATTAACGTAAATATTATCAAAAATCAAGGTACAGTCAAGGCACTTGGATTAAAAACCTTTTCTTAAGCTACGGATTCCTAGAAGGAGGCGGACTTTTTTTTGGGTGGGAAGTCATCAAATAACTGTAGTTGAGTGTCAGACATTTAATGACTGAAATCTACCCGTGTTCCTTCAGTTGCCTGTGCAAGAGACCACGGTAACTCTTTCGAACAACCCGCGACCCGGGCAAGAAGGAAGCCGCCTCGTAACTTAAAATTATTATTTAAATAATTAAGTGTCAGTGGACTTTTGTTGCTGACTGTACAACTCCAACAAGAAATATAGACTAAATAGCTGATTATCAATAACTTTTCATACAATTTCATTTTTAACACGTTTTTATTAGCTTCTCTTGTAACTAACAAACAAATCTTAGAAGTCAATTTTAATTATTATTATTTTTTAGTTGTAATTGTGCGTTTTGTTTGTGCAGAATAAAATATTTTTCTTTCTTTAATCTACTTCTAATTATCGTATCGAAATGAAACATTGTATGTATGTGTAGTTCAGATGACAAAACTATAATTTGGTATCTTCGAGCTGATCTGATGGAGGAGGTGGATAGTGGAACTCTTCAGTGGGTACTAGTAACCCCTCGAATTCGGGCTCATATGATTTGTTTTGATGAGTCCAATAGATTGGATAAGCATGTTTTTTTGAACTACATATTTTTGTTTTATTGTATGTAAAAACAACAAGTAAATAATTTTGTTTCACAAGAAACTGTTGTCTAGTAGTCTTAGGGCTGATTTTTCAATCATCTGATAACTTTATTCGAGGAATAATTTTTAAATTTTGACAGTTATTTCATACAAAAACAATCAACAATTTTATGTCAATTTTAATTTATGTCAATTTTATTCCTCGAATAAAACTTATCTGGCGATGGAGAAATCAGCCCTTAGTGAAGTTATATCGACTAAATTATTTAACTTCATAACATGACGCCTATTTTCCAGAAGGGTTAGGCAGGGGTGCACTTATAGTACACTCACGTTTCGCTTGTTATGTGTAAGTCTTATGTAATAGGGAGCCAGCCTATTACTGTTTCTATTTAAACTATAACATAAAATGCGCGCTTTGTTTCCCCGAAGGGTTCGGCAGAGGTTTGCTACCAAGAAATTCCAGATAGATAAACCCAATAACACTGCCCGACCTGGGAATCGCACCCAGGACCTAATGTTCAGCAGCAGTGCCTGCGACGACTTGATAAACGAAGCAGTCGAGTCAGTTAAACTATTTAATTTTAAAATATTTTCCGTTGCGAATAATAAACTCGGGTGGTGGATGATTATGTTCATGATTCTCAATCTTGATTGTGTTATCATCAAATAATATAATTGTTGCTCTGCATTTTTTGCTCTGCTTCGATGAGCAGCGCCAGTGGTTGGTGCATGCCCTCGCATATTTTCGCTGATGGCAGAAAGTGTAGCCATATGCCAAAATTAACCTCGAACCGTGACTTGTACTTATAAACTGGAAGGATCCTGGAACAACAGAATTTATTATCGTATGACAACTTAATAGACTAGCAAATAAAAACAAAACTTAAAAAGAAAACAGTAAAAACAAAACAAAACTAAAAAAAAAAAACAAAGCAATGTCAATTAACGGCGAGTTACTCCACTATGATTAACTGTATTGTTTTCTTTATGCTATCCAAATAAAATACAACAAAAAAGTCTAATTGTGAAAAAATATCTACACATATAATAAAAAAAATTACGAAGAATTTTGTGTCCGTTTGTCTGTTTCGATTTTAACTTGTTAATTTGGCACACAGATAGTTTATAACCTGGATGAACAAATAGCGCTTTTAAACCCGGTAGTACGTTCCCGGGAATATTTTCCGACATTCACGCGGGCGAAGCCGCAGGCAAAAGCTAGTCTAAGTATCAAAATAAAATACCTCACCATCATAATTATTATGTATTAATGGTGGCACTATCTAGTATATTGGACGATAAGATGTCTACTATTAAAATGTCTTGTATGTAATTTGGGAGTTACGAGTGTAAAGTATTTAAATTATACTTTAAATACAATTTGTGTGCAATTTGAAATCGAGGGGCAATTCTCGTACTTTAAGAACGTTCACAGTCTGATCTCAGTCTTAATCTGTAAAAAAATACTCTAATTTCCCTACATTTTGACAAGTTTTTGACATTTGTTTGTCGCCGAGATGAGACAGCGACTAGATTTTGAACGTTTTAAATTACGAGAATTGGCCTACTGTTCAAATTAACCACAGTTTAATGAAGTAAGTTGTATAAAAAAAAGAGAATCAAAAACTCAACTCTAAAAATAAAACAGAAATAATTTCCATAAACAAAAACAATAAATTGTAAATAACATTTGCGTTACAAAACGTTTCCATACTTATTTGAAGGCTATGGTTGTGAAGCCGCAGCTACCGCCGCGCGCCGGCTCGTAGGGGGCTGTATTTTGATCGATTGCAAAGCTTCAGGAGGTCCTGAACCTACTAAAAGATCACATTCCTTATTTAACTCGATTCAATGACCTACCATATCCAGCTTCCATTCCAGCTCTCGAACCATTAACAGTCTTCCAAAAGGCCGAAAACGTAATGCAGATATAAGTGACCCTTGCTTTTAGCATGCTGATGTCAACATTTATAATCTTCTTCTGTCGATGGCAATCTATATGGACTCGGCCCATATTATCCATATATTCGACTACGTGTTTGGCGCCTTCACCTGCATCCATCAGTTCCTGTAACGTGCCGCTGACAGGACACGTAAGGCATGATAATTTAAGTGTCTCATCGTTTGTGGAACAGCATGACATTTACACTCCAAGGCGGTCGTCTATGAATGTCTCCCTAAACAGGTTTTCTTTGCTTCTGCCAATCTGGGTTCGGAGTCTGTATTAATCAAGGATTGAAAGACAGTGGGCTCTTTTGTTCGGGTTCGTTCTCTTAGATAGCCAGGTTTAGTAAGTGCATTCTACTAAAAGCGCATCTATAATAGCGGGTACCTGAAATGAATAGAATAAAAGGAATAATAAAGACGTAAAAATATCGCGGCAGGACTTTATAGCGCACTGGATTTTCAACTCTCGGAGTTAAGCAGTGCGTTGAAAATCCAGTGCGCGAAAAAAGATCACCGCGGGAAAAAAAACCCGTGAGAATTTGGGCTAAAGGTCTCTGCCTAGCCTTTTCCCAACTAGGTTGGGGTCGGTTTCCAGTCTAATTGGATGCAGCTGAATACCAGTATTTTACATGGAGCGACTGCCTATCTCACCTCCACAACCAAGTTACTGGGTAATATGATACCCGTTGGTAAGACTGGTTGTCAGACTTGCAACCGCAGCGACAATGCTGCCCAAATACAATCTCAGATCGCAACGACACGACTTGTTTCTATGTAACTCTATGAAAACGGTAACAGGCGGCTATGTCGCCATCTTCGAAACATCTTTTCGTATCTGTCTGTGTTATTTCAGGCATCAAGGCCTATATAAACACATACAATACAATATTAATATAACTTAAAAATACTATAAATACATACAACATTATAATCACACCAAAAACTAACTAACGCACACGAAGTGACTGCGTCGTGTTTCGCTGACTGGTGTCATGTAGCCGGCCACGAAACCGGCGCGACGATACACAAACACCCTTCGGCCCGAACTCTTCCTTGAGGAACTTCTTGAGATGATACGTCGGAACACGCACCACGAACGACTTGAAGTTCGTGTTGTGACGCGACGCGAACATCTCGACCCCCAAAGTCCAGTTAGTGTTCACACGCATGTACCCCACGATCTCCTCAACCTTCGTGGAGTGGTGCAGTCTGGACACGTACAGTTGCGTCGTCGGGATTGCTGGACGCAGCAGCATATTGGGTCCTGCCGGCGCGGTGCCGCACTGGTTTTGACAAGGAGGCTTCTTCTTCTCCACCTTGATAAAACCATCCTTGTCGCACGTGTCCTTCTCTGGACCCTGCCTTTTCAAAACCTTGTTGGGTTTCGACCGGCTCCATTTACCCCCTTTTGGTTTCCCGCTAGTTTTACCTGCGAGTTTTGCGACTCAGCAGACTTGTTAGCGGCTACTATTGCTGCGTAGGCTCGTTTGGGGGTCGACGAACCTACACACGTCGTTGTCTCCACCTGTGTCGAGGCAGGGACGGCCACGGCACGCGTTTCAACGCATGCATTCTCGGCAGTTGGTGACGCAATCGAGCCCACCGACTCGAAACTGCAGATGGAGGCGTTTTGTGCTCCGCGACGCGTGTTCATATTTACGGCGTCAGCGTCAATAGGTGACCTACTTGCAGAAATTGCGTTGCGCAAGAGCACTACATCTGCCCGTAGATCACTGATGGTGTTGTTGGACACCTCCAGCTTATACTGCCACTCAGACTGGCTTTGCTTCAGTAATGTAATGTCCTTCAGCAGCCTGGTGACGTCTACGTGGTCGAACGTGACGGGAAGCAGCTTGTGCAGATCCTTCGCCGCGAATTCAGGCACGTCGTCCGGGTCGGTCACCTTCATCAGCGTTATGATGTCCTGTAGACTCTTCTCTGTACCGTCCCTTCGACGAGACGGGATCTTGATGCGGTTTCACCATCATTAGAATTCCGGGAGGTTTATGTGAATAATAAATTATGAATAGCACAGAAATCCCGATGTTGTTGACAAGTCACTAATGCTATACCCGAAAGCAGGGCCGGGTCTCTAGTTCAAAAAAAAACAAAAACTAAATACAGTGACATCTCAAGTCCTTATTTTTTTGGGTGGGAAATCATCAAATGAGCTCTCCCGCTCTGGGCTGAGCGGAAGGGCGTGTCAGACTTTTACTGACTAAAACCCACCCGTGTTCCTTCAGTTGCCTATGCCAGGGGCCACGGTATCTCTTTCGAACTACCCGCGGCCCTGGCGAGCCCTGGGTATCTCAAGTCCTTGAAAAGTATTAAATATTTTGCTTAAAAAAGTAAAAGGCGACCCTTGCTCAGGATTGAGACAGACGAATAGGTTTGCAAAATCAAAAAAAAAAAAACTAATTATGAAAGCTAAATCAAAAACACTAACACAAAAAAAAAAAACAACGCTGTGACACTATGCGAGACAATCACTCAACGGGGTAGTTGCGTAACACACTATCAGTAAGTAGCATGGCATTCATTTTGACAGTTCAACAAAATTCATTGCCGTATTTACGTTGTTGAGCAGACAAATCGAACATTATGAAGCAATGGTAATCCATTGCTTTATAATGTTCGATGTGTCTGAAGGATATTGCTAATGCAATATCCTTCAAAATGATTCAGATCGACACGAGTGCGAGCAAAATTCCACATTCCTAGTCCTAGTAGTTTCGGCAGATCGTTGATATGTCAGTCAGTTTCTCCTTTTATAATTATATATAGATGAAATCAGATGACTGTAGACACTCGAATTTTAGATTTTGAAATATTGGCCATCGCAACCCATGATGATTCGTGGCGGTGGCCGTTTAACACTATGGTCCACTGGCGGTCGATGGTCATGGTTACCTGATACAATTTTATCATGACTATCCACAACTATGTAGGCCTTGCAGTTATGTCTGATGCGTCCGGTACATAGCCACCTGTCAGTCTCATTGGAATAGCGGTGAATGAAACGGTATATGTACTTCTTATGCTGAACCATGAACGGTTTGCCTTGCTTCGAGTTGATGTACTTTAAATCTGAAATAAAGCTATAATTATCAAGTTGAAAGATGGATGATTTCTTAGCACGGAAATACAAAACCAAGTAAATTTAACCAAGGATTAAAAGTCGTGAGAAGTTTAAAGGATTTTATTGTGATAAAATTGCAATCTCGATCTAAATAACATATGCGATCAAATGTAAATAAACAAATAAGAGTAGGTATCATAAAATTACCTTCAAAAACTCGACAAACGAAACACCAAATTGAGTTATAAAACTAGCGACAGAAAAATTTAATGTCCGGGAACGACATGAAATTTTTCTGTTTCTATATATATTCTGGGATAGACAAAAAGGCTGCCAAGCTGAAATGGAACTGAGCGAATCGCGTCAGTCAGATGCACAATGATCACTGGGCAATCAATCCACACGGTGGGTGCCTTTTTTTTGTTTTCGGGGGGAAATCTTCAAAAGGCACCCAACCTCCGGGTGAGGTCGGGGAGTGTGGGATTTTTACCTCACCAAAACCACCCCGGTGATTACCACCCGCTCATAGGGGTGGTCCCGGTTCCTCTTAAAAGACAAATTGCAGAACCACCCCTGCGCAACGCCTGTAAGGCACATCCCTGGGGAGAGGATGGACGGCGCGGCGTCGCAAGCGTTGGATCGAGGTGGCTCTCGAAAAGGATGTCAGGAAGGATTTGGGGGAGGCCGTTGCTCAGCAGTGGAACAGTGTAGGATAATTTCAATACTGCCCACTGTTGGGCAAAGGCCTCCCCCAAGTCCTTCCAAGCACTCTTTACTCGCGCCCTTCTATATTATATTCTGAAATATTGTCCATTACTGATACAAAATCTAGGCGGGAGATGGCAGTGGTTTTGATTGCCAGACACAATCTTACCATGATCATCTACAACTAATTTCGCCTTGCACTTTTTTACAGTACATTGCCAGTAAGTAGTTCTCCTGGTGAAACTGCGGTGATTGAAGCAATATGTGTGCCCTTTGTACAGAATCAACTGCTTTCCCATCCTCGAATTTATATACTTGAAATCTAAAAAACAACAAATTATCAAAAGACAATGACCAAAAGTCGTACCAAAAAGACTCATGCATCAAGATCAAAATATTATAGTAATTATTTTCATATTTTTTTACGACATTACGCGTCGGGGATTTGTTTTTTGAACAAGGAATTTAATTTAAAGAAGAAAAGTTTTGATTTTGTTTTAATCCCTTTACATGACATTCCATTTCAAATTATATGATTAATATAACCTTGAATTTTGAAAGTGTCATGATCACGTCTTTCAAAAAACATGTAAAAAAATTACACTTTGCCGATTCTATATTAATTAAAAATAACTAGAATAAAATAGAATATAATTTTAATTTAAACGATTATCATTTTTATAAAGCAATATATGAGCAGTTGCAGTTGTTGTTGTTGTTGTTGCAGTTGTTGTGTGAGCAGTATATGGGCAGTTTTATATCAGTGTATGACATGCTAAACAACATAAAGTACCTACTTTTCAGGTTATTTCGATTTTTTTGAAAATCTCCTAAACCTGGGTTTTGTAGAGTAAAAAGAACTTTTGTTTTGTAGGAGTTAATATGATAAATGTAGTCTATAAAACAATGTTTGACTTTGATGCAGCATGGTACGGGATTCCATACATCCATGAGCATTGTCCTTTAAGGTTTTATTGAAATGCAACGTGGCTCATGTCTATAGCAGTGTCCATAATCTCAGTAATTTACATTCCATTGCCACTTAGTCAGTTATCTACCCTAGTGAAATGTATTCTTAATAAATTTTTGAGTGACCATTTGTAACAAAAAGGTCCTAATAAGTTTTTGACTGCAATGGAATTTGAAATTTGTTAAGTATGACAAACAGTTGGTTGTTCCATAACTTGAAAATTGTCTCAAATTCCTGGCCTAAGTTTACGTATAAATATTCAATCTCAAACGTCAGTCAGACGCAAAACAATCAGAAGAACACATAAGAAAATAGACAACAACAATTCACATAATTTTAAAAACGTTCACAGTCTGATCTCAGTCTCAATCTGTCACAAATATCTATCCCCAATTTCCCTACATTTTGACTAGTTTTTAATATTTGTGTGTCACCGAGATGATACTGCGACCAGATTTTGAAACGAGAAATTGGCCTTCAGATGTAAAACTACAGTAATAAATTAACCAACAAAAGTAAGGTAGTACTTTTAATATTTTATAATTACCCTCGATATTATTGTCATCAAATCATCAAAGGATCAAATAATACCCACAAAGTGTCTGTATTCTTATAACCTTTATGAGTATAATCAGTGTTATAATTAGCAGTCAAATGCAAATTATCGGAAATTTTGTGGAAGTGTGTGAGTGTTTGTGAATGAGGAAGACTGACCTGCCGTAATACAGTTTTCACTAGTACGGAGGTCAGTGTGAATTAAGCTCAAACAACCGCCTAACGTACACAGATATTTATAATTACATACGTAATTAAATTTGTAATAGTAGACACAAATCACAGGATTGTTAGGATTTGTATGTATGGTTTGTTCTTTTATATTGTCAGTAAACTTTTTTACTTTACTTTATCTAGCACACAACTAAAAAAAAACTAGCTTAATATTAAGTTCCAAACTAAAGACAACACAATTTGGGTAGCGGGATTGTCCGAAAGGGTTACCGCTGCCCTGGAACATAAAGGGCTAAGGAAGGAAAACGGGTAGGTTTTAGTCAGTAAGAGTCTGACACTCCCTTCTGCTCCACCCAGAGCATGAGGGGTCATTTGATGATTTACCATCCTCAAAAAAAAAAAAAAGACAATTTCTATTAAAAGCTGACATATTTTCATGGGAGTAGTGATGGCCTAGTGGAACTGCCCGTGACTTACGAGTTGTAAGCCATAGGATCGAATCCAGGCTGGCACTTTACATACGCAGCCTATAATGTTCCCACTGCTGGGACACAGGCCTCCTCTGGACTAGCGCTTCACTTCGTGCAAACTATTTCACCACTCCACTGCTTTCAAAACGGTGAAGGAAAACATCGTGAGGAAACCGGCATGTCCTAGATCCAAAAATTCGAAGACATGTGACATCCACCGACTCCTATTGACCCCACTCCCTCTCACAGAGAGAGAAGGCCTGTCTCCCAGCAGTAGGAACATTATTAACATTAACTCGCGTCTCTGGTGCGGGGCAGCGCAACTCCGTCCTGGCGATGATCGCCAACAGACTGGATTGCCCTTATATCCTAGCAATGCTGCAGCAGACATATTGCTGCCTTGTGAGATTGTAGTCTGTGCTTGTGAGTGTTCGTTTTTGACTGTGCTTGTTATCCTAACAATAACAAACAAAAAAAAGAATTATCCAATTTGGTGCAGTCGATCAGAAGTTATGCGCGTACATACACTTCGGTAATTCATTTTTATTTATATAAAATAATAACATACTAAACTTCAAGCACTCAATAAATTGAACTACAAATTAAGTTCTCAAACTAACAACAGCGATGACTTTGAGGTTTATTTTTAAACACTGCTTAAAGTTAAGTTAAGATTAACCTCTTCTTAATTATAATATCGATACCTCCTAAGTATAATGAGTCAACTGACATTATAGTTATTTTATAGGAGAGTGATTTGAAGGCAAATTGTTTATATTTTAATGAAATCAAATTAATTCGAAATAAAGTAAATGTTTTTTTAATAAAAATTGTAAGCTCTTCCTTTTGTATAAAATGATTTTGCTGATTTTTGTTTTTAAATGACATTTTATGTACATGACTTGGTATACGCCGGCGGGACTCAATAGTGAAATGGTTTAACTACCAGTTATATTCATGTACGTTGTCCATCAAAATCCATCGTTTACACCAAAATCACATGAAATAGATTGTCATTTTATTAATATAATTTTCCTTTTGTTTGTTTCCGGGGTTTTCTGTCTCACTTAATAATAAAAAATGTTGAAATTATATCACTTGACTCATTATACTAGGAAAGTACTTAGCAATGTTAACATTTGAAACCTCAACGTATACTGGACCAATGTAATTTACCGAAGTTTTTTATTAGTATTTTTTTTGTAATACCTTACGATATGTGGGATTAATAAAAGCTAGGAAGAAGAACAAGAATCATGAACCAATAACAACTCATTTTGAAGAATCAAAATGTATTTTTCGCCATAATTAAGTAGGAATATCTTTTTAACATAATAGCTTTACGCTACAACGTAAACAAATCACTATTAAAAAAAATATCAATGTTCCATCATTACCTAATGTTTCATAAAAAACAACAAACAATCAATCATAATAAAAACTAAAACTGGTACTTCTTTAGTAGTTCAATAAAAATAATAAGAACTAAAAATGGTAACTTACGTTAAACAATAATAAAAATTATAGAAATTAATAACGTAACAGTCAACAGGCATTTCTAATGCTCAAAAAATAGTTATAAGGTTTAACAAATTAGAAATCAGTCAGAATCGCTGTCGTTAGATCCGTTAGAATTAGTTGAAATCAATTAATTTATTCAAAGTCAAAGTCAAAGTCCATTTATTTGTCAGAATATTGTTACAGAGTTGTTACATAATTTTAAAAGTTCATAATATTCTCCCGTTTCCGGCGTACAAATACATTTTCAGGGTTTTGGTTATATATAACATAGAATTAAATATTAGGTAAATTAGAATAACATACAAATTGAAAATTAGTCAAATATTAGGAATGGAAATGTCAAAAAGATTAAATTAAGTCAAAGAGATAATAAGAACAGAATATAATGATTCTAATATTTAAGTCAACTTTTCATTTCATTCATAAAATCATTAGTCGAGTAATAGCATTTACATAATAAATAATCGAATAGTTTAGATTTAAATGTCCTAAAGTTAAGAGTTGTAAAACAGTCTGGTAGTTTATTATAAACTTTGGTCGCCATACAAAATATATTATTCGAAAATAGTTTATTATTTCGTCGAGGTACACGAAGCATGTGGACTTTGCGGCTGCGACTATTAAAAAATAAATGAAATTCCTATTTTTCACTATAATTAAGTACGAATTTCTTTTAACATAGTAGCCTTACTAAAAGCTACAAGTAAAAACAAATCAACATTTAACAAATTATCAATGTATGGAACATTGATAATTTGTTAAATGTTGATTTGTTACCATTTTTTAGTTCTTATTATTTTTATTGACTTACTAAAGAAGTACCTGTTTTTGTTTTTATTATGATTGATTGTTTGTTGTTTTTTATGAAACTTTAATGATGGAACATTGATATTTTTTTTAATAGTGATTTGTTTACGTTGTAGCTTTTAGTAAAGCTATTATGTTAAAAAGATATTCCTACTTAATTATGGCGAAAAATACATTTTGATTCTTCAAAATGGTAACTTACGTTAAACAATATTAATAGAAATTAATAACACAACAATCTAGGCATTTCTAATGCTCAAAAATATAAGGTTTAACAAATTAGAGATCAGTCAGAATCGCTGTCGTTACTGAGCCGCAATAAACTTGTATCATACTTGTATCGATGCGTCCCCCCTCACGCCCCGCGTACACTGGTTCAAAGTTATTTAGATCAGTTTACAATGTACGATTTTAACTGATGTTGAAATTGATTTAGTATACGTGAAATTATCTCGGTAATTATTGTTCTTTTTTATTTTTTTTTAACACAAACTTTAAGATCACGATTTATCATGTACGTTTATATAAAAATATAAAAATACCTAAATTTGTTAGTTGACTCAGTATACTTAGGAGGTATCGATATTTTTTACTTTAAACATCTGTAGCGGTATCTATCTACAACAAACATGCGAACTACGCGTCATACTGACGTCACGCGAAATCCTGCATCTCGCAAGCAGAGTTTACCGCGCAATTAGCGTATTACAACAGCCCGACATGATTCATCGGGCAGTTGCCCGCCAGACACGACACCGTCTGGTTGGAGGATCCTACCTTTTCTATGGAGGATGAGTGAACTTTACACCCTGTTCCACATACCTCTATACATCTCTTTACTTTAAAGCGCAGGCCACACCGCCAGCTGGCGGGCGGGCGGGCGAGCCGAGCGAGCATCGTATCACCTTTTTTCATACTTCGGTAGCTTATCTCTGTAGTTCGCGGTGTGAACCCAAGTATGAAAAGAGGTGAAACGATGCCTCGCTCGGCTTGCCCGCCCGCCCGCCAGCTGGCGGTGTGGCTTGCGCTTAAGCAATGTGTAAAAAACTTATGATTTAAATCTTGATATATCTGCCTTTAGGATCAATGAAAAAACGTGGTGGTGGATGGCTATGGTCTAGGTTACCAGATACAACTTTACCGACATCATCTACTACAATTTTTGCTTTGCAGTTTTTTCTGCTTCTTCCTGAACACAGCCACTGGACAGTCCGTTTGATGGAAGACTTATGATTGAAACAATATGTGTACTCTCTATGTAGCACTAACTGCTTGCCGTGCATTGTACTTATGTATTTGACTTCATCTGAAATAAATTTATTTTTATCAAATTGAAATTCTATAAATAATAAGCCGTAAATAACGTTCGCTGGGACACAGGCCTCCTATCTGTGAGAGGGAGATGGCCGTAATCCCCCACGCTGGCCCAGTGCAGGGTGGTACGAGTCCCACGTCTTCGAATTAATAGTTCTAGTACAAGCCGGTTTCCTCACGATGTTTTCTTTCATCCTTTTGAGAGCAGTGGTTACAAAAGAAATTACTCAGTGTAAAGAGCCTGCCTGGGTTCGACTCCACAACTTACAGCTCGTAAATCAGGGACCCTACCACTGGCCACTATTGCTCTCTGATTCTTTATTAATCAAGACCATTCAACCACTTGAAAAAACGCAAAGTATTTCAAGGATTTTATTGGGATTATGCTTGTAAAAAAAAAAGAAAAATAGGTTCGTTAGTCACCTTAACACATGTAAATAAAAAAATAAGTTAACCAAGGAAGTTGGGGTTTATTTGTAAAAACTGTTTAATGCGCTACTTATGCTAGCCCGCGAAATTCATTTTTTCTTACGTTTCTGCAATTTACAGGTCAGTGTCAGGTAAGTACGTTGATCAAAATATGAGTCGCGATCATAACAAATGTGTATTTACAGAATCGCCATTCCAGTTTACCATCGACATGTATGTAAAAATAAAGTAAAAATAAATTATAATTGACTAATGATTTATTTATAATGCATTTAATTGACAATATTTACTTTAACGTGACTTTGTATTGTATAGATTCAGATTTATTACTGAAAAAACTAATATATTTGTACACTAATTTCATTGGTAGGACATAGAGCTCGACTAAAATGTATACTTAAGACCTTTTTGTAATACCAGTGTTCACAAATAAAGAATAATTGATTGATTGATTGAATGATTAATTATACTCATTAAACACAGTGATATAATTAACTGACAGACTGAATTGAAATAAATGTATGGTCTTGTATTTATGTTTTTTTTTTTACAAAATTATTTCCCTAAACATACTAGTCATAGAACTTTTTTACACAGAAAATAACCATTCTAATATTCAAAACATGCAATATTTATTTATTTTTATTAGGTTCACCAACAATAACTGATTTCACTAATACAACCACATAATACATTTTTTAAATTAAAATAACAGTGCATCAATTACGTACAGATAAACACAAAATGCATAAAAAAAATTATCGGAGATGTACAGACGCCAGCAGGTCAACCTACCCGAAACTGTCAAACTTTCCCAATCAACTTTGAACCTTAATGCTTTAGCGATAAAGTTGAAAATCTATTAAGGAAATTTGACAGATTGTAGTAGCTTGATGTGCTGGCGTCTGTACTTAAGCGAAGTTACTTAGTAATAAGCGCTAATATTTGTAACATCTTCAATATATCTATGATAAATATCTATAAATACAGTCATTCCTTTCAACTAGAAACACATTCATAATATTAAATTAAATTTAGATTCTGATATATTGTCCGTGACTGATGAAATATGCCGGAGGCGCGTGTGTGTGCTGGTCAGTCTTTCCAGGAACAATTCTACCATCATCATCTACTACCAGTTTCACCTTGCATTTATTTGTGGTAAGTCTTGTGCATTGCCAGTAGGAAGTTCCTTTGGTAGAAGAGTAATTGTTAAAGCTGTACGTATGATCTTTGTAAAGAATTAACTTTTTGCCTCTCCTGGAATTTATGTATTTGAAATCTGAAATAAAGCAAATTTATTATAAAACTGAAAAGTACCTGTTTTATTTATATTATGAAAATGTTACATTGGGACATGCGACGTCTACTAACCCACACTGGCCCGCGTGTTGGATTATGGACCACTCTCTTTCACAGAGAGGACATGGTGTAAACAGTGGGAATATCATACGCTTCGTATGCTATGAGGTCGTTCAACCACTTAAAAAAAACGTTTAATTTTCAAAGGATTTTATTATAATAAAAGAGCGCTAAATATTAGAACACGATCTGAATAACTCATATAAGTAATTTCAACAGATCTTTAATTTATAAGTGAACAAAATACAAAGGTAAAAAAAAAGTCTAAAGCTTTCTATTATGAGCCCTGTACAATCTGCATTCGCGATTTATTTTCCAAAAATGTAAACAATAATGTGTTTATGGAAAAATAACTTTAATTCCTAGACAATAAAGTTTAGTTTCCGCTACAACTTCAAACATTTTTATAACTTTTGCAATAGCGCTAGTCACTATGAAATCAAATTAATAACCATTGAAATAAAGTTGATATTTGTTTAACTTGAAATAACATCAATTTGAAACATTAGTTTGAGTAGACTGTACATAGATTAGTTTTTAAATTACAATGTAAAATTTTCAAGTGCTTTGTTTTATTTTTGTTGGTGGATGGCTGTGCTCTAAGCGACCAAATACAATTTGATCATGATCGTTTACAAACATTGCTGCCTTGCACTTCTTTGTGATGCGGCTTGTGCTGCATCGCCAAAAAGTAGTTTTTTTGGTAGCAGAGTAATTATTAAAGCTGTACGTGTACTCTTTGTGCAGAATTAACTTCTTGCCTCTCTTCGAAATTACGTACTTCACATCTGAAATACAGTAAAGTTATTATCAAGCAAATGTAAAATCGAGCCAATACAACCACTTCTTAAAACACGCAAAAAATTGACTTTTTACGTTAGAATTTTGTTGGAATAAAAGTACAGACGCCAGCACATCAAGCTACCCGAAACTGTCAAATTTTCCCAATCAACCTTGAACCTAACGCTTCAGCGATGAAGTTGAAAATCTATTAAAAAAAATTGACCGATTGTAACTAGTAGCTTGATGTGCTGGCTTCTGTATAAAAACATAAAAATACGATGTGAAGCACATACAATACTTAGCCTCAACAAATCTTTCATTTGTAATGACCAAACCAAAAAGTAAACAATCGAAATTTTCTGCTATGAGCTACTACAATGAGAAACTACATGGATTCGGTCTAAACCTAAAAACAGAAAATCGAGTCCTTTTTATTTTGGGTGGTGCTGGATAATTGTGGCCTAGGCGAACTCGTTTTTGCGCCGCGCGCTGTTCGTAGCCAGTAGCTAGTTTTTTTTTTCAGTAAAAAAAAAAAACATCAAACGATAGTCAACCATTGAAAAACGAGTACAATGTTCAGGTATTTATTAAGATATAAATTCAAAACGAAAAAAGATCGATCTGAACAAGATAATTATAGAATTAACCACAACCGTATAAATATTAAAAGAGCAAAAGAATTAAAAGCATATTTTTTTCAAGCACTTAGACATTAGAGACTACATTCTTCAATTCGTGAAGACTAAACATTAAACTGGAAATGAACTAAAATTTATTTACAAGAATTGTAGTACATTACAGATGGTCGGGTTTTTTTTAAATAGTTTCTAAAAAAAATTCGCTAAAACTAACATGTAAAATTATTGATTACATGAATTAAATAAATGAAGCTAATAAAATTGGTACATAAATCATAGTATTTAAATTTAAATGTCAAATATTTGTCAAATTATAATAGTAACACGTCAAATGGAAATAACAACTCGATTTAACTATGCAGGTTCAACATTTTAGTCTGAGAAAAGAGTAAAATAGGGCCCACCAGCGGTCTAATAAAATGTTTACCAAAACTATCGAAGAAATATTGACGCAGTTGATAGATTACGTAAACCGTAGATGAAAATGGAAATAACTAAATGGAAGAGCTAGACTGAGTGAGCTACTTTTTATTTTTTGTAGTTATCCCATAATGGCGCCGATTCCCTTGTTCACAAACTAAACTAAATTTAAGTTCAGTGCATCTTTTTCTTTCCGTTTCATTAAGAAAAAGACAGAAGACAAATATTAGTTTAGTCCTGTCAAATTAGTCAGCGCCTGACGTAAATTGACGTATTTTTTATAGCCAATTTTTTAATCACGTGTGAACTTGTCTATGGAGTATCTTAATTTGACAGGACTAAACTAATATTTATCTTCTGTCCTTTTCTTAATGAAACAAAGAAAAAGATGCACTGAATTTAAATTTAGTTTAGTTTGTGAACCAGGGAATCGGCGCCATTGTCCCATTTCTCGACAAAGGCCTAAGGCCTACTTAAAATAGTAAGCTACTAAAAATAATAATTGATAATTCATTCACGCTTTTTATTGATAGATTCTGACATATTGTCCATCTTTTATGTAGAAGTTGGGTGGTAGATGGGTGTGGTACTGGTTACCAGATATAATTTTACCATAATCATCTACAAATATTGTCGCCTTGCAGTTATTTGTGGTCCGGCTCGAGCAGCGCCAGTATGCCGTTCCTTTGACAGAAGAGTATTTACTGAAGAAGTACGGATACTTTTTGTACAGGATTAACTTCTTGCCTCTCTTTGAATTTATGTACGTAACACCTGAAATGAAGCAATTTCATTATCAAATTGAAAGATGGTTGTAACTTAATATAAAAATGCACCATCAAGCCAATGTAACCTTCAAAATTATTCAATCTGAATAATTTACCCCGTAGTTATTAAAAGACGTGAAAAGTTCATAGGATTTATTAGGATAAAAGTCCAACACATAGAATTCGATCTGAAGAAAATATGGAATACACCAAATAAGTTTTTACTGTAAAGTAATAAGCGTAAAACTTCACTTTTTTTTTTTTCACACACATAATTAATTGTGAAAGCTACTATGCAGTATGCAAAGGCAACAAGGAATGATTAAGACAGTCACTTAGAATAACAGCAGTGAACAAGCTTTAATTTAAATTATTTTTTTATTTTAACACTGTACTCATCGCCTTGATGAAGTTTGTACAGACGCCAGCAGGTCAAGCTACCCGAAACTGTCAAATTTTCCCAATCAACCTTGAGCCTTAATACTTAAGCATTAAAGTTGAAAATCTATTAAAGTAATTTGACAGATTGTAGAAGCTTGATACGCTGGCGTCTGTACTCCTAACATTTTTGACACTTATTTTATCATTATACCTGCTATTAATTTTACATTATATTTATCTGTTGGCATAATTATTTTATACAAATTGACTCTTGAACTAAACATTTCACATCAATTCTAATTAGGCTTTTATAATATTAATATTAATACTTCTTGACACGGCTCGCATTGTCAGGAGGTTCCTCTCTCTAGAGCCCTGACCACCGGTAGCTTGGACCCTGTTCCCGATACCGGTGGGCTACTACTTTTTATATTTTTAAATGTTTTTTTTATCCTTTTGTTTATAAAAATATTTAAAAATGTATTTTGTAAGTATTTAAATGAAATAAAGGAGATAATAATAATAAATTTATTTAGCTAAGTTTACATTTATATGTACTGATTGTTTTATATGTATTGTTTCTGCATGTGATAATTTTATTTAACATTTAATTTGGTATTATTTCTGGATGTGATATTTTTATTTAATAATTATGTAATGTTCAACACAATGTAAATTTGTTATGAATAAATAAATTAATGAAAAAAAATCTCAAGCTCATTTTTTATTGAATTTGGGTGGTGGATGGGTGTGATTATGGTTACCAGCTATGTACAGCTATCTACATGTCAGACATGGGACGTGATAAATCTTCCTCTAAATGGTGGCTGTGTTTTTCTTTTTCTTTTTGTTGTTGAACTCACGTCTAGCCCGAAAGTCTGACAACCAGTCTTACCAAGGGGTATCGTATTACCCAGTAACTGGGTTGTGGAGGTCAGATAGGCAGTCGCTCCATGTAAAATACTGGTATTCAGCTGCATCCGGTTAGACTGGAAGCCGACCCCAACATAGTTGGGAAAAGGCTAGGCAGATGATGATGTTGTACTCATGTGTGCCTAAGTAGTCTACTATCATAGTTTTTAAGTTTATATATATATATATATATCTATATGTATATCTTACTTACGTATTTTTTCAGCTTTTAATATCCCACTACTGGACAAAGGGTGCTTTTGCCCAGCAGTGGGATATTAAAGACTAAAAAAAATTGACAATACATTTTACATTGAACCTAATGTTATAGCGATAAAGTTGAAATTCTAGCTTGATGTGCTGGCGGCGTCTGTACTTGAAGTATGGAATCAAGCAAAGATATTATTAAGATAAAAGTAGCTAGTTTCATAGTCTGATTTCATCGAGCCAATCGAACCACTTATTAAAAAACGTATAAGTTTACAGGGTTTTATTGCGATAAAAGTACAAATACAAAACAAAGAATGTATGTACACAAAGAATTAGCCCCAAGAGAACAAATATATCGTGTTCTTTGCGTTGTCCATAAACTTTGACATACGCTACTATAGCTTTTACAAATCAAATCTAACGAAGGAAGTAGTACTTAAAAAGGCTTTATTACAAAGATATTTGTAATTTCATTTAGGGCTGATTTTTCCAACGCCAGATAACTTTTATGCGAGGCAGTTTTTGTATGAAATAAATAAATCTTTTATTACTCCCAGAAATGCACGAACATGGAACAAGAAACAAAATGAAAAAAAAATGACTTAAGCTAGCTAACTGTCAAAATTTCAAAATTATTCCTGGAATATATAGATGATTGAAAAATCAGCCCTTAATGAAATTTAATTGAGCTATGCAGTAAGAAAGGGTTTTAATTTGAAATTTAATTTCGTTTTGACAAGTTTCAGCCCGCCAAATCTTATGAATGATAATACGATGTTACCAATTCGGATAAAGAGGCATGCATATCCGGTGATTTACGTCAAGGTAGGTATTTAGTTTGTATGAAAATTAACAAAAAAATAAAAATAAGAATTCATTAATGTGTCCATAATGAAAAATGCTTATTTCCATGGTGTGAACATCTGGTCGAAGTTTATTTCGTCCGCAACACGGTGTATAAAAATATCAAACATTCACCTATCTTATTCAAGCACCTCAGTTTGCAAAACTGAACACTTGGGGTATTCAGTTTTGCAAACTTAAAAAGTATTTAAATGTTATATTTATAATTATTCAGATTCTAATATATTGTCCATTACGGATGAAGAAGTTGGGTGGTTGATGGGTGTGCTTTCGGTTATTAGATATAATATTACCATGGTCATCTACTAATATGCTCGCTTTACATTTCTTTGCGCTCTGACCTGTGCATCGCCAGTAGCTAGTTTTTTTGGTAGAAGAGTAATTGTTGTAGTAGTACGTGTACTCATTGTAAAGAATTTGCCGCTTGCCTGTATTTGAACTGATGTACTTGAAATCTGAAATAAAGTCAATTAACTGTGTTATTAAAAGGCAGTAGGCTAGTATCATAAATAAACAAATTGAGCATCAAATGTTAGTCAGTTATTAAAAGATGAGTAAAGTTTTCAGGAATTCACATAAAATATAAGAGCTCGATCTGAACAAGGAGGCCAGATAGTCCCCAACATAGTTGGGAAAAGGTTATATAGGCAGATGATGATGATCTGAACAAGATAATGACGGAAATAACCAGCATCATCATCTGCCTAGCCTTTTCCCAACTATATTGGGGTCTGCTTCCAGTCTAACCAGATGCAGCTGAATACCAGTATTTTACATGGAGCAACTGCCTATCTGGCCTCCACAACCCAGTTACTGAGTACTAGGAAACCCCTTGATCAGGCTGATTGTCGAGGCTTTCAGGCTTCTGACGATCCGTAACGACGGTCAAAGATCCACGAATGACAGCCGGGACCAACGGCTTAACGTGCTTTCCGAGGCACAGAGGGGTCTTGGTATGTAAAGATGGTTACCCATCCGGGTGTGAATATAACAGTTTAATTGTTATATTCACATAAACATATAAACATATTTTTTAACATAACGTTTTAACCACTCAACATAAGAAAATACATCCTTCAATTCATGTTAACTTACAATTCAACTAGGAAGAACAAATTCATTCAACATTTTAAACAGAAAAGGGGCAAACAGGAATCATGTTGTCTAATTAACTCTTTACCGAAATCTTAACGCAGTTGATGGATTCCTTAAAAGCTGAAGGAATCGTGGAAACACCCACAGACTGAGTAAACTTGCAAAAATTGTAAATAAAAAACAATATTTCACTCCTCTAATTATAGATTCTGATATTTTGGCCATTTCTGACGATGAGTTTGGGTAGTGGATGGGTGTGGTTCTGGTTACCAGATATTATTTTTACCATTATCATTTAGGAATATTGTCGCTTACTAGTTTTGTGGTGTGCGGCTTGTGCATGCCCAGGAGGTTGTTTTGGTAGGAGAGTACTTACTAAAGCTGTGTGAATATGTGTGTGTGTACGTATATGTTTCTTTGTACAGAATTAACCGCTTGCTTTAATTCGATTTAATGAACTGGAATACAGATCTGAAGAAAATATGGAATACACCAAAGAAGTTTTTACTGTAAAGTAATAAGCGTAAAACTTCACATATTTTTTTTCACACAGATAATTAATTGTGAAAGCTACAATGCAGTATGCAAAGGCAACAAGGAATGATTAAGATAGTCACTTAGAATAACAGCAGTGAACAAGCTTTAATTTAAATTATTTTTTAATTTTAACACTGTGCTCATCGTCTTGATGAAGTTTGTACAGACGCCAGCAAGTCAAGCTACCCGAAACTGTCAAATTTTCCCAATCAACCTTGAGCCTTAATGCTTTAGAATTAAAGTTGAAAATCTATCAAAGAAATTTGACAGACTGTAGTAGCTTGATGCGCTGGCGTCTATACTCCTAACATTTTTGACACTGATTTTATCATTATACCTGCTATTAATTTTACATTATATTTATCTGTTGACATAATAATTTTATACAAATTGACTTGAACTAAACATTTGACATCAATTCTAATTAGGCTTTTATATGTACTGTTTGTTTTATATGTATTGTTTCTGCATGTGATAATTTTATTTAACATTTAATTTGGTATTATTTCTGGGTGTGATATTTTTATTTAATAATTATGTAATGTTCAACACAATGTAAATTGTTTATGAATAAATAAATTAATAAAAAAAAAATCTCAAGCTCATTTTTTATTGAATTTGGGTGGTGGATGGGTGTGATTATGGTTACCAGCTATGTACAGCAATCTACATGTCACACATGGGAAGTGATAAATCTTCCTCTAAATGGTGGCTGTCTTTTTCTTTTTGTTGTTGTATTCATGTGTAGCCCGAAAGTCTGACAACCAGTCTTACCAAGGGGTATCGTATTACCCAGTAACTGGGTTGTGGAGGTCAGATAGGCAGTCGCTCCATGTAAAATACTGGTATTCAGCTGCATCCGGTTAGACTGGAAGCCGACCCCAACATAGTTGGTAAAAGGCTAGACAGATGATGATGTTGTACTCATGTGTGCCTAAGTAGTCTACTAACATAGTTTTTAAGTTTTGGTAAAACTATCACGCTATGGGCCGATGACGCCTGATAACAAACGATTTTTGTTTTTATTTTTTTTTATTTATCGTTTTACCATAATCATCTAGGAATATTGTCGCCTTGCAGTTTCTTGCGGAGCGGGTTATGCATACCCAATAGGTTGTGGCATTGGAAGGAGAGATTTTATACAAGTTGTGTAAATACTTCTTATACAAAATTAATTTCTTGCCATTCTTCGTGTTGATGTACTACTGGAAGTCTGAAACAAAGCAACTTCATTATTAAATTGAAAGATGGTTGGTATCAAATTATGAAGATGCTACATCAAGCCATACTAACCAATCGAATTAGTTTTTTAAATACTCGCAAAGCCGGATTATACTAGGATAAAAACGAAAAACATAGAACTCGATCTGAAAAAATATATGAAATTAACCAAAAAGATTCAACATAAAAGTAAACTAAAACTATAATCTACATACTTACCTGTACACATTGTGAATGGTAAAATGAATGGTAAAATAAGGACATGATATCTTACGTATTTTTTAGCTTTTAATATCCCACTGCTGGACAAAGGGGAGGCTTTTGCCCAGCAGTGGGATATTAAAGGCTAAAAAAATAGATAATACATTAGAATCTTAAATACAAATGAAAACCGTAAGATGTCATGTCCTTATTCTATCCTCTTTCCACCTCTTTCTGTCCAGAGCTGCCGGGGACCAATCTTTAGCGGAGTCCAGCTCATCCCGCCATCTCCGTCTGGGCCTTCCGCTATTGTCCATTACTGATGCTGAATTTGGGTGGTGAATGGGTGTAGTCGTGGTAACCAGATATAATTTTACTATGACAAACAATGAAGCTTTGCACTTTTTTATGTTGTAAGTATCTTGTATAGCATTGCCAAAGTGTAGTTTCTTTGATAGAAGATCAATGATTAAAGCTGTTCGTCTACTTTGTACAGAATTAACTGCTTGCCTTTCATTGATTTGATGTACAGACGCCAGCATATCAAGCTACCCGAAACTCTAAAATTATCCCAATCAATTTTGAACCTAATGCTATAGCGATAAAGTTGAAATTCTAGCTTGATGTGCTGGCGTCTGTACTTGAAGTATGGAATCAAGCAAAGATATTATCAAGATAAAAGTAGCTAGTTTCATAGTCTGATTTCATTGAGCCAATCGAACCACTTATTAAACAACGTATAAGTTTACAGGGTTTTATTGCGATAAAAGTACAAATACAAAACAAAGAATGTATGTACACAAAGAATTAGCCCCAAGAGAACAAATATATCGTGTTCTTTGCGTTGTCCATAAACTTTGACATACGCTTCTATAGCTTTTACAAATCAAATCTAACAAAGGAAGTAGTACTTAAAAAGGCTTTATTACAAAGATATTTGTAATTTCATTTAGGGCTGATTTTTCCAACGCCAGATAACTTTTATGCGAGGCAGTTTTTGTATGAAATAAATAAATCTTTTATTACTCCCAGAAATGCATGAACATTACATGAAACAAGAAACAAAATGAAAAAAAAATGGCTTAAGCTAGCTAACTGTCAAAATTTCAAAATTATTCCTGGAATATATAGATGATTGAAAAATCAGCCCTTAATGAAATTTAATTGAGCTATGCAGTAAGAAAGGGTTTTAATTTGAAATCTAATTTAGTTTTGAAAAGTTTCAGCCCGCCAAATATTACGAATGAAAATACAATGTTACCAATTCGGATAAAGAGGCATGCATATCGGGTGATTTACGTCAAGGTATGAAAATTAACAAAAAAATAAAAATAAGAATTCATTAATGTGTCCATAATGAAAAATGCTTATTTCCATGGTGTGAACATCTAGTCGAAGTTTATATCGTCCGCAACACACTGTATAAAAATATCAAACATTCACCTATCTTATTCAAGCACCTCAGTTTTCAAAACTGAACACTTGGAGTATTCAGTTTTGCAAACTTAACAAGTATTTAAATGTTATATTTATAATTATGCAAAATTCTAATATATTGTCCATTACGGATGGAAAAGTTGGGTGGTTGATGGGTGTGCTTTCGGTTATTAGATATAATATTACCATGGTCATCTACTAATATGCTCGCTTTACATTTCTTTGCGCTCTGACCTGTGCATCGCCAGTAGCTAGTTTTTTTGGTAGAAGAGTAATTTTTGTAGCAGTACGTGTACTCATTGTAAAGAATTTGCCGCTTGCCTGTATTTGAACTGATGTACTTGAAATCTGAAATAAAGTCAATTAACTGTGTTATTAAAAGGCAATAGGCTAGTATCATTAATAAACAAATTGAACATCAAATGTTAGTCAGTTATTAAAAGATGAGTAAAGTTTTCAGGAATTCACATAAAATATAAGAGCTCGATCTAAACAAGGAGGCCAGATAGTCCCCAACATAGTTGGGAAAAGGTTATATAGGCAGATGATGATGATCTGAACAAGATAATGACGGAAATAACCATCATCATCATCTGCCTTGCCTTTTCCCAACTATGTTGGGGTATGCTTCCAGTCTAACCAGATGCAGCTGAATATCAGTATTTTACATGGAGCAACTGCTTATCTGACCTCCACAACCCAGTTACTGGGTACTACGAAACCCCTTGATCAGGCTGATTGTCGAGACTTTCCGGTTTCTGACGATCCGTAACGACGGTCAAAGATCCACGAATGACAGCCGGGACCAACGGCTTAACGTGCTTTCCGAGCCACAGAGGGGTCTTGGTATGTAAAGATGGTTACCCATCCGGGTGTGAATATAAAAGTTTAACTGTTATATTCACATAAACATATAAACATATTTTTTAACATAATGTTTTACCACTCAACATAAGAAAATACATCCTTCAATTCATGTTAACTTACAATTCAACTAGAAAGAACAAATTGATTCAACATTTTAAACAGAAAAGGGGCAAACAGGAATCATTTTGTCTAATTAACTCTTTACCGAAATCTTAACGCAGTTGATGGATTCCTTAAAAGCTAAAAGAATCGTGGAAACACCCACAGACCAAGTAAACTTGCAAAAATTGTAAATAAAAAACAATATTTCACTCCTCTAATTATAGATTCTGATATTTTGGCCATTTCTGACGATGAGTTTGGGTGGTGGATGAGTGTGGTTCTGGTTACCAGGTATTATTTTTACCATAATCATTTAGGAATATTGTGGTGTACGGCTTGTGCATGCCCAGGAGGTTGTTTGTTGTTTTGGTAGGAGAGTACTTACTAAGCTGTGTGAATATGTGTGTGTGTACGTATATGTTTCTTTGTACAGAATTAACCGCTTGCTTTAATTCGATTTGATGAACTGGAATGCAGAAATAAAGTAACGGCATTATCAAATTGAAAGGCAGTTTGTATCCCTAACCAGTTATTTAAATACGCAAACAGTGTAAAAGATTTTATTAGAATAAAAACGCAAAATATAGAACTCGGTCTGAAGAAGGTATGGAATTAGCTTCAGCAGATCAAATAACAATAAAACAAACTAAAAAGTAATTTTCACTTCAAGTACCCTCATAATAAGTTTCAATATAAACTAATAGATTATTCACTAAGGGTTTTTGTCGCGGGCACTATTTGAATACCGAATGTAACGAAGGATTCTAGGGCTTCCTAGCGAGGGAGCTCTGAGTTAGCTCCTGAGCAAAACGAAGGAGTTAAGACTAGACCCCTGACGCAGCGAGGTATTCAAGCTAACCCAAGACGAAGACACCTTTATCTCCAAGGAAAATACTCCACTTTTCGTCTACTGCGATGTAATAAAAACTAATTCGATTCGATCAGTTATAAAGCCGAAGAATACTTATTTATGTGCAGTTTTATACACTATTTTATTTAAACTCATGCAATTTTATCAAAAATACAATTAATAATATCGCAAATAAACGCCCAAATCCATTGTACCGCGAGGGTACGCGCTTCAGCACCTTAACAGCCAGCAATCAACGTTAATTTACACATTATTATCTACATAGGTACTTATATACATCGTAAATTTAAAAATGCATCTTATTTAAATAAAGACAGTAACATCTGAAAAGACTTGTTTCGCCAACCCCATATAAATTGGGATAAGGCCAGGAGAATGATGAAAGACAGTGACATTTTGAACATGTCTATTTTATATTCTGATGTACTGGCCATTGCTGATGACGAATTTGGGTGGTGGATGCGTGTGGTCTTGGTTACCCGATATAATTTTACCTAGATCATTTAGGAATATTGTCGCCCGGCACTTTTTTGAGGAGGAGCTTGTGCATACCCAGTAGGTTGTTTTTTTAGTAGAAGAGTATTTATTAAAACTATGTAAATACTCTTTAAATAAAATTAACTGCTTTCCTTTCTTAGATTTGATGTACTGAAAATCTGAAAAAAAAACGGTATTATAAAATTAAAAGGTGATTAATAAAGTTCTTAAAACCAAGAAATATTTGGTTTTATGTGTACCGAAAATGAATCCTTGCCTATCTTCGCATTACTTGGCTTTACTTCATTAAAGCAAAGTAATTATCAAGTTGGACATTGACTAATCTAAATACATTTATTTACTTAATCAACATAATATTTAGATAATATAAGCTAACATTTAAAATAATAATATGTACCATGTATATGAAAAAATAAGCAACAAAATCGTAGGGTATCAAAAAATTCGTCCGCATCGCTATCAACAGGAACTGTGCCCAAAAGGCTAATTAATTTCTTTAGAGGAAAATGCAACATCTATAAAATACAACCCAATAAAATATCGTTTAAGTTTTAATATTTTATTAGGATATGTAATTAAATACAACTGTTTATCTGTACAAGTAAAGCAATTGTTTAAAAAACTTACGCATAATCATTCAAATATTTAATAAAAGATTCAATAATATGATTATGAAAATAAAGACAATGTAGTGTGACATCTTAAGTGTTCATATTATAGAGGTATGAGGAACAGGGTTCAATCATACTCTACAGAAAAGGGAGGATCCGCCGACCAGACGGGTGTTGTGTCTGGCGGGCAATTGTCAATGAATGAATCAGTCGGAGCGTTGTATACAACGTAGCGCTACAATGGTGACATTAATTTAACACACGCGTAGGGCTAGTGCCCATTAATCATATAAACTTTGATAGGTTAAATATAATTCGTAAATTGAAAAAAAAAAAATCAAACAGACTTAATAATAAAAATACACAAAAATAAAACAATAGGTAAGCGTCTTTTTCGCAGAAACATTCGAAAAATATTTGACGACGTCGCGACGTAATTATGCGCACCAGTATGAAGAAGTGTGTCAAGGACACAAGTTCGGCTAGCACTAGAAAAGCAAAAAATAATTCTCTGTGCGGGCGGGTGTGCGGGTGGAAGGGAGGGCGCGCGTCGCCTGCGCCACTCGCCGACAAAGGGATGTCTCTTTCCTTCAATTTGCCTACTCTTTCTAATAGTATTGCTTATTCGTTTTAATTTCATTGATGCGATGTTATGATTCGTGACCCCGGCAAATAACCGCTGCGCGATAGTTCTTTATGTACAGGTTGCTCATAATTTGTGAATGAAACGAAAATGTGAAAACATATAGGTGTGTTAAATTAATGTCACAATGCAATTTTATCAAAAGTACAATTAATAATATCGCAAATAAACGCCCAAATCCATTCGACCGCGAGGGTACGCGCTACAGCTGTTGCTGTAGCGCGTACCCTCGCGGTCGAATGGATGAATGGATGAACCGACATGTCATCGCAACAGCTGATATGTTTATCAGCTGTTGCGATGACATGTCGGTATTACCGCTACACATAATGTTGAAACAGCGGTTGCGCGTGACATTATTCAATCATTTTGGTCTTGGCCATACACAGAAAACAATTGTTTTTATTTTTGTGTTATCTATATAATTAATTTACATTATTGTTATTTATTTCTTTGTTCATTTTGTTAAAAGTTTTAATACGATTTTTTTGTTGAGGTTCCAAATTCAAGTCACATTATTGACCAGCGGGTTATAATGAATTTCAATACAATATTATTGTCCGGCTAAGGTTAGGTTTCCATAACAATTAATTTGACATTAGCTAGCAGGAGATGTGAAAAGTAATCAACGTTAACTTACACATTATTATCTACATAGGTACTTATTTACATCGTAAATGAAAAAATGCATATCATATAAATAAAGTCGGTAACATCTGAAAAGACATGTTTCGCCGACCCCATATCAATTGGGATAAGGCCAGGAGAATGATGAAAGACAGAGATATCTTGAACATGTCTATTTTATATTCTGATGTACTGGCCATTGCTGATGACGAATTTGGGTGGTGGATGAGTGTGGTCTTGGTTACCCGATATAATTTTACCTAGATCATTTAGGAATATTGTCGCCTTGCACTTTTTTGCGGAGCGGCTTGTGCATACCCAGTAGGTTGTTTTTTTAGTAGAAGAGTATTTATTAAAACAGTGTAAATACTCTTTAAATAAAATTAACTGCTTCCCTTTCTTCGATTTGATGTACTGAAAATCTGAAATAAAGCAACGGTATTATCGAATTGAAAGGTGATTAATAAAGTTCTTAAAACACAAAACATACAACTCGATCTGAAGAAACAATTACCAGTCTAAATATCTAATCCAATAATAATAATTATGAATATGAAAACAAAGACAGTGAAATTTAAATGTTTATATTTCAAATTCAAATATATTTTTCATCTCTGACGAAAAATTGTGCTGGTCTTCTGGACAAAGGCCTAAGTGCTCATTCACATGAGCGGTACGCATCAACGGCAGAGCCAACTGCAGCCGTCGACAGCATGCCGCTCGTGTATTTAAGTTCGGTGCTCAAATATACGAACAGCACGTTGTCGGCCCGCTCGTGTACACTAAGCTACTAAAAATAACAATTGTAAAACGACATTTTACGCTTTTTGTGTATATATTCTGAAATATTGTCCATTTTTAATGAAGAATGTGGGTGGTAAGTGGGTGTGGTCTAGGTTACCAGATATAACTCTACCATATTGATCTACTACTATTTTAGCTTTGCACTTGTTTGTTGTTCGCCCCGTACATTGCCAGTAAGTAGTTTTTTTAGTAGAACTGGAATTAGTGAAGCTGTAAGTGTAATCTTTGTGCAAAGCTAACTGCTTGCCTTGCCTTGAAACGATGTACTTGACATCTGAAAAAAAATATATCTGGAGGTTTTTTTAAGTTGTATATATTCCGTTTGTACAGAATTAACTCCTTGCCTATCTTCGCATTACTTGGCTTCACTTCATTAAAGTAAAGTAATTATCAAGTTGGACATTGGTTAATCTAAATATATTTATTTACTTTATCAAGATAATATTAGCTAATATTTAAATTAATAATATGTACATGTGTATGAAAAAATAAGCAAAAAAATTGTAGGGTATCAAAAAATTCGTCCACATCGCTGTCAACAGGAACTGTGCCCAAAAGGTTAATTAATTTCTTTAGAGGAAAATGCAACATCTATAAAATACAACCCAATAAAATATTGTTTGAGTTTAAAGATTTTATTAGGATATGTAATTAAATACAACCGTTTAGCCGTACAAGTAAAGCAATTGTTTATAAAACTTACGCATAATCATTCAAATATTTTGTAAAAGATTCAATAATATGATTATGAAAATAAGGACAATGTAGTGTGACATCTCAAGTGTTTATATTATAGAGGTATGAGGAACAAAGTTCACTCATACTCTATAGAAAAAGGAGGATCCTCCGACCAGACGGGTGTTGTGTCTGGCGGACAATTGCCCAATGAATGAATCAGTCGGAGCGTTGTATACAACGTGGCGCTACAATGGTGACATTAATTTAACAGACGCGTAGGTATGTGTTAAATTAATGTCACCATTGTAGCACCACGTTGTATATGTTAGTTGCGCGGTAAACTCTGCTTGCGAGATGCAGGATTTTGCGTGACGTCAGTTTGACGCATTGTTCGCATGTGGCCTTTTAGATACCGCTACAATATTTTAAATTCTGATATACTTGCCATCTTTTATAAAATATCGTCGTGGTGGATGGGTATGGTCTAAGTTACCAGATATGATTTTACCATGATCATCTATTACTATTTTTGCTTTGCACTTGTTTGTTGTTCGCCCTGTGCATTGCCAGTAGGTAGTTTTTTTGGTAGAAGTGTAATTTGTGAAGGCGTAAGTGTACTCTTTGTGCAAAACTAGCTGCTTGCCTTGCTGTGACATGATGTACTTAAAATCTGAAATTAAAAAGAATCGCTTACTTACTAGTATAAAAGGTCACATCAAACCGATCAGTTCACTTATTAAAAGACGAGTCATTTTCAAAATGTATAATAATAAAAATACAAAACATGTACTGGATCTAAAACAAAAATAATAAGTACGAGTAATGTGGTATAAGCTTCGACCGTTCAAATAAAAATTTATAAGATTTTTTTTTTTAAACAAGCATTAATTATAAGAAACAATACTACTTAATATATAATTAAGTTTTACTAACAGCAATACTTTAAGGGCTTCTATTAAACTCTGATATATTGTCCAAAATAAGGCTTATAAATTCTTTATAGTACCCTTATGTATGTTTATTTATTTATTATTAAGGCACATCAACAACACAAACACAAACATTTACAAATAACATAGAACAGAGACATGAACTAGTGTTTACGTCAATTACAGACGTGCACAGCATTCACAACAAAAGTGAAGAAAAAAACACAGCATTCACGCTACAAAAAATAATAACAACAATAAAAGAAAACAAAAACTAGCTAAAATCTCGGTAGTAGAGAGAAAATACCCTCATCGACTTTAACATTGACCAATATATTATATTTTAGAAACAGCATACTAACAAGTTTACTCCTGAAAGGGTTGAGGGGCTCGTGGCTAAGTAATAACAGCCGCACGGGTCGATCGATCGGGTTAATTGCTTGCCGCGGTTGGTTCGTGGACCATCTTTACATATCGAGACCCTTGCGTGGCTTGGAATGCACGTGAAGTCGTTGGTCAGGGCTGTCATTCCTGGATCTTTGATAGTCGTTACGGGTCGTCAGAAGCCCGAAAGTCCGACAACCAGTCTTAGCAAGGCGTATCGTATTACCCACTAAATAGGTTGTGGAAGTCAGATAGGCAGTCTTTCATGTAAAATACTGATCAGCTATTCAGCTGTAACCGATTAAACTGGAATCCGACCCGAATATAGTTGGCAAAAGGCTAGGCAGATGGTACAGACGCCAGCACATCAAGCTACTACAATCTGTCAAATTTCTTTAATAGATTTTCAACTGTATTACTAAAGCATTAAGGTTCAAGGTTGATTGGGAAAATTTGACAGTTTCGGGTAGCTTGACCTGCTGGCGTCTGTACAACTAAAAAGGTTCTTCTGTTAAGAAGTGTTTTTCGCCTTGGCGTAATCTAGATACGTAAATAGCATCGATCTACTACTAGTTTCACCTTGCACTTTTTTCTGTTGCGTCCTGTGCATTGTCAGTGTGGACCTTTTGAGGCTGTATATGTGTCCTTTGTACAGAATTAACCCCTTGCCTTTCTTCGATTTTATGCACTTACAATCTCAAGTAAAGCAAAGTAATTATCAAGCAGAACATTGGTTGATTAATTCTTCAAAGAGAAAATGAAACATCAGTGGAATACAACCCGATAAAACACTGTTTAAGTTTAAAGGTTTTTATTACATTATGTAATATAAATAGATTCGTTAGTTAATTTTACCTGTGATAGCTACTTCCATTTGGGAAGGTCTACTATGCAGAGCCATGAGGTCTGCTTCATTATTGGTAAAGATACAAGTCTCAATTTTAACTAATAACGGTCCGTAAATTATAGGAACCAGCCATAAGTATTTTAAATTCTGAAATATTGTCCATTACTGATGACAAATTGTGGTGGTGGATGGCTATGGTCTATGTTACCAGATATAATTTTACCATGATCATCTACCACTATTTTCCCCTTACAGTTCTTTGAAGTTCGCCCTGTACATTGCCAGTAAGTAGATTTCTTTGTGGAATAGTATTTAGTAAAACAGTATGTGTACTCTTTGTGCAGAATTAACTGCTTGCCTCTCTTCGAATTTATGAACTTGATATCTGAAAAAAGATTCATATTTAGTATAGATAGATAGTGAAAGGCGACTGACAAAAGGTTTTGCAAGGCAGATGTGAGAGGAAACGCCGGGAGGGGACGCCCTAGGAGGACATGTTGTGACCTTATTGGTGACATTCTTCAGAAAGGTCAGGAGCGCAGTACTAGCAACCGCAACCGGCGGCGGCAGCAATTTAATATTAATATTTATGAGGCTATGTATCTTTGTACAGAATTAGCCCATTGGGGCTGGAATTAACCCATTGGGGTTAATTCTGAGATCTCTAAAGAAAGGCAAGCCTCTCTTCGATATTATGTACTTACAATCTCAAGGAAAGCAAAGTAATTATCAAGCAGTAGTTGATTAATTTCTGCAAAGAGAAAATGAAACATCAGTGGGATATAACCCGATAAAACACGGTTTAAGTTTAAAGGTTTTATTAGAATATGAAATTAACTACAACCGTTTAAACACACAAGAAAAGCAATTGTACAGACGCCAGCACATAAAGCTACTACAATCTATCAAATTTCTTTAATCCATTTTCAATTTTACCGCTAAAGCATTAAGGTTCAAGGTTGATTGGCAAAATTTGACAGTTTCGTGTAAGTTGATGTGCTGGCGTCTGTACATGAAACTAACGGATAATTTTCCAAATAATTTGTGAAATACTATTCAATAATATGAATATGACAACGAAAATATTTTTTACACTAACAATATACTTACTTACCATGATTATTTAAAGTTTCCATTATGCTAATGCATATTTATAAGAAAAATAATTTATTGATATAAAATGTGTAGATACGTTTAAAACGCCTCATTGGAAATGGTGAATTAACAATAATAATAGATATAAATAAACAACACTCTATTAATAAAACAAATAAAATTACTCTATTCCCAATTAATCATTTCATTATACCTACTATTGATATTTTTATACAATTCCATTAAGCTAGTATATTAATACATTCCGAATAGTAGAATAATAAATAGTTATACACATAAATAGCCATTAAAATTCAATATAATATGTATAGATAAATGAATAAAAATCTTTATTGTAGACCACATGATCCGTATCAAAACACAAAAATAAGTATATACAAAAAAAAAAAAAAACACAAATGATTATGAAAATACGGACACCCTACTATCCTACTAATATTATAAACGCGAAATTTTGTGAGGTTGGATGGTTGTTTGTTACTCTTTAACGCAAAAACTGCTACACGGATTTGGATGAAATTTGGCACACAGATAATCTACGTATATAACCAGGATTAACACATGGGATACTTTTATCCCGATATTCCGACTTCATCGAAACTTATGCGGGTGAAACCGCGGGCTGCTGCTAGTATTTTCATAACCATATTATGTATTTTTTTGTATTAACTTTTTTTAATTGTGTTTTTTATTGCTAACTAGCTGTGCCCCTCGATTTTACCCGCATACGTTTCGATCCCGTGGGAAAATCGGGATAAAAAGTATCCTATATGTGTTAATCCTGGTTATAAACTATGTGTGCCAAATTTCAAATTTTTTCAATTCCAAATCCGTGTAGTAATTTTTGCGTGAAAGAGTAACAAACATCCACCTATCCATCCAAACAAACGTTCGCGTTTATAATATTAATAGAACGAAATTTCAAGTGTCTCTATTTTAAATTCTGATATAATTGCCATCTTTTATGAAATATCGTGGCGGTGGGTGGTTATGGTCTAGGTAACCAGATATTATTCTTTCTCTGGCATCTATTACAATCTTCGCTCTACACTTTTTTCTTGAGCATCCTGTACACTGCCAGTAGGTAGTATTTTTGGTAGACGAGTAATTAGTGAAACTGTATGTGTACTCTTTGTGCAGAATTAACTGCTTGCCTCTATTCGAAGTAATGTACTTAAAATCTGAAACAAAGAAAAGTGTTTGTCAAGTGACCAGGTGGACGATTTCTATGTCTAAAAAAATGGTATACACGCCAGCACATCAAACTACTACAATCTGTCAAATTTCTTTAATAGATTTTCAACTTTATCGCTAAAGCATTAAGGAGATTGATTGGGAAAATTTGACAGTTTCGGGTAGCTTGAAGTGCTGGCTGTCTGTACATCAAGATAATCGAACCATTTTTTTAAAAAAAGGAGGATCGTTCAATCATTTTATTGTTATAAAGTACAAAATAACAAATTCGGCCAGAAAACACACTGATAGTTTAGAAACAATATATATGAGTAAACAAAACAATCTGCCTTGCGTTTTTCCAATTATGTTGAGGTCAGCTTTCAGTCTGCCAGTATTTTACATGGATCGACTGCCTGTCTGACTTCCACAACCCAGTTACTGGGTAACACGATAGCCCTTGGTAAGGCAAACAATAATTATATGCGAGTAATAGTAAAAAAAAAACAAAAATGTACTTTTCTAGTAAGTACTTTCACACAGTTAATTCAAATCACACTATTTAAAGTTCTACTGTAGCATAAACAAAAGCATAAGAAGCCTATAACGTTCACACTGCTGGGACACAGGCCTCTTCTCTTTGAGAAGGAGTGGGCCTTAATCCACCACGTGGTCCCAGCGCGGGTTGGTGGATTTCACATGTCTTCGGATTTTTTATTCTAGGACATGTCAGTTTCCTCACGATGTCTTCCTTCACCGTTTTTGAGAGCAGTAGTGGTGAAAAAAATTATACAAAGTAAAGCGCATGGCTGGGTTCGAACCCACGACCTACAACTGGTAGGTCGGGGCAAAATCCACTGGGCCACCACTGCTCTCTACTAAGTATTTTAAATTCTGAAATATAGTCCATTACTGATGACAAATTGTGGTGGTGGGTGGCTATGGTCTAGGTTACCAGATAATATTTTACCATGATCAGCTACCTCTATTCTCCCCTTACAATTCTTTGAGGTTCGCCCTGTACATTGCCAGTAAGTAGAATCCTTTGTGGAATAGTGTTTAGTGAAACCGTATGTGTACTCTTTGTACAGAATTAACTGCTTGCCTTTCTTCGATTTTATGAACTTGATATCTGAAAAAAGTTGCATATTTAGTGTAAGTAGATAGTAAGAATTCTGAAAGCTGTCGAATAAAAAAGTATCTGATTTCAAAGTATAAAATAAAAATACCGGCCAAGTGCAAGTCGGACTCGCGCACGAAGGGTTCCGTACCATTATCTATAAAAATCACGTCTGTTGTATGGGAGCCCCCCTAAATATTTATTTTATTTTAATTTTATAATTTATTATTAAAGTAAAAATACAACTGAGTATTTTGTGAATATTTCAAAGGCCCTGTAGCCATTATTAATATCGAGCAAAAAAGGGCAAAAATATCGCGTTTGTTGTATGGGAGCCCCCCTTAAATATTTATTTTATTTTGTTTTTAGTATTTGTTGTTATAGCGGCAACAGAAATACATAATTTGTGAAAATTTCAACTGTCTATCTATCGCGGTTCTTGAGATGCAGCTTGGTGACAGACAGACGGACAGACAGCGAAGTCTTAGTAATAGGGTCCCGTTTTTACCCTTTGGGTACGGAACCCTAAAAATCAACTGCAGCATTTTCAAGCAAGCATTAAAAAACACGTGTCAAGTTTAAAAGATTTCGTAAGGATATAAGCGCGGGTAGCGGGATCGTCCGAAAGGGTTACCGCTGCCCTGGAACATAAAGGGCTAAGGAAGGAACACGGGTGGGTTTTAGTCAGTAAGAGTCTGACACTCCCTCCTGCTCCACCCAGAGCGGGAGGAGTCATTTGATGATTTCCCATCCTGAAAAAAAAAAGTATATAAGCGCAAATTATATTATTGTAATTATGTATTCATCGTTAAGTAATAATAGACTCATCTTTAGGCACACAATTTCAATAACAATACACAGACAACTATAGAAAAAATAAATTAAATTAAAATGGAATCACATTACTGGTCATCAAAAAAATAAATAATACACAATAATTTTTCTAACCGGCATTGGAACAGCAACATGCCTGCCACATCCAGGCCGGATATAAGGGTAGTCAAACTGTTTCAAGCTTGGGGTTTGTCAGCGTGCACTGGAGCACAGCATTCTTGGAGTCTTAGACCGTGTTAGAAATAGGTACAGTGCTGCGCACATATCGCCAACGTCACCAAAAACGCAGCCAAGCTAAAGTGGGATTGGGCCGGACTGGTTTGCCGCATGTCGAAAGAATAATGGGCTAAAAATACCAAAAAGTGGGTCCTAGAAAACGCCCGGCGACATCGAGGCAGACCCAGGAGAAGATGGCGAGATGAACTTGACGAATACAGAAAAAGTTGGTCCACACTAGCTCAAGACGGAAAGAAGAAAGGGGGACTCCCTTTGCCCAGCAGTGGGACAAAATAGGCCAAAATTAAATAAATAACCTGTCGGCGATCACTGCCAGGATGGCATTGGGGCTGGCCCGCACCTGGCATACCAGAGACGCACACCGCTTGCGCATAGCAGCGTGGAAACGAAAAGAACTCCATCGAAGTAGGTATTTAATTAATTAAATGCAATTTATCTTCAGAATATGCATCTTCTTAAGATATTTTTTTATTTTATTAATAAATTGATCACAAAAGTTTACACATACGCTCGTTCATGAAGCAATGGACAAAATTGACAACCTTTTATTACTCGAGTAAAAAGCATCTTTGGCTACTTTACATGTGTATATTTTGTCAAACCTTGTTTTTTTTTATACAGAATAAACCTTTTTTCTTCCTTTTTCTATAAAACTAACACACAATTATCGTTATTACGATCACAGTCTAACAAAATAAAATGTCATCATCATCCTAGGCAGATGATGATGACATTTTATTTTTCCTTTTCCCAACTATGTTGGGGTCGGCTTCCAGTCTAACCGAATGCAGCTGAATACCAGTATTTTACTTGGAGCGACTGCCTATCTGACCTCCACAACCCAGTTACTGGGTATTATTTATTAATTTATTTGCTACATGTAAAACACTTGTTAGTAGGCATGCATTCAAATTTTATGACACAGTGTTAAAACATGTACCCTGTAAGGGCACTGCAAATTGTACATAATACTTATTATAATATTGATTCTAATGATTACAATTTACATTATACGAAACACTAACAATTAAATATAATTACAAAAAATTATTACATTTTATTTTAACATTTATCATTATTATCAATTTGTTCATTAATTTTAGTCATATAGGTAATTTAGTATTGTTATTTATTATTTCACATTTACGTCAAGCACATTATTACAAGTTTGATCGACTACGATACCCCTCGGTAAGACTGGTTGTCAGACTTTCGGGCTACTGACAACCCGTACCGGCTGTCAAAGATCCACGAATGACAGCCGGAACCAACGGCTTAACGTGCTTTCAGACGCCCAGAGGGGTCTTGGTATGTAAAGATGGTCACCCATCCACAGACCAACCGCGGCAAGCGTAGCTTAATCTGATCGATCGACCTGCGTGGTTGTTATTATTTACAATGACAACAGCATAAAATCTATGTTGTAATAAATAAAATGTAGCCCAGAAAGAGGTGGTGAGACGTCTTAGACGCGTACCACAAGGGTTGGTGATCGAGGTGGCCCCGGAAAAGGACGCTTGGAAGGATTTCGGGGAGGCCTTTGCTCAGAAGTGGGATAGTGTAGCCTAACTTAAAAAAAAAAATACAATTACATCTCAACTCAACTGTTCTCAGTTGATCTCAACTGCTTTTTATTCTAAAGTCTATAATATGTTCCATTCCTTATGAAAAATTTGGGTGGTGGATGCGTGTGGTCTAGATTACCAGATATAATTTTACCATCGTCATCTACTACTATTTTTCCTTTGCAATATGAGGTTCGCGTTCGCACAGAACATTGCCAGTAGGTAGAATTATTTCTGGAATAGTATGTGGTGTAGCTGTATGTGTAACCTTTGTGCAGAATTAACTGCTTGCCTCTCTTGGAAGTAATGTACTTAAAATCTGAAATAAAGCAAAGTGTTTGTCAAGTGAAAAGGTGGATGATTTCTATGTCTAAAAATGCTTCATCAAGTTATTCGAAAATTAAATATATACATAATATCACAATATCATAAATGTATCATATACATAATATCTTAACCTAACTAAAACTATTAACAAACCAAAATATGTCGTCGAAATATTCCTCCGCATCGTTGTCGCCTACTGGTAATGTACCCAAAAGACTGGAGGCATAGCCACATTGTATCGCAATACTTAAAAAACACGAGGATCATTAAACACTTTTTATTGAGATAAAGTACAAAACAATAAATTCGATCGGAAAACACAATACATTTAGAATCAATATAAATGTGAGCATTCAAACTTAAACATTAAACAGAAGACGTATTTGTCAAGTTGTACCGTTTTGAAGAACTCTCACCTAGTTAAACACAAACGACACCATATACCCCTTTATTCATAAACGTTTCTTAAAGTTAAGTAGTGGTCAGCGACTGTTTAGCCATTTTTGACGTTTAAGGCGCCTTCCTCACCGGATCGGCGCGTTTTCGTTTCTGTGCCGAATCTGTACAGTTTCTTTACCGAGAATCACTTCTAGCCTGGCTCAATTTGCTACGGATTTTGGCATTTGTTATGGGTCCTGCGCTGCGTGTGAGTGAACTGCGGGGTGGGGCGGGAATGTCGGGACAGGCGAGTCGAATAATAATAATAATATCCCTGGACATTTCACACAGCACCATCTAGTCCCAAGCTAAGCAACCTAATGCTTGTGTTATGGTAACAAGATGGCTGATAAACTACTTATATACAAGGTACGGTAGTACTCGGTACAGATACGTTTGTATGCGCTCGGTAAAGAATCTATACCGAAACTACTCAGTGAGGAAGCTCTCATTTAATTACATGCACTCGGTAAATAATCTGTACAGATTCGGTACAGAAACGAAAACGCGCCGATCCGGTGAGGAAGGCACCTAAACGTCAGTTCACTTTAAGCATGGTTTACAAACAAACCCCTTAAAGTCCTACTAATGCTTGGTTCATATAAACAGAAACGAATCAATTTGCTTACCAATGCTAGCATTTTTTATTGCCAAACTGGGCATATAGATTCGTTAGTTAATTTTACCTGTGATAGCTACTTCCATTTGGGAGGGTTGATTGGTTATTGGTAAAGATAGAAGTCTTAATTTTAAAGAATAACGGTCCGTACATTATAGGAATGGACCATAAGTATTTTAAATTCTGAAATATTGTCCATTAATAGTGACAAATTTGGGTGGTGGATGCGTATGGGTTAGGTGACAAGATATAATTGTACCATCATCATCTACTACTAGTTTCCCTTTGCAATTTGAGGTTCGCGTTCGTCCAGTACATTGCCAGTAGGTAGATTTCTTTCTGGAACAGTATGTAGTGTAGTTGTATGTGTACTCTTTGTGCAGAATTAACTGCTTGCCTCTCTTCGAAGTAATGTACTTAAAATCTGAAAAAAGTTGCATATTTACTATAGTACAATCAGCCTTTAATATTCCCACTGCTGGGACACAGGCCTCCTCTCTGTGAGAGGGAGTGGGCCGTAATCCACCACGCGAACCCAGTGCGGGTTGCTGGATATTTAGTATAGGTAAATAGTGAAAGGCGACAAACAAAAGGTTTTACAAGGCAAATGTGAATGGAAACGCCGGGAGGAGACGCCCCATATTGTGACCTTATTGGTGCCGTTCTTCAGAAAGTTCAGGAGCGCTGTACTCGCAACCGCAACCGGCGTGCGTGTATGACCAGGCGTATGAACGTAAACGAGGCAAAAGGAGTATGTGAGGATCGTAGCAGGAGGCGTTCTATAGTTTCTGTCTACCCCCATGGGAAGAACGCGCGTGTTTATGTATGTCCAGAATCGTGTACCGAATCCACGGTAACAGGTTTCCCGTCGCGGTCCCTGCCAGCCTGTACAGAAATCGCGATATTTTGACACATCACCGCATCAGTATATTCCACCCGTGCGAAGCAAGGGCGGGTCGCTATACAGGGTGAAATTAAATTAGCTTGGGAAACCCCGCTTAATAAATCAGTTTTTAAATCAGTTCAAAAAAACATCAGGGTAATGCAAACGTTTTTGAAAGAGGAGAAAAGTTTAAAGGATAAACGTAGAAAATATAAAAACTTAATTTGAAGAAGGTAATGTAATTACATACATAACTTACACAATATTATCTACATGCATTCTATCTAAAAAATAGACATCTGAAAAAGATGGGGAAAAACCATAGAAGTTTAAATATAAATCTAACTACCTGCACTAATAAAAATATAAGTATCTAATCCAAGTAGATATTGTTTTAACTGTATATTCATCGATATTTTTAATATACTTAATGAATATTAAAATAATTAAAACGCAACCTCAAGTAGCACAAGCACGATCAGTCTATAACGTTCCCACTGCTGGGACATAGGACTCCTCCCTGTGAGTGAGAGTGGGCCGTAATCCACCACGCCGACCCAGTGCGGGTTGTTAGATTTCACATATCTTCGAATTTTTGATCCTATGACATGCATTCTCCACGATGTTTTCCTTCACCGCTTTTGAGAGCAATGGTGGAGAAATAAATTACACAAAGTAAAGCGCCCGTCTGGGTTCGAACCCACGACCTGGCCGTTGCCACTGGGCCACTACTGCTGTCAACCTCAAATGTTTCCCTAATAAATTCTAAAATATTTTCCATTACTGATATAGAATTTTGGTGGTGGATGGCTATGGTCTACCTTACCAGATATAATTTTACCATGACCATCTACAACTACTTCCGCCCTGCAATTCCTTAAAGTTCTTCGTTCGGTGCATCGCCAGAGGGTAACGTTTTTCGTTGAATAGCTTCTTGCGAAGCTATATGTATACTCTTTGTGTAAAATTAACTGCTTGTCCTTCTCCGAGTTTATGATCTTGATCCTAATATCTGAAATGTAATCGTAATATTGACAAATAGCTGATTTGTATGTATAAAAACCGGCCAAGTGCGAGTCAGACTCGCGCACGAAGGGTTCCGTACCACCGTACAATTGTTTTATTTGTATTATTTTTTGTTATAGCTGCAATAGAAATACACACTCTGTGAAAAAAATGCTCAGTTATTGGGTAATACGATACCCCTTGGTAAGACTGGTTGTCAGACTTTCGGGCTTCTGACGACCAGTAACGACTGCCAAGATCCACGAATGACAGCCAGGACCAACGGCTCAACGTGCTTTCCGAGGCACGGAGGGGTCTCGGTATGTAAAGATGGTGAAGAATGGCATCCACAGACCGACCGTGGCAAGCGTAGCTTAACCTGATCGATCGACCCGTGCGGCTGTTATTACTTAGCCACGAGCCCATTAAGTAGGTACATATATTTTAAATTCTGATATACGTCCATTATTGATAAAAAATGTGGTGGTGGATGATTGTGGTCTAGTATACCAGACATAATTTTACCATGACTATCTACCACTATTTTCCCTTTACATTTTTTTGTGTTCAGTTTCGTGCAAAGCCAATGAACAGTTCCTTTGGTAGAAGAGTTATGTTTGTAGTTGTATATGAACTCCTTGTGCAGAATCATCCGTTTGTCTTGCCTCAAGCTTATGTACTTGATATCTGAAATAGAACATATTTATTTGGAAATAGGCTAGGGAACTGAGCAAAGAGACGTAACCAAATTAAACCGTGATTATTCCCAAAAACAACAAAACGAAGAAAATCAAGCTCTTATCTGTGCTGCTTGGGGAGCAGCAGCTTTGTTGCGTCATACTTTAACTAGGAAGTGGTGAAGGGCGGGCTTTTTGGGGGACTGTCTTGAGTAATTTTGAATTTCAAAAAGCGCTGATTCTCAGCCTAATTTGAATGAGTGTTTTTCAATGATTGCTTATCAGTCTATTATAGTAATGTGCTATGGCTGGACCAACAGTGGCCCACTTCTGCTAATTTGGTCATTTTGGCAAGTCCATCGCATAAGCGCTATGTTCTGATCATTGTATCTAACGAAATTGAGATGGTCAGACGATTAAAAGACGCATAAAGTTAACAGATTTTATTAGGAAAGAAAAACATAACTCGAAAACCGTTCAATTAGAAAAGAAACAGAAAGTTCAAACTCAAACTCAAAGCATTTATTTCAATTAATAAATTTATGGGCACTTTATAATTGTCAAAGTGTCGGTTAGTCAATCAGAAAGTTGAAGCTAGTTGCCCATTCCAAAACAATTTAAAAAAAAGAACGGGCAAGCAACTCTAAGGACACACAACACTTTTAAATCAAGTTAATATAAAATCCTGGGTACATTATTCTTGTTGCTTCAATATGTGAGAAGAACGATTAACGAAAAGAAATAAAACAATTCACTTCTCGTCTCGAGCCCCCGAGCGAAAGCGGTTAAGCTAGGTTTTCCTAAGACTGCTATGGCCGCCACAAAGCGTCCACAATTTACCGTCGAATGGTGTGTTTCCCTGGAGAGCGTTTTTTGACACCGTAAACTCAAACCTTGGTTCCCCGGTGTTGTTTTGTGTTGAGACGGTTTTAGTCTGATATAACCATTCGCCTGACCCAGAGGGACGGTATCCATGAGGATTTCCACAGGAAAGAAGAGTTCTTCTGTTTTAAATACTGATGTATCGTCCATTACTGATGTAAAACTGTGGCGGTGGATGGGTGTGGTTTCCGTCCACATATATAAGGTTACCAAGATCATCTACTACAACTTTCGCCTTGCAGTTTTTTCTGATGCGTCCTGAGCATTTCCATAGAGTTGTCCCTTTGGTTGCTGAATAATTATTGAAGCAGTATGTGTACTCTTTGTGTAGAACTATCCGCTTGCCTTGCTTCGAATCAATGTACTTGTAATCTGAAACAAAGCATCATCGTTTTTAAGTTTAAAAGTTATTATCAACTAGCTATGCCCCGCGGTTTCACCCGCATAAGTTTCGATCTCGTGGGAATATCGGGATAAAAAGTATCCTATGTGTTAATCCTAGTTATAAACTATCTGTGTGTCAAATTTCATCCAAATCCGTTCAGTAGTTTTTCCGTGAACGAGTAACAAACATCCATCCATCCATCCTTACAAACTTTTGCATTTATAATATTAGTAGGAAGTAGACAAGTGGCCCATCCCTTGGTATGAAAATAAATAACAAATTATTTTTATATATTCAAATATTTTATTTCGTCGATACCTATGCAAATCACTGACAGGTCACCAAACAATAAAAAACCCTGACAAGATTTCAAATACACATTTAATAAAATACAAAAAACCTTTGCATAATTTGATTATAACTGACTTCCTACAAATTGACGCTAATGATATCCGTCAGCATTAAATCCTGTTGCATGCGTCTGTCAACCATCTAACTGCCTACCGCTTAACTGAAACGGTCCTAGTTCTCGTACACACTAGTATACACAGTTGCCTCTGTCGTTGACGCATATCGCTCTTGTATACTAAAGCCGAATTTATATTACTGTGTTGTGTCGTGACACCTTCTGACGCAGTGTTAGCCAATCAAAATTCGTTGTGATTTGACGTAGTATTGTACAGGTTCGTTTGATTAGTGCATCCAGAGTCACGACACGGTAATTTGTCTGACTTTAGGTAGCCGTGCGGTGTGGGAGTGAGGTGGTGACTTGTCCGGAGAGCTCAGTCATTCGCTCGCCGCTGGAGGTCAACTCCCCTCCGTCTTTAATGCTGCAGGCGCGTCGATTCCATGCTTTGTGTTTGAGCTGCTACCAGGCACCAAAGATCGTCCCTCCACCCTTGAAGCCCTTTCCGTCTCCCAACGATAATTAGTCGATTTTCATTTACTTATCGCTAATTACATATACTCCATCATGAACGCTAAACGCTGGTGGTGGGTGATTATGTTTACTGTTGGCGGTTATCTTGCTATCCTTATCTGAGATAATCATCGCCTGGCATCCTTTTTTGTACGCTTTGCAGCGCCACAAGTCAGTGCGAGCTTCTAGATAATGTTTGTGGTGCCAGAAAGGGTAGCTTTTGTGTACTATTATGGGTTTTCCTTTCGATAATTTTATTGGTTTGAGTTCTGAAACAATTTGAATAAAAATTATATTTTTAATTAAAAATATATTTGAAGAACATTCGTTTAGGGCTGATATTGCCAATGCCGATTCTTTGTCTAATGAATAATTTTGAATATTTGACAGTTTCCTTTACAAAAACTCCGATTTCGATGAAATTTCACGGATATCTGAAGTTTGAAAAATCACTCTTTAATCAGCCCCGTTCCTTACTAGGCTTCTTAAAAGCCTGATTGAAACGTTGTAGCTAATTTCAAGGCTTGATCATTCCTGTGCCTGAGTCATTGGCAACCTGCACTACGGACTGCAAGAGATAGGGTGGTGTGTAGAAGGTTCCTGTGTAGGTACTCAGGTTCCTTACCCACACACCACTTCCTTCTTTCAGTTTCTTTGTGAAAAAAACTGTAGTATACACACCAGGATATACACCAAGGTTATGTTAATAAAAAACAAGTCACATCTCTATTTTTTTATAAAAAAATGTAGTCTATGCAGCCGATGGCCACGATTCACAAAAAGATATTTCATTCAACATAGATTGATTACAAGAGATTTATTTTATCACAGACTTAAAATAATTAAGTAAATAAACACACGCAAGAATAATGTTAGGATCACACGTCAGCATCCCACTACAAACACTATTCAAAACAAATGCAGTATAAAAAAAACCATGTAACCCCAAAATTATACCTACAGAAAAATATCTTATAGGGGGCAAAGTCGATCAAAGACATCGGAATTGGAGATTCTTACAGTTACGGTATAGTCTCTTACTTGAAGACGTTAGTATGATTTTTCGATGGCGTATAGATTACATACACCCTGCGTGCCACTGACACTCCATTGGAAACATTGATCGTATTTGGTACAGTATTTTTATCTAACAAAGCGACACGCGCTTTACTTGTAGTAATCAAGTACATATACAAAACGCTGCGAATGTGTGCGTGTAAACGACGGTGGACGCGGAATCGAAGATGGTTTTATTTGGCAGGGCTTTTATTATAATGTGACATTCTAATATATTCTCCGTCACAATAATGAAATATTGGTTTCGGATGGCTATGGTCACGAGCAACGTTTACAATTTGGCCGTTAGTGTTCAGTGTGATCCTAGCCTTACAACTCTTACTGCGGTGCGAAGAACACTTCCAGTGCACATTGTCTTTTGTTTTTTGATGATGGCAGAAGGTGAAACCCTCATAAAACACTAAAGGGTGTCCTTTTCTTGATTTTATGTACTTGTAATCTGTAAAAAGACAGATACTTTAGTAGGTGTGCGCTTCGACAGGAAATTGGTGTTAATATTGTGCCAATACAGGCTGAATTTGACGTCATTGGCCATCTTTCAGGGGATGAAGGATTGAACTCATTAGTAGGTAGAGTTCAGTATGTAACTAACGTTGAAAAAGCGAAAAAAAAGAAGATACCGATCTGTTTTTAATATTGGAAAATTTTGTATATAGAACAGAAAATCGTCTAAAACATCGAGACTTGAATTTCGCCTAAAATATTTTTTTTTTAATGCAGACCGATCAAACTTTATGGTGGCTCGGAACATGAGGCGAATCGCTGCGCAGAAATTCACGTGTCAGCGGGGGTGAGGGGTGAGGTACCTACTGCGCAGCGATTAGCGCATTTCAGAGCCGTAACGAATACCGTAATATAGTAAAAATACAATAATAACTCTTATACTTAATCATTCATTTACTATAATCTTTTTAAACAATACGTCACATTACACGTCACGTCAACACGTCACACGTCAACATTGTTTATAGACACTTACAAGCGTGCTACTAATATTGACAAGTCAAATTGAGTGCTTGATACTTAATAACTGTTTTACTAACTCTGAAATTAATAAAATAGTGGCTCAATTAATTTAAATTAAACTTTGGCCACAATGAGGCGAGTCCCGCGTGGGATGCGGGACGTATAATAAGCTCGAGCCATTTGTGTTAACTAGAAAAAAAAGGTCGAACTAACTAGAAAAAGAAAATACGTTTATTTGTAGTTGGGGGAAAATATGAGACGCATCTACGCAAAACGGTCATCACTCAGCATAATGCTGTGACCCTATGCGAAACCTCAGTATTGATTGTGAAACCTCTGTCTCACATAGGGTCGCAGCATTATGCTGAGCAATGACCACAGCGCTGGTTTTCAGCGACAGCCGACGTAAACGTGATGACGTCAACCTTACTGCAACTTGTATAGTGGTGTTCTTTATTATTAAAACAATCGCCGCGCGATGTGGAGTACCGCGTTCCGCGTGGGATTCACTCCAGTGTGGCCAGAACGTAATTCGAAAAATCACAAGTCAATGATCAAAAGAACAAAGGAGCTTGAATATTTTTTTTCCTCTTTCCAAGTTTATCGTACTTCCTAACATATTCCCCATTGCATACATTAAAAGTCGGCGGCGGATGCGTGTGGGCATGAATGCCTGACGTAATGATACCACTGCTGTCGATCACTATTTTCGCCTGACATTTTTTACTTCGTCGCGATGAGCATTTCCAATGGTCAGTGCCCTTCTTCTCAAATTTGTTATGATGGCAGTATGTGTAGCCCTGGTGGAGAACTAGGGGCTTGCCTTTCACTGATTTTATGAACTTGTAATCTGAAAATGAATGAGTATTAAAAAATATACCTTGACTTAGATACGTTTACGATTGGCCGGAGAAGGCAACACACAAGATACAGTGGAATGATATGTGGGAGACCTTTGCCCAGCACTGGCACAGTACAGGTTGATAAAAAAAGCCTAGTTCTCTTCTATATGTTATAAGAAGGACTATTCGGGTATAATTTTGTAAATGAGCGAAAATACAAGACAAATGCAATGAAACTACAAGGGTTTAATGTAATGTGTATTCAAACAACCATTAACAAAATTAATTTTCAAATATTTGAATTATCAATCTCAGTACTAAAAGTACTGAGTCAGTTTTCAAATTTAGAGAACACAAACTTAGGCTCGTTTAGACTACAAATAACTAAACAGCCCCACACTACAGCCAGACCCGGAACAACTACTTGTAGGTTATACAAATATTTGTTCCGTGCGGGAATCGAACCCGCGACACGCAGCGCGTTCTGTCTCTGGCAATTTCAAATCATTCTCATCATCATCGGCAGCCTTGTTCCATCTACAGCTGAGTATAAGATGCTCCCTTTAGTGCCATGGTTCCCTGGTCTGTGAGACTCTCACGCACGTCTTCCCGCGATCTTCTGTAGGTCGTCCACCAACTTCAAAATATGTTTGGCAGAAATAGAACGACGTTCTAAAAATATAGGTACAGACGCCAACAGGTCAAGCTACCCGAAACTGTCAAATTTTCCCAATCAACCTTGAACCTTAATACTTTAGCGATAAAGTTGAAAATCTGTTAAAGAACTTTGGCAGATTGTAGTAGCTTGATGTGCCTATACTAACTAATAGTAGTGATTTCATTGCAACCATTTTTTATAAAGGTCTTTTGTATTACATACGGTTAATCAAAAACCAACTTTGACTACACAACGCTAAAGTAGATAGTTAATTAAGAGCAAAAAAACATTAAAAAATTCTAAGAGTGGATGTTTAAGTTGATGCAACTATGCTATCAGCAGTGATGTAATCTATAAAAAAGTAACAAAATAATAAGGAGTTACTTATATAATTGTCATTTGATTTATACAGACTCATAGATATAGATCGGCAGGGACATCGACGCGCAAACTGTAACCATGGATGGATTCAGCACATGAGTTTAGACCCCATAGCGTAGAAATTTTTCATCGGTTATCAAAAAAAAATCTTCTGTGTCATAGAAAAGTGTAATACCTACGCGGTCAAAACGTATGGAACAGCAATATTTTTTTTAATAACCGACTAAAAATTTCGACGCTATGGGGTCTACACTCATGTGCTGAATCCATGGTTACAGTTTGCGCGTCGATGTCCCTGCCACCCTGTATATTTGCAAAATTATGAATTCAACCATACAGGAGATCTATGGAATTAAAAGAGTACAAATCGGAAGAGTTAACTTGAGACCCGACCCCTCCCGACTCTCCTCCCAACCTCTCGCCATTGACACCTCAGTACCACGCGCTTACGTCATCCAAGCGAAGTCTCAAGTTGTTTCTTGCGGGTTGTAATCATTTATCAAAATTCACATTGACATTCCATTCTACATAAGGTTTATTCAAATTTACATTTCCATTTTATGTTATTTCAAGTTAAACAATTATCAACTTTATTTCGGTAGCAATTAAGTTGATTTCAGTGACAAGAATTATTTCAAGTCTTAAAAATGTTTGAAATTGTAGCGTAAACTGAACGTTATTGTGTAGGATTTAAAGTTATTTATTTGTTTACATGTTTGGCAAGTTAATCGCGAACGTAGATTAGATAAAAATGCTCTATGTTCTAAAGCAACTAGGTAATTAAAGAACATTCAATAATTTTTGTTGCGAAAAGTCTTATTATAAGTTCTAATATATTCTCCATTTAGGACACAAAATTGTGGTGGTGGATGGCTGTGGTGGTCATTAGTTGCTATAACATTATGGGCACTGTCCAACACAAGTGCGGCTTTACACTGTTTGCTTCGAGTTGAAGTACACGCCCAGTGGTCAGTGCCTTTAGTTGGGACCCGCCGTCGATGAGAAAACGTGTAATCATTGTAGAGGATTATCGGCTTGCCTTTCAACGATTTTATATACTTATATCCTGAAAACAAATGAGACATAAGACAATTTACCTATTTCAGTCCTGTTCCAAAATCATGCAAAAAAAACTTAAGGCACGGTTACACGGTTCACTTTACTTTTGAATTTGGTTGAAGCAACCAAATTGAAAATTGTTAAAATCATAGTATTTAATTTGGTTGAATACTCTAAATCGAAAAGTGTAAAAGTCATAGTACCTAATCAATTTTTTTAAACTATATGTAACATTATAAAGTCAAAAATATCAACAACAAATTATATTATAACCCGATTATATTATTATAGTACCCACGAGATTTCAGAATTGATTTTCTGGATTTTTGAAACCGGGCGATATAAAAAGCCTTTGTTAAAATTTATTTAACTCTGTAAATATTCAAAGTTTTCACACAATTGTTTTTTTTTTAATTAAATTCTATAATGCACTCCGTCAATGAAAGAAAATTTCGGCGGTCGATGGTTATGCTCATAATTTGCATGGACAATATTTGTACCAGAGTCTAATACTAATTTCCTTTTGCATTTTTTACTGCGGCTCGAGGTGCAAATCCAATGTTCAATGCCTTTCGGTAAAAAAGTCCGCTTCCAGAAGTAAGTGAACTCTTTTAGTAGTATTAACCCTTAGATGCATGATTTTTTATATTTTCGTAAAAAAAAAAATATATTATGAAATTGGGTCTCTAAAATACGGGAACAAAAATATTATAAAATTTATAGTATATTTTTTATTGAAAAAAGGTTGTTATCATTTTTGATAAATTATGCAGCAAGATCATAAAAAATATTTTTTTTTTTATACGGTATGGAAAATCCTAAAACAGCTATTATTTCTGTTGTCACAGAGTGATACACGGCATTTCCCACACATGACTGACGTAAGTTTTTTACATTGGGCATATTTACACTGGTTCCTTTTGGAACTATAAGATTTTTCATGCCCAACACCGTCGAAACGTACGTCATCAGGGGGTAATGTTTGGGCACCCAGCTTTGCTCTTTTCTGCTTGATTGCAGGGACTTCAGTTTTATTTAGCTGTTTGCCCTTCAATGATTTTATGTACTTAATTTCTACTCCTGAAACTAAACGAAAACAACATTTTATTAGTGGTTAATTTTTGACAAGTTTTAGAAAGACTGATCAAGAAAATTAACCAATGTCATGTTGTCCTCGTTTCTCTTATTTGCAATTAGCACAGCTTTCAAGACGATATGACACGATTCACATAAGTCTTCCAATTTTATTAATCTCGGTTTATAAACGATGGTATAAGAAATAAAACCTCTCAATTAGCAGTTATTTGATTCTATATTTATAGTTTCAACACAAAATATTTTTAAAATTACAACATTGCATTAAGACGAAAGCGTCAGGGTAGCCCTTGCCATTTTTTTTAAGATTTGTGCAATTTGCAGGTCGCTATCAGATTGTATGTTGATCTAAATATGATTCACGGTCTTAACAAATATTTATTTTTAGAATTATAATCAACTAGCGGACCCGGCAGACGTCGTCCTACTCGACCGGGTCTCATTGTATTTTCAAACCATCCAGGAACCCATTGAAATATACACACAAAATTTCATCCAGCCATTTAGGAGGAGTTAGGTGACAAACCCACGTACACAAGAATTATATCTATTAAGATAAAGTCATCAATCCTCCTTAACTCAAGCTTACAGTATTATTTTGCTTTTCTAACGTGCACTCTATCCATAACATTAAATTGTGGTGGTTCATGATTATGTTCATAATTTGAACGGATTATATTTTTGTGACAGTCCAATACAATTTTCCCCTTGCAATTTTTACTGCGACTTGAGGTGCAAATCCAATGTTCGATGGCTTTCGACTGGATGGTCCGCTGCCAGAAGTAAGTGTACTCTCTCAGCAGTATTAACTGATTGCCCCTCATCGATTTTATGTACTTGAGTTCCACTTCTGAAACAAACGAAAATAACATTTTATTAGTGGTCAATTTAAGAAAGATAAAAAATAAAGATACTTTCTTTAAGTATCTGAAACAAATAAAATTATCAAAAACTGCTACTACTAATATTGAGCATCATATCAACATGGACCTAACTTCTGACGTTTCATGAAGAAAGGTTTATGTGAAATAAAACATTATTTTGTTTCGACATTCTATGTTATGTTAATATAATAAAATAAATAGAAGTATTGAAACCTTGACCGAGAAAATCAGGAAAGGTGTCAAATATCATATTAGGACAATAAAACACGTTTTAATTATGCCTTTTAATGTGGATGATACTACAAAATTAAATAGTAGGTATTATGTGACAGGCAAGACGGAAGAAACACACCTAGATTTAACCAAAGTAAATTCTTAGGGCCAAGAAAAATGGTCTCCGTAATACCTGTTATGCGTAACATCTTTAGATAAAACAAAGTCGCTTTTCATGTGCTTAGATCTTCTTAAACTACACAATGGATTTTGATGCAGTTTTCAGCAGCAATCAGAGCATTTATTCCGGTTAACATCTAGCATAAACATCTCGATGTGTTGACATGTCGCCATAGCACCCGTGCGTAGCATAGGCGACCCCGCTGTCACTAGATATAAATCTGAATCAATGTGGTTGAACCGTGTATTGTTGCCTTAAGCTGTTGTGAACGGCTGATTAACAATAACCAATCATAAAAGCTGTTATAACAACACTCTTTATTCGAAATTTCAATACAAACATTTTACCCACATAACAAACATAACATCACACCTACTTTCCTCGAAGGGTTAAGCAAAGGTATACTTATAATACACATACACCCACATTACGGTAGTTATGTCTAACACTTTGCGGGACACGTTTCTATAACAATAAAACTCCTATTGTGTCTCGTTCAGAGTTCTTCAACCGATTAATCCAACCATGTAATAGAAGGCAAGCCTGTCGCCATTAACCGAACACAAAACCAGACTCCGGGCTGCTATTGAGAAACAACACAAGCACAACATTTTGTTTCAAACAATTAACAAACTTCTCAGGTATTATTTGTTGCATCAATACCAGCGCTGCGACATTCATTTTTTAAATGTCGCAGCATCATACTGAGATAGGAGCCTTTTGGCCTCGTATAGGACTTTCTGTTTCATTTTTCTTTGTTACTTTTTTCAAATAATTTTTTTTTTTTTTTAATTTTTGACTGTGTTTAGTTTAGTTTATGATCTTCCTGTGTGAGTCGCAATAAATACTTTTTCTTTCTTTCTATCATTTAATTGCCGGCGGTTGGTGGTTATGGTCCAATACTGCAGTGATTATAACGTTATTGCCAGTGTCTATTACTAATTTCGCTTTGCAATTTTTGCTGCGGCTCGACGTGCAAATCCAGTGATCAATGGGTTGTGACAAGAGGGTTCTTTGCCAGAAGTAAGTGAACTCTCCAAGCAGTATTAAAGCCTTGCCCTGCCTTGATTTTATATACCTGAAATCTAGAATAACAAAAAAACTTTTGTAATTAGACAGCATTGAACATTTTATTAATAGGTTTACCCAGTTTCTGCAAACCTGATCAATGAATAAGTTAAGCTGTCAACCAAGTTTGGTTGAAACAAACAAATTGAATCATTCAGATATAAAAGTGAATCAATTTGGTTGAAATGCTATTATTGCAGTTAACTATAGTGATTACATAATCAGCCTATATTGTTCCCACTGCTGGGACACAGGCTTCCTCTCTCAGGCTATAGTGATTGATTGACGAAAATAAAATTATCAATCATATAAGTTGTCATGGTATTTCAAAGTTCATGTTCTTAGTTTTCAGAAACTGGTACAACATTAAATAAAAAAATAGTAAAAAGAAAAGAAAAAATAAAGAACATACGTTTATTTGCGGTAAACGAAAAAAAAAAACACAAACAAAAGATAACAGGTTGGGAGAAAATATGCGTCACATCCACGCAAAACGGCCATCGCTCAGCATAATGCTGTGAGTTGACCCTATGCGAGATACTCGTAGAGCTACAGCGCTGGCTGGCGCAACGACCGACAGCCAAACTCAAATTCTTTGTTGTAGTTCGAAACTGTATTTGACGTAAAAATACAAATATTTATTAGAAAAATAACTAACTAAGCTTCCTACATACTAGGAAAGTTGTTACTGGGCTTTTATAATCTAAAATTCACTCCTTCAACCGGCGGTTCATGGCTATGCCCATAAACAGCTCGGACTATGTTTCTGTCAGCATCTAACACCAGTTTCCCTCTGCATCTATTGCGAAAAATCGATGTGCAAATCCAATGTTCTTCGCCTTTCGACATTACTCTCAGCTGGAGGGAGTACATGTACTGCCTGCACAATATCATCGGTTTGTCTTTCATTGATTTTACAAACTTGAGATCTGAAACTAATACCAAGTACATTATAATATTACTCGTCGCATCGTGTAGTGTGGGACGCCCCCAGCTATCTAGCTGGGAGACCTTCGTTTAGGTAGCTGGGACAGACTGGACAGGGTGTCGTGGCGCAGCCAGGAAGAGGCCTATGTTCAGCAGTGGACCGCGATAGGCTGACGCGATTGTCTTAGCAAAAGTATGTACGCACGGTTTCTAAAAACCTAATCATGCAAATGAATAAAGCTGCCAAAAATCATGTTAGATCAGTAACATACCGTTCACTTGTGTATGCCTTGTCATTGGTTGAAGCAACCAAATAAATCGTGTTAAAAAAAATATATTCGCTTTTGTTGAGCCGTGTGTGTCAAAAATGGTTAAAGGTAGTAAATTAGGTACTAAAAAGGAAAGATTTAATGGTTATATAATTTTAAAAAGAGCTTTTGACAATATTATGCAAATATGTATATGCTGCAGGTTATTAGTAGACAATAAAATAAACCCACAAACATGATAGAGGACCTTAAAACCTATTGAAAACTGTAGAAAAATGGTTACAAGTTTGATAATTATCATACGAGATCAATGTTACAGAGTTAATTACAATCTACTTATTTAATTATAAAATGTTCACCGATTATTATCGACTAGCATACAATAGAATGTAATACTGTTAGAATACTCTTAGAATAAGGTATATAAAATAGCTGATTTGTCTAAAACTAACATTTTAGTCTTCATTCTCCTGCCGTTATCCCAATTTATTTTGGGGCGGCGCAACACGTCTTTTTCTTCCAGACTTTTCTAACACACACACACACACACAAAGGATACACAAACAACTACAAAGGATGGACTGTGTGAAAGATAATGGTGATGAGTGCATAACCATTATCTTTCACACAGTCTATCCTTTGTTTCTTTGGTCTTCCCCTACTCTTGTAGCTATCAACATTCATACTCAAAACTAACCTCACGAAATTTTTCTCATTCCTCTGCATCACATGCCCATTCCATGACAACCGATTTCCACAAAACTTTTCAGTCACCGGTGCCACTTTCTGAGTCGTTTAAATAAATGTTTTTTTTTCCTACGTTGAGGCACAATAAACCACAAATTCTTTGGCAAACCGTAAGGTATTGTTAAGGCGAGTGCGCTAAGGGAGCTCGCGAAATTCAATTTTTTTTATTGATGATTTTGTCATATTAGAAACCGTCGCAAACCTAATTTGACCAACTAATTATGAAATTGACGTAAGAAAATTTAATTTTGCAGGCTACCTTAGCGCATTGGTATAATATACACACAAGGTAAGGCAAATCTGAAGTAAGTACACAGGACGACACGTCAAAATATCCAGTTTTAGCTGACCTCACATTGTATAGGTCCAGCCAGCCATTGTATAGCCAGCTTATACTGGTCAATTTAGCTTGATGTGTAGCCGTGCATACAAAATGGCCGATGAATCGTGGCCGGTCTGAACATAGGCTCTCCGAACTGTCGCGCATGTTCTCACTCACACTCGTCTCATGTCACCATTTGATTCCTAAAAAATGTCATTGCGCAGCCTTCTGCTCAAAGTTCGGTTCGGCCATGATTCGTCGGCCATATTGTACACATGGTTATATATCAAGTTATACATTTCCAGTATAAGCTGACCTGGCATTGGTTCGGCTTGCCGTACAATAAGAAGTCAGCTTGTACTGGATCTACCGGGTGGCAGGGAAATCGACGCGCCACCCGTAACCATGAATTTAGCACATGATTTTAGAACCCTTTTTTTTTTTTTTTTTGAGGATGGAAAATCATCAAATGACTCCTCCCGCTCTGGGTGGAGCAGGAGGGAGTGTCAGACTCTTACTGACTAAAACCCACCCGTGTTCCTTCCTTAGCCCTTTATGTTCCAGGGCAGCGGTAACCCTTTCGGACAATCCCGCTACCCATTTTAGACCCCTTAGTGTAGAAATTTTTTATTTTCAAATTTTTTCAAAAAATAGATCTGCTGTTTCATAGGAAAGTGCAATACCTACGCGGTCAAAATGTATAAAATAGGTAGCTAACTTTTTTTTTAATAACCGATGAAATCTATCAACGTGAGGGTGTTTAGAATCATGTGCTGAATCCATGTTAACAGGTTGCGCGTCGATGTCCCTGCCACCCTGTACGTATAGCTTGATATGTAGCCGTGTGCCGTGTAGTACTTAAGGTACAGACGCCAGCAGATCAAGCTACCCGAAACTGTCAAATTTTCCCAATCAACCTTGAACCTTAATGCTTTAGATATAAAGTTGAAAATCTATTAAAAAAAATTGACAATTTGTAGTAGTTTGATGTGCTGGCATCTGTACATAATACCTAAGCACCATACATGATCCTTATGATAGGTATACAGAAGTTTTAGTATTCCTAATAAATTTTCCATGACCACAGAAATATCCCGGTGGCGGATGGTTGTGTTCATTATTAAGGGCAATAACCCTATTGTCAATGCCTAGAGTAAGTTTTCCTTTACACTTCTTACTAGTTCTTGAAGTACACAGCCAATGATTCGTGAATTTACTTCTGCAGGATTTGAAATGAAAGTACGTGTATTCATAGAGAAGTATCAACTGGTTGCCTAGTCTTGACGAGATGTACTTGATATTATCTGAAACTAAACAGACAGTTAGGCGTATAAAAAAACCTATGTTAATATCGTTTTACATTAGACTATTTATTTAACCATTTATGTACACACTTATATTAACATTATCAACAGGCAAGAAGAAAAGAACAGAAGGCTAATTCTCGTAATTTAAAACGTTCAAAATCTAGTCGCAGTCTCATCTCGGCGACAAACAAATGTCAAAAACTTGTCAAAATGTAGGGAAATTAGAGGTATTTTTGACAGATTGAGCCTGAGATCAGACTGTGAACGTTCTTAAAATTACGAGAATTGCTCCTCTGAAATATACGTACAAAGGTAATGCTTATTTCTAAAGAAACCTCTTCCAGCATACTTGTGATAGGAAAGTAGATGAAAAGATATGTTGACACCGTGTGTAACAGTAGAAGAGAAAAACAAATACGTAGGTTCAGTAAAGCAGACAAAACCGTATTGGTGTAAGGGTTTCTTGCAAAAAGTAGGTAGGAACTTATAAAGTAATTGTTTAAGACTAATAATAATAAAATAAAAACTCAGAAGCAATTTTAATACACCAATCTATTTAAGACGACGACTTTAACCATTGCAATGACTCAATTAGGGCAATGATAGGTTTTCTCTTTACATGAGTCTAAAACGATTTTTTTCTTACTAATAGTTAATATTTGTTCCAGGTCTAGATGTTCATGGAAGGAGTAAGGATGTAAAAAAAAGTTTTTTTTTAATTATCAAAAAATGTATTTACAGGATTAGCACCTAAAACAGCGATACAGCAAAAATCTCTGCTTCACATATCTAGTTTAAATTGAAATTTGTACCAATTTACTACATTTATGATGATGGAAACAATGATGGACACGCCTCCTCTTGGTGAGAGTGAGCCGTTTCCACCACGCGGGCTCAGTGCGAGTTCGTAGATGTCACATGTCTTCGATTTTTTTGTTCTAGGACACGCTGGCTTGCTCACGATGTTTTCCTTCGCCATTTTGAGAGCAGTGGTGATGAAATAATTTACACAAAGTAAAGCACATATACAGTAAAGTACATTCGAACCTAGACAGGCGTCTAGGTTCGAATGTACGATTAAATCCTGAAATATTCTCCATTGGCGACAATATATTGGGGTGGTACATGATTGTGACATTGGTTACCATACACGATATTATTGTAGCGGTCAAGTGTTAGTTTTGCCCTACAATGCTTCCTGCTGCTAGCCGTACACAGCCAATGATGAGTGCCTTTTATGGGGAAATGTTTTTGATGCCAGAAAGTATAGTTTTTGTATAATATTAACTGCTTTCCTAATCTTGATTTTATGTATCTGTAATCTGAAAATAAAAGATCATGTTTATAGTCTTGAATGAACACATTAAAAAAAATTATTGTATTTTTACGTTTACACTAATAAAGTCTTTATATTTTCCACTATAAAGTATGTAATTTATAACAAAAGGACGATGTGCAAAAATATATGAGCGTACCCACAACCGACACTACTTAAATTACTGTACATAGTTTTGAAGGAATCAAGTGAATATACCTATATTAAAGTCACCCTAGATTTAAAAATACTAGCTGATAGTAGGTAGCCACATTTTATTTTTATGCAGTGGCTTTGAAACAATTACTTCATTCACATTATAATTAGGTAGGTATTAGGTCATACTACAAAAACAATTGCAGATACAAACAACATTCTTAAGTTTGGTTCTGACAACATCGGTGTTAGAACCAAACTGCTTGGCATGTGACCATGGGAAGAGACAAGACGGCATGACGTTGTTGCCTGGGAAGGTGGGTGGGTAGGCCTCTGGTGTGGGACGCAACGTGTGGCGATACCCTTGCGCCATCTTATGCTCCTAGCACGGCGGGCTGTGCTGGCACCACTGCTGCGGCTGCTGAGACCCTCAAGCGGCGCAAATACTGTATCCTTATAGGTCGGGTCATGGGGCCCGAGTGCGCATGTCCTTTTTAAGGAAATTTCGACACTTCACGTGACCAATGAATTAGCACTGCCATTCAACGTGGCAATGCTGCCAGTCTTCTGACCACGTTTCCGGATGACAGCGATACGGACGAGTACCGCGACGCCTTAGTGTCCTTTGTTTTTATATAAACAATAAAAATTCTAGTTGGTAGTCAAAACAACATTTAGAAGATAAGCTCTTTATTGGTGTACTAATTTACTCGAACTTAATAACTCTTAGGACTGATTTTTCGAAATCTTTTATCCATGGAATAAAATTGACGTCTGACAATTCTAGTGGTTTGGACAAACTGTCAAAAATTCGTTTTTTTTTTTTTCTCAGGATAAAACTTATTCCAGGTATAAAAGTTTAGTGAAATTCCCTTAATGCGCGTTCCCTTAATTTTAAACCACATTTATTACTCGGAAAAGAAGTTCCAACAGTTCAAATCCATTATAATAAACTTACGTCTGATATCTAATCTATCTTATATCTAATATATTCTCCATTATGAATATAATACTTAGGAGGAGAATGACTATGATCAAAAACTGACGACACGATTCTTTGCTTACTATCCAGTACGATTCTAGCTTTGCATTTGCGTTGGAAATGAGACGTGCAGATCCATCGGAATGTGCCCTTCTTTTCTGACCGAGTCGCGAAAGTGTATGTGAAATCGTTCAGCATTATCAATGGTCTGCCTTTTTGCGATTTTATGAACTTGATGGCTGAAAAAAAACAAATTATTAAACTGGGTCCGTCCGTACCATAACTCATCTTATTTTCGACATAATTTAGTGGACAACGTTGCATGAATTATACGTTCTTACTGCTATTATACTACTATTATCTAAAACTGTTTTAACGTATGACTGTTTTTGTTCCAAATAAATAAAATAAAATAACGAGTAGAGTAATAGTCTGTTGCACAACACATGGTCCAATATAGTTTGACACGTCACATAACACCTCACTTTTTGTCAAATCTAAGAGACCAGACTCCATTGATACCAACTGATTATTTTGTCCTTATCCCAATTTATCTTAGGTCGGCACAACATGTCTTCTTCTTCCATACATAGAAGACCCTACGAAACTTAAAAATTAAATTCATTGTAAAGGGTAATGAGTGATAATGATTTTGATGGACAAAAAAAGAAAATTATTTTTATATTAATTTTATTTTTTCTAAATGATTGCCACGTCATAGTATTATTTTATTCAATACTGATAGTTGTCTAGACTTTTTTGTGAATTAAACTACTTACCTAAATAACCCTTAAATTAAAGCATGGATAACACGCATCCTCCTGTAATGGGTCAGTTACAAGCTGGTAATTTACAATCGTTATATTTTTTCTTCTTTTTCTTCGCTTCGATCTTGATAGCTAAACAGCCCACTGACAGCTAATGTTCCCACTGTTAGGACACAGGCCTCCTCTCGGTGAGAGGGAGTGGACCGTAATCCATCGTACATTATTATTTATTTTTATTAATTTTGTATTTTGTGTTTCACGAACTGTGTCCAAATAAACTTTTTTCTTTCTTTCTTTCACCATGCAAGCCCAGTGCGGCAACCAGAGCAGTCGTGGTCACGATGAACTGTGTCCTGTAACCGATCGTAGGTGTAGTCGCCTCACGATCTCTCTCCATCTGGTTCTGTTTGATGTATGATGTAAGTCCTTTTATTTACACTCTCTTAAAAATGCCATCACAAAGATAATACATGGCTGGCGGATGATTATGATGTTCACGTCGGGATAAAATTTTGTGATCATCATCTAATTGAAATTCCGCTTTACAGTTAAGTTTGTTATAAGATGTGCACACCCATTGATGAGCGCCTTGTTTTCGAGACAGTTGTCGCCGGAATGAGAAAGTGTAATCTTGACTCAAAAGCAAAGCCTGGCCTCTTTCGGATTCAACAAATCTTATGTCACAATCTGAAAAAAAAAAAAAAAAGAAGTCAAGCACAGAATCTTTTACTAGTTAAAACATATCCAAAAAATCTTAAGGAGGAGGGAGTTAAGGAACTACCATATTTAAAAACAGCAACAATTTGTCGTTTGATCCAGGAGAACATATTTGCTAACTTTTCTTGCTTGCGTATGAGAGGAATGCGGGGTCAAATTACATTAGTTACCGAAGCTCCGCTACGAAACGTGATGAGTATCGTTATCTAAACACAACAAAATAAAAAAGCTTTGATGATTTTTTGGGGTCAATGCTCGCTGGTAGTGTTGTTACTTGAAGTGTGAGTTGATAAAATCTGCTTAATCGAGTTGAGATTGATACCAATCGTCTGTAAAGTTTACACAAAAATAAAACTCTGTCTGTACTCTGTCTGTCGGCGCATTACATATGCGCGTGATCGACCGAGGGGAAGGCACGGGGCATCGGGGTAATGCATCCGATGGAGCCCATTCAATCGAGCCGGATCTATTTTTTTATTTTTTTTTTATTCACGTACCGGTTTCGGTACCCCGACGCACCGCGCCGTTGGTCGATCACGCGCATATGTAATGAGCCGACACTGTCACTGTCACTGTCTGTGTCTGTCTGTCTGTGTGTATGTTCTATCTTGTCTGTACTATAGTCAGGACAATCGTTGACAAAAATATATTTCGTAAAAGAATGACACACACATGTGTTAATTATATTGGATGCAATAAGAATGTATTGCTTTGGTTTTCTTGAAAGCCTTTTTTAGTGATAGTTTTTTGTAACATCTACAGCAACGTCTTTTTTTGCTTCCTCGCTCAAGAGCACGATTTTTAGTCTCGAAAAGCCCTGCGATAACATAGGTGTTTGTCCAGAAAATCTTAAACAACACGTGGACGAAGGATGGTTCAGGCCACAAAGAAGACAAACAAGAAACCATACAAAAAAAAAACGTAATTTTTATTAATATTAAAATTTGCAGTAAAAGAAATTCAAACAAATTCTAATACAAAAAAGAAAGAAAAAAAAAATATACCGAAGTTAAACTTTGTAGTATGATTTCCGAACATTTAAGGACGATTTCCACCAAACGGTCGGTATCAGGCGACATCCTGCCGGACGCGATCGGCTGTCGCCGCATCCGTTCGTATCCTTTCGATGCGATATGCGAGCCGTTTGGTGGAACTCATCCTTTATTCGAACAATGAGTCCCAGATAGGGTCACAACTAATTCTTATTAACACTTTGTGGCACTTTAGGCTAGTGGCTAAGTAATAACAGCCGCACAGGTCGATAGATCAGGTTAAGCTACGCTTGCCGCGGTGGGTCCGTGAATGTTCACATACCAAGACTCCTCCGTGGCTCAGAAAGCATGTTAAGCCGTTGGTCCCAGCTGTCATTCGTGGATCTTTGACAATCGTTTCGGATCGTTAGTAGCCCGAAAGTCTGACAACTAGTCTTACCAAGGGATATCGTATTACCCAGTAACTAAGTTGTGCTCCATATAAATTCAAATTCAAATTTATTTATTTGTACACATAGGTGTAATGTTGTGGTACATGATGGTATAAAATAAAATAAACATGTTGTGTCATGTTGCCTTGCAAGGCGTACAAATATTGTTCACGCATAAATTACGGGTATTCAGCTGCATCCGGTCAGACTGGAAGCCGACCCCAACATAGTTGGGTAAAGGCTAGGCAGATGATGTGACTTTGCTGAACACTAAACGCCCCCAGACGTGATAACAATAAAACTTTCAATGTGTCTCGTTCAGTGTCCTTCAACGGGTCTACAACTGCCAATTATTTGCATGGAAAATGATTATGGTCACAATTAGCGAAAATAATTTTATTTTTTTCCATGGCGACCATAGGTGTCGTCGTTAATAAGAATTAGTTGTGACCCTTTCTAAGACTCTACGTATTTCAAGTCTACATAAAAGCAAGACAACATTGCGAACCTTCTCCTTTTTTGCATTCGGTTAAAATACGAAGAAAAGAAAAACTTGAGAGGTGTCAAGGGACACCCGGATGGAACGAAGTTCCTTTCGGTTAATTAGTGAAGGAATTTCTATAAGAGAGAGAGAGAGACAGACGGAGAAACACGCGCACGCCGCACGGCTTACAACTATAGCAAAAAGTGTCGTTACAACTTTTGGTCTGAATTTTTTCCGTCTAGCCCTCTTTAGTAACGCGCGGTAAGGAACTTCGTTCCAAAAAAAGTCTATTAAAAGTATGTAATACTTTTTTTTTATCTATTTTTTATTTATAGAGAGTTAAATCACAAACTGTTTTTGCCACCCTCATCGGTACAAACAATGATTTCTTATAATTTAAGGGCTGATTTTTCAATCGACACAAATTTTTTATTCGTCGAATAAAATTTACGTCTGACAGTTTTTGTATGGACGAACTGTCAAAAATTCAAAATTATTCCTCTGATAAAATTATCTGGCGTTGGAAAAATCAACCCAAAATCGTATTTTTGCTAACTTATACAAGCGTCTTGCATCCTTTGATAATGGGGACGCAAGAATACGATTGCACCTTCCAACATCCATCCACTCCATTAGTATAATGGTAAGTGTGTCAGACTGCCCCGTTGGTCTCCTGGTTGCAAGTGCGACGGCTGAGCGTGGTGGTCCTTCGATTCCTAGGTCTGACAAAGTGTTATTAGGATTTCCATTAGGAATTTTGTAGTCACAAGCCGGAGTTTGGAATTTGGTGGTTTAATACCCTCGTGCCTCGGAAAGCACGTAAAGCCTGCGTACCTGGCTAATATCTGTTTTGATTGCCCACCGAGACCAAAATCGGTCGGGAGGCTAGTAGGTATTATTGTCATCCACTATATTACTATCCGGACAATTTGGTGAAGCAACTATACCCATAAGGAAAGCAAAACTGTTTATTGGAATGTGCCCCGATTAAAGCCGAAGAGCTATTATCCTGACCCAGCAGTCTCGACATTCATAGCGATCGCTTTACGACCGAATTCGGTCGCAAAGTACCAAATTGACAGGTGAAATGTATAGATTGACAGGTCTTTGCGACCGAATTCGGTCGTAAAGCGATCGCTATGAATGTCGAAACTGCTGGGGCTGGTCGACTCCTGATTCGTAACAAACACGCCCTTTGTAAACGGCACGGTCTCGGCACGGTGTATGAATTGCACCGTATAAATAACGTGTTAGTTAACAAGCTTCCGTAGTGAGCCATATAACACCCTTAACATTGCAAATAAACCGTAGTTTTTCACGGCAAGCGTGTGTGTACAAAGGGCTTAACAGTAGCAATGGCTTTCATTTTGTCAGTTCAGCGACATTCATTACGTTATTTACGTTGTTGAGCAGATCAACTTTTCGAACATATGAAGCAATGCATTAGCAATATCCTTCAAAATGATTCAGATTGTGATTGAAAGTGTGTTACGCAATTAGGGTGCAGATTCCCTAGCCTGAGCTAGGGAATCTGCACCCTAATTGCGTAACACACTTTCCCAAACACATACACACGATACGACCTCGCATCGCATCGTGACACGTTGGGACCAACGTTGTTACTGACATGTTTAAATAACTATTTTTTATTGATAACTAGTCTTTACAAATTATTTTAAACGTAAACGGTAAACAAAAATAGTAGATAATTATTTAAAAAAATGGTTATCTAAAAAATGGTATTTTGTATCGAGGCGTTCGTGCCACATTTTAGTGCATTCTTCTAAAGGACTTAGTAGTTATATCCGAAAATATTTTCCATTACGTATGATGTATTTACATGGAGGATGATTATGTTCATAATTGGACGAAATAATGTTATTTTCAGCATTGGTGACGAGTTTAGCCTTGCACCTCTTATTGTTGTGCGTAGAGCAGTTCCAACGAGTGGTACAATTTTTGTTCTTTGTCTGACGACCGTAGGTATAGTCGTTAATAAGAATTAGTTGTGACCCTTTCTGGGACTCTACGTATTTGAAGTGCACTGAAAAATATAACAACATTAAGAACTTTCTCCTTTTTTCCAGTCTTTTTTAATAAGAAGGATTTTTTTTTAAAGAAAGTTGTCGTGGTACAGACGCCAGCACATCAAGCTACTACAATCTGTCAAATTTCTTGTTTATTTTTAAATTTTTTTGTTAAATCATTAAGGTTCAAGATTGATTGGGAAAATTTGACAGTTTCGGGTAGCTTGACCTTCGAAAAAAAATTTGACAGTTCTGCTGGCGTCTGTACAGACGCCAGCAGAACTGTCAAATTTTCCCAATCAATCTTGAACCTTAATGATTTAACAATAAAGTTGAAAATCTATTGAAGAAATTTGACAGATTGTAGTAGCTATTGATGTGCTGGCGTCTGTACATTCGGTTGTAACGAAGTTCCTTTATACTCTGTACACTTGGATAACCGTTTTCTGACAGATGGAAGAGTGATTGCAGCAACGTAACATTTCGATTATAAATACATTATAATGTCTATAAGAAGTCATAAATAAGGTAATTCAATAAGATAAGGCAGTTTATGTATTTATTTTATTACGCATTGTATAGTTAACTTTGACGTAATCTGGAATAGTTACGTACTACGCAGCTGTCAAAAAACGGTTAACCTAGTGGACAGAGTACCTATAGGTTATGCACACTGCGAACAAAAGTGTCGTGATGGTCAAAATGTTACACTGTTTTCGGTTTAGCTCTCACTCGCAGTGTATAGAGTATATATGCAATTTCGCAAATTCGGAATTTCGTTCAAAAAAAACAAGTGAAACAGTTAGTAGTTATATATCCGAATATATTTCCCATTACATAATGTGTATTTATATGGAGGATGATTATGTTCGTAATCACCCGAAATAATTATATCTGCAGCATTAGTGACGAGTTTAGCTTTGCACTTTTTATTGTGGGTAGAACAGGTCCAACGAATAGTATTTTTGTTCCTTCTCTGCCGGCCATAGGTGTAGTCGTTAATAAGAATTAGTTGCGACCCTGTCCGGGACTCTACGTATTTGAAGTTTACTGAAAATAAGACAAAATTGAGGAACTCTCTTTTTTTGAATTCGGTTAAATACTAAATAAAGAAAAAAAAAACAAATACACTTGGTTAAGCAGTAGGTATATCCAATTAGTAGACCCTTTCTGCGTATTTAAATTCTACTCAAAATAAGACAACATTGAGAACCTTCTCCTTTTTTATAGCCGGTTATATTACGAAGAAAAGAAAAAAACAAATGAAAGTAAGTTAGTAGTTATATCCGAATATATTTCCCATTACATAACATGTATTTATATGGAGGGTGATTATGTTCGTATTCACCCGAAATAATTTTATTTTCAGCATTGGTGACGAGTTTAGCCTTGCACCTTTTACTATTGTGAGTAGAACAGTTCCAACGAGTAGTATTTTTTGTCTTTGCCTGACGATATCGACCATAGGTGTAGTCGTCAAGAAGAATTAATTGTGACCCGGTCCGGGACTCTACGTATTTGAAGTCTACTGAAAAATAAGACAAAATTGAGGAACTCCTCCTTTTTATGAAATCGGTTAAAATACTAAATAAAGAAAAAAAAAACAAATACATTTGGTTAAGTAGTAGATATATCTTATTAGTAGACCCTTTCTGCGTATTTAAAATCTACTCAAAATAAGACAACATGAGAACCTCCTCCTTTTTTATAGCCGGTTATATTACGAAGAAAAGAAAAAAACAAATGAAAGTAGTTAGAAGTTATATCCGAATATATTTCCCATTACATAACATGTATTTATATGGAGGGTGATTATGTTCGTATTCACCCGAAATAATTTTATTTTCAGCATTGGTGACGAGTTTAGCATTGCACCTCTTACTATTGTGAGTAGAACACTTCCAACGAGTAGTATCTTTTGTCTTTGCCTGACGATACGATCGACCATAGGTGTAATCATCAAGAAGAATTAATTGTGACCCGGTCCGGGACTCTACGTATTTGAAGTCTACTGAAAAATAAGACAACATTGAGAAACTCATTCTTTTTATAAAGTCAGTGAATATACGAAAAGAAGAAAAACAAACTTTTTTACCACCGACTTCAATTTCACTTAAAGGGTTTTTTTTGGAAGTCGGCACTACTTGCTATTTAAACAATAGTGACCGGAACTTACAATAACATCGTCAACATACACAAAGTGAATTAAATACGTATCATTGAAGTTAACTCAAAAATTACGCAAGCAAAGTTAATATAATTTATATGGGCCCACACCGCAAGCTTTCTCTACCAAATGAAAAACAGAATCACTTAAACGGCCCAGCAGTTACGGAGAAATCGCAGTAAATACATACAAAAAAAAACATTCAGTCGAATTGAGAACCTCGTCCATTTTGAAGTCAGTAAAAATAAAAACAAAAAATGTTAGCGATTACCACCGTATGTATTTCCCATTACATAAAACGTATTTCAATGGTGGATGATTATGTTCATAATTAGTCGTATAATTCTATTATCCGCATTGGTGACGAATTTAGCCTTACACCGTTTCCTGACATGAGTAAACAGTACCAGTAGTAGTCTTGTTCTTTGCCTGAACAGCACGAGCGTAGGTGTAGTTGTTTATAAGAATAAGTTGTGATCCCGACCGGGATGTTACGTATTTGAAGTCCCCTGAAAAAAAAAAATTGGTATATTGATAATAATTTAATAATTAATTAATAATGTAATTTTCTCCTCTTTTGGAAGTCGGTTAGTAAAGAAAAGAAAGAAAAAACACAAAGGACGCTCCCCCGCTATATAGCTGTCGGTACATCTGTACCGACGACCTCAAAATGGTGGCTGGGACAGAATGGATGCGGTAGGCGGCGGACTAGGTATTGTGGTGCAGCATGAGAGACGCCCATGTCCAGCCGTGGATAGCGATAGCCTGAGTTCATTGAATAAAAGATTTCACCATTCCAATATAAATGATCTATTTATTATTATTTTTTTCAAGCATCGGCTTTTATTTTAATATGACAATTTTTTTAAAGCTATAGGGAAATAATGCTTATTGCTTACCTTTATAGGTAGGTACCTAAACGTGCTTACTCTCCAAAGTATTTTTTTCTTAATTAGTGAAAGAAAAAAATACTTTTAAATAACAAAAGCTGAAATACTATCTTAAATTACTCTTATAAAACAGGCATACATACTTGATTCTGTTTATAAAATTTTTGTACTTAATAAATAATTTTATGATTGCAAAGTACAGGTTTTGAAAATAAACTTATTTCATCCAAATTGAAAAGCAAAACTGATCTTTATAATCCTACTATGAAGTCCGCTTTCTGTGTGGCTCAATAATCTATTACAATAATCGCTGATCATAATTCTATCTCTTGAAATTACAGTAATAGATAGGTATAAAGTTGTTTATTGGTAGTAATAAAGGCTTCCGTAGACAGGTGCGACGTGGCAGCGCGACGCGATTATAGCAGCACAATGTCTATGAAAACTTGTTTAAATTGTTCTACCAGAATCAAGCCACACCGTTGCACCGCGCCTGTTTGCGGGGAGCCATAACTCGTAACCTGGCACACATGCAGGTCCTAATGTGTAATAATTATGAATATATTTTAATTTTTTATTATGAGGCTTTGAAAGCCGGTAGCTTGTTAGTCTTATAAATGACTTGAAATCTATGTTAGTTATGGTACAACAATTAGGCACACACATTCAATTCCTGATCAATATTTTCAAAAAGGCTAGATCATGTGGATATAACCACGGTTATTGAAACTAAACAATATCAGAGGGGCAATTCTCGTAAGTTTAAGAACGTTCACAGTCTGAAGGCCAATTCTCGTAATTTAAAACGTTCAAAATCTAGTCGCAGTCTCATCTCGGTGACAAACAAATATCAAATACTTTTCAAAATGTAGGTAAATTAGAGGTATTTTTGACAGATTGAGACTGAGGACTGTGAACGTTCTTAAAATTACGAGAATTGCCCCTCTGATCTCAGTCTCAATCTGTCAAAAATACCTCTAATTTCAATAAATTTAGGACAAGTCTATTTTGTCTTCTGTTTTTCGCCGAGATGAGACTGCGACTAGATTTTGAACGTTTTAAATTACGAGAATTAGTCTTCTGGAGTTTCGCACAGTTCACCGACCTCTAAACATTTTTACAATGATTAAATGTTAATAAGTTTATTTTTGAAATACAATGGCACACTAAATCTAGTAAAGAGATCAATCTACATTGTTCTTACCCTACATCGACCACCTAAAGGAGCACATAGCAAAAAAAAAGCGCTTCAATACCTCTTTGCTTTTTTCTAAGAAGTTAAAATTCTATTTTATTTTAAGAATTTGAATAATGTACAAAACTTACATGCAGACCCACGAGCGACACGACTCAAGTAAAACTATTTGTATGAGAACAACATGGAAATCGTTCTACTAGAATCGCGTCGCGTCTGCGGTAGCCTTATCTGGAACGCGGTTAAATCACATACCTATTGTTTTCTCATTATAACTACCCGATAAAAACAACTACAAAACTAGGTGGGATGCGGCCTACTGTTTTACTCCGCCAAATATTATTGGATGACGGCGCGACTAATTGTCTAAGAGTGTATGCACACTTCATCTGATTAGAATCCGAGAAACGTCTTGTTTATTTGTATGGGGGTTGCGCGCTAGATCCAAATTCTACCCGTCCGAATTTAGAACATTCCCAATTCGGATCAGAAGCAGTGCGAAAACGTACGAAAAAGTCCGAAATTGACTTGGTCTGCCAAAGCCGTTCAGAGTTGCTCTACGCCAGTAGCGTATCATTACCCAATTCTGATATACACTCCTTTAACCACAGCATATTTGTAAGGAACATGTGTATGTACCGAATTCCCACTTATATTTCCAGTAGCATCCGTGACCAGTTTTGCCTTGCACTTCTTGCCATTGTGAGAGGAACATCGCCAATGAGTCGTGCCTTTGGTCGGAGACCGCCAGACGAGGCAATATGTGTAGTGGTTCAGGAGAATCATGCTTGTGCCCGTCCTGGACTTCACGTACTGGACACCTGAAACCAAATATCTGTACAGCATCAATACTGATGAAGAAAACCTTTATACCTAGTTTAGATGTATGTACCTATTTCTACATTATGAGCTTGGTGATAACAATGTTGGAGGAATTTATTGATTTGTAGACGTTTATTTTAACAATATTTATTATATATAAATACAGCTGACACGACTTGGGAGATAGAAAGATCATGTTTTATAAAGTTGTCTTCTTTTATTTTTTATAATACATTAATTACATTTTATTGGAGTTTTCAGGGCCGTGATTATGTGATGATTCTTGGAGCACTTTCATGATACGAGAGCGGGAATGGTAGAACGACTTGTCGAGTGCCGGGAACAGGTAGTTACTGCTTTTCTCAGTGGTTTTCTTGTAATACATTCTATATGCCATTCATTCTATACTGCCATACAAATTGATGCCGACTTAAATCTCATGAAGTCTTTTCCTGTAAAAATATCTCAATTTGCCAGTTTTATGACTCCACCTTTGGAACCCTGATGATAATCTCAAACGTACTAGAATAATACAAGCTAGCCAAATGTATGGCACATTTTTACTTGATTTCATGCGTTAAAGATTGGCGATTGTTTTTATACCCATGGATTTTATAAAACCACGATACAAGACTTATACCTCAGATACCTTAGGGGCCATTCCTGAAATTTTAAGAACATTCACAATCTGATCTCAGTTTCAATCTGTCAAAAATACGTCTAATTCCCCTAAATTTTTGACAAGTTTTTGATATTCATTGCCGCTGAGATGAGATTGCGACTTGAATTAGAATGTTCTTTAAGTACGAGAATCGGCCTTCTGATTTACAAACAAGCACAAAACAGAAAATATATTATGTAACTAATATAATTCATATTTATGATAGATGTCTATCCATAAAACAACACTACAACATTAAGATTCCCTTTATTTTAAAATAAAAATACAGTATATGGGTCAACAATATTCTATGAACCGTCTTGGGTAGGAGGCAAACCTTCTTCTTAATTAAATTGCTAATACTACTGCCTCAAAAAAAAAAGAAAGAAAAAAAAGAATTGGGGCATGATGGAATTCCGGAAAAGAATGAACGTTTCAACGCAGCTACGCTTTATCCAGGATAGACCATTTCATAATAAAGTCAGTCCCTACCGTTGACGCAAACTTTGGACTAAAAATACAAATCTTTGATAAAAGCGGTATGTACAGACGCCAGCAGGTCAAGCTACCCGAAACTGACAAATTTTCCCAATTAACATTGAACCTTAATGCTTTAGCGATAAAGTTGAAAATCTATTAAAGAAATTTGACAGATTGTAGTAGCTTGATGTGCTGGCGTCTGTACATTACATGAAGGCAGAAAATACCCATAACTAAAAACTACAATTTCATCCCAATAATATGTTTCACGATCCCAAGTGGATTTACAGTAAAATTCTCGTTTCATTATATAGATACCTATATTCTCTCATAGTTTCTTAATGAAAGATCAAAACTCATCTACGTTTATTGCAAGAATTATTTCTAGAGCTTAAAACTAGTGAAAAATATGCAAATAAAACAAATAATTGATTTCGGTGCTTTTGTGACAATAGCGACTACATACGAACTACTTGAACGATTTGTACAAACTCTGATGAGAGTGAGTGAGTTGATAGTGACGAAGCAGGAAAATAATAACGTTTTGACAGAGTAGCAGTCAAATACGAGTATGAAAGGTATTTAGAAAGGGAAGACACAGAGGGAGACACAAAGAGAACATATATAATGCACCAACATCTTCTATAATCTGATGTAAGAATAGGTATGCAGGAACTACATATATTAGAACAGCTCATGCCGTAGTAGAGTATCAGCCATTTAGCAAGGTGGAGATGACAGCTCAGTGTGCGCACGACGTCATCGTAGAGGTTTTGTTAATGCACATCACAATGCATGATCGTGATGGACAGAAGAGATTATTAGGACAGGTGATTAGCAATAGAAGCTAAGAGATTGTCAATGATAACGATTACTCTACGTCTAAGCGCCCATGTGAGTATGCACAAAATTTTTGTTCATTTGATTTGTCAAGCAGGTAGTGACGTGTGTAGCCGCCTTTACAGTTATATGAACTTGCAACGTCATTAGACGTTGTATGTAGTGTTAAATCTTGATGTATTGCCCGCCGTGTATACAGTACTTAGCTGGAGGATGAGTGTGTTCATTCTCAAGGCCTACAATGGCGAATTTCTCATCCAACTTCAGCTTAGCATTGCAGCCCCTACAGTTATGTGTGGAGCAATACCAGTGGAAGTACTTGGTCTTTTTGCATTGTTTCTTGCAGTAGTAGGTGTAGTCGTTGAACATGACAAGATGCTTCCCTGAGTACCGTGATTTCGCCAGCAGAATCACTGAAAAGAGAAACTGGTGAGTACTGAACTTGGAGCACTTTATTTTCTTAGCCATTTCCCTAGGATGAGGATTGAAGTTTGCTCAAATGCGACGGATTAACTTTATGACGAAGCCTTGCAAAGACTTCATATGCGACGGCTAGAATATAATAGAATACTCTTTCGATCACTCAGTCGGCCGATTAACGAATGTGAGACTACTACAGTTCGTTCACAGTTATTTTACATCTGACAACAGCTATCTAACATTAACCTTATTGTAACAAATTAAAGACCACAGTGATTTTGACAGACCTCTCAGTGGCAGCAACCCAACAGCAACCTTATTAAAATGAAAATAAGGATCTTTGCGATGTTGACAGTGATGCAAGAGGCAAATAACTGTGAAACGGCGGTAGTGACTGTTACACCATTGCCCTTCAATCCAATACATTGCTGTGAAAGTGGTAAACTATGAGCCTTTTATCATCTTTATTTAATGGCCTAAAGTAAGATTGGCGATTGAACCTGGGCCCCAATTCTGTATTATTCCCCGCGAAATCTTACCACGTGCAAACCACGTCAATATCGTGGCTTGTTAACGGCGAGGAATCGAAATGTCAAATGTACGGAAAACATGTATTTTGATAGTTCAAAACACGCCATTGTGTCATAGAGAATACGCTAATGGCAGATGTCGTGATAAGGTAAGGAATTGACGTGGTTTCGAAGTAAGGAATCATTAAGTGGTCATAGTGAATTAGGGCCCTGATAGTAGGCCAAATAAAAACAAAATCAATGATCACCACAAGTTTATTACATTACGTGTACTTATAAGTTCCTAACATACCTGTATGTGTGCCTTTAAGAGGGAAGCGCCAGGGTAGCCCGCGAAATTCAATTTCATTTTTTTAGGTTTTTTTCAATTTATAGTACCTATTACCACTACCTACCATGAGTTGTTATCGAAAACTTCTTCGCGGGCGTTAAACTCGCTAGCGTATTAACGTGGATCGAATAGATTTCGATAATGCTTACACCCCGCATGATGAGAACCTCGTGAAAGCAGAGAAAGATAAACAAATCAAGTATCTGGACTTGGCTCGCGAGGTTGTCGATAGTTGTGACAGCTAATGGGTCAAATAGCCACGAGCCTCGACCAACACCTGAGGAGGCTCCCGTGGGGTAGCTGGATCAAGGGCTTGATTAAGAAATTGGTACTTCTGGAGACGGCTCGCATTGTCAGGAGGTTCCTCTCTCTGGAGCCCTGACCTGTAGCTTGGACCCTGTTCCCGATACCAGTGGGCTACTATTTTTTATATTTTAAATGTTTTTATATTCTAATATTTAAAAATAGAGTTTATATTTATTTATTGAATATATGTCTTTTATTTAAATTTAAGTTAATATTCATCACAGAAAGCCTCCTAGCTAGCTGCCCATTAGTAAGCTAGAAATTTCATTTTCCTGTAATTGAAATTCACGTCGTTGGTCTTCAAATTCAGCGGCCGCTAGCATATTCCATGCATTCAATCTCTTTCAGACATTATTTTGACTCAAAAAAACTCAAAAACGTATATAATTTTAATGTAAACACGTGAAACATATGACACACCAAAATGCTAGTGAACAACGTAACTCTATCGCAAGCATATTTTTTTAATGCTTCTGTCAATTATTGCCTCATGAAGCCGTTTTGTATGGCAACAACTGAAAAACGTTAGAATACTATCGAATAGATTACGTTAAGTTTCTTACCAATCGAAATCTATAGTGCTCATGGTACGAATTTTAATTATTTCAGTGACTGCTAGGGGCGCTTTGCAATATTTCATACATATTATTTACGGAGACGCTAGCGAGTTTTGGCTGTACAAACTCATGGTAGAGCTCAGATCAGTGTCATGTTGAATCTTAATTAAAATATGAGTGACGAGTGTAACAAATATGATTCTACAGAAGTATAAAAAAAGAAAATTAAGAAAAAGGAGAAAGAAGAAGAAAAGAAAGAAGAAAAATGGAAGTTCTCGGGCTACCTAGCGCATCCCCCTTAAGTATAGTTAATTTAAATTCTTTAATACCTAAATGTACTATAAAAAAGCACATTTTTAGCTTTCACATGAAACTACTTTAAAATATTATTTAGTGTTTTTATTTCTACTTTCTACGTAATTTTGATTGCATAAGGATTATTCACTACATATTAAGTTTTTGGCCACGTTTAACTTACATATATAAACGTTATCTGTGGGATTTATAATAGCTACACACTTTTAGCAATTATACACTGTTCAATTAGTGTGCATACGCAACGCACGTCAACGGCAGGTGCAACTGCAACCGTCGTCACGTCTACGGCAGCCTTCGACTTTGTGCTGCTCGTGAATTTGAGTACCATAGTCAAATACACGAGCGGCGTGTTGTCGACGGCAGCCAGAGAGTCAACATCACATTGAGCATCATATTTAAGTAAATATGATGTTCAATTTAGATAAAGCAACCAAAATAAATAGTGTTAACCTAAAAGTGAATCATACAATCTCATCCATATCTTTCATTTTGTGCCTTTCCACCGCAGTGAATCAATTTGGTTGAAACGTGTATTATTGCCACAAAATTAACGTTAGAAATGCTGCCATTATCATCGCGTCTGGCAAACGCGGAAGGCTTAATTTACACCGCCGCGGAACGGAGTGGAAGCGAGTTTTCGTACATATTTGCTATGAACTTTATGTCAATTGTGTAACGTACAAACTAGATACGAGCTTATTAAAGCCGGAATTCCCGGAAATGCGCGATAATTCTCCAGAAGATGCGCGACCTGTGCGTATTTGTGTATCTATTATGTGCGTTACACTTTTGACATAAAGTTCATTATGCTTTGTACAATAAAAAATCGCTTCCCCTCCCAACATCGTTCCCCGACAGTGTAAATTGAGTCTAAGAGATCATACTAATATACATAAACGATAATAAAATACTTAGGTTATATATTTTAAGTCGCCTTTTGCAACACGCATATAATAGTCTTGGGCTCCTTGTTTTCAATCTTTGGCAAATTTTCTAGTTCTGAAACCTTAGCCTAAGTCTTGAAACTAAAATCATTTAAAACAGTTTGCAAAAAATCGTTTTAAAAGATTTTAGTCCATGAAAGGATTCGATGTGTAAGAAGTAGGTACAAAAGTTTCATTTCTAGATTTAAATAAATAAAAACCTACTTTATAAATTACACACACTAAAATAAATTAATAATTTAGAATGATTAATACTCAAGTACAATAAAAGCTAATGATTTATTAGGGCCTGATGTGGAAATATCTCCAACAGGTTAGTTATATAAGTGTATAAGAATATATTAGACGCATGATTAAACTACAAAAATAAGTGTTAGTGCCACTACAAAATGATTAAGTATCTAAACCACTAAAATCACTAACATAATATGATGTGAACTCCTACTCCATAAATGCACATCAAGGACTGATAGCGACATCTCGAGGCAAGAAACGATATCACACGCTACGTCATATAATTCCTCGGCCGTGTATGATTTTGTTTAAAATATTGTTCCTACACCACTTTCCTTGAATGTTGTAAGTAAGATGGCGAATAGGTCATTTGCTCGTTAAACTAGCGCACGGTTTTTCTTTGTAAGTATCTCTCAACACAATTTTTATAAAACACCTGAGTTTTCGCTGCTGCTACAATATTGCCTTGACAATTCAAAAGTGCCTGTAATTGGTTTATTTGAAATAAATAGTTTGAGTTTGAATATAAGAAGAGTAATTGTTTTCTTATTCCGTTTCTTAACCGTATTTACAAGACAGGGGTAGCCCTGTCTTATAAAAATACGGTTCACTTATGCCTGACAATTTGGATGAGTCAACCAAATTTAATCGCGTTACCATTAAAGCAATTGATTCATGTTGGCAATGCCTTTAATTTTTAAACCTTTTAACCAAAGTGGATCAATTTGATTAAACCGTGTATTAATGCCATTATTGATCACAAACCTGAGCAGGTTTGGTGATTAGAAGGTAATTTTCAGAGTTCTGATGTATTATGACGATTGGGTCCCACTAAACGCACAACTGGATGCGGGAGGCGGAGAACGGGGTGTTGTGGCGCCTGGGTGAGGCCTATGTCCAGCAGTGGAATGCAATAGGCATTCCACTGCTGCTTTAATGAGTTGATTGATTGAAAAGCACAACGCCATCACGGCAGACCAAGACGACGATGGCGGGACGAGCTTGACTCCACCCGTAAGGACTCGCAAAAGACAGAATTGTGTAGATGATGTATTATGTAAGTGGCACCTACACTTCATTTACACAGAGCAATTTAATTGCCTCTTATTATTGCTATCTTGATTGCTATCAAGCAATTCAATTGCTCCGTATAAATTAACCTTTACGCTGCATTTGACGTCTCTAAAATTTCATTTTTAAGTACAAATATGGCTACCGCTAATATACATAGAGGATAAAATTGATTGGCATAAGTTCCAAAAATAGCACGTTATTATATTTTGACATAAAATCCGTTAGATATGATGAATGCTGGTGGTGCGTGGACATGTTCCAGCTTAGCTGATACCACGGTCCTATGTGAAGCACTGTCTTCATTGGTTATGATGAGCCTTGCTTTGCAAAACCCCCCTTTGGTGCAGCTCCAAGTCTTCGTCTTAACATTGCTCTTGTGGCAATAGAATGTGTACCCGTTCACAACAGCCAGTTCCTTTCCATCTTTCTTTCTCACCCATTGCAGCACTGGAAATAAGAAGGCATTTTATGCTGTTCTGGAATTTATGGGTAGATATGGTTACCAGCTAAGTTTAACAGTCAGCCTGCGTTAGCCAATCAGATGTGCCTATTATTGACACGAAAAGCTAGCGTAGTCTGCCTGAGACATGCAATATTTGGTTAATATGGAAGTCCGTCTGCCATGTGCCTAGCCTTTTCCCAACTATGTTGGGGTCGGCTTCCAGTCTAACCGGATGCAGCAGAATACCAGCATTTTACATGGAACGACTGCCTATCAGACCTCCACTAGGTACTCAGTTACTGGGTAACACGATACCCCTTGGTAAATATGGAAGTATAGTAGTTAAAAGTATACTCGTAGGAATATAAAGAGGGCTCATGGCTAAGTAACAGCCACACGAGTCGATTAGTTGTTAGTCGCTACACGCTTGCCGTACTCGGCTCGTAGACGCCGCCGTGCTTTGAAAGGCACGTTAAGTTGGCAGCCCCGAATCTGGATTTGTAGATCCTTGAGAATGGTTACAGGTTGTCAGAAGCCCGAAAGATTGACAAACAGTTTTACCACGAGGTATCATGTTACCCAGTAACTGGGTTGTGGAGGTTAGATAAGCGCTTCATGTAAAATACTGGTATTCAGGTGCATCCGGTTAGACTGGAAGCCAACTCCGACATAGTTTCTAGAAAAGGCTAGGCAGACGATGATGCTGTAGATACAGAAGTATAGTCGTTAAAATTAGAACCAAACTCACTAAAATGGAAGTACACACAAAAAGTGATCACCGACCGAAAGTATTTAATAATTAAGTTCTAGTTCTATTTTCATTAATAATATTTTTACTTCTTTTTAAAAACTAAGTATGAAATAGTATATTCATACTATTTCATACTTAGTTTTTAAAAAGAAGAAGAAAGCATAATCTAAAATTATGTGGTATTCGCACGGCGCGCTAGCTCTAACGCTATGGCACATTTGTTGTACAGACGCCAGCACATCAAGCTACCATAATCAGTCAAATTTCTTTAATAGATTTTCAACTTTATCGCTAAAGCATTAAGGTTCAAGGTTGATTGGGAAAATTTGACAGTTTCGAGTAGCTTGACCTGCTGGCTTCTGTACATACAATATTTGTACAAGGTACACGTGGTACGAGTGATTGATGGTATGTGTGTGTGCGTGTATAAACAATTATAATACCTAAATATACAAAATTATATTAAATGCTAAATATTATTTATAAATTATGTTTGGCTCTAAAATAAAAATATATTATTTCACATAAACCAACATGGTTTATGTGAAATAAATCGTCAGAAGCTAGGAGCACGGTTCCAATTGGTCGTTTCCTATGGAGAAGAGCCGGCAAGAAACTCCACGGTTACTCTTCTAAATAATGGTGCGCTTACAAAGTCAACTAAAATCTTGCAATTACTGTAAATTATTCGATGTTGCCAGCAATTTAGGGCAATTACAAGATTGTAGCAATTGTTTAGCTAGAGATACCTCCACCGTAATATGTAGGTAGGGATATGGAGTACCTTAATATACTGCGCACAGCATAAGTATAGCATAATCACTCTATAATATTCCTACTGCTGGGACACAGGTCTTCACTCTGTTAGAGAGAGAGAGAGGGAGTGAGTGGAAGGGGGTCATAACGCGGGCCTAGTGAATGTCACATATCTTCCAAATTTAAGGTTCAAGATTCCCTCACGATGTTTTTCATCGTTTTGATATCAGTAGTAATTAAATAAATTACACAAAGAAAACGGCATGCCTCCCTGGGGGAGTACCTCTACAACTCGTAAGTCAGGGCTGTTGCCATTGGGGTAACCTTTGCTCCTGATTAAAGCAATTCTTGGCAGTTATCAAATTAACTTGTCCACGACACCAGCAACAATGTCTAAAAAACTTACCCATGAAAGCGCAGCATTAAAACAGCTGTCAAAATTAAATGACGTACTGTCGCCAAAATCTATGTCTGACCACCGTAAGGACTATTCCTGCCTGCAGCGCATATTATTAGTCGACCTAAAAAGGATCCTCTTTTGTTTTACTTACGGACGCAGCTGTGGTCATCATGTGCACGGGATTTTGTTTTCAAAAAGGTCAGATATGGGTTTTGGCGAACGTATACGATGTAATTTTCGCAGTGTGCGTTAGCTCTTAGTCAAAATTGGTGATAATATCAGTATGATTGACACGCAATTGCTGTTACTACACTTTATGCGCTTTCAACAGGCTTATATGCACGCGTCGTTTGGGCTGTTGAAGTAATGCATGCGCTATGGCACGCTTTAGTGCAAGCCTGTCCGTAGGCGCTAATGGTATTATGATTTCAGTGTGTAAGCCCAGATTTCAGAGTGTAAGACCAGGATAGCAAGGGCGTGTTTTTCCCACGGCGTTTTTTTTCGCGCACTGTATTTTCATCGCACAGCTGACGCCGCCGAGATTTTAAAATCCAGCAGTGTTTTTTTAAGCGCTGGGATGCGCTCTGTTTGATTTTTAATGTTCAGCTCAACACCGAGAGTTGAAAATCCAGAGCGCGATAAAATCCCGCTGCGATATTTTTACGTAGGTGCAAAAGTGGGGTAAGATGGTGCGTACATTATTTCGTGCGTCGGGGCAGCTAAATCATGCATCCATCCAGAGCAAGTTGAAAGCGCACGAGTATACAACCAGCAAGAGAACTTGAGACCCGACCGGCCCCATCGACGCTCTCGCCATCGATGCCACAGTACTGCGTGCTTACGTCATCCGAGCGAAATCTCAAGTTAACTCTTGTGGGTTATAGTTACATCAAACCATCATTGCTGACACCTAGGTACCCAAAAGGGTCGACAGCACTTGCGTCACATTGATTTCGTTCAAGGTCGTAATCTGAGAGGTGTCGACAAAACGCGCGGTAAATTGATTTCGTTCATGGTCATGATCCAAAGCCCTGCCATTTTTGATGATAACCGTCGATTTGCATCCCTTATGGATACATTTCCACGTATTCTTCTTGAGCTACGTTTTTTCACAGTAGTACGAGTAAATCCCTTTAATATTGTAGGTTGTCGTACACGTCATCCACGGTGTCCACGGCGTCCACTTTTCAATTTCACCGATGTCACTGAAAATTAGGCTCTGTTAGTATTTGTTTTAAAATAGCAGCACGCGGAAACGGAAAAGGCAACTGTAGCTCTCGACAATGTCCTGCTCGTGTATTCGAGCACCGTACTCTTTCACTGATAGAAAGCTTTATTATCGTCGAGTGCCATAGGACATGTTATATAAATAGTTGATTGCTGACTGTTCATATTGCCGGCGAGTACCTACTCGTTTTTTGCAGCGACAGCAACTATCAAAGAGAATGTTTGCTCAGCGACGTTCGCTTGGCGGGTAAAACACTTGCTGACAGACTCACGCTTGGTACAGCCCGATTCAAACTTTATGGCGGGTTGGTACACGCACTTCAGAGCCGCCAAAAAGTTTAATTCCGGCTGTAGCACATCATCTAGTAAACGCTCGTCGCTGTGCCGCCGTGCATCCGCTGCTTGTTGCTCACCAACTCGTTTTTAGTTGCTAGCGCTACTCGCTTCTCATTCATCGCTGGCGGTGGGACAGGGGCCTTAAGCTCGATGAGACATATTTACGACCAGCTCGAACCATTTTGAAAAAAAAATAGTATACCTCTGACTTGAATAAAACGTGCATCCGCGCCTTTCATGTTCCTGAAGTGACACCGTATTATCATTTTTTGAGCATGGTCGAGATATTTGGCAATTATATTTTACAAGAGAGGTTATTTATCTCTGAGTCCATATCCAAATTCTGAACAGGCTAAGCTATATATTCGACATTCAGTCGAACTGTGTCAACATCGTTGCTATAGTAAGCACGTGGCGGCACATTGCAGTCTATTTTTACGTAAACCTGAAAAAAAATATTTGGAGCAAAAGCTCACATAATTTTAGTAACTTCGTTAAAATATTTCCTGGAAATGAGTGCCATACAAATGTTCACATAAAAATGCTTTGTCGTGCGATGGCATGAAGTGCTGCCTAGTAAGCGCCAGTCTTATTAAGTTTACACAATTCCTCGCAGCAGGTGTGGGATTAAAGCGTGTAAGTGTAAAGGGGCATATTGCAGATTGAAGTCTTCTGGTCGAAGGACGTGGTGTTCCGTCGCTTCCGCGGACAAGTACCACAGAACAGCACAAGAACGAGCTAGTGAAGTACTATTTTATAATAAATATATGTATGTTTAGGGTAAGGTAAATATCTATGGGCCTGCGTCGCCTGAAATAAATGAATAAATAAAATAAAATATTGCGCGCTCACTCGCACTTACAGATCATACTTCCGACTCCTCGGCGGCTTACGAAAAACCGAAAGACTTTTGAAAATTAGGTATTTGAAGAAACTAGCGCTGTCGCTCTGTCTCGCTATCTCTCGTCTATTCGTGCGATAAGGACAACTGCAGATCCGACTGAATAGCCTAAGTAAAAAGTCACATTTTCGAGGTTTGGCTCTCGCCTATTTTCTCCACCAATATTGAACCAATTTAAAATATATTTCATAAACTGGATAAGAAGGATATATATCCTTCTTATCCAGTTTATGAAATATATATCCTTCTTATCCAGTTTATGAAATATATTTTAAATTGGTTTTGATGGTGACACAGTATATACTGTGTCACCATGTTTTCCTTTTTTTTTCATAAATAGTTGTCAAAGGACAATGTCCAAATTGGCCCTGTGCAATAAAGAGTATCAGATTAAACGATAATTAATCGCCTATTTTATTATTTAAGTTGCAAATACTTCTGTATCACGGACTAGCTGTATTCCAAAATGTAGTTTTAATAGAATTTAACGTGACTAATAACATAAGATCGCCATCTTCGCCTAATGTCATGTCGTGTCAGAAGTGAAATAGGGATGTCCAATCAATTATAATCGATTGATTGAATTATTATTCGATCGATTGTGTTTTCTTTTCTAAAGTGTATTTTTAAAATCCTAATAAGAATACTTTATGTATGCAGTCATACTCCAATTTAAATAGGTAGGAAGAATAATATTATACAGTAATCAAAACTTTTTATTTTGATTATCTAATTCATTTTTACGACAATTAATACAAAAATAACATTTCTCTTTCGGCGTAAAATAAACCATTGTCAAACATAGGTACTTGTAATGTTTATATGACAAAGGTGATGTAACAGACAGTTTGAAATAATTTAAGAACACAGTAAATCTTAATCGAAAAAATCGATTATTGGTGTGGTGTCGTACTACATCCCTAGTTTTGCTGTGAACGTCACGTCGCGTCGTTAGTTTAAATGCATTTTAATTTTGCACTTGCATCCACTTTTTAGAAAAACAACTGCATAGGTACCTAATTATCTAGGTAGGTATTATGATATTACCTACTTTTCAGTTTCTTAAAAATCACTCAGAGCTATGAAAAATCGTAGGTACCTACATTTAATATTCGTTGTTATGGTTAGATTATAACCTCAAAATCTGATACTTTTTTTTGAAATATACCTTTTTTGCAGCTAGTCCGCTACAAATACAAGATCTTTTAAGAATCTACTAATGATAGAGAATACAATACATAATTATCCGATGCTCTTGGCTCCAGGGCCAACAATGTATGGACGCAGAGCAATGTCCTTTGTACCCTAGGCCTCTGTTAACAGCGGTCTAAATAGGCAATTTTGAGCATTTTTTGAGGATTCAAATGCTTATAAAAATAATGTATTATCAAAAAGGAAAATATAGGGACATACAAATAACTAACATTTATTATTCTGTAAAAAATCATAGCCATATGGTCACTAACCAGAAAGAAAACAGGCGAGAGCGTCTCTATAGAAAAAACACCACCCGCGTTTCCTCTTAAACTGGTGGTGAGAGTTGGTGAAGTAGCATCTCGGACTTTATGGTCCGAAATGCAGACGAGTCTTCATTTAAAAGTATTATCCTCGCCGCGCAACGAACTCCAGTGCAGCTCTAATGCTCAATACAGTGCAACCTCGATATAACAAATCGGAAGGAAACAAGTAAATATTCGTTATATCAAGTAATTCGTTAAACTGAAGTTAGGTTGGTATAAAATTTGTTATAAGGAGGTAAAAACGTGTCGAAACCTGTCGCGACTGAATCACATACTATTGGGAATGTTATAAAGGTTTTGGGTTAACAAAATTCGTTAATTAGAGGTTTACACTTTTTTTTTTATAGTTGAAAATTCGTTATAAAGAGGTTGTTCGTAAAAAATCTTCGCAATATAAAGGTATTTTACATAGACTCTTTCTGACAATTCAAGGGGATTACGAAGAATTCGTTAAATCGAAGAATTCGTTATATTGATGTACGTTATATTAAGGTTGCACTGTATTTCTTCTTTTGTAGAGACGCCAGCACATCAAGCTACTACAATCTGTCAAATTTCTTTAATAGATTTTCAACTTTAGCTCTAAAGTATTAAGGGTCAAGATTGATTGGGAAATTTTGACAGTTTCGGGTAGCTTGACCTGCTGGCGTCTGTACTTGCAATAGAACGTAAACCCGTCAATTACGCCTCTTCTTCTTCCCAGCGATAGCACTAGGAAGTGGTGAAGGGCGGGCGTTTTTGAGGGACTGTCTTTTGTAATTTTGACGTTCGAAAAGTGCTGATTCTCAGCCTAATTTGAATAAATGACTTTTGATTTTGATTTACGGCAAATTATTTTCCGTTTTTTCTTTGCACAAACACAATAACTGAAAGAAAAAGAAAATAATTTAGTAAGTGTCCTATGTGTGACGCTTGAGTTTCTTAACAAAACGATGCCGCCGCATGATGGCCGCGGTGCTGTCATTGCTACATGACGGCTTGCATTGCGGCCGTCATGTAGCGGCTGTCATGATGCAGCCGTCGTATAGCGGCCGTCATGTAGCGGCCACCTCTTTCTTAGGAAACCCAAGATTTAGAGCCGGTCACCAAAGTGTCGTGACGGTACGAATACCTGTCTGATTATTTTACAGTGCCGTCTGGAATTTTCCTCACATTTTTATCTCGTCATTAAATTACTCAGTTTGGACAGTAAAAAGTAATTTCTTGCAGATCCGACAGAGTCGACCAACGATGATAGAAAATCGTCACATCACTATAGGAACCGGCTCTAAGGTAAGCGACATACCAAGTTCCAAGGCAGCATCTTAGAGTGCAGGAATAAATAGGCTTTTCCCAACAGCATGAAAATTATTACTAACAGTTATGCCTGCAATGTATTTCAGTGTTATATCAGCCACCAGCACCTTCTTTGAACATGTTCCGCAGACGCAAGCAGTGTGTTAAAAGCCAAATCAGCCGAGTTTTATGATTTATTAACATTAGTAGGTACATGCAGATGTTAAAATATTTTTTTTTGTAAGATTTTTTTTGTAATATTGCCTTATATGTTACATTTAACATATTATAGATTATTACATCTATTCGTGTAATGAACTGTATTCTTATATGAAGATCTATGGTTATGGTAATTACTACACTATGTTTCTATCTACTATACGGCTATGTATAGACTACTACGAAACAATTAGGCCTAAGGCCTAATTTCACCAAAATATGTTAGACATTTAATATAATAAATGTCACATAACCTCAACAAGGTTCTATTAGATGACACATATACAAATACTTAGACTCACATCACATTTACATAAATAAGTCCATATTTATGTAATGTAACATAAACTCAAAATATATAAAACTCAAAGGTGACTGACTGACATAGTGATCTATCAACGCACAGCCCAAACCACTGGAGGGATCGGGCTGAAATTTGGCATGCAGGTAGATGTTATGGCGTAGGCATCCGCTAAGACAGGATTTTGATAAATTCTACCCCCAAGGGGATAAAAAAGGGGATGAAAGTTTGTATGAAACTTTGTCAATTTTAAAGCGATCGGGCTGAGACTTTGCATGCGTATAGCTACTATGACGTAAGCATCCCCTAAGAAAGGATTTTGATAAATTCTACCCCCAAGGGGATAAAATAGGGGATGAAAGTTTGTATGAAACATTGTCAATTTTAAACCGATCGGGCTGAGACTTTGCATGCATATAGCTACTATGACGTAAGCATCCCCTACGAAAGGATTTTGATAAATTCTACCCCCAAGGGGATAAAATAGGGGATGAAAGTTTGTATGAAACTTTGTCAATTTTAAACCGATCGGGCTGAGACTGCATGCATATATCTACTATGACGTAGGCATCCCCTAAGAAAGGATTTTGATAAATTCTACCCCCAAGGGGATAAAATAGGGGATGAAAGTTTGTATGAAACTGTGAAGTTTGTGTGGAAGTAATTGAATGCGCGGTCCAATTAACTCGAAACTCAGTATTAATAGTTTTGACAGAAAATAATTAAAGTTGTCGAAAATTGACCCCTGACGGGGCAAAAAGGGGTAATTCGGTTTTTAAGGGGAGGATTTAAACTTGAAACTGTATGTTACATTTTCACATCTAAAACCCTGAACTTCTGATTTGGCAAAGAGATAGATGGCATCCTAGGGAAGGACATACTTTTTATTAGGAGAGCACGTTCCCGTGAGATAATTTCCGAAATCAACGCGGACGAAGCCGCGGGCAGAAGCTAGCTAAGCTAAGCTATTACAGGCTTCGTCCATACTGATCCCTGGCCGCCCGGTCGCCCGGCCCTTATATATCTACCTACATGTAGGTATAGCTTGAAGGCGTGAAAGTATTAATGGTAAGAGAAGCATCATAACATCGTAGCACTTTTCCGACAAACTACCCTTGCAGCTAATAGGCATATAAAAAAACGGCTGAGTTGGGACTAAGGATCAGTATGGACTAATCCCAACTAAGTGACACATACAAATACTTAGACTCACATCGCATTTACATAAATATAGACTCTGTGTCTAAGCTATAGAGACGGTAACAACCACAGAACAGATAATCTGTTCTGTGGTAACAACTAATACTGCGTTCCTATCTTACTATATGACTATGACAAGACTACTACGAAACGATTAGATTTAGCCTAAGGCCTAATTTGGCCAGACTCTGTTAGACATTTAATGTAATGTAACACAAACTCAACAAGGTAGATGACATATATACAAATACTTAGACTCACATCACATTGACATAAATATAGACAAAAATCACATTTCTATCTTCTACTGACACAAAAACTAAAAGTCTAACATATCCGTTGACTAATTGCCACTCATTTACCCTAGACTACAAGAACTTCCAGTATTTTTAAGATAAGTAACACAGACAAGTCACAACGCTACTTGGACACAAATCACACACTACTTACACAAAATCTCATAGACAAGAGGCAAATTCCTTTTGCCCTTCGTCTGTTAAGCAGACTTATAAGTTAGGTAACAATAGAAAAAGTAATTGTGTCATTAGTGACAGTTGAGCTCATAGCTGTGGGTTCTACATGCGACTTTAATCCAATGCTAATCAAATAACATTCGTAAACATTTAACCGCATTCATAACGACAACGGAGCCCTTTACTGTGCGCAGTTCTACACGCACTTGCCGTATCGATACGTTGCTAATGTTCTGAACAAAGAATACATACGTCCCATCACTACAAACTGTATGCAGGTGCTGTTCGGGAACTGAAACCAATAACGATAAACTGTTCCTCCGAACCGCACGTTACGAAATTTTGTTTCAGTGCGGTTAGTGGAAGTGCTCACGTGCCGTTCGCGGAAGTGCCGTTCAAATCCGTGCTATAAGTGGAATACCTCATTTCACAATGCTAGATTCGCTTAGCTTTTCAGTGGCAAAACACTTAACCTAAACTTTTAGGTGTATTGATAAATGGGAATAGACACAAATCACACACACTAAGACACCAGTCGGACAGGTAGTAAGACACAAGTTAATACCATGTACAAAAAAAAAAATCGCCAGCCACGTACTCCAAAACTACGAAATTTCACGTTTTAGTGAAATTGCACAGACACAAATAACATACATGAAATAATTTGATAATAATATAAACCACAGATTAAAAAACAATCACAGAATTTAAAAAGCTGGCAAGGTGCTTGTTGGATATAAACGCGAAACTTCTCCCAAAAGTGACCTCCATATTAAAAATGCATTCATTTACGTTACACGTCCGTGTTTGGATCTCAGAAATTCAAAAGTGTACCAAATTTTAACTCAATCGGTTCATTAGATTCTGAGCAAAATGGCTGCGACAGACAGACCAAAACACGTGTGATTCTTTATAGGATCACTCGTTCAGTGCGGTGAGTTGAAGTGCTCAGGTGCGGTTAGGGCAAGTGCTGTTGAAATCCTCGTGTATTTGTCTATCTAAAAAAACTGAACTCTTATGTGTTCAGTTTTTTCACACGCGACGAACATAACCCTAAATGCCATCTAGTAATATAGCTCTTATAGCTACTATAAGATCTATAATACACTCCGTTTAAAATTAGGAACGGTGGGGGTTTGTGATTGTGGAACAGTCTGGATGACAACATGCTGCGAGTACCAGAACCGCCGATGACAGAAAATCTAGCAGAGCACCTTCCAGCGTTGGTACAAACCCAATTAGTACGACCCTGGTTGGAACGTTTGGGTGTGCTTAAGTAGAAGGAGTATCCGTTTACAATAGCGAGCTCCTTCCCGTTTACTCTTTTCACCCATTGCACTGAAAAGGAATGATTTTTGGTTAGTCGACTGGTGCAAATAATTAATTTAAATGATTGACTGACAAATAAATATGAAACTGAACTGAAACTCCCAAACCATGACAGAACAGCCCCAAAGTATAAAAACATTTAAAAATATTAAAAATAGTGGTCCGCCGGTGTCACTAGCAGGGACCAAGCTTATTGGTGGTTAGGTATTCAGATACAGGAACCTCCTCGCAATGCGAGCTGTATAGAGGAGTACTGCCTTCTGATTCAGGCCCTTGATCAAACCGTCTAACGAGAGCCTCGAGAGATGTTGATCGAGGCTTATATTATTGTTATAACAGTAGTTGGTGATAAGATAAACAAAAACAACATTGTGCGTAACATATTTTTACTGTTTAAAGAAAAGAACTGACTAAAACACCAATAATTAGATGCAAACGTTCAGAACAATACTGTTTATAAGATAAAAAAAAAGTAAAAAAACAACCAATTTACAGTAAAATTATGTATTTTTTAATTTTTTTTTTTTTAACTTAGGTATTTTTCACTACGTTTTCCATTATACTATAACAAACACATTCTTTTAGACTCTGAATGTGCATGATAGTTATGTGTAGATATGGCACCGGTATATTTCAATGGCAACCCGACATCAAAGGCTATTCCCGTAATCAAAAATGTTCAAAATCTAGTCGCAGTTTCATTTCAGTGACAATCAATGCCAAAAAATTTGCTAAAATTTAGAGAAAATACATATATCGCACCTTTAGAATTACAATGACGCAAGTGCAAAACATCGTTAAAATAAGTTAGAATACATAACTAATTTTACCGATGTTTTGCACTTGCGTGCGTACAAACGCTGTAAAAAGTGACAATCTTAGGGAACATTGACTCTTTTGTAATTACAATAAATACCGCTAGATGGAAGTAGCGTCAACGTCAAATTGAGCGAGGCTTGAAAGCAACAACGCCTGATTGTATTTCGAAAATTTGTATTAATTAAAATACAAAGTTATGTTTAACTAACATTAAAGTATATATAACTTATCTATAAATATTATCGTAATAAAAAGATAGGGGAAAGAGTAAAAATAAAGTTTCAAATGCATTTTTCTCGAGTGTATAGTATTTGCACTTATGTCATTGTGATTCTAAAGGTGTGATATTTTTGACAGATTGAAACTAATGTGACAATGTGAAAGTTATTAAAAATACGCGGAATTTGCCCTCAGATGAGGATATTGTCTGGTAAGGAATAACAAACCCCTCGCAGCAACCATTATAGGCGGCGGAAGCCAGTTTCCATAATTACAAAGTGGAGACAACAATACGACATTAAAATGAACTGAATATATCGTTCCTAGTCTACATACAAAAATTCAATCAAATATATCAAATAGTTTAGTCACGATAAAAACCCTTAGCAGGCCCATCATTACTATTTAGTTTGTTTGTGTTATGTTAAAATGTTATGATTTATGATGTTAGGATTGGTGAGGTCGATGTTAGGATTTATTTGATATTTTCAAAACACTCATAAGCATAGTTTATAGTACTCATACAAAACATTGTAAAACATTTTGGAAGTTTGTTTTTTAAGCCCAGATACTAATTTGACAGGTGTAATGTTAAATTTCTATACTAAAAAACGCAAACACAAAAGACTTAAATGTCAGATTTAGTATCTGGTATTAAAAACGAACTTTGAAAGAGTAGCGGTGGAGTTTCTTGTCCATTGTTCTCAACACTACCTTTTGGAAAAGGCGAATCAATTCTCTTTTTTTTTTTGTAAATTTTGACGTTTTATAGTGCCTTTTATGTACAGACGCCAGCACATCAAGCTACTACAATCTGTCAGATTTCTTTAATAGATTTTCAACTTTATCGCCAAAGTATTAAGGTTCAAGGTTGATTGGAAAAATTTGACAGTTTCGGGTAGCTTGACCTGCTGGCGTCTGTACCTCTTTGAAATAAATGATTCAACTTTGACTTTGGAGTTTGAGTATTGCCAGTGGTTCCATTTATTGTCATCTCAACATTGTATATTAACAAAAAAAGGTTTTATAATGTGACTACTTGATAATAAACCCCCTCTTCGAAATTGTAAAAATCGGGGGCGCATGAACGTGCTCCAACTTGGCTGATTTTAGTACCCGCTGCGAAGGATCGTCCTTATTGGTCGTTATGAACCTCGCTTTGCATTTATGTCCGAAGGTGCAAGTCCAGACGAGAGTCGAAATATTTTGTGTTTTGCAGTAAAAAGTGTAGCCATCCACAATCGCTAGTTCTATCTCGGAATTATATTTCTGTTTCTTTGTCCATGTCACTGTAACGAAGTATAATTTATCTGCATGAAATACGTCAGATATGCAATTAGAATCAAAACTAGCACTCTATGTGCTCATTGTTATTTAGTCTAGGCATGATTTTGTTGCTGTGAAAAACCTAAAAGCCTGTGGCCGCAAAAAAACGAATTTGATTGAAATTAAAATTATATTGCGGATAAAAGATACAATTGCATCTACTCTAGTATGTAGAAATACAGAACGCCACCTGTGACTATAAAGAAAGGAAAAAGAAAGAAAATAGATTTATTTAGCGCAGACTAAAAGACACAATACACCAGTAGGCCAATTCTCGTAATTTAAAACGTTCAAAATCTAGTCGCAGTCTCATCTCGGCGGTAATCAAATGTCAAAAACTTGTCAAAATGTAGGGAAATTAGAGGTATTTTTTGACAGATTGAGACTGAGCTCAGACTGTGAACGTTCTTATAATTCCGAGAATTGCCCCTCTGATACATATGCGATGGTAGTATGTGTGAAACAATATTTAATATAAGACCTCAATGTAGTATAATACTGAGAAATAAATAAATACAAATATATACATCAGATAAAAACAAAAAGATCAAAAATAAAAAGTGTAAAGTCCGATGTAAGAAATTAGCAGGAAAGTGTGCCTCACCCTCACGGTTGCGCCAAAAAGGCCCAGTTCAGCAAAAATGCCAGACAACTAGTGCCTGACGCTGGTTTTTGGACCTGACAACATACTCGTTTTGTTTCGTTTACTAAATCTTAATTCTAAATAAAAAAGCTATGCCTGATTAGGCGTAGCTTTTTTATTTAGAATTAAGATTTAGTATATAGCATCAGGCGACGGAGATTTCCGTCGCCTGATGCTGGTTTTAAAACGGACCTTACATTGAGTGGATGTAATGGATGTAAATACAGTCTTGTTATAATAAAATAATTTATGTGTAGCTAATGATAATACATACATTCATATTTGCATGTGTATGTACAATGCCTGAAATAAAATGATTTATTATTATTATAAACTCACGCCCTCTTCCCATGGGGGTAGGCAGAAATTCCAGAACACCATTACTAATGATAGTAGTTACTAGGAAATCTGAAACATTTATTACTTATTTTTTATTTAATGTTTATTGGTCTAGCGGCTAGACCAATAAACATTAAATTTTAAAATAAAATCCATTAGAAATTACAAATGCCGGTGGTGCATGTGAATGGTTCTCCTTAACGGACACTATTTGGCGCTCCGAGGGTGTTGCCCCATTTGTGAAGATCAATCTGGCTTTACACAAATTCCCGTAGGTGCAATTCCAGATATTTGTCTTTGCAAATTTCTTTTTACAGAAGAAAGTGTATCCGTTTATAATAGCATATTCCTTTCCGTCAGTTTTCTTCACCCATTGAACTGAAAATTAATAAACTGATTATAATTGTAATTTATAACGTGCAGGACTGCTGTGACATAAAAAAAAAACTATGTGAAAATGTGTGTGTGTTATTGTGTAGGCATTAAAATCGAAAACCGAGATAAAAAATCTTCACAAGAAAAAGAAGTCGACTTTATGTCAAGTTTAATAATTCCCGCAATTATGACAAGAAAATGATTGTACCTATATTAATTCAAGTCGCTACACCTTACATTTTATAAAATCCTTGAAAAATCATAAACTTCGGAGATGCATGTGTATGGCTATGGTTCTCCTTACTATTTGCCGATCCGAGGGTGTGACTTCGTTGGTAGCCATCAGCTTAGCTCTGCACGAACTTCCTAAGGTGCAAAAGATATTGTTGTTCATTTGTTTATATTTTACGACACAAGGTTTAATATTTGGATTATAGCTGAATTCGAATTACACTTTTATATTTAAAAAGTGACATTTTTAAACTTCGAAACAAAAAAAAAAAATCAAATTATCCAATCAAATTTTGACATAAAATCCATTAGAAATCACAAATGCTGGAGGTGCATGTGTATGGTTCTCCTTCACAGATACTATTTGGCGGTCCAAGGGTGTGACTTCGTTGGTAGTGATCAGCCTAGCTCTGCACAAACCACCAGACGTGCAATACCAGATATTCGTCTGAGCACTTTTCTTTTTAAAAAAGAAAGTGTATCCGTTTACAATAGCAAGCTCCTTTCCGTTAGTTTTTGTTACCCATTTAACTGAAAAAAAAAACGAAATCCTTATAATCCTTTTCCGACAGGAAAAAATACAAATTTATAAGAAAATATTTTATTCAAATGTCGCTGTGACCAAAGAACCGAGGCGCTTACGATAAAATAATATTAGAAAATATTATTGTTCGTTTATTTATTTACGACACAAGCTTTAATATTTGAGTTATAGCTGAATTCGTATTACACAAATTAAAAAATTATACTTTTTTAATAAGAAATTATTAAAAAAGTATAATTTTTTAATTTTGAATCACTTTATCACTAAATTATTACCACTGACCCAACAAACCTCATACTTTAATATAAATTCCATTAGAAATCACAAAAGTTGGAAGTGCTTGTGTATGGTCCTCCTTAATAGTCACTATAGGCGATCCGCGGGTGTGACTTCATTGGTAGTGAGCAGCTCTGCAAGTTCGTCCATTGGTGAAAGTGTATCCGTTTACAATAGTAAGTTCCTTTCCATTAGTTTTTGTTACCCATGTAACTGAAAAATATAAAATGAAATCGTTATCCTACCAATATTATAAATGTGAAAGTTTGTATGGATGGATGGATGGGTGTATGTTTGTTACTCTTTCACGCAAAAGCTACTAAACGGATTTGGATAAAATTTGGCACACAGATGGTTTATAACCAAGATAAATTATATAGGATAGTGTTTATCCCGTTATTCCCACGGGATCGAAACTTATACGGGAGAAACCACGGGGCGCAGCTAGTAAAAAATAAAACTAGTAATAAGCTACGACAGGAAGAATGGCAAAGGACAATGGTCGTGAAGTCTGGGAAAAAGAACCCAGGCCCATGAAATGTATTTCAGATTTTTGGTATTCATAATCTTTGTATACGTAGTGTTTGATATACCTAAAAAGCCATCTATCGGCGAACGGCACAAGCATTCTGCGGCGTGAACATCATGCGCCATCTTCCCGTTCTTCCTGTGGGTGGCAGCACCGTCGCAGCCAACTTCACTCTCCACGAAATATCGTTCACGGCTTTGCGTGTCTCTCAACAATTATTGTAAACTTATAAAAATATACGTTTATATTTCAAGCAAATAATAAAACTACTTCTTTGAAGACATCCTTGTACTCATCACATAAGGGAACGGCCTAACACGTAGATACACAACTTTATCACAAAGAAGAATAAATGTGTCCACAAAATCGTTCGTTATTAGGTACTTACGGCACCGTTCCAATCACCATTTATAAAATATAGCTAGTTCATATCAGTTCAAACTTCCAACCATACAAAAATTTTTACGAAAAGTCACAAAATTTCAATTTGTAAACAGTTCATTACAAACTAATCAACTGCCTACGCACACTAAATTAATCGATTACTACTTAGGTCTATTATTTTATTAGAACTGCGTCGCACTGTGTTCCACTGTGTCAACTCGTAACCGGCACTGTGTCACTTGAGTTTTACACTGTTCAGTTTTTTATACTACACAATGTTTATTTTTTACGAACTTACACACTACGCGTCGCGGTTTTAGTTATCCGGCTTCGAAGGACTAAATGTTTTTCTGATTTTACCGGAATTCAGATTTTTCTGAGGAGGGATTAATAAAATTCACGGATAGCAACTAACGATGTATTCAAGACTGAAAAATAAAGACAATGTAGGTACACTAATAAAAAATGTCTCAGTCGTAATGATGATTAGTGTTACGAATGAGACTAGCTGCGCCATCTAGTAGTGAAGCGCGTAAACAGTGATATTTATTAAACTTTGAACTACTTAGTCACGAATTTGTTTTCGCTGGGCCAATAAACCTCATACTTTAACATAAATTCCATTAGAAATCACAAACGTTGGAGGTGCATGTGTATGGTTCTCCTTAATAGTCACTATAAGGCGATCCGCGGGTGTGACTTCGTTGGTAGTGAGCAGCTTAGCTCTGCAAGTTCGTCCAGAGGTGCAATACCAGACAATCGTGTGTAGAGATTTCTTTTTCAAAAAGAAAGTGTGTCCGTTTACAATAGCAAGTTCCCTTCCGTTCGTTTTTGTTACCCATTTAGCTGAAAAAAATAATAAACTTGTTAGATTAATATAATTTGTTGATACAACCACGACAGAACTTCAGAACGAAGGACAAATTATTAAAAACCAAATAAATTTCCAAAAATATTGCTGTCACCGAGAACTTAGACCCCTTATAAAAAAATATATTTTAAAAGAGTTTAAAAATAAATAAATTCCTTATTATCATAGGGGCAGAAAATATTATCATATATTGATATGTGCTGCAATTATATCAGTCAGAATAAAATAAAATTTATTTGATCATCAAAATTAATATTTCACATCACAAAATCGTGATTTATAATGCTTATACAAACGCGATACTTCTGATATTGACAACATGATTATAACACATCAATCACCATCACCAACACCAATAATCAAAATATTTTCAAATAGAACAGAAATAGGACCAACCAATGCAAATTAATTACAAGATAGTAATTGTGTTTTTACGAATTAAAGAAATTAGTGATAGAAAGAAAAGGAAAGAAAGAAAATACTTTTATTTGCGGTAAACATGACGCAGAAAAAGAACACAAAAAAATAACAAGTTGGGGGAAATAATTATGCGTCACGTCCACGCAAAACGGCCATCCAAAACCGGCAACACAAAGACGTACATATGCATACTATAACAGTTTCATAGTATTTACACACAGTGACTTATGATTAATACAACTGACTTTGTCAATCATTTGTTCGCCAGGACAACATACCTTAAATTCTAACAAAAACCCCATTAGAAATCAGGAACGATGGAGGTTCATGTGTATGATTCTCCTTAATTGATAGTATTTCGCGTTTCGAGGGTATGTCGTCATACAAGAACATGATACTGGCTCTACAGGTTCTTCCGAAGGTGCAATACCAGGTATTCTGTCGAGGACCAATTCTTTTACAGTTGAATGTGTATCCGTTTACAATAGCAAGTTCCTTTCCATTACATTTTTTCACCCATTGAACTAGAAATAATAAATTCGTTTTATCAAACTTTACAAGACTAGACATATATGTATAAATGGTGAATGAACGGAAGAGATGATTAATAGAGATGTACAGTCACGAGCATAAGTATGTATACACTCGGCTTTATTTAAAAGCGATTTACTCCTTTATATTTTAATTAAATTTTGTGTTGTTATGAACATAGCATTTTAGAACCCATAGGTTTCTGTAATGTGTTATATTTCAACATTGTATTCGTTATTTTACGAAAAAATCGCAATTGAAAGTTGCCAAGTGTTGACATATTGGTGCTCGTGACTGTACAACCCGCAAGAGTTAACTTGAGACTTCGCTCGGATGACGTAAGCTGGCGGTACTGAGGCGTCGATGGCCAGAGCGATAACAGTGCGGGAGTTGGGAGGGACCGCTCGGGTCTCAACTTAACTCTTGCGGGTAGTATGGAAGAAGACATGCTGCCCGAGCGCAAATAAATTGGGATGAGGGCGAGAGGATGATGACGATAGCAAAACATTAACAAAATCAATGAAGCGTGATTTATTATTGTTATACCAATTAAAACTAAGAACATTTACAATGAATTGAGGAATTCGTTTGAAAATGCTCGATACAAATTAGATTTACTGGTTGATAATATTACAATTACAAGATATTGTGTTCATTTATTAATGAAAGACTTTGGTAGAAGGCTGATTTTGTTTTTATTGTCAAGAAATCCATTAAAAATCTCAAATAACATATGTTTATGCATATGGTTCTCCTTGGTTGCCTTTACCATGGTCCAATAGGCCATATAGAAGACTGCCAGAATTCAGCTCCAGTTTTGCATCCAGTCTAAACAATTACACCTCTCTCTCTCTCAAAAATAAACCTGTTTATTTTGACAATTACAGTTGAAAAAACGTTAAAATGAAGGTACTAAAATGTCTTATATTTAACTTTAAAACCCATTTGGTTTCATCTAGTCATAATTCTAATACAATACGGCCAATGAATCTGAACTTTGTGCAGAAGGCTGCGCAGTCACATTTATTGGGAACCAAATGGTGACATGAGGCGAGTGTGAGAGAGAGAACATACGCAACAGTTCGGAGAGCATAATGTTCAGACCGGCCATGGTTCATCGGCCATATTGTGCCTACGCCACAATTTGCCCTTAGCGCCACGAACCGCCAGATTTTCTCCTTTTAAAATAAAAAAATCCATTACATATCTCAAAGGACTGAGGGTCATGCGTATGGTTTGTCTCCTTAATGGACAGTATTTGGCGTTTAGCAGGATTAACGTCATTTATGAAGACAACACTAGCTTTGCAAGTTCCGTAGGTGCAGTACCAAGTGTTCAGCCGAGGTCTTAATCTCCTGCAGTAGAAAGTGTATCCATTTACAATAGCCAGTTCCTTTCCATTAAATTTTTTCACCCATTGAACTGAAAAAATCAGATTATTACTAACACTAATCATCATAATCAGCCTAGCATTTTCCCAACTATGTTACATTGCACCGGATGCAGCTGAATACCAGTGTTTTAGTTGCTATAGTGTTGCTATCGGAGGTATTCGGATGCTCTTTATCCGTAACGACTGTCAAAGATCTACAAATGACAGCCGAAATCAACGGCTTAACGTGCTTTCTGAGGTACGGATGAATCTCGGTATGTAATGAATGGTCACCCATCTACGGACCGACCTAAGCAAGCGTTGTTTAACCTTGAAGATCGACCCGTGCGGCTGTTATTAGTTAGAAATGAGCCACAAATATTAGTGTACTTTATTTGAATTACAGAGTTCGATCACAATAATCATAGCCTGCCAGAGGCAGAAAAACAGTAATTTTGTAGGTTTGTATAGAAGTTATTTAGATCATAATTATAGTTATATTAAAATGTTACTGTCATCAAGAAAACGAACATATACGTCACATTTTTCAAGTTGCCAAAAAATTAATAAGTATGTAGGTCATCGTACAGGTAGGTATGGTGTTTATATATATTTTTTTAATTTACATTTTCATAAGGAAACATCAGAAAATAGGTATAAGTGGAAGGAGGGAAGGTAGCCGTCTGTGTCCCTTTGCCCTGCAGCGGGCAGTAAGGGTTTATTTATAAACGACGATTAAAGTTAACTGATGATTAAACTTCATAAATGTAATATGTTTTTTTTTTTTTGAGGATGTGAAATCATCAAATGACCCCCTCCCGCTGTGGGTGGAGCAGAAGGGAGTGTCAGACTCTTACTGACTGAAACCCACCCGTGTTCCTTCTTTAGCCCTTTATGTTCCAGGGCAGCGGTAACCCTTTCGGACGATCCCGCTACCCTGGCAGGCTTCGGCCCTATTGGGCCCCGTCACTCATGCTGACATCTCTAATGTAATATGGTTACACAGTCACTAATCACTACTTAACTTTAAGTAACATTTATGAAAATCATTTACAATAGAAAGCTGGTCATTATCCTTTTATAATGACCAGCTCTTTTCCGTCTGTTTTTTAAGTGATTTTACACAATAATAAATACTGAGGTACTCATACTAATACACAATGATATCAAAACACAATGTCCCGTCATTAAGAACCCGTATTACAAAAAAAAAACATACAACATAAAAATTAAAACTGACATTAATTGACTAGAATGTGTTGTTTTTATCACTGATTAAGACAACCTTAAAGTTTAACATAAAATCCATTATTAATCACAAACTTTGGACGTGCATGTGCATGGTTCTCCTTAACTGAACATATTTTGCGCTCCGAGGGTGTGGTGGCATGGACAAAAGTCAGCCTGGATTTACACGAATTTCCTTTGGTGCAGTACCAGACACTTGTTCGCAAAAATTGTTTTTTGCAGAAATATGTGAAGCGGTTCATAATAGCAAGCTCCTTCCCGTCAGTTTTTTTTACCCATTGAACTGTAAATAAATAAACTCATAATAATCATAGCGTGGAAAAATATTTAACACTACTTACATATTTAAAAAAAAACACGTTTCTTATAAGATTATAAAATAATTTAAGTTTATTTTTATTATTTGTTGTTACAGCAGTCATAGTAGTATCCACTCTGAAAATTGCAAATGTCTACCTATTATGGTTCAAATTTAAAGATACAGCCCTGTGACAGACTAACGGACAGATGGACGGACGGACTGACGGACAGCGGAGCCTCAGTAATATGACCCCGTTGGCAAGTTTTGGGTATGGAACCCTAAAAAACTAATTTCATTCGTAAGAAGAGTTAATTAACTGCGAAATAATGTTCAAAGACGAGTTTATTTATTTATTTACGATATTATTGTTACAATAAAGTTCCATTAGATTCAACACTCGTATTACACTCACTTTATCATTCGCGTTAGCCACCGGGGGCCCAGTAAACCTTAAGGTGGATGCTCCAAGGTAGCCCGCGAAATTCAAATTTTCTTATGTTTTTTGCAATTTGCTGGTCAGTACTAAGTTGTACTTTGATTAAAATATGATTCGCGGCCGTAACAAATATGTATTCACAGAATTAATAAGGGGCACCCGCGAAATTCTATTCTACTCACTATTTCATGAAATATCAATCAATAGGATTATATGAACTTAGAGGGTTTTTTTTTATGATTTTATTGATTATAATTCTGTAAATACATACTTGTTACGCTCGCGAAAACATATATTGTTTAATATACACCCGGCAAATTGCAAAAAACGTAAAAAAAAATCTTAAACTTTAATATAAAATCCATTAGAAATCACAAACTTCGGAGGTGCATGGTTATGGTTCTCCTTAACTGACCATATTTGGCGCTCGGAGGGTGTAGCGCCATTGGTAACGATCAGCCTGGCTGGACATCCTCTTCCCTGGGTGCAGTACCAGATACTCGTCCGCGAAAATCTCTTATTGCAATAGAATGTATAGCGGTTCATGATAGCAAGCTCCTTCCCGTTTGGTTTCTTTACCCATCGCACTGAAATATTTAAGGAATGACTTATTAAGGCTAAAGTAAATTCGGGCGGTACATTTTCCATGAACCAACGCACTATATAGGCGGGTCAGAGCGCACGTTTTTGTATTAAAATGCGTTGCACTGCGGCCCATTGTGGCTGGCTTTACTCATTGTTTCGGTGGGTTAAAAGCAGAACACATTTGAGGGGCAAATCCCGTATTTTTAAGAGCATTCTCTGCTATGTGCAATTTGTCAAAAATACTCCAAGTTTTCCTTGATTTTCGACAAGTTTTTGACATTGGCTGTTGCTGCGATTAGATTTTGAACGTTTTTAATTGCGGGAATTGGCCAACAGATGGCAGCACATCATACGTCATAGCTGTTTATCTATGACTTCAGAAACGTAATTATTTTTTAAAGAGATACTTTGGAACAAGTGTAATTCGTAGTTCATTATTTATTCATCTAAGAGACATTATAATGTTATTTGTTTTTTTTTTAAATCTAACGTAGATAATGTATACCTATACTTTTTTTATCTAACCGATAATATAATATTATTTTTTATCTACAGATAATATTTTTTTTTTTTTTGCTTGTATCAAAACACGATATCGAGTGATGTGTAATTTATAAAATAAAGTTTTATTTACCAATGAAAACCATTTTATAATTCATTACAACTTTAATCAGCTATATAATCACAAATATGGAAAATAACAAAAAATCAACATTTATATTAGCAAAAAAAAAATACAAAGTTATACGAACCACTAATTTTGGTTTCGTGGCACATTGGCGCCGATTCCCTTGTTCCCAAACTAAACTAAATTTAAGTTCAGTGCATCTTTTTCTTTCTATTTCATAAAGAAAAGGACAGAAGATAACTATTAGTTTAGTCCTGTCGAATTAGTCAGCGCCAGACGTAAATTGACCTATTTTTAGCAGCCATGTTTGTAATCACGTCTAAACTGTCTATGATGGAGAATCTTAATTTGATCTTTTATTCTTTTCTTAATGAAAAAGAAAGAAAAAGGTGCACTGGACTTAAATTTAGTAAAGTTTGTGAACAAGGGAATCGGCGCCATTATCTACTGTTACTGTCAGCCTGCATCATCCCACAGCTGGGCAAATGCCTCTCCCCATGACTTCCAGCTCTTTCGATCCAGGGCTAAAGTGGTCTGGTCGTTTGTTGTTTGCCGAAGAAGACGGCGGGACGAGCTAACAAACGACAAGTGGTCCCTCATCTAATCGAGTAAAAAACGTAAGCTATAAATCAAGTACCTATAATAATTAATAAATGATGACAAGAAATGGAATATAAAACAAGTACATAAAAATAGAACAGTGATACGTAACACACAATTATTTTCCATTGCATGCATGCAGAGCAGAAAAACCACTAAATACAACGGAAGGCATATCCCTCGATATCCGTGGTGTTGTTCGATGTCCCCGAAACTTTTCTGCGTGTTTTGTGGTTCCGTTGTCAGTTCTGGAAAGAAAGATTCGTTAATATTAATTGGACGGAGAAGGCACAGCACAAGAAAAGGTGGAAGAATATGGGGAAGGCCTTTGCCCAGCGGTGGGGCAGTAAAGGTTAGCGGAAAAAAATAATTAACGGAGCCTCAATAAATTTCAATCATTTACTAAACAGAAACTCTGTCCGAGTCTTCCAACGCTTCATCTTTCGGTACGTGGTCACCACTCCAGAACCTTTCGGCCCCACGGGCATCTGTTCGCACTGCCACCTAAGCTAGGCAGGTTGATTGATAAAAAAGGATTATAACAAAACTGCCTATGCTGTTAACGGATCTATTATGATTTACTAGATAACACAACACAGTTTTTTACTTAGAGACTTGTATTTGATGATTTTGATTATAATTCTGTAAATAAATATTTGTTATGGCCGCGAATCATATTTAGATCAACATACAACCTGATACTGGCCTGTACGCTGCGGCTACCTGCGGCTACCTTGACGCTTTCTCCTTAACAATTCATAAAACTAAAAAAAACTTAAAAACTAAACTCCTGGACACGGCTCGCATGTCAGGAGGTTCCTCTCTTTGGAGCCCTGAACGCCGCTTGGACCCTGTCCCCGATACCGGTGGGCTACTATTTTTTATAGTCTAATATTTAAAAATATAATGTATATGTATTTATTGAAATAAAGGAATAAAATTAGTAACATTAAAACGAACAATGTTAATTTATTACATAAAAAAAAACACGGAAATTAAAACAAAACCTTTATGTAGGTAAATATTATTTATTTGCTTCAAAGTAACATAAGATTTGCTGAATAGCTTATTTTACGAAAATACCTCAATTTCATTAAACATACATAATTTACAATATGATTTTCATTCGTCTCTATGAGCATTGTTCTGCCAGGGGAGGAAACATCTATTATAACATTATATAAAATCACAGCTGTTTGTGAAGGATTAGGGCGAGGTGCTCCTAAAGTATACATTTCGCCAGTATTGTTTAAGTTCCACGTAATAGAGGGTGGGCCTAATAAGCCTTATTATTATTATACCTTAGAGCAGTGGTGGCCCAGTGGTAACGGCCGCGACTTACGACTTGTAGGTCGTAGGTTCGAACCTAGACAGGCGCTTTACCCCTCTCAAAAAAGGAAAACATCGTGAGGAATCCGGCATGTCCTAGAACCAAAAATTCGAAGACATGTGCCATCTACCAACCCGCACTGGGCCCGCGTGGTAGATTACAGCCCACTCCCTCTCACCGAGAGGAGGCCTGTGTCCCAGCAGTGGGTTCATTATAGGCTATTATTTTTTTATACCTTAATATAAATACCATTAGTTATTAAAAACTTTGGAGGTGGATGCGTATGTTCAAGCTTTGCTGATACCACGCTTCTTAGTAAAGGGTTCAAATTATTGGTAAGCACCATTCTAGCTCTGCATCTCTGGGAGTTGGTGCAGCACCAAGTGTTCTTGTTCGCAAATTGTTTTCGGCAATAGAAAGTGTAACTATTCACAATAGCAATTTCTTTACCGTTCACTTTTCTTGCCCATTGGACTGGAAACAAAATATAATCATTTATTTTTAAAGATGGTTTATTGAAAGGCGTGTCTTTTTTATGTTGTTGGGTAGGAATAAGATAGACAGGTACATCTTTATAAAGTGCAAACAAAAAACATAGATAAATGATAACAAATTACATGATTATAAAGAAAATATAAGTCAACAATGATTTTAAAAAAAACGCGTGCAGCACAGTACACGTGATAGAAATGAAAATGAAAATGAAAAAAAACTTTCTAACAAAAAATTGAACCGCCGAAAAAACTGAAAAGCAAAAAATAATAAACCTTTTTTATTTAACCTTAATAAGGTAAGTTCTTAAACTAATGTAAGTATACCTAAGTAATTTTGAGTCGGCGCCAAACAATCAATAAACAAAGATCGCTAAATTGCCTTAAATTTAAACGGCGCTGACTCAAAATTATTTAGGTATACTTACATTAGTTTAAGAACTTACCTTATTAAGGTTAAATAAAAAAGGTTTATTATTTTTTACTTTTCAGTTTTTTCGGCGGTTCAATTTTTTGTTAAAAAGTTTTTATTTTATAGTTTTTTGTGGCTATACCTAATCTACTAATTGTTTGCCAAAGGGCAGGAGGCATATGTGGCACTGAATAGAGTAATAATACACCACTCAGCATTAAAATCTGTGAGTGAACAATAAATCACCCTTATTTTCCCACCCTTAGGGTTGGATTTTCTTTTTCAAATTTATATGGGACCAACTTTGGGGTATACCCTTTCCAATAAAGAAAGAATTATCAAAATCAGACTACTCTGTAAAAAGTTATGCTTGGTCATACATAAAAAAAAATATATACGTGTCGAATTGAGAATCTCCTCCGTTTTTTTTCGTCGGTTGAAAAAAGTATAAGAGAGATTTAGTTTGAGACAGAGAGAGAGAAGATCATTCTTCTCTCGCAGGTAACGAAATGTTTTTATATTATCCGTTATTTAAAGAACTAGGTTCTTCATAAATAATTACAATCTATCCTATAGATAAGACTAATAAGCAATTTTAATCTAACTTAATTTTTTACGTGATAATTATTTTATATCTTAGAATAGTGTTGATTGTACTTTACAGAAGTCCGTTGGACTTTCGTAGCTTGGTGTATAAATAAAATCCTGTATATGTATTGTGCAAATCCTCTTTTGATTTTCTTACCCTTTTTATCTGACAGGCAAATGATTAAGCTTAGTTACCGCGCGCTTACGTCATCTGAGCGAAGCCTCAAGTTAACTCTTGCGGGTTGTACAGGCAAACTCCGCAAGCATAAAATAAATTTTATATACAAATAATTCTAATTAATGTAGTTTTAAATGACTTATCTAAAAGTCTAAGTAATTAATACTAAGTACCTACTTGTTGAGACCATTCCTCCCAACATCATCGCGCGCCAGCGGCAGTGAACGAGGGACGCCGAGGCAGCGGAGAGCTAGCCGACCGGCGCCGTCCGGCTGCTAGCCTGCTGCGACACACAAGTCAGCTGTTGCACGCCTCCCCGCACGGCTACGCTTGCGCGTTGTCTAACATATTACTTGTTTTACATATTTTAACCGACCGTTGTAATTTATTATTTATAATCATTATACTTGTTATACAGGCCACTATTCTATCTTCTTCTTTTACTACACCACTTGCTATCGTCGCGCACATTGCCACTGCCCGCGCGTCGCTCGTTCATTGCCGCTGGCGCGCGATGATGTTGAGTGCAGTAATCTCAACATACTTATATTTAATTTAATGTTCTGTGTCTTGCAAATATTAATTACTTTACATACATAGTATTGTATACAATCAAGTATTTTCTAACTGAACAGACAGCTGTGCTGCTGGGGAGTATGTTGCGCCACTTTTTCTTCCCAGCGAAAGCCCTAGGAGGTGGTGAAGGGCGGGCGTTTTGGGGGATTGCTTTTGTAATCTTTTCGTTCGAAAAGTGCTGATTCTCAGACTAATTTTAATAAATGTCTTTTGATTTTGATTATGTAAACAATGCATAAAATACGCGCTTAGACGTGGCGTTGCGGACACCAACCCGTATCACCTATGCGTAAACCGATTTCCTTTCAACCGGGAAAATGAAGACCATTACACCTTGACATAATATCCATTACGCAAAACAAATTGCGGGGGTCTATGGTTGTGTTCCAGCTTAGCTCTTACCAAGACCCTTGCGTCATTATTGTTGGTGATCAGCTGAGCTTTGCAGATGTGTCCGGAGGAGCAGCTCCAGGTGGTAGTGACCTGCCGTCGCCAGTGGCGGTAGAATGTGTATCCATTTACAATAGCAAGCTCTTTGCCGTCTCTTTTTTTGACCCAATACACTGAAAAAGAAAAAAGGTTAATACTACGTGTTACTTGCGTATGGTTGGGAATATTTCATACCATAGTAAATATATTGACCAGTCAGCACGGTGGTAGTAAAGGTGAAGCGTTCATATACTTAAGTATTACCACTCAAATTGGGTTACCGAAAAAATATACAAATTAATTGTGCAATCAGAGTTTATTATCGAAAAAATATAAAAGTATGATTAAAAATCATTTTAATACAGGGTGACAGGAAAAATCAGCAATTCCATACAATTTGACCGCGTAGGTATTGTACTTTTGAAGGAAGCAGCTGAATTAAAAAACAATTTATATGCTAGCCCACGCTGTCCCTCTCCTGGGCAAAGGCCTCCCTCCACTTCTTCTATCTTTCGCGAGCCCGCGCGTCCTCCTTCCAGTTTTGATGCAACCTATCCAGCTCGTCCCGCCTTCTCCTACGTGGTCTGCTGCGACCTCGTCTCGCTGTTTCAGGGCACCAATTCTGTGCTATTTGAGCCTACAGTTTGACTGGCATGCGGCAGACTTGTCCTGCTCAATCCCCTTTAAGTTGGGCAGCCTTTTGAGTCACGCCAGCTATTTTTCTTTTAAAGCGCAGTATTGTGTTTAAAAAACAATAACGGAGGAAAAATTTCTGGGTGGTCTAGAATCATGTACTGAATCCATGGTAAAAGTTTGTGCATTAATGTCCCTGCCACCCTGTATATGTACCAGTGGGCAACGTAAGTTTTTATCTAGAGCACAAAAACAATTATATACAGACTGCATACACTTGTTTACATCTAAGCACACGCTCGAACGTATAGTTGTCAAAATGAAAACACAGACACAATAACACAGCTACGGAGAATAGTGATTCTCCGTAGCTGTTGTATTGTGTGTGTGGCGATTTCGACTACGGTCACTAAGTATTTGTGTTTCAAATAAATTCATTATTTCACCAAAAAGCCTTTAACAATATCCTTATGACTAAAGCATAAAGCAAAAAAGGCTTAATACAAAGGTCAATATTTAAATACTCTGACTCCTAAACTATGTGTTAGTTCCTGTGACTTAGGAGTCCATTGACTCGTGGACTCCTAAGTCAGTTAGGCGTCAGTGTATTAAATATTGACCTTTGTATTAAGCCTTTTTTGTTTTATGCTTTAGTCATAAGGATATTGTTAAAGGCTTTTTGGTGAAATAATGAATTTATTTGAAACACAAATACTTAGTGACCATGATAGTCGAAATCGGCATGGTAAGTATGTCTATAATATTACAATTGCTCATTATAGTTTGATATAATGTCCGTTGGCAATTACATAGTTTGTAGGCCCATGGCCGGTGTGATCCATTCTAGATTTCACTATGACCCTGGACGTTGGAGTATCGTCGTTGGTGAGGATTAGCTGAGCTTTGCAGGGCCTTCCGAATGAGCATCTCCAAATGTTTGTGAACCGACTTCGCGAATGACAATAGAATGTGTAGCCGTTTATAATAGCAAGTTCTTTGCCGTTCGGTTTCCTTGCCCATATCACTGGAAAACAGAAAAGATTATTTCAAGTGTCTTTCTCTTAAATGAACCAGAAGTATATCTGAAAGAGAAGATTTACTACCGTGGTGATAAATATTGCTTACAAAAGGTGAGGTGGCTGGGACAGACTGGATGCTTATGGCGTAGAACATAGTGTTGTAGTGCAGCTTAGGAGAGGCCTATGCCCAGCAGTGGACCATAGACCACCATAGTCCACTCACACAAAACAAATATTTTGTCAATCAACAAAATATTTGTCTTTTAATTATTAATACTAATATTACATATTGAAAAACAAATATTCAACTCCTCTCTGATAAAAAAAAATAAACTAATTGTGTAATCACATAATTTTATTTTAAATATAACCTTTGATTTTTTTCAAAACGTAATAAAACTGCATTCAATTTTTTACCAAAGAATACTGACAAAAAAAAAATGAATTGTGCCCTAAAGTGAATTAAAATGTGGTCAAATTAGTAGGTCACTGTTTGGCAAAATTGAAACTGTAGGCATTGATATTAGAAAGATTATTGATATTGATATTATTGTAGAATATTTGTATGACCTACATGTATTTGTTCCGAGTCTGGGTGTTTTTCTATCTATAATATGTATGTATTTACAAAAAAAAAAATGTATATAAGTAGTTTATCAGCCATCTTGTTACCATAACACAAGCATTAGGTTGCTTAGCTTGGGACTAGATGGCGCTGTGTGAAATGTCCAGGGATATTATTATTATTATTGATATGAATACAAAAACCCCAAACTTTCTTTGGAGTACTTATGTAGATATAACTATAAAAAGTTTAGACAAGAACATCAGTTTCATCATGGTCTTGGTAGTTCTGCGAAATGTTTACCGCCAATAAACGTATTTACTTCTGCTTACGCAAGTTTCTATATTACAAGGTTCTCTCTATTAAATATCCGAACGAAAACGTCAACGTCATGTCGCCAAGTGCCTATCCATCTATCCCTCTCCCTATCATTACGTCCATACGCGACAGAAAGAGAAAGCGCCAACCGACTACCGCTTCCGGACTACGTGGAACAAACCACCAGCGGAGGGACAGAGATTCAACTTCACTTGTAATCGAACACTTACCGCTCTCGCACCGCAAGCTAACCGCTAAGCTTCGCGACGCGCTCGCGCCGCGGAACATACCAAAACCGCATAAATTAAATTAAACCAATTCACGAGTGTCGGCCGACACAGAACCAGGAAGAAGCAGAGAAACAAAAGCTACCGGACGCCGGTCTGCATATCAGCACGGCACATGCAAAACCACCAAGTAAGTCCTTAATTGTTTCCTACCCCCTTGTGTGCAGGCGACATGACATTCGTTCCAAAATAATTACACAACGCTTATTGGTCCTTCGACAGCCGCAATAACCCAACTTATTCAACATAAGTTTTTGGTCCATTCGAGTCGGATTCAAAAAATCAGCATTCATAGGTCCCATACCTAAGAATTTAGGCAAATACCTAAGTTCGTAAAACCGCCATATTAAACGAACGCGTACTAACGTTCGTTCATTCCGCTAGGTACATATTTCACTGAGAACCATTGTGCCAACTTAATATTGCTCCTACTGCATTACAATAGCATAGGTCAATATTAAAAAACCGCTTATTATCGTGAGTTAGTTCGGCAAACTTGCCTACTAACTTATTTATAACCAATTACTTCTTACTCACTTACAATAAAAATATTTGTTGTAAGTCTACCCGCTATACTTAATAATTTTTATCCGTTGTATTTTCAACAATAACCCATTATGGAAGAACTAAAAATGAAGATAAAATTACTTCAAGCTAAAAATCAAGCAATCTTTGAGCGTTTATCGTCATTGTATGAAACTTCAAAGAAAATAAATACAATTAATATTGAGCTTCGTTCGGCGGAAACGTTCATGGCGGACACTCAAATACTCTCGATCACTCGTCAGGAATTTAGTGCTAACTTAGACAAAATAAATACATATTCTTTACAAATAAATCCTGATTATACAATCGATTATAACAGTCAAATATCATTTGACGGCGTTTACACCCGTGTCGAAAGAGTTCGTTCACTTGTCGCCGCGAGGTCTGCAAGGTCAACGGATGACTCAACTTGTGATATCGTGAAACAATCTAAATACTCGATCAAACTACCCCCAATTCAGATCCCATTTTTTGATGGTAGGATTGAAAACTGGCCTGTTTTCTACGAATCATTTAAGTCAAACATCCATAGTAATATAAATCTTACAGATTCTCAACGAGTGCAATACTTAATGGGTAATCTGAAAGGAAACGCATTACAAATTACTGCCGGAATTATTCCATCGGGCGAAAATTATAAATCCATTTGGAACAGTTTGGTTCAAAAGTATCAAGATAAACGAACACTAGGGTCACATTACATGTCTAACATATTAAACATTAAACCTGCAAGTAATAATTCCACCTCTTTAAATAGTTTTATTGAAAGTTTTCACGCGTCTGTTTCGGCACTAGAACAATTAAAAATTAACGACTTAAAGGATTTCATACTATTAAATTTAGCCTTGAAAAAATTGGACCCCGCTACCTTATATTTATTTGAGATGCATATGAGAGAGGAGGAGATTCCAACTTATACGGATTTCGTTGAATTCATAAAATCGCAAGTTAAAATATTGGATAGAACTGTTTCGTCTCGAACTGTATCAGTGAACAAAAATAATTATCGTAATCAGTCACGTGATAGTACGGTGCATACCTTTGTTGCTTGTGACAATAACCAAACTTGTTCACACTGTAATGGAAGTGATCATTGGAAGCTTTATATGTGTCCAACATTTCAAGCACTATCAGCCAATTCACGTTTGGACTTTATTAAAAACAAACGTGGATGTGTAAACTGTCTTAGCTCAACACACACGGCTTCACAGTGTAAGTCAATACATACTTGCAGGACATGTAACAAGAAACATCATTCGCTTTTACATCTGGAGCAAATTACTCAACGGTCGGGATCGAGCGACGCTGTGCCTAGTTCCGCGCATTCACAACAGGTGGCGCTGTGTGCATGTTCACGCGTAGGTACAGATTTACCGCGCACAACCGTATTACTGTCGACCGCACAAGTATACGTTGACAACAGATATAATAGATATGTTTCTGTAAGATGTTTGATCGATAACGCTTCGCAAAACAACATAATTACGTCAGCTTGTTGTAAGAGACTTCAATTAAATATTATACCGCTTTCAAATTCATTTATAAAAGGAGTAGGAACCTCTTCGCGGCCTATTATAGGTTACGTTGAGATAACAGTTACTGCTAAAAATAAAAATAATTCCTTTAAAATAACCGCTCTTGTGGTTGACTGCATAACTGACAAATTACCATCTCACTTTGTTGATACCTCTGCAGTGCAACATTTGTTCAAATTACCGCTAGCCGACCCCCTGTGGCATATGCCTGGTGATGTTGAACTACTTCTAGGGGCAAAGCTGTTCCCATATTTATTACTCAACAATAAAATTATTTCACCTACCGCGCCATCCGCTATTGAAACCGTGTTCGGTTATATTCTTATGGGTGAAGTACCCGCTAGTTTATTTAATAATAAAAACGAAGTACCCACTAGTTCGTTTAATAATAAAAATAATATCGCTGATTTAAATACCGCTTCATATTTTTCTACCGCGTTGAATATAGATGATTCTCATTGTTTTCTGTCGTTAGACGAATCTTTACATAAATTCTGGAACATTGAAGAAATACCCTCAAAATCTTTTATGAGTCCCGCTGAACGGGAATGTGAACAGCTGTACGTTTCTACGGTGTCACGTGACTCCAGCGGTAGGTACTGTACTGCGTTACCATTTTGTAAGAATCCAGATTCACTCGGAAATTCTTATGCTGTCGCTTATCGACGTTTTATTCACTTGGAAAAAACTAAGCTTCGCGACCCTGCTTTGCGCGCTAGTTATAACGAAATAATCCAAGAATACCTTAATCAAAATTATTTAACTGAAACTACACCTAGTGCGGCTGATCAGACTGTAGGTTATTATATACCGCATCACCCTGTTATTAGGAATGATAAACAAACTACTAAAGTTCGCATCGTCCTTGACGCGAGCGCCAAGTCTCATAATGGCGTGTCATTGAACGATTTGTTACACACAGGGCCTAATCTACAGGCTGACATATTTTTATTACTTTTAAATTTCCGATTATTCCCTATTGCAGTCACAGCTGATATAAAACAGATGTATCTTCGAATTGCTGTTATCGATGAGCATCGAAAATATCAGAAAATATTGTTTCGGTTTAATACCGCTGAACCTGTTCGCGAATTTCAATTTAACCGAGTGGCGTTTGGCCTTAAGCCCAGCCCATATTTAGCAATGCGAACAGTCCGTCAACTATCAGAGGATGAAAAACATCGATTCCCGCGCGCATCCATTGTCGCTTCGCATGAGTTATACATGGATGACTTGGCTAACTCGACCTCCACTCTGGAGGAAGCCAAGATTCTCTCCGCTGAACTTATCGCCTTATTTAAGGCTGGGGGCTTTGACCTTACTAAGTGGGCAAGTAACTCCTTGGAACTACTAGATTCTATTCCACACTCCAACCGCTCTTCTATTAACTTTTCTGACGGGGATAACTTAAAGATTCTTGGACTCAAATGGATTCCTTCCGAGGATTGTTTCACCTTTACTACATCTAACTTGGATAAAAGTTGTACTAAACGTTCCATTCTTTCCACTGTTGCCCGTCTGTGGGATGTTCTGGGTCTAGTGGCTCCCGTGGTTTTATTCGCGAAATTACTCATAAAGGAATTATGGAAATTAAACACAGATTGGGATGAAACTCCACCCGATTCTATTGTACTTCTCTTTCAAAAGTTTAAAGAGCAACTGCCTTTACTTTCCTCTTTAAAACTGCCGCGTCATGTAGCCGTTACTAAGGGTTGCGTGACAAATATAGTAGGTTTTGCTGATGCCAGCTTGAATGCGTATGGCTGCGTCATATACTTACATGTTACTGACACAAATGGCAACGCACACGTAACTTTGGTGTGTGCTAAATCCAAGGTTGCACCTGTCAAGGTCGTATCTCTGGCTCGTCTAGAGCTTTGCGCCGCTGTACTCTTGTCAAGCTTAATTAAGTTAGTTTATGACACTTACCGCTCTCGTACCGCTATTAATAAAATATTCGCATTTTCCGATTCTACAATTACTCTTTCATGGATTCATTCCTCACCGCACAAATGGAATATTTTTGTTAGCAACCGCGTCGCTAAATGTCAAGAAAACCTTGATCCTAAGCATTTTTTCCATATTAACGGAAAAGAAAACCCTAGTGACTGTTTGTCTCGAGGTCTTCTACCTGAGCAGCTACTAAATCACAATTTGTGGTGGCATGGACCTGAGTGGCTTCTACGCCCAACTGCTGAGTGGCCTATCAGTCCGTTTGTTTCCTCATGTAGCGAGCAGTTGCCTGAGTTTAATAATAAATCGCTAACCTTAGTATCTACTGTATCAGAACCTAACTTAATATATAGTGTTAGTCAAAAATTTACATCATTAAATAAGATACTGCGCATAATTGTTTACATCTTAAGATTTTTGCATTTTATTCCTTATGACAAGTTAAATAAGACAATTACTGTCCGGGAACTAGGTACCGCTGAAATTTATTTAATTCGTTGCATTCAACAATTTCACTTTTTAGATATTTACGTCGAAATTAAAGGTAAAAAACTTCGCTCGCAGTTTAAAAAACTAGATCTCTTTATAGACGAGCATGACATAATAAGAATCGGTGGCAGGTTGTCAAATGCGAACCTTCCTTATGAAGCTCAGCATCCCGCTCTTTTACCTAAACATGATAATTTTACACATGTCTTAATAGACTATTACCATCGCATTTATTGTCATGCTGGTGTAAGCCTTCTTAGCAGTCTGCTACGACAAAAATATTGGATCCTCTCTTCTAGAGGTGTCATCAGACAAAGAGTACACGCTTGTAACTTTTGCTTTAAAGTGTCACCTTCTCACCCCAGCCCAAAGATGGCTGATTTACCCGCTTGTCGCGTACAAGAGACTAAAGCTTTTGTGCACACGGGTGTGGATTACGCTGGTCCCATTAAAGTCACGTTATGTAGACGCAGAGGTCAAAGAGGTCAGAAGGCTTACATTTGCTTATTTATTTGTTTCGTTACCAAAGCAGTTCATATTGAGTTGGTTACTGACGTGTCATCGGACACTTTCATTTCCGCTTTTAAAAGATTCATTTCCCGAAGGGGACCTGTTTCCAATTTATACTCCGATAATGGAACAAATTTCGTTGGAGCCAAGGCTCAATTGCAAGAACTACTTGCTAACCGCTACCGCATAGAGTGGAAAATGATTCCACCCCGCGCCCCCCACTTTGGAGGGTTGTGGGAATCTAATATTAAATCTATTAAGACTCATTTATACCGTGTTATCGGTTCTCAGCTTCTTACCTATGAGGAACTCTCGACTGTTCTCACTGAAATTGAGGCAGTTCTGAATTCGAGACCGCTCTGTGTCCTGACTGAGGATCCTTACCCAGAACCGCTTACTCCCGCTCATTTTATAATGGCTTCTCCGTTGACTTCGTTGCCTGTCGTGAACGTTCCCGAAACAACGAAGTCTCTAACTTGCCGCAAAAAATTGCTTGACCAAATGGTTTGCAGCTTTTGGAGAAGATGGCGGATAGAATATTTACATAACTTACAAGTTAGGCAAAAATGGTTGGATGCCGTGGACAATGTTAGGATTGGTGCAGTGGTTCTCATGCATCAAGATGATGTCCCTCCTTTACGTTGGCCAATGGGCATAATCACCGAGGTTTTCCCCGGCAAAGATGGGACAACCCGCGTTGCTATGGTGAAGACATGCAGTGGCTCTTTCAAGCGACCCATTGTTAAGCTCTGCCCGTTGCCTTCCCAATGATTTCACCGCGTAATTAATATCACGTAATTTTAGTCGTAATTAATATATTTCAATTGTTTTCTTCTCTCTCTTTCTTTTAATCCGCTTTAACGCAATTTCTTTCCCTTTTTTGAGAATACTACATATCCTCAAACCCGGGCAGGATGCTTACGCAAGTTTCTATATTACAAGGTTCTCTCTATTAAATATCCGAACGAAAACGTCAACGTCATGTCGCCAAGTGCCTATCCATCTATCCCTCTCCCTATCATTACGTCCATACGCGACAGAAAGAGAAAGCGCCAACCGACTACCGCTTCCGGACTACGTGGAACAAACCACCAGCGGAGGGACAGAGATTCAACTTCACTTGTAATCGAACACTTACCGCTCTCGCACCGCAAGCTAACCGCTAAGCTTCGCGACGCGCTCGCGCCGCGGAACATACCAAAACCGCATAAATTAAATTAAACCAATTCACGAGTGTCGGCCGACACAGAACCAGGAAGAAGCAGAGAAACAAAAGCTACCGGACGCCGGTCTGCATATCAGCACGGCACATGCAAAACCACCAAGTAAGTCCTTAATTGTTTCCTACCCCCTTGTGTGCAGGCGACATGACATTCGTTCCAAAATAATTACACAACGCTTATTGGTCCTTCGACAGCCGCAATAACCCAACTTATTCAACAACTTCCTTTTTTTATTCATTAGATTTCAAGCAGTCGTTCTTATTGGCGTGTTTTCTTGTTGGCATTTAATCAAACCCCAAACAACTCCCAGTTTTATTTCCTAAAAACATTAATGGATACTAATAAAATAAAAATTTGAAATCCCGATATAATTCCCATTTTGGTATCCTAAAAATAGTAAATAGCCTAGTATGGTGTACGCCGTTGCACAGTTACAAACCTCGTTTTATTTATTCAGTTTCGGACAACAATATAATCCATCTTGTTAGTGAAAAAATACCTTATAATTATAACTAATGTTAGTAATACAAAACACACAATCAACAACGGCAACACACAACGAATTAAATGTCCGACGCAGGTTGCTCAAAAACGCTAAAGCTAGGGATCAGCTACCTAGTTGACCATCCTCTCCACAAAAGCACCAGTATCAGTGCGCGACGGTTACCCATCATTTGCCAACCTTGACATAATATCCTTTAGTAATTACATATTTTGGAGCTGGATGATTGTGTTCCAATTTAGCTTTTACCAGGACCCTTTCATCATTGTTGGTGATGACCAGCTGAGCCTTGCAGGTATGTCCCGAAGAGCAGCTCCAGGTGTTGGTTGTAAGATTTCGCCAGTGGCAGTAGAATGAGTAGCCATTTACGATGGCTAGCTCTTTACCGTTGTGTTTCTTTACATACCTTACTGAAAATATAAAGAAGATTTTGACTAAGTTTCTGTTACCTTAGAGTATTGTGCAAATCTGTTCTAGAATCTAATTCTAAGTAGGTGTATGGTTTTTGTAAATTGTTTTGCATTCTACAAAGCTTTTAATGAAATGACTAGTTTCTGGCCGTGACTTTGTCCACGTGAAATTTCTTGTTTCCCCATGTAACGGGGGGCGTCGCATCGCATCACCTACCTGCGCTATCACTTCGTTTTTGCGAAGCGTTCTTTTTGACTTTTTATCTTTTTTCTCGGCTCCTAAGGGTCACAGCGTGATGTTAAATAGCCATTCTCAAGAATTGGGCTGTGAAATGCAAATAATTTTTCAAATCCGACTGGTAGTATCAGAGATTAGAACGTTCAAACAAACAGACAAACTCTTCAGCTTTATTATTAAGATGTAGATTTACTTTAGCTATGGGAGAATTCTTCATTGTGCTACTACACAATTTAATTCCTGAAGTTTTACACAATTAGTCCAACATGTTATATGTACCTAAGTACCTATAACATGTTGGACTCATCAGTTAGGTAAAAAAAAAACACAGAGTTACATATTACTCTATAATTAAATTATCTGAATAAATACATTGGAAGTCTACGAAAAATCACAAACTACTTACTATGTAAGAAGGTACCTACATCAAATATATAAAAAAATAACAGAAATGGAATTTCTCTTTGGCCATAATTGAGGCAAGATAAACTAATTAACAAGTTTTATTAAATTACTACTTACTATACATTGACTAGATAATTTAATCAAAATGTCTACTTCACTAATTTTCTATTCGTGCCGATACAAGTACAGGAGCACTTGTATCGGCACGAACTATATGATATTAATACATTCCGTGGCATAATATACAGGGTTAAATTAAATTAGCCAGCGAAACTCCATATAAAACGAAAAAACAAAGGTTTTTTTGGGGTTAACGACTGTAGTTAATTGAAATGTAAGTTTCTAAATAAGTTTTTTTTTGTAAACTTCACTGACGTGATGGGTATCGATATCTACATACGACAAAACAAAAAAAAAAAAATGATTTTCAGTGTTCATTAACCCCAGCGAAAAAAAATTTTTTTTCTTTATTTTATCGTGTTATTCGATTGTTATTTTATGTCGATACTCATTTGGTCTGCAGAGTTTCGCTAGCTGATTAAATTTGACCTTGTATGTATAACCTAATCAGCAAGATGGTTGTCAGCAAGCATTAATTTAATTCACTATTTTCTTCTCAGGAATTTCTCAGTAGCAGCCAGGAGGAAGGATTTGTGTCCTGTGTAATAGGTTAGCTCCTCACCTACATGAGCGAAATGTGGTTGTCCTGTGCATCTCTACCAAACCCTTCGGGAATACAGGCATCATATTATAAGTATCAATAAAAAAATGAAGATGTCTTTACATAAAATCCGTCACTTATTTTAAAAGATGGCGGCTTATGATTATGGTCCAGCTTAGCTGTCAAAACTGTTCGATGTGCTGGCTCGGGTCTGTTCGTGATCATCATTCTTGCTTTGCACCTCATTGCGTTGGTGCAGGTCCAGGTGCTCTTGTTCATGTTCTGTTTGTGGCAGTAGAAGGTATATCCGTTTACAATAGCCAGTTCCTTACCGTTGGATTTTTTGACCCATTTTACTAAAAAAAAAAAACAATTAACCTAATTAATATTATAATACCGAGGATGTTTGACGATATATTATATCAATAATTGGTGTTTCTAATTGCAATTTTTACATAGTGTTAGAAAAAATTAAACCAGTTATTATTATTAAAATATAAGAAGTACGTACAGACGCCAGCAGGTCAAGCTACCCGAAACTGTCAAATTTTTCCAATCAACTTTGAACCTTAATGCATTAGCGATAAAGTTGAAAATCTATTAAAGAAATTTGACAGATTGTAGTAGCTTGACGTGCTGGCGTCTGTACATACACGGTAATTGAAAAATATAAACAAGCTAAAAACGTGCGATGCATAGAATTCAAAACATAAAATAAAACACTTTCTCTTGGAATCTTAAATATCTTTAATCAAACTAAACAAATTAGACGCAATTCAGATAACAATAATATCTGAAAGCTTATAACTTTATAATTATCAAATAACACACCCATACCATAACCCATTTCACGATATCATTATTCTCAATAGTTGGATAATTTTAATCTGAAGAATAAATATGACATTTTGCCATATTTTACATACAAAAGCTGTCAAACCGCCACATTTATTCTTCCGATAAAATTTATCTGACTATTGAAAAATCAGCCCTAAGAACACAAGGTGGACTTTATGCCAGGCATTTTCTACCAGTCAACCTTGCAATCGTCTTTCCAAAAACAAGTTTCAAGTCTTTACGTAGACTCCATCGCAGATAACAAATGACGGTGGTGGGTGGTTGTGGTCGAGTCTAGCCGACACTACAGTACGCTCCGAAGCCAAATGCTCACTAGTAACCAACAACCTTGCTCTGCACTTTCCAGCCTGGGGACAGCTCCAAGTACTTTTGATCGCATGATATCTGCGGCAATAAAATGTATATCCATTCACTACAGCTAGTATCTTTCCGTTTCCCTTTGTCACCCATCTTACTGAAAACAAATTTAATACCGTACTGATCAATCATTATTTTCTCCTTCAAAGAGTACACGATGAACTCAATCTTCTTCTCCTTTAGCTAGTCAACAAAACAGTAGGGCTGACTGTTCAAGGTTTTCTGTACATGACGCCGCCGTCGCCACCAGCTTATAATACTGGTTCCCAAACTGCTTACGCTCCTTGCTCTCGTCATTGTAGTTGTCCAACAACACCTCGAGGTCGCACTGTAATTTGTCGAAATCCACATATAAGCTTTCAAATTTATTATATCTGGTCTCCAAGTCTAAAAGTTGTAAGCTGCTAAGTTCGGTGCAACTTTTAAGCATATGAAGGTAGTTGCTAAAAATTGTGAGTTCGGTGCAACTTTTAAGCATATGAAGGTAGTTGCTAAAAATTGTGAGCATAGATTTCATGCAGCTGCGTTTTTTTATGAAGTTTTCAACCTCGTCAGCCATAGCGATAAATACACCAGTAGCAAACTTGCAAATGAACTAAAATGAGATAACGAACTAATTTTTTAAAAGCAATACGAAATGTAACTAGCTAATGTTTATAATGTTATTTTTGAATGACTCGATGGCGCGAACAAAATAACTGCTGATGTTAAGATAGTACGTCGCCGTGCGATCAGCTGTTACAAAAAGCGAAATAATTGCGTTAACAGATGGTTAATTTTACCGTTATATTTTAGCTTTATTAATTGAAAGCACTCACTTAAATATGGCTATTTAAACATATAAAATAAGACAAAGAAAAGGAATAAATAAGGGATAAATTGGAATGAACTCACTGAATGCCGAATCCTTATCTACAAGAAACCTGTCCAAAAATCCTTCCAAGCGATGACTATAATCCAGTCGATGTAATAAGCGCCGACGTCGTTGTCAAGAATTGGTGAAACATAGTAGTCCAGTTCTTGTTCTTCTTTGTCCGTGACGACGATGTCTCAAACATTCGACGGGTCCGAAGTTCGCGCCGGTCGACCTCTAGATGACTTCTTTCTCCAGGGATGTGCGGGTGCTACGCGAAGGTTCTTGAACAGGACATTGATGACTCCAGTAGGAACTGGCGCCGCTGAAGACCGCAACTGAAGAGCTTAGAGTTTGAAGTTTTTTCTCCCGAGACCGTTATTTTTTGCAAATAAGATGGCGAGATCCTTGAAGGACCAATGTTAGTGCGGGAAGCAATAAAAGAGTGGACTGTATAACTAGGCAATGGTTTAATGCTGTGTGATCTACAAATATATTTATTTATTTTAGGTTTTTTTTTAATACACGTTATCCCGGACGAACAATTAATTATTTAAGAGTATCGTCCGTCACGGTGGAGTCTGTTGAAGCAAGTGGATTGGGCCCAGCCGTGTCGCCGCCGCGCCGCTTTTCAACTCGCCGATGACGTCCTGCCGGTCGATTCTGTAAAAATCTCACCGTGAAAACTCAAGTGAAGTGAGCTTGATGTGAGTTGTCAGTAGTGTCACTGCCTAGCATTATTTGGAATGACAGCTCACTCCACGCTCACTTCACCGAAGTTTTCACGGTGAGATGGTTACAGAATCGCACTGCTGATTACGATGTCTGCGCGTGCGAACCGCGCGCATGGTGTTGTGTTGGGTTCGATTCCCAACACAGTGGATTCGTTAGAATAACACTAATTATTACACATTTACAACGTGTTTTTGAGTGGAGACCGCCAATCGGTCGGACCGTCCTCGGGCTAGGTGGATCATCGCCAGCTGGCTGGTTACAGCTGGATAAGATTTGCCGAGAATCAAGCTGAATGGCGGGCAATTCGAGAGGCCTATGTCCAGCAGTGGTCTACTGTAGGCTGATAATGATGAATTATTATACTCAACAATATTACGCATTATGAAAACCTAACGAAAAACAGTGAAAATAACAAATTGTGGGTAAACTATATTTATGTAGGTACACCTTTGACTAACCCTCCGGCGATAACAGCCGTGATATTATGTTATACAATGTGGAAACAACAATCACACTAATATTATAAAGGCGAAAATTTGTGAGTGTGTGTGCTTGTATTTTTTTTTTTTTTACTTCTTCAAGTAATATCTACTGGGGGCCTAAAAAGGCCACTTTGGCAGAATCATAATAGGATAACAATATGAATCATATTAAAAAATTGTAAAATGGTTACAAACTGACAATTCATAATATGATCTGTGTGCAATTTATATCACAATGAAATAACATTTAAACTGTAGAAATAAAAAATAAAAAAATAGTTTACCGATAAAATTACGGTTTTTATTTTTTTCATGCGGCAATGTTTACACCAACTATGAAATGAAATTTTACGAAAATTAGAGGAAATTCTAATGATCTGCTGGGAATTCAGGAAATGAATAGCTTTTAGAGGTATTGCTTAAAGTGGCCTTTTTAGGCCCCCTGAACGGATTCGGATGGTCACACAGATAGTTTATAACCAGAATTGACATTGAAAAATAAAAAAGTTTTTTTGTCTTACAAACTTAATAGTATTGATGGGTCGAATACGGGTTTTGCCAATCTTTGACTAGCTATAGTGACTAAACTAATGGATATATTTAATTAAATTTTCGTATGCAGGTTGGAAACGTCATTCGATATACGCTGTTAAATTTATTGTCGAATTGTCGTCTCCACCTTGTATATCAAAATATAAACTATGTAGATATAACAATACGGTATATCAGTAAAATCATTAACGTTTACGCCCTTTAAAAAAAACGCCATCCTTAATAACAAAAGCTGGTGGAGCATGGTCATGGTGGACTTTCATTGACACGACCTGTCGATCAGCAGGGTCAACGTCATTGGTGATGACCACCCTGGATTTGCAGCCATGGGTGCATATCCAACTGTTGGTCCTCGCGTTTTGGGTATGGCAATAGAAGGTGTATCCGTTCACTATAGCAAGGGACTTTCCATTTTGTTTTCTCACCCAGGTTACTGAAATTGAAGGTGGTTTATTAGTATCACCAGAAACAAAGAAAGAAAACACTATAATACGTTTATTTGCGGCCAATCTGACGCAGAGAAAACCACAAAACACAAAAAAAAAGAATGTTATTTTATAGTGGTTTGTGGTTGTGACGCATATTTTCCCCGAACTCGTATTCGGGGAGTTGTGCGTCACACACGCGTACGTCTCACGTAATGCTACAACCCAATGTGAGACGGAGCCCCAGCGCTGGTACGGTATCAGATAGCATTGAAATAGAAGCTTACAGCACATTCAGCCTATAATGTTCCCACAGCTGCGACACAGGCCTCCTGTTTGTGCGACGGAGTGGGCCGTCATCTACCACGCGGGCCCAGTGCGGGTTGGTGGATGTCACATGTATTTGATTGGTTGGTTCTAGGACATACCGGTTTCCCTACGATGTTCTCCTTCACCGCTTTGTTTTCTCATAAGATTCCGTCAAAAATATGGCTAAAGAACAGCGAAAAAATAAAGGAATGATTTTGTTTTAATGTTCGCCTTTAATGCAATAAATAACTTGATAGTTGATAATGTAATGGAAAGCGTAGAATTAAACACAGGCCACGATAAAAAATTCAAGTTTATTCACAGACAATAAAATGCAAGTCTATAACAACTGATGATCACAATTTACATAAGACCTAAAATGACATCATTTTAATTTTGTCAAAAAGTCGAACAAACAAGGAAGAACATTTTACTTTATTTTTCTACTATTTCTGAGTTTGAATTTAAATTATGTACTAACAAACAAGGTAATGTCTGTTCCAAAAGTATCTGTTGAGAGCGTTAACAAACCCAGTTTAAAGTATGGCCATTTTAATAGGTAACATTTGACGTCTGTCAGTTTTATCTTCATAGTGAGGTCACCTGCTTAAAAACATCGATTAAAGTGAATGAATCGATACGGGCTTGAATTGTAATTGAAAAAAGTTAAGCAATTGTGCAGTTCTAACAAAAGGAAAAAATATATTATTTTATGCCCGCCGTTATAAGGTTACGTTGTTGAATTTTTATGAATTGTCAAATGTTACCTATTAAAATGGCCATACTGTAGGTTAAGTTCTTACCTAAACGCTCACTAAAGCGACACACATTTATCTGTATTTAAAAGTTTTCAACCTTATATATCACCACTTTTTCCAACAATTATTGTTTGGTTAACATTATCAAATTCTAATTGAAAATTTATCTCCGAAAGTTTAGATTATAAAATTAACCTCAATAATGTCAAATAAAACATCTTTAAAGTGAGTGCTTCAATGGATTATTTAAATACGGGAAGTATTTAAATAATCCAGTCGAAGCACTAAATTTGTAAGTGGCACCACAAGTTGGCATCCTCAGGTACGCAGTGGCGTGCATTGGTTTTCAGAATAGGTAGACACAATTTAATTTTGACAATTCAAAAGTGCCTGAAATGGTTTAATTGAAATAATAATAATAATAATATCCCTGGACATTTCACACAGCGCCATCTAGTCCCAAGCTAAGCAACCTAACGCTTGTGTTGTGGTAACAAGCTAAATAAATGATTTGAGTTTGAGTAGGCAATTTCATTTCGTCGTATTAACTTGAACGAGTAAAGACCAATGACAATGTGCGAATAGTACGGGATCCGAGTAGGCCGTCTGGCGACTGCCTACTGCCGCGCGTGTTTGTATGAAGATTTTGTTTTTTGTTAGGTATGATAATTTAGCGAGTTTCTTTATTGTGGGGTACACACATTAAAATTTAATTGGCAGGATTATGGAGATTTATCGAGTTAGGCACTGCTTATATGCCTTTATGCAATGCACGCCACTGCAGGTACGTGTTCTGATCCATTTGTTACCATTGTTAACAAATCATATAATTATATATTCATCGTAGTTGATATTTCAATGCTGGAGGTGGATGCGAGTGTTTTAATGAGGCCGATATCACGATTCTTTCCACAGGTATCGTGTGACGTGTCGTCACCAGAGTCGCTTTGCACGACTTGCCCAAACTGCAGCCCCAAGTATAACAGTAGTTGTCGTGACATTTTTTGCGACAAGTGAAAGTATATCCTCCAACAATAGCAAGTTCCTTGCCATCCATTTTGTTCGCCCATCTTATTTGAACGTCTACTGAAACAAATTTCAGTACATTTTAGTGAAGAGGAAACAACAACTGCACACGGACATACACACGGCTTACTTTCATCATTTACACTTTTAAAATCTGCGTCGTTTCATAAAAAAATAGAAATCAATAAATTTCCAATCAATTTTATTAAAACATGTAGTATTACCACAGTACATAAAAACTTCAAAAGCTGGCCCATTTTGCATTTTTTTTTTATTATCTATTCATCATCGTGATCATCATTTCAACCGAAAGACGTTCACTGCTGGACATAGGTATATAGGCCTCCCCTAAGCATCGCCACTTCGATCGGTTCTGTGCTTCTCACATCCAGCGGACTCCTGCGGTCTTCACCAGGTCATCGGTCCACCTTCTGGGAGGCCTTCCAACGCTACGTCTTCCGGTACGGCACTTCTGCGTGCCCTGCCCACTGCCATTTATGTTTTGCAGTTCATCTATCTATTAAATTGTGAAAAATAAAAACAACATTGTGTTGAAATTTTTAAAATATTTATTTGTAATCCATAAAACACACGCACACGAACACAACACACCATAAAATACAAATGTGAGATCATTAAAATAATATTTTGCAAACATTTAAATAAAATAATTTTGCTTAAATAAACAGTGTGTCAGGTTAAACAAGGGACACACTTTAAGGCACCTATCCCTCCACCGACGTGGATGCGGCTAGCTATCAACGATTTACTCGCTCAAGAAACGTACAAAAGATTGCAGGTCTCATGTAAGTAAAAGAGATATATATAGTAGTAGTTTATCGCTGACTGTTCACACAGCCAGCGAGTACTCGTTTGTCGCAGACACAAGAGCTGTCAAAGTACTCGCTCAGGGACGCTCACTTGGCGGGCGGAATACTTGCTGAGAGAGCAATGTTTGGTACATAGTTATCGCTCGTCGCCTTCGCGCACTCGCTGCTCGCCAACTCGTTTTTAGTTGCTAGCTCTACTCCACCACACGGGCCCAGTGCGGGTTGGCGGATGTCACATGTCATCGAATTTTTCGTTAGGACATGCCGGTTTTCTCACGATGTTTCCTTCACCGTTTTGAGAGCAGCTCTACTCGTTTCTCGTTAATCGCCGGCGGTGGGGCAGGTGCCTACAGAGAGTGTAGTACTCGTGAAAAAGAACAACGGAGCGTAGTACGTATTTATAAAAATTATCAATTTTACTATGAGACCAACTTTGATACATGAAATGAAATGCCGATTCCGTACTTTTCGGTTGTCTTTTCACTTTAGGATGGAACGGCAATTATTTGTTTTTCATATTTCATAGTTGGCTGTTTACCATTGTAAAATTTGTTATATAACAGCCGTGATATTATGTTATACAATGTGGAAACAACAATCACACTAATATTATAAAGGCGAAAATTTGTGAGTGTGTGTGCTTGTATTTTTTTACTTCTTCAAGTAATATCTACTGGGGGCCTAAAAAGGCCACTTTGGCAGAATCATAATAGGATAACAATATGAATCATATTAAAAAATTGTAAAATGGTCACAAACTGACAATTCATAATATGATCTGTGTGCAATTTATATCACAATGAAATAACATTTAAACTGTAGAAATAAAAAATAAAAAAACAGTTTACCGATAAAATTACGGTTTTTATTTTTTTCATGCGGCAATGTTTACACCAACTATGAAATGAAATTTTACGAAAATTAGAGGAAATTCTAATGATCTGCTGGGAATTCAGGAAATGAATAGCTTTTAGAGGTATTGCTTAAAGTGGCCTTTTTAGGCCCCCTGAACGGATTCGGATGGTCACACAGATAGTTTATAACCAGAATTGACATTGAAAAATAAAAAAGTTTTTTTGTCTTACAAACTTAATAGTATTGATGGGTCGAATACGGGTTTTGCCAATCTTTGACTAGCTATAGTGACTAAACTAATGGATATATTTGATTAAATTTTCGTATGCAGGTTGGAAACGTCATTCGATATACGCTGTTAAATTTATTGTCGAATTGTCGTCTCCACCTTGTATATCAAAATATAAACTATGTAGATATAACAATACGGTATATCAGTAAAATCATTAACGTTTACGCCCTTTAAAAAAAACGCCATCCTTAATAACAAAAGCTGGTGGAGCATGGTCATGGTGGACATTCATTGACACGACCTGTCGATCAGCAGGGTCAACGTCATTGGTGATGACCACCCTGGATTTGCAGCCATGGGTGCATATCCAACTGTTGGTCCTCGCGTTTTGGGTATGGCAATAGAAGGTGTATCCGTTCACTATAGCAAGGGACTTTCCATTTTGTTTTCCCACCCAGGTTACTGAAATTGAAGGTGGTTTATTAGTATCACCAGAAACAAAGAAAGAAAATACTATAATACGTTTATTTGCGGCCAATCTGACGCAGAGAAAACCACAAAACACAAAAAAAAAGAATGTTATTTTATAGTGGTTTGTGGTTGTGACGCATATTTTCCGCGAACTTGTATTCGGGGAGTTGTGCGTCACACACGCGTACGTCTCACGTAATGCTACAACCCAATGTGAGACGGAGCCCCAGCGCTGGTACGGTATCAGATAGCACTGAAATAGAAGCTTACAGCACATTCAGCCTATAATGTTCCCACTGCTGCGACACAGGCCTCCTGTTTGTGCGACGGAGTGGGCCGTCATCTACCACGCGGGCCCAGTGCGGGTTGGTGGATGTCACATGTATTTGATTGGTTGGTTCTAGGACATACCGGTTTCCCTACGATGTTCTCCTTCACCGCTTTGTTTTCTCATAAGATTCCGTCAAAAATATGGCTAAAGAACAGCGAAAAAATAAAGGAATGATTTTGTTTTAATGTTCACCTTTAATGCAATAAATAACTTGATAGTTGATAATGTAATGGAAAGCGTAGAATTAAACACAGGCCACGATAAAAAATTCAAGTTTATTCACAGACAATAAAATGCAAGTCTATAACAACTGATGATCACAATTTACATAAGACCTAAAATGACATCATTTTAATTTTGTCAAAAAGTCGAATAAACAAGGAAGAACATTTTACTTTATTTTTCTACTATTTCTGAGTTTGAATTTAAATTATGTACTAACAAACAAGGTAATGTCTGTTCCAAAAGTATCTGTTGAGAGCGTTAACAAACCCAGTTTAAAGTATGGCCATTTTAATAGGTAACATTTGACGTCTGTCAGTTTTATCTTCATAGTGAGGTGACCTGCTTAAAAACATCGATTAAAGTGAATGAATCGATACGGGCTTGAATTGTAATTGAAAAAAGTTAAGCAATTGTGCAGTTCTAACAAAAGGAAAAAATATATTATTTTATGCCCGCCGTTATAAGGTTACGTTGTTGAATTTTTATGAATTGTCAAATGTTACCTATTAAAATGGCCATACTGTAGGTTAAGTTCTTACCTAAACGCTCACTAAAGCGACACACATTTATCTGTAATTAAAAGTTTTCAACCTTATATATCACCACTTTTTCCAACAATTATTGTTTGGTTAACATTATCAAATTCTAATTGAAAATTTATCTCCGAAAGTTTAGATTATAAAATTAACCTCAATAATGTCAAATAAAACATCTTTAAAGTGAGTGCTTCAATGGATTATTTAAATACGGGAAGTATTTAAATAATCCAGTCGAAGCACTAAATTTGTAAGTGGCACCACAAGTTGGCATCCTCAGGTACGCAGTGGCGTGCATTGGTTTTCAGAATAGGTAGACACAATTTAATTTTGACAATTCAAAAGTGCCTGAAATGGTTTAATTGAAATAATAATAATAATAATATCCCTGGACATTTCACACAGCGCCATCTAGTCCCAAGCTAAGCAACCTAACGCTTGTGTTATGGTAACAAGCTAAATAAATGATTTGAGTTTGAGTAGGCAATTTCATTTCGTCGTATTAACTTGAACGAGTAAAGACCAATGACAATGTGCGAATAGTACGGGTTCCGAGTAGGCCGTCTGGCGACTGCCTACTGCCGCGCGTGTTTGTATGAAGATTTTGTTTTTTGTTAGGTATGATAATTTAGCGAGTTTCTTTATTGTGGGGTACACACATTAAAATTTAATTGGCAGGATTATGGAGATTTATCGAGTTAGGCACTGCTTATATGCCTTTATGCAATGCACGCCACTGCAGGTACGTGTTCTGATCCATTTGTTACCATTGTTAACAAATCATATAATTATATATTCATCGTAGTTGATATTTCAATGCTGGAGGTGGATGCGAGTGTTTTAATGAGGCCGATATCACGATTCTTTCCACAGGTATCGTGTGACGTGTCGTCACCAGAGTCGCTTTGCACGACTTGCCCAAACTGCAGCCCCAAGTATAACAGTAGTTGTCGTGACATTTTTTGCGACAAGTGAAAGTATATCCTCCAACAATAGCAAGTTCCTTGCCATCCATTTTGTTCGCCCATCTTATTTGAACGTTTACTGAAACAAATTTCAGTACATTTTAGTGAAGAGGAAACAACAACTGCACACGGACATACACACGGCTTACTTTCATCATTTACACTTTTAAAATCTGCGTCGTTTCATAAAAAAATAGAAATCAATAAATTTCCAATCAATTTTATTAAAACATGTAGTATTACCACAGTACATAAAAACTTCAAAAGCTGGCCCATTTTGCATTTTTTTTTTTATTATCTATTCATCATCGTGATCATCATTTCAACCGAAAGACGTTCACTGCTGGACATAGGTATATAGGCCTCCCCTAAGCATCGCCACTTCGATCGGTTCTGTGCTTCTCACATCCAGCGGATTCCTGCGGTCTTCACCAGGTCATCGGTCCACCTTCTGGGAGGCCTTCCAACGCTACGTCTTCCGGTACGGCACTTCTGCGTGCCCTGCCCACTGCCATTTATGTTTTGCAGTTCATCTATCTATTAAATTGTGAAAAATAAAAACAACATTGTGTTGAAATTTTTAAAATATTTATTTGTAATCCATAAAACACACGCACGCGAATACAACACACCATAAAATACAAATGTGAGATCATTAAAATAGTATTTTGCAAACATTTAAATAAAATAAATTTGCTAAATAAATAGTGTGTCAGGTTAAACAAGGGACACACTTTAAGGCACCTATCCCTCCACCGACGTGGATGCGGCTAGCTATCAACGATTTACTCGCTCAAGAAACGTACAAAAGATTGCAGGTCTCGTGTAAGTAAAAGAGATACATATAGTAGTAGTTGATCGCTGACTGTTCACACAGCCAGCGAGTACTCGTTTGTCGCAGAGACAAGAGCTATCAAAGTACTCGATCAAGGATGCTCGCTTGGCGGGCGGAACACTTGCTGAGAGAGCAACGCTTGGTACATAGTTATCGCTCGTCGCCATCGCGCACTCGCTGCTCGCCAACTCGTTTTTAGTTGCTAGCTCTACTCCACCACGCGGGCCCAGTGCGGGTTGGCGGATGTCACATGTCGTCGAATTTTTTGTTCTAGGACATGCCGGTTTTCTCACGATGTTTTCCTTCACCGTTTTGAGAGCAGTTCTACTCGTTTCTCGTTAATCGCCGGCGGTGGGGCAGGTGCCTATAGAGAGTGTAGTACTCGTGAAAATGAACAACGGAGCGTAGTACGTATTTATAAAAATTATCAATTTTACTATGAGACCAACTTTGATACATGAAATAAAATGCCGATTCCGTACTTTTCGATTGTCTTTTCACTTTAGGATGGAACGGCAATTATTTGTTTTTCACATTTCATAGTTGGTTGTTTACCATTGTAAAATTTGTTAATTTTTAATATTTTTGAAGTAAAATACTATTTTGCAAACATTTAAAATACGTGATTGTACAGACGCCAGCAGGTCAAGCTACCCAAAACTGTGAAATTTTCCCAATCAACATTGAACCTTAATGCTTTAGAGATAAAGTTAAAAATCTATTAAATAAATTTGACAGATTGTAGTAGCTTGATGTGCTGGCGTCTGTACTTTATATCGCTAAATAGTTTTTAAATATGACTGGATTTTATACCTACTCGAAATGTAAGTAAAACAGATATTTGCAAATATGTAACAAAGAATACATTTAACTATAATACATACAACTAAATTAGTTTTTATATGACTAGATTTTTAATTCTACACGTAATTAAACAGTATTTTGCAAACATCCTTAATTACAAGTAAATTATAAATTTGAAAGTAATTCTGTCTGCATGATTGTTAACTTTTTCACACCTAAACCACTGAACAGATTTCGATCAAATTTGGCAAGGACATAGGTGGTATCCTGGGGAAGGGCATAGGCTACTTTTTGTTTAAAAAATTGTCCAAAAGGGGGTGATATAGGGGATGAAAGTTTGTATGGGGAACCCAGCATTTCTGAAGTTAATAAATAATATATGAAAAAGAAAATTTTTGATTTAGGTAAGAAATAAAAAAATACATATATCAGCGTTTTCTTGTAAAATCACCCCTCAAGGATGTAAAATAGGGAATGATTTTAAAATTGAAATTTAATATTGAAAATGCTGTGTTTCTTTTTGTGTGAGATTTAAAGTATTGGAAATATCGTTAAAAGATTACTTAGTCCGTATCTTGAGGTAGCATTCAAATCTTTATTTGATTAAAATTGGTCCAATCGGTCAAAAGTTATTTTATTACAATTCAAAATCATAAGTTATGGTGATTATATTAAAATTAATAATTATTATTTTTAAGCTACACATTTAGGATTATAAAAACCCGTTTAATTTATTTTTATTATCTGTCTGTTAACTTTTCACGCCTTAATGGCTGAACGGATTTGGATGAAAGACATACAGGATCGTTTATATCCCTGTAATAGGTACCACACGGGCGAACCCGATGGCAAAAGCTAATTTAAGATAAATGATTGTACTTTATATCGCTAAAACAGTTTTTAAATATGACTAGGTTCTGTACTATACATGTAATTAAAATAGATTTTTGCAAATATTTAACATACAATACATTTTACTTTGATACATAAGTATGTAGGTATAGCTAAATTATTGTTAAATTATGACTAGATTTTGAACTTTATATGTGAGTAAAATTGTTTATTCCAAACATTTAATATACCTACACGTTCGAGCTAGAATAGTTTTTGGAACGAAGTAACTTATTACAACATTTATTTCTTAAATGTCGCAGTCATCATGTTCTGAGGGGCAATTCTCGTAATTTTAAGAACGTTCACAGTCTGATCTCAGTCTCAATCTGTCAAAAATATCTCATATTTCCCTACATTTTGACAACGGACAAGTTTTACAAGTTCTACAAGTTTTTGACATTTGTTTGTCGCCGAGATGAGACTGCGACTAGATTTTGAGCGTTTTAAATTACGAGGCCTTCTGAATTTTTTGTTTTATATAATTTTGTTTTTTATTTATTTTTGTTTATGACAGTGTTTAGTTTGGTTTATGATGTTCCTGTACGAGTCGCAATAAATACTTTTTCTTTCTTTCTTTCTTATCGCACGTCATCTCTGCACACTTCTTGGCGAATGAGAGCTAGACTGAAAAATGTATAACATTTTGACCACGTCACCGTCACACTTCTGTTACGTAACAAATGTATCGTGACGACACTCACTCGCCCAGTGTGCAAAAGCGAAAGAAACTTCGTTCGGGTATCGCACGACATCTCTCAACATCTCTCGGACTTTTTATTATGACTAGATTAACTAGATTTCGTACTCTACAAATAAGTAAAATAGATTTTTGCAAACACTTAACATACACTGTACTTACTCGAATTTAGCTAAAACAGTTTAAAAATACGACTGCAATTTAATTTTCCTCTACATTTCTAATTAAAGATCATCTGATTATCCACTAATAAATATATGAATACCTGCGAATGTGGTCGTTTTCGGAAATAATAGAAAAGGAGCTGCGCTTCTGTAGCGCATAAGGGACGTTTGCTGAAGCTCGTGTCGATTGCTTCCACGCTTCGAAGCGAAATATATGCGCCTCCCTGGTGCCGGGTGCGGCCCAGCCCCAACATTATACAGTATTTTTATCTCTGCTTATCTTATGCTTGTGGTCAGGTTAATCAGATGTACAAAACCGCTGTGAATGTGTGCGTGAAGACGAGTAGCGTCAGCACATAGGTACCTTATACACACACATACACACACTTTCGAGTTCACCCATGTCTCGGACGATACCGAGAGCTCGCGCGCTTATGCACACATTACAGCGTGTTTGTACTCTTGTTTACCACAAGTAAAGCGTGCGTCGTTTCATGAGAGAAAACGAATGTACTGCAGTGTATCAAAAGCAGACTGGACTGCTTGTGTGTGAATCGCTGCTGCAAGCTTTTAACATCAGTGTTGAGGTTGTAGCAAAGATTTTCATAATTATATGGCAATGTTAGGTTAAGTGTCTTGATTAAATTTACGTTAATCTTAACATTGTAAAGAAATATTGTAAGTAACATATTGAATCTATGTTACTTGTTTATTAAATATAAATAAGAATCATGTAAGTCGCTATTAATTAAAACGCACTAATGACTAGAGACAGATTAAGGGACAGGCCAGATGAGCGTAAACTAAGCGTAACTTTATTCTCTCGAATTGAGTTGCCGAAATTACGTTGCATCGAATCCTTCCTTCAATTTAACCGTTTCAACAAGCCGACTCATACCCAACTACCATAAGCTGGACTCCGTTTGAGCGATGTAAATTATAAGGGATCACGCTCTTCTGGTGCGGCCCTTAAAAAACTAGTTAGCTACGAAAGTAGGTAGCCAGCTTAACAACAGTTCTAGATACCTACCGACTACAGGTAAAATAACAACTACTTAAGGGGGAAGTGCTAGTAACCCGCGAAATTCAACATTTCTTTCGCTTTATGTAATCTGCAGATCAGTGTCAGGCTGTATGTTAAACAAAATATGATTCGCGACTGTAACAACTGTATTTATCTAATTGTAATCATTAAATCATCAATACAACCCTCTACGTCCATATAACCCTATCGATTGATTTTTCATAAAATAGTCATTCAATAGGGATACTCGTATATGAACTGATCTGTAAATTGCAAAAAACGTAAGAAAATTACAATTTCGTGGGCTACCGTGGTACTTCCCCTTAATACAAATAACTCTAAAGAACTGACACTCACGACGCTTCCCTATTTCGACGAAGTTATTATTATTCATCTCGATACTCATGTAGTTGCATCAATCTTTGATTTTGCACCGGGGCCGAAACAGAAAAGTGCACGAATGCCATATCTGCAGCGTTCTATATCTAACGTATGACATATTCATCTGACGCTTTTGGAATAAGTAGTCTTTAAGCTGAAACACTAGTAACCGTTAGTGTCGCTGCGATCGTCCATTGCCGTCGCCAGAAGAATTGTAACTCAAATACTACCAAAGAAACACATTCACTATATTTTTTTTATACACTGCAGTCATTCTAACTTATACTAACTCACGGCATCATTATAATTAATACTTCATGTCTATTAAGTAAGAGTAACTCTAGTAGTCACTGGGTTGTGCAGGTCAGATAGGCAGTCGCTCCATGTGAAATACTGGTATTCAGCTGCATCCGGTTAGACTGGAAGCCGACCCCAACGTAGTTGGGAAAAGGCTAGGCAGATGATGATGAAGTAAGAGTAACTCTTACCTCATAGACATAAAGTATTAAATTGCAAAGATTTATAATAAAAGCAGCATGTAAAAAAAGAAATATTGTGAATGTGCTCCACTATCCAAAAACTAGTAACATCTTAACTACCCTACAAATTACAATTTAACATAGAACCCATTACTGATACAATACTCAGAGGGTTCGTGTTTGTGTTCCAGTTTCGCTGACAATACGATGCGACGCGATGGCTTGACGTGATTGGTGATCTCCATCCTGGCGTGGCACGTCCCTCCATATGTACAGTTCCAGACCTTTGTAGTCTTCTTCAAACTCTGCTTGCGGCAGTAGTAAGTATAGCCGTTCACTAACGCCACCTCTTTACCGTTCACTCTCTTCACGAATTTTACTGCAAGAAGAGGGAGATTTTAAAGTGTTAGTAGCGTATTTGTATTCGTATAGTCATAACATGCATTTGGGTTACATTCATGCTTCTCAGCCATGCATAGCGTTTACGGATAACATGCGGGGTTATTGTGTTACAGGTAAATCTTAAATATAGTGCCCAGGATGAACCTAGTAGGTATTTTTTGAGGTCAGACACTGGAATAAAAAACTGTTTCTTCGAAAGTAATTTAATACTAATTGTTGAATCATAATCTATGTACATAAAAATACATATGAAATTGTGTTCATTAGTAAGCAGATCACTTGCGAACGGCTCGAACAGAAATGGTTATTAAAAAAAAAACGTAAACCTCTGAATCGGGAAAGAAAATCGGAAATGTTGTCCAGAAAATTGGAAAATTCAGAAAAAACTGAAATTACTTTTTTATGGGATTCTTATATTTGCTCTTTGCTTTTTTCTTTTTTTTTCTTTTAATTGCTATGGGTTTTTACCTGAAATAAAATGTTATTATTATTATTATTTATTGGGTTACGAAAACGTCGCGCCAGCTAGTTATAAATAAATGTAATTATAGATGAAATAGCGCCAAATCAGATGTTCAACATCCACAGTTTCACAAAGTTTCGCTCATAAAAAATTCAAGAAAAATAAAACTTATATTAGATAGCATTAAGACAGCTTCCTAAATATCCCTTTAGAAATGACAAATGCTGGAGGAGCATGGTTATGTTCTAGCCTTGACGAGATGATCCTACGTTCTACATGCAGGCTTCAGACCCTTGGTGATGACCAGCCTGGCTCTGCAGTTCTGTCCGGAGGTATAACTCCAGCTGTTGTTATTCATATTACGTCTGTGACAGTAAAAGGTGTAGCGATTAAAAATGGCAAGCTCTTTGCCGTCAATTTTCTTTACGTATCTCACTAAAAAGGAAATCTAGTTTTAGAAGAATTTTTATTTAGCAGGACAACGTCTGTGGGGTCAGCTAGTTATAATGTTGAGAAGTGCTATTAATAGTACGAGTATTTTAATTTTAATGGAATTTGTAATTGTGCTTTTATTTTATTTTATTGTAATTTTGATTGTATTTTTAATTGTTTTAATGTAATTAGGATTGTATTATTTTTTTTTAATTGTAATTATGATGATTTTTTTTATTAATTGAATTAGGCTGTTAGGTTGTTATTTACGAAATTTGGGAATAAATAAATAAATAAAATAAATAATTTATTGCTTTTAATTTTTCTTTTCATTATTTTTAAATCGCTTACTTCCATTTAACTGGAGAAACCTCGACCCCTGTCATATAGTATGCCCTAGTTTAGGGATCGAGATCTCATTCAAATCACTATTACTAAAAATAAATTTTACTGTAGATGGAATCTCACCCAATCAAAAGTTTAAGATCCACCAACACCTTCACAAAGTTTTGCTCATGAACAGTTAAAGAAAAATCAAACAATAAAAGTATTTTTTTATATGTTTATTCGAACGTACTGAATAACGGTATATACAGTGCAACCTCGATATTACAAATCCGAAGGGAACATGTAAATATTCGTTATATCAAGTAATTCGTTAAACTAAGGTTTGTTATATTGAGGTTAGGTTAGTTTAAAATTTGTTATAAAGAGGTAAAAACGTGTCGAAACCTGTCGCGACTGAATCACATACTATTGGGAACGTTATATAAAGGTTTTGGGTTGACAAAATTCGTTAATTAGAGGTTTACACTTTTTTTTTGATAGTTGAAAATTCGTTATAGGTAAAGAGGTTGTTCGCAAAAAATCTTCGCAATGTAAGGGTATATTTTACGTTGACTCTTATAGGCAATTCAAGGGGATTACGAAGAATTCGTTAAATAGAGAAATATGTTATATTGAAGTACGTTATATTAAGGTTGCTCTGTATTATAAAAAAAAACATAAGGGGTTAATACAAAACGTGCAACCAACAAGGTTCTCCTCTGACACACAAAAATACAAAGACAATTTTGATAAAATAAAAAACAGGTCGTGCGTGCACTTCCCGTCCCTGAATGGTCTTAGGGACAACATAGCACAACTTGTTACAAATGTCCACAGAATCATACGAGTTCTTACACAGATCTTATATATAAATATAGTCTCTAAGTCTAAGTAAGATAAAAAAAAAGTTGTATTTTTTTAGTAAGTAAGTGGCTGTAGGAGTGTTAAATATGACTTCTAGAATAACGGTAATGTATATATTTCAAGTACTCAAGTACTACTAAAAAAATATATAATTGTTATTTAGATTGTAATAAAGGACCAGTAGTGACCCAGTGGTACCGGCTACGACTTACGAGTTGTAGGTCGAGAGTTTGAACCCAGGTGCTTTACTTTGAATATTTAATTTAATCACCATTGCTACAAAGACGGTGAAGGGATACATCATGACATCCACCAACCCGCACTGGGCCCGCGTAGTGGATCCCCTCCCTCTCACGGAGAGGAGGCCTGTGTCCCAGCAGTGGGAACATTATAAGCTGATTATGCTACTAAAGGCGGATCCTTAAGTACAGACGCCAGCAGGTCAAGCTACCCAAAACTGTCAAATTTTCCCAATCAACCTTGAACCTTAATACTTTAGCGATAAAGTTGAAAATCCATTAAAGAAATTTGACAGATTGTAGTAGCTTGATGTGCTGGCGTCTGTACAATGCTAAAGATTTGAGGGCACTGAGTACTTGGTCAGTACTGAGCACAAGACTTATTAAACTAAGGGCTGATTTTTCCAACGCCAGATAATTTTATCGAAGGAATAATTTTGAATTTTTGACAGTTCCTCCATACAAAAACTGTCAGACGTCAATTTATTCCACGGATGAATATTATCCGTCGATTGAAAAATCAACCCTAACACAAGAATAATTATAACATTAAATCAGCTTCCTAAATATTCCGTTACATATCATATATACTGGAGGAGCATGAGTATGTTCTAGCATTGCCGATATGACCTTACGATCTGAAGGTTTCGGATCTTTTGTCATGACCAGCTTTGCTTTGCAGTTTCTTCCGGAGGTACAATGCCAAGAGTTGTGATTCTTTCTTCTGTGACAGTAGAAGGTATAGCGATTCACAATGGCAAGTTCATGTCCGTCACCTTTCTTTACGTATGTCACTGAAAATGAAAACTTTGTTATAGAAAAACTGTTATATTTGGCAGGATTCGGTCGGTCGGTTGTTGCTGGCTGTCTAAAGAAAACAAAAAAAAAAAAACAAAAGAAAAGAGAAGAACAAAAAAGAAAAGAAAGAAAGAACAGAAAATAAAATACGTTTATTTTCTCTGTGTTTTCTATGTACATCTGTTTCCTTCGCAGCCTTATTACGAGTATGATATGTCATCCCAAAAGCATATTTGGATAAAGATAAAGACCTAGCAATGGACACCATCACCATTTCCGTTTTACGTCGACTACAACTCATTTTCACAGTACAACATTATGTGTAAGAACTCAAACTCACAATCATGATAATTATGAGACCAAAAAAAAAATTAAATAGTGTATTTATTTGTTGTAAAAATCATAAAAAGATTTCAATCTTAAAATTTTAAAATCTATTTAAAATGTTTTTTTTTTTTTTGATTTTTTTTAAAATCTTTTTGCAGATCCTCATATTTTATGGTGCTTTATGATATCTCATACAGCACCATAAAATATGAGGATCTGCGGAGTTTCGCTAGCTAATTTGACCCTGTATAGTACAATACTTCGTTCTCAAACACAGATGACTCTCATTCAGGCATTGAGGCATGCCATTAGGTAGGTACTTATAAGATAAACTATCATCGTCATCATTTGTTTTTTTTTTACGTCGTCCATTTCTGGTCGTTGGCCTCGCCCCAGCATCGCAATAACGACTAGTTCTGCACTGCCCGCTTCCAGCGAATTCCAGCGAGCCTAACCAAGTCGTCAGTCCACCTTGGGCTACCCAAGCCGCCGTGCCTATATACCATCATATCCTAACATAAAACCCATCAACAACCACGAAAGTTGGCGGTGGATGCCTGTGCTCCAGCTTAGCAGATAAAACGTTCCGCTTCAAAGGTTCAGGTTCACTGCAGGTGATCAGTCTAGCTTTACAAAGCCATCCGTTGGTGCACGTCCATATCTTTGTCTTTGCGTTGTTCTTGTGGCAATAGAAAGTGTAACCGTTCACCATCGCCAGTTCTTTTCCATTCCTCTTCATCATCCATTTTACTGAAATAGAATTGTGTTTTTAAGGAGGATACGCTTATTGAACACGATACATTCTTTTCTACAATTTTAACGTAGCTATATCACAATCAGCCTTTAATGTTCCCACTGCTGGAACACAGGCCTCCTCTTTGTTAGAGGGAGTGGGCTGTAATCCACCACGCGGGCCCAGTGCAGGTTGGTACATGTCTTCGAATTGTTGGTTGTGGGACATGCCAATTACCTCACTATGTTTTCCTTCACCGTTTTGAGAGCAGTGGTGATGAAATAATTTAAACAAATTAAAGCCCTGTCAGGGTTCGAAACTACGACCTATACTCGTGGCCGTTTCCACTGTGCCTCCGCTGCCCTCCGTTTGAACGTATGATTATCTGTATTTTGCCGTTTAAACGCCTACTGTAGGTATTCCTAAAAAGTTAAAAATTAAGTATGGTAAAGTGAAACATTAACATAACATAAAAAACATATTTATTGACATGATAAAAAAGTACAATGTGATGAGAAAAAGAGTGTTCCAGAAGCTAGGGAAGACAATTATCAGTTTGAAAACCGGAAACGGTAGCCTACCTACAGGTAAAAATAAGTCATCATACCATACTGTACTTTAGGGTTGTGTTTAAAACAAGACGTAAAATTAATACCAGACACAATATTTTTCAGGATACTAATGATAACCGCTTTTACATATCTGCATGAAACTAAAAAGAAGGATTGTTTTAATGGTTGTGCCCGTTTTTTATTTGAACTATGACACCATCAACGGTAAATACAACAGATTTACACCCAGAAGCTCTCCGAACACAACGCCACCGAATTTTATTCTTTTTATTAATCACACAACCTCGATTGAACCGATAAGGCCCTATGTTGAGACACATATTACCCCATCTTGTTGTACTGAATATAAGCTCCGAATCAAAATCTGTAACAAAATATGATCGGTAAAAATTTAAGTCAGAATCTAAACGTCAATTCCCGTAATTAAAAACGATGTCGAAAACTTGTCAAAATTGTTGGCATTTTAGCGGTATTTTTGACAAATTGAGACTGTGAACGTTCTTTAAATAACGAGATTTGCCCCTCTGGTCATAAAGGAGCACATTCACGATAAGAAAAAAAATACGTAAAACCATTAGTCAGCATTTCAATGTAACTCTTATCATACTCTCAAAACTCACAGCATCATTCTAATTTATTCTTTATTACAATAAGGTAAGAGTTACGTTGCAATGATTCACTAATAGATTTAGGTAAAAAAATCGTGAATATGCTCCTTAAAAGTTTTTAAGATGTGTTTAATACTGTACCTGTAATTTTAAGTAAACTGAGGTAGATAGGGTAAAAAGGCGTCGTTTGAAATCTTTGAATGACGGCAAGTAGCAATTCATCCGTCAAGTATGCAGTCAGCAAGTTATCAAAATATGGGAAATAGATGCTCTGTCTCTTTCTTACTAAACCTGTGTCACATTGGAAAATAATTTTCCAGGTGGACCTATCTTAGAAAGCTTGTTTATTTCTGACCAAAAATTTACTATCCACAAAGTAAAGTCGTTCGGAGTGTACGTGAAAATAATATTTTATGATCTCGCAAAAGTAAAATCAAAAGTCATTTATTTAAAATAAGCTGAGAATCAGCCCTTTTTTTAGGGTTCCGTACCTCGAAAGGAAAAAACGGAACCCCTACAGGATCACTTTGTTGTCCGTCCGTCCGTCTGTCTGTGAAGACCCTTTTTCTCAGGAACGCATGGAGGTATCAAGCTGGAATATATCAAATACTCAGGTCTACTGACCCTTGGAGCTGTGAAAAAATCAAACTTCTAAGCCAACGCAATCAATAGATACAGCCGTTAATGCCGCAAATTTCCGCAAATTTTCGACACTCGCAAGGGAATCAAAACCTACAGGGTACTTAGCGTGAACTCACAATCTTGAAATTTGGTACGAAGCAACATCTTATAGCACACATAATGGAAAAATTGCGAAAACCGTAATTTTTTAGTTACATACCTACAAATTTGTACGGAACCCTCGGTGTGCGAGTCCGACTCGCACTTGACCGGTTTTTTTTAACTGAACAGACAGCTGTGCTGCTGAGGAGTTTGTTGCGCCACTTTTTCTTCCCAGTGAAAGCACTAGGAAGTGGTGAAGGCCGGCTTTAGCTGACTGTCTTAAAAAAATTTGACGTTCAAAAATTGCTGATTCTTGTTCAATTTGAATAAACAACTTTTGATTTTGAACTTCAGCCCAGCTGTCTGTTAAGTTCAATACCTACCTACATACAAAACTGTTGAATAAATAAATACAATTGTTTAGTTGGCTACATACAAACCTCATGCAAGTAGGTGTTTCATCCCCTTCATAAACCTCTCATCTAGCAGATATTAATCCTACTAACGATGGGATGGACTGTGTGAATGATTGTATGGTTAGAAAGGGGGTGACTACCGATAGGAAGACTAATCCTGCTAATATTATAAACGCGAAAGTTTGTAAAGATGAATGGATGGATGTTTGTTACTCTTTCACGCAAGAACTACTGAACGGATTTTGATGAATCTTTACAGTAATATAGTTTATACATGAGAATAACTAATCTATCGATAGAATCGCACAATAGACACAGTTTTGTAATAAAAACGTTAATAAATTCTCGGAAAGCATAGTTTGTATAAGAGATTTGATAGTTAGATTCTATCCAGCCACAATGAAATGGCCCATAGTGTGCAAAAAAAACATACCTATTTCTCATTGGAGTATTAGAGGTGGACGATATCTGCTCATATACCTAATGTATGGGTATAATTATTGAAAATAAAAATTGCCTCATCCCTCATAAAATTTTATTAAAATTTTAAAATCAATATCTTTTACAATAAATATTAATCATCTTAGTTAAGTACTTAAACATAATGCGTGCACTTCATTGTCGGATAAATTAAAGTAATTAAATGGACAATCCCACATATTGACAACCTCGCGAGCCAAGTCAAGATACTTGATTTGTTTATCTTTCTCGGCTTTCACAAAGTTCTCATCATGCGGGACGGTTATGTCAACAATCATTGCGCGCCGCTCTGATCGATCCACCACCACAATAGTCCTGTCAGTGATGATGGATCGATCCCAGTACAATGTGATATTTCCAAATTATGAATATTATTAAGTTTTTTCATTATAAGCTTTTTATGTACTTGCTGAAATGACCGAAATAGCAATATTTTGCTAAACACCTACTTACTTAGGTATAGCTTTTTGTTTTTTTTTTTTTGAGGATGGGAAATCATCAAATGAGTGGAGTCCCTCCCGCTCTGGGTGGAGCGGAAGGGAGTGTCAGACTCTTACTGACTAAAACCCACCCGTGTTCCTTCCTTAGCCCTTTATGTTCCAGGGCAGCGGTAACCCTTTCGGACGATCCCGCTACCCACCTACTTATAGCTTAGGTTTGAAATGAAATGAAGTTGTTTATTCTGTAAACAGAATATCGGAATCACTTTTACACGTCATATTATAAAAAGAAATAAAAGAATAAGCTAGATGAGGTCGGCGTTTCTTATCTGACTACTCTGAGAAGAAAGGCCGAAACAAACTCAATCCAATACCTTTCATCCCTATTTTTATACTCTAACATATTTTCCATCCGAAGCTTTAATGATTTTTGGAGGAGGATGATTATGCTCTGTCACCGCACTCTTTATCGTCCCATCCACGTTCAGAATGAGCTTGGCGCGACAATTCTTCGCTTTCTTGGAGCAGGCCTGGTAACGAAACGAAGGGCCTTGCTTCGAAAAGGTATAGTTCTGGTATAAAATAACTGTTTTCCCGTTCAAATTCACTACTTCGTATGGTCTATCTGTAAGTTGAAGAATGAATTACATACTAAGGTAATCAAAAATTCGAAGACATGTGTCATCGACCAACCCGCTCTGTGTCCGCATGGTGGATTACGGACACTCTCTTACCGAGAGGAGGCCCAGCAGTCGGAACATTATAGGCTGATTACCTACGCTTATGCTTAAGTAAAATGTATTAAGAGGAAATGCGGGTGGTGTTTTTTCTATAGAGACGCTCTCGCCTGTTTTCTTTCTGGTTAATGACCATATGGCTATGATTTTTTACAGAATAATAAATGTTAGTTTCTTGTATGTCCCTATGTTTTCCTTTTTATAATACAATATTTTTATAAGCACTTGAATCCTCATAAAATGCTAAAAATCGCCTATTTAGACCGCTGTTAACAGAGGCCTAGGGTACAAATTTGACAACTATTAGGTAATGAAAAAAAAGGAAAACATGGCGACACAGTATATATCCTTCTTATTCAATTTATGAAATATCTTTTAAATTGGTTCAATATTGGTGGAGAAAATAGGCGAGAGCCAAACCTCGAAAATGTGACTTTTTACTTAGGCTATTCAGTCGGATCTGCAGTTGTCCTTATCGCACGAATAGACTAGAGATAGCGAGACAGAGCGACAGCGCTAGTTTCTTCAAATACCTAATTTTCAAAAGTCTTTCCGCCCGCATTTCCTCTTAATGAACGCCGCCACCAAGGAATGAGGAAAATGTTGTAAGGAAAGTTTTGAGTATCAATGTGGATGGCTGTAGAGTATGGATGGGGAAGACCTAAGAAACGATGGATAGACTGTGTGAAAGATGATATGGTTAGAAAAGGTTGACTACCGAGATGACGTCTAATAGAGAAATATGGATGAAAAAGATATGTTGCGCCAATCACAAATAAATTGGGATAAGGGCGGGGGAATGATGATTGGGCTTCGTCAACAACTCGCAAATAAAGCAAAACAATCAGTTTCAGGTAAATAACTACTATTTATTTAATACTTCAATGACGACGGAAATAGTGATGGAGAGATCATTTTTGCATTCATAAAGTTGTTAGTAAAATAAATTATAATACACTAAGGGCTAATTTTTCCACAGCCAGATAATTTTATCCAAGGAACAATTTTGAACTTTTGACAGTTTTTGTATGAAACAACTGATAAAATTTCAAAATTGTTCCTCGAATAAAGTTCTCAGATGATTGAAAAATCAGCCCTTAATGTTTGTTTAACCTAACAAATGTTAACTTGTGGGAACAATCGGTACAAATAAACTGATCTTAATAAGAATAAATATGTTTTAATCAGTAGAAATTACTTTACAACACTGTAAAAACCTAAACTAGTTTTACAATTTTATGGTTTCATGAATTATGTTTTAAACAAGTATTTATTTCTTCACAATAACTTCCTAGCTATTATTATACATATAATGTAAGTGTAGTTATTGTAGGTACAGCGGGGTAGTTGCGTAACACACCAACAGAAAGCAATGGCTTTCATTTTGACAGTTCAACAACATTCATTACGTTATTTCCGTTATAGAGTAGACAAATTTTTCGAGCATATGAAGCAATGGATTAGCAATATACTTCAAAATGTTACAGATTGTGATTGAAGGTGTATTACGCAATTAGGATGCTGGTCGAATTGAGAAGCTCCTCTTTTGTGATGTACATAGATTAAAAATTAAATGTTAAAAATAAAACACCATTAAGCCCAGGTTTGAATGAGCGCGTCTTTTCTCGTAGCGAAGTTCGCGCACTGAATTTTCAAAGCACTGCTAAGCGCCGAGAGTTGAAAATCTAACAGTGTTTATTGACGCGCTGGGATGCGCTGTTGGATTCTCAATGCTCGGTTCAACACAGAGAGTTAAAAATCCAGCCCCAGCAATCTCAACATTCATAGCGATCGCTTTACGACCGAATTCGGTCGCAAAGTCCCGAATTGACAGGTGAAATGTATGGAGTGACAGGATTTTGCGACCACATTCGGTCGTAAAGCGCTATGAATATCGAGACTGCTGGGGCTGTGCGCGATAACATCCCGCCGCGATATTTTTACGTCTGTGGAACGTCGACTTAATGATTATGTTCGTGTTGTTGTTCAACAACTTCATCTTTGACAGTAATAACCACACACTTACAGCCGAGCCGTCTGCGGGTACACGACCACGCCATTTTGTCGTCCTTACACCTCCGGGCTAGGTTATACCGATAGGTACCTAGAAGTAACACAGGATTGCCATTCCTCGTCAGACCAAAGAATTGAACCTGATTAACTGAAATAGAAAATAATATGAGTGATAATTCAATTTTCTTGTAAATAACTTTCAATGTGCGCTTTTACTAATTTCTATGACGATATTATCGATGACAGGCACGTCGCAGCGTCTTCACATATTTCCATACATTTTACTTCCCTGTGTGATTGTGAAGCCGTGTGTAGACGTCCACAATAATATCGTCACGTAAAAAATTATAAAAGCACAAATTAGTGCATATTAATGATCCAATTGAAATAAAAGATTTGACGTTGACTTTATTGCAAGATAAACTCTAACTCAGTGTAGAAATTCTGAGCGTAGATGCTTTTTTACATCTTCCAATACACCCAGAAAATGCTCACAAGGAGCTATTTTTATTAAAGAAAACGTAAATTTTAATGAAACAGTTTAATAAATAATTATTGCTTATCTCAAATTACAAAAAAAAAAAAAAACACTTTGAAAATACATTACTTTACCAAAATATATTAGCTAGGTACCCATTTTGCAATATTAATAATCTTAGCATATTAATTTTTATCGTATAATTATGTTAAGCCAAATGTTTTAAAAATAAATAAAACTTATTCTAAATTGCCATTGCTTACATTATAAACTATGTTTGTTTATTATTATTAAATATATATATATATATGTAAAGAGTATGAGCGCAATTTTCAGCAATAAAAATTCAGCAATCTGACAATATTGTTGATATTATTACGATGGCTTATGGCATGTTAGTAAAGTTATTATACCAGCGAGGAGAATTTGTACACCAGTCATGGTCAAACATGTTGAGGCAAAAAGTACCTTGTAACACCTTTAATAAGCACCATACCATGTATATTATCTACACATGTTTTTCCAAATAAATGAATCTGAATCTAAGGAAATTGCGTAACACACTAACAGTAGCAACGTCATATTTTGACAGTTCAGCAACAGTCATCGCGTTATTTACGATGTTGAACAGACACATTTTTCGAACATATGAAGCAATGGATTAGCAATATCCTTCAAGATGATTCAGATTTTTATTGAACGGGTGTTACGCAATTAGGGTACAGTTCGTAATTTAGTTTTTTTCCGAAATATACTTATAATATTTTTTATTCCCGTACGTAATTTGATTTTTACGCTTATAATTGACTTTGATAAAAACTCCATCATCATCAGCCTATGGCAGTCCACTGCTGGACATAGGCCTCTCCTGTTGCACGCCATTCAACTCGATTTTCGGCAACACTAAACATAACAGCTAAACATGCAAATGTTCTTTTTTATGTGAAACTATCACATTGTCGACTGTAACGATAACTGATTTGCATCCCAATGCCGTCCGCGTACAGTGCCATCTTTGTTTGGACCCTTTGTACCTATTCACCCGATTATACCTATAAGGTCCATAGATGATGACGTCATTGCCACTCTTTGTCGTACTGAAAACTGGATCGGCATCTGTAACAAAAGTAGACCGTTAAGTAAAAAGAAATAAAGGAAAGATAACTTTATTGCTACCAACCAAAAAGTGCATAATGTCTTTCCTTTCACTATGGTTGGCGTGTTTTCACAATGAGCGTTGTTCCAGCGTAGGTGGCACCTCCGCGGAGTCTACGCATTTCCTACGCGGTTCTGCGTGTCGTCTACGTTACACTATCGTTTAGTGCCGACTACACTCATTAGCAATACCTATTATAAGGTCAGGCACTTCTTCCTAGATTCAGATGGTGGTTCTGGGTAGCCTCAATATAGATTGCCATCGCCACGCTAAGACGAATAACCGTAGTATAAGTGAGTCCTTTCGGCATAAGAATGTATTTTCTGGTTATTCTTGTTGTATTTATGCCAATAAACGAATATTCTTACTTTATTTATTTTTACGAAAAATCGATTAGGTAGGAAAATTATTTTTTTTAAATAAAAATATTTTATTTCACATAAACCAACATGGGCAAGTGCCCAAACAATTAGAACCGTGCACCTAGCTACTGACGTCTCATAAGTATGAAACGTCAGAAGCTAGGTGCATGGTTCCAATTGTTCGTTTCCTATGGAGAAGAGCCGGTAAGAAACTCCACGGTTACTCTTTTAAAAATAATTGGCTTTTACAGAGTTTTCAAATTAAAGTAGGTATATAATTATAGAGTGATAAAATACTTGATAAAATATAAAATAGTCTACAGATCTAAAGTCTACAAGGCAACAAAGTCCACACATTTAAAAAATATAAAATAATCTACGAAAAGTTTAAATAAAATATAAAAACCTATTAGAATAAAACCAAGTGATATGACTGCCATTACAACCACTAATAAAGAGTTGAAATTAGAATTGTCTGTATATAATGTCAAATAATAAAAAGATTATGTCAAAAAAGTATGTAAAAAATAAACATCGTAATTTGAGAGCAGTTAATAGACATTTACGTAGTTATTACGCTGTTAATGAGGTGCCACAAAAAAATACAGTTCAATGATTATGCTCATTTTTTAAAGTAACTATAACATTTTTTACTGTGATCAGAACTGATTTACATCCCGACGATCTTCTGGTACACCGCCATCGGATCCTGTCGCTACTGCCAACACACGCCTGATTGTACCGATATGAACCCATGATGATTAAAGGATTGCCATGGACAGTTTTCGTGAAAATTGCCACTGTAATGTAAGTGTAAAATCTTTTAATATAAGTAACATAACACCATGCACGAAAGGAAAATCATGGTGTTGAGTAGTACACAATAGTAGGTGTAGAGCCACGAGCATAGGTATGTATACACTTAGCTTTATTAAAAAGCGATTAACTCCTTTATTTTTTAATGAAAATTAATTATTTTGATATGAACAATTGAACATAGTGTTTTCGAACCCATCAGTTTATGCAATGTGTCGTATTTCATTGTTGTTTTCGTTATTTCACGAAAAAATCGGTATTGAAAGTTTCCAAGTGTTGACATATTAGTACTCGTGACTGTATCTGCTCCCACCTCATCATTTATATAATTTACTAGCTACGCCCCGCGATTTTACCCGCATAAGTTTCGATCCGAAATTATATATAGACTATCTGTGTGCCAAATTTCATCCAAATCCGTTTAGTAGTTTTAGCGTGAAAGAGTAACAAACACCCATCCATCCATTCATACAAACTTTCGCGTTTATATTATTAGTAGGATTTACTATAGCTGTTGCCGGCGACATCGTCTGCGGTCCAGGATGAAAAGTAGCCTATGTCCTTACCCCGGTCATGGTCTATCTGTGTGACAAATTCCATTCAAATCCGTTCAGCCGTTTTAACATGAAAGCGTAACAAAAAAAAAATACTTTTACATTTATAATATTCGTTAGGATTAGGATTAATGTAATATCGCAACCTGTTCGCCAAAAATGTAAACAAATATGAGTTTATGGAAAAATAACTTTAATTCCTACATAATAAAGTTCAGTTTACGCTACAAGTTCAAACATTTTTATAACTTTTTCTATAGTGCTAGTCACTCCGAAATCAACTTAATCAACATTAAAATAAAGTTGATATTTGTTTAACATGAAATAACGTCAATTTAAAACAAATAAAATATTGAATATAGGTAGTTAGCCTTATCACCTACATTTGTTTTACAGGCGAAAACCTAAAGTAGGTATATAAGTAGTTTATCAGCCATCTTGTTACCATAACACAAGCATTAGGTTGCTTAGCTTGGGACTAGATGGCGCTGTGTGAAATGTCCAAGGATATTATTATTATTTTTATTTTTATTTTAATGTAACAACGTAGTCACCAATCCACACTCAGGGGTGTCCCCCAAAAACTAATTAAACAAAACCAGTAGCAAAATTGACATGTTTTTAATCTCGTTACAAAATATATTTCTTACTACTTTATGTAATAAAAGATTTATTTTTTAATTTGTAACATTCTCTATTGAGCACCAAAAATGTCACAAAAATATAATTAATTAAATATAATTTTAATAAATGTGGGTTTCCCGTATCTGATATTTGGCACACCTTATTGTGGAAACGAATAAGAACCGCTGGTACACAAAAAGTGGTGCGAGCATTGGCAATGTTACCCAAAGGAAATGGAAAATTAAGGAAATGGGCGAATATTTTTAATTCTATCATAACATTTATTAATAATGAGCCATGTTATTGCTAATTATTACGTTCAAGATGTCAAAACGTCAAATCTATGTATAGCATTGTGACAGCTGCGAACGCGCACAGATTACTTATATACGGTGGCATTAGATTCGTTGCCCGGAATGTTACCACATCATAATTATATTTCAGGTTTCACGACCTTTTTTTTTTAATGTATGTTTATTTTATTTTATTTCATGTTTTTTTTTTTGTTTGTGTTGAATCTTATGTTGCCATGGTTTATTTTATTTCTTGTTTTATTGTTGTTTTTATTTATTTACGTATAAATGCATGCTGCACTGGTAAACGTCATCACGTCAACGCCGGCTGCCGCTGAAAACCAGCGCTGGGGCTCTGTGTCGTATAGGGTCATAGCATTATGCTGAGCGATGGCCGTTTTGCGTGAATGTGACGCATATTTACCCCAACTTGTTATTTTTTTTGCGTGTTTATCTTCTTTTTTATGCGTCATGTTTGCCGCAAATTAAAGTATTTTTTTCCTTCTTCTTCTTTCATCTAAACACGATAAAAACAGAAAATAAATCAATTAGATGATTTTTGTGGCGTCATCGACCGCAGTTAGTGTATTCACTTGAAATATCAGTTTAAAAATCAGTTTTTTTTTTTGTAAACTTTACAGACGTGATTATTATCGATAGCTAAACAGAATAAAACATATTTTTTCAACTCATACTGAAGTATGAGTAACAACAACCAGAAGGAGTTGACCCCTAAAAAAAAACCATCAATTCTTTTTATTTATGAATTTTATCGTGTTTAGATATCGATATTCATCACGTCTGCGGAGTTTCGCTAGCTAATTTAATTTGACTCTCTATATAATTAAAGATTCAATACAGATACAAATACAGATGCGGTCTGCAGCCGTCATTGCAATTATGCAAAAATAAAAGAAAAATAGTATAAGCTTAATAAGAAAAGAAAAATAAGGGCTGATTTTTCCAACGCCAGGTAATTTTATCGGAGGAATAATTTTGAATTTTTGACAGTTCTTCCATACACAAACTGTCAGACGTCAATTTTATTCCACGAATAAAAATTATCCGTCGATTGAACAATCAGCCCTAAGACTAATAAGAATAAAATTATTAAAAGAAATAAGAATTTACCTACCTAACAATTAAGAAAAAAACATTTTATTTTAATGATTATGTTCATTTTTAGTTATAACCACAATTCCGTTGACTGTTATGGCAACTGATCTACATCCATAGATTTTTCTAGCACATGTCCATCGCATCCTGTTCCCCTGGGCAGCTGAAGAGGCTTTATAATATCGATATCCATTAAGATTCAGCAGATAATTGCCACTCTTTGTTGTCGTGAAAGTTATCTCTGTAAGTGAAAACCCCTATTAGTCACACAGTCACAATCCTTACAAACGAACTCATACTTGCGTTTTACTACAAAAAAGATTTCGGGTAAGACCACCTAATTGTGTAACACGCTTCAATGACAATCCGAAGAATTTTAAAGGAAATTGCTAATACATTGCTTCATATGTTCCATAAATGTGTCTGTTCAACATCGTAAATAACGCAATGAATCTAGTTAAACTGTCATCTAGTTAAATGAAAGGCATCGCCGTTTTAAGTGTATTACGTAATTACCCACTGGTTGACACCATCACATACCAAGGAAGCATGGTACAGAATCCCGGAGGATGGGTCTTCTTCCTTTTGCACCATGCTTCGAAGCAATATGTGGAACGAAGCTGCCAATGATGATGATTACGATGACTACAAGAGCACCAGCCTGTCCATGTGCTGTGTAACCATCGCCTGGGCTGAGCTAAGCCAATCATGGCACCACAGTTCTGCAAGAAATCAAACAACGATATGATTTCTTTACATTTAATCTAAGCGAACGTCTTTTTATTACTCTATTACTTTATATGACAATATAAAGTAAATAAAAGAAAAAGTTTTTGTTTGGAAGAAAAGTGACATACTTTTCTTCCAAACAAAAACCTAATACAAATATTTAACAGCTCATTCTAAACTCAATTGACTGTTTATTGCCAGCCTGCACTGCATAAGGTTGAATTTAGCAGACAACCTTTACAGTACCGCCAGGCGTACTACTGCGGTTTGGAGAACGATAAATTAGATGGAAGGGAGTGAGGCGCGGACGTTGCATCTTTACGAAGTAATATCTAGTTATTTTTCTTAGCTACATGTATGTGAACTAAGAAATAAAACTAATATTTTTAACTGCTGGGGACTTTTTTTGCGCCCCTTGTAGACTAGGAAGTGGTGAATTTTGAGCGTTTTGTTTTGTTTTGCTCTGTCACTTTTGACATTCAAAGGGTGCTGATTTTTAGTCTTATTTAGCACTAAAATGTTGAAAAAGTTGTATCACAACCAAACGCTGGGAACATTGTAAGATTCATTCTATTAATTAAGGAGCGAATAGAAATAAGTCCAAGACATCACAAATGAATGTATTTTCAAATCTACATAAAGTTGATGTTAAAATAATATTAATTAATGATTATGTTCATTTTTCATCTGAACTATAACATCACCAATTGTTGTCATTACGGATTTACAACTAATGTCTGTTCGCGTGCATCGCCATCTTGTTTTATTTTCTTTAGTAGCACTCGTTCGGTTATACCGATATCGACCTAGGAGGATCACAGGGTTGCCACTCTTTGTCGTTGTAAAAATAACATTCCCAACTGTAAAAACAACTGATGTTAATAATGCAATGAGATTGTTTTTAAGTTGTCATAATAACAACAATTATAAGCACAAAAAAAACTATACAAAACCTTACTAAAAAAACAACTAGATTTTAGTTTTTTATAGCTAAATTAGATAGGTAATTTTAGTTTTTTATAACTAAATAAGGTAGATAAACCTATCCTTTTTGTGAGCTTCAAACAATGTATTTTTCTACCAATACTAGATAATTTAAAAAAATTGGTAAATTTAAAATATAAAAACACTGGATTAAAACACTAAACGGGGGGAAAACCTACATTTATTTTCACACGCATATAAATACATAGCTTCATTAAACTACATATAATATTATGGACTACGGATACAAGGCCAGTTTTCGAGCCAGTGCAAACCTATCTTCGAATGTATTCGTAGACGAGGCCAACGAAAGGCCAATGACTGCACTATCAACATCTGCCTGCTGCCTCGCAAACTGTGGGCCAACTGGGCCAAGTCTGCTAACGTACTTGTGTCGGAATGACCGATCATTTAAACCGTAATTGTCAATTTAGACAGTTTTGGTAAACCCCTAATTGAAAGGGTGGTCATAATTTTCTAATAATTTCGTCATAATTTTCACTGTCACTCATTGGAAAAAATATAAATTTGGTAATCTTACATAACGCCAAGTCGTTTTCGCCTATTATTTTCATTTCTTTTGACCACTGACACGCCATTATACGTATAGTAGATCACGACCTTATATATGTATATCACAAGGGTAATGGAGTTGCCTACTTTAGTTTGGGTGTCATACTCGTAACGACCATCACTGAAAATAGCACTCCCGTGGCCTTGTGTGCGGAGCTCAAAAGGTTCTTTTTTAAATACACTCAGACCGTTGTTGACACAATTCCATAGCTGTTCAAGTACAAAGGTTTTTTAACGCAAAATAAAGTATTCGACTTTAATGACTCGACTCAAATGGCTTTCTTCAAAAGACCTTTCCAGACATTGCCCTGCATTGTCAGACATAATATAATGTTCGGATTTTAGAAGAGACTTTCGAGTTTGTTTCGGTATTTCTTCTCAGGGATCAGTTATCCAGGAAATGCCGGCGCCATCTAGTCTCAAAATATTGACCAAAACAATTACCTACAGAACTAAATATCATTTCATTTCAATGAGTATGTACGTTTTTATGTACAGCTATGATATCATGGATTGTAATAATAACCGATTTGCAATGCAAGTCGGTACGAGTACAGGTCCATCGTACTTTGGCCCCTTCGTTTCGTTTTTTTTTCCGATTATACCGATAGGAACCCAAGATGATCACAGGGTTGCCACTCCTTGACGTGCTGAACACTGGTCGCAATTCTGCATCTGTAATAAAACAGAAATATATTGTAATTTTTTTTTTCAATATCTTGAGGAAACCGGCATGACTAAGTATCAAAACTTTGAAGGCAATTTAGTGACCTGCTGTGTGTACTAACCCGCCCGCGTAATGGATTGCAGATAGGTGCCGTGAGTCCCAGCAAAATGGAACGTTGTAGGCCGATAATATTATAATCTTGTATAATGGACCTAAAGATCATTTGATTCGTTTACAAACCAGTAATATAAATTACTAAACAAAAAAAGAACAACCATTTTAATTGAAATACTAAAGGATGAATAACAAAAAGAAACATTTAAGTATTTAAGCTAAATATTTACTAATGCTAACAAGCACACACGAAACAGTACCTTTTATTAAATATTCACTGAAAAATGTTCAAGGAAATCGTTTCAAATTCTCAATGGTTATGTTCAGTCTTATGGCTAACAATTACACTGTTAAAAGTAATGATAGTAGATCGGCAACCCAATGGGTACCGGGTACAAGTCCATCGCACTTTGGCCCCTTTGCATGATAAAACCCGGTTGTATCGATAGGGACCAAGGATGATGACAGGATTGCCACTATAAGTCGTGCTAAAAACTGGCTCCGTATCTGTAATAAAACACAAAAGTATTTTATTTCATGGGAACATTATTAAAACATGAAATTGACAAGCTTATGATTAGCTAAACAATTATATCAAAAGAAACCTGCTATTGCTGCCTTCAACTTTTCAGTAACTTCTGTGATGATCACGGATATTGGATATTAGAAATTGCTATTCTTTAGTATTGTGACACAAAGAAAAATTAAAAACATTTATTTTAGACAAATATTTACTGATGTAAACAAAAACACATGGAATATATTATTAAGAATTTTCAATATACAGATACTCAAAATGGTTTAAGGAAATCAATGGTTATGTTCATTTCTGTGGCTAACAATAATATCGTTGACAGTTACGATAGCAGATCGGCATTTTGACGAGTTCCGAGTACAGGTCCATCGCACTTTGGCTCCTCTACAACTATTAATCCGATTATATCGATAGGGACCAACGATGATGACATCATTACCACTCTTTGTCGTGCTAAAAACAGGATGGAAATCTGCAATAAAATATAGTAGAATTGTATAATGTGCCATCTATGTATACGAGCATTTCATTATATTCGTCAAAAAGCAGAAATAGACAGGCATGATGAAAAAAACTCCTCTCCTTCTCTGTTTTCAACTAGTAAATGCGGAAATCCAGGTCGATTTCTGCCTTCGAAAATCGAAAATCGACAGTTACAAACAGGTGTTTGTGACTGTCGATTTTCGCAATTGCTTACACACACCAAAGAAAATGCTCTCAACAATCCTGAAGTAATCATTTTGACTCATGATTTCAAAGAGATTTAACATAAAAATAACAATATTAAATAAAATCTGTTACCTAATCTACTTAATTCTGTTCTTTTCGACATGATGCCTCAATATTGGACAGTCGATTTGGCCAGCAACAACGCTAAGAATGTGGTTGCCATACTGCCGCGGGTACGACTAAGCAAGTCACTGTTATTATCATAAAATGCTTGCATAAATATGTTTTCTTATCTAAGAAATAAAAACATTTATTTTAGACAAATATTTACTCATGCATACAAAAAACACACGAAACATTTTTACATAAATTTTTAAATTGTTATACGCAAAAAAGGTTAAGGAAATCATCTCAATGGTTATGTTCGGTCTTATGCTGAATAATTACACTGTTGACAGTTACGATAACAGATCGGCATCCTATCGGGTACCGAGTACAGGTCCATCGCACTTTGGCCCCTTTATAACTATTAACCCGATTATATCGATAGGGACCAACGATAATGACATCATTACCATATCTTGATGTGCTAAAGACTGGCAGCAAACAATCTGTAACAAAACACACTAGTATTGCATAACTTGGCGTTGGAATTCAGGCTTGATAGTTATGAGCATATTAATAAAAATAATACGTACTATTGCTGCTTTCGGTTTTTCAGTAACATCTGTAATTACACTCACTGATATTGATATTATTAGAAATAGCTTGAAAAAATCATGTATTCTTTGGTATCGTGAAACAGACAAAAATTAAAACCATTAATTTTAAACAAATATTGATATTATTATTTATTTATTTAAACTTTTCGCACAAAAAGGTACAAAGGCGGACTTAATGCCTTAGGCATTCTCTACCATTCAACCAAGGGTGGTGAAGAGATATTATTAGAAAATACTTGAATAAATCTGCATTTTTTTTTGGTATTGCGGCATAGAGAAAAAAATCTTAGATACATAATTACTGATGAAAAAAAAAACATACAAGAAACACTTTTTTATTATTATAAAAATTCAGGTGTAAGGAAATCATCTCAATGTTTATGTTCGGTCTTATGCTGAACAATCTCATTGTCGACGGTTATGATAACGGATCGGCATCCTACAGGGTACCGAGTACAGATCCATCGCACTTTGGACCCTTTATAACTATTAAGCCGATTATATCGATAGGGACCAACGATGATGACATCATTACCACTCCTTGTTGTGCTAAAAACTGGCAACAAATCTGTAATAAAACACAATAGTATAACTTGACGTTGGAATCCAGGCTTCATAATTATGAGCATATTAATAAAACATTTAGCATATGATTTACAAAAAACTATATCAATGCATATGTATTATTGCTGTCCTCCGTTCTTCAGTAATTGCTGCAATAATTAGTCACTGATATTAATATTTTTAGAAATAGCTAGAAAAAATCTTGTATTATTTGGTATTTTAAAATAGTGAAAAATCAAAACCATTTATTTTAAATAAATATTTACTACAAACAAAAAAGACACGGTTCATTTTATTATAATTTTCTAAATTCTTATACGCAGAAAAGTTTTAGGAAATCATCTCAATGGCTATGTTCTGTCTTATGCTGAACAATCTCACTGTTGACAGTTACGATAACAGATCGACATCCTACCGGGTACCGAGTACAGGTCCATCGCACTTTGGCCCCTTTACAACTGTTAACCCGATTATACCGATAGGGACCAACGATGATGACATCATTACCACTCCTTGTCGTGCTAAAAAATGGCACGCAATCTGTAATAAAACATAATAGTATTGTATCATTTGGCATCACAGTAGGTGTCCATCAACAAATCAGAAAGAGTCTCTAGAATGATAAAAAAATGATATTAACATTTTTCAACACCTTTTCTTAAGTCGGATTTTATCCGACTTAAAAAGGAGGAGGTTCTCAATTCGTTTGTATTTTTTTTGTTTGTTTTTGAGCTCCGTTATTTATAAGCCGATTTTCAAAATTCTTTTTTTATTTGTAAGGATATACTTTCACTTTCAGATTGGTCCCATAGAAATTCCATAAAAACGGGGTTCAGTATTTTGGTTTTTAAACCAAAATTACTGGTAAAAATTACAACTTAAAAATGAAAAATAAAAACAATTGCAAAAAAAAGAACAACCAACTTCCAAAAAAGACACTACAAAGTGAAAAATAACTAATTTCGGAAGTAGGTGGCAAACAACGAAAATGCGAACCCAACGACACCGACTTCCGAAATTAAAGTAATTTTTCACTGTGTAGTGTCTTTTTTGGAAGTCGGTTTTTTTTTTGTTTTTGCAAGTGTTTATATTTTTTATTTTAAATAGTAATTTTTACCAGTAATTTTGGTATAAAAATTTTTGGAAAGCGGTTGTTTTTTTTTTCAAGTAACAAATTGACAGTTACCATCACACAGAAACTACTTGAACTGATTCTGTTGTGTTTATTATAATACCTATGGGTAGACAACAGTAAAAACAAAAGCCATTTCATTTAAAAAAAATATTTAGTCATTATCTAAAAGCAAACCTTAAAACACAGCATTAAACAACTAACCTACGACATATGTAAGCTAACTTTGTGGATTGCAATCAATTTATTAGTATTGACCAATAAATTCAGATAAAACATAAGACTGAGCTCATGGTTAAATAAGAAGGGGTTCGTGACTAAATAATAACAGCCGCACGGCTTGATCTGTAAGGTAAGGAAACGCTTGCCGAGGTCGGTCCGTGGACGGATGACCGTCCATAACATACATGATCCCTCCATGCCTCGAAAAGCACGATAACCAGTTAGTTCCGGCTGTCATTCGTAGATCTTTGACAGTCGTTACGGGTAGTAACGGGGCTAAACGGTATCGTGTTACATAATAACTAGGTTGTTGAGGTCAGATATGCGGCCGCTCCATGTAAAAATACTGGTATTCAGCTGCATCCGGTTAGACTGGAAGCCGACTCCAACTTAGTTGGAGGATTGATTGGTTGATATAAGACTAAACATAACCAGTAGGGTAAGAGCTTCACAATCCTAAGTAACTAATCATTTATTTCCCAAAAAACCTAGTCCAGAAGGCCTATTCTCGTAATTTAAAACTTTCAAAATCTAAGCGCAGTCTCATCTCAGCGACAATCAATGTCAAAAACTTGTCAAAAATGTAGAGAAATTAAAGGTATTTTTGACTGTTTGAGACAGATCAGACTTTGAACGTTCTTAAAATTACGAGAATTGCCACTCAGGTAACATTTTAATGGTTATGTTCAATCTTATGACTGACAATCACACTGTCGACAGTTACGATAGTAGATCGGCATCCCGAACCGATCCGGGTACAAGTCCATCGCACTTTGGCCCCTTTACAAGTATTAACCCGATTATATCGATACGGACCGAAGATGATCACCGGGTTGCCATTCCTTGAAGTACTGAACACAGGATCCGTTTCTGAAATAAAAAAATAGAATAAATACTCTTTATTATGTACACCACAATTATGAATTACGGATATAAACGAGATAGTTTTTTTTTTGTTAAACTTTTTGTTTCGTGGTGTTGGAAATCTTCATGGATGTCAATTACCCCTGGGGCGGGTGTAGCGGTCTGACTCTTACTGATTATTTAGTCAGAGTGCCGGGCCGCTGCTCCCTTTCAATAACTTCTGCTATGGACAGCTGTGGAAATTGGCAGTTACCATTACACAGTAGGTACTTGGAATAGTTCCGTAGTATGTGTGATGAAAAATAATAATAATACCCATTGGGTACAGAAAGAGTAAATAAAGACATTTAATTTATACAATATTTATTCTAACCTGCTATTATGTAAACACCTACTTAATATAGTCAGGGTACTTTGACACAAAGAAAACTTCGAACTATTGTGCGTGTAGACTTTGTATATTGTTATATTGCTCCCAAATTACATACATTATATACAGACAATTCTAGTTTTAACTCTTTATTAGTGGTTCTAGTGGTAATCATGTCACTTGGTTTTAACAGGTTTTTATATTTTATCTATCGTTTTGATAGATTCTTCTATATTTTGTAGATGTGAGGACTTTGTAGGCCTTGTAGACTTTAGATCTGTAGACCATTTTTTACTTTATCAAGTACCTGGTACTTGTTGACAGGCCTACGCTATCCTCCCATACCTACTGTTATTTGAAAACATTGTAAAAGTCAATTATTTTTAAAAGAGTAACCGTGGAATTTCTTGCCGGCTCTTCTGCATAGAAAACGACCAATTGGAACTGTGCACCTAGCTTCTGACGTTTCATAATAAAGTGCCCATGTTGGTTTATGTGAAATAAAATATTTTGATTTTGATTGTAATAAAAGAAATGGACATGAACCACAGTAAGATACTTATTATTTAACAGAACTGGATAACAAAGTGGGCAGTTCGCGAGGCGCAAGAGTATTTGTTCACCGAGCGCATGCCCGGTTAGTGAGGGTTTACGAATGACTGACTGACTTTGTTTTTTTTTATGGGAATGTCATCTCACAGTTCAACCTCGGGGGTTATCGTCTGCTTAACCGGACTTGCCTGTGGGTGCCTCGATAAATTAAGGCCCCAAGGCAGGGCTTAAAAAACTTAAAAACTAAGCGACTACACCCTAAGGGGGTGCCCTTAGTGTGTAAACCTGTGGAGTACAGACCTCGGCCTAGGGCGTCGCTGGGAGAGAACAGCAAGGGGCAGGCTGGATCGGATTATGGGACTGATTTTGAAAGGCATGGTAAGATTTAAGGTAGTCATCTCAATCGTTATGTTCAATGGTACGGCTAATGATATCGTTGTTGTAAGTTGCTGCAATAAACAATAATTCATTGCACGGATATCTATATTATTCGAAATTGCTTGACAAAATCTCGTAATTTTCGTATAGAAACGCAGAAAAAATATAAAACATTTAGTTTAGAAAAATATAAACATATTATTAAGAATTTTCAATGTTTAGATAGTTAAAATGGTTTAATAAAATCAATGATTATGTTCAGTTTTATGGCTAACAATCACATTGTTGACAGTTACGATGTAAGATCGGCATCTTAATGCGTACCGGGTGCAAGTCCACCGCACTTTGGCCCCTTTACAAGTATTAATCCGATTATATCGATAGCGACCAAAAATGATCACAGGGTTGCCACTCCTTGTTGTGCTAAAAACTGGCGCCATATCTGTAAAAACTGTGTATTTAAGTACTTTACTTGTAAAAACGTGAAAAAACTCATTCCAGGAGATCTATTCCCATCCAATACCAAGAGCTAATACCAATTGGTATTAGTTTATTTCCGAATTTATTTTCTATTCCCAACGAGTACCACATTTTAAAACCAATACCAAAACAAGTTTGAAGAAATTAGGTACAGACGCCAGCAGGTCAAGCTACCCGAAACTGTCAAATTTTCTCAATCAATCTTGAACCTTAATGCTTCAGCGATAAAGTTGAAAATCTATTAAAGAAATTTGACAGATTGTAGTAGCTTCATGTGCTGGCGTCTGTACAGTCAGGTTCAGTAAAATTAAAATGCTTTGAGTGATTTGAAGCAATTTTTTATCAAGATTAGGGTTTGAATATAAATCACATATTGATTTTTTCTTTTATTTTGTCATTTTTAGAGATTTAGAGATATTGGATACTTTTATTTTACTACTTCAAGTCCAACAATTATAATATTATAAACAAACAATCAAATAGTAGCAATTTTCAGTACTTACTTATTAATTAACTGTGATACTTACCTAGTATGTAAAAGTATAGAGCGATGCTCGAGTATAAAATATCACAGACAATCGTACATTGAACAGAATTTGGTGAAAAATATACCATCATTTCAAAACACGAAAACAAAATTGTATAAAGCAAGAAACAAGGAAGCTGATGTGTCTAAAATAAAGTGCAAATCAGTAGATGAAGTAGAAATCCCTTTACAATTCCGAGATTTTGTACTGTATGATTATAAAGACGAGTCTAATACCCGAATAATTATTTTGGCCCATCCAAATCAACAAGCGCAAATGGCAAAAATTAAAGTTTACGAATGTGATGGGACGTTTAAATGTTGCCCTGTGCCATTTGTCCAGTTATATTCTATCCATGGAGATCTTGGAAGCGACGAAGAACACACTCGCATAGTTCCTCTAATTTATGTTTTACTGAATTCTAAAATAGAAGAAACATACAAAACTTTATTTGAAATTTTGAAACAAAATATTCCTGGATGGGAACCCTCTAAGTTTGTGACAGATTTTGAACAAGCAGCAATGAACGCCATTTCAGCTGTCTTTCCCTCAGTAGAGGTAAAAGGGTGTTACTTTCACTACTCCAAAAATGTATAGTATGTAAATGTTAGAAAATAAAATAAAAGTTTGTGTAGCTGAGTGTACAAAAAGTCACGTTTTGGTATTCGTTAGTAATAGATTTTTTATTTAAAAAAATGTGGTACTCGTTGGGAATAGAAAATAAATTCGGAAATAAACTAATACCAAATGGTATTAGCTCTTGGTATTGGATGGGAATAGATCTTCCAGGAGATAGCGATTGGTCATTTCGCTTATTTATAACGATAGCCATCATTGGTCATAATGCGAATTAGTCAATATACGTCGTAACGATCGATAACAGTGCGTCGCGACGCCCCGAGGTGTCACCGCGTTGTGCCCGGGACGTCGCAAACCGGTATGCTCACGTCAACGGCACGCGTCGTAATGAGAGTCTACAGCCGCAGTCTTTTTTTTTTCTGGGTGGTATATCATCAAATGCGCTCTGGGTGGAGCGGAGGGAGTGTCAGACTCTTACTGACTAAAACCCACCCGTGTTCCTTCCTTAGCCCTTTATTTTCCAGGGCAGCGGTAACCACAGTATAAACAAGATTGGAAACTCCCGACTCATTCACATCAGCGCTCGGCTTTGTAGAAGTTGGTTGGTTTGTGGAAATTGGTATCATCACACAGAATCTTTATCTAATAATCCCTTGAAAGTTAACACTCACAGGCGAAGAAAGCACAAAAAAAAAGATATTTCAACTTCTAAAATATTTACTAACAGTATAAGTTAGTAAGACAATAGATTATAAAATACACACACTATAAATAGTAATAATTGATTATGTGATTTAGTTATATTGTAAGTGGGTTTACACGCGGCGTTGATCTGTATAGTAAATTTCATGATATTTTACACAATAATATTGGATACAGTTCGACGACGTGTTAACGTATGCTAGAATAAATTGATTTGTTCATTATTACAAAGATTACCTTACAACTAAGTATAACATAATAATGATTTTATTTGTACATCTTTACAATTAGGCTAAGGATTTTATTAAAGCAATCATAGCAGGGTCCCAATTCAGTATGACCACTTAATGATTCCTTACTTCATCACGACATCTGCTGATATCGTATTCTCTATGACACAATGAACAAAACCGCACGAAATGAACACGAAGTCAGCGTGGTATTAACTGGGCCCCAATTCACTATGACCAGTCAATGATTCCTTCATGGGCATTGCACCCTTATAACATGTTGCAAATGACATTCGAAGAATTTTTGAAAACAACAGAGGCCTTTCGTGAGTTTTTCAACTTAAGTGGTAGTTTCCATAACGAGGCTGAACTGTGGTACCACTAGAGAAAAAAATATGGCATCGAATGTTCTGAAAGACATGAAAGTGGCAGAACTGATAAAGGATTCAGAAATTTTTTATTCGAGCATAAAAACTGCGCTTGCTATTTTCCTGGCCCAACCGTGTACGACCTGTACTATAGAGAGGTCTTTCAGTACATTAAGGCTTGTCAAGACGTGGCTTCGCTTCACCATGAGTGAAAATCGTCTGACCGATCTCTGTATGCTGAGTGTTCACAGGATGAGGATCGCCGAAGCGAAAAACAAATTGGAAGCCGAAGTGCTAAGGAGGTTCTGCCAGAACCCACGCCGGCTTCTCTCTTATGTGTAATTGTTTACTTACAGTACCAGAAAGTACTATCTATAGATAGATGTAAACCTCTTATTGACTGATTAACAAATTGGAATACGCCCAGAGCCCAAACGGCTGAAGTTAGAGACACATTTTTGGATGGAAGATTTCGTGGATAGGTAGGTGAGCAATAAGAAAGCGTTTTGGATAATTCGAATTATACATACAGATACAGGGTGCTATAGGGTGAATATTACCCAGTAACTGGGTTGTGGAGGTCAGATAGGCAGTGGCTCCATGTAAAATACTGGTATTCAGCTGCATCCGGTTAGACTGGAAGCCGACCCCAACATAGTTGGGAAAAGGCTAGGCAGATGATACAAGGTGCTTATAGGGTGTAACCTTTTTGAATGAAAAATTAACCGGGGCAAAACCGCGGGTATAGTTTGCTAGTTACCTACATAATACTTCAGACAGTTGCCCCACCCCATGCCCATGCGCGAGATTGGCGTGATTAGCTAAGGAATTGACGCGGTTTCGTTCAATGTGTCATAGAGAATACGGCCCCTGCTCATTCTTTTTCTCTCTTCAATGATTATGTTCAACCTTGTGATGAACTATGATACTGTCGACAGTTATGATAGTAGACCGGCATCCCAACGGGTACCGGGTGCAGGTCCACCGCAATTTGGCCCCTTTGTACCCGCTGGATCGATTGTACCGATACGGACCGAACTTGATCACAGGATTGCCATTCTTTGTTGTACCGAAAACTGGCCCTGAAAAATACAAGTTTTACGTAAGATTTTGTGATGACGTCAATGTGGTAAAGAATGTACTTTAAATTCAGAGGGTTGTTTGTTAAACTTTCTCAGGTCCTTTTTTGGTTACGTTTCATACTTTAGTAACTACGTATAGTCTTTTGTTTCAACAATGTTTCATTGAAATAAAACGCTGGTAGGAGACGAGAGGCAAATTCAACACTAAGAAATTATTTGAATTGGTTCATACCGTTTCATGTTGAGGTTGACTAATAACATATATCTGTAGCACATATTTTGATATCACGTCTAGAAGCGGAGAAAAGCAAAGGATTTCCCAAGCTTAGTGAGGCAAAAATCAAAAAGGGGAAATATTCGTAAACCTCATTTACGGATTTCTATTAGGCCATTGGCAAGGAATAATAATCACGTAGTAGGAAGTTTGAAATTTATTGAGTAGTGTAATATGTATTATTCAAACGGCACCGTGACCAACAGTGATACAGAATAATGAATAAATATGAAAAAAAAGTCCTGACGCACACACTGACTAGAAAGCTACAATTTTGCACGGAAGTTTCCTTTGTGATGTAGAAAAGGTAAAGGTTTTATAGAAATTCAGGATTAGGATAGGAAACATAGGACGGATGAAGTCTTTGGCCAAGTGTTAGTTGGAAATACTACAATATGTTACATTTGCAATAGTATTATTTATGTGCCAATTTAGTCAGTAGAAGTTTTTGTAGAAATTTAGCTCATAGCGGTTTTTGCAAAATGTCTAAATTGAGTGATCCACACTTTGGGCAATAACTCAGTACCCTTGAGAGTGGCAATTTTTTTTACTTTGGGCTATGAGTTTTGACTGTTTTTAATTAAATGTACAATCAGATTTTGTCACGAAATAAAAAAAGATCACTCAACCCAAATGAACATGTATTATTTACATACACGTAATACAGTAGAAAGATAACCTACAAACACAATATTTCTTTACCCTTTGCCTGCCCCGTGCACTATTGTACAAACGCCAGCACATCAAGTTATCCGAAACTGTCAAATTTTCCCAATCAACCTTGAACTTTCATGCTTTAGCGATAAAGTTGAAAATGTATTAAAGAAACTTGACTTGACTTAAAAATCGTACGAAAAGCCTATACAATGCGAGGTCTAGCTTGATATGTCGTGTGTACAGCGAGCAAAAGTGTGTATACACTTGGCTTTATTCAAAAGCCATTTACTCCTTCATTTTTTAATGAAATTTTATGTTGTTACGAACATAACATTTTCGAACCCATAGGTTTATGTAATGTGTCGTATTTCAACGTTGCATTCGTTATTTCACGAAAAAATCGCAATTGAAAGTTGCCAAGTGTTGACATATTGGTCCTCGTGACTGTACATATTTAATTTGGTTATTATTGAAACCATTTTTTTTATTGATAGTACACACAACTATTTAAATAATAGTAAGATCAACAGCATAAAAAATAATAAGTAGCATATAAAACATTGATACAACTACATAATAATATAAGTTATCGGTCTCAAGTAAAAGTAAATAGTGAATGGTGATCTTTAAATCTCTTACATCTTTGATCATGTAGCACACATTTTGAAGGAAATTCCTAATCATCCATATTATGTTTGAAAAATTCGTCTGCCCAATAACGTATGTACGTACGAATGTAATCATTCGTACCATTCGTCATTGATCTGACAAATTTAAAGACATTACTATTGTAAGCATAATCAACGAGCCAAGCCTATAACGTTCCCACGGCTGGGTCGCCTCCTCTCAGTGAGAGGAAGTGGGCCATAATCGACATCAACGCCGGCCCAGTACAGTCGATCTATTCTATAAACTGCTCACCGTGAGAACTCAGATGAAGTAAGTTTGAAGTTAACTGTCAATAGTGTCAATCCCTAGCATCTGCCGATCGATTCTGTAAAAATCTCACCGTGAAAAGTTATGTGAAGTGAGCTTAGAGTGAGCTGTCAATACTGTCAATCCCTACTATTTGTTGGAATGACAGCTCACTCCACGCTCACTTCACCTAAATTTTCACGGTGAGATGGTTACAGAATCGCACTGCTGGTAGAATAACAGCTCACTTCACCCAAGTTTTCACGGTGAGGTTTTTACAGAATAGGCCGGCAGGTGGGCGGATGTCACATGACTTCGATTTTTTAGTTCTAGGACATGCCAGTTTCCTCACGATGTCTTCCTTCACCGTCTTGAGAGCAGTGGTAATGAAATAATTTACACAAAGTAAAGTGCCTGCTTGGGTTCGAACCCATGACCTACAACCTACTACCACTGCTCCCATTGTCTATGTATTCTAATGGTTATGTCCAGGCCTATGTTTAATTATGACATTGTCGATAGTAACGACATTCGATTTACATCCATAGGAGTTCCTATTACAATACCAGCGCCGTTTAGTTAATAAACCACTATTTTGATTCGTCTGATTATACCGATACGATCCCAGAATGAGCACAGGATTCCCTTTACTTGTCGTACTAAAAACTGGCACTGAAAAATAAAACTTCCATGTTAGTTTATTTTGGTCGGCATAATATCTCAAACAGTTTCTATTAATAAATTGGTAATGAATTCAAGCACAACCAAAATAGAGTTTAGAATAGCGTGCAAGAGATGATTCCTCGTGGCGTGTGTTGGTGCATATTTTCAGTCAAAGCTGGACAGCAAATAGCAAGCATGACTCTCACTCACTGAAAGCCGGATACGGTAGCCGTCGATAATGTATCGCTTGTGTACTTGAGTACGGTGCTAAAATACACGAGCGGCATGTTGTCGACGGCACCAGCAGGCGCGTCGGCGGCTGCAGTTGCCTCTGTCGTCGACGCGTGTCGCTCGTGTGAATGCACACTTATAGAAATAACAGATAACAACTGGAAAACATACTCATATTTTATTTAAAAACTAACAATATATTTATTTTACACAATTTATAATAAGTAATATATCCCCGACCGAAATTCGGTCACAGCGACCAATCTCAACGCTGATTAACCAAGTATGCAGGAGATAAACAAGTAATAATGCACAAGTGTTGTATGCAAACACAGATACACTTATTCTTACCCATTGCTCTTACCGCACTCTCAAAGTTCGATTGGAGGACAATCTAACACGATCGAAAAGAGATCAGGCGCATGACCTGTTGGTCAGCTTTTATTGTAATTTATAATAGGTATGAATAAAAAAATGCAGCGTTAGGTAGGTAAACATTTACCAAATATGTGATAGGAGCCTTTTTGCCTTGCACAGGTCTTTCTTTTTTTGGTTTTTGTCATTGTTAGTTTTAAATACCAATTTTTTACTATTTGTATTTCCTGTGTGTCCCCCAAATAAAATATTTTTCTTTCTTTCTTTCCTTCTTTCTTTCAAATACCTATGAGCCGTAATTTCAATGGTTATGTTCGGTCTTATGAACAATCTTATTCCCTATCGTGGAAAGGGAAGCTCGACAGCCCAACGAGTACCGAGTACATTTCCACTTCAGTTTACTTCGAAATACTTGACTTGTGTACTTGTACGCCTGATTATACCGATAGGATCCTAGAGTGATCACAGGATTCCCTTTAATGGTTGTGCCGAAAATAGGTTCTGAAAATACAAAACAAAAAAATTAAAGATAAGATAATCATAATGTAGTATTTTAAAAATCAAACATGCAGACCAAATTTGCCCCACCATAATACGTTTCAAAAAAGGCATCGCTGGTGTTGGCGAAAAGTCTGCGAGGCTGGAATGGGACTGGGCGGGTCATACGTATAGGATGCAACAAAGCGGATGAGCCAAGATCGTCACCCAGTGGGTGCTTGAAGACGGACGTCGTCGGCCTAAGAAACGCTGGCGTGACAGTTTGGACTCGTTCCTGACCGATTGGCCAGAGAAAGTACAAGATAAGGAAAATTGGAGAAGTGTGGGGGAGACCTTTGCCCAGCAGTTGGACAAAGTAGGTTAGCAAAAAAAATATAAATAGGTATAGAAGTGTAATTAGACTCTTCATTTGTATACCGTGTTTATTTTTGCTAAAATGCTACGTCATTTTGACGTAAGTACCTGAATGTTCATGATTGTTTACGATTATACTCGTAAGCATATTTCGGCTTCCCATCACAATATATTTAATAAAAAGTTAAACGAAATCACTGTTTAAATTATTTATTACACCAAAACACACACAAAACACACATTTAAATACAACAGATTTTCATTTCTGAGTTATTGTAAAACTCATAATTTTAGGGAGCGAACTTATATTAAAATAAAAAATAAAAACGTACGGAATTAGTGCTCATACGCACGAGCGACACGCGTCAACGGCAGAGGCAGCTGCAGGCGTCGACGGCAGTTGCTCCTGCCGTTGACACGTGCAGCTCGTGTGTATGAGCACTTAACATAGAGACCTTTGAATGTATCACACACAATTCAATGGTTATGTTCGGACATACGACAAACGACGACATTATCGATAGTAACGATACTGGATCGGCACCCGCTGTTGTGCCTGGTACAGTACCACCGTATTCTGGGCCCTTTGCAACCATTTTTTCGATTGTACCGGTAGCGTCCTAGAAAGATCACAGGATTCCCATGCTTAGTCGAACCGAAAACTGGCAATTGATCTGAAACATAAGTAAAGTGTGAGTCCTTTTGGCGTAGTCCAATGATTACATACGTTCGGTGTCATTAATTATTGTATTGCCAATAGTGGCTAGAAAGCATGCATGCGGCATGTCCTAGAACCAGAAATTCCAAGACATGTGACATCTACCAACTCGCACTGGGCTCGCGTGGTGGATTATGGCCCACTCCCTCTCAAAGAGAGGAGGCCTGTGACCCAGCAGTGCGAACTTTTTAGGCTGATTATGTGTTTTAAGGATAGAAAGCTGAAAAAATCGACATTCCAACGAGTAATGGGAAGGTATTAAACCACTTAAGTTTCCTTCGTGAAACTTTTCTCAAATACTCATTCACTTTTTTATACATTTAGGGTGATCACTAGATTCCCAAAAAATCGCCTGTGTGTGTGTGTGGCCTGTGTCCCAGCAGTGGGAACATTATAGGCTGATTATGCTACTGGATTCCCATTCCTCGTTGAGTTAAAATGCCATATCTCTTGTTATATTATATTGTTATGTTAACAACACACAACAAACACTTGACTGCTCTTTTGAAAATTTGATAGAAGAAATGAAACACTTTTGAATGAAACACTGATATTTTAATGATTATAATTGGACATACAACTAACAACGACAACATTGAAACTAACGCTACAATAACACCGCATTCTGTGTCGTTATCAACTATTTTTCTTCTGCACGCGCCTTCGCCAGCGTGGATGTCAGGAATTATCCCACGGGAACGTGTTACTGGGAAAATAGCCTATGTCGTACCCCGTGAAAAGGTAACAATCAGACAGAGTTACTTTCGAATTTATAATATTAGTATGGTTTTAGAAACAGGATTTTCTTTTGACAGAAGCTAAATAAATTGACTGGTTTTTGTGAATTTAGCATATACGACACAAAAAAAAACAATTTAATTATTTTTTTTAATTTAGTGTGATAATTTCTGACATTCGCGCGGGCTAAGCCGCGGGCAACGGCTAGTTAGTTAATTAATTATTAATTAATATTATATAAATAAAAATATAATATCCCAACTAAACAAAAACTATTAACTAAAATATAGCGACAAGAAATCCCTCGACATCGCTGTCGACTGGTCATGTACCCAAGAGACTGGCGGCATTGCCACATTATATGGCAATGCCGGAATGCAGTATTTGTAGATAATTTATTAATGATTATGCTGGGACTTGTGGTTAACGACAACATTGTCGAAAGTAACGATACTCGATCGGCATCCACTGGGGTACTTATTACAATACCACCGCATTTTGGACCCTCTGCAATTATTTGTCCGATTATACCGGTAGCGTCCTAGAAAGATGACAGGATTCCCATGCATGGTCCTGCCGAAAACTGGCACTAGACCTGAAACATAAGTCTTGTGTAAGTCTTTTTAGCGTAGTCTTAATAATAGCTATATTCAGCGTTATGAATAATTTAATAGCCGACATTCGAGGATATCTCGAGAGGATTACATTCCAACGAGTAGGTAACGAGCATGTTTTACATAACCACTTCAGTTTCGTCCATGAAAAGCCAATAACCAATGAAGCAGGGGTGCCTTTTATTCTTGAAGTTTTCATAGAAATTGTTCTACAAGACTCGCGTCACGCGTCTGTGGGAGCCATATGCTTTGTAGCATCCGGAAGTGATCACAGATTCCCTTTTAATTTCTTTGATGAAAATAGTAAAGCATGATTAATATATTATTATTCAAGCAGACTCCTTTTATACTAATCGAAAACATTTTTCGGGATGTTTTGACAAGTAGGTATCGCAATAAAATTTTCAAAGCACATCATTGTCAAAAAATATATATAATTTATTAATGCATAAACAATTGAAATAACCACTGACAGCCGCCATGGCCCACGCACAACGGTCCACTTGAAGGGCTAATTGCGGAAACCAAACCTATAATACAGGGTGGCAGGGACATCGACGCGCAAACTGTAACCATGGATTCAGCACATGAGTTTAGACCCCATAGCGTCGAAATTTATCGTCGGTTATTAAAAAAAAATTGCTGTTCCATACATTTTGACCGCGTAAGTATTGCACTTTTTTATGAAACAGAAGATTTTTTTTTTTTAATAACCGACGAAAAATTTCATCGCTATGGGGTCTAGTATCATGTTCTGAATCCATGGTTACAGTTTGCGCGTCGATGTCCCTGCCACCCTGCATAGAACATAGAATGCATAAACAATCAAAATCAAAATCAAGTAAGTAATTAAGTTTTTATTTAAAAAACCCACTAATAAATAGGTCTTGGTATTTAATGATTATGCTTGGGCTTATGGCTAATGACGACATTATTGTAAGTAAATATACTCGATCGACATCCATAGTTGTATCTGGTGCAATACCAGCGAACTTTGGGGCCTTTGCAATCATTCGCCCGATTATACCGGTAGGATCCTAGAATGATGACAGGATTCCCACGCTTGGTCGTACTGAATATCAGTAATGGATCTGAAATATAACTTGGTAATAAGATATTTAATTTATGCGAAATCTTGTAGGTACACACGGCTACACAAACCAAACATCAAACAAACTATACATTTCCAGTTTTAACTGACCTCGCATTATGTAGGTTTTTCGTACAATCAGAAGTCATCTTATACTGGTTATGTATAGCTTGATATGAAAAATGAAGAACATGAAAATTAAAGAAATACGTCATTTTCACGTATGATTATGATTGTTTAGAGTTTTAGACACTCTCTCTCCAATCATTGCTTTTCGAATAGGTATTTATTTATGAAAGATAGTATTCTTGTATCTCTCACAAATAAATAATCGAAAAGAAACAATTTTAAAAAGTTTCAACTTGATGATTCAAACAATGTGCTATTTCGTTAACATACGGTACTAGTGGTAGGTACTACGGTACAAGCGTAACTAAATAAAAGCTTTAATAATAATTCATAAAATGCACATGTCAATGCTTGGATTTATTAAAACAACACATTCTTCACATCGAAGTGACAACAAAAAATTGTTTTTAAAATTGTAATTCTAGCAGAGAATAAATAAATTTTACAAGGCCACCTTGTGCAATAAATGTAGTTTTGTTCCTTAGTTTACAACTAATGCTTAAGTCATCTAAAAAATGTAGATTTGATTTACAAATGATTGCGTCTAAGGCCGATATCTATAAACGTCACTTAGCACGTGCTTTGGCCTAGACATGTCCCCGTCTGTATGTTGCACTTGTAGTTTGACAGTTGTGTGACAGCTAAGTACCTACAGACGCCAGCACATCAAGCAAATCAAAACTTAAAATTATCCCAATCAACCTTGAACCAAATGCTTTAACGATAAAGTTGAAAATCTATTAAAGAAAGACAGATTGTAGTAGCTTGATGTGCTGGCATCTGTACCTCGGCGTGCATCTCGAAAGGTAACAAACACTCGAGATAACACATAGAGACAAAACGTGACGAGCTTAACATTCTACTCCGAAAACTAAAGAAGTACCTGCTGAGTAACGTTTATAGATTTCAGCCTTAGTGTTAAGCCTCTGTGTTGTAGTGTAGTTGGTTCTTAAAAACAGTCAAATATTTTAATGGTTATGCACGTTCCTATGGCTTATTATGACATTATCGAAGGTAATAATACTCGATCGACATCCCTTGCGGTACCAGGTGCAATACCAACGAACTTTGTGCCCTTTACAATCAGATGCTCGATTATACCGGTAGGACCCTAGAATGATCACAGGATTCCCATGCGTGGTCGTACTGAATACTAGAATATCTGAAATACAACTTAAATGTCAGTAAATTTTGGTAAGTAGATAATACGACGTTTTGTAGGTGGGAACAATGCAGAATATAAAAATACCAGCAGCGCCCCGCGGTTTTACCCGCATAAGTTTCGATTCCGTGGGAATATCGGGATCATGTGTTAATCCTGGTTATAAACTATCTGTGTGCCAAATTTCATCCAAATCCGTTCTGTATTTTTTGCGTGAAAGAGTACCAAACGTCCATCCATCCATCCATCCATCCACACATACAAACTTTCACGTTTATAATATTAGTAGGATTAAAGAGACACGTCACTTCTACCTAAAGACGCACATACTTATGACTGGGAAGCATATGATCTCTTTCAAATAAATGTACTGTCAGAAGAGACCGATTATTAAAAACTTGATAAGCATAACACACTATCAATAGCAATCGCTTTCATTTTAACAGTTCAACAACATTCATTGCGCTATTTACGTTGTTGAGCAGACAAATTGTTCGTATATATGAAGCAATGGATTAGCAATATCCTTTAAAATTATTCAGATTGAGATTGATAGTATATTACGCAATTAGGGTACCTACTGATCTAAAAAAATCCATCTACGCATAAATGGTAAGTACTAAAAATTTTAGCTATATATATTATGATATTACTTGTTTCAAGGGGCCTATAGGGGCTTCAGTATTAAAAATGCAGAGTAAAGTCCACAAGGTATAATCTATGTTCATATTATTTTAGATATCTTTGCATTATGCTGCGTACAGAATCAAAATTCAATGTAACGTAACAACTTATACGTATTTAATAAAAACAACAAAATAATTTCCTAACTTAACTGAAACTATGTATTAACAAACTTAAATATGGTGTCCAAAAAGTCATCCGCATCACTGTCGACTGGTAATGTACTATCGCCAAAATCTATATCTGACCACCGTAAGGACTATTCCTGGTTTCAGCGCATATTATTAGTCGACCTTAAAAGGCGCAAGGCAAAGACGCAGCTGTGGTCATCATGAGCACGGGATTGTGACACGTTTTCAAAATGTTAAGATATAGGTTTTGGCGATAGGTGACTGGCGAAATTGCCACGTTTGTATGGCAATGTAAGCCTCTGGCGAAGGTAAAAGCCAGCTCTTATATTTAGATGTTTATTTTTAGACAAAACTCTTGAAAGGTACAAAGTAAAGTATAAACAATCTCATCGGAACAACCGAAAATTCGACGACATGTGACATCCGAATTGGTACCGGGTACCCGATGTATTCGTCGATTCGCACGAATTTACTCGCCCGAAACATGTGAATCGTCACTTTTAAATAATATTATTTTTTCTATATGCGACTCGTAACGATTTAATTTATTTGTGGGCGAGTCGACAACTCCAGAAATATGTATTAGGCAATTGGCACATTTTGAATTTTATGCAATAAAGTAAAAGAAAGGACACTAGCGCAAGTAAGAAAAAGGACACTAGCGCACAAAGTGATAAGAGTTAAATATTATAAAACGTGTCCTCTATCTTAACATAAAATTCAAAATGTGCCAATTATTTCTAATACATATTTCTGGGGTTGTCGACTCGTCCACAAATAAAGTAACTTCATGCGAGTCGCCAATACAAAAATAATATTATTTAAAAGTGACGATTCGCACGTTTCGGGCGAGTAAATTTCTGCGAAACGAGTAATAAACCACCACGTGCCCCAGTGGGAACATAATAAGCTGAATTGATCAGCCTATTATGTTCCCACTGGGGCACGTGGTGGTTATAATTTGGTTGGTTGGTTTATAATTAAATCCATAAGGATTTAATTATTTATTCATAATTTTACGAAAGCAACAGCCAGCGGGCTGGATGGAAATGGTGATATTCATACAACTTTACAAAACTGATTAATATCCCATGAAAAACGTTTAATTACCATTTTAATGATTATGGTCAGGTTTACGGCTAATTATAATACCCTCAAAAGTAACAACGTTCGACCGGCACCCACTGGGGTACTTGTTACAATACCACCGCACTTTGGGTGGTTTACATCTATTAGACCGGTTATACCGGTAAGGTCCTAGTGTCATCACCAGATTTCCATTCCTTGTTGTGGTCAGAACTGGCAATGGTTCTGAAATAAAACCTTTAGAGTTAGCACATTTTGGCGATAAGATACTTATTTAAAAAGAAAATGAACTCGTTACGGGTAGTAAGAAGCCTAAAAGTCTGACAACATACGGTTAGACTGGAAGCCAGCCCCAGACTTTTGCCGACTTTTGGAGTAAATAAATGGAAATGAGAACGTCAATATTAAAATTTTATTAAAAAAATATGAAGACTCATCTAATAGTTCTTTTTGGGAGACTTTTGACGACTTTTGGAGTAAATAAATGGAAATGAGAACGCCAATATTAATATTTTATTTAAAAAATACGAAGACACTCATCTAATAGTTTTTAAATACAACAGAATTTCGTTTTGAAAAATATCAAGATTCCAGGCTATTGAACATTTGAGAGTAGTGGTGGCCCAATGGTAACAAAATCGATTTACGAGTTGTAAGTCGTAGGCTCGAACCCAGACAGGCGCTTTACTTTGTGTAAATAATTTGATCACCACTGCTCTCAAAACGGTGAAGGAAAACATCCTGAGGAAACCGGGATGTCTTAGAACCAAAATTCGAAGACGTGTGACATCTACCAACACGCACTGAGCCCGTGTGGTGGATTATGCCCACTCCCTCTCACAGAGAGTAAGCTTGTGTCCCAGGAGTGGGAACGTTATGTTGATTATGAATTTCAGTATTTATTCACCATTTTACGAAAGCAAGAAATTTTCATATTCATACAACTTTACAAAAATTATTACATGAAAAACAATAACAAAACGTGAAACAAAGATAGTTATTTTTATTTTAATGGTTATGGTCATTTTTCTGTCTAATTATAACACCCTCAAAAGTAACGACAGTCGACCGGCACCCACTGGGGTACTTGTTACAATACCACCGCACTTTGGGAGGTTTACATCTGTTATTACGATTATACCGGTAACGTCCTAGAGTCAACACAGGATTTCCATTCTTTGTCTTTGTCAAAACTGGCAATGGTTCTGAAATAAATTTTAGTGTTAACATATTTTGGCGATAAGGTACTTATTTTATGGCGAGAGATGGGGAGATGAAGTCGTTACGAGTAGTCAGAAGCCCAAAAGTCTGACAACAAGTCTCACAGGAGGTCAGATACGCAGTCGCTCCATGGAGTATACTGGTACTCAGCTGCATTTGGTTAGACTGGAAGCCGACTCCAGATTTTTGCCGACTTTTGGAATAAATAAATGAAAATGCAAACGTCAACAGCAATATTTTATTTAAAAAATACGTAGACAGTCGTCTAATAGTTTAGAGTTTCATTTTTAAGTGTTTAAAAATCTCAAGATTTTTATTTTACAGTATTTTAATGCTTGTGCTCAGAGTTATGTTTAATTATTTTATTATAGAAAGTAACGATACTGGATCGACATCCACTGGCGTATCTATTACAATACCAACGTACTTTGGGCCCTTTACAATTAGTTGCTCCATTATACCGGTAGGTTCCTAAAGTCATCACAGGATTCCCACGCAGTGTCCTGCTGAAAACTGGCAATAGATCTGAAAAAAAGTTTAGTGTTTGAAATAAAATACTTGTTTTGAGGGACTTCTGGACGTCTTAAACTTAAAAAATACAGGGTTTTGTATACATTTAATCACAATCTTCCAGGTCAAAAGACTGACCAGAATCCGGGTTCAGTCTTTTAAATTATTTGAACAATCAGCCATTTTATAGACGATAGTGAAGTGAAGCTCGACAGACCAACGAACAGGTACCGGCGTTGTAGGATTCTACTGGTACAATGCTCAGTTATGCTGGGTGATGGCCGTTTTGCGTGGATGTGACGCATGTTTACCCCCAACTTGTTATTTTTTTTTTGTGTTTGTTTTCTTTTTTATGCGTCATGTTTGCTGCAAATAAATGTACTTTCTTAAAAAAAAAAATGTATCTTCATTCTTGTATTTGTTTTCCACTAGTGATCGCAGATTCCTTCTTTTGTTTTAAGCCAGAAACAGGGCAAATGAAAACAGAACAAAATATACCTTTATTAATAAAGGTGATTTTGAATAGTGTTTTTTTCGCTGAAAGTAATAACACGTAGCCATATGTTAAGGTTTACTACTGATTATACCATGGCGAACAATCTCTGCAGAGATCTGCCTTCGACGCGGGAGATATTATAATGTACAATAAGTTTGTGCGCAGACAATGGTGCACTCTCTCTTCCTTCATTCCCATAGCTCGATGGGACGGCAATCCGACACGACTGGAGAGAGATCAGGCGCAGGGCCAACGGCTTAACGTTCTTTCCGAAGCACGAGGGTATCACACTGCCAACTTCCAAATTCCAGGCTATTACTACGATATTCCCAATGGAAAAACCAAATAACACTTTGCACGACCTGGTAATCGAACCCAGGACCTCACACGCTCAGCAGTCGCGCTTGCGACCACGAGACCCACGGGGCTGTTTGTTACAATATTAATATATATTTTGTTACAGTTACCTATAAATTTAAAAATTTCCACGCTGATAAAATTGTATTTAATAAAACAAATAAATACATTATTATAATAAATAGGTTTATTATATATAACAGAATTCAAGTTTCAGGCAGTCCATTTATATTACACCACAAAATATTTCTTGTAATTTAGACCATAATAATGTTAGGTACAGACGCCAGCACATCAAGCTACCCGAAACTGTCAAATTTTCCCAATGAACCTTGAACCTTGAATGCTTTAACAATAAAGTTGAAAATCTATTAAAGAAATTTGACAGATTGTAGTAGCTTGATGTGCTGGCGACTGTACTTCATTATATCGTAGATTTGTAACAATAATGAAACAGAGACAATTTTGAATATATTATTATGTATGTCAGTTATTTTAATGGCTATGATTACACTTGTGGCTAATTACGACATTATCGAAAGTAACGATACTGGATCGACATCCACTGGCGTATCTACTACAATACCAACGCACTTTGGGTCCTTTACAATTATTTGCTCGATTATATCGGTAGGTTCCTATTATGATCACAGGAATCCCATTCTTAGTCGTGCTGAAAACTGGAGATTGATCTGAAATGCAACTTTAATATTAGAACATACTGGCGTTAATAGGGATATGAACTAATTATTTTTAGGTACTAAAAATAAATATAAACCCTGTATAAATAGTGTTTTTTTTATTATTAAAAAATCAGGTCTTTTTGACGTACAGATGAAAATTCTTATGAAGCACATCTTAAGAAGGTTAAACAGGCCTGTACAGACGCCCGCACACCAAGCTACTACATTCTGTCAAATTTCTTTAATTGATTTTCAATTTTATCGCTAAAGCATTAGGTTCAAGATTAATTGGAAAAAATTTACAGTTTCGGGTAGCTTGATGTGCTGGCGTCTGTACAATACTTTTGTATGGTGAGAATAGATTAAGTAAAATCAGATCTAATATAAAAATGAATATGTATCTAATACATGTTAATATAATTTAGCGATAAGATTCTCCTTTAATCTAAATTCAGCCAGGGAAACGGATTTGCAAAAAGTATTATTTATTTTTAATGAGCCCAGACAATACACTCATTCTCAAATCAAATCTCTCGTCATGTAAAAATGACCACATTGTGTCTTTAAATACATTGAAAAGTTTCATTCACAGGAATGACAGGAATACATCATACATTCAAAATGTTCAGCTAAAAGAGTTACTTAACAAAACCAGTACATATTGGAAATAAGTTACTTATTTTTAGGCACTGAAAATAAGTGTTGCCCTGTTTGAATTTTTTTTTGTTTGTAAGCTCCGTCGCGACGTCGTTTGACATACAGATGCACTTCCTTGTGAAATAAATGTCACGAAATTTACATAAATTACACTCTTTCAATAAATAGGTTTGAAATACTACAGAATTACCCAAAAGTCCAAAACAAATATAACATACTTACTAGTAGAATTGAAATCACCATACAACCTCACATACGGTAACAAAAAAGGAATATCTAGATAGGCATTCGCCCAGCAGTGGGACAATGCAGGCTTACATATTTCTTTGATTTCTTAATTTGCTTCTACTACATTAAATTAATACTTATTTAAAATACATACCTACTAAGGTAAATACATTTAGGTACTAAACTATCTTATCATAAAAACATTAACAAATTAAAAATATTGCTATTGACTTGCCATCAAGAAACGACATGCAATGGTACACTAACTTTTTTTTGTTATTGCGTTGTAAGAAAAAATATTTGCGCATCTAACTTACTCATGAGTACTTGTATCAAGTATTAAAATTAACTTGTATATCTCATGATAAATGAACATAAATGTATTCTTTTTTTAGAAATAATTGTCTTAAACCATTATCCGTAACAGTAACATGGATTGTGAAGTAGACAATTTGCCAACTATGTTGGGATCGGCTTCCAGCATAACCGAATACAGCTAAATACCAGTATTTTACATGGAGCGACTGCCTATCTGACCTCCACAACCCAGTTACTAGTATACGATACCCCTTGTAAGACTGGTTGTCAGACTTTCGGGCTACTGACGACTCGTAACGACTGTCAAAGATCCACAAATGACAGCCGGGACAAATGGCTTAACGTGCTTTCTGAGGCACACAGGTGAAGATGGTCACTCATCCACGGACCAACCGCGGCAAGCGTAGCTTAACCTGATCGATCGACCCGTGCGGCTGTTATTACTTAGCCACAAGCCCACACAACAAGTAGAAGTAGATAAATAAATATAAGTAATATAAAATATTATTCACTTTTGAATTGCGAGAATGAATAAATCAAGGAATGAGTATAAATATGCTAGGCCTCATAACTTTTAATAATGATTACGTTGGCACACACTGGTACTCGATCTACATTCATACCCGTACAACCTACAATACCCCTTCTTTCTTTTGTTCCTTTTCTTCTTTGAATGGGTAACCTTGACGTGACTCCAGGAAAGAAAACTGTCATAGCTGCTGTTCTTGGGACCCAGACTAAAATAAAAGGTATAAAGTAGGTAAGTATAATTTAGCGTTAAGATTCACTTTCTCATTTTAGCTAAATTCAGTGAGCGATACAAATGAAGATACATTAATTCATACAACATTTATTATTGTTTATTGTTAATTAAAACGGTAACACCAATTACATTAATTAACATAAAGATATGGTAAGTATACAAAAATATTTCCAATACTAACATATAATAAAGGACACCCTAGCATACTTATTCTCACAAAACGTCAGACATACACGCATAATTCTACTCCATTCATCGGCAAACAGATCACATTCAGGATTGGTGGTGAGGAGGGCATTAAGCATCCTTAAAGTACAACACACAGGGGACTCGGCTCTGGCGACAGTTTTAGATGACGGCGGTGCGAACAAATTGTAAACAGTAAATGTGCAAGAATTATTTTAAAAGAACCACACATAATAACCTGTAGGTATATACATATGTATTCCTGTAAAAACTGAATAGTAAATCGTATTTATATATTTCATTCACATGAATATTATAAATTTACAAAAAAGGTGGGAGACGTCATAGTTTCTCATTCCAGAGAAAAGATTACATTTTTTTTTCTATTTTCTTTATACAGGATCAAATTAAATTAGCTAGCAAAACCTCATAGACGTGATGGGTATCGATATCTTAAAACAAAAAAAGAGATTTTCTGAACTCTTACTTCAAGTGACTGCGGGGTCAACAACCGTATTTACTTGAAATATGTTTTTTTTTTTGTTTCGTGTTCAGATATCAGTACCCATTTTGTTTGAAGTATTTGCAGCAAAAAAATTACCTTGTGTCGTTAACTATTTTGTTATTAATAATGGTTATGCTTGTTTTTTATGCTAACCAACTTGTTATTGATTGTGGTGATGACCACTTTGCAGCTCTGGCCGGCCATAGTGCAAGTCCATCGCATCTTGGGTCCTACACGCCGACTGGCTAGGTTGTATCGAAACAGACCTAAGTTTACCACAGGTTTGCCAAACCGTGTTGTGTTAAAAATCAGCTTTGTACCTATAAAAAAAACGTATCTGTGTGAGTGAGGTTATATAATAAATTGTTTAGTACCATAAAGTTCAAGTACATTGCACTGTATACAGATTAAATTTCTTAATTTAGCATTGGGTACAATAGGTTCGACCCTGTCCCCTAAACTAGGCTAGGCCTGTATTTTAGGGGATATAATTTTATATATGTACAGGGTTATTTTAAATTGGCTAACTAAACTCCGCAAACGCGATGGGTACCAATATCTAAACAGGGTTTAAAAAAATATAAAGATTTGATGATTTCCCGTTTTTTTGGGAGGTCAACGACCGCTGTTAGTGTGAGGAAAACTGTTTTTGTATTTTGTGTCGCGTTTAGATATAGATACCCATCACGTCTATAATTTTTACACAAAAAAAAAAAACAGATTTTCTACGCTGATATTACAAGTGACTACAATAACTGCGACCGACGACTCCAAAAAACATTTTTTTATTTTATTTATTATGTTCAGAATATATCGTTACCCACCGCGCCTGCGAAGTTTAGCTAGCTAATTTAAAATACCCCTATATATTTTTTATTTGACCTATTTAGGTATGAATGAATTAAAAAGAACGAAAAAGAATTTTAAATACATTCCATTATTTCCATAGAATACTATTTATTATCTACATTATATAAACTACACATATAAATATATATAGAAATTTCAATGTCTTTTTTGGATCTACAAAAGTAAATTTCCATACACCAAATTGTTCGAGCAGTTTATGCATTTTGACAAATTGATTATAAATTAAATTGCAACTAAGTACAGTAGAGTTCAAAGTGTGGGCAAGAGATTTCGTGGCATTTAGTCTGGTGTCTCTCCGTTGGCCCCAATGGTGGCCGCACACGGTCTACCGGAGAGGTGTACCTCTGCAGGTGTACCTGGTATACCGGAGCGTGTATTGGAATAGATCTGCACAGTTTTTTAAACCTGCGCAGGCGACTGGAGCAAAATCGAAAATCGCCATCTGTTCTGCGAATAAAGTGCCATGCCCATTGCCACGCCTAAGTTTTGCATTTCTTCGGTTTATGTCGGTTACCTTGGACGTAAGGTAAGGATGAGAGTTGCCAAAAATCGAGCTGAATGGTGTGCAATTGGAGAGCCCTATGTCCAGCAATGGACTGCTATAGCCTGATAATCATCACCATGGATCTCCTGCGGCAGTCACTTGCAGACATTTTAATGGGTATGCTCGGATTTATGGTTAACGATGACATTTTCTATTGTAAAGACACTTGATCGGCATCCTTTCGTGCGTCTGGTACAATACCACCTGACTTTGGGCCCTCTGCAGCTAGCTGCCCGATTATACCGGTAGGGTCCCAGTGTGATTACAGGATTGCCACTGGATGTGTAGCCAAAAACTGGCATAAGAACTGAAATAAAGCGTAGAGTCAGTTTGTTTAGGTGACAAGATTGTTAGGTACCTTATTGTAACCGACTTTATCAATGCGTTAATAATAAACCTTTATATAGTAATACAATATAATCACATAAACTATTTCCTACAATACTTAAATCAGATCAAGGGTTGATTTTGCCATCGTCAGATATATTTTATCCGCGGAATCTCGAGTTTTTCCATAAAATGGTCTGACGGCATCATAACAGTCCTCCAGGCCGAATTTCGGCTATTGCAGCCAATGTCAGCGGAGACTAGCCATCGACGAGAGAGATATTATAACGCACAAGTGTGTGCGCAAACACAGGTGCACACACTTTTTCCTCACTCATAGTCCGACCATTCGTCAGACCATCTTATAGAAAACTGTCAACAACTCAAAATTATATGTCAGATAAAGGTAGAATAAGGACAATGACAAGGTGGACCAGATGACCTGGTGAAGACCGCAGGAATCCGCTGGATGCGAGAAGCACAGAACCGGTCGAAGTGGCTATGCTTAGGGGAGGCCTATGTCCAGCAGTGGAAGTCTTTCAGATGATGGTGATGCCAGATAAAGATATCTGAGCATTGAAAAAATCTGCTCTTTATCATGTTTACTTCTTGTCAAATGTTTTCTAATGATTATGCTGATTCTTAATACTGACTATGTTGTTGTCGACGGTCATGATCACTGATTTACATCCTAACATGTAACGGGTACAAGTCCAGCGAGCCTTGATTCCTTTGTACTTTGAACCCCGGTTGTAACGGTACCGACCCAGGTTGAGAGCAGGGTTGCCATTCTTCGTCGTGCTGAATACTACCTCTGTAATAAAAACGGGTTTGCGTTAGCAAATTTTACAGCCACACCTTTTTGACATTTTTTGTTGGTTTGAGAAAGAAAAAGAAAGGAGGGAAAATAGTTCATTCGGTACAAATAAAACACACCTTACCTACATAATAAACATGTTAAAGCCAAAGCCCAGAGTTCAAAAGAAAGTAAATAGCGTTCTCCCGTTGAATTATTATTCGTCTAAGTGTGGGTCCTGCCTTAATTTTTCCTTTTCAGTGAGAATTATTAAGTTATACACACAAAAACACACGCAGTAAGAATATGGTCTAGCTTGAGTGAAACAATAGGATTATAAAGAAATATTTAAACTAATTAGTGATAATGTAAACAGCGGGTAGCAAAAACTTTGTTTTTATATTTTTGTACAGCAAAAAAAAAAAAAATACATGAGACGAAAAGATTTTTTTTTCACGATTAATCAGTGGTTATGTTCATTCCTATATGCAATAACGGCATTGTCGACAGTGATGACACTAGCCCGGCATTTTGAAGTTTTTCTAGCACAGGCCCAACGCAATTTGGGCCCTTTGTAGCCAGAACACAGGTTGTACCGACGGCGGCCAATGATGAGGACAGGATTCCCAGATTTTGTTTGACTGAAAATGGGATCTGCAAAAAAATCAAAAGTTGTTTTTACAATCAGGCTGTTTGTGTATGTGAGTTTAAATGTTTGTAAACGCACCCACGATACAGGAGAAATTCCTAGTGCGGGACACAACATGGATACAACATGGATGTTTATAATGTATTCATGAAAACGAAAATGTAGAAAAAAAATTGTTTTATTTAAATACTAATACTTCTTAGATTTAAAAATTAATACTTATCCAAGACTTCGTCAAATTGATCGAATTTTATGGGTAAACAAATACCTATTGGAACAATGTAACTTTCAGTAAATAAAGGGTGACAGGATGTCATCGACGCTCAAACTGTAACCATAATTCAGCACATGATTCCAGAAGTCATCATCATCATCTGCCTAGCCTTTTCCCAACTATGTTGGGGTCGGCTTCCAGTCTAACCAGATGCAGCTGAACATGATTCCAGAAGTACCGTAGAAATTTTTCATCGGTTTAAAAAAAATCTGCTGTTTCATAGAAAAGTGTAATAGCAATATTTTGACTGCGTAGGCAGGCAAGATCATCAAAACAGCAATTCTTTTTTAAATAGCCTTTAAAGAATTTTTCAATTTGTGGGGGTATTCAGAATCAGGTAGCGCGTCGATGTCCCTGCCACCTGTGTACAAATAAATATAGTTTTTACGAGCTATGTACATTAATGAAAACAATGAATTCCAAAAATTAACAACTCTGTTCACTCTCTTCCTTCGGTACATTTTTTAAATGATTCCATAGATAATGTAATGCGTGAACGAACAAAAAATTAATTGATACAAAAAAAAAAAATGGTAAGTACATATAAACTGAAAGGATTTACAAAAAAAATATAATTTTTTTGTTAGATGAGTAGTTAATTTATATACTTCTCTTCTCGTTTTTTGCGTCATTTAATCTTCTATACTGCTACAAGGATATTTTGGCGCTCAAATGACGTTGACAGGTACGCGCTGTTGCTAAACATTCTTCTGTGAAACTGAACAATTCAAATGTTCTGTGAAACTTGAAATATATTCAATGAAATCCGATGACGGAAATAGTTAGATAGAAAGAAAATATGTCCCAGTTCCGAAGTTCCGGGTAATTAGGAATTCCGATTTTCCGACACGCCAAAATAACCTTGTAGAGCTAAGTGCAGTTTACTTCAGTGGTTGTGTTGATTAGTCAGGCTAGTGATGACATTATCAACTGTGAATATAGTCGCTCGGCAGGAATTCTTTCGAGAGCAGGCCCAGCGAAGTTTGCGTCCTTTATAGCCACAGGTCAGGTGGTACCGATAAGAACCTACGAAGAGAATAGGATTGCCGGATTTTGTTTTACCAAAAAATACATCTGCAAAATATCGAGATTTTAAGTAGAGCGTTGTAACATTTCATAAATAACATAATGCGTAACAAAAAAAGCCACTGAATAAATAAACTTACAGGATTCTCGAGAAAAGTTTAATCAAAAACACTTAGATATTTCAGATAAAAACAATTACAGACCGATCTCATTAGCGACAGTCATCGCGAAGGTATTTGACGGCATGTTTAGTGCTCAGTTAAACACTACAATAACATTGCACGATAACCAGTTCGAGTTCAGGCCCAAACTGTCCACAGATAGTACTATACTGAGTTTAAAAGATGCTGTCAGATATTACACAGATCGGAGCACGCCTGTTTACGCCTGCTTCCTCGATCTGTCTAGAGCGTTTGACCTGGTTTAGTAAAAAGTGCTGTGGAGGAAGTTGCTCGATAGGAAAGTTGCGCCTGAAGTTATTAAAATTTTCCGGCACTGGTACGGGAACCAGTTCAATAATGTTAAATGGTCGAGAGCTCTGTCGGACTCGTACAGGTTGGAGTGCGGGGTGAGGCAGGGAGGATTGAGCTCACCAACGCTTTTCAATCTGTATATCGATGGATTTGTTGCCGAGCTCAGCAGCCGCCATGTGGGATGCTATGTTGATGATGTTTGCTTTAACAACATCAGCTACGCTGATGATATGGTGCTGCTGAGCGCGTCAATAGGGGGACTCAGAGAGCTAATAAGCATTTGCGAAACGTACGCTCGTACACATGGCCAAAAATATCACGTCAAAAAGAGCGAGCTTATGGTCTTCAACGCGGGTTCTAAGTGTCCGGCGGAGGTTCCACCAGTAAGGCTATGTGGGGCGCCCTTGGAGCGGGTACATACTTTTAGGTATCTGGGCCATATTATGACGTTCGACCTGAAGGACGACGCTGATATTGAGCGAGAAAGGAGGGCGCTGTCGGTGAGGGCGAATATGATTGCCCGCAGGTTTGCTCGCAGCTCCAAGGATGTGAAGATCACCTTGTTTCGAGCCTACTGCACATCTTTTTATACGAGTAGTCTGTGGGTGTCATATTTGCAGAAATTCTACAGCGCTCTCCGCGTTCAATATAATAACGCGCTGAGAGCGCTGCTGCGGCTGCCTCGCTTCTGCAGCGCATCGGGAATGTTCGCGAACGTCCGCATTGACTGTTTTTATGCCAGCATGCGCAAGAGGGCGACCTCGATAGCGAATAGAGTGCGGGGCAGCGGCAACAGTCTTCTCGCCGTTGTTGCCAACAGGTTGGGCCTTTCATGCAGCACTAGCAGGCCTTACCTACATGCACCCGTATATCGGGCTTGGGGCAGGTAAAAAATTTTCAAATGATTTGCCATAGATATAATTTTCTTTGCAAGTTATATAATTTTTATTTTTAAATATTTTGACATTTTTATAACGATTTACGATTTAACAATTTAGTATTTGATATTTTATTTTTAAATTATTCTGACATTTTTATAATTTTTTGACAATTTTAATTATTATTATTATTATTTATGAATATTTTAATTTAATTAGTCACAATTTAATTTTGGGTTTTTATGGTTTATAATTTTAAATAGTTTATAAGTAATTTTAATGTATGAGTGTAAAATATGGACTACAGTTGTCTGAGATAGATAAATTATTATTATTATTATATGCACAAGTAAATAAATAAAATTACTCTGCTACTGGCTATGCAGTAGTCGAGTTATCAACAGGTACAACCTACAGTGATTCTTTTCGAAGTAATATTTATTTACTGCTTTTTCGTCCATAAAAAACGAAAATCGAACGTGAATGAAATCAAATGTCTATAAATTGTTTTGGGCGCTCACTAACACATTGTGTACGTCATATATATACTAACACAATTTTTTATTTTATTTTAATGTAAATTATTTAATTTAATGTAATGTTAGTATTGTTTAAATTGATTTTAATTCTATTTCAGTGTCTGTGGTCTACGTATCAATTGATTTTAATTTAATGTATTGTATGGATTATTATTATCTGAAATAAATGAATTATTATTATTATTTAGTCAAGATGTTTGTATTATTTCTGTCTTCACTTCTCATTTTCTGCGGCATGCGATATTCAAAGTGCAGTTAAATTCAATGGTTGTGTTGATTAATTAGGCTAATGATGACATTATCGATTGTGTATATAGTGGCTCGACACGAATTCCTCCGAGAGCAGGCCGAGCGAAGTTCGCGTCCTTTATAGCGCGAAGTCTGGTTGTACCGATAAGAACCTACGAATAGAACAGGATGCCGGATTTTGATTTACCAAAAATACATCTGCAAAATTAACGATTTTTTTATTATTTTAAACATATCGTAATGCGTAAGTACACAAACAAAAAAAAAAACCTGTGGAATAAAAAGAATTGGAAATCCTGTTCTCTACACAGGTTATTCAAATCGTCAATTTGGTACCCAAAAAGGAAGATCAAGATCAAGTGCAAGTAGGTAATTACGGTATACAATAAAAACAAATATTTAGAAATACATTCAATTTATTAAAACATTGAATTGATAGATTGATACGTACTACATCTCATAATATTTGTTTAGTTTTATTAAGTGAATTGTTTATGACTTCATGGTTTTTTTTTTTGTTCCCTTTACTGTTTCACACGCTGTCTGTCATCTCTCTATCTATTTTCCTATCATAAATAAATACATTTTTATAGTTTATTTTGATTCCTGCACGTAACTTCAAGGTACAGAAAGAGTAGAGGGACTATTCCCATAATTTTATGACAGTTCGTATTCTAATCTGAGTCACAATCTGTCACGTTTTTTGTACGTTTTTGACATTTAAAAACGTACAAAAACCGCAGCGACCATCCATCGCTGAAATGAGATAGCGACTGGTTTTAGAACTTTTTTAATTGCCTACAGGAACTGGCCATCTGATCATAAAACCAGATCAAAGGTTGTGGAGGAACGCAAAAGACTGGATTCATTGAATGTAATGTTACAAGTAAACTTATCTTACACGATTTTTAGGAAAAATAAATTCTAAGATTTTCTTTAAGCTTTATATTATATATTCTCTTATTTTTTACGGTATTCGATCTTGAAAGTGTAATTAATTCAATGGTTGTGTTCATAAATTTGGCTAATGAATTCATTATTGATGGTGTAGATTTTCGCTTTACATCCGTAATTTCGTCTATTGCAGGCCCAGCGCTTCTTCGGTCCCTTGTAGCTCACCGAAAGATTGTAACGATAGAATCCTAAGGAGACAACAGGATTCCCACGAGTTGTTTTTCCAAAAACCAGTACTGCAAAAAAGACGGATGTTAAGTAATTAATTTTTTGTTTTACTTACATAAGGTACGTGTGGCGTGGTACATGTACGTGGTACGTGTGTTCTGTTTCTGTTAGTTATTAATGAAAATAAAACAATAAAAAGTTTATATATTTTATTAATATATTAAATTACGTACATTACGTAGGTACTTTTTAAGCATTCTATTTGTTTTATAAAAAAGCATAAACTAAAAACATAAACTAAAGCATATAACTATTTAAAGCTGCCATGTTTGCCGGGTCAAACAGCAGGTCAAACAACAGGTCGGACAGAAAACCAAAATGGTGGTAATAATTTTTATCAATCTAGAAAAACGATCATTACATTCAATGGTTATGTTCCTTATTTTGCCTAATGATGACATTGTCGACTGTGAAGATGATCGCTTTACATCCAGACTTCTTTTTAATGCAGGACCAGCGCAGTTTGGGCCCTCTATAGCCTGTGGTCAGGTTATATCGACAAGAACCTTTGATCAGAACAGGGTTGCCAGCTTTCGTCGTGCTAAAAATAAACTCTGAAATCGAAAAAGGTTTTACATACAAACATAAGCTCACGCATTTTTCTCGTGAGTAGGCAGAAACTACAGAAGGTGTTTAAGCAGTTTTTTTCTTTTTGTGTATGGTTCAAGATTTGACTGCGTTAAATAAGCTTATAACGACCGCGAATAAAATAATATATATAAAGGACTGGAAAATAGGATAAAACAAAATTATTGAAGAAGTCAAAATCAAAAGTCATTTATTCAAATTAGGCTGAGAATCAGCACTTTTCGAACGTCAAAATTACAAAAGACAGTCCCCCAAAAACGCCCGCTCTTCACCACTTCCTAGTGCTAGCGCTGTGTGTAGGAGTCAGCGAAATAAAACTAATCTTCATTCATTCTTTTTACTTAATTATTGCTAGTACAATACATACACATCATCTGTAAAATCATATTGAATTGTAATTATATTCTTAACTAACAAAAATAAAAATCAAAAACAAGTTTTACATGCCCGATCAAGGCATCAGCATCGAAAATAAAAACATACCTAATCTAATATCGTGGCATTTTCGCCAAAAATGTAAACAAATATGAGTTTATGGAAATATAACTTTAATTTCTACACAATAAAGTTCAGTTTACGCTACAGCTTTAAACGTTTTTTATAACTTTTTCAATAGTGCTAGTCACTCTGAAATCAACTTGTAGGAGCCTCACGTCGCCGTAGGTGTGGTGGGAATCCAAATGACAAGGCACTGAGTTCTACGATATAGTTTGTATTGATCCACAATCCACATACACAATTACAGTTCGGCACAAGTAGGCAGCAAAACAATACAGAAGGAGAAAGATAAGCACAGCGGATCAGCTAGCTACTTTATTACGACCGCTCGGAAGTAAGGGTAAGCCATAACGCCATAGCGTGAGAGGGCAAGTGACATGCGCTTCGCGTCGGGACGTGTCTCGACTGGCGAGCGGCCGCGGGCGATGCCCGCGCGCTGCTCGGATGCCCGTCCCGCGACCGCGCGCGTTCCCCTCAACATTCCAGCGCCTGCGGCGATAAAGAACCGGTCGCCGGTGTGACGCGCTAGCTAGATCGCTAATAATCATTTACAATTAGTGTCTGTTTGTTTGTTGGAATACATACATTATAACTTTATATTGGAACTTATAACTAAACTAGTAAATGCTATATATTTAATATTAATTTAACAAATGCGTGGAGTCCACCACATCACCCCCCTCCAGAGACCGTCACTACGGGCGATAATAGTCTGGAAAGTGCACCCTACGTCCTGATCGCGTCCGTCTGACACTAGGGTCGTCGGTTGTAGGAGTAGAATTGGTGACAAGTGTTTTTTGTGGTGTTTGTTCTTTGTTTGTGTTTTTAATATTACTGTTAGTGTTGTTGTTGTAGCTGGTTGTGGTGTGTGTGTCATTCAGTATGTAGGCTGGTTTAATTCGGTCTATCGATACTGTGACAGTTTTCCCATTAAGGAGGAGTTTGAACACTTTTTCCCCCCGGTCTAAAACTTTATGAGGACCAGTGTAGGATGGCCTAAATGACCCGGATGAGGCGTCATCTCTTAGGAATACGTGAGTCGTGGTGGTTAGGTCTTTAAATATAAATATTGTCCGTTTATTACCGTGTCGCGAAGCCGGTGATGGTTGTAAGTTTCTTGCGAACATGCGTAACCTTCCTATATATTCGGTTACGTTCGCTGCGATGTCGTTTTCCGGTTGAAAGAAATCTCCCGGTAGCCGTAAAGTCTCCCCGTATACTATCTCTGCAGTGGTCCCTTTAATGTCTTCTTTATAGGCACTCCGCATGCCCAGAAGGACTAGGGGAAGCGTTTCTACCCAATTCTCGTTTCCGTGGTAGGTAATGGCCGTCTTCAGCTGTCTATGGAAACGCTCGACTAGTCCATTGCATGCTGGATGGTAGGCAGTCGTTCTACGGTGCTCAAACCCTGCTATTTCTGATAATCGTTTGAAGAGGTTGGACTCGAACTGTCTCCCACGATCTGTAACAATTTGGGTGGGGCAACCGAAGCGTGAGATCCACCCATATAGGAGTGCTCTCGCCACTGTTTCTGCCGTAATGTCCTTAATGGGTATCGCCTCAGGCCATCTCGTGAACCTGTCAACTGCGGTGAGGCAGTACTGATATCCCTGTGACAGTGACAGTGGTCCGATCAAGTCTATATGAATGTGCATGAAGCGAGAACGAGGTAGCTTAAAGTTGCTAAGCGGTGCAGAGACATGGCGAGTGATCTTCGAGCGTTGGCAGGCTAAGCAGTTTCGTGTCCAAGCCCTGCAATCTTTCCTCACTTCTGGCCATACGTACCGATCCGCTACTAGTTTCGCGCTTGCGTTTGCGCCTGGATGGCTAAGCGAGTGTAAGCTGTCAAATACCTGGCGTCGGAATTCCTTGGTGACGTATGGTCTTGGTGTCTTGCCATTCATGTCGCAGTACAGCTCCGTCTCTTGGCCCGGTAGTGCTATCTTTTTCAATTGTAGCGAGGTTCTGCCGTTCTGATGTTGTTGGAGTTCTGTGTCAGAGCTTTGCGATTTGGCTAACTTGATAGGCTGTGCTACTTCTTCCAGTCGTGTCAATGTATCTGCCACAAAGTTATTCTTTGCTGATATGTGTCTAATATCTGTGGTAAATTGTGATATATAATCTAAATGTCTGAATTGTCTAGGTGGGCAATTTTCCTTGCGTGAGTGAAAGGCAAAACAGATGGGTTTATGGTCTGTATAGATTACAAATTCTCTAGCCTCGACCATATGTCTGAAATACTTGATAGCCTCGTATATTGCGAGCAGCTCACGGTCGTAGGGAAAGTATTTCTGTTGTGTTGGACTCAGCTTGCGTGAGAAAAAAGCTAGTGGTTCCCAAGTATTCTTCTTCAGCTGCTGTAAGACTGCTCCCATGGCCATGTCTGACGCATCTGTCACCAGAGCGAGTTTAGCGCTGGTGTCTGGGTGCGCCAGCATTGCGGCATTGCAGAGGCCTTTCTTGCATTCTTCGAAGGCTGTGTGTTCGTCTGGAGTAAAATTCACTGGATGTGAGCCTTTCACAGACCCTGACAAGAGTGTGTTGAGCGGGGCTTGGTGCTGTGCTGCATTTGGGATAAACCGCCTATAAAAATTTACCATACCTAGGAATCTTCTCAGCCCACGTATGGTCTTTGGCGCTGGAAAGCTACTGATGGCCTCAACTTTCGCTGGCAAGGGCTTTGTGCCTCCGGGCGAGATGTTGTACCCTAAAAATGTGACTTCGTGGGCACCAAACGCGCATTTCGAGGTGTTAATAACCATCCCGTATTTTTTTAGTCTCGAGAACAGCTGCCGTAGATGGTCTTCATGTTCTTTCTGGTCTTTTGAGTAGACCAAGAAGTCATCTAAGTATCCGTAACAGAATTCTAGCCCCCGCAACATTTCATCGACGAAACGCTGAAATGTTTGCCCTGCGTTGCGGAGGCCAAATGTCATATAAGGAAATTCGTATAGTCCGAATGGTGTGGTTATGGCTGTCTTTGGAATATCCTCTGGGTTTACCGCAATCTGGTTGTAGGCTTTTACTAGGTCAATTGTAGAGAAGACGTGACAGCCAGATAGATTTTGCGAAAAGTCATGAATGTGCCGGATTGGGTATCTGTCAGGGATTGTTCTCGCGTTAAGCATTCTGTAATCGCCACATGGACGCCAACCGTTATCTTTTTTTGGGGCAAGATGCAAGGGTGAGGCCCATGGTGAATCGGAGGGTCTGGCTGTGCCAATTGTAAGCATTGATTCAAACTCCTCCTTTGCAATTTTTAACTTATCGGGAGCCAGTCGGCGAGGTGTACATGATACGGGTGGTCCCGGTGTTGTACGTATGTGATGTACGGTGTTATGTGTTGGCGTGTAATGTATACCAGATGGTCGGGTTATCTCTGAGAATTCCCGTAGTATATCATGGTATGTGGTGTCACCAATTCTTACCTTCACCGAAGACACTATGTCCGACGAACGCGCAGGCGAAGCCGGGGTAACCAGTGTTGTCTCAGCGTCGATGAGGCGCTGGTTTCGTACATCTACTGTTAAATTGTAGTAAGACAGGAAATCTACGCCTATTATCGCCTTAGTAACGTCTGCAACAATAAAATTCCACATAAAGTCACGGCGTAAGCCTATATTTAATTTTAATTGTATGTAGCCATACGTATTTATTACACTGCCGTTAGCCGCGCACAATTCATAGCTTGTCTTTTTACGACGCTCTTTAATAACGGATCTGGGGAACACACACACATCACTGCCGGTGTCGACAAGAAATTGAGTTTTTGTGGTTTGATCTGTCACGAATAGGCGACCAGAGCCATGGCAGCCGTCGGTCGCTGTCACTGACTGCCGGTCGCGTTTCCCGCGTAGTCACAGGGTTTCATGCACTTAGTAGCTCTGTCTCCGAACTTGTAGTGATACCAGCATATAGGGAACTGTCTGTAGTTAGAATGTGAGCGACCAGATGGTGACCGTCCTCGGCTGTCGCTGCGGGATCTATGTCTTGACCGTGATAACCTGTCCATTTTCGTAGTCAGCGCTTGTACTTGCTTCGTTAGCTCGGCTATCTGATTGGTCATCTGATCGACGTTACTACCCGGTATTGCCCGTGACGTGGACGCTACCTGTAGGTTAGTGGGCACCACGTCATGTATGCGGTCTGCTAGTTCCGCTACTTCTTCCAATGATGCTTTCGACTGCGAGGCGATAATAGTTTGCGTACTACTGGGCAATCGGCTGGTCCAGATGGTCCGCAAAAATTCTTCTGGAACATTCGGTCCTGCAAGGTGTCGCAAGTGTCGCAGAAATTGCGACGGCTTCCGATCACCAAGCTCCTCTTGGGTAAGAAGCTGATGTACTTTCTTCTCCCGCGACGCTGATAACCTTTTCACCAGTTCTGTTTTCAACCTCTCGTATTTGTTTGAAGCTGGCGGGTCGGTGATAATGTCCTCTACTTCTGACGCGTAGATCGGATCGAGACTACCGATAGCGTGATGGTATTTAGTAGTGTCGCTAGTTATGTTTGCCAACACGAACTGGCTCTCTAGCTGTGAAAACCAGAGCGCTGGTTTTTCCGGGTAAAACGGGGGTACCCTCACACCCACCCGATGCACGTCGTAGTAACGGTTGGGGTCGCTTGAAGTTTTCGCTCCGCCGTCTTGGTTTGCTTGGTCTTGATTCATCTTGTGTTCCTTTCGGGGTCACCAATGTAGGAGCCTCACGTCGCCGTAGGTGTGGTGGGAATCCAAATGACAAGGCACTGAGTTCTACGATATAGTTTGTATTGATCCACAATCCACATACACAATTACAGTTCGGCACAAGTAGGCAGCAAAACAATACAGAAGGAGAAAGATAAGCACAGCGGATCAGCTAGCTACTTTATTACGACCGCTCGGAAGTAAGGGTAAGCTATGGCGTGAGAGGGCGAGTGACATGCGCTTCGCGTCGGGACGTGTCTCGACTGGCGAGCGGCCGCGGGCGATGCCCGCGCGCTGCTCGGATGCCCGTCCCGCGACCGCGCGCGTTCCCCTCAACATTCCAGCGCCTGCGGCGATAAAGAACCGGTCGCCGGTGTGACGCGCTAGCTAAATCGCTAATAATCATTTACAATTAGTGTCTGTTTGTTTGTTGGAATACATACATTATAACTTTATATTGGAACTTATAACTAAACTAGTAAATGCTATATATTTAATATTAATTTAACAAATGCGTGGAGTCCACCACAAACTTAATAACCATTTAAATAAAGTTGAAATTTGATTAACTTGAAATAACGTCAATTTGAAAAATAAATAAAATTTGAATATAGGTATCATTATCTGCCTAGCCTTTTCCCAACTATGTTGGGGTCGGCTCCCAGTCTTACCGGATGCAGCTGAGTACCAGTATTTTACATGGAGCGACTGCCTATCTGACATCCACAACCCAGTTACGGGGTATATACGAAACCCCTTGGTAAGACTGGTTGTCAGATGTTCGGGCTTCTGACGATCCGTAACGACTGTCAAAGATACACGAATTACAGCCGGGACCGGCGGCTTAACGTGCTTTCCGAGGCACGGAGGGGTCTTGGTATGTAAATATGGTTACCCATCCACGGACCAACCGCGGCAATACCTAGGTATATGTTTATAAAATCAAAATTATTTAAAGTGTTCGTCGGGTCAAAACAAAAATCCACACTTGATAATTCCAGCACACGACAGAAAACCAAAATGGTTGTTAGAATTTTCATCAATCTGGAAAAACGGTCATTGGATTCAATGGTTGTGATGATTATTTAGGCAAATGATGACATTGTCGACTGTAAAGATGCACGCTTTACATCCATTCTGCTTTTTAGTGCAGGCCCAGCGTAGTTTTGGTCCTTTATAGCCTGCAGTCAGGTTGTATCGGCAAGAACCCATGATCAGAACAGGATTGCCAGCTTTCGTAGTGCTAAAAACAGGCTCTGAAAAAAAAAAGTTTGTAAACTTTTTTATTTTTAAATCAAGTCTTGACTGCGTTGAACGAACGAGATTCTCAACGCGAAATAAATTAAATTAATTATAAAGGATTCAATAATAGGATGAGACCAATTTATTTTAGTGTCTTGGAGCGAAATTGAAATAAAACGAATTTTCATTCATTTTTAAAGTACATAATTCTTAGATACTCGTAAAACACACACACATACACGCAGTACATTATAGCACATTTAATTATATTTACTTACATTCATTAATTCAATAAATTAACAAAAATAAAAACGAAAACACGCTTTATTGGCTATCTAGGTAAAACCATAAATAGGTTTCCATTTTGCAACAATAAAATACTGTTAAGCAAGTCAAAATTGTCAAATGCTTCCAAATGTCGAGTTATTCCAGTCGGATCCTCTATCAAAACACATAAACAGAAACACATCTTAAAATTAATCAATCAAAAGTACAGGTAAACCAAAAAAGGTTTGTGCTTCGGGGTTCCGAAGAAGTTTTTATGAAGTCTTCTCTCTGTCGGGTAAACCTACTCCAGTCGTAAATTAGCTATGTCATTCAAAAGTTTTGAAAAGCTTTTTGGATTTCATAGTGTTGTTAATCTATGTTCATAGTAATACAAAATGTATGTAAGAACTTCCATGGTTTTAGCTTTACATTTGATCTCATCACCGCGCGTCCGTATTTCCGAAGATAGCCAATGATTCCCGAAGTGCATACTTTTCTTGGTATACCTGTAGGTAAGTAGGTACTAATGGTTATGCTCGGCTCTATGGGTAACTATAACATTGTCGATTGTAAAGATTGCTGACCGACAACCTAACGGGTACCTGGTGCAGTACCACCGCACTTTGGGGCCCCGGCAACCACTTGCCCTATTGTACCGGTAGACGCCCAGATTGATCACTGGATTCCCCAATTTCGTGGTGCTAAAAACTGGCTCTGAAATAAAGGAATTGACTTATTTTGTTTAATAATTTATGGAGTTCTTGGGGGAGCGACGGAATTTGGCATTACGTTTGTTCCAATCTAAATTTATAGAAAAAAAGAAAAGAACATTTCTGTCTATCATAATATTGTACTTACTTACTTAATATCATTAAAAAAATAATCTGATACAAAACTTTATGTAGGTATATATGTCATGTATTTCATTAAAAACTCTATTTAATGGTTATGCTCCTTCTTATGGTGAACGATGACATTTTCGACAGTAATGATCGTCGATCGGCATCCCAGGGTGTACCTCGTGCAGACCCATCGTAGTTTGGACCCTCTATACCCACTGGATCGGTTATACCGATAGGGACCAACATTGATGACAGGATTGCCGTTCCTCGTCATACTAAAAATTGGTGCTGAAAAAGCAGGGTTGGTTAAGGCAAAAAGTTATTTTGCGAAAATAAAAATACAAGTTCGCCTGTTCGCACAGGCGCGTTTTTCCTGCGGGGTTTTTTTTGCGCGGCAGTTCTTAGCGCTGAGAGTTGAAAATCCAACAGTGTATTTTTCTGACGCGCCGGGATGCGCTCTGTTGGATTCTCAATGCTCGGCTTAACACCGAGAGTTGAAAATCCAGTGCGCGATAAAAAACCACCGCGATATTTTTAAGTCCGTACGAACGTGGGCAAAATATGGTTCCATCATCAATAAAAAAAATATTCTTAGAAAAATATATTTCAATTACCATCACATTTGTAAAATTTACATAAAAAGAACTGATATTTCATGACTAAGTTCGTTTTTTAAACCCAGATACTAATTTGACAGGTGTAATGTCAAATTTTTATACTAAAAAAAAAGTAATTTTTTAGTTTGTAGTGTTTTTTTTGGAAGTCGGTTGTTTTTTTTTTTTGTAAAAAAGTTTTTATTTTTCACTTTTTAGTTGTTTGATTAGAGGTACCTCAACTTTAACAGAAATTAGGGTGTACCGTGGTATACTGAACACATCTGCTTACCCCTTTAGAGGGTACAGGCGTGATGTTATGTTGTGTGATTGCATAAACAATGCATACATATGCGATAGCAGCAATCGCGGTTTATTTGCTGGCATTTATTCTTTTTCTTTTTTAAAAAAAAAAACGTTGGCCCACTAGGAATTTCTCCTGTATCGTAGGTGCGTTTACAAACATTTAAACTCACATACACAAACAGCCAGACCCGGAACAACTACTTGTAGGTCATACAAATATTTTTTCCGTGTGGGAATCGAACCCGTGCCACGCAGCGCAGCACTGCGCCAACCGTGTCGAAGAGAAGAGAATAAATTGAAGAGTTCCGTTGTCTGTCTCCGAAACTCATCATCAGATCTTTACGAAATTTAAATGAGACCATTTCGGAATAAACCTCTTCCGAAAAAAAAAAGAATATTGCAAATCCGTTCATATATATTATGGCGGAGTTATGCCCGAATAAATAAATTAAAAAAATAAATTATATATAAACATCCGAATTGAGAACCTCCTCCTTTTTTTGAAGTCGGTTAAAAACGAACTTTACACGGACCCATATAAGTACTTGACAGGACCCCACAAAAAAGGCCATTCAATTAATTTGATTTTATTTTATCATGTTTTGATATCAATGACGTCAGCGGAGTTTCGCTAACTTAATTTGACCCTGTATAAGTACTAGACAGAATAACAATGAGTTTCAAAAGAACACGGCAAGCAAATAGATTTTTTGCATTCATAACAATAGGTGTTTATCCTCTTAGTTTTTTGGTCCGCCTGCCTGCTAGTCAAAGTCGTCCGTAGTTTTTTGTAACAGTATGTACATTTTCTCCTTTTAGGACCTCTGAGAATTGCATGTTTTTTAAATATTTTGAAGCCGATGTATTCTGAAAATAAAATGAGTGGAATCTTTGTTTCATAACCAGAATAAGTTGCCAAATTGATAACAAAAAAAAAAATATGTAAGATCGTCAGGATTTAATCCGTTAGATTCGGACATCATGTCGGCATAAGTTGGGTTTCGTGCAATGAAAACACACTGGGAGCGACACACTGGTTTTATTGAAATCACAAATTACGATTCACGCAATAACTCGGTCCAACGAATGGAGCACTGTTCCACTTTGATGCGATCAGACACTCAATGTCTTCCTCGTCGTTGGCTTAAAACATCACGACTCTGTAGAAGCACGCTGTAGGTGTGGATAGAGCACGTGGTGTCAGCAGGAACTTTGCTTTGTGTATTTAAATTCACCACCACTACTCTCAAAACGGTGAAGGAAAACATCGTGAGGCATGTCCTAGAACCAAACATTCAAAGACATCCACCAACCCGCACTGGGCCCACGTGGTGGATTATGGCCCACTCACACAGAGAGGAGGCTTGTGTCCCGCAGAGGGAACCTTATAGGCTGATCGTGAGGGTCCAAAAAAAAAAAACAATAACAAAAAACTTACCAAACTTTGTGAAAAACAAAACAAATTAAACATTAATTACCGAGAGAGAATAGAGTTATACACATTTATTTTTATTTTAACATTAAACTCTTTATGTCAAGCACTAGCCATCGCTAATGATCTCGATACGACTAAGTAGGTACCCCTTACTTTGTAATACGAGTGACAGCTGCACAACATTCACCAATCACAACAGTTACACGTACTTACCTTAGGGTGAAATAGACCCTACACGCTTTAAAAAAAAAAGCTATTTATTATTATCGTTATTTGAGCCACCTGGTGCCGTACTATGACGTCTTAAAACCATCATGATTCCAATGCAAGAGAGAGACGGAGCTATACATGACCGATATCACCATCCCTTTATCGGACTGATATCATAATGGCATTCATATTTTATAAAACGGCCCTTAGTTGGATTTCCGCTTCGTTTATTAACTATAGGATTTTAACTATTCTATAGGTTCCGTTTATCTTTACAGGCTGGCTGGTAGCAGCTGGATGAGGGTTGCCAAGAATTGAGTTGAATTACCTGTACTAGTAATTTAGCAGATTTCACCACATATTTAGGTAATAGTTTGCATGCCAACAATGGAATAAAACGGCCGAAAACGAGTGCTCTATTTATTATTTGAAACAGTAGGTACACGAGACGATAACAAAACATAAGTATAATTCTAAAAATAGAAAGATAAGTACCACAAATTAATACAGTAATGCATTCATCTCACAAAGCTAAAAACCATATCGTTATAATAACGATACGGTTTTTATCATTTTCGTTATGGTCCTTACACACGGCGGCGACGGCGGTGTCGATCAATACGATATTTACTGTACACCCTACAGGTAGTGCGTCAATGTCGTTGTCATCCTGATGATGACAGCTACATTGACGCGCAACCTGTTACCATGGATTCAGTACTTGACTGGGAATCTCAGTACATTAAAAAAAATATTTTCCATACACTTTGACCGCGTAGGCATTTGAATTTTTCTATGAGATAGCAGTTTTTTTATTGTGATATCCCACGAAAATTTTCTACGCGGTCTGGAATCATAATATGGTGTTGTGGTTACAGTGTGCGCGTCGATGGGGATGCTACCCCGTATAATTTGGCAGTTTCACACTGCATTTGATTTGAACCGTATGAACATTGGGATGTTGACGTGTTAACCCAACGTTTTACTGTAAAATATCATATTGAACCGTATGCACAGCGCCGTATCAACGGCCACTTATTGTAGGTACACATTACATACGTATATGTATAACTGATCAATGTAAGCTGTAAGTACTTATTCCAGGTGGAATGACAGCTCACTTCATCTAAGTTGTCACGGTGAGATTTTTACAGAATAGACCGGCTGTAATCACTGCAGGTTTGCGATCATCAAAACTGTATTAAAAAGTTATTACTTAAACTTTTACATAAACACCATTACTTATCACATAACTCGGGGGAGAATGATTGTGTTTCAGATAACTTGATTTGTAAAATGTTCTGTTCTTAGTGACGACGAAACGAGCTTTGCAGAAGCTTCCTACGGTGCACCTGAACATGTCAGTAGTCTTACTCTGCACATCGCGATAAAATGTGTATCCTTGTATTATGGCTATCTCTTTTCCATTCTGCTTACGGTACCATTTGACTGCAAAAATGGAATTTAAATTAAGCAATACATTTAAAAAAGGTAAAACAAGAAAAGGAGACTAAAAAAAGGTAAAGGAGGAAGGGAGACAGAAGAAGAATAATCGTAGTAGGAGGCGTTCTGAAGTTTCTGCCTACCCCTATGGGTAAAAGGCGTGAGTGTATGTTAGATGTAAGAAATTAATGCATTTTTTTTTACAAAAATAAATAATTTATAGTTTAACGAAATATAATGATTATTTATTTACACAGTTAAACATATATTCCACATTTTTTTATCAATTCCAATTCATATAGATTCCGTATGAATTAAGGGACCATGTGTTGGGAATTGCACCCAACACAACATCTTGCGCGCGGCCTGCACGCCTAGGCATCGTGATCAGCGCGTCATCGGCAAGCTGAGGCGCGGCGCGGCGACGACACGGCTCGGCCCGATGACCACTCGCTTCAACGGACTCCACCGCGACGGACGATACTCTCAAATTATTAATTGTTTGTCCGGAACAGTTGTATTTTTGGAATTTAAGACGGCATTAAACCATTGCCTAGTTATACAGTCCACTCTTTTATTGCTCCCCGCGCTAACATTGGTCCTTCGAGCCGGATAAACTAACTAACTAACTAATATTTAAACGCGAGCACTACCACCTAAATTAGGCGATTCTGTTGGCCCAATCCTGAAATTTGCCGTACCTAAAACCTTTAAAAAGTTACAGGACATTTCAGGTGGCTCCTCAATTCAAACGTCTGAATTGAGGCGCGCAACCTTAGAACTAAAAAAATACCCGATAGATGTTTTTGATTTAGTATGAGTTCGTACTATTCATGCATAATCTGCACGCACGAATAAATTTGTACTGCTAAATTTGAGATAGCTACAAACTTTGATTTGTCATAAGGCATCTCAAATCTATACGTCATGACACCGCGCTGTTTTTCAGGAAGTAATCAACCGATTAAAACCCATTTTTAAGTATATCTTAGTAGCAAATCTGCGATCATCTTAACAACCTTTAAAAGATTGGTTTTAAAGTTTAATAAAAACACCATTTCGTATAATATAACGAGGGGGAGGATGGTTATGTTCCAGATTATGTGACTTCAAAAACCGTCTGGTCTTGGTGATGACGAAGCGAGCTTTGCAGGGTCTTCCTCCGGTGCACCTGAACACCTCAGTTGCTTTACTTTGACCTTCGCGATAAAATGTGTATCCATTTATTATGGCTAACTCTTTTCCATTCTGCTTTCGGTACCATAGAACTGTCAAAAATTAAACAATAAACACTTAATTTAAAAAAAAATAGAGGAAAAGAGAAAAACGATACAAAACCAATGCAAAGGAGGAAGGGAGAAAGGAGTGCGTAAAAATCGTAGTAGGCGTCGTTCTGTAGTTTCTGCTTACTCCCATGAGAAAAAGGTGTGAGTTAATGTATATGTTTTAAGTAAAACAAACATGTAAATTTTATGACAAAAAAAAAAATTAAATATAATGTTTAATTACTATATTTTACTTATCTACACAGTTAATTATATATCCACAATTTACATTCAAATGTACATATGAAGTCTCTTTTCTAAGATTTAATAAAACAAATCGCACATCTCCGAATAGTACCTATATAGTTATCTGGGTCGTATTTTGCCACACTAGTGCGGAAATGCAAAGTAAATATCACGCTTGTTCATGTTCAATACACTGCATTGTAAGCCTAAACGCGGCACAATAAGAGTCATGTTTCGAGCAAGTGTGTAAAAATATTAATATCACCAACGAATATCGCCCAAGTAAGAAACTATACCTATAATATTGGATACTATTCTGGTACAGACGCCAACACTGATGCATCAAGCTACTACAATCTGTCAAATTTCTTTAGTAGATTTTCAACTTTATCGCTAAAGCATAAGGGTCAAAGTTGATTGGGAAAATTTGACAGTTTCGGATAGCTTGATGTGCTGGCGTCTATACTTATACACCAATTGCGCTGTTTTTTTAAAAAGTAACCAGCCGATTAACACATTTTTAGTATCATTTGATAGTCAATTTGCGATGACTTTAACTGTCTAGTAAACCTTCTTAGGTTTACTAGTTAAATTTTAATAAATACACCATTACGTATTACATAACTAGGACGTGGATGACAGTGTTCCAGATGACAGGATTTCATATGTTTCCTGCTTTTCGTGATGACGAAGCGAGCTTTGCAGGGGCTTCCTAAAGTGCACCTAAACATGTCAGTAGACTTACTTTGCCCTTCGCGGTAGAATGTGTATCCTTCTATTAAGGCTATCTCTTTTCCATTCTGCTTACGGTACCATTTGACTGCAAAAATGGAATTTAAATTAAGCAATATATTTAAAGAAAAAGTAAAACAAGAAAAGGAGATTAAAAAAAGGTAAAGGAAGAAGGGAGACAAAAGAAGAATAATCATAGTAGGAGGCGTTCTGAAGTTTCTGCCTACCCCTATGGGAAAAAGGCGTGAGTGTATGTTAGAAATGAATGCTAATTTTTTGACAAAACATCAAAAAAAAAAAACTTAAGAAAGACGAGGAGCCAAAAAAAACGTAAAGGAGGAAAGGAGCATGTAAGAATCGGCGTTCTGCAGTTTCTGTGTACCCCCATGACGAAAAGGTGTGAGTTTACGTGTATGTTGTGTGTAAGTGAGTAATTAATGTAATTTTTTTTACAAAAATAAGTAATGTTTATTTATCATATTTTATTAATTTCCACAGTTAATAATAATAAATATACAATCCACAATTTGTCAAATATAAAAATGCATAAAGGTGAAAGATAATTTTTACAGCCGCCATTTGAATTTTTACATAACTATCGGCTTGAGCACCCTTGAAAACCACCACCAAACCTATCTCTCTCTCCGTCTTTCTCAATTATATGTAATAAAAAGTCGCATGGAGCATGGGCATAACGCTTTTTCGTCACATGACGATTTCTCCAAGTTTACTCCTAGCGCATGCTCCGTTAAAGAACTTCGTTCCAAATAATATTCATCAGTAATCACTACAGGTGTCCGTAACACGGACATTTCAATCCAATTTATACGGAATCCGTATGAAGTGAGGAGCCATGTCTTCAATTGACTACTAAATACTAGTAGTAACCGCGTTTTACGCTACTATACATATATTAGTAGTAACCGCGTCTAACGCGGTACTACTAATATTTAGTAGTAGCCTATAATAATAGTAATATTAAAAAAAAAACTATAAACAAACTACAGTGGATTTCGGATATAACGACATTGAAAGGACCGCGTAATTTCGTCGTTATATCCGGGAGTCGTAACTTTTCTTTAACAGTGAATGAGCGTCTAGGAGCCATACTTATTCAAAAGTCTAAACATAGTTGCCACTCAGAATATCACTTTGTAACTGAATCATTTTAACTCCGAAACGTACACGCTTACCAGCGTAGTACGGTCCCTAGCTAATAACTATAAACAAAAGGTCACCACAATTGCTGACCATCTGCGGATGTAAACAAAAGATAAGAAAGCCAACAGAACTGCCGTCGTAACAAGTGCATGGGATTTCTAGGAATTTGTCACAAATCACTGGTTAAAAACAGTCGCAGTTACACCCGAACTCGGCGTTAAATTCGAAGTCGCTATAGGCATATGAAAACTGTACAAAAGTTTGCTCTAAATTCTAGGGACATTTAACGTCGCTATAGAAAAATTGTCGCTAACTATAACCAAGGTCGTAATAAATGAAATCCACTGTATATTATGTAAACAAAGGCGCGGACGGCCACGTCGGCGGTAATAAACAAACAAAAAAAAAAAAAATATTGAGTAGTCTCTTAGCCGATTTTGATGGCCCAGTCCTGGAATTTGTAGTACCTAAAACCCTTAAAAAGGTACAGGACGTTTGAGGTAACTCCTCAATTGAAACGTCTAACGTCTGAATTGGGACGGGTTCTTAGTACAGGAAAACTGGCCGATTTATATTTTTGATGTAGTATGTTTTCGTAGTATTTATGCATAATCTGTACGAAAAAATAGTTTTTTGTTTTTTAATTTGGTGCAGCTACAATACTTTAATTTGTCATAAAATCTATCCAAGACACAGCGCTGTTTTTAGAAAGTAATCAGCCAATTCCATGGGCAAAAATAAATCTAATAACTTATCGTATTTAACAATATATAATCGATATAGAGAGGAATATGTCCAGCAGTGCACTGCTATAGGCTGATGATGATGATGAATCGATATCCTTTACCAAATCACTATTTTAATAATTATAGAATTAATATTAAATATTATAGAATTAATAACAATATCTACCTACGGACCACCGGACCGACTGTGCTGCGCTCACCCGGTCGCAGTAAGCATACTCGGCGAAGATACGGAAATTAGCCTTTTTTTTTTTTTTGAGGATGGGAAATCATCAAATGACTCCTCCCGCTCTGGGTGGAGCAGCAAGGAGTGTCAGACTTTTACTGACTAAAACCCACCCGTGTTCCTTCCTTAGCCCTTTATGTTCCAGGGCAGCGGTAACCCTTTCGGACGATCCCGCTACCCTGGCAGGCTTCGGCCCTATCGGGCCGCGTCACTTCTGCTGACATCTCTTTGAGGCGCACGTGGAACACATACGCGCCGTCCGGCACGGGCCTGGTCCTGATCGGATGGTGAGTTACCTATTACTCACCGCCCGCAGGCCCGCGCCTACGGTGGCCGGGAGTCGTCACGCGGCTCCCGACGCCCGGAGCGTCTCCCGCGGCGGCTGAGGCGTGAGGTGCGTTCCCTCGCCCACCCCGCCACTTCCTTCGCTAGCATGACTGCTTCGCAGAAGGAGGTGACTGTCTCCCACTCCCTCTCGCTCCGGACCATGGCTTGAACTAGTTTAGAATTATCATTTCTTTGTTTTAACCCATCGATGATGAATGTTTAAGTTATATTATACTACGGGACCAACAGCTTAACGTGCTTTCCGAGGCACGGAGGGGTGTTGGTATGTAGAGATGGTCAACCATCCACGGACCAACCTCAGCAAGCGTAGCTTAACCTGATCGATCGACCCGAGCGGCTATTTTTACTTAGCCATAAGCCCCTCAATAAGATCTTATTGTTTGCACCTCGTAATATTATGTTAATAATAAAGACTTTTAAAATCAAATCAATCAGCCAATTAAAACACATGTTTAGTATAACTTAGTAGTCATTCTGTGATGATCTTAACTGTTTTAAAAAGGTTATTAAGAATAGAATAGAATTTCTTTATTAAAATAACCAAGACTCAACAAGATTGTTACTAAAACTTACGACTGTATTAATAAGCACAGACATTACAAAAACAAGGAAAAGAATACAAAAAAACTTTTTACAAAAAAAAAAAAAAACCGCCTTCAAAAAAAGACAAACAAAAACGTTCCTGCACTAAAAAGTAAAAAATAAAAAATTGAATTCCTGTAAAGAAACTTAATTTAAAGGTAAACTTATTTGACATTAATATTTTGCAAATATTCAAAATTGTTTACTTCTTTTTGGAGTCGGTGCCAGCAGTTGTATCCTGTGCCATTTATTTTTTTAATTCACGATTATAAAATTTTAAAACAGATGCTTACAAACTTAATGCTTCAAAAATTTCAAAGTATTTAAAAAGTGGCAGAGGATTTTTATACGTATGTATAATTATTATTATTTAAAAGAAATTATTGTGAAAATTGTGTCAATTTGTTTTAGAGTACAGTCTAGTCTGTATTTGTGTTTTAATTATTCTAGGTATGCAATAGGTATCTTGATAGTTTTATAGTAAATGTTAGAGGTCGTTTTTCGAGGTATTGTTGCCCATACGTATTTCCTTGCCTTGGCTGGCACCGACTCCAAAAAGAAGTAAACAATTTTGAATATTTGCAAAATATTAATGTCAAATAAGTTTACCTTTAAATTAAGTTTCTTTACAGGAATTCAATTTTTTATTTTTTACTTTTTAGTGCAGGAATGTTTTTGTTTGTCTTTTTTTGAAGGCGGTTTTTTTTTTGTAAAAAGTTTTTTTATTTCTAGCCGTTTAGTGTATTTTTTATTATAATATAATGGCAATGTAGTTAATATCTTTTCTACATAGAATATTATTTTGAAGAAGTACCAATATCATACAAGTAGGTACATATTACTGTCTACTTTCTGATCTTTAATTTGATCCCGATGACGGCACGGTCGGCGCAGTGGTTAAGCGATTAACTGCTGCACTGCGTGTCGCGGGTTCGATTCCCGCACGGAACAAATATTTGTATGACCTACATGTATTTGTTCCGAGTCTGGGTGTTTTTCTATCTATAATATGTATGTATTTACAACAAAAAAAAATGTATATAAGTAGTTTATCAGCCATCTTGTTACCATAACACAAGCATTAGGTTGCTTAGCTTGGGACCAGATGGCGCTGTGTGAAATGTCCAAGGATATTATTATTATTATCCCGTAGAGAGATGATAATATGACGCATGAAATACTGTCGATTCTTATGCATCGTATGCTGCCTCTAATATTGAGCTGGGCGGTAACAGTCCATAAACTACAAGGGACCACCCTCGAGAGAGCTGTGATCGACCTTGGTAAAAAAAACTTTGCAAAAGGACAAATACATATATGTCGCGCTAAGTCGTGTCAGAAGTTTGGAAGGCATAGTGTTATCAGATTTAGACGCCAATAAATTATTGAATCGACCACACGATGATCGAGCGATGACAGAGATAACAAGGTTGCGGAATCTGCCATCTGATAATCAAGACAACACATAACGTGCCATGGAATAGGCCTACCGGGGAAACCACATTAAAAAAAACGCGCCCAGCACACTACCTCATAGGTGGCGTGGAAACGTGTGCATACTACCAAAAATACAATTTTATTTTAGTAAATAATAGAAGCGATTTTTTTTTAAACATTGTAAGCAAAATGCCTTTAATATTTCAGAAGTTGTTTTGTGGACACATTGATGATAACATCAAAACTAGATTTTCAATGGCACCTTGTATTCAGAGTGCATCTCATGACAGTTCTAAGCCCAAATACTGCTAGGATACATTGTTTTATTTTGAAGTTCTCATGCCAACCTTCCACCTTCCAGCTCCATCATCAGATCAGTTCGATAGTAACTTATAGCCAAAGTGCATTTCATGACAATTCTAATAAGCCCAAACACGGCTAGAATACGTTGATTAATTACGGAGTTCCGGTACCTGTCTTCCGGCTCCATCATGATAATCAGATCAGTTCAATGATAACATTTTCAATATAACTATTCAGGATTGTATGTTTATTTGTATTGTCATAGTTGCTTAACTATCTTGATTGTGATATCTATGCGAGTGACAAGTTCCGTTAGCCATATCTGATCTTCTTCACCAGTTCCACTTCATCAAATGTTACGTTTTGACTGTAAACGCTTGATTTCTCGGTGAAAATATTAAAATTACTATATAGTTGCCTATAATATTTGAGGAGTTCCCTCGATTCCTCATGGATCCCATCATCAGAACTGGATTTTGAAAAAAATGGGACCAATCTGGAAGCATATCCTTCAAAGTTAAAAAAAATTTTGCAAATCGATCCATAAACAACGGAGTTCTGAGGTAACAAACATTAAAAAAAAAAAAAAAAAAAATACAACCGAATTGAGAACCTCCTCCTTTTTTTGAAGTCGGTTAAAAATAACGGTTGGTCACCGTTGCGACAACCCACGGGAGACGGCACAACAGTGACCCACGTATACACAGGCCAGGCGACTTCAAAAAGGTTATTAATTAGACCTTAATAAAAACACCATTTCGTATTACATAACTAGGAGGTGGATGACAGTGTTCCAGTTGATAGGATTTCATGTATTTCCTGTCTTTGGTGATGACGAAGCGAGCTTTACAGTTTCTTCCTCCGGTGCACCTGAACACATCAGTTGTGTTACTTTGACCTTCGCGATAAAATGTGTACCCTTCTATTACGGCTATTTCTTTTCCATTCTGCTTTCGGCACCATTTGACTGTAAATAATTAAACGATTATTAATAATAATAAAAACAAGGTTGAGGCTTCCGTTGGGCAGCTGGCTCGCTGTCAGGAGGTTCCTCTCTTTGAAGCCCTGACCGCCGCGCCGGTAGCTTGGACCCTATTCCCGACACCGGTGGACTACTATTTTTTATATTTTTAAATGTTTTGTTTTTCTTTTAGTTTTTATAAAATATTGAAAAATGTAATTTATAAGTACTTAAATGAAATATAAAAAAAAAAAACGAGTAAGGGAAATGAATAAACGGAATAGTCATTAACTATTTATTAATTTCCAAATACATGAATCATACACGAATATGTTACGTCAGTAAAACTCTTATTACCTATGTTAGTAAACCCACACCTATACGAAAAAGATGCCACAAAATACAAAAATAAAAACTAAAATAGCTGCTAATGGCGCCGATTCCCTTGTTCATAAACTAAACTAAATTTAAGTTCAGTGCATCTTTTTCATTCTATTTCATTAAGAAAAGGACAGAAGATAAATATTAGTTTAGTCCTGTCAAATTAGTCCACGCCTGACGTAAATTGACGTATTTTTAGTGGCCATGTTTTTAATCACGTCTAACTTGTCTATGGAGTATTATAATTTGACAGGACTAAACTAATATTTATCTTCTGTCCTTTTCTTAATGAAATAGAAAGAAAAAGATGCACTGAACTTAAATTTAGTTTAGTTTGTGAATAAGGGAATCGGCGCCAATGTATTAAATTATAATTACTTAACATCATTTTAAACGTCTTTGCCCAGCAGTGGGCCACAATACAGGCTAACGAAAAAACATGAGCTCACGCCTGTTTCCCCAAAGGGGCAGAAGGGTACCTATAGTGCACCTACATTTTGTCAGTTATGTTTAAATCCTATTGTACTTAATAGGGGGCGAGCCTATTGCCATCAACCAGCCACAAATACCGACTCCGGGCTGCTACTCAGAAATTCCTGATGGAAAACCCCAATAACATTTTGCTCGACCTGAGAATAGAACCCAGGACCACCTTCTCAGCAGCAGCACATGCAACCACTACACCAGCGAAGCAGTGTTACATCATCTGCGTCTTCTACATCTAGGTATACAGATTATAAAACTAAAGTCACTTTTCGTGTCTGTCTGTGTGACCGCATTGTTCTTCTAAACTACGCTACGGATTTTGATACGTTTTTACGATCATTTAGAGAATTTATTTCCGAAGGCTTAAATGTAATAAACCTTAAATATACTATAACTAACATTAAACTTACATATCAAAAGAATTATCAACGTTTTGTCAAGTAAAACCCGTGCGAAGCCAGGCGGGCCGCTACTAATGAAATAACTTGTCATTTCGAATCTCATAAACACGTGAAACTGTTCCAGACTACATTCTAACATAAAAACCATTACGTATTATATAACTAGGAGGGCCATGGCAGTGATCAAGGTGACAGGATTTCATTTTTCTCCTGTCCTTTGTGATGCTGAAGCGAGCTTTGCAGTGTCGTCCAAAGGAGCATATGTATAGATCAGTTGTCTTACTTCGACCGTCACACCAGAACGTGTATCCTTGCAGCATGGCTATCTCTTTCCCACTCTGCTTCCGGAACCATTGCACTGTAAAAAAAAAAATAACGGTTAGGTTGGTACACAGGGTATAAATAAAAAACTTACTTAAAAGTTCTAAGATAAGTATCTTATGATTGTCGTGAAGTGCTACGGGGTAAATTAAATACAATCATACATTTGACGTTTAAACACCTCTCATCGTTAAGCAATGATTATAAAATAATAATCCCTGAAATATTCAAGAGATTGAGAAAAAATACAGTTAGCGCAGGGAGCAATGACAGAGTGGACTGTATTTTAGGCAATGGTTTAATGCCGATCTTGTTAATAAATTATACTTCCGGACAAACAATAAATTAAGCTTAAGAGAGGAGTATCGTCCGTCGCGGTGGAGTCCGTTGAAGCGAGTGGTCATCGGGCCGAGCCGTGTCACCGCCCGCTCGCGCCGCGTCTCAACTCACCGATGACGCGCTGATCACGCTGCCTGCGCATGCAGACCGCGTGCAACATGCTGTGTTGGGTTCAATTCCCAACAATATTAAAATCCGGAAAATTCTAAAAGGATGAAATAACAAGAAATAATGGAAGATAAAATCTTTATTTTGAATTAAACATACAATGCATAATTTCAGTACGAAAAACATCTTATAAACTAAGTTGGTAAATTAAAAAAAATGTTAGGTACAGTCACGAGCACCAATATGTCAACACCTGGCAACTTTTAATTGCAATTTTTTCGTGAAATAACGAATGCAACGTTGAAATACGACACATTACATAAACCTATGGGTTCGAAGAAAATGCTATATGTTCGTAACAACATAAAATTTCATTCAAAAATAAAGGAGTAAATCGCTTTTGAATAAAGCCGAGTGTATACATACTTTTGCTCGTGACTGTACACAATAAAAATATATATACAGAGATTTGTTACCTATACTCGTAGTACCAATCATTAAACCTGACTTGGTGTCCGTTCTTTCCTTTTATAACCACTGCAGCATTGAAAATGAGCCGCGCAGCATCATGCTGCAGCCATGATGTGCAGCTGTCGACTATTTCTGTTTTGTGCTCGTGATAATGGATCTATTTTGTTTTTATGTTGCTTTAATATTCGAGTTAATTATCTTTATGCATGCATGTGTTTCTGTGACAAATAAACCTATTTTTCTTTCTTGCGGTTTTTCAACAAGTGTTCACATTAAATTTGTTGAAAGACTGCAAGAAAGAATATTGAATATCTGCAGCTACGTGTGACGTCAGCTTACTATTCTGACACAGACAAGTAAATTGGTATCTCCGCCTTACAAAAAGCATTTTAATGGGTTCTCAAACTTTGATATAAACACCATTACGTATTACATGATTAGGGGGTGGATGAGTGTGTTCCAGATGACCGGATTTTATTTCTCTCCTGTCTTTTGTAATGCTGAAGCGAGCTTTGCATTTTCTTCCGACGGAGCATGAATACAAATCGGTTGTCTTACTTTGGCTATCACGACTAAATGTGTATCCTTGTAGCATGGCTATCTGTTTGCCGTTCTGATTTTGGTACCATTTAACTACTGAAAATTAAACGATCGTTATTAAAAATGAGTAATTAAAAACATTGTTCAAGGGAGTGACAAATAAACCATTATTTCAAGAACATCAAGTCTTAACATTGGCAGCGGGGAATAGAATTTATATTTGCAAGGTGCAAAGTGATGCTATAAGGATTGGGATTTTTCCTTTTGAGGTACGGAAACCTAAAGACTCGTTTTGTTGTTCGAAATAAAGGAACTTTTACTTTTCCTGTTTTTATTCTTCGCACAAGTATGAAAAGTTGAATGCAGCTACGTATAGTCACAGAGCTGGCTTACGCAGATGATCACATAATTTAAAACACCACATATATATTTTTCGTATATTAAAACTAAATAAAATAATTTAGATATTATGTAGTATTATTACTTCACTCGGTCTTCAACGGTCAAACGATCGTTCGGGCAAACGTTTTTCGGACTATCGTTCTTTCGATCATCAGTTCATCGGCCAAATGTTCTTTTTGGCGTAGGTACGTTCTTCGGGCCAGTGAAATTCGGGCAATCGATACGTACCCAAAGAAAAAAGTAGCATTGATCCTAAATTTTATAATAAAAACCATTACGTATTATATAAGTAGGGGGTGCATGACTGTGTTCCAGATGACAGGATTTCATTTCTCTCCTGTTTTTTGTGAGAATGAAGCGAGCTTTGCATTTTGTTCCTATAGAGCATAAATATAAATCGGTTGTCTTTTTACGACCGTCACAACAGAATGTGTATCCTTGCAGCATGGCAATCTCTTTCCCATTCTGCTTTCGGTACCATTTAACTGCTGAAAATTAAACAATCATTGCTAAAAAACATTGTTCAGGGGATTGACAAATAAGACATTACTTCAAGAACATTAAGCCTTAACATTGGCAGCGGGGAAAAGAATTTATATTTAAAATGATAGAATTGTTCGGAAAACTCGTTGTTTTTCAAAATAAAATTACTATAATTATTTTCCATGTTTTATTTTGCGCACAATTTTGCAAAGTTGAATGCTATGTTTAACGCCATCGCTGGCTTAAGATTCTGAGCTTACGGAGATTATTACATGATTTATTACGCGTAATATTGGTTTTTCGTATATTAAAGCTAAATCAAATTAGTTATTATGTAGTATTAGTATTTCACTCGGTCTTAAACGGCCAAACGATCTTTCAGGCAAACTGTCTTCGATCAATCGTTTTTTCGACCGACAGTTCATCGGCCAAACGATCTTTCGGGGTGATTTTCTTCGAGCGATCGATACGCACTCAAAGAATTTTTTTTCTAAATTTTAAAATAAACCCCGTCACGTATTAAATAACGATGTGGTGCATGACTGTGTTCCAGATAACAGGATTTCATTTCTCTCCTGTTTTTTGTGAGAATGAAGCGAGCTTTGCATTTTGTTCCCATGGAACATATATACAAATCGGTTGTCTTTTTTCGGCCATCACACCAGAAAGTGTATCCTTGTAGCATAGCTATCTCTTTCCCATTCTGCTTTCGGTACCATTTAACTGCTGAAAATTAAACAATTATGATTAAAAATGAGTAATCAAAAACATTGTTTGGATTGACAAATAAGCCCTTATTTTGTAAACATGAAGTCTAACATTGGCAGCTGGTAACAGCATTTATATAAAAGGATACAATTGTTCAATAAAACTCGTTGTTTTTCGAAATAAAATAACTTTTATTTTCCATGTTTTTATTCTTCGCAGAAGTATGCAAAGTTGAATGCAGCTATGTTCAGAGCTACCGCTGGCTTAACATTGTGAACCTCGTCTGCCTAGCCTTTTCCCAACTATGTTGGGGTCGGCTTCCAGTCTAACCGGATGCAGCTGAATACCAGTATTTTACATGGAGCGACTGCCTATCTGACCTCCACAACCCAGTTACTGGGTAATACGATACCCCCTGGTAAGACTGGTTGTCAGACTTTCGGGCTTCTGACTACCCGTAACATTGTGAACCTACGGAATTTATTAAAACGCCTCATATCGATTTTAAAGCTAAATTAAATTGATTACCATGTAGAATCATTACTTCACTCAGGCTTTAAGTGACAAAAGAACGTTCGGGCGAACATTCTTCGGACCAGTGAATTTCGGACAATCGATACGAACTCAAAAAAAAGAGAAATCATTTCTAAATTTTTAAATAAACGCCTTTACGTATTACATAACTAGGACGGGGATGACTGTGTTCCAGATGACAGGATTTCATAAATTCCCTGTCTTTTGTAATGATGAACCGAGCTTTACATTTTTTTCCTACTGTGCATAAGTACAAATCAGTTGTCTTGTTTCGAGGGTCACACCAGAACGTGTATCCGTGTAGTATGGCTATCTCTTTCCCATTCTCCTTTTGGAACCATTTAACTGTAGAAGATTAAGCAATCATTATTTAAATAAAGAAACAAGAAAAAGCATTCAGGAAATTGTCAAACAAGGCATTATATCAAGAACATAAAGTCTTAACATTAGTACCGGGAAACAGAATTCATATGTACTTAAAGGGAAAGAATGGCAAAAAAGCCGTTATGCTGTTCGAAATAAAATAACTTCTACTTTACTTGTTTTATTCTTCGCAAAAGTGTAAAAAGTCGAATGCTATGTTTAGTGCCACAGCTAGCTTAACATTCTGAACTAACACAGATAATTACAGCTTCTTTTATACCACACCATCGTTACAAACAGCCGAATTTAAATCAAATTAATTTTCAAATAGTCCTATTACATTACTGGGTCCTTACCTAACGGTCAAACTATCTTTCGGGCAAACGCTCTTCGGTCAATCGTTCGTTTGATCGACGGTTCGGGGCGCCTCATATAGATTTTTGTATTTTAAGACTAAATCAAATTAATTTTCAGATAGTCTTGTTACATCATTCGGTCCCTAATGGTCGAACTATCTTTCGGGCAAACGCTCTTTGGTTAATCGTTCTTCTGTTCGACAGTTTATCGGCCGAGCGATCTTTCGGGCGATCGTTCTTCGGGATCGTTTGGGCAAACGTTCGGACTAGTGAACTAGGTACTCGAGAGGCAAAAAAGAATTTGTTCCTAAATTTTTAAATAAACACCATTGCGTATAACATAACTAGGGGGTGGATGACAGTGTTTCAGATGACAGGATTTCATTGTTCTCCTATTTTTTGTGAGGATGAAACGAGCTTTGCATTTTGTTCCTGCGGAGCATAGATATAAATCGGTTTTCTTATTTCGACCATCACTCCAGAACGTGTATCCTTGCAGCATGGTTATCTCTTTCCCATTCTGCTTCCGGTACCATTTAACTGCTGAAAATTAAACAATGATTATTTATTTAAAATATTAATCAGGGGATTGAGAAACAATGCAATAAAGATAGTGCCATCCACGAAGTCGCACCCCACTCTTCTCCCTAATCGCTTACAGTACATGTGTGCAATATTCCGATAGTGTTTTAGTTGTGTAGATACACACTAATTACTTATTAGTGGGTAATTAGTGTGTATCAAAAAAACTAAAACACTAGCGGAATTAACTAATGATATCCACTAACGATTAGGAAGAAGAGTGGGTCGCGTCTTCGTGGATAGCACTATCTGTATCAAGCTTAATAATGTATAGCCTGAACTTTGATACTAATAATGTTCGGCCGAGAGTTCCGACCAACGCGGCAACGTCCTCTTAGGCGGCTGGATCAAGGTCTTGAATCAAAAGGCAGTTTTCCATGATATGGCACGTTTTGTGAGAAGGTTCCCGTCTCCAGAGTCCTAACCACCATTAGCCTGAATCTTTTTTTTTGTTTGTCATTATTTGGAAATGAAAATTATACACAAAATTTCGAATAATACAAACAAATGTAATTAAGTAACATTACAGAATAGGTACAAAAAAAAAATAACACACCGGGGTGTTAATGGGAATAAAAAAAATATCTTTTTCTAACAAAGCAAATATGCACAATGCACATATGCACAAAAAGTTTGAACACATAATATTTTGCACATAAGTATATTCAGCCTAAGTGTACATATTGTTCCCTCTGCTGGGACACAGGCCTCCTTTCTTCGAGAGGGAGTGGGCTGTAATCTACCACGCGGGCCCAGTGCTGGTTTCCTGCACCGTTTTGAGAGCAGTGGTGATACAATTATTTACACAAAGTAAAGCGCCTGTCCCAGACAGGCGCTTTACTTTCTTTGTGTAAATAATTGTGTTCGAACCCACGACCTACAAACGTAATACGTAACTCGAGGCCGTTACTACTGGATATGATAGATATGGATATGATAGGATATTTTGCTATCTCGTATTGCAAAGATTTCAAACATGTGTTCAAACTAAAACAGTTGAAGCAATAAAATTCGGAACTGACGCAAATAATTCAATAAAATGAACACTATTACGTTTTACGTCTTCTATCTCCTACTTTTAGCGCTACAAGGTTCTTTCGGCGCGTGGTCAAATTTAGAACTAACACCGCCATCTTGTTTTTGCCCTGACAACGTCATTGGAGCGCCAAAAGATCCTTATAGCAGTGTACTTCTGGAACACTAGCATCCCCTCCTTGACAGTCGTTTCGTTATTTTATTTTGAACTAATACCTACAAACATATAGTCCATTTACAATAGCATTAGAAAGAAGTTAAAAAAGGTTATTTTTAATGCACACTTTGTAACAAAAATACAATAGGTAAACATTGTTACATTATGATAGACGCCGAATTTATTATGATCTATTTTTACAGCAGCTGTCACACTTAATTGTAACCATTTTAACTATTTATCTTATGAAAATATGTGGCTTTAATTTATTTATATTATATAACTCCAATTTAAAATTACAGTGTCAATGCTAAAAACCTAAAAGAAGCAGGGATGAACAATACTTGGAACGTTATTCGTTTCACTATAATTCTACCGAATTTTATTTTAATTAAGGTGGATGCGCTGCAGTAGCCCGCGAAATCAGACGAATTCGGAGCAATTCTAATTTAAAGGGATGTATTGATGATTTTTAAGGTTAAAATTGTATTATTGCCTACATATTTCTTATTGTTGCGCATCATATTATTTTTATTAAGATACAACCTTACACTGACCTGCAAATTGCAAAAAACGCAAGAAAATTAGAATTTAAGCATCTCCCTTAAAATTGTTTTATCATAACTTTGAAATAAAATGTTTTGCATTCCTGCTTCTACGAGCCTCTTTTTTCTAATGCTATTATAAATGGACTATAGTAACATTGAGTTTCTCGTATAATAACAAAAGGTATTTACAGGGCAATTGATTTACAAGACAGATGAGAATGGAAACGCTGGTAAACGCCGTAAAAAGACATATTAGTGACCTTCTTCAGAAACATCAGAAGGCCAATTCTCGTAATTAAAACGTTCAAAATCTAGTCGCAATCTCATCTCAGCGACAATCAATGACAAAAACTTGTCATAAATGTAGGGAAATTAGATTTTTTAACAGATTGAGACTGAGTTTTTTATTGCAATTACGAGAATTGCCCCTCAGGTACGTAGTATCGCAACCGGCGTGCTTGTACGACCAGTTGTAAGCAAAAGGGGTAAGTAAGGATCGTAACAGGTGGCGTTCTGCAGCTTCTGCCTACCGCCATAATCATTCGGCAGAAACTACAGGGAAAAAGGCATGTATGTGCTAAATAAACATTTAAAATGGTTCTTATGCTCGAATATAAATACCATTACGTATTATAAACTGAGGGGGTGGATGACTGTGTTCCAGGTGACAGGATTTCAGAAACGTCCTGTCCTTTGTGATGCTGAAGCGAGCTTTGCATTTTCTTCCCATGGAGCACGAATAAAGATCGGTTGACTTGCTTGACTTGTTAACACAGAATGTGTATCCTTGTAGCATGGCTATCTCTTTCCCACTCGGTTTTCGGTACCATTGGACTGTAGTATCTAAATTCAACAAATAATATATTAAGAAAAAAAAACAATGAGATAAACAAACTAAAATATCTAGATCATGAAAAACAAAGTTTTAAAAAGCGCCGAAGAAAGATCGCAACAAAAAGAAAATAAAAAGCCATTGCTGCAGGGGCTAGTTGATAATAAAAAACAACCAACTTCTCCATTCGAATATGATATTATACGTTATTGTTATTAATTTTACCAAATCGCACAGATATTAAAAAAAGTCAAGTTAAAAGGCTAGTTTACCGTTCATTTGTCTCGTTTTTTTTCCAAAAACATGGCTTAAACTTGTGCAGTGATTAGTTAAATTTTCAAATAAACACCGTTACGTATGACATACGTAGGTGGTCGATGATTATGTTCCAGGTGACATGATTTGATAAACTTTCTGTTCTTTGTGATGGCGAAGCGGGCTTTGCATTTCCTTATAGAACACTTGTACATATCGGTTGATTTATTTCGACCGTCAATACCGAAACTGTATCCTTGTACCACGGCTATCTCTTTTCCAGTCTGTCTTCGATACCATTCAACTGTAGAAAAAAATTAAAAAATAATTTCAGATCTTTCATAAAAATGAGGTTCAACTAAAAGTCATGTCAGTCAAGTCAAAATTACAAATCTCCAGTCTACAAGGCCTATAACATAAAAAATTAAACATTTTATTTGTTTTATATACTTTATTGTACACCACAAACATACATAACAAAAAATAAATCGAACACTTCCACTTACTCACTTACAGTTTATCAGGTCTCTTCTAGTCAACCTTATATATAAGTATTATATTTTTCATTCAATTTAAAAATAAATAAAAAATAAAGTAAAATAATAAATTGTTAAATCATTGTACCACCAAATAGGTACCACCATTAGGTTTTAATCTAGTCCCCATGTCATAAATGTCACAAATATCTTCTACTATACATATTACTGTGATCGACAATAATCGAAAGTTGAACAATGCCAAAATAGGCTTCTGTATAAACTTTGAACTGACACAGATAATAAAATTAATATACACGTATCGTCGTTGTGCCTGTGAAAACCTCATGATTGCAATAATGTGACTTAAGTGCGGGTTTAAGTCACACAGTGTTATAAAGAAAAAAAATATTATTTTTCTTTTTATTTATTTGTTTGTGTGACTTAAGTAGTCCATTTTTACACAGCAAACCGTGACTTAAGTGCGGATTTAGGTCACACGAGCTATAAAATAGTATACGATACGTGTGACCTTAGTAGGTGTGCGAGGTTTTCACTGCAGGTATACTTAATTGACAACGGCCTTTAGTAGACTTCTAAAGAGTTCTTAAACTTTTAAATAAACACCATTACGTATTATAAACCTAGGGGGTGGGTGACAGTGTTCCAGATTACTTGATTTTATAAATTCTCTGTTCTTTGTGATGACGAAGCGAGCTCTACATGTCCTGTTTAGTGTGCACTTATACATGTCGGTGGTTTTATTTCGACCGTCAGGACCGAAACTGTATCCTTGTATCACGGCTATCTCTTTCCCACTCGGTTTCCGGTACCATTGGACTGTAGAAAATTAAACAATTAATTTATAATGAAAAATATATAAAATAATATTTAGTGTTTTTTTTTTCATGAATCAATTCTGATGAATTCCTTAATTAATTTCAAATTTAAATTCATTCGTTTAGGAATTCATGAGAATAAGATAAATTTAACAAGAACCTTGTAGACCGTAAAAAATAAACATTTGTTAAAAAATAACCCGACCTTGTTTGAATAAAATAACTTTTAAACGTAGTCAGTTTAATATTTAATTTAATTTTAATAATAAATATATTTTAAGAATAAAAATAGGTAAATCGTTGCAATCAAAACGTTCAAATAATAGTTTTAACCTAGTCCCAATGTCGTAAATGTATTCTAATATACTACTATGCTCGAAAATAATCGAAAGTTGATAGAAGCCATAACAGCGCAACAGGTGACTAAAAAAGACTCTTTTAGTCACCTTATATGGCAAGGGAGACGAAGGCCAAAGAAAAGATGGAGATTTTTTTTGTTTTATTGCGAAATGAACCAGCACTTGACCTCGATCTCGCCTGGTGGAAAGCGATGGATGAAGTCTATGATTGAACGAGCAAGCCCAGAAGATGCCTGTTCACTCTTGCTTTGAAGGCTAAAGGGTTATACGTGGACGGGAACACAGACGCTGGCAGAGAGTTCCACACTTGGGCCGTGCGTATAATGAATGTGGAGAAGAAGCCCTGACGACGACGATTTTATGAGGGATGACAGTAAAAGATAGCGTGATGGTTGACAGAGGAGAATGGAAGAAGATGTGTTGCGCCGACCCCAAGTAACATGGGGCAGTGCCAGAAAGATGATGATCACAGCCAAAAACGTATGTTTTCTGTGAATATTTTGAACTGACACGCATAACAAAACTGTACACATGGAGGTGTATTTTATTGATGATGGCCTTAAGGGGGTACTGTAAGGTAGCCCGCGAAATACAAATTTTCTTATGTTTTTTGCAATTAGCAGGTCAATATCAGGTTGCATGTTAAATAAAATATGATTCGCGAGCGTAACAAGTATATATCTACAGAATAATAATCATTAATACAACCTGATACTGTCCTGCAAATTGCAAAAAGGTGAGAAAATTTGAATTTCCGTGGGTTACCATGACGCTGTCCCTTGAAGAAAACATGTGAAGTAGTTCTTAAAGTTTCAAATAAACACCATTTCGTATTATAAACTTAGGAGGTTGGTGGTTGTGTTCCAGATTACTTGATTTGATACATTGTCTATTCTTTGTGACGACGAAGCGAGCTTTACATTTCCTACTTAGGGTGCACTTATACATATAGCTTCTCATATTTATACGGGCCATAGAGAATGTGTATCCCTGTATCACGGCTATCTCTTTCCCAGTCAGTTTTCGGTACCATTCAACTGTAGAAAATTAAACAATTAATCTTATGAATTGAAAAGCACAGATACAAAAAAAAAAAACAATCTCTTTAAAAAATATTTATTTATTTATACATACTTTATTGCACACCACAAAAATACATAGCTTATAAAATACATGGCACACTACAAAATGTACAATGGGCGGCCTTATCGCATTACTGCGATCTCTTCCATTCAGATCCGGAGTGTTCTCAAAATAACACCTGGCCCAAACTAAATTAAATAAATACTAAATAAACTGCTTTGGCATAAAAAAAATGGTTGAAACAAGGTTATTTAGCCTATGGGACTCTAAGTAGCGCCTTAACTCAACGTGGTTCTTAAATTTTAATAAAAAAACCATTACGTATTACATACTTAGGAGTTGGATGGTTGTGTTCCAGATTACTTGATTTGATAAATCCCCTGTCCTTTGAGATGACGAAGCGAGCTCTACATTTGCCAGAAGTAACAGTACTTAGGGAGCACTTATATTTATCCGTTGACTTATTTTGACCGTCAAAGCAGAATGTGTATCCCTGCATCACAGCTATCTCTTTCCCATTCGGCTTCCGGTACCATTGGACTGTAGAAAATTAAACAATTAATCTAAAGGAGTAAAAAAATACAGACAATAAAAAAACACTCGCTTGAAAACTGTCTGACCTTATTATAAATAAAACAACTTTTTCATACAGGCTTTATTTTTACATTTAATTCTTTTTATTGCTAACTTTATTACAATAAAAATAGGCTTTATGGTAAGCTACCAAATGAAAGACCAGCATATCTATTCACAACCATCCGACAGGCTATCGTATCGAAAAGGACACATTTCGATAACGTGATTTACCTTGCCCTCGACAACAAACAGCTGTCGGAAAAATAGCGGTTGTCTATTCGATTTAAACTAGCAACATTTTCGAGTTTTGGGTTTTTCTCCAACGATATTATTGATTGATGTTCGATGCAGTACGTAAGCGTATCGAGTGGTTGTAAATAGCTTTGCAGTAACATGTACAAATAATAGTAGGTACCAATTTAGTCCTGATTTCGTAAATATCGTAATACCTATGTATTTTCCCCCATACTTATTACTGTGATCGAAATTTGAGCGAAGCCAAAACAGCATTCTGTAATCATTTTGAACTACAAAGATAGTGAAATTGATATCTCGCGTTTTTTAAGGTAACTTGGAAGTGGTTTCTTAATAAGATACCTAATTAACAGATGTAGAAACCGCGCGTTTAGTCTATTTTAGCTACTTTCACAGAAATATGTCGTTTATTATGGGGTTGGGCTGCTGACATGGAATCCAATTTCTTTTTTGCAAAAGAGCCCTGTCACAACCCTCTACTGCGTCACCGCAAATCTGTTAGGTAAATATTTTAATAGTACATTATGATATAAGTGCGGTAAGTTGAAAATTACAGCCGAGGCGATATCGCTAGCCCGAGCCGTAGGCGAGCTGCTTTCTTGTAAGAAAGCAGACGCTGTAATTATCAAAGCGCACGTATGTCATACGATGTTTTATAACATATTTGCGTGGAAATAATTAATAAAACTCGGACTTTCCTAAACGAATAAATCTTTAATCACTTGTTAAAGCAGTTATAAAAATTTGAACAATGTGTAAAATTGATTATTACGTTGCCAGTTGGCATTTTTAATGTTGTCAAGTTATTATTATCAGTTACGATTCTCTCTCACTCTCTTGAGTGAAAGTAGGAGAAACGAGACCACAGAGTTCTGCAGGCGACGATGGTTGAATGTACGCGTGTGTGCTCGTAGATGGTCGAGAGTCAACTCTTGGCTCCAAATTTATACTTATTCCTTGTAATGCGGGAGCAAATTTTTTCTTTATTTCTCATCGAGTCATCTATGTAGCCCTCGGCTACACTCTTCGACCGCCACCTTCCGTGGCGTTTTAGTGTCAATAAGTTCGCACCTGAATCGACGAGCAATTTATTTATTATATTTTATCTCCCAAAGTTAATTTTATTCATAAAATCTTGACCACTTTTCTGACATAAAAACTCTTTGCTAAGATTTAAAAAAGTACCGTTCGTTTTAGACGGAGCATCTTGATAAACAGTGCGTTTTAAATTACCTGATTAAAAAGAAACTCGTGTGTTTTATATTACAATAACGCACAAGTACGTAATGAGATACAATACGATATTTAAATTGGTGAAATAAGAGACCCTTTACGAGCAAATGTGTTATAAAAAACATTATGACGGCACCTTGCAAATTCATTTTTGAAAATATCATATAGGTATGTAATAAGAAATCTACATCTTTATACTAAAAATAATTGATAGACATAATTTTAAAACTTGAAATAAAGATAAAAAAAATTAACCATTTTTCAGATTATCTGAAGTACATACTCGTACATCTTTTATTATTTACCTATAATTTTATTTCAGAATTAATTTCCATTCTATACATTGCTAGTAAATAATACGTATAACTATGTTAGTAATATGATTATTTACAATTGCGCTACTTAATATAACAAAGGCCCTCCAGATCCGTGAACGGTATTCCAATGCCTCACAATGGAAATGGAAAATAAAAAAATTCTACTAAAAGTATGCTTTGTAAACAAGCATATTATGTACAAATTAGAAATAATACCTATCTAGGATAAGAATGGTTGAAAACATGCTGGTCCTGCTCCATATGACAATCTAGAATCTAGACAAAATCAAATTGGTAGCTAATTGAATTAAAAAGTGTTATTATTTTATGAAATTATTTTTTATTACTTTTACTGATTTATTTGTCGAATTTTTAGGAATTTGTTAATATGTGAGCACTGTTGATTTATCACAAAAGTATTGCTTCATTTTAAATTTATTCCAGGTACATCTTCTTCACATATTAATCAATACAAAATCATTTAACATTTTTTTTTAAAGTAACAATGGATATCCTTGCCAATTCCTCTCCATACGAAACGAACCCTTTAGTATTTTGGCAACAAGAATCAATTCTATGTTCTTGTAAATGTTGACATTCACAAGAACCTTTTATGTGTATAATTTATATAAATGATTTGACTGTGACTTCGAAATTTTAAATAAAACACCATTACGTATTACATACTTAGGAGGTGGATGGCTGTGTTCCAGGTTACTTTTATTGATAAACAACCTGTCCTTTGTGATGGCGAAGCGAGCTCTACATTTCGCATTTAGGGAGCACTTATACTTATCGGTGGTCATATTTCGACCGTCAAGGCCGAATGTGTATCCCTGTATCACGGCTACCTCGTTCCCATTTTGTCTTCGATACCATTTAACTGTAGAAAATTAAACAATTAATCTAAAGCAATCAAAAACACACAGCAAAATAAATGTTGACCTTGATCAAAATAAAACAACTTTTTATAAAGTTTTTATTTTAAATGATTTTACATTTAATTGTTGTTCTTGGTTTTATTTTCAGCCTCAATCGCGTAAATGCCACAATAGTATTCTCTTATATTTATTACTATAAACGAAAGTTGACGGACGTCAAAACAGTTAACATTCTGTAGACTTTTTGAACTGACAGAGATAATAAAATTAATTGGTATGTCGTTCTTAACCAGCAAAGTTGTGAAGTGGTTCTTAAATTTTAATGTAAACATCATTTCGTATTATAAACTTGGGAGGTGGAAGATTGTGTTCCAGATAACTTGATTTCATAAAACCTCTGTCCTTGGTGACGACGAAGCGAGCTCCACATTTTCTGCTGCATTTATACTTTCCGGTTAACTTATATCGACCGGCAATACCAAACGTGTATCCTTGTAGCACAGCTATCTCGTGCCCATTCGTTTTCTGTAACAAATGACTGTAAAAAAATTTAATGCATATTCTTATGCAATGAAAAATAAGGCAATTGTGAAACAAGGCCATATCTATAATGAAAAATCTGACGGGAAATTCTCGTAATTTCAAGAACGTTCACAGTCTGATCTCAGCCTCAATCTGTCAAAAATACCTGTAATTTCCCTACATTTTTGACAAGTTTTTGACATTGAGTGTCGCTGAGATGAGATTGCGACTAGATTTTGAACATTTTTAAATAATGGAATTGGCTTTCAAAGCTTTTAGAAAATAGGATTCAAATAAGATTAATTCAATTAGGGATTCATGAGAATGAGCTGAATTTGTAAAGCCGTAGAAACCTTGGAGACAGTAAAAAAATAACATTGCAAAAAAAAACAATCGGACCCTGTTCGAAATTAAATAACTTTAAAATTTAATTAAAAATTTTATTAATTTTACGTGTAATTTTTGTTCTTTTTAAAGTAGAATAATAAAACAGTTAGACAGATTATTATGTCATCTAATTGAATTTGAAAAGCCACAAACACCCTGAAGACTTTTTTTTTTAATATTTTATTTTAATTCAATCTCGTAAATGTCACAAAAACATTATCTTATACTTATTAATAATAAGTATAATGATCGAAAATAATCAAAAGTTAATCGAAGTCAAAACAGTATTCTGTTAACATTTTGAACTGAGAAAAATTTATTAAAATTGGTTATTTTATGCAAACTTGTGAAGCTGTTCTTAAATTTTAATACAAACATCATTATGTATTATAAACTTGGGAGGTGGATGATTGTGTTCCAGGTGACTTGATTTGATTGACTCTCTGTCCTTCGTGGTGACGAAACGAGCTCTACATTTCCTGCTTACAGAGCACCTATACTCATCGGTTGACTGATTTCGACTGCCAGTACCGAATGTGAATCCCTGTATCACGGCGACCTCGTGCCCATTCGGTTTTCGGTACCACTTGACTGTAGAAAATGAAACAATGGGGTTGAGGGGTTGAGAAACAAGGCAATATCTTAATCCTGAATTTTTACAAAATAGGGTTGTGAGAATGAGATTAATTTGATGAGCACCCTACATAAACCATGCAAAAACACCTGACCTTATTCGAAATAAGACAAATTTTAAGTAAACAAAGTTAGATATAATTCATCACCTCCCTGTCCTTTGTAAAGACGAAGAGAGCTTTGCATTTCCTTCTAAACGAGCATCCATACGAATCCGTTGACTTATTACGATGGTAACGACCAAATGAGTCTCCTTGAAGCACCGCTATCACGTACCTATTCGGCTTGCGGTACCAACTGGCACCGCAAGCCGAATAGGTAATAAGTCAACGGATTCGTATGGATGCTCGTTTAAACGAATAACCGAATAAAAACAAACATATACGAAATAAACAAAAAACGAAACGACGACGACGATAAATATAATAAACGAATATATTATCAAAAAGTACTCCTTAAGACGTTTCATTAGATACCAAACATGATACAGTATTAATCCAATTTTTCTACCAGTTTGCCGACATATTGGCCGCCATTTTACGTGACATCAAATATAGCCTATAACCCGCGGAACAACATGGCGCTTCCAACCAATTTGGATGTTTGTTTCCCAATCACACAAAAACGGCTGAACGGATTTATATGAAATTTGGCACACTGATAGCTTATAACCTGAATTAACACATATGATACTTTTTTATCCCGGTAGTACGTTCCCGTGGGATAATTTCCGACCTCCACGTGAGCGAAGCCACTGGCAAAAGTTAGTACTTAATTAATCATTTTAATTTATTTTACGTTGATTACCAAATAAGTGTTGACACCGTGTTAAAATTAAAATTTTGGCATTGCAAGTAAAACAACATTTAATGAAAAAAATACTTTATTGACTTCAACGATTTAGAAAAAAAAAACTGCGGGTTATTTAGGTGGTGGTGGTGTACCAGTAGTGGTAAATTATTTATTTTTGTAAAACTGAATAGGTACCTACTAAAAAAGTTCAACGGTTTTTACATTTTGACATATACACCGTCACGTATAATATACTTATGGGGTGGATGCTGGTGTACCAGATGCGAGAATTTCATAAAATTCCTGTCCTTTGTAATGACAAAGCGAGATTTGCATTTGCTTCCAAGGGAGCATACATACATGTCGGTTTTCTTACTAGGTCCGTTTTTTAGGCAGAACGTGTACCCTTGTACGATAGCTATTTCTTTCCCATTCGGCTTTAGGTACCATTTAACTGTAAAAAAATCCGTGTTATTATTGTGCAAAACTTGAAACTAGCTGCAAATTATGATAAGCTGTTAAAGTAATAATCAAAACCATAGCTGTAACTGTGTAACTACATGTTTATAAACAAGGAACTTTATTTAATAAGTGTTTTAACGAACCTTTCGCAAAATAAACATTTTGAACGTTAAAAAAATTGCTACTCATCTGTTCGGATAATTTTAAATAGTCTGATTATCCTAATAATTTTATGCTGACTGCACCGCTCTTCTACCGTCCACACCACGTGGTCCACAGTGTGGACCTAGGCCCACCGGAGTATGTTTGTGTGGACTCCACACAAACATACTCCGGTGGGCCTAGCACGGACGCACGGAGTAAACTTATATTCTTGATTGATGCTTTTCTTTTCTTTTTCTTTTTAGGGTTCCGTAGCCAAATGGCAACGGAACCCTTATGGATTCGTCATGTCTGTCTGTCTGTCTGTCTGTCTGTCTGTCTGTCCGTCCGTATGTCACAGCCGCTTTTTTCCGAAACTAAAAGAGCTATACTGTTGAAACTTGGTAAGTAGATGTATTCTGTGAACCGCATTAAGATTTTCACACAAAAATAGAAAAAAAACAATAAATTTTGGGGGTCCCCATACTTAGAACTGAAACTCAAATTTTTTTTTTCATCAAACCCATACGTGTGGGGTATCTATGGATAGGTCTTCAAAAATGATATTGAGGTTTCTGATATCATTTTTTTCTAAACTGAATAGTTTGCGCGAGAGACACTTCCAAAGTGGTAAAATGTGTGTCCCCCCCCCCTGTAACTTCTAAAATAAGAGAATGATAAAACTAAAAAAAATATATGATGTACATTACCATATAAACTTCCACCGAAAATTGGTTTGAACGAGATCTAGTGAGTAGTTTTTTTTTAATACGTCATAAATCGTAACGTAACGGAACCCTTCATGGGCGAGTCCGACTCGCACTTGTTTGAAACGTGCTTGTGTCGCAAAAAAAATTTACCGAAGTGCTATATTAGTACAGTCGCCAAAGGAGATAAGTAACCAGGGTCGTCGGATATAGTTCAAGTTTAGTGAGAAATTGATGGATGTTTTCGAATGAAATTTAATTTGATAAATGAACTGTTTGTTTTCTATTAATTTAATTGTATTCGAAAATATCCATCGTGCTTAGGCGTCGGTCTTATTACACCCTATATAGCACCCGCTGATGTAACACAAACTTTGGAGGTTCATGGTTATGGTCCAGCTGAGCTGATACAATTCCTCCGGCGAAATTGGTGATGAACCTGGCCCGGCATTTTGCCCAACGGGTGCAGCGCCATTGATTGGTGGAGGCGCTTGTGCAGGCGGAGTAGAACGAATAACCTTGAAGCAACGCCAGCTCCTTACCAGCAGCGTTGTGCACGTACTCCACTGAGGAACCAAGGGAATGACGGCAAAATAAAATTGTGAAAAAAATTATAAAAGATTGTTTTTTAACTGAGGTGATGAAATTACGTTATGAATATGGACAGCAACAATCTTTTGAAATGTTTTGGTTGTTTTAAGTGTTTATCAAATTTTTTGGCTTCTTTATATAAACGAAAAAAAAAATAGAAAAAATATCACAATAATACAAATAACTTTTGTTGCAGACTGTACTTTTGCTTATGCTATAAATGACAAAATAATGGATCGTAAATTATTAGATAACTTATACAAATATTTTTTATAAATTACCTACAAAGTTACGACCTACTTCGATTGGTATCTGCTACATGTTTGACTTGCTTAGTAATATGGTCATTTAGTCATGATTATGGTCTGACGTAAACTTAACTATACTATCTTCAACGGTATATAAAGCCGCGCGGCATTTATTGTGTTTCTTAATACAGCGCCATCTAGTTTTTGTGCCCGCAACGTAGTCTCTGCCATATCGGTGATGTCCTAACTGCAAATGAAGTTGTCCTCGCTGATTTGTAGTAAATATTGGCACGTCTGAAACATGAGTTTTCATTTAAATTATACACATTAATTCTTTCCTCCCCAGGGACACAAAACATTAATGATGAAACACATTATGAATTACTTACAAAACAAAAATGTGTGCGGTCGGGGGACCCCCGTCAGGAACGATGTTCCTTACGCGATACGCGCACGAACACACACACGCGTATATAGTAGAAAGAGACAGAGAGAGAGAAAATGTTGCATGGAGTCCACGTAACGCTTTTTCCTTTTTTCCGATTTTTACCAGTTTACTCCTACCGCATACTGCGTTAAGAAACTTCGTTCAAAAAACGGTGTGTAAAAATAATGAACTACACGAGTGCATTTAGTCAATGGAATAAGTCAATACAATACCTACATCCACAGAACAGATAAAAGTCTGTTCTGTGCCTACATCAATATAAGGTGTATATAGATACTCCAAAATACTTCAAGAGATGAACCTATGTATAGCTGGTAAATAAGGTATAGGCACGAATTATTATTTTTTTTTTTTTTTTGTATAAATGTTTTTTTATTTTACATAATTATTACAATTTTTAAACTGCTTGAGACATTTTATACAAAACCTTTACTGCCTATTATATGAATGACCCGCCATACGCGGCGAGGGCGACGGCGCAGGCCCAGGGCTCGCGCTGCCGGCCGCCGCGTCCAGGTCCGGGTGTCTCGTCTAGTCTGTGTCGCGCTGCGTGTAAGTAAAGTTGTGTTCTCCTGCATTGCCTGCCTCCGCTCGACCGCTCAAGCATGGTAGTCATTTCGCGTCCTGACGGTCACCGCACTTCACAGTCTGTGTAATGCCGGACGTGAACACCTGCCCTCACCTCCTATTACACCCATGTGTGTAGGTCCCAACCTAACAATATCACTGGTGAACGCAGAGGTGCCGCCCGGTAAGGACCAGGGGGTCGACGGCGCGTTGTGTTCCACGCGTGCCATAAAGACATGTCAGCACTAACTGACGGGGTCCGCTAGGGCTGATGCCTGCCAAGGCCGCGGGTTGTTCGAAAGAGATACCGTGGGCCCTGGCACACACTGAAGGAACACGAGTGGGTTTTTGTCAGTAAAAGTCTGACACGCCCTCCCGCTCTGCCTAGAGTGGGAGACGTCATTTCATGATTTCCCACCCAAAAGACAAAGTGACAGTGTGAGTGACACATACACAATGTCGCATGGAGGCGGTATAACGCTTTTTCCTTACGTGACGATTTCTACCAGTCAACTTCTACCGCAATCTGCGTTAAGGAACTTCGTTCCAAAAAGCGGTGTGTAAAAACAATGAACTCTACGAGTAAATTACATAATGGAATAAGTCAATACAATACCTATATTAATATATTCGTAACTGTAGTAATTTTAACAAAAGTACCTTCTACTAACACAAAAAAAGAGATTCCTAATAACAACAAAACTTGTCAAACAGCAATATTTTATTGTTTGAATCGAAAAAAAGTAACTTACACAAATGATTCTACAAATTACTCACAAAGTTATGACCTACTCCGATTGGTATCTACAATTTTTTAATTATCCTTTATTAATTAAAGTTAGTCAATGATTATGGTTCGACGCAAAACTAACTATACTATCTTCAATGGTATACAAAGCTGCGCGGCATTTATTGTGTTTCTTAACACAGCGCCATCTAGTTTTTGAGCCCGCACTGTCGCCCGCCCTGCCATATCGGTAAGCTCCTAACTGTAACTGAAGTTGTCCTCGCCGATTCATAATAAATTTTGGGATATCTGAAACATAAATTTTCATTTTACTTATTTAAACATATTTATTATTATTTCCTTTATTCATTTATAACACAAATATTCTGTTTTTTTCGTATTTCTTAAAAAAATATGTAAATTACTTACTTACTAACTTATATTATTTTTTCATTATAATTTATTTACCAACAACTTAGCCTGGGTAACATCAGTGTTGTTTCAAATGGCTATGGCTATTGCCGATGGTTTTTTATGACGGTTAATTTGTTACACAAGGTTGCAACCTATTCTGATATAACTTTATGAGAATAGGTCGACCACCTTATATTATCTTGATTCATATGTCAGTTATGATTATGGTCCGCCAAAAACTTAACTATACTATTTTCTATACTTAGTATATAAAGCCGCGTCGCAATTATTGTGTTTCCTAACACAGCGCCACCTAGTTTTTGGGCCGGCGGTGTAGTGAATGCTATATCGGTGAGGTCCTAACTGTAACTGAAGTTGTCCTCGCGGATTCGTGGTAAATTTTGGCACGTCTGAAACACCGGTTCTCATTTAATATATTCATAGGTATTAATTCTCTCCCTTTCCGGTCACAAAACATACAACCGTTGACGCGTGTCGCTTACAGCCGTCAACGTGTGTAGCAGCACACTGCAGCCGTCGATGCGTCGGCGTCGACAATATACGATACGCGTGTCGCTCGTGTGTATACTAAAGGGTGCACTGTATCAATACTGATCTACTAATAGTAATAAAAGTAGGTACCTAATTCAAAGAAAAAAACCTTGTACTAATGCGAAAAACAATATTTGTAATAACAAAAAAACTTGTCAAGCTGCAATAGTTTATTCGGTTTATCAAAAAAAATATACCTCCTTATACTTAAATAAAAAATACTTATATTCAGCCTCAAAGCTTTTTGGGCGCCACCGCAATTAAAATATACATATTAATCGATTGCCGTAAGAATTTTAGCCTAAACTTACATTTAGAAGAAATCAGAAGGCCAATCCGCGTAATTAAAAACGTTCAAAATCTAGTCGAAATCTCATCTCAGCGACAATTAATGTCAAACACTTGTCAAAAATGTAGGGAAATTAGAGGTATTTTTGACAGATTGAGACTAAGATCAGACTGTAAACATTCTTAAAATTATGAATTTCCCCTCTGATTGCAATCAAACAATGTCATCACTTAGAAAGATTCAAGAAGGGAATTGGAAAACTATGTACATAAAGAGGATGTTATATCTAAACATACGACAATCAAAATAATAAAAACTGCAACCGATCTCGTTCAACGCGGAGAAAACTGCGGTGGCCTTTTGTAGGACCTGTGTTCAAAAACCATACGATTTTTTTTTACTGACATCACATAATCAGTAAGGATTTAAAGTGATAAAAAAATGCCTATCTACATGCATAAAGGCCCTCTGAGATACGAAATAATTTCGGAGGCTCATGGGCGTGTTCACCCAAACAGTCAGTGACGACTAGGTCGGTGTTGGTCATGACAGCTGCCTTGCATCCGTGGTGGTACCGGGAGCAGTACCAGCGCCACTTGTGGTCCCTCGCGCATTGCTTACGATTGTAAGTGTACCCGAGGACAAGAAGAGCTTCGGCTCTACCCAGTTTTATGATCTCGCCTGTAATAGAGAACACGTTAAGGTATGTAGTTTACGTCTTAGTTTTATTAGAGTCTATGCACCAGGTAGGCACGTTACTTGGTGTAATTTATTTCATCACCACTGCTCTTAAAACGGTGATGGAACCAAAAATGCGACATTTACCTACTGCATCCACTACATTTACTGTGCCGGCGTTGTGGATTACGGCCCTCTCTCGATCACAAAGAGGAAGCCTGTGTCCCAGCTGTGGGAACGTTATAGGCCGATTATGCAATGCTATGCCATGCACTATTACCTACATAACACTGGTTCAATGTTAATTTTAGGCTGATACTTGCAGACTAAGACTCAGACTGATCCTGTTGCAACGCCAAATCTGGTTTCGTCAGCATTTGAATTATTCGTCGGTTGTCTTAACTAGTTAAATGCCGTAATAACAGAAACAAAAAAAAAACCGGCCAAGTGCGAGTCGGACTCGCCCATGAAGGGTTCCGTTACGTTACGATTTATGACGTATTAAAAAAAAACTACTCACTAGATCTCGTTCAAACCAATTTTCGGTGGAAGTTTATATGGTAATGTACATCATATATTTTTTTTAGTTTTATCATTCTCTTATTTTAGAAGTTACAGGGGGGGGGACACACATTTTACCACTTTGGAAGTGTCTCTCGCGCAAACTATTCAGTTTAGAAAAAAAAATTATTAGAAACCTCAATATCATTTTTGAAGACCTATCCATAGATACCCCACACGTATGGGTTTGATGAAAAAAAAAATTTTGAGTTTCAGTTCTAAGTATGGGGACCCCCAAAATTTATTGTTTTTTTTCTATTTTTGTGTGAAAATCTTAATGCGGTTCACAGAATACATCTACTTACCAAGTATCAACAGTATAGCTCTTATAGTTTCGGAAAAAAGCGGCTGTGACATACGGACGGACAGACAGACAGACAGACAGACAGACAGACAGACAGACAGACAGACAGACATGACGAATCCATAAGGGTTCCGTTGCCATTTGGCTACGGAACCCTAAAAAGCCATTGTGTCTCGCGTCGATCCACGTTCGATACGAAGGGTTAAAGAGTAAGGCTGGGATCTATTAATGGTACTTAGCACGTACTTTAGCTAAGCGTTATTCCTGTCACTGTCGCACAGCTTTCCAAACTACAAGCGCAAGATAGAGACAGGAACCTGACTAAGCCAGAGCACGTGCTAAGTAACGTTTATAGAACAGGTCCTAAGACTTTGAGACACGACTCTTTAATGCCGCTACTTAGTACTGTTTTTTTTAGCTGCATTACATTATTGATAACTAAGAAAAAGCACTAACATCTGAACACACGAATGAACATAACTGAGAACTGAAAGAATACGTATCTTAATCTTTTGCACTAAAGTTTTTATTGAAATAATTTAACATGATTATTGTAGGATGTATCAATTCTAAAGGTCGTTTATTTAAACCCAGATACTAATTTTACATGTGTAATGTCAAATTTCTATACTAAAAAAACGCAAACACAAAAGACTTAAATGTTAAATTAATATCAGGGATTAAAAAACGAACTCTAAGTACAGACGCCAGCAGGTCAAGCTACCCGAAACTGTCAAATTTTCCTGATCAACCTTGAACCTTAATTCTTTAGCCATAAAGTTGCAAATCTATTAAAGAAATTTGATAGATTGTAGTAGCTTGATGCGCTGGCGTCTGTACAAAAAAATACAATATACACACACGATTGAGAAAGAAGAAGAGAATACACTGATATAGGCAAGTTCAGCTTTCACCAAAAATGGTTATGTTCACGCCCAAACTTGACTATAACATTTTCTACAGTAGTAATTGATGCGAGACAGTTAGAGTTTTTCTTAGAGCAGCGCCATCTCGTTTTCCCGTTGTCCCTGTCACGGTCCTTAATGAACCTGTAGCGTCCAATTTGTAGTTTTGGTTGACCATGAGCAGGAGTGATGAATATGGGCTCGTCTGTAAAGATATTTTGTTATCTATAATGATAATCGAATATGTTTGGACAGAACTTAATAAATCATTGCGCTTTTATAATTTCTAACGTGACTATATTGTCCATTAATTGTATGGAAATACGTACACGTTATAACGTTATCGTGGAGAAAAAAAGCGTCTTCATATACTTCCATACATTTTACTTCTCTGTGTTATTGAGTTGCCGTCACGTTAGAAATTATAAAAACACCCATTAAGTTAGAGCTAGAGCGTGTAGCTCAACATATCATATGGGTGGAGTCCGTAGCTCAATGTATGGAGCTCAACGTCTGGACAAATCGTGACACCATTTATCAAAATTCACCATCAGCAAGGCAGCCAAAAGACGGTGAATTCAAACGATAATACAATAAAAACAAAATATGTAAAATAGGTTGATTCAAATTATAACCAGACAGATGGCACTCATTCAATTATATTTGTAAATTATTTAAGAAGAAATATGACATGCATGATCTTACAGAATACTTATTCTACTTATATCCTATAAGTGTCATTTATTTGGGCTTATCTAATTAATAATAAATATCCTTATGGCCATTTCACAGTAGCGGTAGGTCCATTTCATCGTAAGCAATATTTTTAAAATCTAAATGTACAACTGTCATAGGTCCCCATGCACTACAATTCGGTAATAAGCTAAACGTATTTAAAATATTGTTCTGTTTCTGCCAGTTGCGTGAAGATAACAGAGACAGAATGATGTTTTCAATGTGTTTGACGCGACACGCGCTTAAGGTGTTTTTTCGTTACACGCGTCAAAAATATTTATTTCCACTTAAGCAAATAGCAACTTTACCTCAGTGTAAATAAAGTTGTTTTTTGCTGCTCGACGCTGACTTTTTAAATCCAGAGCAAAAACCCCATAGCTATTTTTGGTGCAAGCGGGTCCTAATGACTAGATGGACCTTTGAATGAGACCACTATGAATCTCTGATACGTAATCAAATCAGAAAGCATGTTTTCTGTTTTAGTTGAAGGTTGTGCTATTGAAGTAATATAGTATTAATTTACACTTCATTTTTTTGTACGCATCAGTGACTCACTTTATTGCATTGACTAGAATATAATCAGGCTTATTAAAAGACACGAGAAACCATATTCTCCATATTTGGACGAACAGTTGCACACAAATGCAGTAACCGCTTAAGTTTATTAGTATCTTAAAGAATGCGATTAGTGATTTTGTAACAAATTTAATAGTAATTTTAAAGTAATTAATACAACAAAATTTTATTTCAAATAATGAGAGACAGCTATGTTACTGTAGTTAAATTCCAGAGTACCTACAGTGATTTAAGGTTTTGGCGCTGGAATGACGTTGATAGGGTGGCGCTGTTGGTAAACATTTGTGCAGCCGTTTCGTTAAATGTATTAAAAATAAATTTAATTCAGGCAAGACCATTGTTACAAAAAATAAAAAAATTAAATTAAAAATTTAAAAATCCCCCGACTACGTGAAACCCTATAAAAAGAAAAAAATAACTTTGAAATTATGATCCTACGTAAGTACGTATGAAATTTTTTGATTAAATGTTGTCCCGTCGGGGGACCGCTCTAATTATTAGCCTAACGTTCTGTTAAAGTTTAAAATAGTAGCGGTCCCCCGACAGGACAATATTTAATCAAAAAATTTCATACGTACTTACGTAGGGTCATAATTTCAAGGTTATTTTTTTCTTTTTATAGGGTTTCACGTAGTCGGGGGTTTTTTAAATTTTAAATTTAATTTTTTATTTCATGCTTTTTGTAGGGACTCCTTATTCTTTCTTTTCTTTTATTTTCTTGCGTTTTAAGATTCAGGTAATTTGGTATTTAATCAGGTTTTTGTAATTCGCCATTTTGTGGTGGTGGCCATCTTGGATTTGAAATTTGTCATAGTGTATAGTATTCTACTAGTCAAGCCCTTTCATTTGATACCCATATTGAGGCAGTTGTGAAAAAAAAATGTTATTTGCCATTTTGTGGTGGCGGCCATCTTGGACCAATTTTCATCAAACATAGCTAAGAACACTACCGACAAATTCACCTTTCAAACAAAAAAAAAACAAAATTAAAATCGGTTCATCCGTTCGGGAGCTACGATGCCACAGACAGACATACACACACACACACACACAGACACGTCAAACTTATAACACCCCGTCGTTTTTGCGTCGGGGGTTAAAAATAAAATATCACGATCTCACAAGTAAAACAAGATGACGGAGTTAGTTATGGCGTGGCCATTTTGACCACGCGTCAAATGATTCTCGTACAGTCACGAGCAAAAGTATGTATACACTCGGCTTTATTCAAAAGTGATTTACTCCTTTATTTTGGAATGAAATTTTATGTTGTTATGAACATAGCATTTTCGAACCCATAGCTTTATGTAATGTGTCGTATTTCAACGTTGCATTCTTTATTTCACGAAAAAATCGAAATTGAAAGTTGACAAGTGTTGACATATTGGTGCTTGTGACTGTACAGCTATATTTCCTAAAAATCATCAAGCTTACAACTTAAAAAAGAACTTGGAGAGTAACTGCGGAGATGTGTGATCGTGTTCCCCATGGAAATAATTAATGACCAGGTCCTCATTGGTGACCACAGAAGCCCTGCATCCATGGTGGTACCGAGTACAATACCAGCCCCACTTTCCGTCTCTGGCGTGATGCCTGCGATTGTACAGGTACCCATTAGCGAGCAGAGATGAATGTTTCCCAGTTTTTACTAGTTTTGCTGGAAGAAGGATTAAAATGTTAGTTTTAGAAAAGTTGGGGTGAATGAAGCACAGGTTCTGAGAGTGTAATATGAAATCATTTCTAATGTTCACAGCCAGAAAGATTAATTGACAAAATTATAAATAAAAAAAAAAGTCAAATCCAGGAGCAAGATTTTCATGAAAAAAGATGTTAGTGATAAAATGGGCTTTATTTTGTTTTCATTACCATCATAACAGGTTTTCAATTAATGGGTATCATTAAAACATTTCGTCATCATCATCCACAGGCCGAATTCACCCACAGTTGAGTATAGGCCTATTTGCTTGTGCCAATCTCCACCCTCCTGTGCCAGCCTCATCCAGGTTCTACCCGCGATGGCAATCATATCACTTACAGCGTCAATGAAAGGCGAGGGTTAACAACACACTAATTTATTGAACAAGTTATCAACCTACCAACCACCATACAAATATCGTATACCCGAAATCGGTACATCACTCATCTTATACAGGGTGGCAGGGACATCGACGCGCAAACTGTAACCATGGATTCAACACATGAGTTTAGACCCATAGCGTCGAATTTTTTCGTCGGATTAAAAAAAAATTGCTGTTTCATACATTTTGACCGCGTAGGTATTGCACTTATGAAACAGAAGATTTTTATTTTGATCATCATCATCATCTGCCTAGGCTTTTCCCAACTATGTTGGGGTCGGCTTCCAATCTAACCGGATGCAGCTGAGTACCAGTATTTTACATGGAACGACTGCCTATCTGACCTCCAGTTACTGGGTAATATGATACCCCTTGGTAAGACTGGTTACTGGTTGATTTGGACTGGTTGGTCGTGGTTGGTTGGCTGATTTTTATTTTGATAACCGACGAAAAATTTCGACGCTATGATCTAAACTCATGTGCTGAATCCATGGTTACAGTTTGCGCGTCAATGTCATGCCACCCTGTATATTCGTATATATACTCGTATTATGATAGTCATTACAGGTTTGTATGTATGTGTATATGGACTACGAAAGGCAGTAAGGTAATAATGACAACAAACTGTAAGATTCACAATCCGTATAATTATTAAAAGCCGTAACTTACAAAAACTTTTTATTGCTACTCTAATAGTTTGAATTATAATGTAAATTACCTACCAATATCTCAAATGTACTCTTTCTAGCAGATGAGGATTATGTCTATAATACGTTCTAATAAAATCCTTAAATAATATTATGGTTTAGGTTAAATATTGCAGATCATCAATAATCACATTTTGTTCTTCATTCTTAAAGTCTATACAGTCCGTCCGAATAAATAGTGCGCTTCGTATAAAATATGAGGTTAGTAATAATAATATTTAATAAATGTTTTGTATATTATTGCTCTCTATTTGCTACTCTAAAAATGTTCAAAAAGCGTAAACTCTCGTAAATGTATTAATTCCATGGCATATAAGCAGACTATCAATTACAACTAAACCTACGTAAGTTTGAATATATCGAATAGTTATTGCTGCTAACCCTATTGGTATCGGTGTTCAAATAAGCGTTAGGTATCTATATGACTAAATGTTTATGTTTCCATAATATACCATTACAACGCCTGTTACCTCCGTGGGGTTACGTAGAGGAGTACACCCGCATTTCGCTAGTCGTTTCCAATGTTTTCATATTATGTTTAAATATTTTATTTTCCTAAACACTAGATATCTAATTTAATCTCACCACGATTATCACGACTTTGAATTATAATATTATACAGAAAAAATACCTTTTTAGAACTGAGATCATAAAACCACAAAATCTAGCTTTATACGTACTTTTTTGTCTTAATTGTATATTCCCCAACAAATTTGTAGTATTTAGCATTGTTAGCATTATTGTTACCTGTAATTCCTACAAAGTTATCCAATATCTCCAAGATTCTCTAAAACAACTATGCTTAAATATACGAATAGATTCTCCCAACTGTGCTTAACAATAATTCTCTCCTATGATGTGATAAATCCCGGCGGCGGAACGCATTAACTTCGGGGGATCGTGGCGGTGTTCGCCAATGGGATCCGTGACGCGGTAGGTGGAAGTAGTGAGTACTGCAGCCCTGCATCCCTGATGGTAGCGCGTACAGTACCACCGCAACTTGTTGTCCTTCGCACTGTGCTTTCGATTGTAAATGTGCCCGAGAGCAAACAGGAAATGAGCTCCCCTGGCCATTTTTATTAAGACGCCTGAAAGAGACAGAAATAATAAACTGTACTGGATCGAAAAGGGCTAAATGTAAAAAAAAATCAAAATATTTGCATGCAGGAATAAGGTGTTGAAAAAACTGTATGATCTTACTGTTATTAGCATCAACATGATTTTACGGTCAAATTTATTTTGATAAAAGTAAATTTGACCGTAAAATCATGTTGGTCAACCTACTCAAACAAAAAACTTTTTTGCAAAAAAATACATCCGACTTCCAAAAACGACACTACAAAGTGAAAAATAACTTTAATTTCGGAAGTCGGTGTCGTTGGGTTCGCATTTTCGTTGTTTGCCACCGACTTCCGAAATTAAAGTTATTTTTCACTTTGTAGTGTCGTTTTTGGAAGTCGGTTGTTTTTTTTTTGCAAGAAAGTTTTTATTTTTCACTTTTAAGTTGTAATTTTTACCAATAATTTTGGTTTAAAAACCAAACTACTAAACCGTTTATGATAAAATTTCTATGGGACCATTTGGGAAGTATACCCTTTCTAACAAAATAAGAATTTTTCAAATCGGTTGGCAAGCGACGGAGTTATGCGCGAACAAACATAAAAAAAAAATACTAACATCCGAATTGAGAACCTCCTCCTTTTTCAGAAGTCGGTTAAAAATGAAAAATAACTCCCATCATAAATTAAAATACTGATGATTTAAAAGATTTATTTTAAAAATACTTAGAGGATTTTGTAAAAACATTAATGTTATCGAAAAATGTATCACATTAATGTAACCTTATAATAAATAAAAAAGCACCATTCAAAACAAAAAACAAAAGTGCAAAATATAAAAACAAACAAAAGCAAGGACAAACTGTAAACATATTTCATACAAATACTAATTATAATTATTTACTATCACTTAATACCGATAATATTAATTTAATAAAACAATACTTTCCGGAACATCCAACATTGCAAGATAATAGTTATAAATAATACTACATTTTAAAACTTATTTATCAAATACTACACAGTTAAATATTTAACAAAAAATAAAAAACGATTTTATGATGAGTCTGTTGACCAGTAAATTTCAAAGCTCCTTTGGTAACATTTCTTTTACATTTTAATAACAACGATTACATTATCTCAAACATTTAACGAAACTTACATAGATTATGTACGTAATTGGAATGTGCAATTTAATACATTAAATATTACAAAAATATATTACATTTAGATCAAATCACTGTGATTCTTACGTAAACACCTAATAAGTTTAAATTGCCTGCTTCGAAATCATTCGAAATTCTACCATTTTGGTAGGTTATATTGAAATAACAAAGGTAGTTACTACAATTGTGTCTCCTTGAGGTCCCCTTCTTTGTTTTTGTAAATATTATAAAATCCCATTGGATTCCAGCTTGTAGTTAATATCTTAATTATTTGACAAATTCTACGTTTAATGATAAATAATGTAATTTTGATATTTGTTCATAAATAGTTCAGAACTTACAAGGCACGTCGAAATTCTTAACAAAGTCTCTACCACCGAACACGCACCGAGGGGTGAAATTATAATTTCACGTAGTCCTTATTCTCATAAATATAATATCTAGATGGTTCCCAATCAATTTCTATACTCAGCTTCAACGGGGTTTAAAGCACTAAATTTGATTTAAGATTCAAACGATATAAAGTAAAAAAAAATATCAACATCATTTCCATCGAATAAATTAGGTAATAACAAAAAAAGAAATAATAGTGCATCAAGCACTTGTACCCTATAACGAAGAGATAGATCGATCCGCATTGATTCGACAAGCAGGCAATGTTTTCCAGTACAATTTATGTATGAGAGTGCAAGCCTGTAGTAGATACCACAATCCCGTCGATGGTAACAGCGGAGGCTTTACATTTGTGCTTATGTTTCTTGGCACATGTCCATCTTATCCTGTTGCCAACGAGAGATCGCGAATGTCTGAAGAATTTTTGTCCTCCAATGTATATGTTTGTGGTCTCCCTGGTACAGAATCGGGCCCGAAGGAGCGAAGCTACGAAATCTGTAAGTGTAATATCGGAATAAATGATAAATCAAACACAAAATAATTAAAACTACTTACAGTTATTTGAAGGAATGTAATACATCTGAAAAGCATTGCCTAAGTTATACAAACTATGGAATCTCAAACAACTTCGAACATAAAAAAATAAAGAAGAATGTTTTTTTGAGAAGGTAAAAAGAAGCCATTTAACATGAGCAAATTCTTCTTTTTGTATGGTCTAAAAAAGTAAACAAACCAAAATTTGTTCTTCAATGAGTTTTAATCGGATTATTAATTAAACGTAATTAGCAAAACATATATAAGAACAAAAATCGTCAGAATAAAATAAAAACGTTTGAAGAAGTTTGTCGTTAAACTTCTTTCGAGAGGTGTGTCGAGATCAGCAAAGATCAAAAAGTGATAAACCCACAAAAATAAAGGTTCAGAGGACTTGAGACCAACAACTGATGTCTCGTTAGTGTTCACTGCTGTCATTTTCTAAATAACACTGCTCTGTCTCTTTCAAGTCATACATTTTGTTAACTGCAATGTTCACAAACGTTTCGCCGATTGACAGCGTATTAAGAAACATTACCTTCCTCGTATCTATGATTTCGTCATTTATTTTCAAGCTGTAGAAGTAATTGTACTTCCTTCTATTAACTCCTTAAGAACTCTTCACTCTAGTTCTAACTTTTGTCTTCTTGGTCACTGTATCTGTTATATATTGGCTTCTTTCCCTCCAATTCTTTCGCTCCGACCAAAAATCCTCAAAAATGCTTACCCTCTCTTCTTCGCTTAATTTTATATAGCATCTAGCCTTGCATTGACAGGCTGGCTTTAAAACTCCGGCTTCAACTTGTTTATATTTCTTAGCTGCAGGAGATTTAAAGGACTGTCCCAGTAATCTCGCCCTCTTCGCAACATTTTTCTGCCATTTTGATATGTTTCTAGGTCGGTTTCATGCTTTCCTTGTTGATGATTTTGCTGTTAATAATAATTGTGAATCAGAGTTAGAGAGATATAAAAAGTGTACAGTTGATAAACCTTCATTTGCAAACTAAGTACCAAATTGTAATATGGCAGCCAAGGAGTGCACGTATAACAATTTTGTAATAACTGTGTGAAAATGCAATTGGATTTATTTTCAAATAAAATACACGAAGTTAAGATAAAACAAGTTTAAAAAATGCTTATAATTAAAGTAAAACTGAAGGAGAAGGTGTTATGTGAGTGAAGAGTTAAGACTTAAACGGGTTATGGCTGTTGGGCTTTGAAATCGGCTACAAATATATCCGAATCAGCAGCACCCTAATTACGTAACACACTATCAGTAGTAATGGGTTTCATTTTGAAGGATATTGCTAATCCATTGCTCCATGTGTTCGAAAAATGTGTCTGCTCAACAACGTAAATAACGCAATGAATGTTGTTGAACTGTCGAAATAAAACCGATTTCTACTGATAGTGTGTCACACAATTACCTCGCTGATCTACTAGCATTGTTATTCAAACTTTGATTTGCTTTCAGGAAATCACGAACCGTTGTAAGGTCGGTTTCTTTAAATGAAAGTGATTTTGAGTCTTAACAAGTAGTTAAAATAATACAGTCATAACAAAATAGATCGTATATATTGTTTCATTTCCTTTCAAAAAATTGTTTTAATAACTTCTACTTAACATCTATCATTAGGCACTTGAAGTTTCTTAATCAAATTATTCAGTCTCGATATTGGTACTTACCATTAAATCAACTAAACTTAATTGGTTTACTTCATTACAATTAATAAAAATATTACATCTTTGTAACAAAAAAAAAGGTTGTATGCTCAACTACTGGATATAAATTCAACTTCTTATTCATTTCCACCAACAGAAAAAAAACTTAACATAGTACTTCAAGAATAACAAAATAAATGTTGGTCACTTTTACTAAACATCTTGGGAAGCCCGAAATATGTATTTTACTTATGATTATGCACATCGTAAGAATGAACAACGAAAGTATCAGCGGTAGTGGCCGTGGCGCGACACCTGGCCTTCTTCTTGCTACATCTCCACGCAACCTGAGAATTCTTCTTAGCGCGATCCCTACAGTACTTCTGTCCACGATAAAGTAACATAAAATTGCCGCGCGAGTTCTTAACAAATGTAGCTTCTTCTGGAAATCGCAAAATAACTTTTTGGTTACACTTTTCTATCAATTTCAAATAAACAGAATCGAGTTTGAAGTGTTAAAACCATCATAGTTCTGTAGCGAAAAAGAGATGTACCTCCTGGTCCGTACAGCTCCATCTCTCTCTCGCACTAGACCAATGATGGCTCCAACACATCCTGCGGCCACAGAGTTTGAGATTATTTAGAGAAACTACAATAGACAAAATTACACTAAAGAAAGGTGGTAACAAAATATGAAAGAAAATGTCATACTTGAAAATATTTGTTATAATCGCAGTAGACCGGGTAAAGTAAAAACAGGGAAGGGGGAGGCTTTTGCTCTGCTGTGGGACAATACAGGCTTATAATAATAATGACGATACTCGATATCATGAAAGTAATTAAAATGTTACATCACTTTTATTGACCACGGTGACAAATTCTTCGAATAGAAGGTTCAAGAAGGTAATAATACACTTTGGTATTGTAAGGGTTTAGAGAAAAAGGATCATTATTATTTTTAAGTTGTAGAAGTGAAAAGAAAATATAACATTTTAGAATCAAGTCTACATTTCCGTTACCTATCGAATCGACAAGAAATCATGGTTTTAGATGCAGAATTGAAATAAAATACATTAAGTATGAGTAAGTACGTTTATTCGTATATGTAAAATAAAATACATCACGTATCATTATTTTTATTGGTATATGATAAAAAAACGGTTCCATATTTATACTGTGGTATGAGTATGCTTATTCGTATATGTAACAACAAGACTATCGTCTTGAGTGCGGACGGTCGCTTTGCATCCTAAATGCTTCTGGTTACAGCGCCATAACACGATATTGTTTTTATTCTTATAAGCCTGGTTGAATTTATATCCTTTATAGTGTAGTACAAGGTTGCCACGAGTGGTTTCTTGAAATATCGGGCCTGGAAATAATTATACATTTTATTTAGATATCCGCTCCGTGTATTAGTATTCAGCTGCATCCGGTTAGACTGGAAGCCGACCCCAACATAGTTGGGAAAAGGCTAGTCAGATTGATTTAGATAAATAAGTAATGATGTAATCTTTCTGAGTAACCTATAAAAGTTTAAAATACTTAAAAGTCACAAATTAGAGGTACAGATAAACCTTATAATTGATAATATACGAGTATACCTTATTGTAATAATCTTGCCAGGAGCTTGAAATCCTTTAAAGAGCCACCACGATCGGCCGCACCAGAAACCTTGATGATTTTTCAGGTTTTTGATTTCACCTTTCTTATAGCCCGTGTCGATACAAATTAAGAATAATAGGTATCAATATATTATATGCAAAAAATATTGAAAACATTTTATTTTCTACTATAATATAAGTATGATTCATTTATATTACGAGTATTTAAGTGTTCATATCTTGTAAACAAAATACTAATTATTTTACACGAAAGTAACAATAATCCGTTCATTTACTATTTATAAATATGTATGTGCTACCAAGTTAATAAAATTTGTTTTAATAATAAAGAGATATATTACATTACTAGCTTCTGCCCGCGGCTTCGCCCGCGTGGATGTCGGAAATTATCCCACGGGAACGTGCTAACAGGATAAAATGTATGTGCTTCCCGAGGATTCCATCTAGGTATCTCGCGGGCCCTTTGTGGCTAATTACAATAGAAACCCAATTGTGTCTCATTAGTGGTGATTAAGAGGACTATATGATATCTTTACCTAAGTACCTACCTAATTAAAAAAAAAACTCAATAACAGAAAATAAAATACCTACCTACCTAAATAAACCTATTTCTGATGATAACTAATCTAAACTCAATAAATAAGCAAAATCCCTAAAAACTAATATCTATACGAATGACTAATCCTACCTAACCGTATTATAAAATAACCTACGGTCACTACGTACACTATCAAATATACTACCTACCTATACTTTAAAATTAAAATCTATCCCTACGACTTATAAAAATAAACCTAAATAACTCTAAAAACTAAAAGGAATAAAAAGGTCGCACTGAAAAGCACGGTTTAGAATTGCACGTAGCAGTTAAAATAAGAATAAGAACGAACGCTTGCCACTCGACACGTCCGTTCAAATCAAAGTTCAAAAAATGTAATGCCATAGGTAAGGATAAGTACTAACGTAATGCGCGCGCGGCCGCGCGCCACGCGTGTGCTGCGAACGGTGCAAGCCAAATTCAATCTTCAGCACTACATTTAGAGCATAACTTAGGGACACTGCACACGGCTAAGATACTGTGACGTAACCTAAGACAAACTTATTATTTGCGGTTGGTACAGTAATCGGGCCTAGGGATCGAACCGCAAAATTAAGTTTGTTTTTTATTGTATATACTTTTCCGGGATAAAAAGTACCCAGTGTTGTGCCCAGGATATTAAAGAATAATTATACCAAGTTTCATCGTAATCGAACTGGTAGTTTTTGCGTGATGCCTGAACAAACAGACAGACAGACAGACAGACAGACAGACAGACAAAAATTTTTTTAATCACATTTTTGGGTTCGGTGTCGGTCTAGTAACACCCCCTGCTATTTATTTTTTTTATATTTTCAATGTACAGAATTTTCACTTCTACAGATTTATTATAAGTATAGATTTAAAACAGACACGAAAAAAAAACATAAGTAAATGCTCAAAAACGCTTTTAAAATCATGACTGAATAAATATTGTTATTGTACTAGTTATCATACGACAAAATAAATAAAAAATAAACCCTACAAAAGTATTTATTTAAACACTCAAGGTACTATATCACGCAAGTAGAATAATTTTCGAAGACAAGAAATGGCTTAGTACACATTATACAGTATGTTAAAAATCCCTTACCCCAATCTGGACAGGCGAAACTGCATAAGTTCCAGTATCAGTACATGCACGAAACGGTGAAATTGTTTTAAAGATTTGTTTCAAGTATGAGTATAGTTACCAGCACGTGTTCTTTTCGCCGTGCGCGCTGCTGTCTTGACCATCCATACACGAACTAATCCATAATTTAACCTTTAGTCAGTTTGTCCTTAGTTTTCTTAACAAGATGATTGTGTTCTGTAAACTGTATGACACTATTCAAGTAAGTGACGACCACTGCCCTGCAGCCACTATTTCTTTTGACACATCGCCATGACGCATGCCCATCCGTACTTCGTTCGTAGCTCTTATTGTAACGTTGGTCGAGAAACACCAGGGTCTTGTTACCCGAACGGTTTTCCACGAAATATATTCCTAGAAAAAACATAAATATTTGTGATGGCACCGAAAATAAGTCATTATTTAGTTCATGCTGTATGGAATAACAGTGACGGTACCTATTTGTTGAAAATTCCCTGAATAGTCAATAGCATCTCCTCGCTATACAGGCCCGATACGAATTGGTCGCAAAGGTTTAAGTACCTCCAGTGATGCACCGAAATTTCAGGTGGCGAATGCTTTCGCTGCTGCTTCCTCTGTCTGAAAATATGCCTTTGGACTTAAGCTGATCTCTAGGATTCTGAATGATCTTTCACCAGTTTAACGAGCACATCAAAAATCTTATCTTCTGTCTGATCCGGTGAGCATATATGGCACATAAAGTCGTAACACTCCGCGCCGACCAACGTCACTAGCGTTTAAAACACTTTAGTCCCAAATAAGATGATATTGAAAGATAGAAATTTTGTTTTAATTTTTCACTCGGGTTTGGGCTAATATCTTATAACCAGTGCGGGACACAGGACAAGAGTTTTATCAGTGTTAAAAAAAACGTATATATTAAATACATTTTATTTTTTGTTTCAGCAAAATACACATATTACATATGTCTACAGAGGCTACCTGTATTACTGAGACAATTACATTTGTCACTTAGTCACAACATTTTATGAATTTATTTTATTTTTGGCAGACAAATATTAAATGCCTATAAACTATAATATAAGGGACTAAGGGGCTGATTTTTCCATCGCCAGATAACTTTTATTCGAGGAATAAAATTGACGTTTGATTGATAGTTTTTGTATGAAATAACTGTCAAAATTTCAAAATTATTCCTCGAGTAAAATTAATCAGATGATTGAAAAATCAGCTCTAATTCATATTAAACAAAAAATATATTTTTTATACGTATGTTAGAATAATACGTACCTTTATTATTTATACCTAAATATATACCTACATTAATAATAAAATTAAGTTCATAAAGTTAAATTTAATAATTATGAGATTTATAACAAAATACCAGCAGCATAGTACAAACACACATAAGTCAATGTTCAAAAAAGCTTATAAGCTCTTACTTATTATTATTATAAAAAAATAAACCCTAAAAAAGTATGCAGAATACCCCTACGCACATTTATTTATAAATAATAAAATAAGGTAAATAACTAAAGTAACATACGGTTCATAGAGGTTGCTCCCTGTGCTTCACTCAAATGAATTTATTCTATCTTACTTCTTTCATTATTTCTCTGACCACCGCATGGACTATTCCTTCCTCTTCATATCGATGGTTCAATTTCCATATTTTATATAAGCTTCCGGAATACAGTCACGTCGACAGCGTTAGCATTAGCCTCGCAAAGATCTTTCACGGTGCAGGTGTTATTACACAGAGAGTAGGACAAGAGAGTGGCTCTACAGCCACATTGTGGCTCATTCAAGTACTCCCATCTAACTAATCCTGAATTTTAGCCTTTTCCTTACTTCTCTTTACAAGTTGTGCAGCATGGTTGTGTTCTGTAAACTGTATGACACTGTTCAAATACGTGACGACCACTGCCCTGCAACCGCTATTTCTCTTGACACACCGCCATGACGCCCGTCCTTCCCGTTCGTGACTCTTATTGTATCGTTGGTCGAGAAATACCAGGGTCTTGTTACCGTAATGATTGTCCACGAAATATATTTCTAGAAAAAAATATTTTATTTTAAAAACATGTTTTCATGATGGCATCCAATATGATGACTATGTTGAGGAATTAAACTCAAAAAAGGAGTTAAAAAATGAGGAACTGTTTCGTTCATGTTGTATGGAATAACAGTAAAGGAATAGTAGGCATTTCTTGAAAATTCCATGTGTACTAGTATTTAATAAACAATTATACCTTACCAGTTTGAAACTAGGGATACATATGTAAAAAAAAGCTAAGCATTTAAATAAGTTTTGATTTAATATCATAAAATCGAGTCGCGGAATGCTGCCAAGGGCAAAAAACATTGATAAAATGAAGTTTAGACTAGATTAATATATAATATCACCGTGATCACTCAGACTTAGAGCACACAAAAACCGAATAACAAATAAGAAAGAAGTAATAAACTAACTGTTTGGTCCAAAATAATAAATAATACTAAATACAAATGCTCACAAAGTCATTCACACCACTATTGAGATCATTGGGAATCAAAATTCTTACAAAAGTACACACATAATAAATACGTATATCGTTCTTTCCTAATTCGCTAAAAGTTTAATAGTTGCTTCGCCGACATTAGGCACTACACGCCATAATTAAGTGCATACACTACCTACGGAATATACAGGAGTGATAATACTGATAGGCGCATCGCAAAAACATATTTCAGTAATTATAAAATGTATATATTGGTTTTAAAAGACTTTTCTCTATAGATTGAATTCGAGAATAATATTGACTATCATTTATTATTACTTATTCTTAATGATTTTTTAATAAATTTATTTACACAACAGAACTGAGATCACTACGCTATTAATATACTACCATTTAATACTATGAGAAAATAGCTTTTAGATGCCTAGGTTACTAAGATGCTTCTCCGCTAGTAACACAATTATTTGATTAAAAAATAAAATAGGAGACGAGATCGATAATTATAATGAATGAGAACGATAATAATTATAATGACTGCGAACGATAATAATTATAATGAATGAGAGCAATAATAATTATAATGAATGAGAACGATAGTAATTATATTTAATGAGAACGATAATTAATGAGAGGGATAATCAAGATAATTGTAATATTAATGATTATGAAAATTCTTAAACTGTAAAACTTCATTCTTCGCGGTAATGACAGACACTTTGCATCCTTTCATTGCACACTTCCAGAAGGTCCTTTCTTTGACTTTTTTATATCTGTTGTATTTGACGTCACCTAAGACAAGAATGTTTTCCCGCCCAGATTTTATGAAGAAATGATGCTTGCCTGAAACTGAAATACATGAAAATTAACGATCATTACCATGTTACTTCATGATGTTTACGATCAAATAAAGTGAGGAAATCATACGTAGTTGCATTCATCTCTTATTACTTACCTTTCTTCAACTTCAGCTAAAACGAGTTCCATTGTCTTTTTAATTAGAAAAAAAAATACTTCTGTTAATACATTTATTTAATTCATTAAAAACACCATAACTCTAGTAATAAAATCAAAAGGGTAAAAAAAGTTATTTTAAATATTGACAAAACACGTAAATAAAGAAGCAACACTAACTTAAATATAAAGAATACAATTAATCTTAACATTAATAATAAGTCAAATTACAATAAATCATTTGTTTTTTTTATATTCTAGCATTCTGCATTAAATGAGAGATTGTACATTTCATCATTATTGCTTTTTAGTTACAACTAATCGATGATAATCATCATAATCTGCTAGCCTTTTCCAACTAAGTTGGGGTCGGCTGCCAGTCTAGCCGAATGCAGCTGAATATTTTACTTGGAGCGACTGCCTATCCGACTTCCACAACCCAGTTACTAGGCAATACAATACCCCTTGGTAAGACTGGTGGTCAGACTTTCGGGCTTCTAACGGCCCGTACGTAACAACTCTCAAAAATCCAAGAATGGCAGCCGGGACCAACGGCTTAACGTGCTTTCCGAGGCACGGAGGGGTCTCGGTATCTAAAAATGGTCACCCATCCACAGACCGACGGCAGCAAGCGTAGCCTAACCTGATCGAGCGGCTGTTACTTAGCCACGAGCATTAATCAATGATAATAATTTTATTAAGGTTATTATTTAATTAATTTTAAATAATTACAATATTAAAAACTATAAACATAAAACCATGATATTTTTAACATTCATCAGCGCCAAGTCAAATAAAAAAAAATTGTTTGGGCGTTACTCCTTGTGTCTAAAAAGGACTTTTTACATGTTATCAACTAAGGTTATCAAATTCCAGAATGTGGAATTGGAAACAAAAAAACAAAATTATAGCTAACATTGATTTAAAAGTAGATTAGTCTTTCAAAAACCAAGAATAAGCTAAAGCAATAACGACATAATTTCTTAAAATTTTCGGTTTTGGCGAGACTAATACAGGTAGGTACAGATACAGATCAGCTCAAGTGATGTAGTAGCAAATCAGTCTGCATTGTCACTCAATTTCTGATGATAAAAATTCACACATTTGAAAGACTATCTACTATGCATTGATTAATGGACTACCTACATGATCTAAAATTCTATATTATAAATAACAGGGAAAAAAAAGGTTGTTCTGTATGTTTATTTAAAGCTATGCTAAAGCGGTAAAGCGGCTGAACGGATTTGTATGAAATTTGGCTACAGGTAGACCATGACCTAGATTAGGACATAGGATACTTTTTATCCCGATATTCCTACGGGATCGATACTTATGCGGGTAAAATCGCGGGGTGCAGCTAGTTCGTTACAAACTTAACGCGCAGAAACTTTAAGGAGCATGAAAGCGCAGGGTACTCTAAGTTAGAATTGGCCTCAAATGTCATGGATTTCATGTCATTGTCATTCAATTGGATAATTTAAACTTAAAAAGTTGCCTTGATATGTTTAAAGATTATAATGTGTGTAAATACATATTTTATTACGGCCGCGAATCATATAATGTTCAACATACAACCTGACACTCCGATACACCGGCAAATTACAAAAAAACGTAAAAAATTAATAATCTCGGGCTACCTTAACACATCTCCCTTAAGTGATAATGATTCCTTCTTGAACATCTACATCTTCGTCGTCGACTTCTTCGTTTAATTCTTCGTCCATAACATTGTCTTCGTCGATTCTTTGTTCGACTTCTTTTTTTTTTTGTTTTCCGCTTCTCTATTTTTTTCTCTTTCTCTAATTTTATTCTCTTTCCTATTCATGATTATGCTCATTAGCTCTCTTCACGATGTCCTGGTAGATGGTGGTGACAGCAGCCCGACAACCAAGAGTCTTGCGCTTCGAGCATCTCCACTCAACTCTGTGTTCTCTCTGCCTTTTTTTATGGAACTTGTGGTTGTTCACCATCAGAAAATAGCCCCGGGGCGTCTTCACCACGTAATCTGAAAAGATGCAATACGATTAATACCACTATAATAATAGCAATATCAAATTAATCTAACGGGCCTCTGCGAGTTAGTGTCGGCTCCTCGTATGCCTACAAAGGTCCGGGGGCTTATGGTCCCGAGATTTGAGAAAAACTTAACAATATTATAATAAAAGACACGGAAAATAATCCGATGAAAAGTGTTTTTGGATAATTTCAAAATACAAATGATGATGTGAGTGAGGTATATGTACGTGAGAATGTGCGGTATCATAAACGTGATGTGGTCAACTAATAATAAAACTTTCAATACGTAAATCTTTATTGTATATGTATGTGTGAATATTAGGTAGAACAATAAGTAATAAACTGGAAAATAGCAATGATCTTTGGTTTCGTTTGGTTTCAAATACCTGCAAAGAAACAGTCAAGAAACAAAATAATCAGGCGGATATAAGTGATATAAAAATACTATCCTAACAATTATACGTTTACCATATATCATGTAATACCTACCTACCTACTACAATTTCATTACATATACATTTTGGTTAAAGAGATTCTACATAGATTCCAGATAGAAACAATGTTTTGTATGGCTTATGGTTACTCTAAACGTTAAAAAATAAAAAAGGAGATCATATTATAAGTATCCATTAAAAGAAATTAATCAGGCGGATGTAAGTGATATAAAAATACTATTCTAACAATTATACGTTTACTATATATTATATGTATTATGTATTACACTGATTTGTCGCTTAATAGACCAAGAAGCAATTTTCGATGCTAAAACATTTAGTAGACATACATAACTATGTATAACTAATAGATACCGACCTACTACAATTTCATTGCATATACACTTTGGGTAAAGAGATTCTACTTAGATTCCAGATAGTCACATTTATTTTGGCATCAATTTTTGTATGGCTCATACAAGGTTAGTCTAAATGTTGAAAGAAAAAGAAAAATAAAAGCTTGAGGAGATCATATTTTGAGTATACAATAAAAGATTAAATTTTGCATCAGAACCAAATAACAGCTGCCCGAATTTCATAAATACGTTATAAAACCCAATCATATTCATAATATTCACCAGGTAGCAACGATCTAGAAAACTTACAGGTATTATTTTTTACTGTGACCAAATGTCTTAAAGTCAGGATCGCTACTATGATTGTGTATGTCCTGATGACGAACGATTCTCTCCCTTACAGTCAAAATATTAGCTTTGCAGCCAAGTGAGCTTCGTTTGGAGCATCTCCATTCTATCTTCCAGCCACGTTCCCTTTCGTTGAAGTACTTGTTGCCATTAACAATAAGCATTTGTCTTCCATGTCGACTGTTCAAAATGATTCCTTCTTGAACATCTACATCTTCGTCGTCGACTTCTTCGTTTAATTCTTCGTCCATTACATTGTCTTCGTCGATTTTTTGTTCGTCTTCCTTTTTTTTGTTTTCTGCTTCTCTATTTTTTTCTCTTTCTCTAATTTCTTCTCTTTCCCTATTTTTTTCTATTTCTCTATTTTTTTCTGCTTCTAACACTTTTTCCATTTCTCTAATTTTTTCTTGATTTTTTTTCAGTTGTCTCTTTCTATTATATTCTCTTACTTTTTGTATTTGTTCTATTTCTCTTTTTTTTTCTATTTCAATTCTTTTTTCCAATTCCATTTTTTCTTCTATTTCTCTCATAATTTGTCGATTTTTTGCTATTTGTATTTTTTCCATTTCTCTCTTTCTTGCTATTTCTCTTATGATTTCTATTCCTCTCAAGGTTTCCATTTGTATTTGTTTCTGGTTTTCAATTTCTTTTTTAGGATCTACTTCTTGCATTTTATAAATTCCACTATTTATTTCTCGCATGATTTCTATTTGTTTCTTATTTTCTATTTCATTCTCAGTTTTAGTTTGCTTGTGTATTGCTTCCTTTTGTACCACATTACTTTGTTCTTCTTTTTCTGTAACAAATAAGATAGGAATCAGTATTGTATCCGACACCGAAAGGCAGGCTAAGATATACGTATATGCGACGGGGCCCCATAGGACCGAAGCCTGCCAGGGTAGCGGGATCGTCCGAAAGGGTTACCGCTGCCCTGGAACATAAAGGGCTAAGGAAGGAATACGGGTGGGTTTTAGTCAGTAAGAGTCTGACACTCCCTTCTGCTCCACCCAGAGCGGGAGGGGTCATTTGAAGATTTCCCATCCTCAAAAAAAAAAAAAAAAAAAGATATACGTATATTTCTTTAAGAGACATAGTTAATATTTCATCATTAAAACACTGAAAAGTTTTTGTATATTATAATCATTACTAATCCAAAATAAATTCCTACTATAATTTCAACAGACAAACAGTAGTTTTGGCGTAGTCATTAATAACTAAAAGGTAAGAGAAGTACTAAATTGTACACAAATTCGAACAACAGTTTATTTACAAACATTTACAAAAACATCGATAAAATTAAGTCGCCCACAGAATTGCATGCATTCGTTCTTGATCAGAACATTTAAAAACAGGGCAAAATGATAGCGATTTTTATATTCCGATGTTTTTTAAGATTCCACAGATTTAGGTTTTTTATTACAACGTCCCTTTTTTTTATCACTTAAATAATTAGCCAGTTGCGTTTTCGAAGGCATTTTAATACCATCAATCTTCCCTAAAGCAGTTAAAATGGCCCTGGGCTTTAGACGCATTTCTGATAGCTTATTAATTTCTATCTTGGTTAGTTCATCGATACCGTAGTTACTCGCAGTGCCAATCTTATCATGATCATGTTCAGCATCGTTACGATACACATAAATGTCATCACTGTCACTTGCATATAACAAGGTGAGTACTGCGGCACACTGGGGTCCTCTAGTCTTTACTTTGTTACATCTATAAACTCGTTTTTCGCCTTCTGAAGTCCTCCGTGTAGTCAAACGAGACCAAGTATTTTCCGCTTCCACAAAATCCATTGCCTCCTTCGAATTACAAAACTTTGCCACAAAAAGCCATGTTTTGGCTGGTCCTCGTTTTCTCTTAGGTGTCACTTCCTCCTCAGACTCCGATTCTGTGTCTGAATGATACAATGGAACTTCCCATTGTGGCTGCAGCAACTCTATAACAACGTTTTGAACTGTCAGTTAATTTTGTAATAAACTTGAACAAGACTCAAATGATAAATCATTTCACGCATTGTCTCCACCGCTTAGCAGAGATAGACCGTACATATTTGTGAATCAGACTACCTATATGTCTGAAGATAATATAAACTAAACTGCTAAGAGTTTCAAACATGCATTAATAAAATTCAATCTATAAGTTACTTTTATTGCCAAAATGAACGTTACAAGTATTTTTACAGTCTCTTAATATGTCAGTACTATTTATATGTTTAGTTAAAGCCAAAATTAGCTATCCTATTACCAATTAAATTGATTCGGTTTATTTCATGAAACATCTAACTAAATAGTTAGAACCACTTGTAACGATGGCTTGTGAGAAATGTGTGTTTCAAAGCTTAATAGGAACCTTTTATATACTAAATTGATTGATAAAAATAAAACAGACACTGATAAAAATAAACTGACTAGATTTTTCAAATACCTTGTTATTAGTACATACCTACATGAATAAATAAACGGCCATTAAAAGTAACCAGTCAATAAAACCTCCACGAGTAGCAATACTTAAAGTACAATAAGTATAAAGTACACCAAATCGTAGTTTTGGTGTCGTAATTAATAACTAAAAGATAGGGGAAGTGGTACACAAATTCCAACAACAGTTTAGTCAGAAACTTCTTAAAAAATCATCGATAAAGTTAAGATGTCCATAGCATTTTAAGGAACATTTTCCTAAAGGATAATGTTCATTATTCACAGTTCGTTTGAATCAATAAGATAAAAATATTTTTATCATGAAGCCAATCAAAACTCAGAACATTAAAAAACGGGGGCCTGCAGTGTAGCACACGTTGGAAATATCCGATTGTAACAACGCAGCTATTTGGCAAGGAATCGAGACGCATTATCGCAATAACGCATCTGATATTATCGACCGATTATGGGCCTGTGGGGGAGAGCCTTAAATCCTTTCACACGCTATCTTCTTCGCACAACAGGGACAGACTGCACATGTGAATCCGACATACTACTTGATAGTAAAGTTATCATAAACTTCACTACTAAGATTTTCATATATGCATAAATAAAATTCAATCTACTCGTATACTTTACTTTTATTGCCAAAATGAATTTTACAAGCTTTTTACAACATTTTAAAATTTCAGTATCATCATTTAGTTTTAAAAAAATAGCGATGTTACTACTAATTCAATTATTTCGGTTTATTACATGAAACATCGAATCAAATAAGTTTAGGAACGATGGTTTGTTTTATTTTCTATAAAATAAATTGATTGATAAAAAATTGAGCCGTCGCGATCGCGGGACGCCTGGCAGATGTGAAACGTCGAAACTATTTTGTATAGAAAATATGCATGAAATAATGGTTTATTAAACGAAATAGATATGGTACCTCCTATCTTGCTCTTTGTGCCCCAAAACATGCAGCCAAAGTGACCTCTGCGCTGCCACCGACATCGCCGTGGTAGTGGCGATGTTTTGGGCCAACAAAATTTAATTATCTGTCGTGCCAGCAACATGTAGAAGAATATGGCAAAATCAAAGACAAAATATTCAGATCTTTTTAAAAGAAATTCTTTATTTAATAAATACATAGGTATTTTTAATACCAAAATCAAAATCGTAAGCTTTTTGTTCTCATCAAAAATATATATAGGTTATTGCTAAAAATAAACAGACTTGATGTTTTAATATATTATTATAGTTTCAGTACGTACCTAGGTACATCAATAAATAAACTACCAATAAAAGTAACCGGTCATACTTAAAAGTACGTCAACCCCATTACCACTCTGCTGACTGCCCAAGAGTTTCACCACAGCATGACTTCTCATTGTTCGTGCCAGCACGAGAGAAGACTGATCATCACCGTTTCGACAATCTTCGTTAATTACACTAAGTCCAGTAATGACTATTTAATAATGATTATGATCCTCTCGTTGTCGGATGATGATATTGTTGATGGTCATCACGAACGCCTGGCAGCCCATGTTCTTCTTCACACACCGCCACCTGGTCTTCGGACCCTCGTTTTGATGTACAGTATACCTATTTCTCCCGACGTATAAGCAACGCTTACCGTAGATCGTTGTCCCGAAAAACGCTGCAATTAATTTAACTTTTTGGTTATTGAAATAACTAAAACGATTTTTTGTTTTATGCCGCTGAGTCAGAAGTCAGTAGATTAAAAGCCATTTTACAAAAACTAGTTTTTAATAAGAAGAGCCTCGACCTACACCAGAGGAGGTTCTCGATAGGAAGCTTGATCAAGGGCTTCATTCAGAAAGCGGTAGGTACTTCTGGACGGCGCGCATTGATAAAAGAGGTTCCTGTCTCAGGATCCCTGACCGCCAGTAGCTTGCATTTTCATATTGTAATTTTATTTTAAATGTCCAAACCATGTTCCAATATTTAAAAATTAAATTTTATGTATATTTAATAAATAAAGGAGAATGGAATAACAACTTTATTTCACACAAAATACAATAATAATAATTTAAGCATAGACAATTGATTTAAAATATAAGTAATACCGTGTGAAACTTTCGTGACTTTTCTATGCATTAAGCTACGATTGCCTAGGACAGCATTGGCCGCCACTAACAGCCCAAGATTTAAATCATTAGATTCACCATACCACGTCAAAAGATATTCGCGTACCTATTTGTTTCACCTCTGACACAATGACTTGATTGTCATGGAAACACTATTTAATGATGTGTGAACTCACTCTTCTCAGTATGGATACTATTTCGCGTGACTTAGTACGGTTCGGGCAAATCTAGCGATTTAAATCATTGGCAGCGGGGCTTGACTTTTCGGTGTCAAAAATGCTCTCTAGGAAATCACACCAACTTACTTTCATAAATAACGTTTCAGTGACGTCATTCGCCGGTAAATTGCAGACGCTATGTGGCGAACACCGCTCTGCTAGAACACCGTAGATTAAGTGAAAATAATGGTGATAAGCAAATAACATTTAATCGTGATTGTGTTTGTTTACTATGCCTAAAATGGTGTTATCCATAGTGACGACGTGTGCTGGACAGTTAATCATCTTCTTGACGCAACGCCACGTGACCCGCCTGCCTTTCCGGTCATTGCGCATGTTGAACCGGTGCCTTCCCACCATGATAACAGGTTTCCCCTGTTTACTTGTTACAAAAAATGCACCTAAAAAAAACAATGATCCATCATTTTTTTTATTTTTCATACGAATTTACGTAGACTTTTCAAGCAGTTCTTTTTTTTAATAAAACGATTAATTTTTCAACAATACTTTGTTTTATTGTAAAATTTTGCGCTATATAACAAAACAAACATAATTAAATTAGATAAAAACATAAAATGTATTACTTACAATTACACAACATCACGCTTGTGTTACCCGGCGAGGCAGGGATAATAGTACATACTTACAGTTTAAATTCTTAATTTAATAAAACACTTTTCTCAATGACTGTGTTCACCCCTAATGTTTAAAACAATATTCTTCATAGAAATGAGGGTCACTTTGCAACCCTCAGGCCTTCTCTTACAAGTCCAGTACTCTTTGCATCCTCGCACCTTATTTCTGTAGTACTGGATACCGTCGTGTAAGAGAGAACATCCACCACGTTTGGTTATCACGAAATCAACGGCACTTGCTGTAAAAAAAGAAATCTATACTTAAACATCTTAAAACCAAAATTAATTAAAAAAATATATATTTATTTTGTGCAAAGACAAGAGAGTCAAGGTTTTTTTTTTGTTTTTTGGATGGAAAATCACTTTTAAAAATAAAGATGGCGCGCATAAAGGCTTTCGCTGACTGGCGCAACGCGACGATGCAAAGCGATTCTGATCAATTTCCGTGGAAGTTTTAAATTGTTCTACTAGAATCGCGTCACGCCTGTCTGCGAAAGCCTAAACACAACAAAGTGCTACAAGAATCTTTTGGCATATTAGCCAAAATAATTGTAGTAAAAAGAAAAGTGGAAATAGTTTTTTTTTATGCCATTAAGTAGGTACTTACTTAATGGCTTAAAAATAACTATTTCCACTTTGCCGCCAGCCTGTTTACCACTTGGTAAACAGGCTGGCGGTCCACCTAATGGTAAGTGGTCCTACCGTTTTGACACAAATACTGAACTGAAATGTAACATCATTTAGATGTTACATTTCACTTCAGTATTTACCTATCAGTATCCTACTGTGGAGGCCGGCCAAGAAAGAGATGGCGATCTGGACGCGTACCGCGAGCGCTGCCGCTGGTTCGATGTGGCGCGGGGAAAGAGTTCCTGGAAGGATTTGGGGGCGGCCTTTGCCCAGCAGTGGGACAGTAAAGGCTAAAAAATAAAATCCTACTGTGAAGATAATCAATCAAATTAGTGCCACTCCTCGTTTTCTTACTTGCTGGCCACTCTTAATTATTGGTGATTCACACGAATTTGGTAATCTAGTTTACCTAATCTAATATCACGACATATTTGCCAAAAATATAAACAAATATGAATTTATGGAAAAATTACTTTAATTCCCACACAATAAAGTTGGGTTTACGCTACAACTTCAAACATTTTTATAACTTTTTCAATAGTGCTAGTCACTCTGAAATCAACTTAATTACCATAAAAATAATGTTGATATTTGTTTAACTTGAAATAGCGTCAATTTGAGACATAAATAAAATTTGAATATAGATTACCTATTCTAGTTTACCTAGATTAGTAAGTGTAGAGAGTAATTAAAATAATAAATAAATAAAGGCAATTTCAATTTTGAGTGATTAAAAACAGCTTTAAAAGATTTTTATAATAGTTATAATAAAAAGTTTAATCATACTTACTAAATAAGGAAATGTGTCAGAAATAAAAGACTAAGTTTAACAAAAAAAAATATTTAATTGGGAATCAATTCATTTCAAACCAAAGCGGTTAACAATATTACAATTAACTCAATCTTCTCAATTCTTTGATTGTTCTAACTACAACATACTTTACAATACACACTAAAATATATTTACTAAGCAACGCATTAATGTGTCGTGGCGACATCAATCAAATATATCTATTCATGACTACGTCAAATCACAACGAGTTTGATTGGCTAACTGCGTCAGAAGGCGTCACGACACGATACAACATAGTAATGTGAATCCGGCTCAAGACTACCACAGACAGGCACGACGCGACGCGATTCTGATAAAACAATTTCCATTAAGTTTTCATAGAAATTGTTCTACTAGAGTCGCGTCGCGGTGTCATGGCACGCCTGTCTGCGGGAGCCTTTTACCTTCTGCATTCTCAAAAGAAAACTGCTAAATATTTCATACTATCAGTCTTACACCAAATTCAGGTGTTTTGGTAACTAAACTATTTATTTTAAACCTAAAAAGAACCAGTCGCTCATTGCAACAAACACTATATACGATTGGTGTTTGTTGAAATGAGCTATTGTCGTTAGGAGTATGTTACGCCATTAGGGTGCAAATTAATTAAACACTTGCATATAAAATAAATCAAGATAGGTCCAGAAAATATATCTGTATGAATATCATTGGGAGAAAACAAGTTATCTTACTTATATAGCTTGATTTAATCGCTTTGATAAATTTTAAACTTTTCTACAGTTCATGTTAAACGTTTAATTAGGTATAATATTAAAATTAAACTTTGCAATGGGCATTTCATTGGTAGACATAACTATAGCATAATCAGCCTATAATGTTCCCACAGCTGGGACACAGGCCTCCTCTCTGTGAGAACGAGCCGTAATCCACCACGCGGGCCCAATGCAGTTTGGTAGATGTCATTTGTCTTCGAATTTTTGGTTCTAGGACATGTCGGTTTAATCAAGATGTTTTCCTTCACCGCGTCACATAATTATAAATCATTATGAAATACTCGTAATGAGACCTCAGACACATTTAGGATAGGACACATTGACAGCGATCAAAAAAAATCTAATTAAGTCAAAAATAACGACATTTCGGCCCGATATACCCGAAGTATCGTATAGTACCTATCCGTCATCGAATTTACATTTATTTGGTTGGATCGGCCGACTTCGTTCTAGCATGGTTCGGCCGATGACGAATTAGGAGTACGCGAGCCGCTAGCCTCCAATACGTCATATTATCGAAGGTATTTTGTACTTATCTCAGTGGTTACTATGTTCGCCCTTTATTTTGATGATTTTCATTCCATTAGTGTGAACGGTAACCCTGCAGCCATGAGCCTTTCTTCGACACACCCAGTAAGAATTCGCTCCCAGGGTCTTATTTCTGAAGTAAACTTCATTTTGGATCAAAAGCTTCATACCTCCTCGGGGTGTTGTTATCAATATATGTTCTAGAAATAAATAAAGCTAGAATTACCTGTTAGTAGGGATTACGATGTTTACCTTGTTTAAAAAACGAATAATTCAGTATTTTCATATACATTTTTGGTAAAAAAACATTCACGTACATATGTTTAAATGTTTCATATGATTTTTTTATTGTGAAATGCAGTACAACATCTGTATCTATTAATAAAAATCAGTTCTCAAAAAAAGTTATTTATTGAAGGTACTTATTTACCTACATAATTCGTACCTAAGTATAAATTTAACTAATAAAATTAACATTCAATTTAAAACATAAACATTTAAGTACACAACAGTTGACTAAACTTTAGTAAGAGCAAAAATAACAGCTTTTTTTAAATCTATCAGTTTTTTTAACTGAGTATTTCGCATATTCTCGAAAACCACTATCGTTTCATGATTTCATCCGCAATAATATCTCCAAAAAATCAGTTAGAAGTTCCAATAGTGTATCTACTACCAGTTATATAAATTCTTCAATTGCACTCAGTTCCTCTTACTGCGTGCACATCGTGCGTCAGCGACGAACAGAAAATGACAGATCTTGGCAATTTTAATAGTGATTTCGTTAGTTTCAATTAAAGCCACTGGGCCAAATAAGATTCCAGCATTGTATGTAGTGATAGTGAAGTCCAACTCTCATAATTTAAAACGTTTAAAATCTATTCGCAGTCTCATCTCGGCGACAAACAAATGTCAAAAACTTGTCAAAAATGTAAGAAAATTAGACATATTTTTGACAGATTGAGGCTAAGATCAGACTGTGAACATTCTTAAAATTACGGGAATATCCCCTCAGTTGTGGTGAGAATGTTCTCCCCTAACTTTGGTGACGTTGGTGCCATTGGTCAGTACCGTCATTTTACAGCCGTAGGCTTTTCGGCGACACACCCAGTAGGCACTGTCACCCCATTTCTTGTTTCTGATGAACACAGCATTGTCCAATAACAGTTTCATGGCTCCTCTATTTGTAGGGATCATTAAAGCATCTGAAATTTAATAAAATTATAAAGTCTAAAATTATAAGTTAATAACAAATATCGAATTAAAATGGTGGCCCAGTGGTAACGGCCGCGCCTTACGGGTTGTAGGTCGTAAGTACCCAGGCAGGTGCTTTACATTGTGTAAATTATTTTATCACCTCAACTGCTCAAAAACAGCGAAGAAAAACAACGTGAGGAAACCGGCATGTCCTAGAACCAAAAATTCAAAGACATGTGACATCTACCACCCCGCACTGGACCCGCTTGGTAGATTATAGCCCACTCCCTCTCACAGAGACTGTATCGCAACAGTGGGAACATTATAAGCCGATTTTACGCATGAATTAAAATAGCCTCCACGAGATCCAATACTTATGTAAATGCATGTCCATTGGACTGTTGGTCCTAATACCATCCTGGGCATTGGTTAATATTTCTTTTACACCACCTGCTCGTGAATGTCAAATTGTATGCCATGCAAACCTAACCTAAAGTATACTCATAATAGACCTGAAGTCTAGCCGGGCAATAATATCATACTGAACTTCATTATCACCCACTGGTCAATAATGGGATTTGGAACCTCAACTAAAAATAAGCATGAAACCTTGTACAAAAAAATATATCCGAAATTCGAACTGTTTTTTATTTTGTAACGACACGAAATGGACAGGCGTGAAAAGTAGAGTATTTTTCTCGGAGAAAAAGGTGTTTTCGTCTTGGGCCGGCTCGAATTCAGAGCGTATCTGAAGATTCTAGTGCTCCGAACTTAGCGAAGGAGTGCAGAGTTAACTCCTGAGAGAGAGAGAGATATTTTTAAGATTAGAATCGTGAGTGGAGCGAGGATAAAGTGCCCGCACTCACGAGCTGATGTAAAAGACACACGGGCTCGAGAATAATCTACTATAACACTGTCAGTATGAACTATACTCGTATAGCTTCGATCGCTCGATTGGGTAGTATAATACCGTACATACAGTTTTTCCATTTACGGCTGATTGGATGGGTTTAATAAAACTCGATTCAACAGCAAAGACATAGTTACTATTTTTTTGTAAACATATTTAACAAACAGTTGTGTACATTGTCCGTCTTATTACAAAACAAGTTCTAACTTTAGTCCAAGGTTAAACCATCGAGCTCGTTATAGGTATATGTATTTCGAACTTTGTTCCGAGCAATATAAAGTTCTTAATACAAAACTGACAACTTAGACTCAATTTTAACGTCAACTTTCGTTTGAACTTTAGCTTTGTCGAAATGAAGTTCCAAAAAAAAAATGGCTTGATGGTTTAAACCTGACAAAACAAGGTTTATGCTTAGATCATAAACCTTGTTTTATAATAAGGCCGTATGGGTTTTCAACACGGGACAGCATTATTTTTTTCTATCTAGTTTCTTAAAAACTAGCTATTCAATCCGACTCCGCTCGGGTAAATAAATAATTATTCTTTTCAGAAATAAACAAAATAATGTTAAAAAACTGCATCAAAAGACATAAGTATTTAATAAGTATTAATTATGAATTGTATCTTATCATCAACCACATACCTGTGATTTTTGGGCTAAAAACCGCCTTAATATGATGTGTTGAATTATTAAAATCTAAAAGTTACTTTAATAATTATAATACTTATCTTAGAGCACAAATTTGAAAATAAATATTTTTAAAGACTTCCATGTTAACAATATACTTTATCGTGTAAATAGGCAAAAATCTAGTAGGTTACCTTAAAATTTAAAACAAGTTAAAATGGTATGAAGGTGCTAATAAACCTGAAAACCTATTCCCGTAAAAAAATAAAAACTAAAGGCGTTGAAAATTTAGTCGCAATCTCATCTCAGCGACACTCAATGTCAAAAACTTGTCAAAAATGTAGGGAAATTAGAGATATTTTTGACAGATTAAAACAGACGACTGTGAACGTTCCTAAAATTAAAAGAATTGCCCCTCTGATCATTTATTGTAATGAGACAACAAAACTCTCCAATGTTATGAGTACTTAGTATTCTAGCGATTCTATTTCGGAGTTCGCTTTAATTATTGACGACATGCATGGTAGGTACACGACACACGTATCGTCATTTGGCTCAATCATGAACGGCGTGTAAAAAATGTTTAAGAAATAAATAAATGCTCGCTGTTCCGATACTATAGAATGCTCACGTTTATCAGCACCTTAGCGTATATATGTCGCAGGTTAATTTAAAAAAACCGTTTTTTTGCGAAATCCGTCAGCGCTTAACGTTCCTATCAGCCAATCAGTGTTTATACTCATTGTCCTTGTTCGCGGTTTCTTGCAAAAATCCTGGTATTAGCTCATTACAAAAATCTTTCTTAGTTTTCAATAATCCGGTCTTTTGCATTATTCCTAAGATTTTCGCAAAAAAAAACAAAAACTATTTTTACACATATCCTGCGACACATGTGCGTTTAGTAATCGGACTTGTCAGTTATGGTTATGACGATTCCTGATATCAATGACTTCTTTATCCATAGTTACAATGAATGCTGGGCACAGTAGTCTCCGCTTCTTGACACACCTCCAACTGGCACGAGGACCTGGTCTGTCTGACCGTTTGTTGTATCTGTAACCTCCTAGTTCTATGACGGGTCTCCCGAACTTGGATGTCAGAAATACTGGAAGTAGTTCTGAATCATCTGGAAAGTAAAATGATAGTCTTCAATGCACCAGTTTAGGCAGAGAAAAAGATTTTATTTTTCTTTTGACGTAGCTACGGGGTCCTAATAAACATTGATGAAAAATACAGAAACTATTTCTTCAAATATTTGAATTTCCTTTTAATGAGGCTGAAATAAATACAAACGATGAAGTTAGAGATGTTACTTATTTTAATTTGGTGTAAAAACACACGCAAGTCGTCGGCGACGAGTTATTTTGCACGTTCCCAAATTGCCAATGCCATAAGCAATTTTGACACTGACTTCAGACGCCACTACAATGCGGCCGACGACGGAAGGATTTGATCCAAAAGGAAACACTAGATGGAGCGAACTTCGGTTAGGGGTTTCATCAAATGCAAGTACTCAATAAATGTAACGTCATTTTATTTCAAAACCAGAAGTAAAATAAAAATACAATTTTTAAGACGAAACATTAGCATATAGGTATACTACTTAATATCAATTATCCTATTAGGTCAAGTCAATATTTATGTAACAATAGACTTTATTGCGGAGCAACAACTCATAAATATTAACTACATTTAAGTAAATATTTTTTCAATCTCAACAAATATTTAGCCTGTATTAACTTAAAACTATAAACCGCAGCCTAAAAAGTACCGTAGGTACCCAATTACATAGATATTCGAGTTCTGGAAGACATCCACCAGATATCAAGTCTCATGGTATATACAAGCTGTTGTTTTGCATCCTCGTCAAATTTCAGGAGGCTGTTATGAAAGACATAAATAATCAAATAAAATTACGATCCCTAGTAAATAATGAATACATACTTGTTTTTTTAGTTATTTAAGTTTCACAGCTAGTATTTCAGAATACACCACTTTCAAAGAACAGATTCGCGTTATGGTATCGTATCAGCGGCCGCGTTTTTATGTGTGTGTAAAACGGCAGTTACAGTGCGGTCTCACACAGGCCGCGTTTTAAAATGCGTGTCACACATATGCCGATTTCCAAAAATTTGAAAAAAAACCTACTTATTTTATTATTGATTCGTGTCGAGAATCAGTCGCATAGTTACCTCCTTGAATTTGACGAGGATGCAAAACGACACCTTTTATAGCTTCTCTCGTTTGATCATTTTGTCACAAATCAATCTAAAATATCCCCTAACATTAATAATAAAAAAATATATAAAGATTTAACAATTTCATACAACCTTCACTAACAAATTCGAATAATTATTATCAATGAACAAAAAAATCTAAACAATATACGTATGTGTAATATGTAACTCTCATTATCTATTAGGTGTAGTTCACAGTTCCTCATTGATGATTATGTACTCCATTAGTCCTGATGATGACTCCTTCCACAGTCATCAGGGATGCCGTGCATCGAAGAGTTCTCTTCTTGACACAGGACCACCGGATCTTTCTGCCAATTGTGCGCTCCTTGTTGAATCGAAAATGACCGACCAGGATGACTGGGTTCCCTCTTAAAGACTTCCCGAAGCGAGGTTCTGAAATTATAATGAAATTGTGGGTCCATATGTGTGCAAGTTACAAATCAGATCTTATAAGTCTTACTGTAATGTAACTGTACATAACGTGCTGTTGCGTGTTTTTTGTAGGCAACATTTTTTATTTTGAACATTTACCCTCTCCCCCCGCGTACTATTTAAAAGCAGTCGTCGCGTACATATGGCACATTTTGTTCGGTGAACCTGAACTCATGGTCGCGTCGATGCGATTTCCGGTTTTCCGAACAAAAAGTGACGATCACTTTTAAAAAGGATGTGACTTTATACACATTGTTATAGAACTATTATTTTAAATACCAAATCATCAATCTCCCTGCACTTTACGAAATATTTACAAATTACTAGTTTGCACGACCAAAGACATTTTTTTTTGTCTATACCTAACCTTTTTATACTGTTTTTGTAACGATAATTCCAGTGAGAAATCTTCACTAGAATTTAATTCACTGACTAAGTCTTACTATACTGACTAATCGAAAAAAAAAAACATTGTAAAACTTTATTCTTTAAAACACCACACAACAATAAGAATTAATAGAATTTAAAAACTTTGGGTAAGTATCACAACAGGCATGTTTTTGATTATTAAACATTAATAATACAATAATAGAGATGCTATGACTAGTAAAGTTAGTATTATTTAGTTTTAAATTAATTAATAGGAAACACGTATGTATACTAAGTTTGCTTACTGAAGTTACATTAAGTTCCTTGCCGCACGTTTTACTCTGCACACTTGACGAACACGACGATAGCTAGACCGAAAAAAGTGTAACATTTGTCGGTCACTTTTTTCGGTCAAGCTCTCATTTGCTAAGTGTACAAAAGCGAATTCTTCGTTCCAGCAGTCTTCGTTACTGCAGTAGTGTCATTCAAAACACTGAACATACGTTACCACTCTTTCCAAAATTTATTTATGTCCACGTTTACACACAGGGTGTCGCGGGACATCCGGTTGGAACGATGTTCCTTTCGCTTTTGCACACTTGCCAAATGAGAGCTAGACCGAAAAAAGTAACCGTCAAAATTTTACAATTTTATCGGTCTGCAGAGTATAACGTACGATAAATAACTTCGTTCCAAAAAATATCATCACGTCAGAATACAAAAATAACAAAAAAAATTACATACAACCCGCTATCGCTCCCGACCCCCGCGCTGTTACCGCTCTCGCGCGAGCGAAGTCTCAAGTTAGGTCTTGCGGGTTGTAGGACTAAATTCTTGCACATCTAGGTTTCAATAGTTCCTATGCGTATGTATTTTAACACTGATCTCTATGGGATGACCGTCAAACGTGACGATGGATGCTGGGCACCTCAGAGACTTGCGTCTACTGCAAACCCACCAGGTCCTGTCTCCAGGTATGGTACTCTTCGAGTCCACAATCTTGTATAACCACGCTATCAGCTGCAGAAAAAGCTAACATTGTCACATTTTTTTGTTTTAATTTGCGTAGTTTATGAATACCAGAAAATGTATTACTTTGTCTTTATAAACATCTATATGTTATTAAATTATTAAAATAAAAGTATTGCGATTGTTATTAAATTATTTTCATTTTTATTACATTTAGGAAGAACTTTTTAGATTATAATCTGGGGTTGCCAACATAAGAAGCTGAATCCGAAATGTATGTAAATGTACTTGATGTAAGTATCCGCAAGCATGTAGCACCTATTTGTAGAAGATTAATGAAGCACCGTTTTCTTTATCGGCTAGAAGCCAACTTTGATTAACGACAACGAAAATTTTAATTTCTTTAAATAGTCAATGTGTATGTCCTTTTTTCCTCAAAAACTGCTCGCCAATAGACACACCGGATCCACAACAATTCTGCGAGTCTCTCTTAGTGCAGATCCACCAGACTTTCTTATTTCTCTCTCTGTTCTTTCTGTAACGGTAACCATCGCACTCGAGATACGTTCTACCAGTTTCTGTAGTAATGTATATCGCCCCTGTGAAAGTAGAACGAATATTTAAAAAGTGCTCACTGTTTTAGAGACCTGTAACAAGAAACGAGCGAGTTTAATAGAAAAAAGGTCATCATCCGCTTAGCCTTTTCTCAGTTATGCTGGGGCAGCTGAATACCATTATTTTACATGGAGCGACTGCTTATCGACCTCCACAACCCCAGTTACTAGGCAATACGCTACCCCTTAGTAAGACTAGTTGTCAGACTTTCGGTCTACTGACTATCCGTAACGACTGTCAAAGATCTATAAATGACAGGCGGGACCAACGACTCAACGTGCCTCCCGAGGTACGGAGAGGTCTCGTGTAATGGATGGTCACCCATCGACGATAGATCTCGTAAAGCGTAGGTTAACCTTGAAGATCGACCCGTGCAGCTGTTATTAATTAGTCATGAGCAATATTAGTTTACTTTATTTGAATCGAAGTCACGAGTGCCTATCAAAAAAAAAATCATTCACTCCTATTTTGCGGTAAAATCGGTTACTTGCCGTTAGTAATAATTAAAAGAATTCTGCTTTTACAGATTTATTACATTTCCATACAAAACAACATACTTAGAAAATTTCAATGTGAATGAACCTTTTTCTTTACGAAAACTCCTTTGTATGTCACAGCAGACCCACTGCACATCTTCGATTTTCTGTTTCTGCAGACCCAGAATACTCTACCATTAGCAACCCTGTTTCTTCTGTAAGTGTATCCATCACAATATAGGTAGATTTTCCCGTTAGTTTCCGTCGTGAACAAAACTGTAAAAATAACAAGATGAAAAAATCTGTTAGAACAGGAATAAGAAATATGAGGAGCAGTGGTGGTCCACAGGAAAGAAAATTATTTTTCTTTGTGCATTATAAAGCCCTTTTTCGATCCTGTTTATCATTGTTCAGAGGCGGTGACAGGACAGGTGAGGTGACAGGATGAGGTGGCAGGACAGTTGACAGTAATTGTAATTTTTTTGATTGACATGTTTCAGATAGTAGAATTACTGTTAACTGTCTTTGTAGCCGCTTCAAGTCGTAGGTCGGCTCCAAACTGGCGCTCTACTTTGTGTAAATTATTTCATCACAACTGCTCCCAAAATGGTCAAGGAAATCATCGTGAGGAAACCGGAATGTCCAAGAACTAAAAATTTATAGAGATGTGACAGCTACTAACATGCACTGGGCCCGCGTGGTGGATTACGGCCCATTACCTCTCATATCGCTTCTCATAAAAGTTCATGAAAAACTTTCGTTCGCTAATTTAGCGCTAAAGTAAGAACCAGCATTATTTAATGCATAATTCTTACGCCATACCGTATCGCCGCACTCAAATGGTTCCAGAATGTATCCAATCCTTCTAGAGAGGAGGCCTGTGTCCCAGCAGTAGGAACATTATAGGCTGATTATGCTTATGCTAAAGAAATATAAACGTTTCTCGTGAAAAACCGATTTTATTAGTTTTAACGATTTCTTAGACTTACATTTTTATGCATTTCCACTTTTCATAAAGTTAACATGCTTTTATTTAAAGTAAACTAGGATTTAATTAAATTCAAAAATTAACAAAGACAAAAGAATAATACTAAAGAAACCAACGTTTTAGCCAGAGTTTTAGCAATAGGTACCCTACCACCATTCTGAAAAAAAAACTTAGTATCGTTTCGCTTGAGTCCTTAATCAAAACAAGTGTTAAAGCCACAATTGTTATGTTGGCAACAAGAGATGGTGATTTCGTCCTGTATAGCTCTGTCTCTCTCGCACTGGCACAATACACAAACAAGTGACATTGTACTGAAGGCCGATTTCCGTAAATGTAAGCAATCAAAATCTCGTCGGAATCTGATCTCGGCGACAATCACTCTCAATAATGTAAAAAAATTCGAGGTGTTTTTGACAGATTGAGATTACAATGCAAACGTTCTTGAAAATACGGGATAGCAGATATTTTGTAACAATTTTATGATTTAAAAGAGTGTCCGTGGAGTTTCTTGCCCGTTCTTCTCCATAGGTACCTACGCGTTGGAATGGGCATCTAGCTTCATCTTTCTGACTGACTGAGCCTTTGACAATTCAAAAGTGCCTGTAATTGGTTTAGTTGAAATAAATGATTTGAGTTTGAGTTAGCCCCTCTGATGTAAATCATATTGTCGCTTTTAATCAATACAACTGCCGATATCGTCAATGCGTGTGCGCAGATTTTTTGAATACGTGACCTTTATGTGAGACTACGGAGCCGCAGCAGGTCTTAGCGGCTCTTTGAGTGCAAATCCACCAAACTTTTTCACCTGAACGGTTGTTAATTCTGTATTTGTAACCATCACAATATAAGTACGATCTACCTTTCTCCTCCACACATGTTGCTTCAAGACCTGCAAAATACATTCAACATATAAAAGGTATTTTTCGAAACATATAACATAATCGTTTTAATTTGTAATTACCTAAAGGATTTGGTTTTCGTAATGATATTATTGGTAATGAGTATTACCAAAATGGATAAGGGTTTAAAAAAAGGGATATTCTTTCGCCCTTTGTAGTTTTCCTTAAAACGAGATTTTTTGTCAGATTTCAGAGTTGATCATATATATACAGGATGGCAAGGACATCGATGTGCAACCTGTTACCATAGATTCAGTACATGATGCTGAAACGCCGCCGCGCCGTTATTTAGTATTCGCCGGACTAAAAAAACAAAAATTACTGTTCCATACATTTTGACCACGTAGGTTGCACTTTTCTATGTTTTATATTTTTTATTTTTATAACCGAAGAAATATGTCTACACTAGACGGTCTAGAATCAGGTGCTAAATTCATGATTACAGCTTGCGCGTCGATGTCCATGCCGCCCTGTATAGAAAAAGGTGGTTAAATAATACCCATAAAAACTTTCAACCCTTCAAATATACACAATAAATTCAAAGACAGCATATAAAACTAAAGCTTAAAAACAGCAAAAAAACAGCGGGAAACACTGAAAAGTTTATTAATCCTCACACATTTCATATTTACAGACAATCGATCGGTACACATTTATTGACAGAAATTCATAACATACATCATAAAATCATTGCTACAGTGCAAAGTATCGGTTGTGGTACTTAAACTAGTATATTGGGAGAGACTAGAGAAGAGGAAGATTGACTATGTCTACTTTCTTTTCTAGACTTATTGGTCCGTATTCTAGAACAACACTCTAGCATGGATCGCGATTTAAAACTAGATTCGAGTACCTGCTGATAATTTTGAATGGAGATTCACGCTTGGGTATTGTTTTAGAATATCTAACCCTTAGTGTTTAGCACGCCGTCTTCAACAATGTAGAATACAAGGTGGAGACGACACTACGACCACAAACTAAACTGCTTACATCTAACGAGCTACTGCCCGGGGCTTCGTCCGCGTGAAATTTCGGCCCGCGACCCAACGCATCGCATCCCATCGCCCGCCCGCGCTATTACCTTGTTTTAGCTTAGCGTTCTTTCAGACTTTGATAACTCGGTTCCTAACAGTCGTTGCGTGATGTTAAATAGCCTATACCTTCCTCAAGAATTGCGCTATCAAATGCAAAAATATTTTTTCAAGTTCGACTGGTAGTTCCCGAGATTAGCCCGTTCAAACAAATCAACTCTTCAGCTTTATTATTGGTATAGGTATAGATGACGTTCCCGGTCTGTATCCAAATATTCAATCAAATATATCCAGTAGTTTAGTGACTATAGCTAGTCAAAGATTGGCAAAATCCATTGTCAGCCCATCACAATTACATGGGTATCAAATGTTTCATCAAAAAAAATTGTCAAATGATCACGTCCCGGGTTTGGTTATTACTTATAGTTTGACCGAAACTGCTGTACCGCGCCTTAGGAATGCGCGGCACGCTCGCTGCGGTCGCTCGGCTCGTGCGTTGTGTGGTCACAGTTCTAACCTAACCTACAGTTCTGATAGCAGTTCGTTTTCGTTCGTCGTCCGTAAACATAAATTTGACTTGTTTCAGACAAATTCAAGCACATTAACTTACAAAGAAGTGCGCAAATGACATCAAATAAAAACAAATCATTTGACTAAATATTTATTGTCTAAAGATTGTTTGTTGTAATAAATAATTTGATTAAAGACCAAATGCCTTAATGACATTATTCTTGGTAATGTTCTGCCGAGTAAAAATTTGACCAAATGAAAATGAGCGTACTAAAATCATTCCGAATATTGCATTGGTATAAAAAAAGGTTGCTAAAATTTGTTTGGATAAATAATTTTGGCAAAATGGCAGGATCCCCAATTGCATATTTAGTTTCTTAGAAAAATCAGTTTTTTAATTTCATTGCTAGGATTTCTTCAATAATTCCTAAATACTCCTGTGCATTAGTATTGCCAGAGTAGCCCCTCTCACAAAGAGGAGGCCTGTGTCCCAGCAGTGGGAACATTATAGGCTGATTATTAGTGTTGCCAGTGTTTTCATTTATTGTCGTATTATCATCTCCACATCGTATAGCATAGGCACAAATCCAACAACAGTCTGCTTAGTCCACAACGGAACGAGACAAAAGAAGTCTACTCTAGATCAACCTCAGAGTTATTTTGCTGTAAGTCAACAAGGCTTTGGCAGTATTCTGCGTGAGTAGGTATATCACGGCAGAAGTTATCTTTACACATGTTTCTGTTTCGGCGCTTGTAAATAAGCACATAAAAAACAAAATTTACATCTAAATTACAGCCAAATATATCTTTAGATTATTCTTTAATAACCTAAATGATATAAAGAACCACTTCAAGGGTACATATTGCTAATTTAAAACACTAAAAAATATAGTCCTTGTGACAGTTAACTGACTTCGTGTCAACGAGGAGTTTTTTAGAACAAATCTAGCTGCAAGGACAAGCGCCCAAACAAAATTAAGTCCCGCGTGCACCACAAACCACAAAATCGAATGCGTTTAGCGCTAAATGTGGGTATTTAAAACATTATTCTGTATCTAACAATTTCAAACTGTAGAAATAGCATGATGTCTGAAAATTCTTTTAACGCTTAATTTATTTAGTGATTTGTCGCGCAAGTTGACTTAAGAGATGTAAAAAGTTATAATTTTATGTTATAGGCAGCCAACGCTATTATTGCTTGTTAATGGTATTCTATTCTTTAGAATTAAGGTAAAAACATGACTAGCGTTAACTACCATTGAACTCCAAACTTATTCGATTATTATGAAAATATTCAGAAACAGGTCAAAGGTACTGTACTAGCAAGTCATACAAAATTGTAATTGTATCTTAAAAATAGTTAAGAGATAAAAAAAAGAGATAACAGATAAAAAAAAAGCATAATTTTACGAATTATTTCGGTTGCATCAATTCCCAAAAAAGAAAAAAAAAATCCATTATATTCCATTTCACTCGAAAGATCTGAATGTCAGACTTCAATGTACTACTATTATATAGTATATAAAACTGTTCTACATATATCGCCTTGGATCACCCCAAATAACCAATACACCAATAAACATATACGTTGAACAGTAAAATAATTCGCAAAACTATTTTAGCACTAACAAAGTGGCTTAAAACATCATTTTTTGTTAACTTCAGCTAAGGAGACCGTCGAAAGCTTTCTGCCAAATATTCTGCTCATGGGAATGACGGGGTATCGTATTCACCAGTTCCCCCGCATCAGTGATGATGGAGCCGGTGCACCTCAACGAGGATCTCTTGTAGCAGACCCACCAGATGGTAGATCCTGACTCCTTGTATTTTCGGTACCAGAAACCTTTGTACCAAAGATAGGTCCTACCGCAGCAGTTTTCGTAGAAAACTGTAAAAGAAAGAAAAAAATTGATGGATTGGAGGTAAAAGATTGTTAGTCTACTTCTAGAGTTCTATTGTCTATGTGTACCCAGTCGTATGACTAAACAACCATGTTGAAAAATTAACGTTCCATCCGTACAAACCTACATTGCTCCCTTGTTCGTCCGAATAATCGCAAAGGATACCTCGCAGGGTTCTAGAAAAAGTCTAGTGTTATACTTCAGTATTTTTATTTTAATAGCAATAGGAGGATTTTTTTAAGCCCAGTTTTTAAGGCCTCGCCTCTCATGCACGAAGTTGTGGGTTCAAATCTGAGCAAGTACCGATGTGACTTTCAATTCATATGTACTTTCCAAGTTCATCTTAGACATCACATCGTGAAGAAACCTGGATACATAATTAATAGAGTCTAAAGTCGCCAATCCGCCTTGAGCAAGCGTGGTGATTAATGCTCATGGCTTCTCTGTAGGAGCTAAAACCTTTATCCTGCAGCGGGACAGTTGCAGGCTGGTATTATTATTACCAATAAATATTGTTCGCAAGAATGACTTTCTACATAAAATAACTACATCAATCCCTTATTATTTGGAATAAAATATTAAAATTGCATAGGATTTAACTAATGTATACGTCAATATTCAGAAATTTTATATTTGAAAAATGCATTTAAAAAGTTTTGAAAAGCTTTATTAAATAAATGGCAATAACATGATGATTTTATCCACACATACCCCTTTATTCATTAACGTTGCTTAAAGTTAAGTAGTGATTAGAGACTATTTAACCATATCTTTTTGACGTTTAAACGTCACTTAACTTTAATCATCGTTTATAAATACACCCCAATATGTATAAGCAAATAAGTATCATATGTAATTCACAAACAAAATCCATCCTCTTTTTAAAATCGCAAATGACACTCTTAAACATCACTTGATTAACCAAATAGATAATTGGTCAGATAGAGGCGGTCGCGATAGCGGGAAGGACATTTGACAGTAATTGTACTATCTGACATATTATGTCAGTCAGTCATGTCAGCTGTCACCACCTCTGAACAACGTATAAATACGATCGTAAAAGGACTTTATAATGCAAAAAGTAAGCTTTATTTTAAGTACCGTCTGCACTATTATCAGAGTAGTATATATGAGACACATTTTCCTTTTATTTTGACAATACAATTTGCTCGGTAACAGCTGAAGCTTTACGCTTTAAGTTTTAGTTTTCATCAAAATTGAGCCCGAGACTCCTTTGAGTACTTTGCGCTATTCCTCATAGATTCGGATTTGGCGATTCACGCCCACTTGAAAAATTCAGCCTGTTTATGTAAATGCATTATATTATTCCCGTATTAAAAAATTTCAAGATATACCAATTGACATAGAAGATGCAAGGGCAAGAGAGACCTTTGTGCATTACAAGAAAAAAGGAAAATCAGAAGATTTCTTCCTAATCGTATCGTCGACTTTCAAAATCATACAATCATGAAAATTAAAGGAGAAAATAAAAACAGAATGTATGTAAAGGTCAGTTTAAAGTAAATAAAGCGAGAGAATGCACATACTATACCCACTCTATATCTAAAATGATAGCATTCTCGGATACTATCGTAGGTACCTGTTCAAGGATGATTATGTAGATTTTTAATTTGGATGATGACACTGCCTTTCGTGCTGATGGCCACCCGGCAACCTTTCCAAGCTTGGTTGCAAACCCAGTACCCGCGGTCACCAAACATGTGCTTGAAATTGAACCGGTAATGGTTTATATGTAACAATGGCTTCCCATGCTTCGTCTGCGAGAAGACTGGGGATACTGAAAAGAAAATGACAAAATTAAATAAACTTAATATGAAAATTGAATGGTTATATACACAAGTAGTCCGATAGAACCAATGAACGAAAACTAACATTTTCATTTCCAATATCCACAAAGTGGTATGCATAACAAGCAAAGTTGCCAAAATATAATTAGTTACTTTTTCGTAGAAGCAAATTATCTAAGCCAGCTCGTATCGCAGACCAGGAATAATTGGCCCTTATCTCATCAAACCATCGAGAGACTTCGACTGCTAGAGAAACACATAAAACTGACCCCCTGAAAGCACATAAAGTTTCAAGTTCTCATACGCACGAGCGGCACGCGTTACGGCAGAGGTAACTGTAGCCGTCGACAACGTGTCGCTCGTGTATATGTGTACGGTGCTCAATTGCCGCGTTTCGCTCGTGTGGTATGGACACTAACTCATTAGACTCACTATTTCTTTGATGTTAATACGATTCATAAAGAAGACCCGTAAAATCCAAGTGCTTATAATTTGGCTAGACCAAATAGGAATTCAGAAATGCAACGTTGAACTTTAATGACCAAGATTTAATCATGAGAATGGAAGTTCCTCGGGGTGATCCACCGGCCGAGCGTGGTGACGGAGGCTTTGCAGCCTCGCCAGGATTTGATGCAGATCCAGTAGCGTTGCACATCGGAGATGCGTTTAAAGTTGGATCTATGTTTTTTAATAGCGAGGAACAGTGGTTCGTGTCTAGTCCTACGTAAACGCTCCTGTGTCTGTTGAACAAAGAACACAAGATTTTGTTCGTTTATGGAGCGTCATGTGCTATGATGTTGATCTTTGTTGTTGTCCAGATAATAAATTATACTCATTAACATAACTTACTAACGTTTGCGTAATGTTTTATGATTAGTTTCCGACCCATCCTTTTGTATTCATTTTCTAGACAAAAAAACTATGCAACTATAGAGAAACATGCATCAAAATTACTCTCTTTATTACCATAACTCACAAAGATTTATTATTTAATATTATTAAGGAACACATCTGTGACAATACACCACTAGTAAATCACTACACTACTGAAAACAATAGATCTATAACAAAATTTTCTTCAACATAAAATAATACTCAGTAAAATAAAAAAACTTAAAATTATCATAATTCTACAAATGTTGCCAGGAACTATATGAAAACCATACCTCATGCTATGCTATAAATTACAATGCAATTGCAATCCGCAAGGGGCTACGGCGGCACTATCAGCCAAGGATGCCCGGACGTACGCATGAATACTTATCAAGCCACGAGTAAATCTACATTTCCCCAATAAGTAAAAAGAGGTAGATAGATCCAACGCAAGTGGCACGTGAGATGGACGGATGACGGATGGACGTCTATTTTGCGCTCCCGAATTTTCGATATCCGGACCTATTTCTACGTGTCATCTAATAGTGTGACATTGGCACCGATTCCCTTGTTCAACTAAATTTAAGGTAAGACAGGACTAAACTAATATGTATCTTCTGTCCTTTTCTTAATGAAACAGAAAAAAACGATGCATTGAACTTAAATTTAGTTTAGTTTGTGAACAAGGGAATCGGCGCTAATGTGTCAATTTTGAAGATCTAATGTTAAGTAGGCCTCATCTATATCTTTTTAAAATAATAATAACCTTTTAATATCATTTTTAATATCACTTTTAATATCATTTTTAATACCATTTCTAATATAATTCCATGTTCAGTTTAAACTAAACTCCCATTGTACGTAAAACCTAGTTAAAGTTTAACTTGATATGTTGTCATATGTATATCTAAAATCTCCACTCGTACAAAAAATACCAGTGGTTAATAATGGTTATGTTCCTTCATCTTGATAATGACGTCATCCAGGGTCACCACCGACGCTCGGCAGCCTTTAGTTGCTTGGTTGCAGTACCAGTAGGTCTTTGGACCGTTGCTGTTGACAAAGTTAAAACGCTTGCCACCAAAGTGCAGAACTCGGTTACCTTTCCATGTTTGGGTGAATATAGGACCTGTAGGAAACAGATATAATTATGATATAATTGAACCACGAAAATCGCCTTTACTGCAACGACACAAAGGCGCTGTCAATGTAAATACCTATATTTAACCGTAAATTGTTGGGGGGGGGGGGGTACTCTACGCTATAGCATCGATGAACCTAAGACAGGACCTACCTAATTATCTGGACTGGTATATAATTGTACAATATTGAGATATTAATAAATTGTTAATATGATTTGTTTAATAGACACCAATAGTAGTAAATACAATTGAATATAAATGTAGGTACGATATTCTGTTATTTTACCCTTAACCGGTCGGGTGACTTAATTTTTTGTAACAAACCAACAATATATATTTTTTTTTAATGCTCTTAATTACATGTTTACACATTTGTTACATGCAAATATTAAGATAAAGATTATTTAGTCTTAAAACTACAATATATATACAGGATGTAAAAAGACACATCACATAGCCGTCAAATACGCATTCTATACATCAAACTATAACATTGCACAAAAATAATTGCTGAGAAACGACTTTTATTTCTGATGTGAAAATTTGCTGTTTGCGATAGTGCGCAGTGTAACGCACACAAAACATTGTGCCTATGGGTGCATGCAACGGTACAGGGGGCGTGGTATTTAAAGTTGTGTTATAACATTAACACATGTTTTTGTAAAAAAATGTCAGTAAAAGTTGGAATTTTGACCTTCAATATTCCGTAACTAGATGGCTCCCAGTTATGATCCAGTACAAAAAAATAATCACAATGACGGGGAGTACAAGTAACTCTCGGTTTTGTTAAGTGTCTTTTTACACCCGTTATACTGTACGATACATCTTATAAATATTTATGCACTAGTAATAATTCTGATAATAATTTGAGATCATTTAAGTATACATTGCAGGTACATTGACATGATATTATTCTACACTTACAACCATATTTTATCAATCAGCAGATTTCATCGACCTGTGTTGTTCCATTTCTAGGCAGAGCTCTCCTCATAGACTCACACTCAAAGTATATATATAAAAATAATCCCTATTTCCCTTGGTCACGCCATAACTTGAGAACGACTTTACCAATTTAATCCATCTTTTTTTTTTAAGTTTTATAATACCTTGTAGAAGGTTCTTACGACCAAAAATTAAGAAAGTTGCGTAGAAAATTTAAGAATTACGCTTTTACGCTAAAACTGCTGAACGGATTTAGATGAAATTTGACACATGGATAGACCATGATCTGGAGAAGGACATAGGCAACTTTTTATCCTGGATCGCAGACGAAGTCGCGGGCAACAGCTAGTCTATACTTATAATAAATCTGTAGAAGTGAAAATTCTGTACATTGAAAATATCAAAAAAATAAATGGCAGGGGGTGTTACTAGACCGACACCGAACCCAAAAATGTGATTAAAAAAATTTTTGTCTGTCTGTCTGTCTGTCTGTCTGTTTGTTCAGGCATCACGCAAAAACTACCGGTTCGATTACGATGAAACTTGGTATAATTATTCTTTAATATCCTGGGCACCACACTGGGTACTTTTTATCCCGGAAAAGTATATACAATAAAAAACAAACTTAATTTTGCGGTTCGATCCCTAGACCCGATTACTGTACCAACCGCAAATAATAAGTTTGTCGTAGGTTACGTTACCCGCAGTAGAGTTCACTAAAGTTATGCTCTAAATGTAGTGCTGAAGGTTGAATTTGGCTTGCACCGTTCGCAGCACACGCGTGGCGCGCGGCCGCCACGGATCGCTACCGTATATAAGGATATTTTTTGAACTTTGATTTGAACGGACGTGTTGAGTGGCGAGCGTTCGTTCTTATTTTAACTGCTACTTGCAATTCTAAACCGTGTTTTTCAGTGCGACCTTTTTTATTTCTATTAGTTTTTAGAGTTATTTAGGTTTATTTTTATAAGTCGTAGGTATAGATTTTAATTTTAAAGTACCTATAGGTAGTATACTTGATAGTGTACGTAGTGACCGTAGGTTATTTTATAATACTGTTAGGTAAGATTAGTCATTCGTATAGATATTAGTTTTTAGGGATTTTGCTTATTTATTGAGTTTAGTTATCATCAGAAATAGGTTTATTTAGGTAGGTAGGTATTTTATTTTCTGTTATTGAGTTTTTTTTTATTTTTTTATTATATAGGTACTTAGGTAAGGATATCATATAGGTACCCTCTTAATCACCACTAATGAGACACAATTGGTTTTCTATTGTAATTAGCCACAAAGGGCCCGCGAGATAGATGGCATCCTGGGGAAGCACATACATTTTATCCTGTTAGCACGTTCCCGTGGGATAATTTCCGACATCCACGCGGGCGAAGCCGCGGGCAGAAGCTAGTCTATAATAATACTGTTTGAACGCGTATGCAAATTAGGTGCCATGCCAGTTAGAAAGAAATAACTGTGGATTCGAAATCTTTTACCCCGTTAGCTTATTAAGTATTGGAGGGTGAATATTTCATTTCGTGCATATTATGATCTTTTGTAGAATAGTCAAATAAATGTGCCTAATCATGTCCATTATATGTTTTTATTAAAGTGTTTAATGATGATAAGTGAAATATAACAAAGGGACAGTAATCAGACCTTTAATTTTTAAGATATTGAAGTTTTTTTTTTTTGAAGGAACGGTAATGAGATTAAACACAAACGGAAATTAGATATAGATTTATGGTAATGAGGTAGAAAAAATGGTAAGTAACAATACAACAACAGTTTGATAAATCAGCCTTTAATTTCAATAAAAAAAACCTATAAATTAACTTCAAAAAAGGTACGATCGCCAATGGAGATAAATAACCAGGGTCGTCGGATATAGTTGAAGTTTAGTAAGAAACCGATGGTTTTTTTCGAATGAAATTTAATTTAATAAATGAACTGTTAGTTTTCTATGAATTAAATTAAATTTTAGTCGAAAACATCCATCAGTTTCTTACAAACCATGAACTATATCCGACGGCCCTGGTTACTTATCTCCTTTGGAGACTGTACATAATAATAAAACTATAAAATAATACAGAAACAAAACATAATCATACAGAAACTCTAAAATAATCTTTGATACTGTAGCTTGATATGCACTTCAAAATAATAATTATGACAATCTATAATTTAATAAAATAACGCGCCTCCTGGCGCTTCAATATAATATAATCAATTTACATTGACAGAATAGCATAGTAGCGATAATAATTATTCTGAAACTTTAATAAATCAATCATTTCTGGCTGCTTCGTAGCTTATTTACTTCGCACTAAAACTAAATAATTAACATACAAACATAACATAATTAATATAACAAATAATAATAAGTATTAGAAAATTATTTTTATATATATTTTCTCTTTGGAAAAATTTGCATGTCACTATCCGAACTACTGTCACTTAAGAGTCGCTTTCGTACTGTAGCTTGATATGCACTTCAAAATAATAATTATGACAATCTATAATTTAATAAAATAACGCGCCTCCTGGCGCTTCAATATAATATAATCAATTTACATTGACAGAATAGCATAGTAGCGATAATAATTATTCTGAAACTTTAATAAATCAATCATTTCTGGCTGCTTCGTAGCTTATTTACTTCGCACTAAAACTAAATAATTAACATACAAACATAACATAATTAATATAACAAATAATAATAATAAGTATTAGAAAATTATTTTTATATATATTTTCTCTTTGGAAAAATTTCCATGTCACTATCCGAACTACTGTCACTTAAGAGTCGCTTTCGTAAATCTTCAGTCGGTCTTTGGAGTATAAAGCTGTCTTCAAAACTATTATCCTTGCTACTATCTTTATCATTCTGTAAAATTCTGTATGCTCTGGCTTGTAGCCTCTCGTGTGCCACTGTATGTGGCTGATTGATCGGCGGCGCTTCAACAGTGGAGTTAGCTTCAGATATATTTTCAATTATAGGCTCCTTGTATGAGCTTACACTAGATCTAGCTAACGATGTCAGGTGCCCACAATCATCTTCAAAATTATTTGGTTCAAGTTCTTGTAACACACTTTGGCTAGATTGAACAAAATCTTCAAATTGGTCAGAACAATTGGCAGTAGTACTAGAAATATTGTATTTTCGTATCATTTCATTTATGTTAACATTCGGATATAAATGAAGTTTATTATCCGGCATAATATCAGAAAGTCTAGTTACTTCAGAGTTCCTTTTACGAGCTGGATTTAACAAAATATTGGAGTGGATAATCACTGCTGGTCTTTCAATATGAGGATTATCATTTTCTTTGCTGTCAACATTCTGTGCTGTGTATTGTAACTTTCCTACCAATTTTGTATGTGAGCAATTACCATCGATACAAACAAAACAACTTGCTTCCCTGAATATTAATTCTTCTCTTCCTTTGTGCCATATAACTTGATGTACGTTTAATGTACCCTTCAATGGCAGCAGCTCTGTTTTAGGAATTAGAAAATCTTTTTCATTTATTTGGTATTCATCAACCACTTTCACTATAATATTCTGCGTGTTACTTGTAATAACCTTGACAAAAGAATCCAAAGTTGCAATATCTTTACCATGAGCAACCGCAGCATCAGCTGTTCGTTTTATAGTACCTCCAACACCGTCAGCTGCACCCTTGCCATGGCCAGATTCGGAATAATTCCATGTGATATGCTTCAAGCCCCTAATGTACCAGTATAACTTTGTAATTATGAAAAACATGGTCTTGTTTCTATATTGACTACTGGGTGAATCAGACAAAAAATGTAATGTGGTGATCTTTTTACTCAAAGTTTGAACATGTTCTAGTAGTGGAACTATATGCGCCCATACTGCTGCGGCGTCATGGCGCAGATTTTCACTAACTGTACAGAGAGACTTAGCAGTACATTTTCCTGCCTCAACGTGGTAAATTACTGCTGTATGAATTGTCAGTTCGTCTCTGCTTCCTCCAAAATGGAATGCTTGTACTTCAGAGGCGTACTTTAGGGCGTAATTTTCACTAAAGTCGATGTGGATAATTGCTTCATGTTCTTTTAAATTATTTTTAAGATCATTTATAGCAGAAAACTGCCACCTTCGTGTCCCTTCATGTTTTATAAATCCAGAAATGTTTTTTTCCAACTCAGCAATAGCTTCTTTCGGAGGCATAGTCACTTCAATTTTTTCTATGATCCTCTTTTCCTTTTCCGTACCCTTAGACACATATGTAGTTTTCTTACTCTCCCACTTTTTAAACTTTATTGATTCTTCGTTATTAAACTCCAAATAATTTAGAATTTTGTTTCGGCATTCTTCACATCGTTTTAATAAGCATTCCGTTTTTGGGCAACAAAGACTTTTGATTACGTCATTAGGTGTTTTCTCTAATAAAATTTTTTGCTTATTCAATCCCTGAATCAGAAATTCTATATTTGAATGAATTTTACAAACACATGTGTCTCTTTCATTGACATCGGGAATAAGAACCCAGAATGGTCTTTGTTTACAGAAAAATGAGTAACTGACCTTACAATATTGTTCTTCAAAGATTTTGTGAAGATTTTTTATTGAATCCAATATATATCTTTTTTGTTTTTGTACCCGGTCTCGTGTGATTATTTCTTTTTTTCCAGCCGTAATCCTTGAAACGTCATCGCGTTCATAAAACTCCTGTATATTTTGTTTAACGATTTCGTAGTGTTGATTAGATTGTACAATTGATTCCTTTTTACCCCGAACACTAAATTTTTTTACTTCTGTCAAAATTCTGTAATCTTTTAATATTGATTTATCCCCGGTTACTGCATCGCTAAACTCTTTTTTGCCTTTTTTCGATTGTTGTTTGTAGTTAATTTCCAACGTCTTTTTCATTGCTTCACAAAATAATATTTTCTTTTTTGCTTCTGGCAGTTTTGATTTATCTTTTAAAAGTTCATTCACTTTTGAATTAGGACTTTGCAGTCGTTTTTTTAATCTCATAATATGTTTTTTATATCTTTCAACTGTTTTCTCTAAAGTATTTATCTTATTTTTAAACGATTTAGTCTTTTGTAACATAATGTATCTTAATCTTCTTACCTTCTTTTTTAATTCTACCTCAGCGGATATTTCTTGAGCTGCTTGAGATGTAGATGGTTGTGGATCATCCATTACGCGTTGATTCTGTGAACGATTGTATCTTTCTTCGGATTGTACTTCAGCACTATCTACGCCAGCTAAATCTTCACTATCACTGCAACTTGGGGTATTTGCATTCATCAGTTCGACACCACGATTGCGTAAAAGTTTTTTTTTGTAAAATTTATTGAAGTTTTCCCTCCATTTTTTTCTTTGCTGTCTCCTGGCTCTTGGGGTCATATCGGCTATTGACAGAATTTTTTTTTCTTCCTTTCTTTTTAGGTATCTTTGGTGTTCTTTTTCTTTTTGTAACGCATAAAGGACAGGGTCTGATTTAATATTTTCATACCTTTTTCTACGTGCTATTTTTGCCCTTTCTAGTATTTCTTCTCTTGTCTTTCTTCGTCGAGGCATTATGGTCTAAAAAAAATATATTAGTTTATATGGAGATATATACATATGACGAAGGACAAACGTATGTAAAAACGTAAACGTAAAAAAGGTTAGTGCCTTTTAGTCCGTTATTAATTAAATTAACAAAGCTTGTGCATTTTATCGTACTTGTCTTACTTTGAAAAATATAATCGTGTGCTGGTAACCAAAGACAACTGATAAGATTGCAAAATATATTGTAAATATTCGTTATATCCCATATAAGACAGCATTAAATCGCAGAATATAATCATTACCGTTCGTTATTTCTCATTACCATTCGAATCCAGAAGAACGGTAATCGATGGTAATTAGAAGCATGGTAATTAGATTCATAAATATTTTCGATAAATTACCGTTATTTGGAACAGGTACAGCATTGTTAAGTTTATCATTGGAAAAAGATACTTATACCGAATACATCTAGCAAATAATTCTTTGTTAAAAATAAATACAATTACCTTTTATAACACGAACGGTATGCAGAAATATTCCGAACCACGTCACTTTTCGGACTGGAGAACTTTAATTTATGTAGCTAAAATCACTCTTTCACGCGTGTGTTCGGCTCGGTGGCTGAGCGTCGACTGCCGTCGAATATTTTGTGCGAAGCGCGGTGCACAGAGACGCGTAAATATTAAAATATCGGATCGAGTATACCGTCGAATGGTAATTATGGGAAAGTGTAGGGACATTTTTCAAAGTTGTATGAAACCGCTCAAATATGTTCTTCGAATACAATAAATCGTCTCTTAAGTAGATTAACTATCCTGCTATCCTTATAAGTAATAAAAATGTCGTTCTTCAAACACAGTTTTTAACAGGATGTGACAATTAACTAAAATCTGGTAAAAGGGACACAGATGGTAATTAGATTTTAGATTCTTTGTTATAAATTTAGTGCATTTCTAATTAAAAAAAAGATGTTCTAAGGATTGTGCCTAATAGACCACAAAGTTAACTATACAAAAACAACGTTAGGTTCAAATTCTTTCAGCGTTTCATTTATTCTTTATCGCCTGCCGTGTAATATGCACGAAATGAAATATTCACCCTGGAAGGGCTTGTGGCTAAGTTAAGCTTGCCACGGTTGATCTTTGACAGTCATAATGGGTCGTCAGAAGCCCGAGTCTTACAAGCAGTCTTACCAAAGGGGTATCATGTTACCCAGCAACTTGGTTGTGGAGGTCAGATAGGCTGGATACCAAAACTTCACAGAAAAAAAAAAACTGGTGTCCAGCTGCATCCGGTTGAACTGCAAGCCGATCCCAACATACTTGGGAAAAGGCTACGTAGATGATGAGCTGATTAAGTACTAATTTCACAAAGTCTTGTAGATTACTAGCAAACTTGTTTGCTCCTTAGGTAGGCACAAGGCCAAGAAACCGCCGTATGCAGCGCAAATACAGTAACACTATAACTTTGATGTCGCAGCCCGGGGAGGGGTCGAACCTCACACAACCGATCATTCCACGCTCCATAGCGTTAGAAATTTCTTCGATTTCGATGGATGGTTTCAAAAAAAACATCACAGATGCTCTGAAGAACCATCCTCCAATCATAATTTCGACTGCTTTCCTCGGCATCAAGTAAAGTTTCATCGAAACAGGCCAAGTGTCGACCCTCAGTTCTGACAGTGAACTTGTGCGAGCTCCTATGATACAGGTGATTGGTGACATGTTTATAACTGGCGCCCTGTCATACCGAATCCATTGTACTACTCCTTCCCATACTTTGGTAACCTCTACAGGCTTGATCGGACGGGCCTTTAAAGGTTTTGCGGTCACTGCAACCAAACAAAAAAATGTTCACATAGCTTCTCATTAAATCAGCTTATTTAGGTCTAAATTAGGTATATATATATATATACAGCATGTCCGGTAATTAATGGATAACCTCTTAAGGTACTCATCATTATGAACAACTATTACTATAAGCCTAAACCTGTAATCGCGAAAAAAGAATCAGCTGTTTCCTACAAGCTGATGTTGTTTCGCGATTTCATGTTTGTTCCCATAGTAAAAGTTGTTCAAAATGATAAGTACAATGACCCATTAGGAGGTTATCCATTAATTACCGAACATCCTGTATATATGTATATAATAAAATATTATAAAGTGAAAATATTAGATGTTTTGTATGTTTGCATGTTATGCTTTCACACTAAAACTGATCTTTAAACCAATGCTATCATTTTAAATTGGTTAAGTTTTGTCCCAAATTGTTTTCTTTTCTTTTTTTATTGACATAATGTTGTATTTCAGTGGTTAAATTTAAAATAACTGCTGTTGTAGAAATAAGCGTTATTAATCGCAATTAAGATGCAATATTTTGATGGTTTGATAAATATTAAGTTATGAAATAGCCTATGTACCAAATGAAAATTAAATTGAAACTTTCTTTAAAAAAAACGAACCTTCAAGATGGGTGTGTTAAAAGAATAATTTGTTGAACTCTAACCTTTTAACTTTAATATCTGCTGAATCTTGTTCTGGATCCCGCTGTGAAGTTCGCTTATATACTTGTCCTGCTCGTGAGGTACAAAGCCAAAATACTTGTTGGGGTGTTCGTACAGTAACATCAACATTTTTATGTCGCAGCCCGGCGAGGGATCGAACTTTACGGTGGCGACCAACCCTTGCTGCAAGGCTTTCGTGAGCTCGGTGCGTGCGACGCACGGCTCGATTATAAACCAAACTGTATGCATGCCCATTCCTTTTCCAGCACTTAAGTATGTTTCTTTCGGAATCAAGTGAAGTTGTAACGCATTTGGCCACGTGTCCCCCTTTATATTTGGCAGCGCAGAAAGGGCAGCTAATATGTCGCAAGAAAAAGCCGGCACGTGAGCCTTGTCATGCCGTTTCCACTCTATTAAGCCTGACCATATTTTGTAGTACAATTTTTCCTGAATGTCCCTCGAAGGCCCTGCGGTCACTGCAACAAAATATATTTATAAAGACTAATGTTCATGTACCTTCCAATGGAATCTATCTATAGGTAGATATATTTCATTGGAAGGTAAACTTGTTGGAACATTAGTCTTTAAGGCACTGGAATTAGAGTTAATGTACAAGTATTATAAAAAGAAAAGAAAAACTCCTTAGCGATGTAAATAGGCGGATGAGACCCTTCCACGGCAAACATGTTGTTTTGCTGTGGAAGGGGTCCGTAAAAAGTAAGTAAAAAAGGTAAGAAAAAACATTTTTTTTTTCATGAGTTTGTAATAAAAGACGTATTGTGGAATGTAATTATTTGATGAGTGAATTGTGAACTTGAGTTGATTACAGGCTTAATTATATTATTAAAACATTGATTATGATGATATACGGTAGTAGATAAAGTACTTAATTAATACAATATTTGGTAGACGTGTTACACTTAAATGACCAGTTTTTTTTTTAAAAAAAAGGTCGACTTTTTTTAAAATTTAAAAGTGATTCTTAAGTAATAATCATGCAATATTAACACTGATTAATATATTTTACCATTTTTGGTTGACATTATTAGGTACATCAATTATAACATTAATTTTCATAATTTTTGGTTGACATTATTAAGTACATCAATTATATTGGAAACATATTTAAAAGAACATCAACACTACGAGATTTGTAATTTTTTTCTGTTTTCTTCAGATATTTTGACAATACATATATTAAAGTTAACTTATTTACTATTCAGTATAGAGAATTCTTACTTGAACACTGTTTCTTTTCTACTGTTTGAGATTTATTATTTAAGAAGAATACAAGGTGCCGCTACAATGGCGACATTCATTTAACACACGGGTAGGTTAGTGGTCAGTAATCATAAAAATTATAACAACATAAAATAATTCGTAATTTGAAATCTACCGCCTGCGCCGCTCGCCGTACAGGAGTCTCTCTCTCTTTCCTTTAATTCTTCTACTTTATCTCTTAATTTCTGTTCCGTGCAATGATCCGTGACCCCAGCAAATGACCCCTGCGCTACTGTTCTTTAAGTACAGGTTGATCCAAGATACAATTTTAGAAAAGTGTAAATAAATTAATAATAACATTTAATGAAATTAAAATATGTTCATAAAACGAAAACGCGAAACCGTATACGTGTGTTAAATTAATGTCGCCATTAAAGCGCCACGCCATATAATATATTCGGATATATTTATTTAAACTGAACTGTGAAATGCAAATATAACTCATTGTCTCTTAGTGTTATGTTGATGATGTTCCCTTTTAACTAATAATAAATTATGAATAAAATAAATAAATTATGACTACAACAGAAGGCTAATTTTCGTACTTTAAAAACGTTCAAATTTGAGCCATAATCTTGTCTCAGTGACACTCAATGTCAAAAAATGTAGGTAAATTATAGATTTTTTTTTTGACACATAGAGACTGAGGTAAGAACGTGAACGTTCTTAAAATACGCGAATGGCACCTCTGACAGCACTACATCTAACATGAATATTAAAGAGATGACTAGAGTATAAAGGATCGGTACATTAGTACAACACATTTATGGAAATTACTCTTAAAAGCTAGACATTATGTAGGTACATAATTTGAATACACTTCAAGTACCTAAGAATACGACATACAGTATATTTCGTAAAAATAAAACATTTGAAAATACGGTGTTAGGTTAGTGCAGAACCTTTAACTAACATTTCAGTTAAATTAGCATTTTTTTTTTTAGTTTGCCTTATTTTTTGCATTTTTTTTTTTTCAATCTGATTAACCTTTGTCTTATTAGGTCGTGAAGTCTGACTATAAAACGGTTCTGATCGAGGGGCACAATGCCGATATACAAGTTTGCGGTGGGCGTGTACATAAGCACTAGCATTTTTATGAAGCAGCCAGGCGCTGGGTTGAACTTCACGCAGCCGATCATTCCACCCGCCAAAGCGCGAGTGAGCAGATCGAGTTCGAGTGACGGCTCCATTTTAAACAACACAGACTGTGAGAACTGTAGAAAGTGGTTTCCTCCGATTCTATCAAGCGCTTCCTTCGGCAACAAAAGCAGTTCTAACAAATGCGGCCAAGCTTTCACGTTCAGGTCTGTTATTGTACTTGTGGCCGCTAATATATCGCAGCACACTACTGACAAGTTGTGACCTGGTTCCCTGTTATGCCGTTTCCACTGTATTGCTCCTGTCCATACTTTGGTCAGCCATGATTTTTTCGGAGGGTCCAGTGGAGGTTCTGCGGTTTCTGCAACAAAAAAAAACGTATTTGTTAAGGCAAATGATCTTCTTTTTATGAATAAACTTAACTCTAGATCTAAACAATATTAATATGTCTATTGTTACTACTATCACGCTTTTAATGAAGTCAATTGGTATTCTTGATCCCGATGAGAATAAAAATAAAATTTATTACTGCTTTTATTTATTTTGTAATCAAAACGTATAATTTTGTTTGGTTTAAAAAAAAAAAAACCAGTCTTTAAAGACTTTGTAAGTGTTAACATTGAAGCGAGTTGGTTAATTTTGATTTTCAGGCAAGTCTACCACTTTGCCGGGTGATTGTTTTTCAATCTGCGCCCAGAGTTTATTGATCAGAGTCTGTTTTTTGGGTATAATTCCAAGGATCAGCGGCTGCATCTTTATTAACAGCATTAGCTTCAATTTGCCGCCAGGTGGGGAAGGGGGAATTTCCACTATTGGTATGACTCCACCTACCCAGAGCTTTTCTAGTTTGTCATATACCTTAGATGGCTCAATTCGGAACTGAAATTCTTGTCTATCACGAATTTGACCTTTATGAATCTTTGAGATCAATCTCATTGTAATCAAGTGCAAAATCAAGGTCTCCGGCCAAACTATGTTTGGGTCTTCGTTTGGCATCGTTACTTTAGTTGCCTCGCAGGATAACCAGAGGTGTTGTAATTCGGGCGAGCACGTAATGCAGCTTGGCGTCGTCCATTTCAGCTGACCGGCCCATTGGCCCGCTACGAGCCGTGTTGGTACACGTGATGGGCCTGCGGTCACTGTGGAAAAAAAAGCATCTTTATGTACGGTCATCTAATAAATACAATTTTTCAATATAACCCGCACTAAGCCCGCGTGGTGGATTACGGCCCACTCCCTCTCACCGAGAGAAGGCCTGTGGCCCAGTTGTGGGAACATTATAGGCTGATTATGCTACGAAAGAAGGAAGGAAAGGCAAACCATAGAGTTTCTTTTTAAATATTTTATTTTCCATGTAGCTTGGTAACGCTATTTAAGAAAATGAAATTCCTTAAATGTAAAATAAGAAATATGATGATATTGTATTAATTAATAACTAGCGAGCCGCCCCTGCTTCGCACGGTTATTACGACATATCAAAACATCGTGATTAGTTAAGAAGATCAATGCGGTCACACAGACCGACAGGACAAGCGCCTTTAATTGATAATATGTATAGATATTCCTCATAAATACGACAGACACGATAAAAGGAGGAAAAATATTATAGAGACTATTCTCTCAGGAATCATATTTAATTAAAAGGCAAGAACTTACATTAAAAATAGATGAAATTTGCTTATCCTATAACCAATTAGATTGTTTATCTAATAAGCTGTTTAAATCCAATTTACTCAATTATTATTTTTTAACTAGTGTAACGCCACGCCACATGCCAGCCTTGTAATCGCCCGCCATGCCAAAGCCAAGCCAGCGAAAGCAGCCATGCCACCGGAAGCAGCCAAGCACAGCCCAAAATAAATAATTACGATTATGGAAGCTTTATTGACCCGGCGCCGCCATCACATTGTGGCGCCACTATTTGCGGTTGCATTGCGCCCCCACCAATCTGGGGAGGGCGATGCCTTTAAATAACCTGGGAGCTCATTTTTGTGATTCAATTCTTATCATACAGTAAGGTAGGACGAAACTCTGTACAAATTAGTACCTAAATAAAATTGATTGGAGACTCGAGACAGTGTTTCTATTTCCTGCCGTTTCACTAGTGATCCTTACTAATACTTTATTTTCAAAATTTCTAATATGAACAATGACTTAGATAACAAACAGCACAACGGACAATTCAACGAAGCGTAGCAAGAGTCCTCTACGAGAATAATAGGTACAGACGCCAGCACATCAAGTTACTACAATCTGTCAAATTTCTTTAATAGATTTTCAACTTTATCGCTAAAGCATTAAGGTTCAAGGTTTATTGGTAAAATACAGTTTCGGCTAGCTTGACCTGCTGCTGACGTCTGTACTATTATTATTCTCGTAGAGGAGTTGCTACGCTTTGTGCTACGTCGTAGCTAATATTGCGCTACGAATGCTACGATCTAGCTGCCTCTTTTTTTTTCATCCAAACCCATAATGTTATTTACAGCATAGCATAACAACTCCTCGTCTATATTTTCTCTAAAGCTTTAATTACTTAACTATGACCATCACACTTACTTAATACAACACACATTCGAACCAAAAAATTATTAAAGAAACTGGTATTTTAATAGACAAAAACTTGAAGAGTCCTTATGGGTGGTTGTGTTGATTCTTGACTCTGATGATGACGTCATCATAAGTGACGATGGAGACCCTGCATCCCTGTGGGGCTTTATTGCAAACCCAGTAGATCCTTCCGCCCAATTTCCGCTTACAATTGTACCTGTGCCCTTTTATCTGAAGAAGCGGAGTGCCTCTATTTGTTTGCATAATTCTAGCACCTGAAAAGCAACAAAAAAGAAAACTCAGAAAAAAACCAAATTATTTATAAACAACCTGCTCAACTCATTGAAATTATGACGGTAACAAATTTGCAGTAGTTATTTTCAAATCTATAGTTCTTAGACCAATTATACAGAAATTAAAGATGGAAAAATAACACCGTTTTAGTAACGTTTATGTTCACGGCTTACTTTAAACTTAACTTTATCTATAGTGCTGATCCTTGCACCCTTGCCAAGGAATTAAGTTTGCTGCACGTTGATGTCATCGTGAGATATCCCTTAGGTCCAAATTACAGACTCTCACTCAAGACTCAACCATTTATCATCATCATAATCATCCACAGCTCGACTTCACCGACTGCTGATCATACTTATAAGCTTCTCTTTTCTTGTGCCAATCTCCGCGCTCCTGTGCCAGCCTCATCCAGGTTCTACCCAACTCAGCATTACTTAAAACGTTAAAAAAAAGTGGTTACAACCAATCAAATGGCTTTAAAATAAAGCCATTTGATTGGTTGAAACCACTTTTTAGTAATACTTGAGTCTAGCTAGAGTAAGATTCCAGCCTTAGGGTCGCGAAGAAAGGTACCTATTCATGTCAATCTCCATTAACACTTCAAGTTCAAACACAACATAATTTTTAGTTTTTTATGTTACCTACTAACCATTTGATATGTTTTTCTGCAATTTCGTAGTTTTTAGCCAACCTATTGAATCCGTTTGACCTTTGCGATAAAATAAACTGGTATTCTGTTTGTTTTTATTGAGGTTACATAAGCTTCAATCCTCTTTCCGATTTTGGAAACGAATACTTAAGCTATGGCCTCAATAACAAGTTATACATAATATTGTAATGTTATACAGTAGTTAATATACTGACTGTTAAATTTGAATAATAAACCTCTTTAATATTTAAATGTGCCTTTTTTGGCGAGCCTTGTTTACCTGCGATGACTCTGCTCTTTTTTCCTGATGCTAAGTAACAACCAACTCGAATATTATATTATTAAATTTAATATCTACCCACTCGTTAGTATGAATATATTCCTATCGGTTTCTTTTTTAATGTTTATCATTTAAACTACGTTGTATACGTAGTTTAAAAATGTAAACGTAATGCTGCACTAAATCTTATATAGATAATTAGATAAATTTATTAGCTGTGTAACTTCTTACTTAATCCTACCTAATAGGTTTTTTCCTAGCTCCTTACTTACGTTTCGTAAATTAGTCATAGTTGTGAAGAAACCAACGCCATCTTATTTGTTTTCGAAAACTTGAACTCAAACGTTCACTGGAAAATAGACAGTAAGGTATGGCCATGCAACTTTACAGGTGAGTGTACCTACATACATACATAAACTCACGCCCTCTTCCCATGGGGGTATGCAGAAATTACAGAACGCCACCTGCTACGATCCTTACATACTCCTTTTGCTTCGTTTACCTTCATACATCAAATAATATGTGTATATATAAGTAGAAATAAAACACATTTCTAACTAAAATAATATATTTTACATCTTTAACACTATAGGCTGATAGAACAAAGATGCTGAAACCAACAGTTATGCATGAAGGTACAGACGCCAGCACATAAAGATACTACAATCTGTCAAATTTCTTTAATAGATTTTTAACTTTATCGCTAAAGCATTAGGTTCAAAGTTGATTGGGAAAATTTGACAGTTTCGGGTAGTTTGATGTGCTGGCGTCTGTACTTACCTACATACTAAAAATATAAAAAGTTTTGCTGATAAGTAAATACGTAAAGAAATATTAATTTCAAAAGATGTATAAAAGACAAAAATTTATAATATTTGGCTAATTTCTAAACTTATCGACAACGTTTAAGTTTACAAGGTTAATATATAGTAAATATAATTTTACTTATGGAAGCAACAATTATCGCACTTTGGGGACGGTTTATTTCAAAGAATAAACAAAACCATGCAACTAGTGTAGACATTACCGTCGTAAAATATGAGACTACTCTGTCTGAAATATAACTATAGTAATAAACAATTACCAGAGTAGACACCAGCACAGCTTGACCAGCGAATTAAAATAATGGTGTGCATGAGCGGCGTTACGCACCGACTGTGCTCCGCACATCTACCTTGTGATTGGATAAAAACAGCCAACACAGTGAAGGAGATGCGCGAAGCACAATTGAACATGTTGGATGCCCTAGCTTGGCTGGCGAAAGGGCCTGGGTACCTCACAATATTCAAATACTTTTATATTTTTTTGCAATTTGCAGATACCACAGAATTATAATCATGATTATTTGACTGGCCACCGTTCAAACGCAACGTACAGCGGTCGAGCTATGCTTCTGTCTGCCCTGAATCTATCTTAATGGTTATGCACACATTTTTGTTTAATCACGACGTCATTGAAGGTAGTGATCGTAGCTCTGCATCCCATGCTGTTCCTACAACAGATCCACAAAGACCTGGCTCCAGAACTGCGGTTGTTCCGATTAAACCTGTACTTCCCCACCTGGATCGCCGGCTTACCATAGCGCGTCTTAGTATATATCAGAACTAAAAAGGTTAAATTAATAGTGTTAGAACTTATACCGAAATTTTTGCCCCGAAACTGTATCTACATCCGGAAAAGTAAAAGGTAACATAGTAGTTTCAAACTGATTTATTACAAACTTGTATCTTATCAGGAGCACCAGCACAATTCATTCTTTAAAAATGTATCATTTAATTTAACTAAGAATGCTTAAACACAAAACAAAAATAATTAGGTTCTTAAATGTAGGTTCATTCTGGCTTTGACTGAATTGATTTCATCATTGAAACTGAGCCTTATTTTAGAAATCTCAAAGATTTGTAAAAAAGAAAAGAAATAGCAATAAATAAAACTGGTGGCATTCCTACATTTAACCATTATTTAGTCTATGTATAAACTACTTCAAGGATGCCACTTCGCAAGATTCGATTTCTTGTTCGAAGTTCGCACGGGTGCAATGGCGACATGTCAAAACTTGTTATAGTCAGGCTCCAAATTGATTGCCTATGTTTTATCGAGTCTTTGATATAAGAGTACCTTTGTACTCTAATTATAATTATGTTACATCCCTATAAATTTTACTGTGTGGACATAAATAATAAAATAAATAAGATTCTTCGGCTGTGTTATATTGCCACCTGCCATGACACTTTATAGTCAATTATATCGCTCCAGAACCAGCCCGCAATGTAGCTGAAGTTTTTCTAAAGCTATGTCCGGTGTAAGAGTCAGCATCTGGTAATTCCAAGTAATGACTATCCGGAGCTTTCTTCAAAAACTTTTCAACTTCATCTACTAACAATATTTTGAACTTCTAGCTATTGAAACCGTCTGAGCGTTTCATTAAAAACTACGTCAGGTTGGAATACGTTTTGATGTCAGCACCATTTTTGATAGAAACAGTGCTTTTTAACATAAAATAAATACACTACAGCGTGCTGGGCTTGTATTTCTGAGCCAGTTCATTCAAGTACGCCAAAAATACATTCTCACTAAATGAGTTGTCATTTTGGCTGTATTTCCACTGGATAAAGTTGTCATACGCCACAAAAAATAGTATTAGGTAAATATTGGGTAATTTTAACTTTTATTATTTCAAGTTAAACAAATATCAACTAACACTAATATATACTATATACAATTATATACAAGTATATAATACGAAAAAATATAGAAAAAGGCAGGAGCTCATTGGGCATCAAAAAATTCGTCCGCATCACTGTCAATGGGATAAGTGCCCAAAAGGCTGGCAGCATTACCACGTTGGATGGCAATGCTGGTGAAGAGTCAACCAACCGAGTAATTTTTCTAAAGCATTAGAACAAGCAACACATCACGCCTCTATTCCTCAAAGGGTTAAATAGAGATGTGTGATCTGTGTGTTTAAATTGCGCAGCCTTATAAAAACATAAAAAATGGATATTTTTTGTATTTACTGGTTACTGTCAGCCTGCATCATCCCATTGCTGGGCAAAGGCCCTCCCCATGACTTCCAGCTCTTTCGATCCAGGGCTAAAGAGGACTACTGGTCGTTTGTTTCGTCCAGCACGTCTCGCCATCTTCTCGGTGTCTGCCGCGATGCCTTCTAGCTGTGTCAGGCTTCACATGTATTTAGGATTTTAGGCACAAATTAATATTAGTTTGGTGACAAAACTTAATAATGAAATATTATGCTTATTTATACCATTTTATTTATCAACACTAATTATACAATTATTTACAAAATGTTGAAGCAAAAAAATAACTGTGATTAAAAAAAACCCACACTAGGTATGAGGTAATAATCATAAAGTAAACCGCCTGTTTAATACGGTGCATTATGAACCTTAAAGCGGTGCAATAAGACCCACTTTGAGACCAAGTGTGTTGAAAACATAAAACTAAAATATGCAATACGCAAAATCTAAGGGATTTTGCGTATTGCATATTTTAGTTTTATGTACACTACTTTTGGTTGCCGATTCCATTGATTTCATAAAATAGTTTTTTTTTTCTGTCGAATTCTATGAATCAAGATAATACATAATAGATATAGGGAGTGAATTACATCTAAGTTCTTCTACGGTTTAAGACATTTATTTCTTAAAAATAATACAATTCACTTATCATGGGAAATACGAGTTAATCTTAATACTTGATACACGAACTTGCGAAGAATGGTAGGTAACGGTAAATAAACTACATAGTAGATGCACAAATATTTTCTCTTACAATGTGTGGGTAACAAGAAAAAGTTAGTGTACCATTACATATCGTTTCTTGATGGCAAGTCAATAGCAATTACACATTGTTAATAATAACAAGCCGTCAATATTTTTAATTTGTTAATTTATACTTTGGTATGTATTTTAAATGACACTAATATTATAAAGGCGAAATTTTGTGTGTGAGTGTGTGTGTGTTTGTATGTTTGTTACTTCATCACGCTCAAACGGCGGGACCAACTTTGATGAAATTTGGTACGGACGTAGCTGACACCCTGGATATACACATAGTATACTATTATCCCGATATTCCCACGGGATCGAAACTTATGCGGGTGAAACCGCGGGGCGCAGCTAGTACGTAATAATTTAATGTAGTAGAAGCAAATGAATAAATCAGGGATTTTTTTACTTCATAAATAGGTGATTGATTTAAAATCCAGAGAAATCTTTCAAGGTGGTGGTGCTTGTTTTTTGTACAGAGTAAAGGACTGGATCTCTTGAATGTATGCTACAAATGATTATGAACATGTTTATAATGAACAATAGTCTCGTCCACAGTAGTGACGGATGCTTTACAAGCCACATTGTTCCCATAGCGTCTGCTACTTCGCATGCAGAACCACGTAGCTTTGGTTCCTCGACATCTATTGTTCTTATAGTAACGATAATTGCCTATAAACAAAATCGGTCGACCTGTCTTTGTATGCGAAAACAGGATGTCTGCAAAAAGAGATGGAATCTTGTATTCAGCAGATAGGTAATGCTTAAAGTATGAAAGGTAACATTCAGAATATATTATTACTAAACTCTAATTTATTTTTCTCTTATATTTTTGTCTTATATGGTTATGGGATCCCTTGACCCAGTAGAAACCGTTCTCGTATGTGATGATGGTAGCCTTGCAGCCACTGCACCTGGCTCTACTGCAGCACCACCACCCAATGTGACCATTACTTTTGATGAGATAGAACCGACGATCCCCAAGCAAGATGACCGGCCTGCCGGAGCGAGACGTCGTAAAAACCACTGCAATTAAGAATGGGATTACTTATACTTACTAAACAAATGTGTATTCTTAAGTAGACAAGTAAAGATTAGGGTATAAAATGCTACTGATGCCGCTATCAACGTGGCCTACTGGGTTTTATTTATTTATATATTTCTAAAACACTTAGCCTATTTTACATTTGATTTTTACGACACAACGAAAACCTCTCACAGTTTATCTGTGTGCTGGCGACCCGTTCATTAAACTTTTACAAAACTATATAAAAAAGAGAACAACGAAGAAGAGTACAATCGACATGAAAACAAGAAGAAGAAGGGTATGAAAGGTAAAATTCAGAATGCATTATTGCTAAGGCATGATTTGTTTTTCACTTTTATGATTATGGGGTCCTTTGACCCTGTAAAAGCCGTTGACGTATGTTATGATGTTAGCTCTGCAGCCAGTGCTCCTGGCACTACTGCAGCACCACCACCCAATGCGACCATTGCTTTCGATGAGAATGAACCGATGGTCCCCAAGCAAGATGACCGGCCTTCCGGAGCGGGACGTCGTAAAAACCACTGTAATTAAGAATGGGATTATTAACCAACCTATTTTACTTTTGTTAATAATTAATTTACTTATATAATTTTTACAATATGTAACACAACTAACCGTTTACACTAGATCTATATTGACTATATAAATAAATACAAAAACAAAAGGACACGTGGCGTCAAAGTACTCGCCGCATGGCTGTCATCCGGAAACGAACCCAGAAGACTGGCAGCTCAATAACCAAATGTGTATTTTAAGTAGATAGGTAAAGATTAGGGTTTGAAAGGTAAAATTAAGAATGCATTATTAATAAATTCTTATTTAGTTTTCTCTTATATGATTATGGGATCCTTTGACCCTATAGATAACGTTGTCGTATGTGGAGATGGTAGCCTTGCAGCCACTGCTCCTGGCTCTACTACAGCTCCACCACCCAATGTGCCCTCCAATGTTACTTCTGGTAAGATTAAACCGATGCTCTCCAAGCAAGATGACAGGCTTACCGAACCGGGATTTCGTAAAAATCACTGTAATAAAGAATGGGATTACTTACTGACCAAACTAAGGTTAGTAAAGGACATCATTCACCGTTCATACATTTTTGGGCTAAATGTGAAAGTCAAAGAAAAACACATTACATATGTACATACATTTTCTTATTAATTTTTTTTTTTTTTTGACTACGCGTCCAAACCTGTAGGGTCATTCTCCATTAAGTTACACGAGTTCAAAAAAATAATTTCTCATACTTATTTGAGACAGGCTAAGAGAAGTCTGAGGCCATGTGTTTTTATGGTCCTCGGGACGCGCCACCGTCGGGTTCACAGATAACGGCGGGAGGGGTTCACATCGGCGTCGAGCTGACGATGAAGTACCTGGGACTCGTCCTCGACAGCTGGTGGAACTTCGTGGAGCACTTCCGACGTTTGGCTCCCAGACTGGAGCGGGCCGGGGCTGCCTTGAGGCGGCTCCTGCCCAATCTAAGGGGACCAAACGTCTCCTGCCGGAGGCTCTATGCGGGAGTCGTGCGGTCCATGGCCCTTTACGGGGCACCGGTATGGGCGCGTTCCCTGAGGCGGCAACTAGCCCGCCGGTTCAACGCGTCCCAAAGGGTCATGGCTGTCCAGCTGATCCGAGGATACCGCACGGTCTCCGCTGAGGCGGCGAGCTTCCTTGCCGGATTGCCGCCATAGGATCTGGAGGCCAAAGTCCTCGCTCACATATGGGAGTGGCGAGAGGAGGCGTAACTCCGCTGCCGCGAGAAATCACACAACGGACAGAGCTCCTGCGGGATCTAATAGCAGCATGGAGAGTGCGATTGTCGCAACCCAGTGCTGGGCACCACGCCACAATAGCTGCGATAAGTCCCCTCTTTGAGGAGTGGCTAAAGAGCCGCCACGGCGCCCTCACCTTCCGCGCGACGGTCCTTACCGGACACAGTTGTTTCGGGAGGTTCCTGTTCAGGATAAAGCGGGAAGTAACGCCAGGGTGTCACCACTGTGCGGATCGCCCGGAGGACACGGTGGAGCATACGGTGGAGGTCTGTCCGACTTGGGCGGGGCACCGCCGTGTCCTCGTGGCGGCCATCGGCGGCGGCGATCTCTCGCGTCCGGCCCTGGTCCAGGCCATGGTACGGAGCGAGAGTGCATGGCAGGCCGTCACCTCCTTCTGCGAAGCAGTAATGCTCGCGAAGGAGGAGGCGGAGCGCGTGAGGGAAAGGCAATCTCTGCGCCCTCACGCCCCTAGCCGCCGCAGCAGACGCCCTGGACGGGAGTCAACAGCCGACTCCCGGCCACCGTAGGCGCGGGCTTGCGGGCGGCGAGCAATGGGCAGCTCCCCGCCCCGTAAGGACCAGGCCCGGGTCCACGGCGCGTTGTGTTCCACGCGCGCCTCAAAGAGATGTCAGCACGAAGTGACGGGGTCCGCTAGGGCCGATGCCGCCAGGGCCGTGGGTTGTTCGAAAGAGATACCGTGGCCTCTGGCATAGGTAACTGAAGTAACACGGGTGGGTTTAGTCAGTAAAAGTCTGACACGCCCTTCCGCTCAGTCCAGAGCGGGAGAGGTCATTTGATGATTTCCAACCCAAAAATTGAAATTGAAATTGAAAATTGAAAATTTGCGCCAAATACGAAATAGGAGGTTGCAGTAACTGTTACATAATCAATATAAATTGTCAATCGTGTAATTATCGGTTATTGCCTTCAAGTAGACACGAATTTTAGACGTTCCAGCAAAAACATATTTTTTCAAAACTATCACGACCGATAAGCAATCCATTCATCACAGTTCACAACATGAAGCAAGTTGGCAACGCGTTGAACTAGCGGTATTTTAGTATTTACCTAATTTTGCCCGCCCTTTTTATCGTAGGAGCGGGTCCTACGATAAAAAGGGCGGGCGACGACCACGTTGCGAAATCGCTCGCCTACGTGCACGTATGCGCATTCTTTTCCTTAATGACATGCTCTTAATTTTCTTTTATAACACGTTGGATTAGATATTTTAATTTAGCGCACCTATTCAATTTCGTGTGTTACTTGTGCGGAGAATAGGCCCTCAGTTTAACAGTCAAAAATGACAACTGTGATGTTTACTGGCAAAAAAATCTATTTAGTACTATATATATCTATAATTCTATTACTGTTATTCTTTTAAACATACAAATTACAGAATTTTCAAACTCGTAATATAGCGCAGGGAATGACCCTACAGATTTGGTCCCATAGTGAAAAGTGAAGAGAACTCTTTTGCCCAAAATGAATGATCTCCTTTCTTGTATGAAAACAAAATTTTAAAGTAAAATATCTACTTTTATTTAATGACAAGAACTTACATTTACCTTAATAGGTTATCTTAATACTTGCTATTTATTTCACCTTAATTATAACAATAAGATAATAGATCATTTAAAATAACAATTCGATTAAAAAAAAAACAATGCTACCACATTTTAATGCATCCATCTCTCATTACTTCCGACATAATCTCTAAGATCAAGAAATAATCCTACTGAATGACTATTTCATGAAATCTTGACATTTTAGGATTATGCTAACTTAACAAGTTGTATTACTGATTCTAATGATTATAATTCTGTAAATACATATTTGTTATGGCCGCGAATCATATTTTAATGAACGTACAACTTAGAACTGACCAGCAAATTGCAAAAAACGTAAGAAAATTTGAATTTCGCGGGCTACCTTGGAGCATCCACCTTAAAATAACTTATCTACTTAGTTGCAGTTGCCTCTGTCGTCGACGCGTGTCACTCGTGTGTATGCACACTTAACATGATCATCCAAAAATAAAGAACTGGGTGCTACGAGCCACAAGTAGATCACTAGGTACTCATAAGTTATGATTATGCATATTCTTAACATGTATGATAGTTCCATCCGCTACGATGAGGGATGCTCGACAGCCAACGCTTCTCTTGCTGCAGAACCACGCTGCTTTGATTCCTCTGCTCCTGTTGTTCCTGTAGTAGCGAAAGTTGCCTATATCCAACACTGGATTACCGTTTCTCGAGCGCGCAAACCTTGGCTCCAGATCTTTCAAAGACATTAAACCTGAAAAGAAATTTGATAGTGTTTGTAAGTGTTTTCATTGAAATTCAGGATTTACAAATTGTTAAACGATGTCGAGACAACAATACGACAGTAAACAAAAATACTGGTAGTATTTATGCTTATGGATGGGTGACCATTTTTACATACTGAGACCCCGCCGTGTTTCGAAAAGCACGTAAAGCAGTTGGTCGCGGCTGTCAGTCGCGGATGTTTGACAGTCGTTACGAGTAGTCAGAAGCTCGAAAGTCTGACATGCAGTCTTACCAAGGGGTATCGTATTCCCCAGTAACTGGGTTGTGGACGTCAGGTAGGCAGTCGCTCCATGTAAAATACTGGAATTCAGCTGCATCCGGTTAGACTGTAAGCCGCCCCAACATAATTGGGAAAAGACTAGGCAGATGATGACTGGCAGTACTTATGCATAAGAGTATCTTGGAACTATGAAATAAATCCTAGCATAGAAGAAATTTGAAAAAAACAAACTAAATATTTAGTGATTTTGCCAATCTTTGACTAGCTAAAGTAACTAACATGTTGTAAATATTTGGTTGAATTTTCGTATGCAGGCTGGTAACGGCATTAGATGTACGTGGTTAAATTTATTGTCGTCTCCACCTTGTTCACAAAGATATTTTACCTCTTTTCAGAGTCACTAAACCGACATCGGTGGCATTTGTGGTGCAATAATAAATAATGTTTTTTTGTTTTCTTATAACAATTTTATCTAATACTGCATTAACATTAACTGTACAAATAGTTTTTGAACAATGAGCTACACAGCTGCTTTACCACGCGTAAAAAAGCTGATATTGTTAGCGTGCAATACATAATTAACACATAATTATTTGACTAACAATATAATAACTGCCTGTAACGTATACACAATATTTACGAAAACTATTTCTATGAAACATAATACAGGGTGGCAGAGATATCGACATGCAACCGGTTAGATTCAGTACATAACACTGAAACACTGACTGACTGAAAAAATTTGCTCTTCTACTTATACGTTTTGACCGCGGAGGTATTGCATATTTCTATAAAATCGTAGATCTCTTTTTAGGGTTCCGTAGCCAAATGGCAACGGAACCCTTATGGATTCGTCATGTCTGTCTGTCTGTCTGTCTGTCTGTCCGTCCGTATGTCACAGCCGCTTTTTTCCGAAACTATAAGAGCTATACCTGTTGAAACTTGGTAAGTAGATGTATTCTGTGAACCGCATTAAGATTTTCACACAAAAATAGAAAAAAAACAATAAATTTTGGGGGTCCCCATACTTAGAACTGAAACTCAAATTTTTTTTTTTTTCATCAAACCCATACCTGTGGGGTATCTATGGATAGGTCTTCAAAAATGATATTGAGGTTTCTAATATCATTTTTTTCTAAACTGAATAGTTTGCGCGAGAGACACTTCCAAAGTGGTAAAATGTGTGTCCCCCCCCCTGTAACTTCTAAAATAAGAGAATGATAAAACTAAAAAAAATATATGATGTACATTACCATATAAACTTCCACCGAAAATTGGTTTGAACGAGATCTAGTGAGTAGTTTTTTTTTAATACGTCATAAATCGTAACGTAACGGAACCCTTCATGGGCGAGTCCGACTCGCACTTGGCCGGTTTTTTTATAACCGACGAAAAATGTTTACGCTAGGGAGTTTAGAAGAAAGTGCTGAATTCATGTTTACAGTTCGCGCGTCGATGTTCCTGCCACCCCGTATATGTCCCATGATCCCATCAGATCAAAATTTGAAAGGTTAACAATGATTTCAGACTTTCTGTATTTGAACTAGTGATTGTGGTTTCCTTTGCACTTGATGATGACGTTATCATAAGTGGTGATGGTAGCCTTGCAGCCACTACTCCTGGCCCTGCTACACGTCCACCAACCATTGAGACCTCGACACCTATTGTTCCTGTTAAACCTGTAGACCCCTATTATGATGACGGGCCTGCCGCAACGAGATGTCGAGAAAATTGCTGTAACGGAAAGAAAATCAGATTCTAAAAATGGCAAAGGATTACTGGCTATATTTTTGTGGTAGTATTTATTTTCTTCGTAGATAAAGGAGGTTTGTGAGGTTGTTGTGTTATGTAGGTCTGTAGGTTTGGCAAGGTATATTTTGTGATCAATATGAATGAGTTTATCAAGAACGGCTTAGGTAAATCTAGCCGTTCTTCTAATGGTAAAGTGAGAATCTATGACGACTTACCTTAGTGACATGTTTTAAGATTTTAGGATCTTTTCTTATATAAGTATAGTAAACCCTTTAATAATACAAGTTATGCAGTATTCGTATTTTTAGTTTAAGAGAATAAGTTATTGGCGCCGATTCCCTTGTTCACAAACTAAACTAAGTTAGTGCATCTTTTTCATTCTATTTCATTAAGAAAAGGACAGATGATAAATATTAGTTTAGTCCTGTCAAATTAAGATACCTACTCCATAGACAGTTTAGACGTGATTAAAAAAATGGCATCTAATAATACGTCAATTTACGTCAGGCGCTGACTTATTTATAAAGTTTATTTAGGTTCAAGTACGTACTCCTTGTGGTTTAACCCGTTCACTCGTTCTCATGGTTGTGTTCGTCAAATAGCTCATCGACACGAGATCCTAATGTGAAAAGCTTTGCAGTATAGCCATTAATAACACAGTGCCAAATCATCAACTCGTTTGGTTGGGGTTTGGTATGTGTGGTCATGTGGCGTACTGTAGTCCTGTGAATACTAACATTTTTACATTTTTTATTTGGTTAGTCACACTAGCTGCTAATGAGCTGATGCATGTGTATCAAATAGTTTGAAGATATTTAATATGTCCAGTCGATTCTTATAGCAGTTCAGTGTGGGAGCCGTCACAATACACACATCCCCACAGCTTTAGGGAATGCCCACGCAAATGTTTGTTGGCCTGTGTAAAGGACTTGAAGGCTAGGCATTTCGTAGTGTTCTGTAAGGACTTTCATTTCATTTCATTTATTCAAACAATAAAGACTTTTTTACGTCAAACATGAATGACGCTAGAAAATTATGGGCTGCCGGCGTACCACATGGCGTGAGTTTTAATGATTAGAAAGAGGAACCTAAGACAAAAGACGACTTTCAGGACAGCATAGTTAGGGACTGTTTTTTTTTTTTTGAACAAATTCAATGCTAAAATTTAATTCTACAACGATTTACAACAAATAAAACATGATATTTATAAACAATATTAATTTCATCATTGTCTATGTCAAAATTGATAAGTTTATTAATTAATTATAATATTTAAAAGGTATGCAACACAGTCGATTTTTTTTTTCAAAATATTTCAAGAAGTCTAGTGGTCCACTTCGAAAAATCCATTTCTTCAATACTCATCTTCTGCTAAAGATGGATGATTATGTTCGTTTATTAATTTCACTATGATGTTATCAATGGTGACGAGACTTCCTCGACAGCGATTACTGGTCCACTTGCAGCATCGCCATTGCTTCCTACTACTGAACTCGTCAACATTCTGAGCACGATGCGGCTTGTACCAATTGTACCGATATTTGTTGTACAGGATCACTGGTTTGCCGAATCTAGATGTTGAAAACCTTGCAGCTGTAAAGAAGTCGAAATTCAGAAAAAAAAATTGCATAAAAATTAAATTAATTAATTAAAGCAACATAAAAACAAAAATAAAACTGGTTACACTCTTCATACCAACGTGCAAATTAAAGAAACATTTTGATTTTTTAATTCACGTTTAATTAAAAAAATTCAAAGGTCACACATAAAAATGATTATATTCAGCTGAATTCGGTTAGAATGGAAGCCGACCCCAACATAGTTGAGAAAAAGCTAGGCAGATGGTGACATAAAAATGATAAATATGTATATCGGTTGGTGGTAAGGAATATACATATGTATGACCATTTTAATACTTCTTATGATTAGTATTATCACAGTTAAGCCATTAAACACTATCTTATTTCATTTCAATTCGATAAACCCAAATTAGCCATTCCTTTCTTCTGTCTTGTCATGGTTATGATCGTGCATGAATTGGACTATGACGTCATCGACGGTGACGAGACCTCCTTCCTCTACTGGTCCACTTGCAGCACCGCCATTGCTTCTTACTACTCAACTGGTGAACGTCATGCGAACGAGGCAGCTTGTGCCAGTTGTACCGATAGTTGTTGAACAGGATCACTGGCTTACCCCACCTTGATGTTGAGAACACTGCAGCTGTAAAAAAGTCAAAATTCAAATCTATTCACTTCACAAAAAATATATTCAAAGTGAATAATTAAATTAAAAATTAAATAAATAAATTCAAGTAAAAAATAAATAAATATATTCAAGTAAAAAAAGATCACTGGCTTGCCGCAGCTATAGATGCTGAAAACACCGCAGCTGAAATCAAATTAAAATTCAGATCTTAACAAACCATAAAAACATTTTTCAAGGTGAATAATTAAACTGAAAATGAAATAAATTAATTAAAGCAACATAAATGAAACTGGTTACAATATTCATACTACCACATGCATGAAGAAATATTTTGAATGGCAGATATGTAAACTCTCGTTTAATTAATGTATTAAAGATGACACATTTAAACATGATAAATAGAAAGCTAACTAGTACAGAAAGCGTATGAACATTTTATGACTGGATACTTCTTATAATTGGTTTACTCACAATAAATAAACGACTACACCGACCCCTAAAGAACTACCCGAGGGTGAGTCTCTATTTATACATTTTAAAAGAAAAAGTCATATTACACTTCTTCTTCTTAGCTTGTCGATAGCAATCTAAATGGAAAATTTAAAATAAATATATACATAAATCAATCTAAATTGGCACCATCACCAGCGTCCATCAGTTCCTGTAAGGTGCAGCTGACAGGACACGAAGGGCACGACATTAAGTGTCCCATCGTTTGTGGAACAACACCACATTTACACTCCAAGGCAGAGATTACACTTTTGAAGAATAAATATACACTTCAAGGAGCGGTAATGGCTAGGAAAATGTTGTTTTAATGCTGACGCACAATAAGGCGGCACCATCGCAATGCAAATCATCTTACATCACTTTCATCCATATTGACATTTATTACACTTGTTCACACTACATAGGGTCGCACAGCTTTTTTTATTGAAATGTGATGTGGCTATAATATACACCGTGTTCTTCACGTTATCCATAAACTTTGGTAAACGCTTCTATAGCTTTTACAAAACAAATCTAACACAGGAAGTAGTACTTAAAAAGACTTCGTTATAAAGATATTTATATATGTTATGTTATTTATATATGTATGGTCCTCTCAATCTGTGTGGTTCTTTCCTCAAAAGACCATCTCAGGCATCGACCTACATGGTCTTCATATGATCTGACCAAGATTATGTCTAAACTTTAAAAGAGACTGTGACGTCTGAGTTTGTTTCGGCCTTTCTTCTCAGGCTATTCAGATAGGAAACGCCGACCTCATCTAGTTTTAAAATATGATTGACGTGTAAAAGTGTTTGTACAAACCTACTTACAAAATAAAATCATTTATCATTATAATTTCATTTAGTGAAATTTAATGGAGCTATGCAGTAAGAAAGAGTCTTAATTTGGCCTATGTTGCCGCTTAGTGCAATTAAAATGATAAATCTATCAAATGCTTCGGATAAAGAGATAAAGAGGCATGCGTATCGGGTGATTTTCGTGAAGGTATTTAGTTTGTATGAAAATTAACAAAAAATAAGAATTCAATAATGTGTCCATAATGAAAAATGCTTATTTCTATGGTCTTAACATCTGGTCGAAGTTTATGTATATCGTCCGGTACACGGTGTATAGTCCTCCAGACCGTATTTCGATCACGGAGGCCAATCTTAACAGAGACTAGCCTTTCTGCGCGGAAGATATTACAGTGCATAAGTGCGGCTATAATAGGAACTTGGTGAAAGAGATACAAGACCATTGTTTAACGATGATTGTGCACGTTTCTAAGCTTGATCACATTTTGACGTAGCGTCGTGGCCGTAGCACTGCAATCCGATAATGTTTTTTTGATACAGACCCACTGCAATTTGGGGCCTTTGTTCCCCCGGCGAGTGAACCTATGTCTACCGATCATCATAAAAGGCTTCCCGTACTTGGTTGTACCAAATCTTATGTTGTCATCGTCGTCGACTGAAAAAGAGGAAATGTTTAATACCTGGGTTAAACTAGTAATTTCTACTACTTAACTAATTAAATGAAATAAAACATCCATGTTGATAAGAAAGTAAAATCTGTAATATCTGAAATTAATCAAATCAAAATACTGTCAGTTATCAGTACATTGTATGTCCCTTAATTGCTACATTGCAAACAGATTGATTGTGTTTGGATTCACAATGATCTTAATGAAAAGATTGCAGCATCCTCACAACAGGCAAAACAGTTATTTTCTTGTGAAACTACAAACATGTAGGTGTCTTTAAACCAAAAATTAAACCAACACTTGAATCATGTCATACAAAATGAGCTATAAAAAATCTTGAAAAAATGAGTTCCATTAACTGAAAAACTTGAGCTTGATAAAATCAATGCGTGTGTTCATTCCTGATCTTGATAACTTGTTGTTCTAGCGTAGTAATTGTCACCCTGCACTTCTTCGCCTGCCATTTTGAACAGACCCAATGAACTAAGGGTCCTTTTGAAGAAGTCCGTTTATAGTAGCGATGTTGGCCGATTTGTATCACAGGTTTGCCAAATTTAGATTTTGTGAGTATTGGTACTGGAAAAATAAACTATAAATGTAACGTTATGCGTTTCCACTGAGGAGGAGACGAGCGGAGAGGAAACGGGCTGATATCGGCCAATCACAGATGAGACAAAAGACGCCATGTGGATGTCAAAGGTCACACCTTTGACATCCACATGGCGTCTTTACATAAATACATAAAGAGTTGCAGACTAGCTGCAGTGTTTACTTAAAAACCACTGCTAATGGTCGTAATAAATAGGCGGTTATCACATCACACTGCACCGGAATCCACTCCGGTGTGCGGTGCTGCGGTTTTAAACTTTGACCGTAGACAGCATAGGGATGCGGTGTCAGTGTGTTATACCCTGCGGTTTCTGTATACAAATCATTAATCAAGATTCTACAGTCAAAGTTAAAAACACTTAGAGCACTGATTTCAACAGCACTTGCCCGAAGCGCACCTGAGCACTTCCACTAACCGCACTGAAACAAAATTTTGTAACGTGCGGTTCGGGTGCAGTAAGGAAACCGCCATAAATTGACTTCAGACAACTGAACTTTTTTTGTTTGTTTGATGTTAGTGACGGGGATGTCCACATAAACAATAAAACATGTGTCAAGACATTTTGATGACTGTAAATAAATAAAAAAAATAAAATCATCAAATACGAATTATATTTCTATTAAAATCACAATTTGTACGACCAAAGAAACGATGGATGGGCTATTGAAAGATGATGTGACTAGAAAGGGGGTCATCGAAATGACGACTAATAGAGAATTATGGAAGAAAAAGAAATTTCCGCCGAACCCAAATAAATTGGGATAAGGGCAAGAGAATGGTGATGATGATGATGATTAAAATCACGATTTACTAGGCGAGAGGTAGCCCCAGAATTATCACCAGCTCTGTCTTCATGCTCGCCTAGTTATGGTTGTGCTGTTGTCTGGCGTCAATGATGGTGTTGTCCACGGTGGTGACAAGCGCTCGACATTTGTTAGAACTCCATTTGACGCACCGCCATTGCTGCTTAGAACTTGACTGCTTAGGCATATAATACGGCACATACAAGTTGTACCGGTGGTTGTTAAACAGCATAGCTGGCCTTCCACACTTCGAAATTGTGGGTATTACAGCTGAAATATTTGAGCTCATTTAATATAGGATTCTAAATCACATAACATGTTAACGCACAGGTTTAGATATTTCTCCCGCTAAAAGTAAAATTTGTTTGTTTAAAAGAGGTTTCTGGGTAGTCTTACCAGGGGGTATCGTATTACCCAGTAACTGGATTGTGGAGGTCAGATAGACAGTCGCTCCATGTCAAATACTGGTATTCAGCTGCAGCCGGTAAGACTGGAAGCCGACCGATACCAATAGTAGTAGTAGAGAAAAGGCCCTTTTCTCAACTAGGTCGCGATACTTGAGAAAAGGCTAACCAGATGATGAGAAGAGGTTTCTGGGAAGTACTAAGGATTGTGGCTAGATATATAGCTACATTCATCATGCAGATTAAAGCTCTGCAGCCCTAGCTCCACGTATAACACCGCCACCTCCACCAAAAGTGGTATCTGGTGTACCGGTGATAGAAATTGCCTCTACAATAGGCAATTTCTAACTGAAATAAATAAAGTAAGTAAAGAAAAAAATCGTGATGACATTACTGTGACATTGCACACAATTATAATCAAGTATACATTGCTAGTTATTTTTTGTTTTATTTGAACATAATGTAAACGAAATTTTTTAGATGTTAGCTACAAACAAAATTAACCGACCGGATCACTTTTCCGTTGAACGTACTAAAGATATAAGCCGGACAATTATGGCTCGCCACTTGCGAACAGCGCCACTGCCTCTGTGGACTTTTATACTTTCTAAAGCTGTTGGTGATGCTGTTACGATGCTCTCCAATCTGAATCGCTGGATTCCCTCGCTGTGACTTTAAATATTTTGGAACTGAAAATGTGTAGAATACATGAAAATATATATATTTATTTCATTTAAAAAAAAAAAACTGACAGTACCTACCTAACCAGTTGCAGGAGTTAAAAAAAAAACTTAGTCAATTTCTGTAAATTATTTATTACAATAACAATGATCTGCCTTCAAAATATTAGACTACTTAGGTACTCAGTGCATTAACATTATAACAGCTTAACCGATATATCCGCACATTATTTTTTTTTAATTTAAAGAGTAATTTATCACATCCTTTCGTTTTAATTTATTTATCTCTAAAATTAAGAACATAGCCAATATAGAAATATTGTATTATATCTATGATAGCCGCCATAGAAATATAAAAATGATATCTATGATAGCCACCATCACGCAGTCTTCTCACAAAACCGCAAACATCTATAAAGGCTGCCATAGCTCTGGGCATAATCCTTTACTCGTCAGCAGTCATCAGACGATAAGTCCCTTTTGACACATACAGGCTGCCCATTGGACACCCGGCCTTGATAAGGACTAAGGATCCCAGTAGACAATTACCTTACTACCAAAGTTGTTTAGCCTAAACACTGTTCAACACGAGACTTATGTATAGAATTTGACGTATACCGACAACACGCGTCGAACACGTTGTTGTCAGACCCCTAATGCCTGATGACGTTGATTACGGCAAGACTTTTAGACACTTCATCTTATGGATGAGTATGTCCTTTCCCAGAAGTTCTAATGATAACGTTATCGTAAGTAGTGATGGTCGCTCGGCAGTTGTGCATTGAGGACCACTTCACACATATCCACAGGGCACGCATACCTTTGCTGCTACTGTGCCTGTTGAACCTGTGGTGGCCCAGGTTCAGAACTGGCTTGCCGCAACGAGATTCGGAATACCATACGCCTGGAATGGTATGATTTTGTTAGAAGCTAGTAAGAAGTTTGTCGACTGTAGAAAACTCTCATAGTTTTGTCGCTTCTGACTTATTTCAGCTAAGTTCTTCAGTGGGATTCCTAAGTTCTTTAGTCAGATACTTATGTATATCATTGAGACCAAACTAATGTATTTTAGAACCTCTCAATTTAATCATACTAATAATCGACAACAAACATTATAAAGTGATAAAATGAAGTGAGCTGGGAAAGCACGGTAGGCCATTGTTCCCGGCTGTCATTCGTGGATTTTTGGCAGTCGTTACGTGTCGGCAGAAGCCCGAAAGTCTTACAACCAGTCTTACAAAGGGGTATCGTATTACTACCCAGTAACTGGATTATGGAGGTCAGATAGATACTCGTGAACAGCTCGCTTCTGCAAAACAAAGATAGTCTGAATATCAGCGGCATTTCCCCACAATAGAATACCGTGCGACATTACACTATGAAAATAGCTAAAGTACACTAAACAGGCCTCTATATCAGTTAAATTACGAATGTTTCTAACAGTGTATGCTGCGGAACTTAGCTTTTTTATCTATATGGGGTCCACATATGAGGCTGATACTGAGGCTTAGCATCCAAACTTATGCCCAAGAATACTGTGCTGTGGTAGAAGATGGACATCAGTATCCGAGGACTGAGTTAGATGGCCTGAGAATTGAGAGGCCTCAGTCTATCAGTGCACTGCTATACGCCGATGATAATGTCCTTCCTACATGGATTCTAATGATTATGTTGATCAATGAACTGAACGACCTCGTTGTTATAAGTCTTGATAATGGATGGGCAACCTTGTCCCTTCTTGAGACAAAGCCAGAGTCCTTTAGGCCCAGTTCTGTAGCAGTTGTGTTGGTAGTAGCGATAGGGGCCCCTTTGTAACATCGGCGTCCCATGTCTGGATACTGTCCGTACTATCTCTGTAACGAGGATTTTCGTTAAAATTATTTAGGTAATAGACACAACAACAGTGCAATACAGTTTAAATAATGATGGTGAGCTTATTACTTATTACCTGCAATGTGACAGTCTTGGTGATATTGCCTAGGATTCTTGTAACTATGGCGCGTCGCTCACTGGTAAGTCGAGGCGGGGTCGCGGCTATGCTTCCTTCACACATTCCAATTCATTTAACATGTCGTCGTCAGAAGATAAAGACGTACTTGCTTTCATACAAGTTATTAATTTAAATAGGAGAAGATATTAACTGTTTAAATACATCTTCGCCCGAAAGGAAATGACAAAATTGCGGTGGAGTCGCGTCGCGGTCGGGCACAGCACCCCGGTCGCACCCCCACCTCGACTCCGCGCCCGCGCCGCCTCGTCCGAGCCGCGACTCTAGTATTTATGAGCACACCGCCATGCCATTTATTCCTAAAGAAAACATAGATGCGGCGCGATTGACGCAGCCTTGACTCAAGCTCGTGTGGGCGATCGCCTTACGCTAAAACACCTTTCGGCTTTGATCTTTACACATAAGGATATTTAATAAACTACCAAAATCGTAAAGAGAACTGCCAATCAATCGATTTAAAACAGCGTTATTCAAATAGCTTATAGAAACATCATTTCAATCTGTGAATGGGTATTTAGACTTAAAAATTCGCACTGACATCGTACTACGAGTATTATAATTAAACACTTGACATTTTAAACTTAATAACTATGATTTAAGTAGCTACCAATTTTATTGGTATCATTTATTTAATTAATGTAATCATTAATTTTGCATGCTAGTTTTAGCGAATTGTATTAGAGTGTTTAAAAAAACCGACCAGCTGTAATGTATGTAATTCTTAAAATAAATTTCATTTCATTTACTTGATTTAATTTGCGTGAACTCGCAGTTAAAGTACATCACTTCGCTATAATGTTTTCAATTTTATATTTAAACAATATTAATTTCGCTATCAATTTTATTAATAACATCTTTACAATATAATATATTATCTACAACAAATATACATTAGTCAGGTATACTTAGATATCTAAATAATTTAACAAATAAAGTTTACTAAAAATAACTTTTGACCATATTCGATTTTTGTCCATAGCTGCTCCTAACCCCAAAACAAAAAAAAAAAGATTAGTTTTAAGGACACGTCGTCGTGGTTACAAAAGTTGTTAATAAATCACGACATGTCCTTAAATAAGAGGTAATAGGTATACAAATTCCTCTTTTATAAAGGTACATATTCAATAGCTACCTATATAGATATGTATAATCAAATAAAAAATATACTATAATACAAACAACATTTAGTTACAATATATACATACAGTAAGCTTGCAATATGGTAACTCGATTCAAAGAACTAGTACTAGTACTAGAAACTATTCTGTCGTATAGACAACCTAGAGTCCAGTTCCTACGTGGTGACATGCCAGCCTGCTCTGAAAAAATCTCACCGTGAAAACTTAGGTGAAGTGAAAAAGAAAAGAAAAACGGAAATTTATTTATTGGGACTCACACAAACTAAAGTAAACACAATCATATACTTTTACCCGGAATAACATGATGTTTTATTTCATAGCAGTGAGTGCTGACACAAACAGCTGATGTGCACCGTTATCCGTCTGTGACGTCACTGAGCTGAGTGGGCTGTCAATCCCTAGAATCAGGTGGAATGACACTTCATGTCAAGCTTACTTCACCTAAGTTTTCACGGTGAGATTTTTACAGAATAGATAGACTGTTGTCAGGATCACATTTAACTGTACGAGATAACTCTCATATCGGTTACAAAAACATACACGTTAGTCATTTTACCTCTACTGGGCAAATTGGTTTAGATATTTCTCTAAGTATTTTATTCTATATTGTAAACAAATAAAATATTATCACATTATAAACAGGTAGGCAATAGTCCTAGTAAAAAAAACCTAGTCCTGGTCCTAGTAAATTATTGTAAATTTACAATAATTTAGGTACTTAAATCTGAATTAACACGAAAAAAATAATTACATTGCACAACAAACAATAGGTACTAATAACAGAAATACGAAATTAATCAACTAAATTCCACTAAACATACTATAATAAAAATCAGATAGCAATTACAAATCTTCCATATATACACTAGTTTAAAAGGAAATTGTCGAGTTTTATTTAAAAGAACTTGTGCGGACCGCGCTTTAAACATCTATAGGCAACCTGTTAAATAATTTTACAGCTTGGTAACATATACTTAAATAACAGTCTAACTCCCATCTTTTCTACCAAAAACCAAGTTTCTACGCTTTTATGTCATATCTTAGGAGTTATAATAGGTATAATCAGTAGCATTTCGCTGACGCTTATGGTTATGCTCACCATTGATGCTGATGACCTCAGTGTTGTAGGTCTTGATCGAAGATCTGCAGCCGGAACACCACTTGACACAAATCCACAACACCTTAGGATTGCCTTCGCGGTTTGAGCTGTGCTTGTAATACCGGTTCTCGCCCATCTGCAGCATTGGCTTGCCTCTCCTTGATTCGGTTAACGTTATTTCGATACCTTAAATAATTATCTCGAGTTTATAAAAGATGTATACGAAAACCGCTCAGCAATATTTAAACATTAAATAAATTTAACATTTAATAAAAGACGGAAAAAAAAACCTTATAATTATTTAGGTACCTACACCTCTGCCTACCCCACTGGTGGAAACAGACGTGGTGTTATGAGTTATGTTGATTCGGTTTCTAGTTGAAACGTAATATTTCAAATGAAATTAATAAAATAACGGTTTCATTGCGTTTCTTGTGGTTGGGTTATTCAATAAATATTGCAGTTTTAAAATAAAACAGCTGTTAACATCCATCTTTAATTTTTGTAAACATAAAATCCCAAATGTTATAACATTTTGGAAAACAAATCAAACTTATATTAGATTTAACAGAAATATTAAAAGAGAACTAACGTTCAGTCGGCCTTAAAAAAACGACTTAGCCTAAAATTATAATGCACATACAATCACAGTTCCTAATATATTTACTCCGAACAAAAACATAAACACATGGGAGCACTTATGAATGCTACCATGTACCTATGTTTTAATGTACCCTGCGGTGGTCCCTTCACTTCGGTAACGTCATTGGTAAGGCGGCTATTGGCCCGTTTCGCCACCGTCTTCTGGTGCGCTCAGGTTAACTTATCAGTACAACCTGCAAGAGTTAACTTGAGACCCGAGCGGCCCCTCCCGACCCCCGCAATGTTACCGCTCTCGCCATCGACGCCTCAGTACCACGCGCTTACGTCATCCGAGCGAAGTCTCAAGTTAACTCTTGCGGGTTGTACGTAGGCAATCTCATAGCAATTCTGTTCGACTTTTGTGTATGTTAATTTTATGAAAGGCTCCTCATTTGTTCCTTCTGCTCCTTATTACAAGTGCGGGTGATTATGCAAGTTCCTGATATTGACAATAACATTGTTATTTGTCCTTATGGCCGCTCTGCAGCCCGTCCCCGACTTGACACAAACGAAGTAGCCCTTCTCGCCCTTACTGTTGCTGTGCTGGTTGAAGCGGAACCCATCGTACAGGATCACTGGCTTACCATACTTCGAAAGTGAGAAAATGAACTCTGAAATAAAAGTGTGATGAGAAAGTCAATAGTTGGGTTGGAGTCACCTTAGGGCTAGGACTTAGGCAGGACGTTCTTCTTTTTTACCGACAATCTGAGCGATTATGTCAAATTTTATTTAAAAATGTAAACCTTTAAATTAATCTACTCCTTCATATATAATTTTCAACTTTTTAGATGTTTGATTTCTTTCAAATTAAAGAAGTTTTTAGATATTTTTTGCGCGACATTATTTTGTAACATTAGGCAGTGCAGAAGGGTGGGATAACTTATTTGTACGTTTCCTTTTCGTCACACTTTTAGAATACTGTCACGATAATTTTGTAAAAAAATAATATTATTAAAAATGAAATTCTGAGATCTAATAACAGTCATCTTGTTATGATCATGTTTCCGAAAAAAGAAACTGAGAATGTTGTGGATTATTACTAATTTATTTTTTGGAGGAGACAAGACATGTCGATGAAAAAAAGAACGTCTTAAATATACTGCTTCAATTTACGTCAAAATATGCCTAAAACGTCGTACAACTCACCAAAAACAGGAAGAAAATCATCAAAACAGAACACACGTTCGCACCATTCGCTGCGTGTCGCGGGTTCGATTCCCGCACAGAACAAATATTTGTAAGTCCTACATGTATTTGTTCCGAGTCTGGGTGTCTTTCTATCTATAATATGTATGTATTTACGAAAAAAGAATGTATATAAGTAGTTTATCAGCCATCTTGTTACCATAACACAAGCATTAGGTTGCTTAGCTTGGGACTAGATGGTGCTGTGTGAAATGTCCAGGGATATTATATTATTATTATTATTTACAAATAACGCTAAAAACGTGACAGGCTTGCCAGTATGGCCGACGTCACGTGATGACAGGTATATGGTGGTATGGTGGTATTATGTCATTTTGTGCGTATGCCCCGTACAGGAAAATAAAAAATAAATTAAGAATCGTTGTATTTCGTAATAGATTTAATTTATTTTTTAAGACACGTATTTCTACAGTGAAACATATGTCATAAATATTTATTTAAATAAGTAGGTATAACATAGACTCATTAGGCTAAGAAACAATTATACAACCATAACAACATAGAATAAAATACTTACAATCTATTATGCTACACCATATAAATAATGAATACATAATACAACGAACGTATGTATATTATTAACACTGTTAAAAGTACCCACTACCTACCCCCTACATTTTAGTAACGATGATATGAGTTCTAGAGACATAAATAACAAGAACTCTTAAAATCTACCAAAACTTAAAAATGTCAACATCTAAATCCTTAAATATAAATTACTAGCGACCCGCCCTGCTCTACACGGTTTTTTCAACATGACAAAAGATCGAGATTTCTTTGTAATTATTATGTAAGTTTCACATTAATTTAAGTATTATACATATAAATCTTTCAGAATAAATTCTCTAAATGATGGTGAAACCGCATCAAAATCCATTGCGTAGTTTAGAAGAACAACGCGATCACACAGCACGTCATGAAAAGCAACTTTTGTTTTATAATAAGTGTTCATACACACGAGCGGAACGCGTTAACGGCAGAACCAACTGCAGCCGTCGACAAAGTGCTGCTCGTGTATTTGACTACGGTGCTCAAATACAAGATCGGCACGTTGCCGACGGTTGCCGTTGACGGGTGCACCTCATGTGTACGCACAATAATATGTTATTGGCAAAATATTGTGGCCTTATTCGAACTCATTCTTCAAATGATTATGGGCATTCAGTTCCTTAATGATCTGATTTTGAATAAGAACAAGTGTGGCCTTGCATCCAGTGTTCTTCTTGCTGCATTTCCACCACGTCTTCTCGTTGTAAGTAATCTGCCTGTTGAAACGATATCCACAATATACTGCAATAGGCCGGCCTTGTCTGGACGTCTCAAATTGTATTTCTCCTATAAAACATGGTTATATGTGAACATATAAAATATATATTTTGATTTTTTACCTTTAGATTGACAAACTAAAGTAATTTATCTAATAGCCACATAATGAAAAAATGAAACAAAACAAATATTGTTAATTTGATTGATTTATTACTGTAGGTTTTTTCGGAATTTCTGGTGGTAATAACCATCAAATCTTAGGACACAAGTATTACAAAATTAATTAACTTGAATAAGTCCTCTAGTTACTGGTATCATGATTACGTTTTTAATCTCAGTTAAAGTTAGTTTTAAATTAACCTCAATTATTATAATTATCTGTCATCTAGAAATGTTGGAAACATCAATAATCAATAAATTACCACGTATTGTATTACCACGGTTAGAAAATTATAGATTTACAACTCTATGCGATTTACCCTCCAACGACTAATAGAAAAGTATGGAAGAAAAAGAGATGTCGCGCCGCGATCCTATCAACCGACCAGGGCCCCAAGTCTGCTATTACAATAGTGTCAGAATGGTCTATCATTGATTTCATAATTGTTGATTTTGACAAGTTTGGTAATCTACTAACATAATGGCGTCATTATGACTTTCCAGTGGTCAACCACTGGCACTCCATTGAAAGAAACGGCATAGAATGGTAATCTCATACATAATGATAAATGAATGGCTGACTTACATAAAACACTTGACTTGTATAAAACACTAATAAATAATATGTAAAAATATATATAAATGAAATCTGGCATAAATAAAGTAGTGGTAGTTTTTCGAAAATCATTTCTACTAACGGGTTTTATAATAATGGCAATACGACAGTGTCATTATGACACAATTCTATTACGAGACCAATGATCGCCATTAAGAATTTAGCAGATTACGAACTTTAAGCAAAATGACAATGGGATGGGAATGGGATCGTGTTGGAATGACGAATTTATAAAAATAGCAGACTTGGGGCCCAGGACCGAACACTCGGCGCGCTGAAAAAACCCGAAGACACATACACACTAACGGACCATGAGACCAGCAAGGTCTTTTTCGAAACCCACTTTCCAGACTGCAAACTCCTAGAGAACAGGACCTGGGAAGACGTAGCAGATTGGACCCCAACGGAACGGGACTAGTCCTGTGCCCACAGGCTAGTAACAGAAGACCGGCTAAAATGGGCTATCAACACCTTCTAGCCATACAAGTCCGCGGGACTGGATGGCATTTTCCCAGCCCTACCACAATGGGGGCTCGACTATATTACACCATGCCTGATGGAGATTTATCGGGCTTGCATAGCACTCAGACACATACCCCTAGCCTGGCGCGAAGTGAAAGTCATCTTCATAGCCAAACCTGGTAGAGCCGACTACACGCAACCAACGACTACAGGCGTACAGACCCATAAGTCTCACATCCTTTCTACTAAAGGCCCTAGAGAGACTCGGTGATCGACACATTCCATCGAGTCGTGAAAGCAATACTGCTTCCAAAAGCATTACAACATAGTGCTTAAAAAGGAGCAGTGCGACTACTCAGGCCCGAGAGAGTTGAGAGTTTACACTGATGGATCAAAGACCGACTGCGGAACTGGACTCGGGTTTTCTCACACGACCTCAACATAAACATATTCAGCCCGCTAGGAATGCTCAACACGGTCTACCAAGCGGAGTGTGTGAATATAATGCAAGCGGCTCATGCCATAGCAGTCAGGAGAGTTACAGACACCCATGTTCGTATACTCTCTGACAGCGCCTCCGTCCTCCCAATTCCTAAAGAAGGGATGCATCACATCGAATCTACTACTAGAATGTCACAAGGCGCTTGAACAGGTAACTGTATCGAACCGCAACACAGTGACACTACAATGGATAAAAGGACACAGTGGATCGCTAGGTAACGACGCGGCTGACGAGCTGGCCAGAAGGGCATCCAGCACGTCAGTCTGTGGACCGGAACCTGTCGTGCCCATCCCCATCAATCAACTACGCAGGTGGCTACAGAAGCAGAGAACTGGGCGTCCTCGTCACCGGGAAGTCCAAGGAAGCCATGGCATCATTAGATGGCCAGCTAACCAAAAGGTTACTACGCCTGGACAGGAAAGGCCTGCACCTGGTGACGGGGCCATCACGGGACGCATGTGCTCCTTGAGTGCACAAGCGTCACCCAGTTTAAATCAGAAACCCTCGGGACACCCAGATCTTACACAGATGTTCTCAACAGACCAGGAGACTTAATAAGCTTCTGGAGGGAGGTGGGCTGGTTGGAATAACCACCGAACGGCCGCCATGGCCCACGCACAATGGTCCGTGGGTGCGAAGTGCGAAAACCAAACCCGTAACATAGAACATAGATGTTGCGCCGCCCCCAAAAAAACTGAGATAAAGGAAAGAGAGTGACGACGATGAATGGGCATAACTATTTCTTAATTTCTAGTCATGGGTGTGTTCTCTAGTTTTGACAACATCATTATTGATGGTGCCAACCATGCCGCGACAGCGATAGTTTGAGGACCATTTCACACAACGCCACACCTTCTTCGCGCCGGCGTTCGGGTTTGACAGGTTGTACTCTTGTCCTTTATAGACTAGCTTCGGTTTCCCGTATCTTGATGACGTTAGAAATAAAGCTGAAAAAGAAACGTGCAGTTGAATCCTGATGTTACGTTAATTTTAAGTGTACTTCTATTTCAGGTTAATCTAAACCTCTGAACTCCGTGTGGTTGACATATACCCCTTTATTTATAAACATTGCTTAAAGTTAACAGCTAATTGAACGTCAAAACATATGGTTTTATCATTCACTTCATATCATTACTTAACTTTAAGCAACGTTTATAAATAAACCCTTAGTTTTTAGTATTGTATACAATCAAGTATCAAGTATTTTCTAACTGAACAGACAGCTGTGCTGCTGGGGAGTTTGTTGCGTCACTTCTTCTTCCCAGCGATAGCACTAAGAAGTGGTGAAGGGCGGGCGTTTTTGGGGGACTGCCTTTTGTAATTTTGACGTTCGAAAAGTGCTAATTCTCAGCCTAATTTGAATAAATGACTTTTAATTTTGATTAGACAGTTTGGCATTCTTCAACACAAAGATAAGTTAAGTACCAGAAATTAAACGTGATTTAAAGAAATTACTTAAAGATTACTATTGAGGTCTTTAAAGATGTTATTTATAAAAACTTAAATCAGTTGACAAATATGTTAAATAAGAACACAGTGACTAATAAAATATAAACTTTAATATAAGGCACTTAAACATTCGATAAAATAAGACACTCTTATCTTTAACATATTATAATCATATTATTCATATTATTATACCATCTAATGGTTTATATGTTTAACTTTAATAGATTGCGGTTCTCCATAAAGAGTGATGATCCTGGCCCTGCAACCTTTACTCCATTTAATGCATCTCCATACCTGTCTGACGTTCGATCTCGCATCCTTCAAACTAAATCTATTACGTTTGAAGTATATCATTTTGTTCCCTCTCCGCGATAAAATGAAGACTGGCTCTGGAAATAACAGAAAAAATAAAACATAAGATTTTGGTAACTAAAACAAAATCTGTACTAATATAAAATTGGTTCTAGTATATTATTAGGACCACGAATAACCACGACCAGTTTTAATACTGAAACGGATATTCCTACCAGGATCCTTTATGCCCATACAATTTGCAAATGTCACTGCTGCACTGTTACCTACCTATTTTAATACCAAAATTAAAGACTTATCGCATCGATAAGAAAGTATAACGGCCCATAGTTTCTGTTCACTAATAAAATGTGCATATATTGAGATTGTTATCAGTTCATGACTCAATCTTTACCTCCAACATCATCTACCTGGGCAGATGATGATGGAGGAAACGAAAGGCTAGCCTTTACTCAATGTTGGAGCCGGCTTCCAGTCTAACCCGATGCAACTGAATACCAATATTTTACATAGAGCGACAGCCTATCTCACCTCCACAACCCAGTTACTGGCTGACACGATATTACTCGATCTTTACCTAGAGTTATGATAAATTTAGCAATAATCTTCAAGTAAAACGAATATTGTCAATGTTAGTAAAATGTATTATTTAATTATTAATTTCAGTTTACTTGTATATCTTAATAATTAATTAACATTTGATATCGCCCTCATGGCGAGAATACCGTGAAAGCTGTTAAAGGTAAATAAATCAAGTGTATTGACTTAGCCCACGAGGTTGTCGACATGTGGGACGTGGACTCTGCAATCATTGTACCGATAATTGTTACAGTAAATGGCCTAACAGCGAAGACACTCCACCCACACCTCAGGCTCTCATTGTGCAGCTGAGTCAAGGGCTTGATTCAGAAAACAGTACATGCCACGCATAATGAGGAGGTTCCTCTCTATAGAGCCATGAGCACCGACAGCTTGGACCCTGTTTCTGGGCCACTATTTTTTGTTAATATTTTTTAATGTTTATGTTTTTGTAAAAATATTTATAAATGTAAATAATATGTATGAAAATGTAATAAAAGAACTAATAATTAACATTCTTAAATACAACAAGTATAAAATATAACCACCGGCAGACTAGGGTCAAGCTACCGGTGGCATCTGCACCCTAATTGCGAAACACACAATCAATCCCAAACTGAATCATTTTGAAGGAAATTGCTAATCCATTGCTTCATAATGTTTAAAAAATGTGTCTGCTCAACAACATAAATAACGCAATGAATGTTGTTAAACTGTCAAAATGAATCGCATTGCTACTGACAGTGTGTTACGCAACTACCCCGCTGCTGGTTGGTTACGTCATCATTAAACATTGTTTAAGTGTCAACTGTAGCAAGAATTTCACTTAGGGAACATATTTTGAAGAACTTATAAAAACTTTGACATACTAACTAAGTATGTTTATATTTTTTTTTTTTTTTTTTTTTTTTTTTTTTTTACATAGAAGAAGTATTTATTTCAATAATATCAACTAACACTAATATACACTATATACAATTATATACAAGTATATAATACGAAAAAATATAGAAAAAGGCAGGAGCTCATTGGGCATCAAAAAATTCGTCCGCATCACTGTCAATGGGATAAGTGCCCAAAAGGCTGGCAGCATTACCACGTTGGATGGCAATGCTGATTCTTTGGGCTAAAAATAGGCCAGCCTTCTGGTCACGTGAAGAGTCAACCAACCGCTTGGCGATGTCACGAAAAATTCGATGAGCACTCGGACCCCAAGGCCCTAGTGTTTCAACCCCAAACGGCTCAAACATATAGCTCCCAATAAGGTTGTTATATTTGCGCCGTTTGAGGTTTTCTGCTCCTGCAGCAGCCGCCCCAGCACAGCCCACCGTGCTAGGAAGATGGGATGGCGCGAGGGTGTCGACACAGGTTGCATCCCACACCAAAGGCCTACCCAACTTCCAAGGCATTATGGTCATTCCATCGGGCCTCTTTCCATCGTCGCGTGCCAAGCCATTGGGTTCTAAAACAGCTGGCACCCCGGCGGAGACAAGAGCCCGACGGATGATGTCGTTAATGCTGGCGTGCCTTGCCATCCGTCCAGCGCTCTTGCTGCAGGATAGGCCATGGTGTCCGAGGCAGTCGACTGCTTCACCGCATTGACAGCGATGTGGAGCTACGCAAGGAGCGCCCAGACGCAAACATGTAGCGAGCCGGAATGTGGTGTCACCCAGCATAGTGCCTATATTGGGTGACGGTAGCGCCTGAAGCCAGAGGCCCGACTCCCATTCACCCACAGCCAGTAGGCGGGCACGCTCAGCAGTATTGGTGGACGTATTAATAAGTTTATTCCGTACCAACCTGCAGAGCGGCTCATCCCACTGTCTCTGGGAAGACGGGTTCTCGGGCTGAACCGTGTCCGGGCAAGCCACTTTCCAGGCGTTCACCGCGTCGGTCAAACACGGCACTTCAGAGTCAACCTGAGCAGGAACCAAGATTCGTGTGGTTAACTTTTCGGTGCTGTGGACCGAGGATAGGAACGCCGGTAGGCTTACACTAGAAATTTTGCGGACGCCGAGCCCACCAAAACGAATGGGCAGTGTGGCTTGCAGCCACGCGCGGTCGTCCAAAGCCACATTAAAAATGGATGTAATAGTATTGCGAATAATGTGATCGATTTTGTCCAAAAGGTGTGGATGCGTCCATAAAGAGGAAGAACGGAGAAAATACATAAAATTTGGACCGAAACAACAATATCTGATTAGGGTGAATGCCGAATGTAAATTAATTTTAGAAAGTCTATCCGAAATATCGTTAAAATGTTTAATTTTTCCGTCGACGAATGGTGAAAAACTGTCTTCTAAAATTGGGGAACCTAAGAGGTGCAATGAACTTTTTTCCAAAACTTTGATGTCTGGGGCTACTAAATTAAATTTCTGTATAGTCGATAGTCTGTCAGTATGGTCACAAATGTAAATTTCACATTTTGAGTTGTTGAGGTCAAGGCCGATGGATTGGAACTGCTGCTTTAGGAATTCAAGATCTTTTAGAACGGTGTCTACGTCACCTCCTAGTGTTCCGTCATCTAAATACCACACATTGAATTTTGAATTTAGTTGTTGAATTATGGGATGGATAGCCAAACTGAAAATGACTGGCCCGAGAGGATCACCTTGTTGGCAACCGACTGCAGATTCTAAAACGTTCTCTTTATATAATAATTTTGATGGGTGCCTGTAGCACTGCCACATAAAACCATAAATTTCTGGTAACTCCTTTTTTATATTGTTTTTCTTTTTAACAAATCATTTATTACACAACATTTCATTTCGTATATACATTATAAAACATTAACGAATCAAAAAACTAACAAAAACTTTTCAATTCAACCGTAAAATAAATAACTAGCGTGGTCGCAAATATTCATAACAGGTAAGGAATGCGAACCCGGAGCCACAATAAAGCCGGATTTACATTGCGAAAATAGTTGCGCAAACATAGTTATTCATTGATACATAATTTCACGTGTAAATAATTTACCTACTAATTTACACTATAAAAAATGTAAATCCGGGTTAAAGCAACGTATAGTAGGGTTACTGTGTTCAATGATTATGAACATCCCTGATCTTGTCGATTTTCTTCTCTATGATGGTGATGAGGGCCCGACACCCGCGACCCCAGTGGTTGCACCTGAACAAATTCTTTGCTTCGCCCTTGCCTGTGCTCTTCCGCAAGTATCTGTAGCCACCTAACTCGACCACAGGGTTGCCATGACAAGATGTTGTATAAACTGGAACTAAAGAAAGAGGTTTTTTAACAACTATGAGTATCCCATCCTTCATGACAGTTTTTTTTTTTAATAGGGCCATTTTATAATGTTCAAACTCGTATTCAAACACAAAAAACTTAAAAATAACTTTAATTTCGGAAGTCCGTGTCGTTGGTTCCGCATTTTCGTTTTTTGGCACCGACTTCCAAAATTAAAGTTATTTTTCAGTTTGTAGTATTTTTTTTTTTGCGAATCCGTTCATATATGACGGAGTTATGCCCGAACATACATAAAAAAATATATGTAAACATGCGAATTGAGAACCTCCTCCTTTTATGAAGTCGGTTAAAAATAGAATTTATTCGTGTTACCCTTACCTAAAGGTAACCTATGGTGAAAAATGGACAAGAAACTCTAGTGTTGAAATGTTTTTTTTTTTTTATATACAACGTTTTGCTGCGTTCGTTTTTCAAGTTTCTTTGCAATCAAAATACTAACACTGTAATTATTGAAGAACTGATAACAAATAAAAGTAAATAACATAAACATAAAACAAAGTATACAAAAAAAAAGAACAAAACAAAAATATCCCCCTATGCCCCCGGCATTTATAGGTGGAATCCGGGACCGCGGTCCCGGTCCCAAAAACCTCTTGACCCCCGAGATCAAGTGGTTTCTTGTACTTGTATACCGTGGCGAATATGTCGATCACTGTTTTGCAATGAATCAAAATTATGCAGCTTTATAAATCGAAGCCGGACCTTAATCCACAACACTAATGTCTGAACGATAAGGGCGTTTCTGCAAGCTGAGGACAAAATAAAAACCGTCAGCCTTGCAAAACATCTCCAATTGTCCAACCTACACTTCGTTAAATAGACGCAAACACTTACCCCGTTACTTCCAGTACTCGTACACTAATTCACAATATTGCACCAACCACAATACGTATGTTCATTCTTTATTAATTTCCAAATAATGATGGCTTTACTTTACAGGAATTATACAAATAATTACGGAGCAACCGTTAGTTTTGTCTTTCACCCATTGACATCACTCCGGTTTAATTATTTTCCCGCACCCTCACTTGTCCGCTGTCTAATAATAATTATGTTATTAAAACTATTGTGGCATCCAATACTAGATATGTATTGGACTCGAGAACTTAACTATCGATCATTACAATACATATATAACATAGTTTCTTTGAACGTCATTTGTAGAAGAAGATAGTAAAAATCTTTAGATAAAATGTCGTTACTACTTTGTGTATTGAAACAAAAAAAGAAACTGACAAATAATTTTATTATTGTACCTTCATGTTATAAATACTGGTCATAATTCACCACTATTAATGAATTAGAAAAAGAAAAGGTAGGAAAATACTTAGCAAATATGAACAAAACAGTGGTGAAAATGTGCAGTAAAAAATATTAACTGAGTATTAAATATATTTAATTAGCCAGGCAGTAACTGAGGGCAGTCCGGACGTAGTTACGGTCAGTGACAAAAGTCGATTAACATTGCTAGTTTTACACATCATCAAAATTGACACAAAATTATTAGATACATCGTATTTCAGCATTGCATTTACCATATAGCTAAGAGTAAATATTATTTTAATTTTACTTCTGTTCCGATTTTAAATAAATATTTAGCTCAATAATTAAGATTTAAAAAACTGATGTGTGATTGTGTGTTTTTTTTTTTTGGTAAGTATTTTATGGTGTACAATAAAGTATATATAAATAATAAATAAGTGTTAATCGACTTTTGTCCATGTTTGTTGGGAACTATTTTGATGCACAATTTGATTTTTGTGTGTATTATGGTCCTCAATGGGAATGTTCATTTTTAGTCTTGATGATGTGGTTCTCGTACGTAGTAATAGCGGCCCTGCAGCCGTGAGCCCATCTCGTGCACACCCATCTCTTCCTCGGCTTGTCTCCTATAGTGGCCTTGTTGAAGCTAAAGTTGTGGTCATTGTACTGGATCATCTGGTTCCCCCGCTTCGATGTTATAAACACTAGCTTTTCTAAAAATGAAACAAAAAATTATTTTTTCTTAGTCAATAAGTGTAACTTAGTTAATACTGTAGGTAAATTAAACGAATGCACCTGGTACTTATGTTATGTCTCCACCACTCTTGGTTGACTGGTAAATAATTACCTACTAAATAAACAGACAACTGAAATTAAACGTATTGTTTTTATTTGGTTTATTTTTATAGAATATATATCTTTTTTAATCTTCTTTATCTAAGGGATTTTTGTACACAATTGCGACGATGTCAATCCCATCGTGCTTTTACAAATATTAACTTACTTTCTAGACTTATTTAACTTATAAAATACCCCAAACCTTAAACTAATGTCTTAGATAATAAAAGTGTATAATATTTTTGCTGCTTCAGATGTAGGCTTAGCTAAAATACCATGGAACATTCCAACATCCATTACCGACAATTTCATCGCGTTTAAAACTACATTTCTCTTACTAGTATATCGGACACATTCCACCAACACATGCTGCACATCCTCTATCTTGCCACACACCTCAGTTTGGAGAGTCAGATTTTCGCATGAGATAAGCAAATTTGTTTAGTGGAATATGTCCTGAGCGCAAGCGATGTGCAGCAACAATTTGGCTTCGATTCAGTTTCGACCTGGTGAACCAAGGTATATGAGGAGGCTCACATTGTATACTTTTATACCAGATTCCTTTAGCTTTGATCTTTCATTAAAATGTTCATTGCAAGATAGTTTATTTAGTTTCCTATATTTACACAACATTTCCGAATAGCTTGGTATTATATCCCGTGTTCTTGTGCCTGACATAATGGCATATTTGGCTAGTCTGTCAGCCTCCTCATTACCTCGTAGTCCAACATGAGATGGCACCCATTGAATAATTACTTTTTTACCTGTTTGGTTAAAAAATTGAATTTGTTCCAAAATTCTGTATGCTATAGCTAAGCCCTTTGACCCATTATGAACACATTTAGAAATATGCTGTAAAGCGCTCTTACTATCGCTACATATCACCACTTCCGTTGCAGTTAGCTCTAGCACATATTTCAAGGCCTCAGAAATGGAAAATAGTTCAGCAGTCATGATGGAAATGGGATTATTCAAATTATAAGTTTTATGATATCCATTTGCTAAATCACAAAAAGCTGCTCCCACTCCGTCTGATGTTTTGGACCTATCTGTATACATAACATGCCAGCCAGCGTATCTTTCACATAATTCATTAAGGGCATTGTTCTTTAACAAATTAACATCATAATGTGATTTTGGAGCAGTGACACTATCTAGGCTAAATTTAATAGCATCCTTAATATCTATATTAGACACCCATGTATCCAAAGTAAACATTAAAACTGGGTAGGAAGATGAAATCTCCTCAGCTGCTATCATAGTATGTGAAGTAACGAGTAGAGGTCTCCTCTTCCTATTCCAGTACCTATTTTCTATCATACTACGAAGATCTGTAATCAAACTCATTGAAATATCATTTGTCCTGGATTGTAGCTTTAAACAAAATTTTAGAGAAAGGAATTCTCTTCTAATTTGTAAAGGAGGTATACTCAACTCACTCTCCATTACGCGAATCGGTGTCGACTTAATAAAACCTCCGATTATTCTTAATGGTCGATTTCGTAATTTTTCCAATTTATAAGTGTGACTAATTGCAGAGTTATCATACAAAAACATCCGTAATCAATTCTATTCTTAATAAGGGCCATATACAGTCTACGCATAAATATAGGGTGAACACCCCATGCCAATCCCGCCAGAACTTTGAGTAGCTGAATTTTGTGAACTTTCATACACTTCGTTAATCTGCTTCCCCCATCTTAAGCACTTGTCCAGCCAAATTCCTAAATATTTTATATAGTCGACAATTTCTAAAGTATTATTGTTTAGTTTAATGTCAACTAAAAGTCTTCTACGCCCTCTGGTAAATACACATAATTTTGATTTATTGTTCGATAATTCTAATCCTAAAACGTCTATTGATGCTACAAAATAATCTAAAGCTTGCTGCAAATTATCAACACTGTCTTGTATTTGAGTTGTATTACAGTATAAAACAAAATCATCAGCATATTGACTGACACAAACGTTATTAATATTTTGACAAATATTGGCCGTAATAATATTAAAGAGAAGGGGGGATAAAGGATCCCCCTGTGCAATTCCCTTACCAGTCCATCTTACATATTGTCTATTGCTTTCGTCCGCTTTTATAGTGAGATGTCTTTCTTTTAAAAATTCCCAGATATAAGAACAAATATATTTCCCTACTTTCAAGTCATTTAGAATATGTACTACCCGGTCAACAAGAACGTTATTATAAGCTCCTTACACATCCAAAAAAGCAGCTACAGTTGGAGTATTTTCAGTAAAGCCAATTTGTATTTTAGTAACTAGGCGTGCCAGACTATCATGACATGAGTGATCTCTTCTAAAACCAGTAGTACTAGGAGATAGTATTTTATTATATTCTATAAACCATTCTAGCCGTTTCAGAATCATAGAGTGAAATATTTTACACAGACAAGATATCGATGCGATTGGACGAAGCTTACCATCGGCACTGCTGCTATTCTTTGGAATCGGTAGTATGTAAATATCTCGCCATTGAGAGGGAACCGTTGATGTTTTAAAAATTAAATTATATTATTGACGTAAATATTTTTTTGCATTAATAGGTAAATTAAAAATCATTGAATATGTAATATTGTCGATCGATACCGGAAGATGTATCCTTAGTTTTAAAGCAAGATTCTAATTCCTGTATCGAAAATTCACAGTTTAGAGGTGACTCATTATCATCAAATAATTGTGTTGGAGTCATCACAAAGTCTGGCGCCAATGAATCCAATAGTTCTTTCTTTTTTTTCGTCCGATGAATAAGATCTCGTCTGTCCGAATCCCTTCATCCAACGCATTTTTCTCCACATGGTAGCTGAAGTTGTAGTCTCATTAATACTGTCACAAAACTTATGGAAAGACTTAGACCTGGATTGCCTTATAACGTTTTGACTTTCAGAAATTTTAATATTAAGTAAATCTAAATTTTGAGGTAAGTATAGAGTTTTTCCTAAAGTTTGTTAAAGCTAAACGACGCTCAGCTACCACTTTTGAAAGTTTTTGGTTCCAATATGGTTTTGGTATAAATTTACTTTTGGATTTAATAATTGGATTATTACATAATTTTATGAATGGAATCGTGCGGTTAGTGGAAGTGTTCACGTGCCGTTCGCGGAAGTGCCGTTCAAATCCGTGCTATAAGTGGAATACCTCGTTTTATCAACAGCTTTATTAATTTGGGCAGTAAGATAGTCGTACATGTATTGTACATTTTCTAATGGCGGTGGAACCTCTACACAGTAGCTGGAAATAAATTGACGATAACTAGCCCAATCTGCTTTTTTTAAATTTCGCTGGTAATATTAGTTGCGTCGGGATATTTGAAGCACATTTTTATTATTAAATGGTCACTACCCAGGCATTCACTACTAACACTCCAAGAACCATTAATAGATATGTCTGTGGTACAGAATGAAACATCAGGGGAAGTTTTTTGTAAAAAACCATTCACGAGCTTCATCCTAGTGGGATCACCATTATTTAATGAGATATAATTGTTATCAATTGCAGCTTCAAACAGTTGATTGCCCCTAGTATCATTTTTACTGGACCAGCAGGTGTGGTGGCCATTAAAATCGCCCGCAATAATAGTATTTTTTGGAAATCTTGAAAAAATATGCTCCCAATCTAATTGAGAGGTTCTCACAGAGGACGGGCAGTATATCGAAATTATATTATGGATTAATTTACAATTAAGAATTTTACAATGTACTACTTCTATACCTGAATTAGTCACACTTATAGGAACAATGAAGGTTTTTAACGATCTGTGTGAGATACTCGTAATCGATACTCCTCCGTATGAGTCATCCCTGTCTTTTCTATATACATTATACACTACACATACATTATTAATATATACATTACACATATATTTATGCGACTATCTATAGAATATTAATAAAGCAGAATACATTACATACGAGTATGTACGGTCACCAAAGGAGATAAGTAACCAGGGCCGTCGAATATAGTTGAAGTTTTGTGTGAAACCGATGGATGTTTTCGAATAAAATTTAATTTAATTAATAGAAGACCATTCATTTATCAAATTAAATTTTATTCGAAAACATCCATCCGTTTTTTTACTAAACTTCACCTATATCCGACGACCCTGGTCACTTATAGCCTTTGGCTACATGTACATGATGATAAATTCACGTCTGTTACTGATTACAAGTATGAGTTCCATTGACTTTGATGATAGTTTCTTTATACGTGATGATGGAGGCCCTGCAGCCAAAGGACCATTTAGTGCACAGCCATCTTTGTTTCGGAGAGCCAGGATTACCCTTGTTGAGACTAAACCTGTTGTTCTTGTACAGCAGCATCCGGTTGCCTCGAGCTGATATTATAAACTGACCATGATCTAAAACAGACAGATTCTGTAACTATTTCGTACTAATAATATAACTTCAAAACAATATATCTATTTGTTTTTATTCATATAACTTAAAAAAAAACCCTTTCTTTGGTTTCCAGTTAGGTAGGTACTGTAAAGGTTGTCTGCTAAAGTCGACCTTATATAGTGAATGCTGGCAATAAAATAACTGGTCGCATTCGAACATTCTAGCGAGTTTAGAATGAGCTCTTAAATTTTTGTACAGACGCCAGCACATCAAGCTACTACAATCTGTCAAATTTAATAGATTTTCAACATCATCGCTAAAGCATTAGGTTCAAAGTTGATTGGAAAAATTTGACAGTTTCTGGTAGCTTCATGTGCTGGCGTCTGCATTAGATTTTTATTTGGAAGAAAACAGTGTTAATCACAGAACATATTATATACTAGCGGGAGTTATGTAAAGACGTTCGCTTGGAGTAAACGTAGAGAAATCATAACGTTGTATGATTTCTTACAGTACCTACACGACTCCAAGATATTTTTTTTCATAGGATTTTTCTACCATCATTTTAAGTTAAAAAGGAATACTCAAAATAAAACAAAGAATGAAAATTATACATTTATGTACGAGAATTTCTTCATAAAACTGTTATGAAATGTATAAATATTTTGTCACAAAAGCTCTTCTAAGATTGTTTCAACAACACAAACACACAAAATAATTTAAATAAGAGTACTTTTGTCTTTGGCAGAATATTTAAGTACTTTCTAATAAACGAGAAAAACAAATTTTGCCAATTACAACACATGTACTCGTATATGTGTGTGTTGTATGTTGCTTTTGTTGTACAGTCAACCACACAGCAGTGGTACCTAACAATTTTACATTGACAGCGCCTTTATACCCTAGCAGTAAGGTCGATTTTCGTAGTGCAAGTGTTACCACAGATGAAAACTCAGACATGAGTCGTATTACAAAAGTGTTAAATCAATAACAGTTTCTTAGCAAAAAAAGAAGACGTCCTGTACAGCCGCATCTTCTCCTCCACTGTCATATCAGTCGTGGTTGTGGTAGTTCTTATAAGCAACGAAGTGGGTCCCCATAGTGAGGACCGTCGCCTTACATCCATTTCCTCTCGTACAGGTCCATCGCGCCCTCGGGCCTTTACAACGATGGTATTTATTGAAACGGTGATGACCAATGATCACCACTGGTTTCCCAAATCGCGACGTTGAGAAAACAAGTCCTGAAAAAAAAACCAATACTTACACTGCACTTTTCTAAAATCGTTTTAGAAATACTTCAACATCAAAATCGACATTTTCTGAACCTACTTGATAAGCTGACCCGGGTGATCAGATGCGCACATTATAATACCAACTTATTCCCGCGGCTTCTAACCGATTTTTTTCCTACTATCGGGTTAAAAAGTACTCTATGTCTTAACCCAGGTTAGGGCCTACCTGTGTGGCAAATTTCATCAAAATCGGAAAAAGACCGACAAACAGAGTTACTTTCGCATTTGTAATATTAATTAAGGACTTCAGATTATTTGCGCAACGCTTCGGAAATGGCAAATGAAAAATTCATGTCAAATGAAATACGTAAATCTCTTGTGAACTTATCTTTTATTTTTTTTTATTTACGGAGTACATACTGTCGACCGCACGTCAGAGGTAACACTTTCACCTTAAGCTGCCCTAGCGTAGCACGGAGTTTCAATAGAATTCGAGGCCGAGCTTATACAGTTTACTGGTTTTGTTACCAGTGACGTGCGGTCGACTTGTACAACCTTTTACAATCTAAACATTTTCGTAGACAGGAATTATTTAACAATATTTATTAGGTTTTATAAGGTATGTTATTTAATATTAACACTGTACATAAATTTTACTACATTCCGACCAAGTTAATTAGTCAATCAGTCGTGAAGTTATCCGCAAATATTTAACGGATTTAAACGGTTCTGAGACGAACACGGGCCTGCCTCATCCCACCCAGGTGTCTAACTATCTTAGTCAGCCATTATCTATCTATACATTTGAAATTGAAAGGTATCTGAAGTCGCTCCATGTAAATACTGGTACTCATATTCAGCTGCATCCGGTTAGACTGGAAGCCGACCCGGAAGACAGTTGGGAAATAGCTAGGCAGATGATGATGATGATATGATTTGAAAATAAAGTCGTTTTTCGACACGAAAAGCGAAGTCTGTGTGATTGGGTTGTTCTTCTGAACTAAACAACGAATTTTGATGTGATTTCTGTATATAACATTTAATATTAAAGTAACACATAATAAAGAAATCACGATGTTTTATCAAATCTTAAAAACCGTGCGAAGCAGGGGCGGTTTTTATATAATTCAATGTGTGTGGTAATTCTTAACTGCTACGATGACGTCATCAATGGTGACTAGTGACGCAGGACAGCCGCCAGACCTCGCCTTGACACAATACCATCGGGCTCTAGAGCCAATAGTTTTAGGGTGCTTGTTGTATCTATGTCGTCCCATATTAATTACTGGTTTCCCAAACCTTGAAATGCCAAACTCTACCCGTTCTGAAAAAATAGAATCAAGTGAAAACCTGGAAAGTAGGAAGGTATAATATTCATATACCTACAATTTTATTATCATATGAATATCCACGTGTTGAAAGAAAAAACGCAAAAGTAAATGCAAAGTAAATAGTCTTTATTTAACCAATAAATAGATTGTAGTTATTCCCCGCAACAATGTTTTCGCGTGAAATAAACGCGTCCTAACAGTAATTATTTTAATATCACTGAAGGTAAAGTACGTGCTAAAATGGTGATGATGGTGGTCAAAATATTCTTAAGGGCTGATTTTTCCAACTCCAGATAATTTTATCAGAGGAATAATTTTGAATTCTTGCCAGTTCTTCCATACAAAAACTGTCAGACGTCAATTTTATTCCACGAATAAAAATTATCTGTCGATTGAAAACTCAGCGCTAAGTCTAATAAAAATGATTGTTTGGCAAAGTAACCATCAACTTATAGATAGAGACGCCAGCGTATCAAGATACTACAATCTGTCAAATTTCTTTAATAGATTTTCAACTTTATCGCTAAAGCTTTAATGTTCAAGGTTGATTCGGAAAAATTGACAATTTCTGGTAGCTTGACCTGCTGGCGTCTGTACATACAGGGTGGTATCGACGCGCAACCTGCCCCTTGTAAATTTTTTTCTTTCTCAAAAAAATATCTCAATTTTCTTTCTTTCTTTGTCATGTTTACGGCAAATAAACTTATTTGCATTCTTTTTCTTTCTTTCTGTTACCATGGGTTCCGCACTTAACTAATTTTGAGCCTCAATGACCTTCAGTTTTAGTTTTGCTTTCCTATCATACGGACGTTTTTTTGAAAAATGCCGAAACAAAGGCTCAAATCGTTATCAGTACGTTTTTGATTCCCAATAAAGATTAAAACTCACGTATAATGTTTACATAATACGTTATTTTATTTAATAATCGCACCCTGATAACTGAAATAACCTGTATTCTGACCTCAATTAATGGAACCCTCTGTATGTCTCACTTAACCAAGTGTCACTATACAACATGTCCCGGAATTAACGCACACCACCAGACACCCCAATTAGAATATTATGTTATAATCATAATACATATACTGAATTTTTATTATTATGTAAAAACATTGTTTTTTAAATATATTACTTATACTGATTGTGGGAGAAAATTATGTTCACATTACAAATTTACGCATACACACAGTCGCAATCGTATAAGGGTCTAGCTCAGTGTGTATTTCATCCATTTTGGTTTGTTTTGACTGCACAGCGGAAGTGTGATAGTAATTTACGTAGTTTTAATTATTTTTGGGATAAAATATTACCCATATTAAAAATTACAGAAATCGATTCAGTAAACGATTCTGAACAAACTACTTTCATAATGTGCAATAATTCAGTTACACATTGTATATATAACTTTTCAATGAAAAATTTCTACTCTAGGGGGTCTAATCATGTGCTGAATTCATGGTTTCAGTTTGCTCGTCGATGTCCCTGCCACCCTGCATTGTCTATAAATTCAAATTACAACTTATTGTCATTCTTTCTGTTATCCGTTTCATACGGATATCACACGGTGGATTGACGTATTGTGTCGATATGCTAAACAATACATTTCTATGACAGCACATTTACAAAGCATTGTTAACTGTATAAGTACTCGATAAGGTTGATAAATAAAATCTGATCATCATTATTTTCAGCACTTCACTGGTATGTAAAATCATAGTCCTCTATTGTGATTATATGTTAACGTTTCTTACTCCTAAGGTTCATAAAATATGGTGCATACCTCAAATGAAATAAAAAAGATTATCTCAAACAAACACAAGGTAAAATTAATCACATTTATTTTTGTTTGATCTTTCTTCAGATACGACTTGTTCGTCACACCTTCCGATTTTACCTGATCAACAAATCTTAGCACCTTCCGATTTTACCTGTTTTTTTTTTATCGTCAACTCACTCAACCGTGAAAATCTGACGTATTTATGTTCAGTCAGCTACAAAAACATCTTATAAAATGTATAATATAGGCACTTTAAATGTAGAAGCATTTTATACGATTTGACTACTTATATCACAAATCTATATATATTAAATAATCCCTATTTCCTTTGGTCACGCCATAACTTCATCACCGTAACGACCATAACGCCATAACGACTTTACCGATTTCATCCATTTTTTTTTTAAGTTTTCTAATACTTTGTAGAAGGTTCTTACGGAAAAAAATAAAGTTGCTTTACGCGAACGAAGTCGCGGGCAGAAGCTGGTCAACAATAAATCAAGAATTTGGCTTATTGCATATTGTGTAAATTGTCTAAAACTAAGCAAATAAAACAAAAACAGTCAACAATGTCACAATTTGTCAGTGAAGCATTTCGCTTATTATCATCAAAATTATTTAAAACAAGGTTTTGAATAATTATAATAATAATTTAAGTTTCCTCTAATTTTGCAATTAAATTAGACCCTTTTAAGTATAAAGTTTGACAATAATTATCTTCTTGTAAGATGGTCAAAAAATGTGCAATGCTTTTGGGTTTACTATTGATTTTTTTGTTTACAGTAGAATGCCAGCTCTCGACCATGTTTGTAGTGCGGTGATGCATATTATTGCGAGACCATTTGTCAGCAAAAAACGAAGTCTCATTTAACCAAGTCTCTACAAAATAATCATTAAATTTAAAAATATTTTTATCATTCGGACATTGAGACATAACGTACAACCAACAACTCCCGATAGCTTCTTTGGGCAAATGTGCCAAATCAATACACCTCTTTATATGTTCCCTACACAGTGCAGATTTTATTATTCCTATTTTGTCAGCTTTCCGCCACAAACTTCGTGAGAAATGGAAGAAACACCCGCTGATATTTGTTTCAGGGAACATATCTCTCAACATTGGAGCTTTCTCGAAGTCAAGTAGGTTTTGAAATTAAACTGACGAATTTAACTCTTGATAAGGCGAAACAAAATATCGAAAGTTACTCTTTTTTTGTTGGCCAACAACGCATAAATCACAGGTATAATATTAGTATGAATTTTACTACTTCCTAAATCTACATGTAGGGTGTACAACTGCTGAAAAGGTTTGAAACAAAATTTAAAAGTACCATCGCATAGAATTGTCAAATTAGGATTTGCTAAAATTGTTTTACAATATTTACTAGCGAATACTAAAATTCTATTGCTTGTATTGTAATCAGCTAATAAAAAGTTTGCAAATCTTTCGGGCACAGTAACTTCCCTTAGTGACTTGAAACTCACCTTTTTTACGCCCAACGACTTATTTCTTATTCGATAAAACTTGTTTTTAACATTTTTAAATTTAGGTATTTTTGCTATGAGGTCATTTTCTTTATCTTCTAGTGTTGAAACAGTCTGTCGGAACGCATTTGGTATGGGAATAGTATTGTCACTTTTCACTTTTTCAATGCACTTGTTAACGTTAACCTCCAATTCATTTGACACAAAATCAGGCACACAGTTGTGCCTGTCATCTCGTTTGATGCAGTTATTGCTAGCAATAATTATTCTCGCCTTGCATACATTTCTCTTCGTACACCTCCAATTACAGGAACCATCTTTATTTTGTCGGTCTTTGTTATATTTATATCCTGACAGAAAAGTTGAAAGGAAATCGTTTGGCTTGGTATGGGCATGTGATGAGAAGGGACGAAACGCATGTGACTAAAAGAGTGATGAATATACATGTTGATGGATGGAGAGGGAGAGGAAGGCCGAAGAAAAGATGGATGGATTGTGTGAGGAATGATATGAAAGAGAAGGGAGTGAATGATAGTGTGACGGTTGACAGAGGAGAATGGAAGAAGAAAACGTGTTGCGCCGACCCCAAGTAACATGGGATAAGGGCAGGAAGATGATGACGAAGTAGGGCCGACTTTCCTCGCTGGGATGTAATTATTTCGTGTCCAGTTTTAATACTAGACGGACCTGCTTGTGATCCATTTCCTGAAAACATTTTTTTACAGTTAGATCTTTGACCAAGGAGATGGGTCATGCCGTGGGAAAAATACGGGATTATTCGTTTAAAACGAACATTTAAGCGGTAAAACTGATTTTTAACCAACTTCAAAAAAAGGAGGAGGTTCTCATAACTCCGTCATATATAGACGGATTTGCAAAAAAATTTTTCGAAAGAGGTTTATACCGACATGGTCCCATTTAAATTTCGTAAAGATCTGATGATGACTTTTGGAGACAGACAACGGAACTCTTCAATAAATGCTAGCAAATCAACCGCGATTGCTGCTATCGCATATATATGCATTGTTTACGCAATCACAGAACATAACATCGCACCTGTGCCCTCTAAAGGGGTACGCAGATGTGTTCAGTATATCACGGTAGACCCTCATTTCTGTCAAAGTTGTTATTGGGGTGCCTCTTATCTTGCAAGTATATTATGAATTTGTGTGGGGTAGGTACAACTAAAAAGTTAAAACTAAAAACTTTTTTACAAAAAAAAACAGCCGACTTCCACAAAAAACTACAAAGTGAAAAATAACTTTATTTGCGGAAGTCTGTGTCGTTGGTTTCGCATTTTCGTTATTTGAAACCGGCTTCCGAAATTAAAGTTATTTCTCACTTTGTAGTTTTATTTTTTTGGACGCCGGTTGTTTTTTTGTAAAAAAGTTTTTTAACTCAAGCAAAAGTTGAATCAACTTACCCCCACGATACATATATATCACTAATAAAAACTTCCACATTTTAATATTTTTTATAAATTATAATAAAAATATGTAATGCACTGTAAACGGCAGCTTAGCACAAGTAACACTAACGTCACTAAAACAATGACGTCTTAACGGTCAATTTGTATATGGAGGGTAGAAGTAAGGAGAACTGTCCCTGTTGTGAAAAAGTGTCCGTCAAACTGCGTTAAAGTAGGGTGGCGCCACAGTAGCAACAGGGTAAATTTTAAAAAAAGCGCCAAAAGTTATTAGTATAGAAAAATAAACTAGGACAGAAGAATTTCCGCTCCGTTATGGCGCACTTTTCAAAATAAGAAACAAAGATACATAATCAATTGCTTATAATTTTTAACGCCTGATTATTTTTTATAATATTTAAAAAATAAATACATAAATAAAATGAAGGAAATTCATATACAGTCAGCGTCAATAATATCGGGACGAACAAATTGTTGGGCAGCTTGCGCAAATCCTTCGCCACGAAAGTCGGCACGTCGTCCGGGTCAGTCTTCTTCAACACCTTGATGATGTCTTGGAGACTCCTCTCTCGTTTTTCATCCCTCCTGCGGGAGGGCATTCGATCAGCCATTTCTAGTGACTCGTACAGCAGTGTCTTAGACCTGCGTATCTCCTCTCCATTGAAATGGGATGTGCAGATCTGGATCACATTGAACTCGTCCATAAAATCCATCTGGTACTGCAGAAATGCCAGGACCTCGTTCACCACAAGTTCTTCCGAACGCATGGTGACAGCGGCACATGCTGCGCTCAGCGCAAAATAATTTCCGCTAAAGTGTAAACACGTCCGATTGCAACGGCGGATCGCACTGCACTGATTATGATTATGATGATGAACATAGGCTTTAACGTATACCGAAATCTAAGTAGATAGTCGGTGCTTAACCGAATCAGGCCGCGCGGGCAAAGCTCGGGCAATAGCTAGTTATTGATGTCAATCCGTTTTTAATAACTGTACTTTTTATGTGCGAGCGAGTTGACGACAAAAAAATAGGTAAAATCGGAAGGTGTCAACTCGAGCGCACGCGCAAGTTTGACACTAGCCAGTTGACGAACAAGTCTCAGATAGCGATACACATCAGGTCTGTGGAACTGTCGCTAACTACAGTGCGGCCGACGAGAATGCATTCTCGAAACAGTTTCACACAAACGAATACGTGTTTTTTTCGAATTTGTTCTTTATTAGCCACTTACTAGAATTGTCGCACTGACAGGTGTCAGAAATGCATGCTCTCGACGGCCGGACTGTAATTTAATTTTACCCGTATAAAAATTACAACCAACCAACAAGCTGTACTACAGTGAACACATCGATTTAGCGAACGGATCTAATATGTTGGCCTGTTGCAAGGCGCTCCTCAGCGGGAGCATTCATCTGTAATGTAACAATCCAAGATTTGGTTTGAACATTACGTTACAATACTGCCTCACTGACTGGTTACTTTGGATCCTGTGCCGCGACACGGTCATTACAAGTGGTGCACATTTAAGTTACATATTGTATCACGGGTGCTTCCACTCACTAAGTACAGTAATGTTACAAAATTTATCATTACAGGTTGCGCGCTATAATGAAAGAAAGAAAAGAAAGAAAGAAAAACAATACATTTATTTAGCACAGACTAAAAGACACAATACACCAGAGGGGCAACTATAGTAATTTTAAGAACGTTCACAGTCTGATCTCAGTCTCAATCTATCAAAAATACCTCTAATTTCCCTACATTTTGACAAGTTTTTGACATTTGTTTGTCGCCGAGATGAGACTGCGACTAGATTTTGAAAGTTTTTAATTACAAGAATTGGCCTTCTGATATATATACATCAGATAGCTACAAATAAAAATCAAATAGAAAGCGTAAAGTTCGATGTAAGAAAATAGCAGGAAAGTGTGCCACACGGCTGCACCAAAAGGGCCCAGTTCAGCAAAAATGCCAGACAACACTAAGTGCCTGACGCGGGTTCTCAACTGGACCGTGGATGTGTGAGGTGAAGGATGTAAATCAGTTGTACACTGCAACGTGACGTGTGTATGCATACTTAAATAAAATAAATATATGTAATGCGCGGTTCTCCTCATTCCTGATGTAATGCTGAAATTTGAACTGTTACATCACAGGAGCATGCTGCCGCTGACTGTGCGCTTATATACTTGATTTTCATGCTGATGTTTATTATTGTATATCACGATGACATCCCCAACGGTAGTGAGGGTTGCTCTGCACCCGTAGCTCTTCCTCACGCATTTCCACCTTGTCCTGATTCCTTTGCAGCGACTGTCCTTATTAAATCTATACTGTCCTAGAAGTAAAACGGGTCGTCCAGCCCTGGACGTGGTAAAAAAAGGTCCTGAAACAATATTTTCTATTTCAATATTATTACACCTTGCAAGAAGAAAAAGGCTTTTTATATTTAATTTAATATATAATCACTGAACTTCTAAACAACTGGACTAATTTTTATGATACTTTTTGTGTGTGGATTTGAGTGGGTCCCTGGATGGTTTAGATTCACAATTGGGCGCGGTAGGTGGCGCTACAATCGTGTTGTATGAAACAGGACAACGTCTGTTCAGTCAGCTAGTTTTAGTATATTATTATAATAATAACTAAATGTAAAGAATGGAAAAAAAAATAAGTAGTAAAACTCATTTATTATCGTCTCCATCAATTTCGCTTCTTTAATAAATAGATAGCTCACAGTTTAAAATGTCAGATTATTCAAAATCTTATGTCTTAAAATAGAAAAAGTACAAGCAAACGAAGTAATGTTTAACTAATATTTTGGCAAGTTGTTGTATGCTTGAATGTCATGCTCATGTTTATTATTGTATATCACGATGACATCTCCAACGGTAGTGAGGTTTGCTCTGCAGCCGTAGCTGCTTCTCACGCATTTCCACCTTGCCCTGATTCCTTTGCAGCGACTGTCCTTGTTAAATCTATACTCTCCAAGAATTATAACTGGTCGTCCAGTCCTGGATGTGCTAAACACAGGACCTGAAACATAATTTTCAATATCATTATTTTGTAGTCTTGCAAGAAATAAAAGGCATTTTATTTCATGATAATAACTATTATTTCATGATATTCTTATTATAATAATAACTAAGAGGTTTATTTACAAACGTTGATTAAAGTTAAGTGACGTTCAAACGTCAAAAATGTATGGTTGAACGGTCGCTAATCACTACCTACTTAACTTTAAGCAACTTTCATGAATAAAGGGGTAAATGTATAATAATAATTATGTATAATAATGGAACAATTCTTATAATTAGTTTTGCCGAATTGCCGAATTTGGCGAATTGCCAAGTAGTCTCTTACCAGGTGAGACAAGATAAAGAAATCACAAGACGAACGGAAAACGCTTGGAAGAGCTAACTGGCCCTTGAGGGATCCATTTAAGGGTGAGTTGCCTACGGCACGGCACTGAAAGCGGCAGGCTCATGGACATATGTAACCTATGGTGCACAAATTTGGTCTTTGACTAACATCCAGAAGTCCAAACTCAAGGTCTGCCAACGAGCAATGGAGCGCAGTATACCAGGCGTTAAATTAACGGATCGTGTTCGAAACACAATTCTGCACTCCGAAACAAAGATAGCTGACATGGGTCAAAAAGCTACCCAACTTAAATGGAACTGGACAGGATATGTCTGCCACATGCCGGACAAACTGTGGGCCCAAATAGCACAGAAGGCGGGACGAGCTGGATAGGTTCCGTCAAAACTGGAAGGAGGACGCGCGGGCTCGCGAAAGATGGAAGAAGTGGATCCAGGCCTTTGCTCAGGAGTGGGACATCGTAGGCTAGTAAAAAAAAAATGAAACAATTGTAAAATAACGTAAAAGTAAAACTCATTTATTATCGTCTCTCTTAATTTCGCTTCTTTTATAACTAGATAAAACAGTTTAAAATGTCTGATTATTCAAAATAGTTAACAGGTTTGTATTAAATACGTTGCAAATTCTTTTAACGGGTAATTTTTTAATCGACAGATAATTTTTAATCGTGTAATGAAATTGACGTCTGACAGATTTTGTATGGAAGAACTGTCAAAAACTCGAAATTATTCCTCGTATAAAATTATCTGGCGTTGGAAAAATCAGCCCTCAATAAAATAGAAACGAAGTATGTTTTTCTAATATTTTAGCATGTTGTATACTTGATTGTCATGCTTATGTTGATTATTGAGTAACACGATGACGTCCCCAACGGTAGTGAGGGTTGCTCTGCACCCGTAAGTACTTCTCACGCATTTCCACCTTGCCCGGATTCCTTTGCAGCGACTAAGCTTGTTAAATCTATACTCTCCTAGCAGTATAACTGGCCGTCCAGCCCTGGACGTGGTAAACAAAGGAACTGAAACAATATTTTTAATATTAAGACAGTATCAATTAATATTGGTGATTGTACTCCTGATTTTAATGACCAAAGTTGTTAAAATAAAATAATAGAATAAAATAAAATAATAGTGTCACTAGGTAATTAAATAAAAAAAAACATAATGTAGCAGCCTACTTGCTGCAGTAATTTATCGTTTCAAATAATAAATAAAATGTAAAGTAAAATCAAAACTTCTTTATTGTATAACGTATCAAGAAGTCTCTGATTTAATAATTTGGTAAACACCAATGTAAAATTTCAGATTAATAGGTACAAAATAGGTAGTAAATATACGTTAGAAATTTTCTAAATTATAAAATTTTTTGGTCCCAGAACACACCTAAAGACGAAAAGGTTCATTATTTATTGTCTTAGCGAAGCTGCAGAGATATCTACATGATATTAGTGTTGGACCAGTCTTCAAACTTGGTACAGCACCCGATTGATTCGATTGTTCGACCACCACACGGGCTTGCCTAACCTGTACAGTTCGTCGTCGTGGCGTTCGAACGCCCGAGTTCTGTAGTTTTTTTCGTTTGTTATCTTCATTTCCTGTCGGCAATGAACAATCGTGCTGTCAGTCATGATTATGTGTGTTGTTGGATTTAACAACGATGTTTTCTAGGGTATAGAGGGATGCTTTACACCCTTTCGTACTTTTGACGCATTTCCAAGATGCTGTAGGCCCTCTGCATTTACTGTACTTGTTAAACCTATGCTGCCGAATTTGTATGACAGGTCTGCCCTTTCTTGATGTTGAGTAAACATATCCTGAAACAGTACAAGCAGTACCTCTGTAAAAATAGAATATTAAGAAGGCAATTTAATATAAGGGATGTCTTCACATTTTAAAACAACAGTCATAAATAAAAAGTAACAAAACTAGACTCTTTCGCCTATAGTTTATTTACGCCAAAAATATATTCGCCTTGATAACAACATTATTAAAAAAAACTATAGTTAAAGTTAATATTTTTCATATTATTTATCAATTCTACTTAATAAAAGTTGATATAGCTAGTGATATATCTCAAAACGGTCTCTTGCAATGTCTATAATATAAATAAAAACTCTCACGATCGTTCTTTACGAGCCAGCCTATGTTTAGGTTTCCACAAGAACATTACTCTCGTCAACATTAATAACACTTTGATCATAGTTATTGAATTCTTCTTCAAGGAACAAGAAGAAGATCAGAAGGCCAATTCTCGTACAGACGCCAGCAGGTCAAGCTACCCAAAACTGTCAAATTTTCCCAGTCAACCTTGAACCTTAATGCTTTAGCAATAAACTTACTAAAATACTATTAAAGAAATTTGACAGATTTTAGTAGCTTGATGTGCTTGGTCTGCACTTAAAAAACAACCGACTTCCAAAAACGACACTACAAAGTGAAAAATAACTTTAATTTCGGAAGTCGGTGTCGTTGGGTTCGCATTTTCGTTGTTTGTCACCGACTTCTGAAATTAAAGTTATTTTTCACTTTTCGGTTGTCGGAAGTCGGTTGTTCTTTTTTTTGCAAAAAAGTTTTTATTTTTCACTTTTTAGTTATAAGTTTTACCAGTAATTTTGGTTTAAAAACCAAAGTACTAAACCGTTTTTGATGAAATTTCTTTGGGACCATTTGGGAAGTATACCCTTTTCAACAAAAAAATATATGCGCGAACAAACATAAAAAAAAAATACAAACATCCGAATTGAGAACCTCCTCCTTTTTTAGAAGTCGGTTAAAAACGTTTAAATTCAAGTCGCAATCTCGTCTTAGCGACAGTAAATGTCAAAAACTTGTCAAAAATATAGGGAAATAAGAAGTATTTTTGATAGATTGAGACTGAGATGACTGTGAACGTTCTTAAAATTACGGGAATTGCTCTTCAAAGCTGATGTTCTTCTCGTTCTGTTTTTCCTCATTTTTCAATTTCTTTACTGCACTGTTTGATATTTGTCTGATTTTCAATGGTGATGTAAATTATTGCTCTTAATGATACAGTCCTCGTATGTCGTGATTCTGGCTCGGCAACCTACGCTTGCTTTTACACAAGACCAATGCGCCTTAGGTCCTTTACTTCGATAGTATTTGTTGAAGCGATACTGGCCGATTTGTAATACGGGGTTTCCGCAGCGCGACACAGTATAGCGAGGAGCTGAAATTACATTTGATACAGGCTTTTGTATTGATACTTCACCAAATAAACGTATTACTTACATAAATGTCTCTTTTTTTATTGATAATTACAGTTCAAATAAAAAATTACTTAATTTCATCACATTTATTATCACGATAGGAGTTGTTTTTTTGTCATTTATACAATGGATCAATTTTCTAATAGATTTTTACATTTAATACACACAAGTATAAATAAAATTGTAAAACAAGCTAAAGCTTTTAACTATCTGATTTATAATACTGCCTTCACCGCCTTTTGATCAACGCTAGCCAGTTTATAAAGGTTACATATAAAATGAACGTAAAGAAAAAAACAACATATCTACGAGTACAAGTTACTGATACAGTGTCCCCATATTAAAAAATCCTTAGGACGCACACAATTTTGCGCTTATAAAGACCAACTGATCTTCGTCATCTAGCATTGCATCTAGATCTACTAATGTATTTTTGCAAATATAATTACATGTAAATATTTAAATGAAATAGTATTTTACGATTACAATGTCTTTAAAAAGCTGAATGCTAACTAGTAGTAGTAGTAGTAGTTTAGTCTAACTCGCGTGTTCTAAATCGTTTCCTAAAACTCCACTAGACTCGTACCTCAAGATAATAATTACGTAGATCTTTGACACACCAACCTTGAAGATGACAGTTTCTTCCACACTTCAAGTAATAGAGTCGGAGGTCTTCAAGTCAGAGAGATCTGTTCGAATTTCGTTTAGTGGAGTATCATATCAGGATATAACTAAACAAAGCCACTGTCTAATGGTTGTGAGGTGTCTGTTTTATGATAACGTTCTGAATCGTGACCAGGGAAGCAGAACACTTCAAAGCGTTAACTTTGCCACAGATCCAGCGGGCGCGGTCTCCTTTGCTGCCTACCCACTTATTGTACCGGTATTTGCCCATTATTATTACTGGTTTACCACGCTGAGACGTCGAAAATTTTAGCTCTGAAACATGACAAAGTATAAACTTACTAAATAGAATTTATGTACACAGTTTACCATATACTTTCAAATTAATGATTAGCTGGAAACGTAAGAGAGATATTTCATTCATTTGAACTTAATATAAAAGCAGAATAAAAGAACGAAGCAGCAAAAGCTTAATTCTAATGGCAGCATTTTCATTCGTATCGTAATGAAACTTCTTCATACATTTGTACAACATGTCTAAAAAAGGTGTGTTCACATTTAGGGGGTGGTACAACAAAGTATCAAACCGAACAACTTTCTACTGATATCAATATTGACGACACGGTTGGCGCAGTGGCTGAGCGATCAACTGCTGCGCTGCGTGTCGAGGGTTCGATTCCCGCACGGAGCAAATATTTGTATTGCCTACAGGTAACTGTTCCGGGTCTGGCTGTTTGTGTATGTGAGTTTAAATGTTTGTGAACGCACCCACGATACAGGAGTAATTCCCAAATTGTAACTACCCTTAAATAAACGACTGGTTGACACTTCCCATGACCCAAAGGCTGGCTTTTACCTTGGCCAGAGGCTAAGCATTACCATACAACGTGGCAATGCCGCCAGTGTCTTGGGTACATTACCAGTCGACAGCGATGCAGATGAATTTTTCGACGCTATATTTTAGTTTGTAAATAGTTAGTTAATTTAGGATATAATTTTGTTATTATAGTGTTATCTTGTACATTCATTGCGTTATTTCACTATTTGAATAAATATTTCCCTTAAATATGACCACACCTCTAACAAGCTGACACAAGCTGCATACCCTGAAAAATACCGTGTTAATTCAGGACATAATAAATCTTTTCGGTGGCTAAACGGACTGGCCGTTTAGCCACGCAGTCGTTGTGCGTGATTTAATGACAAATATACTAACAAGCCGACCCCAACATAGTTGGGAAAAGGCTAGGCAGATGATGATGGTGATGATACTAACAAAACGTTCAGGTATAGATGATGTTCTACATACCATATTTATATTTCCAATAACATTTATTATCTAAATATTCGCTAATTGATTTAACGGCTGCAGTACTAATTCTACTCTTTGTCTTAATAACATTTTTGTTAACTGTCATTACTTTTATACTCATGCACTATCAGCAATTCGTCATATAATCAATTTAATGATTATGAATATATTTTTCGAGAATAATTTCATCTTTAACAGTTAGCAGCGTAGCGGGGCACCCCAGTCGAGTTTTGACGCAAGCCCAACGCGCGAGAGCATTTGGCTGCTTACGGAACTTCAAATTGTAACGGTAACCTTTCCATTCGATAACGGGTTTCCCACATCGAGAGCTTGAAAGCATAGGGCCTGAAATGTGGAAGAAAAAGTAATATAAATACATCCCAACATAATATTTGTAATGATCAGCTGAGTATCAGGGCCACCCGGATGCCCAGGAAATATTTTAGGAGTCATCACAACACTTCAAGTCTAGACACTATTGTACTTATGGACAAAATAAACACACAATACAATACATCTGCGATAGCATCTATTTTCGAGGTGTTTTCAATGATTATGCACATTATAACACTTGACGATCATTTCGTTGACGGTGATGATCTTCGCTCGACATCCGCTGTGGTCTTTGACACAGATCCACCGAGTTTTAGGACCGCTACATCGACTCCATTTATTGAACCTATAAGGACCTAATTGAATAACCGGATTCCCACGAGCAGACATTGCGAAAATTGCATCTGGAACATTTATATGTCAGTGAATTCAAATATTTTCTTTTAGTCGTCAAGAGTGAAGTAATAGCATGCCAGTTATCATATCCCTCATTGTCAATAAGACATTCACGTAGTCAAACTCAGTTTTATTTTCAGCCAAATTAGATGTAAAGTTTCCTCATAAAACTCACATACGTCTGATTTATACTTTAATTTACATCTGATCGTGTAAAAATCTGAAACCACATTATAACCGATACTAACAAAAATGCATCTTCCCATTAATAGGCGGTTTTAATGTTGGCATCACCAGAAACTTATTCAACAGCTATTTATAATTAAATATTTTGTTTACGTAACGAGGGGCTCGTGGCTAAGCAATAGCAGCTGCACGGGTCCATCTTCAAGGTTAAGCAACGCTTGCAGAGGTCGGTCCGGAAATAGGTGACCATTCATTACATACAGAGACCCTTCCGTGCTTCGGAAAGCACATTAAGCCGTTGGCCGTGAGTGATATATGTAAATCTTTGGCAGCCGTTACAGGTATTTAGAAGCCCCAAAGTCTAAAAACAGGTCTTACCAAGGGCTATCGTGTTACTCAGTACCTATATTGCGGACGTCAGATAGGCAGTCCTTTCATGTAAAATACTGGTATTAAGCTTCATCCGGTAAAAATGCAAGCAGACCCCAGCAAAGTTAGAGAAAAGCTAGGCCTAGTCAACTTTATATTCAGCCAAATTAGATGTAGGTTCTCTCTCTAAACTATACTCTCATACTTTGATTTACTGCTCGTCTGAATTATATAAAATCATAATTATTTGAAACCACTTTATTAGCAAAAGTATAAAAAATGTACCTAAGCATTAATAGACGTTTTCAATGTTGGCGTCATCACAATATTATTCAATAACTATTCAAAATTAAATATTTCTCTAACTAAATTGGCATGTCAACGTGGCGTTTTTACAAACTGAAATGAATAATAAACGTTCCAACAATAAAGTAAAAAAAAAACTAAAGAATGAAACCTTAGAGTCTACATTAGGGCACTTGAGCACGCTAAAGGTTTTTATCAGATGGTATGGTGGTGCCTACGTTAAAGTGGAACATACATTTACTCAAATATTTAAGACTTGTTGCTACGTGACGTCCTTTTATCTCAAATAAATCACACATCATATGATATTACATGAGCACTTCAGAATCTCAAAAATACAACAAATAAGCATAGTAACGGGTTTGCATTGATGATTTAACACGTTGTGACTAAACGCCCCCAGACGTGATAACAATAAAACTTCTACTGTCTCGTTCAGTGTCCTCCAACGGGTTAATGATTATGTTCGTGACCATATTTGACAATAACGTCGTCCATGGTGAAGATGGTGGCTTTGCAGCCATAACAAGCTTTGACACAAGGCCATCTAGCGCGAGCACCCTTGCTTCCACTCCATTTGTTGAAACGATATCTTCCTACCAATATAACTGGCTTCCCGAATCGAGATGTTGAAAAGACTGGGTTACTGTCATCTGCAATAGGTATAAATATTTTTAAATTACCTTTTAATTTCAATTAGAGAGAAACAAACGACAATTATAAGTAACGGTCTTATTATTTCGCGTAAAGTAAAAGCGTGTAAACAACTGAGGGACAACTTATTTGGTTCGAAATTATTACAAAATATTAAAATTACCATCGTGTCTTTCGCTTATTACATAGCCATGCCCCTTTATTCTCTTGTATATCAATGATTGTGTTCCTGAGTACTCTTGACAATAATGTCGTCGCAAGTAGTGAGTGTTGCTCGACACTTTTTATACCTTTTTTGAGAACAAACCCAATGCTTTTTTAGTTTGCATTTACTCTGCATACCATAAAAGCGATATTTTCCTATTTGGAGGCAGCGGGAACCTCGCTGAGTCGTTGTGAAAAATATTCCTATTAGAAAAAAGGACATCAATAAGTTCGCCGTTTTAAAATGACCAATGCTCTCTCTGCCTACCGTAAGCAGTCATTACATAAGAGTATACTTTACTCACATATTTTTTTAGTGTATTTTAAAACCGACTGGGATTCTTAGCTACTCTGGTAACCTAATCAGCTAGCCTTCTACGACTATTTCAAAACTATTACAAAAAAACGAGTCTAAAACGTATTCTAATAGGTGCTAACTAACTAAAATACTTTCCTGATAAAACAAATTTATTTTCACTAAGTGTTTATAAGTATGATGTTAACAAACCTATTTAACATAAAATATTTTTTATTGACATAATAATTGCACAAAGCCACATTGGCCAACATAATTTAATAATATACCTAGGTATTTTAATTACATCAATCATCCTTTAAAACTAACGACTTACATTCATAAACGTATATAAAAATAATATCGTTTAAATCGATTGTCCTTCTTGCAAGTATTCCATTAACATGGAGAAAATAAAGAGAGACAGATATATTTAATAAAGTATTTACCTCAATTTTTTTTTTAGATGTTTGTTTGTGATAAAGTCTTCTCTCTCTCCAATTTAATGATTGTGATTGTGCAAGAACTTGACAATTTAATGATTGTGATTGTGCAAGAACTTGAGAATTTAATGATTGTGATTGTGCAAGAACTTGACAATTTCATTGTTGATGGTAGTCGTTCTCGCCGGACACTTATTGGAAACACTACGTATACAACGCCAATGAGTCTTAGGTGGGTAGTTGTTACCGCCCCCGGACGAACGATACCGATATCTTCCAATCTGAAGGCATGGAAAGCCGCGCCTTGTCTTTGTGAAGAAAGCCTCTACAATCAAAATAAACACAATAAGATGTATTTTCATATCAATTTAATAGGTAGAGTCCCATGACTGACTGACAGATAACGCATAACCTGACACACTTCTCTTCTTTCTATTTAGCCTGAATACTTAGTTTAAATAGAGAATATCAAAATCTGCCAAACATGGATTTAATCTGTGGAAGATTTGTCAATAATTAGAATATGTAAAGGTGCACCGAAAATGGATTATTCTAAAATCGACTTCCAGGGTGGACTAGAAGTGACGGGGCCCGATAGGGCCGAAGCCTGCCAGGGGTTACCGCTGCCCTGGAACATAAAGGGCTAAGGAAGGAACACGGGTGGGTTTTAGTCAGTAAGTCTTTTTTTTTTTTTTTGAGGTTGGGTAATCATCAAATGACTCCTCCCGCTCTGGGTGGAGCAGGAGGGAGTGTCAGACTCTTACTGACTAAAACCCACCCGTGTTCCTTCCTTAGCCCTTTATGTTCCAGGGCAGCGGTAACCCTTTCGGACAATCCCGCTACCCGTCAGTAAGAGTCTGACACTCCCTTCTGCTCCACCCAGAGCGGGAGGAGTCATTTGATGATTTCCCATCCTGAAAAAAAAAAAAGCGTGGACTAGAATGTATATGTTAATAAGAAAAATCGTAAATGTTGCGAGCATAAACTTGATAGACCAAACAACATCATGATCATCATAGACTGTGATAAGTGCTCAGAAGGCCAATTGCCGTAATTAAAAACGTTAAAAATCTAGTCGCAATCTCATCTCGGCGACAAACAAATGTCAAAGACTGAAATGACAAATGAAAGCCTTGAACGACATTGCAAACAAACAACAACACCATGCAACATCTTTCTCGCAATGTTATGCATAACAATCAAAAAGCATTCAAAAGTAAGAAGAATTTAAATATTGTGACGGCAACATGACACGTACCATGACAGGAAACAATCAAGAGCGAGACACTTCGAAAATACGTCCTCAGAAACAGTGACGAGCGGTTCAGTCTGCGAGATTTTTTTTTTTTTGAGGATGGGTAATCATCAAATGACTCCTCCCGCTCTGGGTGGAGCAGGAGGGAGTGTCAGACTCTTACTGACTAAAACCCACCCGTGTTCCTTCCTTAGCCCTTTATGTTCCAGGGCAGCGGTAACCCTTTCGGACGATCCCGCTACCCTGGCAGGCTTCGGCCCTATCGGGCCCCGTCACTCGCATTGCATGCTATTGCGAAACTAGCGATAGATGAATTTGTATTTAGAATCAGTCCGTTTTTTGAGTTAGTAGATTTGCATTGAATAAATATAGCAATAGAAAATAATTATAAGTAGGTATTTATTTCATTGGCATTATGGCAACGTTTTATACACACAGATTAAATTTATGTCCGTCCTGCCTTTTTTCATTAGTTCAGTTCAGTGATTGTGCTCGGTCATGGAATTCACAACTTGGTTGTTGATAGTGGTGACTTTTGCACGACACTTGTATCGGTTGCTCTTAGCACACACCCATCGAACTTTGACCCCTTTGCTTCCAGCCCATTTGTTAAACTGTTAAGGACCTATGAGAAGGTACGGGAATCCCTGTCGAGATTTCGAAAACCTTATATCTGTAAGTAAATCATAATAATATTAAAAATTACAAGTTTATATTAAATCATTTGGTATTGTTTAGAAAAGTATTATTATAGCACTGAGTGACCTAATCCCGCACTTAAGTCACGCTTTCCTGTGACTTAAGTGGTTCATTTTTACACAGAAGAGCGTGACTTAAGTACGGGTTTAGGTCACACGAGCTATAAAATAGTATACGATACGTGTGACTTAATGGACTACTTAAGTCACACGTATCAAAATCAAAAGTCATTTATTCAAATTAGGCTGAGAATCAGCACTTTTCGAACGTCAAAATTATAAAAGACAGTCCCCCAAAAACGCCCTTCACCACTTCCCAGTGCTTCCGCTGGGAAGAAGTGGCGTAATAAACTCCCCAGCAGCACAGTTATCGTAATATTCTGAATTTCCGTTTAAATGAGGTCTCCTTACAAACAGCTCCGATCACTCCGAAGCCACCTCTAAAAAAAGACTAGTGTGGCAATAATTTACGGCACGGTTGGCGCAGTGGTTAAGCGATTGACAGCTGCGCTGCGTGTCGTGGGTTCGATTCCCGCACGAATCAAATATTTGTATGACCTACAAGTAGTTGTTCCGGGTCTGGCTGTTTGTGTATATGAGTTTAAAAGTTTGTAAACACACCCACGATACAGGAGAAATTCCTAGTGCGGGGCAGTTAAAAAAAAAACGGGTTGCACTTCGGGAGTGCCGGCAGTAGTGAAAACTTGAATATTAACGTTGTGCATTTTTGATATTTTGGAATGCGGTCTACTCTCCCTCCGTCTTACGAATTTTCGATCAGGTCACGTGTCCTGGCGCGAGTTTAACATTTTTTACCCATCACAACAAAAGTGCACAACGCAAGTTATGTTTCGGCGGTCGGGATTTTAGTTAAAAAAATATTTATTTATTACAATATTAATTTAATTATAAAAATACAGGATATCAAGCTGATGGCTGATGCAAGACTGAATATAATGCAAAGAAAAATAATTCTATTGAATTTCCAGTAAATGCATAGTTGCAATACAACGCATGCTGACGGTGGCTGCATGCTCAGCGTAAACGCGTGTTACGATGCGTTAACTCCTCCCTCCATAAGATAGAAGCAACTCTTGCTTCTGGCGGCGTCCGCGCTGCCCTTGGTGTCCTCAGGGATGTTCTTAGTTTTCCATTGATACAGCTTCCAGGATGCTGCAGCGACCAGTAGGATATATAGGATGATTGTGTTCCAGCTAGGTGTAGCTGCTATGATGTGCCAATTATCTTCTTCTGGTACGGATACATCGCCTGCCTTATTGATCAGTTCATGGATGCTGTCTAGTGAGATGTCTTCTAATTGGAGTTCGTATTTTATTGATTGTTCTGAGACTTGATACTGCTCAGGTAACGGTATGACTTCGTTGACGATGACCGTGTCAGTGTGAGATCGCAGTGTCTTGTTCATGATGTTCATCTGGCAATCTTCTGTTAGTGTAACGAGATGAATTCCAGATAGCTTCTTGTAGTCTGTCTTGGTGTTGCATTGTGTTTTGGTGACTTCGTCTTCTCTGACGACTAGTAGCCAGTTGTTGTCTCCGATCTTCTGAACTTTCCCTCTTCTTAAGTTCATCTTAGCGTGAGTGCAATTAGCTGGACGATGCTGGATGAGTGATAGTATGCAGTCATCTGTATCTTCAATTCTTCTGGTGTCGAGGAGCTTGCAGAGCTGGGTGTTGTCGGTCAGTGACTGACAGTCTTCTTCCAGGTAAGCGTACTCATCGTTACCAAGTGCTAGGTATTTGGATTTGGGAATGATTGTAAGGTTATTTTTATCCGGGATTGAATAAAGGTGGATAAGGTCAAATGATTTTGGGGTAATTGAGGGGATTTCAAGGATAAAATTAACCGAGTGTTCTGTGCTGTAAGCTTTAACTTTAATTGACTTCTCTATCCTGTATATGTTACTAATACTAATACTAGCTACTGGTTTAAACAAAAACATATTTTCTAAGTTTCTTAGCTCTTCTATTAGATTCAGAGGGCTTATAATACTAGGATGCATGGTGCCCATCTGAGCAAAAGTCATCGCATCTTCTAATAACATTAACCTATCTAAAATTATCTGTAAACTAAAATCTATCTGTATGTAAATATCTAAGAAATGTAAATGGTTAGATAAGTCGTTGGAATTATTAGTAATATTTTGTAATAAACTAGCCAAATGTCTCTGATTATTGTTTAATTTAGTTAACTGTTTACTGAACTCATCTATTGTATTATGTGCTAATACTAAGGATTTCCTTTGTGAATCCTGGACGTTTTTAACTCTGTTTTTAATGTTTAAGATTTCTTCTTCGAATTTAACTGCATCTTCGTGGTCGAGGTTTCCTGTGATAGACTTAACGACAGTACCTAATCCATCTATAAGACCGCGTCGCTTTCTAATTTGCGGCGTTAAAAACATAATCTTTTTACTTATAGTACTAAGGCTATATTCTATTTGATTCCTATACGTTTTATGTAAATCTCCAGATGCTGTATTCTCAGCGTTTTTCGTGCTTGCATATAGGGCCATCAATTGGGTTGATGTAAATTGCAGATTGGTAATGTTGTAAACGCAAGCAAGGCTAAAGTAGTTGTCTTGTTTAAGGACTTGACCTTGTTTTAGAAGGAGGATCCCATTGTCATTATCTACATGGGTAATGGTTACGGTTGCTGTTGCGTTGAGCACGACGGCCCCTGCGATGAAGGTCCTGCAACAAGATGAGGCCTCCGTAGTAGCTTGAAGTGAACCCTAATAGACTTAGAATTTGGATGGTTACCTATTATTTCGGCCACGTTATTTGGGTGAAGGTGTATTATTTTGTATGGTCCTTTGAAGACTGGCTTCGTTTTGTCACTGCGTGCTGATTTTGCTACCTGTTTATAGACAGTTTCACCTACCTTGAATTTCATTTCTTCTGCTTCTTGGTTACGTTTAGCAATCACCTGCTCCTTGTTTTTGGACAAATGTGCAGCGATGCATTCTTGAACTGCCTCTGCATTGGCACGATGCTTAATAACATAGTCTTGGTAAAATTCTTTTGGGTAGTATAACTCCAATGGGTTTCTGGATGCTGTGTGTCCGAATAGTAACTCATGAGGTGTATAATTCGTTGCCGAATGGATGGCGTTATTGTATGCTATAATAGAGTACTTCATGATTAGGTGTATAGGGTCGTCTTTGTTGGTCATTCTTTGTATCCTAATCATTTCAGCTAGGGTAGAGTGCAAACGTTCAATAGGTGAGTTAGAATTAGGGTTATATGGCGTTGTAAAGTGTATGTGGATATTATGTAGTGCGCATATTTCCTTAATAACATCGTTGTCGAATTTAGTATCTGAATCGGTGGTTATCTTATTCGGTAAGCCTAACACTGCGAAAACGTTTAGTAATGCTTCAGCTATATGTACACTGCTGCATGCTGTTAGTTGGACTGCCTGGGCGTATTTAGAGAAGTTATCAATAACTGTAAGGAACGTTCCGCCTCCAGTTGAATAAAGGTCCATAAATATGTGTTCCATCGGTTTGCGAGGTGTATCGGTTATAGCTAAAGGTGGTTTAAGAGGGTTGCGTTCGTATTTAGATTTCAAACAAGTATCGCATTGATTAACGAAGCTTTGAATGGTAAGGAGCATATTTGGCCAATGATAATTTCTGTGCAAATGCTTGTACGTTTCCTGAATACCACGGTGAACAGTTTTACCTTCATGATATTTCTTAATCAACTCTTGTTGTTCAGGTTTGTTTTCTACTAGAGTTACGCGTGTTGTACATTTAAGTAGCTTAGGGCCTCTGTCGTTAAATATTGTTGTGTAGACTCTAGAAAAGGCATGGTATAATTCTTCATTGTAAAAATAACAATGGAATACACGGTCAGCGATAGTGTGTTCTTTAAGGAATCTAATTATCTCGGGCTCTGTATTGTTTATTGGGATAAAGACATCTTTTATAACCACTTTTGAGTTAGTGGATCTGTTATCTACTCTATATGTAGATCCGGGCGTTGACCTAACGTGGAACTGTTTCAACTGCCTATCAATAGCGTCAGAAATGATGGGTATGCCTCTAGCTTCGTTGTCCGGCTGTGTATGTCTCGTGGACACTAATTCAGATTCGGCTGACACTATACTCATACTATCTGTACCTATGTGTGATTCGGGAATGCTTGGGTTTTGTGATTGTATATTTTCATTGGGTGCTACTGTGTCTATTTGATTTTCTGCTTCCCTACGTGCATTTTCGAATATTCGATTAATTATCTCATCATCTTCGTTATCATCTAAATTAACAGCTAGAGAGTCGACACTACCATGGAAAATTTTAACACGTGAAAGCGCGTCTGCGTTAGTGTTTTGACGACCCTTCTTGTATACAACCTTATAGTCGTATTCTGAGAGTTTTAAACGCCATCTGGTTAGTTTAGAATTAGGATCTTTTAATGACATTAGCCAGGTGAGAGGCCTATGGTCTGTGTAGATGATAAACCTTCTGCCATAAAGATAGGGTCTGAAGTATTTTATTGCCCATACTATGGCGAGTAGCTCCTTTTCTATTGTGGAGTAGCGAGATTCAGTATCTGATAGCGTTCGGGATGCGAATGCTACTGGTTTGTCCGATCCTACTATCCCTTGGGATAATACCGCACCTAGTGCTACATCTGAGGCGTCGGTGGTTAGGATGAAGGGCTCATCAAAATTCGGGTATTGTAGTATTGGGGCGTTAGTTAGGATTTGTTTGCATTTATTGAAAGCTTCTAAGAAATCCGGGGAGTGTATGACTCTACTATTTTTCTTAAGGCAAAGGGTCATCGGTTTCGTAAGTCTGGCGAAATCTTTTATGAATTTTCTATAATATCCGACTAAACCTAGGAAGGCTTTTATTTCCTTCTGAGACTTAGGTAGGGGGAAGTTGAGTACTGCTTTTATTTTGTCTTTGTTTGGTTTTAAACCTTCATCTGTTAGTTCGTGTCCTAAGAAGTTAACCTGTTTTTGTAGAAACTGTGATTTGTCTAGCTGGATCTTTAGGTTATGTGTTTTGAATCGATCGAATACTTGCTTTAATTTTTCTAGGTGTTGCTGCAATGACGTCGATATTATTATTACGTCATCTAGATAGGTGTAAACATTATCTATGCCTCTTAATATATGATCCATTAGTCTTTGAAACGTACTTGGTGCATTTTTAAGACCGAAGGGCATTCTAAGGAACTCATAATGTCCTCGTTCAGTGGTAAATGCGGTTTTTTCAATATCATTAGGGTGCATTTCTACTTGGTGATAACCGCTAGCAAGGTCTAAGGTTGTGAAGTATTGCGCTCGTCCTAGTCTATCTAGTATGTCGTGTATGTTTGGTAAGGGGTATTTATCTTCAATGATACGATCGTTGAGTCGTCTGTAATCAATTACAAGTCTCCATTTGACTTTGCCTGAGGAATCGGGCTTTTTGGGTACGATATGCACGGGACATGACCAAGGAGATATGCTCTCTCGCACGATACCCTGCTGTAGGAGCTTATCCACTTGTTTACGAATTTCTTCGCGTTGTTGAGGAGCTTGTCTGTAGCTACGCACGAAAACTGGTGTATTATCGCTTAATCTGAGCTCGTGTTTAACAGCGTGTGTAAAAGTGAGTGGTATATCCTCTGCATAGAACAGGTCCCTATACTGATAACATAACCGGGTTATTTCGCGCCTTTCTTCTTCGTTCATATGATCTGTACGGATTTTCTGAAGGTTTTCATTTAATATTTTGTCAATGTTAGTTTGAACCTGTATTGTATTAATATCATGATTATCATTTGTGTTGACCTTGTGTAATTTCTCTAATTCAATTGAGGGGTTAGACGGGATACACTTCTTTTGATCGCTATGATTAATTACTGATGTTTTAAAAGAACCGTTTGTAACGTTAACTATAGCTGCTGGGGACATTAGACCATCTGACCAGATTAAATCGTCGTGAAGGTATTGTCCATCTAAGTAATTTGTTTTTACTTTGACTATCTTTTCGCATCTGGGTTCGATACTTATTTTTTGGGGTGGAGAGCTGAAGTGTATTGGTATTTCCGCTGTAGATGTACGTAAAACATTATTATTTAAATCAATGTTACTCTTTAGTTTTTGCAGAAGGTCAATTCCGATAAGACCTTTATATTTAGGGTCGAAGTCGAATATTAGAAACTTATGTGTTATGTCGCTATTAAACGCGGGAGGTAAGGGAAGGTAAACTACCTTGTCGTGAACTGATGAACTATGTGCCGTATTGATTTGAAAAGGTTCTGTTTCTACGCAGTACTCAAATATAGTGCCTGCAACTACGTCAGTTGCTATAGTTGAATGACTGGCCCCTGTATCTAATAGGAATTTACCGTCGAACTCTGGTAGTATTATGTACGGTAAATATTTCTTAGTTTGGAAATTTATTGAAACTAGGTCTGGCTGTCTCGATTGGTGTCCAAGGTAAAATCCTGGTCACCACTTACCTCTTGTTCGTCCATGGTTGCATTCGGCTCGACCGATATGCCGTTACCGTCTGTGACAACGTTAAAGAGCCCCATGTCGCTGGGTCCTGGTTGATCTTGAGTGGCCATCTGAATCGGAATGTAGAACAACTGCTGAGCGAACTGTGGTTTTTCTGGCTTACCTGCCGTACGCATTGTGACGTCCGATGATACTGGTGTGGGAACCGGTGCTTTTGGAATGTTAGGTTGATTTCTAAAGTTATTTGAACCATTTGGTCTAGAGTTACCTGATGCTGGTCTGGACTTCCAGGGCAATACGGACTGTACCCATTGTTGACGCTGTTCGGGGGTCATATTATTTTGTTGAGGTACAAAGTTTTGCGAGGGGATAATAAAGCCAGGTGCAAATGGGTTTACTGTATTACCGATGGGATTATTATTGCCTGGTTGTTTAGATAACTCCTTTGGCTTTGCTTGTGACGTTGAAGGATTATTATTATTATAATTAGTTCTATTATATGAGAGCCTAGCTTCTTCTTGTCTAGCCGCTATGATGGCTGCTTCGAAGGTGTCTGGTTTAGCGATTCGAACGCCCAACGAGACGTGGAAATCTAACTGGTTTATATACTGTTCAATAACCATCTTTTCGTAATATGATTTATTACCATGCTCCCCTACAGAATACAGAGTATCCAACAGCTCACGGAGGCGTTTGCCGAAGCTTTCGGCGTCTTCTGCCTTAGACCTACGCACTCGCGTTAGCTCCTGCATTACTTGTATTTCGTTTCGTGGTTCGCCGAGGCGCCTATTTAACGCGTTCTTAATTAATGACCATGAGTCTAAGTGGCCTTCGTACGCTATTGCGTCTATGGCTGGACCACTGAGCCTACTTTTAATTAAGCAGATGAATGCTGGGTGCGAGCGATCTGCCTCAGAAGTTAACTGTAATAAGTTTTCTACTTCCCTGATATAATAATTGAGTAATTTAGGATTGCCATCATATCTTGGCATTAAATCTGCGATTAGTTTGTACGGTCTATAGTTAGCATCGTAATCCCTGAGCGACATTGTTTTTCTATAGCTTGCCTGCCTAGTGGCGCTTGCCGTAAAACAATAGAGGTGTCAAATTAAACACTTGGAATTTACTCGTGGGATACTTAACGCTACTTATTATAATTTTGCGGTTGCCTACTGCGATTTTAGCTTATAGACAGACACACATAGATTAACATAAAATACACAAATTAAAATAAGGCAGGAAATCGAGCAAGGACACTTGGTAAATAAGAGCACTTACCAGAGCAGCCACTGCATCTCCTGTCGAGTCGAGTCTCGGCCAGCGCAGCTTCCTCCAATTCTCCGGAGATGTATCCCGATGACCGTAGAGGTGACCGACCGCGCGATAGGTTCTTTGTAGATCACGAAAGAACGATTTGAGAACCGTCGCTCTTAAGATGAAGAGTTTGATTCGATCTTAGAACGTCGCGATCCTACCGACTGCGCCAGTTATGTTTCGGCGGTCGGGATTTTAGTTAAAAAAATATTTATTTATTACAATATTAATTTAATTATAAAAATACAGGATATCAAGCTGATGGCTGATGCAAGACTGAATATAATGCAAAGAAAAATAATTCTATTGAATTTCCAGTAAATGCATAGTTGCAATACAACGCATGCTGACGGTGGCTGCATGCTCAGCGTAAACGCGTGTTACGATGCGTTAACTCGCAGCTAAAGAATTTTTTCACTTCAAAAATAAAAAAAATAAGAATGTAGACTTATCACAATTTTTATTTTATGGAAATGCTTCTGACTAAATACGTATTGATTGATTTTTGCTAACAGATTTTTTTTTGCTTTTGTTTGATCCCCTCCATCAGCAGTGTTAAAACTATCGATCCCTGACAACTGCAACACAATATCAATTGTTGCGTTACTCTCGGGAGGTCAACGCGCATCGATAGCCAAGTTAATGATTGTGCTCGATCTTGGATCTAACAATTTCGTTATGGACAGTGATAATTTTTGCTCGGCACTTTTCTTGAATGCTTTTAACACAAACCCAGTGGATTTTCGGCTCTTTGCTTCCAGACCATCGGTAAAACCGATGCGGACCCATGAGAAGGCACGGACCACCCTTTTGATTTTTCGTGAACCTTATTTCTGTAAATAACGTTAAATTTGTAAAAGTATTTAAAGTGTAAACACTTCAACAACACACATAATATATATCCTTTATGTTAAGTATTAAATGTAAAATATTAATTTCCTTCTTAAAATAGAGGAAAAATGGTTTTCTAACGGGAAGTTCTGAGAAATCCGAAGCTGCTATTCACAACCCAACTTATTTTATTGGCAGAAAATAAAAAAGAGGATTTATATCACAACATTTATTTAATAAACTGTATTTAGTCGAGTAATTAGTATCTAGGTGTCTTAGCATATCACTACAGAACACGCGTATAACTACTTGGTTGTCTGACATTTTTTTTTTTTTTTGAGGATGGGAAATCATCAAATGACCCCTCCCGCTCTGGGTGGAGCAGAAGGGAGTGTCAGACTCTTACTGACTAAAACCCACCCGTGTTCCTTCCTTAGCCCTTTATGTTCCAGGGCAGCGGTAACCCTTTCGGACAATCCCGCTACCCTGGTTGTCTGACATTACTCGGTCATTTCACCGCCCTGCTCACTGTACAAGCAGATGATTGACCAGAACCCTTTCGATTTACACTATGTGCCCCGATCTAGGGTGAGTTCATCATTATACTAGCTATTATGGTATGTACAGTGTGCACTAAGCTATTTACCAGTGCCATCTGCAATGTTTACTGGTCTCCCTCGTGTTCTATGCGCCTCGTGTTAGACACATAACCTTATCATAGTTCACCTGTCACTGTACCAAGCTGACTTTGCCAACTCTCTACCTGTAGATCGCTGTGTGAGCTTCCGCCTATTCTGCTTTCCACACCATTTCTTGGGCGCCAGGGGGCTATGAGGCTACCACATTGCACACAGTTGCTGTTTTCGCACCGCAACTAACATGCGCACCTTAATGTGTACTTTCAGGGATCTACGACCAGGCTGAGGGCAGGACGTCTGCACGCTTCCCTGCACTGTACGCTGTGCTCAACCGCATGCTGTACTGAACCAATCGCTACCTGCGGTCAAACATTTATTGAGGAAAATGTTGATATTTTTATAGGTTCTAATTCCTCTAGCGCACAGTGTTTAATGATTATGCTCGGTCATGGACCTGACAATTTGGTTGTTGATAGTGGTTATTCTCGCTCGGCACTGTTTCCGGCGGCTTCTAGCACAAACCCAGTGTATCTTCGGCCCCTTGCTTCCAGACCATCTGTGAAACCGATGCGGACCTACGAGAAGGCACGGGCCACCCATTTGATTTTTCGTGAACATTATTTCTGTAAATTAAGTATTGAGATGCTTTAGGATATATTAAATTCCTTGTGGTTGGAATAGTGGACATAAAGTTTACCAACGCAAAAAATCGGAGAAATCCGAAGCTACTATTCAAAAAAGCATTTATATTATTGGCAATAAATAAAAAATAATATAGGTTTATCACAATATTTATTTAATAAATCGTAACGTTGTGGCTTGACAACACTATTTAGTGGAGTAATTAGTAGGTGTCTAAGCATATCACTAAAGCGCACGCGCATCATTAGATGCCTGACATTAATCGACCATTGCACCGCCTACTCGCTATACAAGCAGATGCTTGACCAGAACCCTCTGAATTTACACTGTGGCGGCATCTACATCGCCACATGCGAACTAAGCATCACACTGACGACACGTAAAATCCTGCATTGCACAAGCAGAGTTTACCACGCGACTACCACATATATATACAATTTATATGATTTCGGGGCGTTGATCGCGATCCTCCGACCAGACGGGTTTTGTGTCTCCCTTTTCTATGCAGGATGAGTGAACTTAGACTCTTTCCCTCAGACCTCTATTACAGTATGTGCCACGATCTAGGGTGAGTTCATTATTATATTAGCTATTATGGTTTGTACAGTGTGCTCTAAGCTATTTAATGTGCCATCTGCAATGATTACTGTTCTCCCTTGTGTTATATGCCCCTCGTGTCACATACCTCATCATAGTGCATTTGTCGTTGTGCCACACTGTTATTATGCCTGTAAACCACCGCGATATGTGAGCTTCCTCCTATCCTGCTTTCGACAACCGTTCCTTGGTCGCCAGGGGGGCTATGAGGCCAGCACATCGCACGCGGTTGCTGTTTTCGCACCGCAACTAACATGCGCACCCTAACGCGCACTTCCAGGGATCTACGACCACGCTGAGGGCCGGAAGTCTGCACGCTACCCTTTACCGTATGCTGTGCTGACCTGTATATGCTGTCCTGAACCGCATGCGGTACTAAATCACATGCTGTACTAAATCAAACGCTACCTGTGCGGTCCTACGGCCGGATCTACAAGACGTAGGTCTTGTAGATCCGGCCGTAGGACCGCACAGGTAGCGTTCGTCTGCGAAGACTGTGCTGACAGGCCACCATATCTGCCACGCACTGCCAAGAACGGTAACTCTCTAATTCTATCCGAGTGTGGGTGAGTGTTCAGAACAGATAGATCAGTGACTTAACTACGACCTAACCGCCTAGTCTACCTATAGAATTATAATATGTATTTATTTAACCTGTTAGCCTGTTTCATTTATCGGACTACAACTACCTATTAGTTAACACAGGCTGTTAACTAATAGGTAGTTGTGTTGTGTGCAGTCTACCTGCAAAGCCCTAACCTTTATAAGATACATTTATCATAATTAATGACAAGCGCTATTAAATACCAAATATTTATTGATGAAAATGTTGGCATTTTTTATGGGTTCTAATTCCTCTACCGTCCAGTGTTTAATGGTTATGTTCGGTCATGGACTTGACAATTTCGTTGTTGATAGTAGTGATTCTCGCTCGGCACTTGTCCCGGCGGCTTCGAGCACAAACCCAGTGAACCTTCGGCCCCTTGCTGCCAGCCCATTTGTTGAATCGATGCAGACCTAGGAGAAGGCATGGGGCGCCCGATTGACTTTTCGTGAATCTTATTTCTGTAAATAAAGTATTCAAATTATACAGGGCTGACTAGAAAGGTGTGGTCAAATTTAAGGGTGTGGTATAAACCTTTAGACTAAACCAGTTTTTCCATGGGGCCAATATCGTTATCACGAAAAATAATTCAGCCGTCCCATCCATACATTTAAGTCGAATAGGTATTGAAGTTTTCTATTGGACAGTTGACATATTTTTCGCGATTACGATATTGGTCCCATGGAGAAAGTTGTTCAGTGATGGTCTGCACCACACCTTTCTGTTACACCCTGTGCATTGCAAGTATAAACAGCTTTAGGTTATATTAATTTTCTTTATTCTTTAGGTGGTTAGAATAGTGGAGAAAAAGAATTCTAACGCAGTTCAGAAAAATCTGAAGCTGCTATTAAAAAAGACATTTATTTTATTGCTAGTAAATAAAAATGCATGTAGGTTTATCATAATATTTATTTAAAAAATACATTTTATCATATTATGTGAAGCGCTTCTAAATACAAAATATTTATTGATGTTGAAGATGTTGTTTTTTTATGGGTTCTAATTCCTCTAGCGTTTTGTGATTACGTGTTTAATGATTATGTTCGGTCATGGACTTGACAATTTCGTTGTTGATAGTGGTGATTCTCGCTCGGCACTTGTACCGGCCGCTCCGAGTACAAACCCAGTGAACCTTCGGCCCCTTGCTGCCAGCCCATTTGTTGAACCGATGCGGACCTACGAGAAGGCACGGGCCGCCCGTTTGATTTTTCGTAAACCTTATTTCTGTAAATGAAGTATTAAAATTATAAATGGTAAGTGTAAACAGCTTTAGGACATATTAATTTCCTTTATTGATTTGTGGTTAGAATAGTGGAAGAAAAAGTTTCCTAACGGGCAGTTCGAAAAATTCACTGCTATTCAAAAAACCATTTATTTTATTGACAGTGAATAAAACTAAATGTAGTTATAAAAATATTAATTTTTACCCTCGGTAAGCCAACGCGCATCAATAATAGTTAATGATTGTGCTCGGTGGTAGACATGAAAATTCGGTTGTATACAGGTAACTTTTGCTAGGCACTTTTCCCGATTGCTTTTAACACACACCCAATGGAATTTCGGCCCTTTGTTTCTAAAGCATCAGTAAAACCCATGCGGACCTATGAGAAGGCACGGGCACGGGCCTTATAGATATTGTAAACCTTATTTCTGTAAATTAAGTATTAAAATTATAAATGGCAAGTGTAAACAGCTTTAGGACATATTCATTTCCTTTATGTGTTTAGAATAGTGGAAGAAAAAGTTTCCTAACGGGCAGCTCGGAAAAATTCGAAGCTGCAATTAAAAAAAAGCATTTATTTTATTGGTGGTAAATAAAACTGAATGTAGGTTTATCACAATATTTATTTTAAAAATACATTTTACCATTATGTCAAGCGCTTCTAAATACCAAACATCTATCTATCTATATACATAAAATTCAAAGTCCTGACTGACTGATATCAACACACAGCCTAAACCGCTGGTCCTAGAGACATGAAATTTGGAGGGTGTGTTCTTCGTGAAGAGTAGGTATCCACTAAGAATGGGTTTTTCGAAATTCCACCCCTAAGAGGGTGAAATGGGGGGATTTTGTTTGTATAAACTTGAAACTTGGCACTAATACTTATCTAAGTAAATTATGAATTTGGGCATTTTTTGTTTTTATAAACTACCGCCTAAAAGGGGATTGGGAGGTTTCAAAGTTTGCATGGAAGAATTTTAGCGCGCGGTCCGATTTACTTGAAACTCAATATTTATAACTAAAATAAAACGCAAAGAATAATATATCAGGATTTTTAGAAAATCTACCCCTGATGGGCTGAAAAGGGGTAGTCAATTTTACAGGGGAGGATTTTACAGCGTTGCTTGATTAACTCGAAAATTGGTATAAATAATATTTGAGTTAAGTTATGAACACATCCCAAACGATTTTTCAAAATTCCACCCCTGTAGGGGTGAAAAGTGGGGATACAGTTTATATGAAAAATCTTATTCGTTAAGTTAATAAACCTGAAAATTGGCATGAATACTCGCCTAAGTAAGCAATAAATTTTATCATTATAAGTTTTCCAAAACTACCCCTCAAAGGGGATAAAGGGGTGTTAAAGTTTGTGAGGAAGAATTTGAACGCCCGGTCTGATTAACTCGAAACTCAGTGTTTACACTTAAGACCAAAAAATAATAATAACAAGTATGAGGGTTTTTCGAAAATCTACCCCTAACGGGGTGAAAAAGGGTACTTAGTTAATTTTACAGGAGAGGATTTTACTGCTTGCTTCCATTAACTTGAAAATGGGTATAAATAATAATCTATAAGTCATACAATGGTAACGTACCAAACGCTTTTTTTTAAAAACAAAGAAAGCATGTGGTAAAACGGGACGACAAGGTTTATTTCAAAAATCCTATTCATTTGATACGTATAAACTTTAAAATTAACCCGAATTAAATATTTTTATGGGTTCTAATTCCTCTACCGTCCAGTGTTTAATGATTATCTTCGGTCATGGACTTGAAAATTTGGTTTTCGAGAGTGGCTCTCGCTCGGCACTTGGTTCGGCCGCTTCTACCACAAACCCAGGTGATCTTCGACCCTTTGTTGCCAGCCCATTTGTTGAACCGATAAGGACCCGTAACAAGAAGCGGGAAACCCTTTTAGGACTTCGTCAATCTAATTTCTGTAAGTCGGTAACTATGATAGTATATTTATTCATAAATTGCATGTTTTGACAGCACAAGGACATAATTTTGTATCAATTGTTCCAAATTTCATAATTATTGAAAAGCAAATTTGCTGAAAAAGCTGTCACAAAAAAAACCAACTTCTGGCTGCTGATTAAAGTACATTTTACATATAAGTTGTTTAGTTCAAAACATAATATAATACAGCTGCATTCAGTTATACTGGGTGTGGACCCTAACATAGTTGGGAAAAGGCAATACAGATTGCTTGATTCCACAAAAATGCAATAACGCGCGCCGCACATTAATACTTACTAAATTACTCCTAACCTACAGCTACACACCGAACTCAGACATTCTTCCTACATGCCTACTTCACACCACGCCAAACATACCGGCCTCATACAACCAAGTTAAAACAAATACACTACAGCTTTTAATCAGATCTAAAGCTTCGAAATATTTGAAGTTAATTCGATGGAATCGTCACACATTTTATCAGTTTCACAAAACAGTGTTCAGTTGTGATTATGTTTAGTCATGGCCTTGACAACCTGGTAGTCGATGGTGGTAACCTTAGCTCGGCACTTGTTCGGAATGCTCCGAGCACAAACCCAGTGGATCTTGGGCTCCTTGCTACCAGCCCATTTGTTAAACCGATGGCCACCCATTAGGAGTAGCGGAAAACCTCGTTGAGATGTCGCAAACCTTATTTCTGAAATTCAAAGACGATTATTAATTGGATGATTGTTTTAGGATATAATTGAAGTATGAATGACTCTTTACTAGAGGGACCTAAGGGTTTCTGTGAAGCTATTCTCATTTCACAATCCTTAATTCAGTTTTTGCAATAAAATTGTGTACCAGCTAACCTGCAAGCATCGACGACACCATCGCACGCGAAGAGCGCTCATTGGACACAGACAAAATTGAAATTGAAACAAAATTTAAATAAATATATTATTATTATGTCAGAAACATACAGTCTACAGTTCAAATACTGTCATAATCAAGTCAAAACTATAATTATGTATTACTACTATTTAAAAAATAAGATCACATTGGAATACTGGGAACCCTTAACACAAAATAACATAAAGCTGTTCTCATTTAAATAAAATTGCACAAAACCCTACATCACTAGAAAGATAAGTCAAATATTACTTAAGTATAGGAAAAAATGCTCACAACACAATGCGAGGTTTCTGGGAGAAGTTCCTTCGGTAATTATATCTAAGTAGGTATATTATATATTTTTAATATTAATTTATCTGTGTACAAAGTACGTTGCATTTTAAAATCTACTTTGGCATTACAATTGTCTTTCACCAAGTTCTCCTCAGGTAGGTGGCACTAAATACTAGTACCAACCTAAAATTATTTTTTGCAACCTATTCGATTCCGCACTATCCTAATATTTTTTTTAGGCTTCTGTCTGAAATTTGTAGCTGTTTTAAGCGACCTGCTTATAACTTATATTATTATGCATTTTTGCTTAAAAGTCAGCCAAAAAATCTATTGCTTCTTTTATAGGCACCTTGTCTAATTTGTTACCCTATTCTTTGGAGTCCATTTAAATATGATCGAGTGAAGATACCTAAATGTTCGTACAGCGTACCCGACAGTTTGTCCCGCTTCTAGCTAGCTGCCTCACAAACATTTATACCGCGACACAAGCTCTTTAAATTTACAGATAGTCCTTGACTCTTGAACCAAGTATATGTACGATCGTCAACACTGTGAACGACATGGTATTACTGATCGGGAATAATCGAAAAAAGCAAAAAAAAGTCCTGTTCGTCAACATTGTGAAGAATGAAACTTTTTTTCCTGATCTTCAACAGTGTTGACGACAATGTTACTGATCAGGAATATTCAATTCGTTCCGATACGATAAAAAAAAGACTTGTGTACACTGTATATGTCATCTATGATAGATACGGTGACCAATGCTTTAAGCGACAAACATCACAACTGCAGACTTGATGACAATCTACGACTCCAATAATTCCGGTCCAATAGCTACTTGTTTTACATGCTACAAATCCAAGTAGCAAAACCAACACTTATATCGGCTGACTTTTTTTACCGGTCGGACAAAAACAGAGCATAAAAGGTGAACGGAGCAGAAGCCTATGGCACAGAAATTTCTTTTTTTTGCCCAGGCGGCAAACATAGTCAACCGGTATAACCGCCCATAATATGATGAGCAGACGAATGAGCTTGGATTAACAATAAAATTGTCGAAAGAATTACCGTAGATACGTTTTACAGCTATGAAATCACAAATGTGTGTGATAGTTTTTAGTCCTAACTATAACGTTATCTATGGTTGTGATGGTTGCCCTGCAACCTTGCTGGTTCTTCACGCAGGTCCACCGGACCTGGGCACCTTTGCTGCCACTCCACTTATTGTATCGATATTTTCCCACCACTATCACAGGATTGCCGTAGCGTGTCCTCTCGAACTTGCAGCCTGTAAAATATAATTTAAGTTACCTTTGTTTTGTTTTCAATACTAGGAAGGATACAACACAACACCATTTTTGGCAGTTACTTACAATACTCAAAATCCTACAAAGCAAGCGTATCAATCATTTTCTTTAATGATTTTATAAAAAATACTCTTTCTCTTTACAGGGTCAAATTAAATTAGCTAGCTACACTCTGCAGACGTGATGGGTATATCTTAATACGATACGACTAATTTCAAATAAAACAAAACTTGAACATCAATAACTGTTTATGCACAACAACCACTACAAATGATCTTAAAACTATTGAAACCTGCTGTTGACGCTGATACGTCGGGTGCTCAGTTCCAGGAGCGAATAAATAAAATACGTGGAGTGTACAATCTGATGTAATACAATATACAAGTTTAAAGAGACGCAGTGTCTTTGTCGTGGTAAGAATTTGAGTGACGCGGCTCGGAGCGGGAGGACCGAACCAGTCGTAGGCATGCCATGCTTAGACACCGACGAAGAAACATGGAAAGTAGTTAAAAACTCGTGGAAGTACGACCATGGTTGTGTTCATGAGTAATTTTGTAAATCTTGTTGTCGATTGTGAAGATTCTCGCCTTGCAGCCCAGGGAGACCTTTACACAAACCCAGCTTGCTTTCGGACCCTTGCTAGTACTTCGCTTGTTGTAGCGAAACCCATCGTACTCCATGACGGGATTCCCAAACCTTGATTGCAAAAACAATATACCTGAAAATGACAACACCGATTAAAATCATGAAGAACAGATCATCATCTCCCTAGCCTTTTCCCAACTACACTCGAGAGCAATGAATCCGGGTCACTTAAAGAATGTTAAAAATCTCGGAAACTAAAAATGATAGGTTAATGCAATAAATTGTATTTAATAGACAATGTAATACTCCTTAAATGAAAGTAAAAAAAATATGAGTCACCATACATTATATTAACACAAAATTACATAAAGAAAAAAACTGCTGATCTCTCCTTAAAACAAAAATAGGAAACATGCAATTTTTGAACTTTATTACGATTTTCTTGAGTTTTAATACTTCGTATTGCCTCCTCGTGCTTCCATTACTGCGTTTACGCGGTTTGGCATGCTGTACACCAAGTTCCTTATACGATTTTGGGGAATATTCTCCCATTCCTCTGTGAGAGCAATTTTGAGCTCACGAAGCGTGATTGAGGGAGGGTTTCGTTGTTTTACGCATCTGCCTAGCTCGTCCCAAGCATGCTCGATCGGGTTGATATCCGGGCTGCGCGCTGGCCACTCTATACGAGTAATGTTCATCTCTTGAAGGTAGTCATTCACAATCCTACCTGTATGAGGTCGGGCATTGTCATGCATAAATATAGCATCCTCACCTAAATTGACCATAAATGGACCAACGTGATCATTGAGGATTTCTTCCACATATCTTACGCTAGTTAAAGAGCCGTTTTCTATGATCACCAGCTCTGTGCGACTTTCAGAAGAAATTCCGGCCCACACAAGTACAGACCCACCACCGTAGGCTACTTTTTCTTCGATGCATGCTTGCTTGAATCTTTCCCCTGGTCTTCGATACACTCTGTGTCTTCCATCGTGCTTGTAGAGCATAAATTTTGATTCGTCGGAGAACATAACTTTTGACCAATCTTCAATACTCCAATTTACGTGGCTCTGGGCATATCTTAGTCTTGAAATACGATGCCCACGCTCCAGTTTAGGGCCGTTTGCAGGTCTAAGGGGTTTTAAGTTAGATTCAGCAAGCCGACGTCTTACTGTCCATGCACTTGGGTTACTTCCTCCGAGGCGTCGAAACTGATTTGTGAGTTCAGTTCCTGTGAGAAAGCGATTTCGAAGCATGGTGTTCACCAAGTATCGGTCTTCTCGTGCTGTGGTACACCTGGTTCTGCCCGTTCCTGGTCTGCGTAGGTTAGAACCAGTTTCTTCGTAACGTCGGAGAACTCTTTGTACTGTTGACAGCGACACACCGACAGTCCTGGCTGTATCGCGCTGACTCCGGCCGGTTTCCAGCATTGTAAGTATTCTGGTGCATTCTTCAGGCGTAAGCGACATAATTTCAGCTTGAATAATGAATATAGAGCACTATCAACATGGTTTATGTACCCACATAAATGACAGATTACAAACAAAAGCAAAACCAAATGCTGTAATTTCGTAGTTCCATTTTCGAAAGTGGCCCTTTTTCAAATTTGATTTTTTTATGATATAACTTTACAATAACTAAGAAGTTTTAATACCTTCATTTAAGGAGTATTACATTGTCTATTAAATACAATTTATTGCATTAACCTAGCATTTTTAGTTTCCGAGATTTTTAGGATTCTTCAAGTGACCCGGATTCATTGCTCTCGAGTGTATGTTGGGGTCGGCTTCCAGTCTAACCGGATGTAGCTGAATACCAGTATTTTACATGGAGCGACTGCCTATCTGACCTCCACAACCCAGTTACTAGGTAATACGATACCCCTTGGTAAGACTGGTTGTCAGACTTTCGGGCTTCTGACTACCGGTAACGACTGTCAAAGATCCACGAATGACAGCCGGGACCAACGGCTTAACGTGCTTTCCGAGGCACGGAGGGGTCTCGGTATGTAAAGATGGTCACCCATCCACAGACCAACCGCGGCAAGCGTAGCTTAACCTGACCGATCGACCTGTGCGGCTGTTATTATTTAGCCACGGACCCCTCTGTCAAGTCATGAAGAACAGATATGGAAGAAAAAGTGGCAAGAAAGGGAGTGAATACTCAGATGGCGAGTTAGAACTGGAAGGAACACTGCTATTTTTTTACATAATGCAATTTCAAAGGATAGAAAAATATATTCAACATTTAATGCAAACTAAAATTGGAAAAACGATAATCAAATTCTAAAACCACACTCCCCATACATTGAATAAATCAATGGTTGTGTTCATGCAATATTCTAAGTACCACGTTATGCATCAGAACTATAGTAGTTTTACAATCTTGATAGGCTTTTATGTATATCCATCAGGACATGAGAGGCTTACTGCAGCTATGCCTTCTGAATCTGTAGCCCTGGTAGCACAGCACTTTAGCTCCAAACCGTGACGTCCCAAAATAAGGACCTAGGTGAGGAAAAGTGAGAATATTGGATAAAAATACTGTTTTAATCAAATGGCGAATTAATTGTTTTCATGAATATTCTAGTGACTTACGGCCCAATCACACGTACCACAACAACACCAGAACACGTGGGCACTAATTTATAATTATGTAGTTTATTCAGACAGACCACATATGGTCGTCAAAATCAACCGTGTGGGCGATACCAATCACATCAAGGCTAAATTGCAGCCACAACACAACCACAACGTTGTGTCGATGTCTTCCTCTACGAAAGCCGGAGTCAGTCTGTCTGTCTGCAAACACTAGGCACAACGTAAAATCGAAACTATGTGCTCGCTGCGATGTGGTGTGGCTGTGGTACGAATGATCGCGCCATTACTCATCATTGCTAACTATCTATTAGGTATCTAAGGTAAATTAATCATAAAGACATTAATCTTCATAATACTGCGAAATTCTGCTCGATAGTGTGTGGGCCATTATAGTTCCTACTTATCCCAGTTCCAGTTTCTCTACTATTATTTGAATATGAAAGTCACAACATGAATAAAACAATCTCGTCACAGTCATCAACATTTTATTTTCCTACAAAAAAAAAAACAAGTCAAACCTAAGGACAAAAAAAAATAAAAAGAAATATGAGCCGCGACAGGCCTCGATAGGCGTAGCAACGCCTGGTGCGATATATGTAAATACATAGACAGAGATAGTAACTAGTAGTAACAGTCAATGGCGCCGATACCCTTGTTCACTAAACTAAATTTAGTTCAGTGCATCTTTTTCTTTCTATTTCATTAAGAAAAGGACAGAAGATAAATATTAGTTTAGTCCTGTCTAATTAAGACAGTTTATGGCTACTAAAAATACGTCAATTTACGTCAGGCGCTGACTAATTTGACAGGACTAAACTAATATTTATCTTCTGTCATTTTCTTAATGAAATAGAAAGAAAAAGATGCACTAAACTTAAATTTAGTTTAGTTTGTGAACAAGGGAATCGGCATCAATATCCCATCAAAACTGTAGCATGAAAGCAATGAAGTTTATTTAACTATGGTTATGCTCGTTTAAGATTCTTATAATTTCGTTTTCGACGAATAAAAGAGTTTTCTTACCTCCCAATACCTTCGAGCAAACCCATCGGATTTTAGGAGGTTTACTAGAACTGTGCTTCCTATACTTATGTCCTTCATACCATAAAACTGGTTTTCCTTGCAGAGACATTCCGTAGACGAGACCTTTGAAGACAATAAAATTTTAATAACTAAATTTTTAGTTTTTAACAACTACTGTAATTTAATATTGCTTATTAAATGATAACTTTTGCAAGTAATACAAACATTCTAAACAAAAACATTATTTACTGTCATTGATGAATATAAATTTTGATGGAAGGAGAGGGGATTGTGTGAGGAATTATATGAAAGAGAAGGGAGTGATTGATAGCGTGAAGGTTGACAGAGGAGAAGGGAAGAAGAAAACGTGTTGTGCAGACCCCAACAACATGGGACCAGGGCAGACAGATGATGATGATGGTCATTGATACATTATTATCGCTTAAATAACACTTAATACCTTGATGAGGTGAGTGTAGATAGTTAAACTTTATGGACAAACGTTTGGTATTCTATGAATCTCATGTGATGTCGTCGATGAGCCCATGTTCGCACGGAAATAAAAATATCGCGACGGGATTTTATCGTGTACTGGATTTTCAACTCTCGGTGAAGAGTCGAGCGTTGAGAATCTGACAGAGCGGATCCTAGCACGTCAAAAAAACATACTGTTGGATTTTCAACTCTCGGCGCTAAGCAGTGCGTTGAAAATCCAATGTGCGATATAATCCCGCCGCGAGAAAAACACAGCCCTGCAAAGCTGGGTATAAATGATGGTTATTGTGTCATCAAAACATAGCCTGAAAGGCACTAAGTTTGAACAAACAACTAAGTATGGTTATGTTCGTGTAAGATTCTAATAATTTCATTCTCGAAAACTATAAGGGTCTTCTTACATCCTCCCTTGCTCTTTAAGCAATTCCATCGGATCTTAGGGGGTTTACTAGAGCTGTGCTTCCTGTACCTATGTCCTTCATACCACAGCACTGGCTGTCCTTGCCGGGATAGCGTGTACATAAGACCTTTGAAGACAGAAAAAAGATTAGGATTTCAATGTCCACTATATTTTAGTTCTTAATAACTAAGTAATGTAATTTAATATTGCTTATCATAACGTTTGGAATGAATACAATCGTTTAAAATAAAAAGTATTATTTATTGCTATTATTTTTTCAGTTTCACAATTATCGCCTAAATTTTGTCATTGATACATTATTATTTCTTAAATTATCAAGGAGTACCTTGATGGTGTCAAGGTACTCCTTGATGAGTTGAGTGTAAAACGTTAAACTTCTTCTTCAAACGTTGTAATTCGTTTAGTTGTCTTTGTATCTTATTGATATCGTACCTATAGAGACGTTGTCAATTAGTTTCCAACCTTCAACAATTTCAAGTTAAACAAATATGAACTTTATTATAATGGTTATTAAGTTGATTTCAGAGTGACTAGCAGTATTGAAAAAGTTATAAAAATGTTTGAAGTTGTAGCGTAAACTGAACTTTATTGTGTAGGAGTTAAAGTAATTTTTTTATAAACTCATATTTGTTTACATTTTTGGCAAATAAATCGCGAATGCACATTACGTATGATTATGATGATGCAAAATCTTGATGACCTGATCAAAATAAAGGACGATGGTACACTTACACCCCGAGGGAGACCTTACACAGTACCACCTGGTCATCGGAGGCTTGCTGGACTTGTGCCTCGAGAAGCGGTAGGACTTGTAGCAGAGCAACGTCGCTCCCCGTCGGGACGTGGTGAAAAATAGACCTTTGGAGACAAAAGCGAAATCAAAATCATAAATGACCAGTTGTAGCCGAGGTTTGACTGACATCATAGAAAAATTCATTATGTGTTATAGATTAATTATTATTATTACTTCATGGTACAACCCAGAAAAAAGTATTTTGTGACAACATACATATAAACACTCACCTTTAAAATATTTGCAGGATATGCACATATTTTTTAACACAAAATTAAACCCAAAATATAAGATGGTCATTCTCCTTTTATTTCAGAGCACAAAACAGTTATTGGAAACAACCACATATATAAACAAGTTAAATAAATTAATCAGTGGGTGTGTTCATTAATAACCCTCGAAACTTCGTCATTTTCAAGGATAATGGTAGCTCTGCAGCAAACTGGATAGGGATATTTGATACAAATCCACCTAGTCTTTGGCGGGTTACTAGAACTATGCTTTGCATACCGGTAACCACGCCAACAAAGAGTTTTCCCACCACGCTGAGACGTCTCGAAATGCAGATCTTAAAAGTTAAGTAAGATTAAAATTATATTACATATCAGATCGAAACTAATAAGGTAGAACGGTCACCGACAGTTAGCTATTGCCTGAGGTTTCATAATTTGTCTATGTGTGATTAACACATAGACAACATATATTTCTTTGAGACAAAATTAAATACTCAAAAACAAGATGCTCATTCTCCTTTTATTTGGAAGCACAAAACATGAAATAAAAACAAGAACAGAAAAAAGCCTATTATAAATTGATCAATCAGTGGTTATGTTCATTTAAAACCCTCACTACCTCGTCCTCAATTAGGATTAACGTAGCCCTGCAGCCAGATCGAAACTTGTCACAAATCCACCTAGACATTGGAGGGTTGCTAGCACTATGCTTTAAGTAGCGGTAACCACGCCAACAAAGAATTTTTCCACCGCGCTGAGAGTTCCGGTAGTGCAGTTCTTGAAATAAATATGTAAAATAAAAAATATATTAACAAAATGTTCGTGAAGTTCTGCAACGTTTAATAACCAGTTCATTCCTGTTCCTGTACCTATTCAATTAAAAAGAATTCAGCAACAACTTCAGTAGGTACTTAAATCCACTATGGACTTCTACTTCGTGTCGCTGGCGCGATAGTAATTCAAATTTTGTTGGCCCATAAATTGGCCACTTCTACGCCGTTGTCGGTGGCAGCACAGAGTTCCCTATGACTGCATGTTTTTGGGCATATAGAGCGAGATAGGAGGTAGGTACTAGGGCTGTAACGGAACCTCGTCTCTGCTAAAATAGCTCCCGCAGATCCCTAGTAGGTACTATTAAAATAGAAAAGTACTTATGTTTTTTTTAAATTACTTTATTTCAATTGACTATGCGTTCACAATGACCAGTTTATACAATATACACCCATTCACACCTTCCCATTGGTCGCTAATCAATTATTATATTTAAAGACATAGTTAACAATGGTAAGTAACGGATTCTTACTGAAAACAATATTTAAACAGTCCCTACCCTTAGGTAGGTAAGAGTAAAGGCAGGCAAAAAAGAAAAAAAAATCCAGTGGTAAAAAAATTGTCATAGAATAGGTTTTTAACGAAAAACAAACATGAAAAAATATACATAAAACAAAAAAAAAATAGACCTTCCTATTTTGAAGACAGTCGATGTTAAAAGGCACATGGGTATACTAAAAAATGCCCTTCCAAGACGGCAAATTTTCAAAAAGCTTTTTTACCTATTAGTACACCCTTATCGCTACATACAAAATATGCCAAGCAAATTCACAAAACAGTTGGTAAACAACTATAACTAACAACGATATTAATCTATGTATAAACAATAACTCAAAAGTAACGATATAAAAAACAAAATGACGTCCTCGTAACTAAAAAAATATGTCACTTCTCAATCATACAAAACTTAAATTAGATGCTACAATACACCGTTTGTATGCCTTTCAATTTGAAAAACCAAATCGTATAAATAAACAAGAGTGTATCATTAAAGAGGCATAACTTCTGTGTATCGGTTTTAATGAAAGTGAATCAATTTGGTTGAACCGTGTAGTAAATTGTCCGTGTGTTATCTATAATACCTATATTTACGAAACTTGTAAAATTGTATGACATAGACGGTAAGTATCACGCAGAATTAGGCACCACAGTTTTTATAATTAATACTTTTTGGTCACGTAAACTTATTTTAATATTAAGCACCTAAGTATATACGTATTTAAGGCTACAGCAATCTATATTTAAGACAAAAATCAACATAGACCAGAAAACACACTTTTATGTATACATAATACTTCAGAAGTTACAAATATGTGAGGGGCTTGAACCTAAGTAATAACAGCACGGGTCGATCGATCAGGGTAAGCTACGCTTGCCGCAGTTGGTCCGTTGATGGGTGACCATCTTTACGTACCAAGACCCCTCTGTCCCTCGGAAAGCACGTTAAGCCGTTGGTCCCGGCTGTTATTCGTGGATCTTTGACAGTCGTTACGGGTCTTCAGAAGCCCGAAAGTCTGACAACCAGTCTTACCATTTCGTATTACCCAGTAACTGGGTTGTGGAGGTCAGGTAGGCAGTCGCTCCATGTAAAATACTGGTACTCAGCTGCATCCCGACCCCAACATAGTTGGGAAAAGGCTAGGCAGATGATGACTTGAGAAATTACAAATGAACTTAAAAACTAAACAATAAAACAAACTCTAATATTTACTAAAATTATTGGAATGTGACAACATGAAATGAAAAAAAGTAATATATAGCTAAAAGAAACAATACATGTACTGAATACTGCAACACCATTCTAATCATTCGAAGTTTATAACACACTTATGAATAACAATTAATATAGAACTGCTTATTTAAAGTAATTATTATAGGAACTATTTTCAAAAGGCATTTGGTCATAGTTACTAAGTTTAATTTTGCCTGTTATTTTGAAATGTCAAAAATACTACACCTAATTAACAAAGTTATTTTACGTTCCATTACAATTAGACAATATCGTATCTCTATTATTTTTATAGTTATTTTTTTTTATTTTTATAGTTTTTTTTTTATAGTTATTATTTTTATATTTTAAGCTATACTGAGTTAACCTATGCACCTCTCAAATTTTACTGTAGGAAGTAAAAAACCCTGAATTAATTTTACGAATATAAACTTTCTCTTACTAACATAATTATATATTTACTTAAAAAAAACATATCCTGCAACCAGGGTAAACAAGTACCTATTTAACTGTGATATATGAAAAATACCTCGTATTTTTCATACATCACAGTTACAACCACAACAACTGCAACAACTGTGATATATGAAAAATACCTCGTATTTTTCATACATCACAGTTAAATAGGTACATGTTTACCCCGGTTGCAGGATGTGTTTTTTTTTAAGTAAATATTTTATCACAGGTATGTACTAACATACTTATATGTAATATTCTCAAAATGGTTGTGCCTGCAACTGTTTTTAATAAAAGACATTTTCTATATTATCTGAAATATTTAGAAAAATACAATTAGGAATGCTCGGTCCTAACTTAATTTACGAGTAAAACGGCTCGCCAACATGCAGATAAACCCTGAGAGGTTTTGGTTGTGTGGCTAAAACTAAATGTGAATTAGGTTAGGTGTTTTAAAAATAAAAAAATAATAATAATAGTCTTTGACGATTAATATAAAAACGCCATTACAAAAATACAATAATCGGGCATTACAAAAGTAAAAATCTCGGTAGCCTAGACGTAAAAAATACCGTCTGTCAAACATCAGGGATGACAATGTTCCCCTGCAGTTTTGACGATGATGTCGTTTTTTGTGAAGAGTGTTGCTTTGCATTTTTTCCAGCTACAGTACCAGCGCTGTCCATTTTTCTTGGGTTTTCCGTGTGCCCAGAACTTGTGTGTGCCCACCAGGATCACCGGTCTCCCCCAGCGGCTCATGCCAAACACCGGCACTGAAAGAAATGATAAGCAACCTCCAGTTAGGGGAGGAAAACAAAAAAAAAAAAAAAAAATGATGAAATGAGTGACGTTTAAAAATTTCTAGAAGCTTAGAATCAAAATTTCTAAAATTCAATGGTGAGTCAAGAAAAGATAAGAATTTTGAAAGCGGTTGTTTTAAAAAAAGTGGTTGGTCGATCTACATTCTACAACAAAAAAAAAACATCGGTATATAAAAAATATTATCAAAAATTTAATGAAACTAAATAAAGTTATTTTGCTCTCTGACAAAACAGCAAATTAAATTCAATGGTATATTTCTTGTACGCATAGGTAAATTACTACTTTGAAGTACGTAGTAAGTAGTAGTAAGCACATTTACATAACTGCAACATGCATATTTTAAGAGCCTCTATGATAAGAATTAAAACTAAAACACGGAACATGCCATGCTGCCATGCTACTGAACAAATAAAAAACATACACAAACAATTTAATATTTTGGTACTTAAATCACATAAAATAATAAACAAAAAACGTTCAATGTAGGGTAATAGTTGAAACAAAATAGAATGCGTTTACGAACTAAAATTTAAAATAAGAAAATTACATCTAATGCTGATGCTCATTGGATGTCTTGACTATGATGTCATCGAGAGTGATGATGGCGGCCCGGCAACCCGATGAGAGTTTGTTGGAACACGTCCAGCGGCGCCGACGGCCGTACATCGATACGGAGGATCGCGTAAATCGATAAGGTCCCAGCTCTATGACAGGATTCCCAAACCGACTCTCGCTGAACACAGGCACTGCGAATATAAATATCTTGAGTCAATACCTACCTGAGTAGCCGTATTTTTATAAACACTATAAAAATGCATCCATTGTATGTTGGGATTACTTGGGATAGTTAGCATCTAATATCTAGATATTTATAGCATATTACGAACGTAAACAAAGGAAATAAGTCTGAGAGGATGCGGGCGGCGTTCTGCCGTTTCTGATCACCCCCATAGGAAGAAAGCGTGAGTTTATGTCCTACATGTAATAGCATATAGGAATAATTAGAATTCGGTTAGGAAAATAACATACAGAATAAAAATGAGAATTTTAATAATTACAAAATTGGAGTAGTCGTCAATGTCAACAATAGTATTTAACTACTACATAATGCTTAAACTAAACACTACATAATATCTTCATTGCTGCAGCAAAATATATTTTATAAAGCAACATCATAATAAAATTCAATCAAATGAAATCTATCACTTGGATGTTATACAATGTGATAGGGGTGGGACTTCTAACCCGTTAAGGCTGAGTACTACATCTAATTTTATCGACAAAAAAAATAATATGGGGGGTTGAACCCCCTCCCCCTAAAAATTTTTTTTCTCACCAAAACATTATCAAACATATGAAAAAAGTAATGAATTAGTTAGCCAAGGTTATCAGCTACCGTTTGTCGTTTTTTTTTTGTTTCTACGACGCATACAACCTTTGATATCACATAAAGTATCAAGCGCGCCGTAGTACATTAAAAAAAATAAAAATAGCCATAATTTTTAGGGGGAGGGGGTTCAACCCCCCATATTATTTTTTTTGTCGATAAAATTAGATGTAGTACTCAGCCTTAACGGGTTAGAAGTCCCACCCCTATCACATTGTAGACCGAATAGCATTGGTGACATTCCTTTATATAAATAGTTTCATTAATTGACATTTCTTCTTTGTCTTCATATTAGTGCTGGGGGTCCTGACCCATCTAGCCATTTTTAGAGTTCCGTACCCAAAGAGTGCCAACGGAACACTATTACTAAATCTACGCGGCTGGTTCAAAATGATAACTATAGGCAATATCTAATAGAAAGCTAAGATTAGAAACTAAAATCATAAAAACAGTTTGAGAAACATATCTTTCACATTTTCAAAAAATTACATAATCTGGTAAGTATGAAATAGTATTTGAAAACGTAGGCGTAAGTCAACCTAACACAAAATTGTTCGGCTGATAGATTCACCAACACTTTGCCCAACCTCTGAGCTACAACACTTGGCTAGTAAAAATGGTTGTGGTCCAAATTAGACTTGACTATCAGTTCCCCGAGGGTAGTGATTCGAGCTCTGCACTTGGTTCTCGTCTTCGTGGTGCACTGCCATCGGACATGGCCGTTCCGTCCAATGACTCCGGAGCGAGCAAAACGAAATCCGTTCACGACTAGGAGCTCTGATTTCCTATCAGTCAGTATCCTGTGGACTGACGGAATAAACGTAGAGTTAAAGCACAATTTCTTTACATTTTGAACTATATGTTAAAGGTCGGTAAGGAAATGAATAACGAACAGATGAGGATAGAAACATAATATTTAATTCAATGATTATGCCTCAAATAACTTCTTACTACAAAATTGTCGACGGTCGTGACCGACGCTTTGCATCTTGTCCGGGTCTTTCTGGAACATGCCCAACGAATCCTATTAATGCAAGTCTTAGACTTACTAAATTTATATCTTCCTATTTTTAACATTGGATAGCCTCTTCTGTTCTGTATCCATTCAACTGAAATTTTTAAAAAATCGTGTCAATGTGTGCCATATAATATTAGAAACTGAATCTTTCTTAAGGTAGGTACTGAAGAAATGGAGATGCAGGATTGTGGAGCGTTGGTTAAATTGAAAGAGAGACCTAAAATGACTATTCATATGTATTCAGCTATTTTTACCTATATACCTATTTATAAAGCATAACACGCATTGTATAAAGAAAACAATAAAAATAGTTATAAAAAAAAATTACGGGAAAGCTGCTTAAAAAATATAAAAAAAATTCAAATTATTTAAATTCAATATACAGTACAGTCCCTTAATTCAATGACTGTGTTTCATAAAACTCTTTATTATATAATTTTCGACGGTTGTGATGGACGCTTTGCATCTCGTTCGAGTCTTTCTAGAACATGCCCAGCGAATTTTATTGCTCCAGCTTTTAGCTTTACTAAACTTGTGTTCCCCCACTCTCAACATGTAACCCCGTCTCGTTCGAAGCCATTGGGCTGAAAAATGAATACATATTGATCTGATTAGAACTGAGACAGTACATTAAAGAAGTCAGGATGAGTACCTAATATTCTTATTTCAAGGTATGGCAGATGTCAGCAAAAGCGACGGGGCCCCATAGGGCCGAAGCCTGCCAGGGTAGCGGGAACATCCCAAAGGGTTTACCGCTGCCCTGGAACATAAAGGGCTAAGGAAGGAACACGGGTGGGTTTTAGTCAGTAAGAGTCTGACACTCCCTTCTGCTCCACCCAGAGCGGGAGGAGTCATTTGATGATTTCCCATCCACAAAAAAAAAAAATGTCGCAGACTGAACCGCTCGTCACTCTTTCTGAGGACGTATTTTCGAAGTGTCTCGCTCTTGATTGTTTCCTGAAAAAAAAAAAGGTATTGCAGATACCTACTGAATCGTAAAATACCAGCAACAGTCAGAAACTCTGGTCAAAAAGCGTGGTCTTGCAATGAAACATGTATTGTCCAAAATGGCTAAATAGGAAGAATTGTGTAGCATAAGCTTAGCCAGTAGCCAATGCAGAACGAATGCCTCCTCTCATACATAGAAGGCACGGTCATTGACTACCATGTTCTAAAGTCTTTGGCCTAGTTCGCACACTAGTTTGCATCCTAACCGCTAGAAAATCACAACGGTTTAGCTTTAGAGGATGTAGAGAAATCGGCGTCAAATCATTTCAAAGTGGACTCAACATTTCCAAATAAAACATCGCTACATGCATATTAATGTTTTATTAAAAAAAATATACTAACTTCCCTTAATCTGTATGATTGTGTGTTAAATTACTTCTTAAAATTATGCCCTCAAAGGTTATCAGAAACGCCGAGCATTTTGTACGGCTCCTTGTGGTACACTGCCATCTAATCTTCTTGCCGTTCTTGTATGACTTGGAAAAACGAAAGCCATCCGCTATCAGCATCTGGGTCCCTCTGTGCGTTACCGTTTCCATCACTGAAACTATTTAGGACAGGTTATAGATGGTGGATAAGAAAGTCGTAGAGATTCTTGGATGACTTGAACGTCTTCCTTCGGCAAGAAGTGGCGCAGAACCGGGACCTATGGAGATAATAGAGGGAGGCCTTTGCCCAACAGTAATACAGTACAGGCAGCTATAATAATATTATTAGATTCTTAAGACCATACTGCCAATATTTGCAATGCCATTTTACCTCAGTTTTCATTCAGCGTAAAATATAGTTCATGTTTCATTAAAACAATTTATATTAAGTCTATATTTAATTAAAACAATTATATTTAACTCAACAGTTCAAATGTTTCCTCTAATCTGCTTTTCAATATGTGTTTTCCGTTGGTGGTGATGACATCTGTACATTTAGTCCTGGACGGAGTCCATATTTGCTTCTTTTTTACCGCAATATGGCTCTTGTACTTTGGAGCTACACCAATCATTTAAAATATAAAAGCTAACAGGGTATTTTAAGTTCATAATGAAACAATAATTATACAAGATCTATATCTACTCTTGAGAATTTCAGACACGGAGCCGGTGGCCTCCAAAAGTTAGTTGACATTTTTCCACTTCAGCTGTGACATTACAATTTAAAATAGGCTAGGCTAAATGCCTAAAAAAAATTAATTAGTCCATCAGTTAGATTATCAAAAAATATTGGACCCGTATTTTTTCTTTTGTCGATTATATAAAAAATGATGAAGATATCGCCCGTTAAAGTTTCGCGTGACGTCACGCCTTGCTACATTTTTAAGCAAGGCGTGACGTCACGACCCCCTACTCCCAAATTTTGACGCGCTTTATCTTGTCATCTTTTGTTTGATTGACCAAAGAAAAAATACGTGTCCATTATTTTTCGATAATCTAACTGACGGACTAAATATAATAATCATTTTTATACCCAGGCGACTACCCTATTCTAGTGATCCAAATGTCTGAAATGCTATAACGGTTTTATTGACTAATTCAACTACCTATGATTTATCCTAAAAATAATCAAGTATACAGTTGGAGTACCTGTTTTTTTAATGATAATGTGGCATCACAGCTGAAGTGGAAAAATGTCAACTAACTTTTGGAGGGTACTGTATATTTAAGTTTATTATTTTTATACATAAGAAGTTAAACATGATTCCGTATGGTTATGTTTTAAACTGCTTCTCAAGATGTGTTTATTGTGGGAGATGATGAAAGCTTTACATTTAGTCCTGGGCCTGACAGAACATTCCCACCTGACCCTGCCGTGGCGTGCCGAGAACTTATTGCTCTGCTGGGAAAACCTGAACCCTCCTGTTTGCAACATCATCTTACCTCTGCGTGACAATACTTCTTTGACTGTAAAATAACATGGATTTATGTCGCATCGTAATATTGCTGTTGTAATCTCGTGGGAGACCTTCCAACGCTATGCCTTCCGGTATGCGGTCACCACTCCAGAACCTTTCGGCCCCATCGGCCATATGTTCTGAGAGCAAGTGCCCTGCCCACTGCCACTTAAGTTTGGCATTTCTTGGGGCTTTGTGAGTTACCTTTGGTTCTCCTGAAATTCCAAGCATAGCCGTAGGTGCCTTACCTACGGCTATGCTTGGATTTATGCTTGGAATTTGGAAGTTCATGTGTGTGTATTACACACATAAACTTCCAAATTAATATTGAATTTGCAAAAAATATCAAAGTTTTGAAAACCGTTGCAAGCTGGGGCGGGTCACTAAGTATAGTTAAGTACTATTAATATAAACGAACAACAAACAATACAATGCAAAATCGTATTTTTTATTTCCACTAGATAAAATATAGAAGAGAAAACATATTTAATTTGTTCAACAAAATTAAATATTTATATGAACTTATTTAAACTAGTATATTAATGCTTTGAGCTTTACATTAAAACATAAAACATTTACAATCACGGATTAGTAGCTAGGTATACCCTATAGGTACATAAGCATCTTGATGTAAGGTAATATTCTACAAACATTAGCCTCTTAATTTTAAATTCATAGAAACTTTATATTATTGTTAGTATTTTCCTACGACACACCATGGTATGCAAAATAATATTAACACTTACTTTTTTTTAAATTATTTGATAAATTACACAAATTTACGACAAATTAAAATGGCCTTCCCTAATATACAATATGTAGGCCTTATTCAAATAATATTCCTAGTTATTAGATAGAGCGTTAATCACTTAAAACAAAATGGTTGCTCATGAAATAATAACAAAATATATAAAAGATCTAGTTTTGCTAAAGCAACATTTGAAATCTCTGTTTCATGCTATGAAACCAGAGACCAAACTTAAGTAAGTTGACAGAAGCGATGGCGTGTTTATGTGAACAAAGAGTCTGCATTAACTTTTCGAATCAGCCGATCGATTCTGTTAAAATCTCACTGTGAAAAGTTGAGTGAAGTGAGCTTATACTGAGCTGTCAATAGTGTAAATCCCTTGCATCAGGTGCAATGTCAGCTCACTTCACCTACGTTTTCATGGTGAGATTTTTACAGAATAGACCGGCTGGTTTTCCTAAAAAAAGTCTTTTCATGGTTGTGGTCGAGACAAGACTTGACGTTGACGTGGTCTTCTATCGTGATGACGAAGGCCTTGCAGTTGGTCCGGTACCTCACAGAGCACCGCCATCTTGTTTTGCAGCCGACAATCCTGTCTTTGGAGAAACGGAACCCGGCCAGAAACATCAACAACGTTCCCCTTTCCGTCTGAAACACTGAATTAAAACAAGATTTAAATATTATGTACTGAAGAAAATTATTGTTGACCCCTAATTTCGTTACACTGAAAGCATGCCCATTGCTTAGGTTAGGTTAGCTGTTACGGATTCTGAAATTTATTATTTGAAGAAGGCCTACGGATCAATAAACAGACCGTAGACGAGTAGGTACTGTTAACTGAACTTTGATTTTCTTAAGTACATATGACGAAATTATTTACTAGATTTTTTCCTTCGCAATGGCACAAGTGGTTCCGTATTACTCCGTATAAGTTTTAAACAATGTTAAATAAAACACAAATTAATGAAAACATTTTATTTCCTTCATTTACCTAACAAATGCAAATGTACAAATCGGTAGCTACAAAAGTCAATGCTTATACTAAACAATTTCATATTAAAATAAAAAACTATAACTTTCTTAACCCAGTATTATCCTCTTACCATAAAAATATAATTTATTTAACTCATTCATTGTTCTTAACTCATGGTCCTTTATTAATATCACGTTGGAATTAACTAAAGACAACAATACATTAACATTTGAATAGGTAGCCCAGAAAGCGGGCATCGAATACCTAGAGTTAATAACTAGTTACAACATTATAACCCTGAACTGGACCATTTCCATTCTGCGTCAACAGTCACCACACATAAAGGCACTTCTAAAAGGAGAGTTTTTAGCCCGTTTCGTGGCGAGAGCGTGCAAAGACGACAACTGGATCACAATTGCGAAACACGCTTACAATCACAATACAAAGGAAATTTACTATTACTTGCTTCATATGTTCGTAAAGTTCGTCTGCTCAACAACGTAATTGCCTCAATGAATATTGTTGAATTTTCAAAATTAAAGGCATTGCGTAAGCGTGTAACGCGATTAGACAGCAGATGATTTGCGCGAGGCGATCATTGCACTATAATCTATTTACATTTCAGGCCCACGTACACGTTAGTATACATAGTTTCTCACCTCTTATCATTCGGGCGACAAACCAAAATTAATCATAATAATGCACGTTGATAAGCACTATAAATCATCGACATTGGCATCAAGAAGCTGCCGTAATTTCAATGAACCTGGGCAATTACTACGAGTTATCACAAATATTGGCAACATTGGCGGTAAGAATCACCGTGGAAAGACGGTCTCGGATAGCCAATAGTTCCGAGTAGCCTCGTACCGAATGACTGTGCTGTCACGTAGGTACGTTTCTATACAGGCTGGCTTTTAAATCACTGACAATCTTTCAGGGAGTAAAATACACATTTAAACAGTAAATTTGAAAAAAACTTCGAAAAAAATATCTGCTCTTTCATATAAAAATGCACTGTCCGAAACTAGAGCTTGGAAAATTTTCGGCTATTTCGGTCCCATAGTAATTGTTCATATCATATTCATGAGTACCTCTTTCACCACTTGAAAAATGTCTAAATCAGCCTGTATATTCCCGAACTTTAACTATCGTCATTCGTAATGATTGTGTTTCAAACAACTTTTCAGGATCTGGTCGTCGACGGTGGTGAGGAATGCTTTACATTTCGTTCGAGATCGCACGGAACATTGCCATCTAATTTTCACACCCATAGTTTTTTCCTTAGAAAATCGGTATCCACCAACCAGTAACATGACTGTACCTCTACTTGTCCTGTACTTTGTTACTGGAAAGAAAAAACCAAAAATAATTATAATTTAATACAAAAAAAATCTCGATTTTAACCTTCTCCTTTAATCACATCTGCATTGTGTCATTTTTTCGGGGGATGGGCAGAAATTACAACCCTGTTTGCTAAGATCTCATAACTTTTTAATAAAAAAAAATAATATTATAATAAAATCTTTACAAAAACAAAACATTTTTCATATTATATTAAATAATATGGCAAAACGATATTTCAACATCACTTCCATAAACGACAGATTCTACATCAATCAATTACCATAGACAACAAAAATAAAATCTCAAAAACCTTATCCGAACCAGCTGTTCGACTAGATTTTTAGTTACTAATATCGGAATCACCTATTGCTTCCCTTAACCACATCAAGATTGATTCGTCGTCATTGCTTCAACCATGGTTGTGATTATAGTTGGCCTTGATCACAGTCCCATCAGCCGTAAAGATGAACGCTTTGCATTTTGTCTGTCTGTATGTAGAACACGTCCATTTTGTTTTTCGGCCGCTTATGCTTTTCTTGTAAAAGTGATAGCCACCAACTTCTAGCATTACATTTCCTCTATTTGTGACTAAAGATGTTACTAAAATAATTTTAAGTTATTACTTAAATTGTAAATTAGATTTCAATGTTAAACATAATAATTTAAAAAAACATCATTGTACAGACGCCAGCACATCAAGCTACTACAATCTGTCAAATTTCTCTAATAGATTTTCAACTTTATCGCTAAAGCATGAAGGTTCAAGGTTGATTGGAAAAATTTGACAGTTTCGGGTAGCTTGACCTGCTGGCGTCTGTACGTTCCTTTTTGCCCCTTAATCATAGAGTACAAACCTACCCAACCGATCTGGGTAGGTATTTATAAATAGATATTTTAATATTAAAACCTTTTCATGATTTGGGTAGGTTTTCGCCATTATCCTCATATCAATCAACCAAAAAATACCCAATTCCGGACAAAGGCCTCTTTTATTTTAGGCAAAATTAAGTTTAGTAATTCTTGTTGCCATAATCATAACTCTTGAAAGATTGATTAGTGAAAGATAGAATAATACAATTGTCTACAATCATCACATAATTACTATCCAGATGGATATAAAACCGTTTTCAAAACAATTGATATATTTGATACATATCAATTGTTTTTACATCAGACAACATTACATTACACATTATTATGTTGTTATTGTGACTACAAAATACAAAATGAGTACACTTAAAATCTACAAAGGAATATATTAAATCTTTAAAATAATAATATTTATGCATGAAAAAATTTCCAAAATTTTATAAACTACGGCCAAACGAGACATTTGTATCTGCCCGTGGTGGTAAGGCACGTGCCTCAGCGGAGTCATTGCGTAACACGCAACTGTAGCAATGGCTTTCATTTGACAGTTCAAGATTGCGTTATTTACGTTGATGAGCAGACAAGTTTTTTTTTTCAGCGGATTAGCAAATCAAAATGATTCAGATTGTGAATAAAAGTGTGTTACGCAATTAAGGTACTGGTATTGGAGATGTCCATAAGCGGCAGTGACCAATAACCATCTGATAGACCGCTAGCTTGTTTACCAACAAACAACATAAGAAAGGTACGGATCACTAAATATATCCCATATATGGAGGTATAAGATGGTTATGTTCGAGATAAGTCTTCACTGGGCGTCCTTCCACAGTTACGATGTAAGCTTTACATTTTGTTTGGTGTCTCGTGGAACACTGCCATCTTGTTTTGCAGCCAATGACACAGTTCTTGTAAAACCGATACCCTCCAGCTTCCACTGCCAAAGTACCTCTTCTTGTTGTTTTCAGCATCACTGAAAGCATAACTCATTTTTGTTACTGGTTAAATATTTCATTTATTAATCCTATCAGTGGCTTCCATATTTTGCAGTTTTGTGAATAATAATCATTTTTCCAAACTCTGTCTTTTTATTATTTAGATAAGTAGACACATCGGACATACCAAAGAAATGATTAAATTTAACGTTACATCATTTTGTTGACGTACCTTATAACTAATAAAATGGAATTGTAAATTATTTCGTATTGTATAAGTAACTAATCGATCGACATTTTGTCTACTCTCATATCGTCTAGATGTAATTATATAAAAAATAGTACAGTCAGCGTCAATAATATCGGGACTGTTCAAAATGATCTAAACAACTATGAAAATGAAATATTAACTCCATGACACAAGGAATGTTTCAGAATGAAAACAGTACACGACAACTGTCATTCTGACAAGAACGTTATCCAGTTGACATAAAGTTTAATTTTCTTAGTTGTCGAGATCATTTTGAACAGTCTGTTCGTCCCGATATTTTTGACGGTGACTGTACCTTAATGACAGATTCAATCCACATGTAACAATAAAATTTTAAAGTTTTTTTTATAACATATATTCCTTAAGCTAGGTAGGTACACACGCAGCGACATGATGGCGATTTCAAATAAATAAAACTCACACAGATTTGCAGCCGATTTGTAACTAGCGAAGTCAACACCTGTGTGTGGACGTGAGATTATGAAATCACCAGCGAACTTAATGGTGATATTATAGTTGAATAATAGGTAACAACAATAGGTAATAATTATAGGAATAAGATAGATAAAACAAAAACGATAACAACAATAAAAACATTTATTTCTGCATAGGTCAGCTCCTTGAATACTGTGCATATTAGAGTAGCCCAAACGTTGTTTCAACATTATCTGTGAGGGACTGATGGCGGACCCTAAATAAAATGGCGCGCATTGCAACAGCTGATCGGATGGCGCGTGCAAAAGCTGTGGGCGCCATATTTATGATATTTTTGATGAAATTGAATGAGGTTAGATAAAGTATTTAATGAAACAGCACGTAACTAGGCATTAATAAAACTCTCGCGTGATACTATTAAAAAACTCGCCCACAATGGGTAGGTACGGACGTGTCAATAATTTAATTCTAAATTATTATCTAATATTTGATACAGAAATACTGATACAAAAACAAGTATAAATTGATAGCCCGATGCCTTATACATATATTTAAACACATACTTACGCCTTTATTTATAAACGTCGCTCAACGTTATAAATCACTAGCGGATCCAGCAGACGTCGTCCTGCCCAACCGGGTCCAAAATAAAAAGATCTTTTTGCTTTTATACAAACCTTGTCTTGACAATAACAAACACAAAAAAAAGAATTATCCAATTTGGTGCAGTCGGTCGGAAGTTATGCGCGTACATACATTTCAGTGATTCATTTTTATTTATATAGATAGATTAAACGTCGAAAAAATTATGGTTTCACTTAAGTACGTTTAATGATTACTTAGTTAGCAACGATTATAAATAATTACGATTGTGCTTAAGCAGAAGATTTGTAAGAAACAGTGAAAACTTAATCATAAGAACTCGCACACAGTCACGAACACTAATAACAAAAGCGATTTTATCATGAAATAATTATTGCACCTTTAAGATTACACCTATTTGTTATCATTGTTTTTTATTTCAACTAAGTAGGTACATATAAATTACATTTTTAAATGTTTTTATAATTATTGTTTTAATTATTATGAATGTGAGGACTCTGTAGGTATTTTTTTGGTATTGTTGTCGAGTCGTTGAGCTCCTTCAGTTCTGAGTTGACTTGTACGATTACTGACATACACTGACTGGACTGGTCCACTCAAATCTGTGTGGTTCCTCCCTCAAAAGACCATCTCAGACACTAATCTGCATGGTCTGACCTCTGCGTTTGTTTCGGTCTTTCTTCTCAGAGTAGTTGGTTAGGAAACACCGAAGTCCAAAAGTTCCAAAAAAAAAAATTTACTGTTGACGTGTTTTTTTGCCAATTTACAGAAATTAAATTAATTTTTAATTTATTTCATAATAATGTGTTCCTAATTTAATACTATGTTCCTAACAACTTAAAGGTATAATCAAAATAGTAAGAGAAAATCGCTTTTAAAAGTTACAATGTAAAATAAAAAAGGTTATTGCAGAAACTTCTACAACTTTTACAGTAAATCATACATATGAGTACATAATAGTGCTCGTGACTATACATAGACGATTATGATTAGCTACACATGATTATGTTGTAAACTATTCTTAACAACTTGTCCGTCGATGGTTGTCATGAAGGCCTTGCATTTGAATCGCTTCCTGTAACCACAATTCCATCTTATCTTTGCGCCGACAGCCTTCTCTTTGTGAAAACGGTAGCCATCCGCAACCAATATTGGGTTGCCTCTATTTGATATGTAACTTGATACTGGAAGGAATTAATAGGAATATTATCATATAGCAGGTTAATAACATAGAACATAACATCACGGCTGTATTCCCCGAACGGTAAGGCAGGGGTGTACCGTACACCCACACCAGTGTTGTTTAATCCCAAGTGTTAAGAAGCGATCCTTTTGTCATCAACCGGACACAAATCCAAACTCCGGGCTGTTACTGAGAAATTCTAGGTGGAAATACCTAAACAAGACTCAGATAAACTGAATACATACCTACATACAGGCTGACTATGAATTTATTACCATCCTTCTTTTCATACCAATCTTATACTTATTAAAAATCCTTAGGCTAATCCGTGGCGAATATATCGATCACTGATTCGCAATTACTCAAAATTATGCAGCTTTATCAATCGAAGCCGGACCTTAATCCACAATACTAATGTCTGAACGCTAAGGGCGGGATGAGGGACAAAATGAGAACAGTCAGCCTTGCAGAGGTGAAAGACACAACTATAGGACTAGAAATAGGGACCAATTAGTTCAAACAGGTTTCAGACTGGCTAAAGTAGACTCATCCTTCATGGGGTACTGTTTAAAATGTTACAATAAAATTCCTCCCCACATACTCCAACTGAATGAAACGAAATTTAAATCTTGTATTAAACGCACACTATGTAGCCAAGCATACTATAAGTTAGAAGATTACATCGCTGACAAAAAAGCTTGGCTCAATGCTGGTCCTGCTCCACAGAGGCGCATAAACTAATTAGCATTCGGAAACAATGTTGGAGCTGCTGAACATTGGAAAAGAAAAACTATATTTGCATTGTATAAACTCAATTGCTTAGAATTGTATAATTGCATAGCACACGTGTGAGCACTATGTACTTTCTATAAAGCTACCATTTACTGGGTACGACTTTCATTGACTTGAATGTGCCCTGGCAGCTGTGAGTATGTCATGCTCACTCAAATGTCTCGCTGGTGGTGGCGTGTGTGTTGGATCATTAAGTTCCCTCCAAAATGGTTGAGCTGAGTGGTGCTGATCCATACGTCATGTTCGTGAACGGGCGCCGCCAGTAGGGACTGGTCATCTCTTAGCTGCCTCGGCTTATTTTAATTTTTAATTTCTGAATTGTTTTTGTTTTTTTATAACGGACGCTTTTAACGTGCACGTATTTCTACATCGTTCTCACATGGTTAATTTCAACACGAATGATGTAATCAATTATTTTGTAACAATTTTATGATTTAAAAGAGTGTCCATGGAGTTTCTTGCCCGTTCTTCTCCATAGGTACCTACGCTTTGGAATGGGCATCTAGCTTCATCTTTCTGACTGACCGACCCTTTGACTATTCAAAAGTACCTGTAATTGGTTTAGTTGAATTAAATGATTTGAGTTTGAGTTTGAGTTTGCAAAACATCTCCAATTGTCCAACCTACACTTCGTTAAATAGACGCAAACACTTACCCCGTTACTTCCATTACTTGCACACTAATTCACAATATTGCACCAACCACAATACCTATGTTCATTCTTTATTAATTTCCAAATAATGATGGCTTTAATTTACAGGAATTATGCAAATAATTACGGAGCAACCGTTAGTTTTGTCTTTCACCCATTGACATCACTCCGGTTTTATTATTTTCCCGCACCCTCACTTGTCCGTTGTCTAATAATAATTATGTTATTAAAACTATTGTGACGAGCCTAGTAACGCCATCTAGTATTGGACTCGAGAATTAAACTATCGATCATTACAACTTACGTTTAAAAAAGTAGACACATTAAACGCACAAAATTTATTTAATGTTTGTTACATATTTTTAGTGACGTAGGTGTATGTATATCTGTATCTACCTCCTAACTGTTAATGAAAATGTAAATCGATTTTGCCATGTTTAAATAATAAGTATATATATACATTTATTTAAACCATAGTATTTCATTTGAAATTTATTAACACTTATCTAACATTTGATACCGATACGAATAAAACTAAATACAAGTTTTTTTTGTAAACGGTTAGGCAAGTATGCTATTTTGATCTTTGTTATCAAGTAATTAAATACAGTTTTCTATGCACTAGTCTGCACAGTGCCGTAGCCTCAGGTACCTATTTCAAAACTGACGAATATATAAAAAAAAGCCTTGTCTGTACAAGTGTACATGCACGGTATGACAAATTATATTGAAGTATGATTATGACCAAAACTATTCTTAACAACTTTCCCGTCGATGGTTGTGATGAAGGCCTTACATTTGAAGCGCTTCCTGTAACTACATTGCCATCTTATCTTTGCTCCATTAGTCTTCTCCTTGTGGAAACGGACGCCATCCGCAACCAATATTAGGTTGCCTCTGTTCGATATGTAACTTGTCACTGGAAGAAATGAAAATATATATTATTATTTACGAGTAGTTGATTAGTTAATCAAGGTAGGAAGAAACCTGCATATCTTACCTCAAAACGCATATAAACTTCATACAAATCAACTTACAAGCTGCAAAAAGCATCTTTCATGGGGAAAAGCAGGTAGGTACTCAAGAATTTATTACACTGGATGTATCAGAAAGGTGAACCGTTTTCTCCATGGGACCAACACGGGACTGTCCCACACAAAACTTACCTCCTCGACCCAAATATATGGGACGGCTGATTATTATTTTTCGTCGTGTCACGCCTGTTTGCGGGGAGCCTTCATAAAAATAAACAGTGCTGTTAAAAACGAATTGTTGTATATTGAAAGTTATAAAATACTGTACATTCCTTAAAGGATAATTTGTTAATACAATCATCAAAGTATTTTTCTTGACATTTTTCTAGATCAACTAAACTACTAGTATTTTTCCATTTTAAAGATGGAGAAATAGAAATAAGTGAATCAATTAATTGCGTCAAAATTACTTACATTAATTCGTCTCATTGATTAACATTTAAGGTCTTACTACAAAAACTTAAACACTTGTTGAACGAGTGTTTAATGTCAGTGTTATGTAAAAGTCCATATAATTATGTCGTGTTTAAAAAGTGTTTAGCCTAAACAACTGATAAACACTGCTTTGTGGTATAAAGCCAGAAGAAATTTTCGCGACAAAAATGATTCGGTTGAAATTATCTAAGTATTTACATGATGTAAAAAATCCTCTGTTACACGGGACATGACTGGCGAAATGAATAAAAACAAATAAACCTCTGCCAGAATAGAATAGAATGGAATACTGTTTATTATGTACACCATATAAATTACAGACATAAATATAAAAATTGCCAAAATGGCTGTATGAAAAATTATCGAAGGGAAATTATCGGAGGGGTGTGCTAGCTAGAAAACATTTAAGAGTGCTCCTGTATTTTGTAGCATTTTATGTCCTATTTCAGCATCTCAGAATAAGTTTTGGTTAACTTAACGCTGCGTGAGCGTACCGTGATCCATCGCCACTCGTTCGATGTCCACCGCGCACAGGATGGATGAAAAGCAGCACATGAACTGATTTTTTGCTCCGTTGGTGTAATTGCCGTATGGCGTTCCAGTGTGAGGATAAGTAAATAAATAATAAAAATAACTTAAGCAGACAAGTTTATAAAAAAATCACATGATATATTTCTGCGGGTTAGTCCCGCTATGGTATGGTCCCGGTATGGCACCCTCTTAAAATACCTATCAAAAAGTCCCGCTATGGTACCCTTCAGTTTTTGGTACTGTTGTAAAGAAAAGTTATACAATGCGTTAAGAAAAAAATAGTATTAATAAAAAATATCTTTTCTTAACTATTATAGTTAAGCAAGATAATATTTATTAATACTATTTTTTAAACAAATCACGCTCGGTAATTGTCGTTTCACTTCAGGTAGTTACCTGACCAACCGGTTTTTTCGTCAAACAATAGAGACGAGCCCTTCCTCGAATTCGTATCTAGCTCTTCCCTTTTGTTTTTATGAAAATAGAGAGAGACAGTATTATTCCGGGTTTAGTTTGCTATTTGCAGCTGTACTTTTGCGATATGAGTAATTAGGATAGCTTGTTAGTTTATCTATTGCAATGTCTGGGTCAAGTAGTGCACGTGGTGTAAATTTAATAATTATTGACAGTCGACGCGGTGGAAAAACTTTATTACGTGCCGGACATAAATATATTAAACGCAGAGAAAATAAAAATTCAAGTACTTGGCATTGTGTAAATAGGAGAAATAGTATTAAATGTAGTGGATATATAACTATTGAGAATACCAATAATACAATAATTAAAGATTATAAACACAGTGATCAGTGCGTGCCACATTTTGAAGACAATGAAGTTCAAATGGCTATAAGTGAGTGCAAAAAAGAAGTAAATTCAAATTACGGATCAGTACAGAAAATTTTCGAAAAACACATGGGTAACTTAAAAGACAAAGAGTTACACCTTACAGGAAATGTTCCTGACTATAAAAAATTAAAAACAGTATTATACAGACACCGAAATAAGTCGTTGAACGTACCAAAAACACAATTTAAGAATGTGGAAGAAATTATAATACCAGAAGAATTTAATAAGTATGTATTGGCTGATTATTGTAATGAAGACTGTAATCGAATAATTATATTTTCCTCGACAGAAGTAAAGGAATATATAAAATATGTAACGCATTACTTTGGTGATGGCACTTTCGACGGCTGCCCAAACCCATTCGAACAAGTTTATGTCATTCATGGAGACATGGGAAGCACTGAGTTATCCACGAATGTAGCACCATTATTTTATATTCTGTTAAAAAACAAAGAAGGGAAAACTTATGAAAAAGTTTTCGAATTGATTAAACAAACTTTGCCTGAATGGCGTCCATCGAAATTTACCTTCGATTATGAAATAGGAGTAATAAATGCAGCAGCGAAGATTTTTCCTGATATCAAAATAAATGGATGTAACGTACATTTTCAAAAGAACGTTATCAAAAAAGCGAAATCTTTAAATCTCATGAAACACGAAGAGTCCTCGAACCATGTTAAGCAATGCATAGGCTTGGCGTTTTTGCCAAAACAAGATATTGAAGACGGCTGGCTGCATATAATGGAAAATAGGTATAATATCTTGGTTACTTTCCAAAATGATGTTTGAGTACTTAACTCTAATTATATGGCAAAAAAGTAAAGAACAACAATATCAGTAAGGACCTGTTAATTTCATTGCTTTACAAGTACGAACGTTTAATAAGTATTTTTTCAGTTTCGACGATGAAGCTATGACCAAATTCAATGACTATTTTGTCACTCAGTGGCTTGAATATCCAGACCTCATTAGGTGTTGCCATAATGAACGCCATAGAACAACTAACTTGGCGGAATCATGGAATGGCAGATTCAACAAAGTTATTGGAAAAAATCCCAGTTTATTATTGTTTCTGCAAACAATTGGCAACGACACATGTCACTTTGATATAAAACAAGCCAAGTAAGTTGTATTTTTTAGACAATATTTTTAAGCAGATATAATATTTTTAAAAGCAGATATATATTTTTTTACATAATACGAGTACATAGAAGAATTTGAAAATGGATTTGATTTTATTTATTTTGGTAGATATTATTGGTTGTCGCCTTCTATTACAGACGGTTACTGAAAAAAATATAGCTTAACTTAAATAACTGATGATTTTTGTTATAGCTTTCGACTAAAAAGATCACCTATAAATTCAAGAAAAAGAACAAGTATAGAAATCGACCGCCAGATTCAAAAGCTAACAAAAAGTTACGAAAATAAAGCTATCTCCATTGGTGATTTTCTGATTAACATATCAAAGTCAACATTTCGATCAGAACATTTAAAAAAATAGTTTATTTTAATTTTGTTTTTAGCCTATTAAAATGTTTAATACTTTTTCTCGATGTTGATTATTTTTTGTAGTTTATGTTTACAATTTGCGCCTTTTTCTCCATGTTGATTATTTGTAATTAATATATTTGTCTAGTTGGTTGTTGATTATTTTTGTAGTTTATATAAATTTACAATTACTGCCTTTTCTCAATGTTGATTATTTGTAACTAATATTTATGTCTGGATGTTGTTTTTATTTGTAGTTTATAATATTTACAGTAATACTTTTCTGAGATGTGGATTTTTTATATTTTTTTTATTGTTGATTATTGGTAATTAATATTGTTGATTATTTTAAAAATTACATTGCAATTAATATTTCGTTTTACTGTTTGATATTTTTTTATAAATATTTTGAATTAATAAAAGCCTGATTTAATATCGCAAACAGACGTTTTATTGATACACTCCTAAAAGTATTTATTTATAGATACACTTTTCTTTTCAGTTGTACCTTCTATTGTCTAACGTAGATCTAAAAGATGGGTACCATAGCGGGACTTTTTGATAGGTATTTTAAGAGGGTGCCATACCGGGACCATACCATAGCGGGACTAACCCATTTCTGCGTATTAAAACCTTACCTAATTTGACTTGTGCTTGCAGGTAACGAATATCTAAGAAAGAACTAAAACAACTTCCAAAATTTACAAAAAATCAGGTTTATTATTACAGTAATGGCTGGCGGTGATTATGTCCAAGATTGGAGCATACAACGTGTCTGTCTATAGTTCTTATAAAAGCTTTGCACTTGTAAAGTTTTCTGTAGGCGCACTGCCATCTTACTTTTGGTCCGAAAGCCTTCTCCCTGTAGAAACGAATGCCACCAGCCACAAGCATAGGAGTGCCCCTGCTTGAGGAAATCATTTGCACTACAAAGAAACAATATTGTTAAAAAATCATTAAACTAACGAGTGCAGACAATATTTTTTTCATGTATTTGAAACTGTCGAACAGAAGGTTTGTACGGCCGGCAAAAGTGGCTGGGACAGACTGGATGCGGAAAGCGGAGAACAGGGTGTTGTGACGCAGCTTGAGAGAAGCCTATGTCCAGCAGTGGACTACGATAGGTAGAGTTGATTGAAGCAGTAGATAATACTGATACCTACTTTATACTGCAAACGCCGTTTCGTGAACAGCATTATTCCATGATCAGCAATAGACATTTGTGAGTAAAATGTACAACGTTCGAATCTATTCAGCGAAGGTAAAATTAAATTAAACCACATAAAACTAATTCATGAAATATTATTTTTATTTTATTCTACTTTGAAAGGTTTAGACTGCTTACTTATTTCGTACTAGCTTTTGCCCGCGGCTTCACCCGCGTGCAATGTGCGTGGATGACCCTATGTGTTAATCCAGGTTATAAATTATCTGTGTGCCAAATTTCACCCAAATCCGTCCAGCAGTTTTAACGCCAATCCGCCATACATCCAGATAAACGGACAAAAATTCTAAAAGCTATATCTTCGGCATCGGACTCGTTCCCGACACCTCGTAATAATTGCTTTTTTTTTTCAAAAATTTAATTTAATATAATAATAATAATAAAAACTTTATTGCTCAATAGTTTACAGAGATATTACATTGGCCCCAAACTAGGCAAGCCTCTTATTCTAGGCAAGTATCTTATTCTAACTTCGTTACTATTTTAATATCTATGTCGGAGTCATTCGTTTGACTATTCCCCAAGTAGCATTGCAAGCTGTATACAAGCTGTATTTAAGTTGGTTTTTATACTAGAAGCTGCATATTCAGGCTGTATATAGGCTGTTTAAGCGCTTAAACAGCCCCTGTAAGTAAAAAAAGGGCCCATATTATACAGCTTTTGTCGTTAGTAGAGCTGTATAGTAGCTGTACAAGCAAAAGAGAAGCTGTACAATAGCTGTATTAAAGCTGTTATTCGGTGTACAAAGAAACCATTACACTACAGATATTATCTTATAATTCTTTTGTAACGATAAGTGTTCTAAATAGGTTTTTGAAGAGGATTACAAAAGAATAAAAATAAAACAAAACTATTTTCGATGACATTATGCGTGTAGTAGAAATGGCGACACTATTATTTAATATTTATTACTAGAAGTAAAAGATAACCGTAGACTTGTATATCTGATGTTGTTATTTGGTGAATTGAAAGTGCAAATTAAATTTATTGTGAACCTGTGTATGTTTTCCTTCAAAATATTCACGCGCCAGCAAAATAATCGAGCTGACATAAAGAAAAATACTAAATACGGTAAGTAAATGTTTGTTTTTAAGGTTAGAATAAAAAAATAATTTTAAAGTAATAGATATAAGGGCACAGTGATCATTATTCAAGCTGATTATCATGATGCGGCTTAAGATTTTGTAAAAAAATCCTTTAATTATACTTTAAATTTTGTTATTAAACATTCGAAAATGGCGACAATTAGCTAAGCAGCCTACATAATATTTGGAGAGTATTATAGTCTGAATAGCTGTACTAAGTAAGTTATGGATTACATTGTACAGCTATTGGCTTTTAATCAGCTGTATAATAGAATATGTTTATTACTTAGGCTGTATATTAGTTCTCTATGCATAACTTATAATGCTCTTTAGAGTTACTTAAAGAAATGAAAAACCCTGAGCTCAAAATTACTTTGATCCTCACTTTATCAATAATATTATATTAAAACGCACTTGTGATTTGGCAGTATAGTTCTCCTACACACAAGCCTAATGTTTATTTACTCAGGTAAAAAAGTTGAAAAATTGTTCCAAAAATTGTTAATTTAAACTAAAATATATGTTAACTTGCTATATCACTGTTTGATTTACTCGCAATCGAAGTGAAAACTAGAGCTTATAACTCGTTCATATAAAATACATTGTTTTGTATGAACATTATTATACCTAAGTAAACTTATCGCAAAGTATTATTAGTGTGTTGTGTATATTATATCTGTTTTACTTTATTTTCAGGAAAATATGCCGTTTAAAATCATAGAAACGTCTTGAAAAATTCTGTGAAGAGGAAACTCAGTAAGAATGAAACAGCAACTAAAAGATGCGCTTAAAAAAATATATAGCTGAAAATGAATCAGATCAGGGAAATCGAGAGGAATCAAAATAAAATGGATACAGATGAAAAAGGTAAAATCGACAAAAACGCTACAGGCGAAAAAGAAATTATTGAAGAAGAGGAGGAGGAATCTCTTTGTTAGTTTTACAATAATGAACTTTTATAGGGTGATCTTTTCAAGTGGTTAATTTACTTTTTAAACCTTTCATAGAGAAACACTTAATAATCATGTTAATTTGATTGTCCATTGTCCTTAAGTCACAACGTTTATGTAAATGTTCTTTGTTATTAAATTTTGTTTATACGAGCTTGTTAGTATTTAAGAGAAACACGTAATCTCGTGGCTGTGGTTGTCCCGGAGACAAAAAATTCTATTGTTGTTTTTGTAGCCTTCCTAGTCATGAAAGAGGAGAATCTTCCACCTCTGAAGTGGAGACTAGGAAGAGTCATCGCCATACATCCAGGTACTGATGGAATTGTCCGGGTAGCAGATATAAAGACCTCTGCTGGAGTCATCCGAAGGGCCTTCAACAGGATATGCCCATTACCAGAATCGAAGTCTGGTTGAAAGCTCGACTTTCAACGCTCGGGGGAATGTTGGAGCGCCTACGACATTGATCATAGCTCTAAGTGTTCCGTCCTACCTAAACTATGTATTATGTTTTTGTTATGTGCTCGTACGCACATCATTCATGTGTCACTTTTACTTGTTATTAAAAACTCATACACGTTACATGTGCCTGTTGCCTTTTTATTTAAATCACACTAATTTTCGCACATAATGAAAAAACTTCATTATCAGGTTCCGAAGGTTGTACTAAATCTACACATTTGATATAACTGTTATGATCATTATTATCACTGTTTAATGTTTTTGCTACGGAACCTTCTTCGTTGGACGTCGATGGAATTGACGCTTGACTGTAGGTTGTCCGATTTATTAATGATTCTCTTGCTTCCTCAATAAATGATGGTTCACTATCATAACTGTTACTTGGTTGATAATTTGTAATATTCAAATATTCCCTTTCAATCCTCCTCTTGACTGCACCAGATCTTTTTCTTTTTTTCCACATGTTGCATTTCTTCACAGTGAAAACATTAATTTTATTCGTCATGCAATCAAGTGACTGTGTCAGTAATACAGACTAAAGCTGTACTATAGCTGTCATTTATTTTTTTAGCTTTAAAACACCCTCATAGACAGAAGTCATAAAACCACTGTATTTACAATAGTGTACAATTACGCCATAAAAATAAGTTTGAGAACGGAGTTTGCATACACCATTGTACAGAAACAAGTATCAAGTGATACTGTAATAACACTTAGAGTTGTAATAAGTAAGTGATCACATGTAAAATACAGCCTGTATACAGCTTTAACGATGAAACCAGATTGAAGTGTCACAAAATACTTAAAGCTGTATAGTAGAATTTTAATATTCTGTTTAAGCACCCCAAGCTTACGCAGATCCCTCAATAAAGATTTTATACAGTTTGAGCTGTATAATAACTCATAAATCACTCTTATAAAGACAAAAGCATTTTATGACACTCTTGTACGTCTCTAAAAGAACTCTAAGTTCTAAATAGGTTGGTATATTGATGTTGAAAACGCTTGTGTGCTGCTTGGGTCGGAACGCCAGCGCCATCTCGTGGCGCTAGACAGAGTCTAGAATGAGTTCGTGGAGGTGTACGAGACCTACAGCTACAAGAGCGTTGTGAGCTCGGCACATCGAAACCTTGGACATCGTACGAACAACATGTGCTTAGAAACTGTCTCGCGTTCCGTATCGTTGAGTTGTGTATCTACAGTATGTGATTCGCTAGTGTGACTAACTTGTTCGTAAATTATTATCTGATTTGAACTGCAAACCGTTTTTCTATTGAGCTATAACCAATACTACCCATAGTACGCCCACAGTAATTAAAATATGCCTGATGTTAAGGAGAGACAGACATACCTTCTCCGACATATATATATATATATATATTCATTAAAACTCTTATAAACAATATATAACACAACTAACTATTTACACTAGGTACCAAATTAAAAGCGTAACTAACTTACTATACAAATACATACAAAAAACAGGACAATTAGGCGTTGAAGTACTTGTCTGCATCGCTGTTATCCGGAAACGTGCCCAGAAAACTGGCAGTATTGCCACGATGAATGACAGTGAATGAATGAAAGAACGAGCCAGCCCACGGCGGTCCCGCGTTCTAGGCGGAGCGGTCATAATCCCCTAGATTCTTATTGGGCTATTATATCTTATTGGAAATGGTGCAGAGCTTTAATAAAAGTTGTTTTACAATTAGAAAAGTATTTATTTAATGAAAATACGAAGTTATTTTTACAAAATACAGCCCAGAATCGTCTAAAATATTAAATAAAAATGTAATAAAATTGTCCCCCGTTTTGAAAGGCTTTTTACTATTATAGTGTAAGCTTTTCATATTGGGATGTATACTCTAGATTGTGAAAATGAATTTCACAGTCGTTATTGTATTTAAAAAAAGTAAACATGATAATTATGTACAATATTTACATGCAAAAATTCTCACGTTTTTTCATTTTGAATTTCCTTAGGTATAATAAATAGCTTACAAAACAAATAACATTAAAATTATCCTACACCATTATTATAATCTTATATTAAATACTACCTTTACTCTAACTATACTTTTAATAAATCTAGGACTTCTTTCCTTAATAAGCCTTTTTTCTTTCTGGGGAGTTTCCGAAGACCAGTGATGAAGGGGTCTGAACATAACAAGAGTCTATTAAGTAAGTCGGTATTAGTGATTTCTCGTGTGAATTTTCGCGTATGATCTCGCCTAAAAGTTTTTAGATTTTTATTGTTTGATTCCGCTGCCTCCTCGGAAAGCTCCCCGATAGATAATAAGGCGTGTTCTGAAATATCAGACCCGTGGACAAGTATCTTGTGAACGGAAGCGGGAAGATTGTACCACGGATATTCCTGAACTAACTGCCGTGCGGTTTCTAAAGAGTATACTCTAAATTTTTCAGCATCAATATTATAACCGGATGACAATGCCTGCAAAATCACGTAACAACGGTCGAGTAAATCTTTTTTCAAGCCTGTAATTTCAGCAGATATTGCAGAGTTGGAAAAAAATTTTCTAGCCGTATTTCCATCATTCGATGTCCCGCTTCCGCCACTTCGAGGCTTATCTACAACTAAACCTAATTTACTTCTAAATTCATTTTGCACACACTTTTTCCTTTCCGCTAACGTGCTTTTTTCTACATCTGACCTTACTTGCCATTTCTTTATATCAATCCTATAAGAGAGATGAATAAAATATTCGAAGAAACGAATCCACGCATGTAATGGAGATAAACCAAACTCATAGTGACTTTCTTGAACTGGTTTTCGTAAACAGTCGTCTATTTTATTCATCTCTTTTGGAGAAGCTCCACAAATGTAACATCTAGACGAAGAAAATTCACATAAAGCACTACATATTTTGCCATCCACCATAGTCAGCTGCTAGGAATGCTCAATATTAATATCGCGGCCATTGACTGTAATAGATGTTGGTTGTAAGCGACTAATTTTACCCTTAAAATATGCTTCTTCCTCTTTAGAAACTTCGGAAGTTTCTTTCAAGTACTGAAAGCGAATAGGTCTACAGTATCTAGTGGAACAGGGGCGGGGATTTTTCCACAAAATTTTACTATCGCAACTACTTTCTGAATCTGTCTTAGATATCAACTGAAGAGGTACATAAGAGGTGACAAACAAACTACTATCATCTTTTGTGGAATCTGAAAAACTTTGTTTATATTCGCTATGGCCCGTGCTACCGTCGAATCCCCATTTCCCGATTAAAACTAAATTATTTAAAGAATCGTTTGGAACTGATTTCAGAACATCTGATTGTGACTCAACTATCCTAGAAACTGTGTGATCTAATAAACTTTGTAATTCAACTTCGCCTGTTGTTTCTGACACCGATATGTTCTTGGGATAGCAATCCTTTTTAGCATTTAAGACATTTTGGTAGGATGGCAAAATATTACAAGAAGTTTTGCTATTAACAAGTTCCTTAATTAATAAATATTGATGTTTAGTCAACTTAGCTTCTACAATGAGTGACAGAGCTTCGTCAGCGCTAATAGTCATTGCTGAGCTAGTATTTGACTGATCAGAAGTATCGAGCAATGCATTCACAGTGGAAGAATCGACATTGGATAATTCGGCCAATCGTCTACGTTTCGATCGCTTGCTAAGCTCAGAAAAATCTTTTTTAGGACGGCCGCTGCTTTTGCCGCCGCCGTGAGATGGCCCCGGCAGATTTTCCGTCACCTGAACGCACTGTGCAACACTTCTTTTTAACTCTATACATTCAATTATATCTAACCAATCAGAGTGCTTATTTAAAAAGACAGATTTTGTACATTTTGTCTTTTTCCAGAATTTATCAAGACTCTTACACAAATTGACCAGTCGATGAGATAAAGGCGTAATATCTATATTTTCAATGTCCTTTAGATAGCCTGTAAAGGTTTCTAAGGCACGTTTCTTCCTGTCTGAAGACTTTTCAGAAACCCAAATCTCAAAATAATGCCTTCTTGAAAAGGAACATGTCACAAAAGTACCTAAAAAGAAAAAAAACAAACTTAATAGAACAGTTCGTAGTATCGCTACCATTGCGACTACGAAGGCGTAGCAGATATCTAGGGGGTGCATAGGGTAAGCTTGGACAAAATTTCAACATGTATTTGATAAAAGACAGATATACCTTCATTTTTAAATAAGTAAGAACAGGTGCAATTGGGTGCAATTTTTTAAAATACTAGCTAAAGTCAAACTACGAGTAATATTATTTTTTTAAATCTGTCAACGTAGCATCTCGATTATATAAAAACTACGATAAATACATGCAAAAATTATAATGAAAATAAAAAAACTTACCAGTTTCTTGGATATCCATCACACAAACAGTTTAACAAACAAACAATTTCCGAGATATCACTAATGACAAATACCGTGCGGATGAGTCACCGTTAACTATTTAATTGAAGTAAATGGGTCACATATTTATACCCCCAGGTAGCTTGTTTATTAGTCATTGATAATGTGTCGGTTAACTAGCGATTTTCGAACTTGAGGTTCAGGGGGTTTTGGCCTATGGCGGGACCACCGTGCAGCCCTCTGGTCACGTAAAGTCACGACCAGTCATCGATGAATTTTCTTACAAAGGAGACGCGCCCTTTTTAAAGATTTAGTAAAAGATTCAATAAAAACATATTACACCGGATTTTTTAATACAGAATTTGAAGTTGAAAACTTGTCCAACTGTACTTGACATAAGGTAACCTAAGAAATCGTTACGTTTTTTACAAAGAAATTTTGGATTTTGAGTGCTTTGACCTTAAGTAATGCTGAAATAAAGTTTGTCAAGCAGTCAACTTCAAATTCTTCAAGCTCTCGAAAACTACACAGACACACGGCTCGAAAAAAAATGTATTGCTACGAAATTATATTATATTTGTAGAATGTACAGAACACTAAGAATTTTATCGTTCCATACAAACGGTCAGAATTTAAAACATAATCATATTCTGCAAGGGACATTTTTGTACAACATCTTCGTCAAATTTGTGGTGGTTGTGTTCGAGATAAGTTTTGACCACGGTGTCGCCCACAGTTGTGATCGCGGCTCTACACTTCAGGCGTTTCTTTTTGCCGCAATTCCAACGTATCTTGGAGCCCCACTCTTTATGCTTGTAGAAGTGTTCACCGCCACTCGCCAAGATAGTGGCGCCTCTCTTCGTAAAGATCTTTTCCACTAAAACTGAAAACGTCACAGAATCACCGCGGGAAGTCAGAACAAATACCGTAATAATATTCAATTTTATCTTAAGTATTAGTTTTTCTAGCCTGCGCTATTCGACTCCTGGGCAAAGGCCTTTATTTAGGAAAAGAAAAACAAAATTTGAAAACAGAATTAACTTGAGTCCTACAGTGGAGACCGCGTATCAGCAAGCGTAGTGTGGGACGCCCCACAGCAAGATGGACCGACGACAAGAAGGTGGCTGGGACAGACTCGATGCGGAAGACGGAGGACAGCAATGGACTGCGAAAGGCTTAGTTGATTAACTTCCGTTTAACCATTAAAATTTCGAGGTTTTAAGTTTGGCATAACTTCACCCTGGGTTTTTGAATAAGGGCTAGTAGTATATGTTTAATCGTGGATGTGTTCTAGATGATGGTTGATAATATTGTTGTAATTAGTGGTAAATGTAGCTTTGCATTTTGTTTTAGTTTTGGCAGAACATTTCCACCTACAGGCTGATTATAAGGTGCTTAGTGAATGTATGTGCTTCACTTGGAAGCTCCCACGTGAAGTATTTCTGGGCTTCTCATAGTAACCAGTTCTGGTCTCCCCGACCAGGTTGCCTTTAGACTAAATGCCAAAAACTAGTCAGTAGTACGGGATAAGAGATGTTATAGAAAAAGTATGTGGCTAAGCCATTTTTGTAAAAGAAGCGTTAAAGAGGCTGCAAAAGCGATTCGAGCGATCTTAAAATCTCATATTCAGCGGCCAAATATGACAATTTTTCAACCTTTTTCTAACAAAAAAAGAAAACTCATTTATAGAATATGTAATTTATTTCTTTCAGAAAAGGAATGTGGCAGGTACAAAATTTAAAAAAAAAATAAGATTTTCGCGATTTCTCGCAATTTCGGAACTATTTGGCTGGTTTCCACGCTGCGTAATCAATTACGGACTCCAATCTGATCGGAGTCGTTAGTACAAGACGTATTGCGCCCGCGCCCGCCCCGAAAACATACTTCCCACGGCGCCAAGATACAAGCACGCGCGGCGTGTCTCGAGATACCACGCGCCGTGGGAAGTCAGCTTAAGCCAAAATTCAATGGTTGTGCCCCAAATTAATTCTTGCAATTATATCCTCAACAGTGGTAATAGTAGCTTTGCACCTGGTCCTAGTTTTGGTAGCACACTGCCATCTAGTTTTGACACCTGTAGTCATACCTCTAGTAAACCTGTAGTTGCCAACCTTGAGCATAACAGTGCCTCTATTAGTGTACACCCTCCGTACTGAAACGCAAAATTAAACATTACCAAAGCATTTGCCGTCGATACTACAATAAGAGAAGGACGAATAAACAAATTATGTCAAATGACACTATAATAGTTGTTTTATGTTTTTCTTGAAGAATTTTCTTTAAAACGGTTCCTTTTTCAGGGTAGACTTATGTAAGGACCTTTAAATCTGATTGAGAACTAAGTTTTTTCAATCTTATTGATGTCAGGTAATTATAGATTTCTAGTGGAAATTTGGACCAAGGACTAAATAAAACGACAAAGTAAAAAATCATAAATTATACACGTGTAATCTTATCTTAAGTAGTAAACTATTGAAGATAAACATTACTCACGATTAAATACTGAATAAAAGATTGTCTATTTTATCCACCACCGAAACCTAAGTAATATTTATGTTAGTAACCGTAGTGCGACAACTTATACTGATGAAGTTAGTCGATGCTACAATTTCACCTTAAAACTATATCGTAACACTTATCTTCTAGAACCCACCCTAAAACTTAATAAGAAATACTGCTTATCATATTACTTCAATCATAATTCATTTGATTTCATCCACCGAAAAAAAATTAAAAGCCTCAATATGTAAACTTTTACAACAAGCAACATCTATTGGGAAGCACCTTTTTTGTCATATATTTCCTTTAATTCGAGAAGTATTGCTGTCGATGCCACTTCTAGGAATGCAGGATAAGTCATGTCTCGACTTTGATCGTTAAAAGTCAATAAATTAACCAACGATTAACTTACGCGAAGTAAGAAACCCCTCACCTTTGGGGTGACAACTCTTAGTCCAATATCTTTATTTTTAAATTTTGACTGAGATCCAAGATCTAACTTTGTTCCCAGTTCATAGGAACGATTAACCCTTCGTACTCGTATGCCAGAACGTGTATCCACGCGAGACGCGATAGCTTTTTAATTGATTCTAAAATTACGGCATTCAACCAGTGATAAGTAATCCCAGAGAACGCAACCACAAAATACTTAAATGTCAGATTAGTCTCTGAGATTAAAAAACGAACTATAGTTGGACGTCACAGACTGTCAGTGTTAGTGCGAGTGTTTTAAAAATAATACGATCTAAGTCTGAAACTATGCAAAATAATACGATCTAACTAACTAGAACTTCTGACGAATCAATCGAATCAAAAAACCATTAAATAAATTTTGCTAAGTCACGGCCGATTTTTTCATTAGAGCTACCAAATCGCCAATTTTAATATCCGAAACTGGAATGTGCACAGTATCGGAATACGGAGAACGCGTATCACTGCGTCGTAGAGATGCGATGCCTTACGCTCTAAGAATTATTGCATATTTATTGCAAACACGAGACATGTCTTAATACTCTGGGGACGATTCCCAGGCAACGTTCAATTCAGACTCTCTTCAACGATTTAGAATCTATTTGCACTAGTGTGGGCTAGTGGGTCATGGAACCCCCATACTCGGACGATGGCGTTGTCCATGGTGTGCAGGGACGCTCTACAGCCAGCCTTAGCTTTGACGCACACCCATCGTGTTCTGCTGCCGTACTTATTAACTCGGTTAAATCGGTACTGACCGATCATGATGACCGGGTTACCTCGCTGAGATTGCGCAAAAACAGGGTTCAGATCTGAAAATAATTAATGTTTTAGTACCTGGTCGTAAATATATTTGCCGTATTCGATCGTAATTCATTAATTTTTACAAAAAATAGCAGAAATCTGATAATAATAATGCAGTCTTCACATGCAAGTGGAAAGACGCAGCCTTGGGCACATCCTAGACATGTGCACCGATTTGAAGACGGTAGCAGGAGTACACTTAATCGATGTTAAGAATTGACATATTCCTATTAGACAAGAAATTGCGTTTGACAGCTGTCAAAGCTGATAGATAGTTACTGTTGTCCATGATGGAATATAAGCTTGGCATCAGTATCTAAATAGAGAAGGAAATTACTTATGAAAATAGAATTATTAAATCACCTTTTGCAGTGCTAATGTATCGTACCGCTAGACTCTCTTTAATAAATATAGTAGGACACTGGGAATACTGTAAAAAAAAAAACAAAACAATTTGAAAATGAAATATTTATTAGCATTACAATGTTTTTTTATCAATTATTCAATTACAAGTAATAAAGCGTAGACTCTATGATTATGTTAATCTCTACGTAATAAGGCTCTAAATATTACAGTACGTACTTATGATAATGTAGCCAAACAACAAAATGAGGGACCGAAAACTTTGGAAATCGAAATAATATGACATTACTGAAAGTATAAACGGAATCTATTGAGCTTAACGGAAAGGAAATTATTTATTTACTTATTATTCCCTATTTTATTCTATTTATGTAAAACTGTTTTATTTCTTAAGTTAATATCGCTCGGTAAGTACCGGAGCTACGTCACTGACTTACTTAAACTCAAATGAGAATTAATCATTATAAACACTAACCAGAATATGTACCATTCATAACACCAGATTTATTAACTAACGAAAACAATACGAAATCATTAAATAGATTTTGAAAAGAATTTAGCTACCACACCATCAATAATTTAATAAATTTAGGAACTTTAGGGAAACTAATTCGCTGCTAGCAAACTACTAATTATAGGTAATACATTAAAATTAAAAAAATATTCAAGGAAATCTTACATAATCTGAGATATAACTAATTCAAAATTATGAACTAGTAGTACACAACACTCATTGAAATACATTTAAAATAATCACTGAAGTTTGACAGTACAACAATTATTATTTTATTTATTTATACGAATATATTGGTCCTAGAATTGCTACATGGCAGTTTTAATACAGGTAACATAAACTATTGGCTAAGGTTTGGTTTTTCAATCGACAGATATTTTTTATACGTGGCATAAAATTGACGTCTGACAGATTTTGTATGAAAGTACTGTCAAAAATTTAGTTATTCCTCGGATAAAATTATCTGGCGTCGGAAAAATCAGCCCCAAGTCAAATAATTAACCAGTTAAGCGTTGGTTTCCTAAGAAAACGGTGAACGGTCACACAATAATGGATGTCCAAACACGGAGCGTTTTTAACACCTTAAATTCGAGTACCGGTAATTTCGTGAGGAAAGTTTTGAGTATGAATATCGTTGGCTATAAAAGTGGGGGAAGACGAAAAAATCAATGGGATGGACTGTGTGAATGATGGTATGGTTAGAAAGGGGGTGGACTACCGATAGGAAGACTAATCCTAGGCTACTAATATTATAAACGAGACAGTTTGTATGGATGGATGGATGGATAGATGTTTGTTACTCTTTCATGCCAAAACTACGGAACAGATTTGGATGAAACTTGGCACACAGATATTTAATAACCAGGATTAATACATAGGATACTTTTTATCCCGATATTCCCACGGAATCGAAAGTTATGCGGGTGAAACCGCCGGGCGTAGCTAGTAGAGAAGTATGGAAGAAAAAGATACGTTGCGCCGACACCAAAAAAATTCGGATAGGAGCAGGAGAATAATAATGAATCAAGTACTGGTGAAAATTACAGTACTACATGACAACCGTTATAATATTATAACGACCAGCGGTCTTCTAGGAAACCGTAGCTTTATTAGGTAAGTACCTAAAAAGTTTTAAACGTACTTACTTTATTTATTAAGTTTGTCTCATACATAACAGAACATGTCAAAAATTCGTCCATTTTTATTGCTATTCTAACCGCAGTCTTGGTTTTAAAGATTTTAGCTCCTATTTTGATCATTTACAGCTAAGAAATCGTCAAAAAGAACACATTCTATAGATAATAATACTTCATATTTCTAAGAAATGTTAATATTTATGAGTTTTAAAAGAAGTAAAACACCTCTAACTTCTATCGTACCTACTGAACATTTCTATATAATATTAAAAATTAGTATCATAATTTTATCATTTTGTTCACAGGTTACATTTCCCTTTTTGAGATTCTAGAATAAATAAACCATTACTTGCCCTCTAATTATTGTACTCTACGTCATGGAAACTGTTCCATACTGTTAAGGTTTTAATAAGAATTACTCTCAGGATTGAAGAGTCTGCTGTTGAAGGAAGACGTGGAATTGGAAGCAACTGTCTTACCAATGGAAAAAATCAACAAAAAAATATAAAATAATCAGCCTATAATGTTCCCAATGCTGGGACACAGGCCTCCTCTTGGTGAGAGGGCGTGGGCTAATCCACCACGCGGGCCCAGTGCGGGTTGGTAGATGTAACATGTCCTCAATTTTATTTACTAAGACATGGCGGTTTACTCACGATGTTTTTTTCCACCGTTTAGAGAGCAGACGGTGATGAGATTGAAATTTACACAAAGTAATACGCCTGTCTAAGTTCGAACCTACGACCTACAACTCGGTACGTCGCGGCCGTTACCACTGAGCCACCACAACTTTTTAAACAAAAACTCACAAAATAAAATCGAAACCAGCATACAGTTTAACTGGCGAATACTGACCATTTGAAAGAAAGCTTGTTACAACCTTAACATTAAAACTTAATGATTATGTTTGCCAAGGGTCTTGACGATAACATTGTCGACAGTAGTAATGGCTGCAGTACACCCATTCTTCTTCTTGATACAAGTCCAGCGAACCTTGGACCCCCAGCAAGCATGCTTGTTAAACCGCCACGGTCCTATTTGTACCACAAGGTTTCCGCGTTGAGATAAGTCAAATTTTGGCTCTGAAATATACAAAACATTGTAATTTACCATCGTTTATAACATTTTAAGTAATATTCATGCAAAAGAAAGTAGAGAGAGAGACCTGTATTGCATTCATATAGGATATACTGCCTGCACTAGGCATGCAACTATACAAGGATATTAAGAGAAAAACGCAATGCAAAATGGTCTACATAACTTTAATAATAAGGATTACAACTTAAACATGCTTATTTTCTTTTTTGACAAATTTAACCTAAAATACAGATCACATAAAATTATAATTAATTATACTTTGATTTTTATATCTAGCCAATATAATTTTCCTCAAAATATATATATTAATGGTTTTAAAAGAAAATTTTGCAAACTTTACAATGAGCAGCATGTTAGCAAATCCATTTTCTATTGTACATTATTATTTGTTGGAACTTTGTACCTACTTCATTGCAATGACCGGTCAATGTGTCCGTGGAGCTGTGAAGTAAAATAAAGGCTCCTGCAGATAGGCGACGCGACGATGCGACACGATTCAGGTAGAACAATTTCCATGAAGTTTTCGTGGCGTCACGCCTATCTGCGGAATCCTTAAGTCAATCACCGGAAATTTTAAAATTACTCAAATCACAATATCTTAAGCCTTCTATGTACTACACAATGTTTTATATACTACCACACCTTTGACATACACGTACACAAACTCACGCCTTCTTCGCAAAGGGGTATGCAGAAACTACAGAACGCCACCTGCTACAATTCTTACATACTCCTTTGACATATAAACATTATGATAATTTAGGGTCGCAGTAAGTTCAACAATACTGGGAAATCCTTATTTTAGTCAAAACTTAGCTATCTTACAGCGACATTTACCTAAAGATATAAATGATTATGCCATTTTTTTATATTGAGATACATTTTTTTATAGATTTATCAAACTCTGATAAAATATAATTTTAACATTTTATCGATTATTACTAAACATATTTTACATGAACGTTTCTTAATAATTATTTAGTATCTCTACAACTAAATACTATGCGCATAGGCATTATAGTTTTTTAGATATATCTGTAATAGTTAAACAATTACAACTACTACAAACCGCGTTATTTGACTAGTAGTAGCAATTATGAGTAGAAACTAAAAAACAAAAGGAATTTTCTATTTAAAAAAATATTCCAATTATTCCAACCTGGCGTTCGCAGTCACTAACCACAACCATGATGGCTTAGAACCTACTACTAGACAAAAAAGGAGGCTTGGCAATCCCGGTGTCCAAACAACAATATCAAAATGGTCCTCTAAGTGCGCATAGACACGAGCGACATGCGTCAACGGCAGAGACAACTGCATCCATCGACACCCGTCGATGCCCGCCGCCGACTCGACGTCGGATGCCGCCGATGCGACGTTGGCTGCCGTCGACAACGTGCCGCTCGTGAGGACGAGCACTTAAACACTCAGGAAAGGATCTTAGAAAGACATTGTTTGGCCACCGAAGACCTTTCTATACGAGAGTTATGATAAACTATTACAATAGAAAACAATAATATCAAACGTCACTTTTGTACCCATCATGATATCATTCAAGTTTAAACCGTTATCTGCAGGTTTATCCTGTAAAAATCTCACCGTAAAAACTTAGGTGGAGTGAGATGTCAATAGTGTCAATCCCTAGCGATCCCTAGCATCAGGTAGGTAAGTTGTTTCTTGTTATCACTTTATTCGATTTTATTTTATTTTCTCTTCTTAAATTAAATTTTATTATTATGTATGTTTGATCTCTAACTTGTTATTTGTTTTTGAATTATGTAATATGTTTAGGTTTAGTTTTATGTTTAGTTTTACCTGTTAATTACTGTCATTGGCGCAACCCGTTGTAATTAATTATAAATAAATAAATAAATAAGTAGAATGACAACTCACTTTATCTAAGTTTTCACGGTAAGATTTTTACAGAATAGACCGGCTGTCCTAAAACCTTTTTCTTTTCGTACTGTCCGGTGTTCACTTCACACTAGTGGTTGTGCCAACCGTTGAGTTTGACCAGTCGGTCGTTGACAGTGACAGCGACGCATCGGCAGCCGCTGCTTTTCCTCGCAGTACACTCCCACCAAGTCTTCACACGTCGAGCCAGCTTCTTAATAAACCGGTAGTTGCCCCAAGTTATGATAGGGTTGCCAAACTTCGTAATTCCGAATACAAGAGGATTCACAGATGCCGCTGTAACATAGAAATCATAGTTTAGTCTATGTTAAGGACGAGAAATGAGCATATACCTAATATTATTTCATGACTAAAATTACACAGTATAACTGAAACAATATGAAACTATGGAAATCTCCACACAATAGGATGGGGTCGGAAAAATGTTGTGTGTCTATATTTTGCTTTTTTCTATTTACTAATTAATACAAGATCATAAACGGAAAACGCACTTAAAACGACAAAATATTATAAAAACAATTTATTTCTCGAAAACCAATTTACTATAAACAAACAACCACATTTGTAACAAACCACCTTATAAATAGTTTACAATCAACTCGATAGCATATCAACGGTCAAGTACTTGTCTACCAAGGTACGGCATGCGAGTCTGACTCGCATTTTACCAGCTTCTTGTTTAATTCATGAGTATGTCGAATATTCATTCTAATAATGTTTTCATCCTCAGTGACTATGAAAGAGTTGCATCGCTCCCTGGTCTTGATACAAATCCATCGTTTGTATTTTCCCCTGGCCTTCATCAGTTTAAAACGGTGGCCAGATAGTACCAGTATTGGGTTCCCACGTGTGCTGGTGGCAAAATAATATTCTTCTGTTTCTCCATCTGAATCTGAACCTAAAAATTGGTGGAGCGTCAAAAACTTTGGTTTCAGGTAAATGGAGTCATTACAAAACATAACTTGACGCCTCTATGGGGAATACAGTTATTCTTTGAAATGAGTCCAAAGGGTGTTGCGGAGTTGCAAAGTACGCCCGTTTTTCACCAGATAAGTCCCAATGAAAGAGGAGGTGAACTTTTTGTCATACAACAGCCAGAAATCTAGACAGCACTGCTGCTGACCTGTTGGCAAAATCAATAAAAAAACCTGTGGACCCAATGAATCCCGCTCAGCACCTCTACATCATTTTAAGTATACTCCATTCATACCTATATCCATCCATAGGTACCATTCATCATCACCTTAACGGCTGAACGGATTTCGATGAAATTTGGCACACAGGTAGACCATGACCTGGGTCAGGACATAGAATACTTTTTATTCCGATAGTACAGTCTGCAAAGGAGTTAAGTAACCAGTTTTGTAGTGTTTTGTAGTGTGCGTGACACTACAAAACTATATCGCTACTGTACGTACTGCTCACAATGTCAGCCACGCACACATCGCATTCGTAGAGTGAGTGGGCTAACGTCTTCTAAATGATAGTATAACATAATTTCGCATCTAAGTTTAAAGCGTTCGTAGCCCAGCGCAAAATCCATATACTTCTGAATCCAACGGCGTGAGTTCGAATCTCGGAAATGGTGAATCTTTTGTGATTTAAAATTTTAAGCTAATAATATTTTTTTTTGTTAAGGAATGGTTTTATTTATTTAAAATAGCTTAAATAAGTAAAACCATTTTCAATAAAAATCTTTATTTAAAAAATAAAAGAACATCACAAGTTCGGTCATAACTTTATTTCTTATTAAGACTCACTTACATCAGAACAATAAATCTTATTGCTAATTATATTATATCAGTGCGGGTAGAAGAAAACAAAAAAAAATAAAAAGTATGATCATTGTCAACAAAATTGGAAGCGAGTTTACCGCATTCCTAAGATAAGGCGGTGGCGCAAGTTAAAAGATGTTGCTGTTTTGGACAAAAATAAACACAACACAATTAATATAGTGTTTCGTCGTTGTAAATAAAAGTAAATATTTCTTTTTAAATATGTTGAGTGAAGTCAATTCTTTTGCATTCTTTGGAAGTTTATACAATTATATAATAAACAATGGGCGGAGTGAATAAACATGTCACATAGATGAAAAATATAATCCTGATCCAGTAACAATAACATCACTCACACTCCAGTACCGCCGACTTATTTTACTATGGCTAAATATGCTGTGAAAGTATTGAAGATGTAATAGTATTAAGTATTTCGTTTATTCAGTTATCAACCATCCGGTATCGGGAACAGTATTACCAACACAGTTTCTAGGATAATTATAGATTTAAATATGTTAAAATGACTGAAATTTTAAGGTTATAAATGTTACGATAAGTCGGCGATGATTTTCAATATTACACTTTCTCAAGATGATCCGTAATTAATAATATTAGTGGATATTTTATATAGTAATAATTATTGTTATTATTACAATAATTATTCATTTTTGTCGTTATTTTAATAATGCCGGTCTGCAACATGCCAAACCGTCCGCTCGCAGGTGGTTCCGTACAGTTTGCTTAGTGATGTTGTATGCTGCTGCTGTTATACTGGTCTTAGCAAATGGATCAGATGTATGAGTGGCAACAATCTCACGGTGCCGAGGCGAAGCATTTGTGTAAGCTAATGGTTTCGGTCTAGACTGGCGACGGTTTATTTCACCTGTGTCAGCGTGACGATGCACCCACAGTCGAACGGTTTTTCTCTACAAAAAAGGGAAAATATTAGCATTAATAATTAAAAAATAAAAATGACACAATATAAATACAATGCGGAGAATATTTTTTTTATATATTATTTATATAAACACAATTCATATACTTATACACATATAGGTATATATAGTTTATACAAATTATGTAATACATATATAAAAAAATGTAATATTTATATAATATGATTATTATAACACTTATTATTTACTTTATTTGCACATATAATGTTTTTTACTTTTTTCTAATAAGTATTAATCAATATGTATACATTATTTAGAGTTGTTATTTTATTATTATCTCCTAATCATTTACAAACATTATTCATTATATTTTTGAATATTTCATTTAAAAATACAGATAAAAAAACTATTATCATAATACTGTGTAAAAGATAATGGTAATTATTAAATATCGATACCTATAGTGAGTGGCTTTGCAGTTAATAAATAAATACTCTGGTGTTATTTCATATTATTTTCAACTATTCATATCCACAGAAAATCTCATTGGAATTACTGGGTCACGGTAACATAATAAATTAATACATTATTATTAATAATAATTTTACTCACCGATATCATTATGCGCCTTGCGATTTCACTAACAGAAATATTCTGCTCAGACAAAACAATAATCTGAGCTTTTTGGAATATTGTCAAATGATGCATGGTTATTCAATTTATCACAATAACAAACTTCGTAAAAGTGCAAAAGATGGAGTATTAGAGGTGTGTAGTTGCTAATGCAGACTGACTCATACACAAGTTCACAATTAAAGGCAGGAATATAGTTTTAAAGCAGGTAGTTAGCTTCTAAACCGGCAAATAATTTTAAGTAATCGAGAAACTTGTGGTAGTTTCTCAAACCGGTCAGAATATCACTTTATTCAGTTAGTATATTAACTCTAAATTACAAAATCTCAAAAATAATATTGTAGTAAACTCGCGACTCGAACTCAAATCATTTACCACTGCAGGTTGAATGCTTACCTGTTGCGCCACGAGAGCAATTATCCTATATTGCCAAATAATGTTGTACTATCATTTAGAAGACGTTAGCTCACTCACTCAACGAATGCGATGTGTGCGTGGCGTGGTTGTAAGCAGTACGTACAGTAGCGATATAGTTTTGTAGTGTGCGTGATTGGTTACTTAACTCCTTTGCTTTGTGTACGTTCCTGTGGGATAGCTTCGACCTCCAAACGGGCGAAGCAGCGGGAAAAGCACCTTTAAAATAAAACTTCTAGAAGGCAAAATAAATTGAGTCTTTATTAATTCACAGAATTTGAGCACGTCACGTCACGATATTACTTTCTCAATATCAAAAATAAATTCTATGAATGGTTGTGGTCTCTGAAAACTTTAACAATTTCGTCATCAATGGTGGTGACGGAAGCCCGACATCCCCTATGGACCCTACAGCAAATCCATCTTGTTTTCCCGCCTTGATGTCTCACCCGTTTAAAACGATTTCGCCCTAGTGTAAGTATCTGATTACTTTGACTACCACGACCAGACCATTGGTATTCTGCCTTATGATCTACAACAAACGAATGATTTTATTTCAATAGTTATAAATCTGTCTTTTGAGACACCACTATTTATATTAAAATATTTAAAGTGAACCACTATAAAGTTCTTTATTGCTACTCAGGCTTGACTAGATTGAATTATTATACATGTTTTATATTATTAATGTTTCATATAAAAATAAATTAATCTCTATGTATTTCTTATTTTTGTACAGACAATTTGGGTAACTTCTAATACAAATAAGGCTTGTCTTAATAAAGACTAGAGACTATGATTTGAGCTGCGCACGCGATATGAAAATGCGTCAAGGAATTAACTTATAATTAGAAAATGTAGAAATATTATTGTATTTTTGTGGTGTACAATAAAGTATATATGAATAAATAATAAATAAATAAATAGCTAATGGAGTGTCTGCTACTCTAATGGTTATGTACATTCAGGTGCCAGATGATGACTTTGTCGGAGGTGGTGAGCTTAGCCCTGCAGCCGCGTGGTTGCCTCGTGCACCTCCATTTGGTCACAGCCCCTTTCACGCAAGTCCTGCAGTACCGGTAAGCTCCAACACAAAGCTGAGGTCTCCCCAACCTTGAGAGACAGTACAAAGGAGTTCTACCTGTACCTGTAAACAAAAACACGATATTAATATAACTGAAAAATATTTTTTTGTTCATTTTCATTTTTCTAGTTCGGATACTTACGTAATACTTTGTTGTTAATTAGTTAAATGGAGAATGCAAATCAACTGCAAAAGTAATGTATAGAGATTTAATCGAATGAGATTTGAATAGACCTATGTACATTATTCAATTGTAAAAGGTAACACAAGAGACACCAAAAAAATGCTTTCATTATATCTAAATAACCTAATGTACTTTGGCTATATATATAGTGGTAGAGGATCTAATACACTCAGAAAATATTGATCAATCCAGACTTCACCAAAATGAGCGCAGGCATATTATTCACACCTTTATCTTAAATGGAAATCGAAATTGGTAAAAAAAATAAAAAAAATGCCATTTCTTGATTTTTTTTACCAAATTCGATTTGGTAAAAAAATTGATTAAAACACTTGATTTTTGCTTCGGGGGCCTATAACTTTTCAAATTGTCAATCCTCTAACATGTATCAATGCAAAGTGTATGGTATCTTATAACTATAATGTATTCTAATACGGGCTGATTTTTCAATAGACAGATATTTTTTATTCGAGGAATAAAATTGACGTCTGACAGTTTTTGTATGGAAGAACTGTCAAAATTTCAAAATTATTCCTCCGATAAAATTATCTGGCGTTGGAAAAATCAGCCCTAAGTATTATAATAAATAAATAAAATAAGTTTAATTCAAGTAACAACACTCATATACAAACACATACATAAAAGGATATAGACAGGATAACAAACACAGACAAAAACGAACACTCACAAGGTAACAATATGTAATTATTGCTCTATATTTTGTATGGGATATTGTTTAACATTTTCTCACAAACGAGGTTTAACTTACACGTGAAAATCTATTAAGATAATAAGTACCTTGTTATAACTACAAATCTCTAAGGTGGTTCACACAGTCATACCTAACTGCAAAATATGCTATCCTGATACAGGATGCTGCCATCTTCTACCACTAAGTTATACTATTTATTTATTTCTTTAATTAAAACGGTTTAAAACTAGTTACAGAAATTAAAGGCGCAACACACACGAAACACGAAACACAAGATAAAATAAAAGATACACAAAAGATAAAATATTAAATCATCAAGTAAAACAACACTTTCATAAATTCCTCCATTCCATCCTCCATTCGTTCGCAAACAGATCGTTTGTTGGATAGAGTCCAAGAGATCATTAAGTGCGGCCAGGGTACTGGGTACTTAGCACGCGCAAGTGTGCGACATGATTAAAACTACAAGGTAAACAGAAAATACAAAGGTACACGGATGTATAAGGTACTTACATGTATAGTATATAGGCATTATTTGTTCGCATTACAGGAAACGGCAAAAGGCAAGGAAATAATATCTCCTATACTGTCTCTACTTTGACATGTCGCTTCAAAATTGCGCCAATCAAAACTTATAATTGTTATATGTTTTAGCGCAATTTAGGAGAGACTTGTCAAGTAAAAACAGTTGCAATATCCTCCTTCACCGTCCAAACTTGAAAGATTTAGGGCTGATTTTTCCAACGCCAGATAATTTATTTATCCGAGGAGTAATTTTGAATTTTTGACAATTCTTCCATACAAAATTTGTCAGATGTCAATTTTATTCCACGAATAAAAATTATCTCTCGATTGAAAAATTAGAACTTAGTCAGTATGATTATGTTCATTCTTCACCATAACGATCTCATTTTCGACTGTGCTGATGCGGGCCAAGCAGCCTATCTTGTTGCATCGGTAAGACACTTTGCCACTGGCTTGGTGTTGGTAGTTCCTTGAGAAACGCATCCCGTTGTACACAAGCATGGTGGTCCCTTTTGTCGTCTTTATAAATGAAGCTGAAAATATATTAATAAAATTGACTTTTAGAAAATGTATGAGCTGTGTGGGTAGCTGAAAATAGACCATGCCGGACCTAGACAAGTCTGGTGCCGACACACGTCATAGCTTTCATACTTACCCATGCACTTTAGCACCGGGTGTTCACTGACTACCCAGCAGCGAGTTTGTGGGAAAGCCTCATTCTTTCATACCTATGTTAAGCGGTTATAGCAAAGAGATAGCGAACTCCTAATCTAAACAGCGAAAGACTTAATAATAGATGTTCAAGCAATGCTTTAGGCACTAGGCAATGGTTGGGAAAGGGAAAATGAAATCTTGTTATATCTCAGGTTGAAAAATTGCCATGATTGAAATGCCAAGAGTCAAAATATAAATTCAAACAGCACAAAGTATTCATATGTAAACAAAAGTTTATTTGAAATCACATTCAATCAATCAGGCAGGCGTGAGCTCCTACCACTTCAAATAAGTACCTACTTAGTTACTACTATGAATCATTTAAATTAATATTATAATACTGATATAAATGCCACATAACACACACAGTACAATCGTTGTCTTGAAGAAAAATGACAAAATCATCTAGCTAGTATTTGTGTTTTGGACTAGTAACTAGTAATTGACTAGGTATACCTATAATAAAAATAAACGCAAAGATTTAATTGCATAAGTAAATACTTCATCACTTGGGCAAACATATACACACGTAGTAAAAAACTGAATTTAATTTGCCTATACATGGCATTGCTTTTGAGTAATCTATCTATATATATAAAAATGAATCCCTATTTCCCTTGGTCATTTCACAACTTGAGAACGACTTTACCGATTGCATCCATCTTTTTTTTTAAAGCTGTCTAATACTTAGTAGAAGGTTCTGACGTAAATAAAAATTAAGAAAGTGGCTTCACGCGGACATAGTCGCGGGCAAAAGCTAGTAAGTTTATAAAAATCTAAACATATCACAATATCTGAATTTTGTTACGTTTTTAAGAACTGTAGACCTATATTTTTTCACATATTCACTTCTGCAGATAAATCAAATCAGGAATTTATCACACCACACAAGTAAATTTCTCTTATTCATACACACTCCCCAGACATTCTTCTATGTGTTCCTTCTGCGAGACTTCGATGACGTAGTGTCCCCGCGTCCTGATCCTACGGTTGCAGGTCTTGAACTGACAGATCCAGGAGACCACGTCGCTCTTCCCCTGGTAGTTCTTGTGGAACCTTTTACCCTCAAACTCGGCCCCAATCTGCCCCTTGTTCGTCGCGAAGAAATTAACGATACCTAAAACTTTACTTCATGGTAAATTTTTAGTAAGCTGCTGCACAATATTTTTATTATAATTAAGTGTTTTTGTTTTCTTATATTGTGCGGAAGCCAAAAAGTCTGACAATAAGTCTTACTAAGAAGTATTGTGTTACCCAGTAACTGGGTTGAGAAAGGATGGGCAGTGGCTCCATGTAAAATACTGGTATTCAGCTGCATCCGGTTAAACCGGAAACCGGCGGAAAAGGCGGCAGGCAGATTGATTGATATTGTGTGCTTTAATCTAAGTCTAATTTTCTTTTCTCTCTTTCTACTTTATTTGTCTAGGGTTGTTATAGGTGTGACTTTACTAAATAAGATTAAGCCCAATTTTTTTTTTTATTCATTGCGGTTTTTACATAAACATTCCTCTATAACGTAACACAGATATTATTTATAAACTATATCACACAAACAACACATTAATATTTTAATACACTTATAGTTTTTTTTTTTTTAATTTAATTTGGTTTTGTTTTTTTTTTTAGTACTAATATTATAAGTTCTGCAATCCAATAAGTAATTGAATATTAAAAACTAGGTACAATGGCTAAGCAGATCTGGTTAGAATTGAATATCTTTTATTAATTAGGTATTAAATAGATTTCTTAAGTAAGTACCTAACGAGGTATTAATAACTTGCCCCAATGTTTATTTCTTAAGGATTAGCTACCTATGGTACATACAAATACATTTTTTCTTTTTTTGTTACCCACTGCTGGAGCAAAGGCCTCCCCTTTTTCCTTCCAAACCTCCCTGTCTAGGGTGATCTCTGGCCATTTTTGCCCTGCAAACCTCGCTAGATCGTCACACCACCTTCACCGTGGTCTACCTCGACGGTGATGTTTCTTCAGGCGTCCAGTGAGTGACGATCTTTGCCCATCTCTCCGGGTGCATTCGCACGACGTGTCCGGCCCAGTCTCACTTCAGCCTGGCTGTTTTTTCTCCAACATCCGCTACTTGAGTTATAGAGCGCAGCGTGGTGTTTCTGACTCGGTCTGTGCGCTTGACAATGCTGCGCTCCATTGCCCGTTGCCAAATCTTGAGTTTGGACTTCTGTTGTTCAGTAAGTGACCAACTTTTACACAACAAATATAATTACAATCGTTAAAAGTGTGATGAACTCTCTATCGACGAATTTAATTTATCAAGAAAAAGGAATTTGATCATATTAAATCTACTTAAGTTTTTTTTTTCTTTATGTTATTTGCACATTCCTATAAAATACTTCACTACAAAAATTTTGAATTATGTTTAAAAAATATATAATTGTTGAAGAGCCGGTTCGGGCCTTGCGATGAATAGTTTTGTCAATAGCTAGATAGTCGGTGAAATAGTATTTAACTATAATTATGCTTAACATACGGATATATCTACATACATAGATCTGACCCATAAAACGACGTCCAAAAAAAATTATAACCTCCCCGAAACATTAACATGGATGTAATGTACGATGTACGGGGAGGTCCAAAAAAATGTTTTGAAACTCGTTTCATATGCCAACCTGTATATTCCTAAAACCCAAAACAAAACAACACTTAAATTACCCTTACACGAGTGAGCAACCATATTCCTACTGTGGAAGTTACATCTCACGTTGAATCTCCTCATAGGCTTCTAAATCCAACTCAATACACTCGAGAGAATGCCCTTTATCAGATATGGAGACAATATTACGTCCCTGGGTTTTGATCCGACGGTTACAAACGTGCTTGTTGCGGCAAATCCATGACACGGTCCCGTCACTCCCCTGGTAGTTCTTGTAGAATTTCTGGCCATTGAACACGGCTCCAATCTGACCTCGACCCGTTTTGTAAAACTCCACCGTTTCTAAAAACACAAAACCTTTTTATAATTTCAATTCCATTACCATCCATCCATCATTAAGACTAAATTAAAGAAGGCTTAGAGATACAGATGAATTGCAAAGGTCAGCTACAATGAAAAACCACGTAATAATACTAACAAAATATAGTATTTATTATATATAACATCAATGTACAATTCAGTAAACATAATATGTAGTACAAAATATCCAATCTTTATTGATTTCACGATTAAACTTCATAGTTAGGAAACAGAAAATGGACAAGAGCATCCTTCTATCTGACAGAAGTCATCATTCCATAATACCTTTAAATCATCCATTCCAATTTTAAAATACGGTGCCTGGCCCACAACGCAGTCACTGGCAACGCCGACCAGATTAAAATCCGCATCGCGCACTTGGCCGCACCGACCAAAATTCGCACGACTGACCGTCTGACCAGTTGCGACCGAATTTCAAACCAAAACATCTTGGTCGAAGCTTGTGCGCCCAAAATTGCGGCCATGACCAACTAGTCTTAGTGCGCGTAGACGCAACAGCCGTTCAGTGTCCGGGAGGATCCTCGTCCTTTCGGGACACTGAATGGCTATAACCGTAATAAAACAAACTTTAATTCAGTCCCCACATAAGTCAGTGCTTATGGCAGTATCTGGTGCATAGCAGTTCATTGTTGAGAGTGACCGCGGTCGCTGGGCAGCCTCTCTTGGAACACCTCCACGACACCCTGGCTCCTGAGGAGTACTCCTTCCTGAAGCTGTGGCCCTCGATGAGCAAGTTCTTGGAACCCAGTCGGTTCGTTGAGAATCGTACACCTATGGCATAAACGTATATGTATTTTGATGTTAATGTTAATACGGTGCAGTAGTCTTCTCCGATCCAGGGTGAGCATCAACGGCATCGTTGTTAGACCTTCGACTTGCAGTAACCATTGTGATTTGTGCCTATAGTCGCCTGCTATTGTCTCAAAATAAATTGATGATGAGTATGACCAAGTCTTCTTCATACAACAGTTTTGTCATTCGAAGGATCATAAATATTGTTAGTAAGAAGCTATTGCTCACCAGAACTCGAATTGGTAGGCATTGGTAATAATTTAACAACCTAATTTTAATTTATAAATCTCGATGTTATGCTCCTTCTTCGAGTGGATCAATGAAATGAGTTTCTAAAGACATCCTTTTTATAAGTACTAACTTTCTTAGTTTTATATTTTCTCCATTGTTAAGTGTTTACCCTTGCTAGGTGAACCGACGACCTCAAAAAGGTGGCTGAGACAGACTGGATTCGGAAGGCGGAGGACAGGGTGTTGTGGCGCGGCCTGGAAGAGGCCTATGTCCAGCTGGACAATGGACTGCGATAACCTGAGTTGAAGTGTTTACCCACTTCTCATTAGCCGCGCATAATATTAATCTAGTACGAAATTACGAACACTTTAGTTATACTCCATGAAGGATTACAAATAAAAATGCCAAAATTATTCAAGCACAAGATAGTAATTCATAAAGGAGCAGTTTATATTTAACAAATAAGATAAGATTTTATATACAAACGAAATATTAAGTATTAACATGTACATAACTTATAAGTAGAATTAACGTAGATATAATAAGGCTCGTATAACTATAATAATTATTACTCAGAAAATATCACCGAATTACGTATCGCGTTGAATTATCACTGAAAGCGAAGCTTAGGTATAACATTAAATTTTCGAAATATACATAAATTTTAGAGATCAACAAATTCAAGAAACATTCAATTTCTATAACAATCTAGTCTAGTATTAAGTAAACGTCATTGTGCACTGATGTATCGTTGCAATATAAATAATTCACAGCTCATTCTAAGGCCTAATTTCACATGTGACAAATATTTAATACCTACCCTATAAAAGCTACATGTAGTCGTGCTTTTACAAACTGATGTGAGTACCGTAAAAACACAAAAAAAAACGTAGAATTTATAGATTCAGATTCATTTAATAGCAAAAACATGTGTAGATAATGTTATACATGGTATGAAGCTTATTATAGGTGTTACAAGGTATTTTTTGGCTCAACAAGTTTGACCATGACTGGTGTACAAATTAGGTCGTAAGGCAATAAGATTTCAAAATAAAAATACAAAGAATAATGATATAAAAAATCAACAATTAACATTAATATTAAATTAAAAAAATAGGTCAATAGTCATGCGGTTCCAAATAAATAGAATAGATTCGGTCAGTATCTTCAGAGCGATTTATCATTTAAAAATTCATTAACATTATAATAGGGTTTTTCTGTCAGTACTTTTTTTATGTTTTCTTAAACTGGACTGTATTTAATTTATTAACACAGTTAGAGTTATTATTATAAATTATTGGCGCTCTGCATACAACCCTTTTTATACAGTAACGCTGTCTTAGCTGGCTGAACACGAATTTCACTATTATCCGCCCGATTACGTATTATAATGTCCGATATTCGAGGAATCAAAAGGAATCATTTCTGACAAGAAGGGTTATTTTCAAAATATAAAGTGACGGAAGTGTGAGTATGTTATGCTTTGTAAAAAGTGGCTTACAGCTCTCAGTACTTTGGATACCGAACATGGCACGTAGGCATCGGTTTTATTTTGCATTATAAATACCATATCTGAGGACAGATTTAACAAGTCCATATAAGCCGAGAGTAACACATCAATGTTGATGGATGGAGCAAGTTGGTACAAAGCATATGATTGACTACTGATTGTGACTTTTTTACATAATTTGTCAATGTGTTCTTTCCAATTTAGTTTACTGTCTATAATTAAACCGAGAAAACGGGCATTAGTTACATCATTTAAAGTGCAATTATCATGAATCAAATTTACATTTAATGTATTATGCAATGTTTGTCCAAAGTGTTATATTTGTTTTTGATAAATTTATTTTAAAAAGCTAACAGTCTTTAAATAATAATATGTACTCGTACAAGTATATAAAAGGGAGGGGAAATAATCAAAGGGCATCAAAAAATTCGTCAGCATCGCTGTCAATAGGAAACGTTCCCAAAAGGCTGGCAGCATTGCCACGTTGTATGGCAGTGCTGGTTCTTTGGCCAAAAAAAATATTTAATTTATGTTTAAATTATTATTCTCTAGCCAAAATATTATATATGTCAGTGAATTATTTATGTCAGATTTATAATTATGAATGTCCTTACATGCAATTAAAACTGTACTATCATCAGCAAATAATGTCATAGGTTAAATCGCTGCCTTTGGGAAGTCGTTGATATAAATAGTAAACAACGATGGCCCTAGCACACTGCCTTGAGGAACACCGTATGTGACCTATTTCCTCACGGAGCTGAATGTTTCTTCTTTTTTTGTTTTAGGATTCACTCTAGTTATTATCGTTATCTGTAGTCGATTCCTTAAAAAGGATCGAATTAAATCTAAAACATTGCCTCTTATGCCGTAAGCGTCAAGTTTAGTCAAGTAATAAGCATATAACCTCATTTACTGCTTTAATTATTTTAGTAGAGAAACCATCGTATCCTACACTGTTGGTATTCCTAAGGTTGTTTAAAAAAAATATCTATTCCGATTCCTTTGTTATTGTTTTGTAATAATTTATGATTAATGAATAATTTGTAAAAATATGAAGAAAAGTAATAGCTGCACAATATTCATCACATTTTAAGGCCTTAGCGTCATCAACATTAAAGCAACTTTCATAAAAGTTCAACCGTATCTTTAATAACAATGTATAACAATCCGGCACCGACAGGCATCAGTGCACATCAACACTATTTCATACATTTATTGCTCAATAAATTTCTTCTTAGCTTATTAAGGATCCTTTTTATCTTCAGGATTAGGTGGTCGCGACCACAGGTCTGTTTTAGGAAGTATTCTAGGAAAGTTCAGGGCATGAAGGGCTAGAGCTGCTACAGTTGGGGAAGAAATAGGGGAAGGGAGGATCGCTGAGGATAGTCCCGAGAAGTTGGACAGGCCTCTGGGTCGGAGTTGCACGAAGGCGCCGTTACCGCATCGCGCGTGAGACGGGGGCGCATGGTTATGTTCGTCAGCAGACGCCACGAGTTTCCCCGACAGCAGCCGAACTCGTGCTCGGCACCCCATGTGCTTCGACGAACAGTAGAAGAACCGTCCCCCAACTTGTGAGTACGTGTAGCCGCGAAGCACGAGGATATACTTCCCTTTCTCCGTGGGTATGAACTGGACGTCTGTAACAGGGCTACATTTAGAAACGAATTCCAGGAGACCTCGACTGTGTCAGAATTCATTTGCATTAGATCAACCTGGAAGGCGGTTAGTATTGCAAATATAATCCGACAAAGCGCTTAAACCAGAACCAGATCATGCAATAAAACTATGGATATAACCTTTATGAATCTCTGAAATATTATGTCTGCCTGACCGAACGATTATGACAATAATTATTTCATTGAATCTTCATCACTAATGAGGAGACCACAACACCTTGACCAAATGGCCTGAATTCACCAACACGGGCGTGAGCGTGCAGTTCTCGAAAAACTAGTTGCTTTTCTGCGTGAAAAGACTCTTTACCCTGCAGTCGTATCAGTCACCTCCACTTTAGCCTCTACTAGTTCTTTATGTGCTTATAGGGGTTATAGGGCTTGCCAACTGTATCTTGCAAACAGTTTCTAGTTGTACCAAGTTTGCAGCTTGACTTGGTGGTTTATTCGAATGTTATTTGTTACTAACTGTGCCGTTAAGGCTTAAATCTATGATTCAGTCAACACGTTGATTATTTCATCACCATACATTTGAAGCCGGTAGGTATAGATCCACTGCTCTATAATACCAATGATCTCTGTCCCTTAGATTTATAAAAAAGTTTTGCACTGCCAAGAGTAGAGACGCAGATCCATGGCTCACGACTTAGATTTACTTTCTTTTCTTATCTCACACATTTTCTGAGATGAGAATAGAACTCAACCTATGTAGTAGCCTGGGACCAGTAAGGCGATTAATTGGTTAATTTAAAATACTTTGGTTCAAGTCTTGCACTGAAAACAATAAAATGTGGGGTGCAAAAAACAAAATGTTTTAAGTATGGCAAGCTTTTATTAAAATCACACAACAAGAGGTAAAAACATAAAGAATACAATTAAACGAATAGATAGAACAATAATGTTTTATATCACTAAAGGTGTATAACTAGGTTCACTAAACCACTCCTACATTAGTATTTCTTGTATAATTAATGGAAGCACGTTTCCTACCTCTATGAAGCAATGACTATACATAAACCTATATCTACTTAAATAACCAACATTACTACAGCCCGAGTCAAAGTTTATGGCGGCTCTGAAGTGCACTACTCGCTCCACAGTACGTCACCCCTCATTCCTGCTGATGCGTGAATTTGTTACTGCGTAGCTACATGTTCCGAGCTGCCATAAAGTCTGAATTGGGCAGTACCAGTAGGTAAAACTGAAACTACATTAATTAAATAAATAATTTCATACTTAGCTAGTAGGGAGCCAAGTTTGGTCTCAATTACATTTTATACATTTTTGAAATACTTAATAATATAGTATCATGCCTGGAATCCCCGAAGGATTAGACAGAAGGGTACCTATAGTCCATTTCGCCAGTTATGTTTAATGTAATAGGGGGCAAGCCTATTGCCATCAATGGGGCACAAATCCAGGCTCCAGGCTGTTACTGAGAAATTCCTGGTAGAAAACCCAATAACACTTTGCACCTCACGCATAGCATCACGCACATTAGCGCTGGCGACCACTAGACCGATGCAGGCAAATAATTAATAATATGTAAAAATAAGCGTTTTTTAATTCTTCGAGGCATAATAACTTTTATTATACAATAAGTTAACTGTATACCTTATTTATTTCTATAGATACTATCACTGACCAGAATCGTTGTATATTTAATAGTTGAGGCATATCAATGGCATTTTAAAATGTACTAATCTTATAGGATACTTTACGATTATACAATTAAAGGTCCGTTTAACTCACAACCTTAATAGGACATAAAGATTTCAATAATATCTAAATTATAATGCAATAATATTTCTGAAACCATAATAATTAATATAATACTTGATTAAGATTCTGCGTATACTCGTAAATGTTTTAGTGAACATTTAAGTCTACCAAAGACTTAAATTATTTCTGTTTCTTAATATATTTTAGGCACAATATTATAGTGAGTAAGTGATATGTACGACGCAAGCGCGCAAGCCGCGCGGCCTATGTGTGTGTGATGTGTCAGTATTAAACTAGTGTTCAAGCGAGTCGGTTGTTTCCTTTCTCTTCCGCTCAACATACATGTCAGTAAGTAATTATCAAACTACCATTATATTTGAAAAATCAAAAATACAATTAAAAATTGCGATACGACTAGATAAAAATATGGAACAAAATATTATATTGTAATAGGTATAATATACTGTCTTTTTAATGATTTATCTCATAAACCGATTAAATAGCTTTATAAGCTTAAAAGCGTAAATTACTTGAATGTGATGTCACTAGGTTTATAAATACCGATTAATTCAAACTAATTATAATGCTTAATTAACTTTTTACGGCCGTTGGCAAGGATATTTATACCAATGTATTGATGATTTTATGAAATCAAAAATACAAAAGTAATCTTCTAATGTCTTATATATAAGACAAAACACCGTTTAAACTGTAATTTAAAGTTTGCTTTAGACCAAGAAACCAACGAGTTTAAGTTCCAATTACAAAAACTAACGTCAAACAGACATACAAAATTGACTCTGAAGTTATAAATTTTCTAGCATGAACTGTACCGTGCTCTGAATAAAGTTTATAATACAATATCGAGCTAGAAGTCACCACTTATTGAAACATTGAATTTTTTTTAATGAAAGGGTGCGTCTATATTTCGACGGGTTTGTCATTAGGACTTTGTTACGCGATTAGAATTCAAATGCTTGAGCACATTGACTTGACCGGTAGTTAATGATTACATTTAAAATTCATACATACATTGAATTAATTAGGTATACGAGTACATATTATCCTTACCTCCAAATATATCTTAGCAAAAACTTTGTTATTAAGACAACAATCCTTATAATATCGGTTCATAATATCGATTACTAATTCATCATTAACAAATTCATTATCATTCGTACTAAGTACCCTAGTATTGTCGAGGAATTTTCTTTGGAACGCTAAATTAAAACTAATATCTACCTTATTGTAACTATTGCTTATCCACATCTGTTATAATCAAAAATACCATATCTTTTCATACATTAATAAATGCTTTTCGTTAACCAGTTTTAGGACTTCCAGGATGCTTTATAGTTATCAAAGTGTAGGCCGCAATCCAATGCAAAATAAGCGGTGTTTCTGCAAGTTTCTTGGACGTAAGCCGCATATTTCAAGTATCTTGCACTCATGCAGGGGCTCACTGTAGTGTAATATATAAGATACAAGTTCACATTTTTACTATGCAAGATACTCGCAACCTGCTATGACTTCGTCCAAGATCTCATTTCTAGTCATTTGAACAGTGATGTAGTGCAATTTCTAGATCATAAAAAGAGTACAATCTGCCGCGAAATGGTCCCCCATGGCCCCCTTCAAATTCATCTGTAAGAAAAAAAAAAAAAAAAAACAATTTCTATTCTTGAAAAATCTTCAACCACTGAAGTTGCTTTAAGTAAAAAAAAAAACAACAGAATGTTTTCAATAATCATAATTATTATTTACGTATATTTTTTACAACAATAGGTAAGTATATTTCCCAATTAAATTAAAACAATAACAAATTAAAATAGTATTTCTTCCCCTTACGGAAAACACAAATTATTTCGCAAATTAATATTCAGCAAGTTATAAGAGCCTGAATTTATTAGAGTTAGTTATGATAGCCTATAGCCTATGTCCAGCATAGGACTGAGATAGGCAGTGTTGAAATTGAGTTATGATAATATAGAAGAACTTTATATACAAACTTCTTCTATAAAATTCAGAGGATTTTCAGGGCCTGCTGAAGAGATTTTACAGGTTATTCGGGTATTTAAACTAAGCCAGAACAGATTTTTATTTTTACAAGGAAATAACTAATCATTTCAAACTTCAGAAATAAAACTTAAAAATATTATTTAACACTATTTGAGTATTTACAATAAAATAAACATTTTGTTCTAAACATAACAAACTCGGATTGTTTTATTTTTTAACAAGTAGATAAATCATTTGTACAGCTTTATTATAACTTCAAAGTAATTCTTATTATTTTTGCATAAAAAATATTAAATACTCTATTCTTCAATTACTTAAATAAAAAATTACTGAGCAATTTCATCATCTGCCTAGCCTTTTCCTAACTATGTTGGAGTGGGCTTCCAGTTTAGCCGGATGCAGCTGAATACCAGTATTTTACATGGAGCGACTGCCTATCTGACCTTCACAACCCAGTTACTGGGTAATATGATAGTCAGACTAAAATTAATTACTGAGCAATTTATTATCAATTTTTCTCTTTTACAGTAGATTCCCATAGATTTTTACTGTAAATTATACTGGTTCTCAAACCATCCTTCAATAATATTCGCAACGAACTAGTAATAATTATCAAGTTCGTGTTTGCCTGCTTTTGTTTCTGCATACGCGTCATAAGTATTTAAAACGATGAAAAAGCAATTTAATATACCTGAAAACTTTTGATACATTTAATTCTAAAATAACAAAACATAACTAACGAAATGTGGGTGTAACCCTTCGGTAAACACAGGCGTGAAGTTATGTCATTTCCAAAATAATTTTATGGGTGCAACACATTACATTTAAAAAAGTACAACACTAAAACACATGACAGTTTTGTCTAATGTAATAAAATGTTAAAGTTCGTTCATGTTCAGTCTTTAGTGCCAACAAGTTGGTTTTCAAACAGTCTAAACCTAATTGGATTAAAAAGTCAAGCCTAATTGACTTGCTTTCTTGCTATTCTAATTCCTATTAAGTATAACATAAGCTTTATCTGCCTATAATGTTCCCACAGCTTGGTCACAAGCTTCCGCTCCGTGAGAAAGAGTGGCCTGTATTCCACCACGTGGGCCTCATGTCTTCGAATTTTTGGTTCTAGGACATGCCGGTTTCTTCACGGTGTGTTCACTGCTGTGGTGATGAAATAAATTACCTACACTAAGTAAAGCGCCTAACTGGGTTCTAAACCACGACCTGCAAGTCGTAAGTTCGGGCCGTTACCACTAGGCTACTGCTCGCTGCTACCTATAAGGTATTCAGATCTACTAATAAGATTAATCCTTTATTAGATTGACTTTATATTCTGCGTGATTGCTGACTAAATGGAATAAATTATACTTTTTTAACAACAATCGGTAACTATTTATCATTTCATGCGATTTCATTATGAATAAGTAAATGTCAGTTATGCATTTGTAACTTACACTCTGCAAACACTACTACTACCTACTTACATAGGCTACTTACAGAAAGAAGGTTTAGTTGAGCTCATATTATTTTATAGAGCTCTAATCGGTCGGAAGTTTTTCTTTATAAGGCACTTTGATGCATAAATTATTACGTTCACGTTTTAAATAACCATAGTCTAATTTAACAAATAACCAGACTAGCCCTAGTTAGGACCTAGTTAATCTGGATGAGTAGGTAATTAACTACCTAAGTTAAGCTAGTCAAGTGTGCAGTTTCCAATTAGATACGTAATAATTTATATGTCCCGTTTTTTTTTAAACTTTATCCCACTCTAGGAATTACTCCTGTATCGTGGGTGCGTTTACAAACATTTAAACTCACATACACAAACAGTCAGACCCGGAACAACTACCTGTAGGCAATACAAATATTTGTTCCGTGCGGGAATCGAACCCACGACACGCAACGCAGCAGTCGATCGCTCAGCCACTGCGCCAACCGTGTCGGCAAAAAAATGTTTCTAAAAAATAATTACTCAAAAACTGCGGCTACGAGAATGCGTGAACGAACCTACAGGCACTAAGTACTTGCAGAGTATTGTGTGACCTTCAGTCAATCAGTTCACAGCTGGTCGCTGGACTTAGGCCTCTCCCGAATTGCTTCCTTCATACAATCAGTCTTAGTTTACAACATCATTTTATTAAACAAAATGAAAATCACATATAAATGCTAGAGACAGCAACCCTAACTTAAAATTTAGAACTTCTTAAACCGAATTAGGTAGGTATATAATACAGGTTATTAACATTTAAATATCCAAAGTAGGTAAGATACGTGTTTACGCAAATAAAGACTATTAATATGGTAATATAAGATAATATGGACTATGAATAGGGCCCGCTCTAGGTCCGTTAAACTTAAACAAGTTTTTTATGGACCCGTTTTGAAGGACGTGAATGTGATACACACACATATTTAAAAAAAATCGTTTTGATAAGCGCTATTAAATCAGTGGGTCAGAGGATTAATTTTAAAATATAGTTACATTATGATAGTTATTTATCATTTTCAACATAAATAAAAAGGTTATTTAAAAGGATAAAGGGACATTTTTAACAAAAACTTGACTTCTTGACCATCTTGGTTACCTATTTTAGATGGCATAGATAATTAAACTAATAAGGACCGGTCTAGGTAAAGTTATCAAAGGAATGCGAATAAATTATTTAAATTTGAATTGGACTTTAATCTTTTTTTTTTAAGAAGTGTTTTTTTTTTTATTTGACAAATCTTAAATCTAATACTTAAAGAGCAAAGATTTAATTTTTTGTATGTTTGATTGTTACGCTTTCACGCTAAAACGGCTGAACGGATTTAGATGAAATTTAGCACATGGGCAGACCATGACCTGGAACAGGACATGGGATACTTTTTATTCCGTTATTCTCACGGGATCGAGACTTATGCGGGTGAAACCGCGGGGCGCAGCTAGTACAATATACAAGCTAACACTAATATACATATATTATGTAACAAGGTATATAAAAAAGGGAAGAGCTCTCTGGGGATCAAAAATACCTAATCTCAGGCTTTAATATTGTACATATACTTAAAAAAAAAGCATAAAATATTGTATAATCACGAAATTGAATCTACTTACTTATATATATATTTAGATTGGTTCCTAATCGTAGCTAGCTATTTATTTTATTTAAAATACTATCTATTAATTAAATTGACCTCGCATCAATTAACAATACACTCTATTTACGTATGAAATTATATAAGGTTTAGGTTCTTAATTAAAACAAGTCTGTACTTTCGTTGATTAAGAGAGAAGATTAAGCACCGTTAGAAATTCTAAATAAGTAAAACTAATTTTAAAAACACTAACTTGGACCGAAGTATATTTATAAAATAAAACACTTTGTTCTAATTATTAATAACAATCTTCTATCAGAAAAAGTAGATATCCTAGTAATCCTACCAATATTATAAACGTGAAAGTTTGTATGGATGGATGGATGTTTGCTACTCATAACTCAACTAAACTCACGAAAAACTACTGAACGGAATTGGATGAAATTTGGCACACAGATGGTTTATAACCAGGATTATCATATAGGATACTTTTTATACCGATATTCCCACGGGATCGAAACTTATGCGGGTGAAACCGCGGGGGGGCTAATATTCTATAGTTTTTATACCAACTGTATAACTTATTTGTTTTATAATTGACCACATTCCTGTAATTATCAAACATTTGGAGGTTACATCCTCATCCTATAACCATTAGTTGTTTTTTCCTTAATCTCTTAACGGTTACTAAAAACAAGCACCAATTTTTAGAGCCTGCGCGCACTAGCGATTTAAGTTGGCCGATAGTTCAGTCGCAATCGTAATAGTCGTACAAATGTTAATCTTCAAGTGCGCACACTGCCATATAACTATACTGATTACCGATCAAACTATCGGCCAACTTAAAATCGCTAGTGCGCGCAGGCTCTTAGTGTAGACTTATAGTCAAGAGCTGATGGTGTAGAATTATCCCTATAAGTACTACACATTGTAACCAGTTTTGAATTACAGAATTAACAAAATTTACAATTTATAGCGTATTGTAAATTATATTTCTTTACTTATACCTAAGTGAACCTGTAGCCTGACGGCTCACTTCACATCTTTTCAATAAGTATACCTAAATTAATAGAAAAAATACTGCCACTTATTAACATTCCTCTATTCTAATATCAACAGAGATTATAACACCCGGTCCCTGAACAGCATATCGACACAACATACTCATGGCAAACGATTTGATTGGCTTTTGTTATTTCAGTCAGCCAATAACAAAAACTTACATGATTTTGAGAGTCTGTTACATTTTGTATTGCTTTTCAGAAACCAGGTGTGATACTTATGTATAGCTGTACAAGGATCTTTTAGTGCGTGGCCAGAATCGGAACTAACGCCGCCATCTTGTTTTTCAATATTAATGTTTACCAGCGGCCCCTTGTCAGGGTATTTCGTGAATCGTGCGCCATTAAATCCTTGTAGCATTGTAGTAGCCGCTAACTGTGGTTATGGTAACCATACTCCTTGATGACGGCTCCGTCGAAGGTCGTCAGCGTCGCTATGCACTGCAGGCGCCGTTTCTTGCCGCACACCCACCGCGTGCGCAGGCCCCGTGATCTTTCCCTGATGAAGTTCTTACCCTCGTAAATAATCATGGGGTTACCTCGACGGGACATGACGAAGAGTGTACCTGCAATGGTGACGGGAATGGAGAGTTTATGTGTTGTAATCATATTATAGCATCACGCCCAGTAAGATTTTGCCCGACTCGGGCATCGAACCCGGACCCCAAACAGTCGTGCTTGCGACTGTAGACTAAAGAGGCAGTCAATCATAATTATTTATTGTAATTACATTATTTTCACACAGTTTCCTACGCCTTGCTGTAACGGTCTAAAGAGAAAAACGTTATTTTATCTTCGTTATTATCGCTGATTACATAAATCACGACATTATAGGAATCACCCAACAAACCTGCTTCCATAAAATCCTCCAGGAGTTAACAAAGATTGACCGATGATTTTATTATGTAGATAGTATGTACCAATTTATTCATTCAATACACACCTTAAGATTAATAAAAGTTGTTACTTATTTTTACGTCAACACTTCTCGTCTATGAGTATCTTATACTGTACATATATAAGAAACTAAGTAATTTCAGAACTGGCACTGCCATCTATCGACGGATTTAGCTAAGATGTTCACCTACTTTCATTTTAACAGTTGTCTTTTCAGACTCTTTCTGTCTTAATTATTAACGTTGTAATTGAATCAACATTGTTTACTTGCACTCAAATATCCAACTACTGCAACAACCTACTATCAACCAATATTTTAGAATAAGAACAATATTCGCTCATACAAAAAAGCTGTTGTAAAGCAGCGCCGAAACCTCGGCACGCACCTTCAAGAAGTCTTTGGGAACTTGAAACGTCTTGTCGCACAGAGGGTTTACGGACACCCAACGCCATCTACACTGAAACCTTGAGAAATACTAAGACACTCGGAAGACTTTTTCGTTCAGTTTCGAGGCAATAACACCGCGGCGTCCGAGGGCGCCAGTGTCGCAAATTCCTTAATATTCCAACTATGTCCTATATCGGTATCTGTATTTAATATCAAGATTTCCTATTCATATTGAATGTAACATGCCTGCATGACAGTGTATTTATAATTACTTGGATTACGTGACCGGCATGCGGATTGTGGTAAACGAGAAACAAGTTGAAAAAATGCAGTTTTACCGTTAGAGAGATTACCATCATACCTTAATGCTTCACTTAACGACCGTCACAGATGCAGGTCTTTAGTTTCTTTATTGGAATTTGGTGAACTGCGTCTTTAGCTGACCTGTTTTTTTTAGTTCTTAGCTTGAGGCAAATTTTCTTTCGTTTGCAGAATCGATGTTTTAGGTTAAATTAATACATTGTCACTGTGATGCGGTGTGGTAAATGCCGGCCGGTGTACTTGCCAAAATGTTTGCGGAGATTGGTGGTTAAGAAATGTTTTAATCCTACAAAATCCCTGGAATAAGTATTTCACAAATGAGTCGAGTCATCATATCTGTCGTACAAGATGTTAAAACGAAAAATTAAGACCATTAACAGAACCATTATTCCATTTTTCTCCCCTAACCTACGAGTATCTTAACCGTATCTCTTTGAACTTAATAACAAAACAAGAGCATATTGTTCAAACCAACCAATTTAGCTTTGAATCCGTCAAAAAACCTACTTCAACGGCCAAGTACCTACCTAGCTCAGCCATGCAATTATGAAAGACAATGTAGGCACTATTAGATGATACCCAGGCAGAACAATAAGTAACGGGGCGGCTACCTGGCTTTAATGGCACACGACCATTCTCACGGAACGATACACACGTCTTCACTGTTTCCATGATAAATAATTTATTGTTTTCTTCTGTCTGTACAATGTCAGAATAATAGGAGACACGATTCTGTTATCCCGTTACATCGGGACCAGGAAAGCGGCCATTTCTGCACATAGAATAATACCGATCATTAGCTCTATAGAAATCTGTGATTACTGGATTATTGAATTGTGACCAAACGACAAATCATGCGATAGTTAACGGTTCTGTTATTGAAGGAAAAATATATTTTTCTATTGCTTTCTATTTTAGGAAATCTCTGGATCAATTCCATGTCTGTTCCATTCTGTTGTAAAGTTTTATTAAATGTTTAGTATTTTAGTTTTATTGTATGTTTAGTAAGTGTTTAGTTAATTTTTTGTTATGCATTATTAATAAATAGTTATTTTATGACAACATTCTATGTGAGACAAACTTCAGCATCCCTTGTTCCATGGTACAAAAAGATTATCAAACTACGTAGAATCCAACCATCAATTAAGGTTGGGGCAACATCAGTCATTGTGCACGGGAGCCATTAAATAAAGACGAAGAAAGCGAACTTTGAAGGGATACAATACAATGGGCAAGGCCGGATATTGATTATCAGAAGCCTATCTCCGCAGTAGAGCTACCAGATAAAGAATCAAAATATATTTTAACAGTACTTTTTCTGCATAAAAGGTCGTTAGCACTACTAAAAACTGTTAAACTTAACGTTACTTCTTTGACGTCAATGCAATTAGCCTTTCTGCATATTAACTAGCCAGCAGAGCAACCTACAATTAAGGCTAGTGTCAAAAAACACGAGGCAAAAAATAAACTAAATAATATAGTCAACTCACATCCGTTTTAACTACAAAGTAGGTGCCTACATTGGTTTGTAAAACAGAATAATTAGGGGCCACAACATCAAATGGAGCTCTAGAGAAGTATTTTCGAAGATTTTAGCTATGTAAATCATTTCCATCAAAACTTCCATCGTAGTTAAGAAAGGGTTTCGAGAGCAATATTGTGATTGTGTAACTTTAAAAGTTCAAGGGCAAAAAGGGCACATTTAAAAATACCTGCTTGACAATCAAACAAATTCAGTTGGTTATAAAATATTTAAAATTTCTTGCGAAATAAACCAGTAGCTATTTAGCCACCTTTTTACTGTAACGTTTTTCTTTAGTATTCATTCATCATCAATTCTGAACCAAGATCATTTGAAAGCTCGCTAACATTTGTATTTATGACGTATAGCATTATTCAATGAAGACGGTTGGCATGGTGCCCCCACGCTCCCTAATGTGAACAAAAATATTAGGGCGGAGGCATGCCTAGCAACCAACGCCACCCGAATAACTGTAGCTAACTGTAGGTGTATCTACATCCGTATAATATCGATACGCACATCTTTTCCCCCCCTAGACCTAGAAGAAACAACGATACTGTCAGAGACAATCCGCATAAAGGCTCATGTAAATCAGCTCTTAAATATTTTATGATCAACGTTCAAGACGATCTTACATTTATTAGTGCATTAATAAGCAATAACTTATTCACATATCTCGAGTACGTGCCAATTTATACCGCGCCACGCTTTCGCCGTCCTTTTACGCTGAGGATAATGTATGGAAAACATTCACCTTTCGTCTCTTCTAAAAAATAACGATATATTTACTGTAAGTACTCTCATCCGTCTACAGTAAACGGAAATACTTCATACGTAGGTACCTACTTATGTATGTACATCAAGAGACTATTTCGTTACAACACACACAATACAAGCTCGTTAAAATTAAAAGGGCTAAAAAATCAGCATACGAAATAATCATTCGGAAAAAAATTAATATCGAAAATCATTTAGGTCATTGCTACACTTATTCAGGCAAACGCGCGTGCGTTTGTGGAAAGCCCATCATTTGGCCGTACAATGACTCTAGATATACCTATACCTTAGTAAACAACTTTAGTACATTAAACTCGAATCAGCGGGCTAAAAATATGTTCGTGGAGGCGTATAGACGGTATCACTCCTTACATAGAGATCAAAATCGAACTTTTCATTGGTAGCAAGTCATCAGTGTTGCCGTTGAGAAAAAAATGTAATCAAGTTAACATTTCAATTGAACTAAACAAGTGGTCGGCTGTCCAGTTTGTTCACCGTAACGGTACGGAGAATGCCTGTGGTACTTCTTCAGGTGTTTACTAGTTGGACGGGCAATAGGGTCATGACGAAATCGTTCTGAGGCACTCCACGACTACTTCGAGAAGCTACGCTACGCTATTAAGCTTCACAACTGTACTTATAATTGAATACTGCCGGCCCTTATCCCAATAATACTCTTCTAGTACATCACGGAGCGCTTTCTAAAAAATCTCAGTGAGTAACGATTATCTTGTTGTTTGAATGTATGTTTTTGCTTACATTCTCATATTGTATTCAAACATCAAGATAATCGCATCATAGAATGCATCAGCTGCTTACTATCTCAACTAGTTTTATTATGTGAGAGAACAGATGTTAAATTGGTATTGCTTGAACTACAAAATGACTGCAAACAGATTTGGATGAAAACAAGACGAGTGAATTGTAGCAAGACTGTGTTAACAATGAAATATTGGAGCATGCTTAACACACTGTTATTGACAAATGATCTTCTCACTTCAAGCAAGTAATCACTTGCACTAATCAAACCGTAAACAGTTCGTTCATGATTGTTTGCGTCGCTTGAAGCTCTGCTGGATCAGGGAGGAAAACTGTGGCACATACAATATCTTCTTCAATAACAAACTGTTAGCTAGACAAATGTTTAACTTCCGTTATCTAAGCACACTATTTTCTTATTATGTTGTGCGCTGTGCCTTTCCATTTATTTGTGTGTTGACTGATCTTTACGCTTTTATTTCATTTTAATTCTCCCAGGGCTTATGAATATACACCATTTGCAATATGGTAATCATATTGTTAAATTGTTATGGTACCCCTCACTGTGAACAATACACTAACTTAAAATTCTCTATCCGAATATTCTGTCCGTTAAATTCTTACAATACGAAAGCAAGGGACTGGTTTAAGGACTAGTATAAAAAATAACGCTTTAGAATTCTTTAGGCACGTGAAACTACTAACGAAAGATATCTTTACATCAAAATAAAAGCGTTGGAAGAAGGTTCCTCTACCTGCACCTGGCGCTAGAACATTGAAAGAAATCAAAGTATTCCATAAAAACATGTTTTAAATAGAAAAAGCATCATGAGGCAGGACGTCTAGACGTTCTTTTTTTTAGTTCCCAGAATGGGCAGGTAGAAATCTGTACAAAGACGTACGGATCGATGCGTCGAGATAGTATTATTACGGACTAGAAATGCTGCTCGGTTTTAAAACTTTTATTGGTATCTTTAGTTACAAATATGGCACAATACATTTTCGTTCACTAAAGTAAACTTGACTAGTTCATTGAGCTATCACGCGTAAATTACATAGTGCGAGTTGTTGCAAGTAGAATTCGATATGATATTACTTTTGTGTGTAGCAGTAGTTACACATACTCTCGGACTAATTTAAGTGCATGTCATTCCGCTACATATTTTTATGAGTTAGAATTAACATTTTTAACATAATAATTGTCACTATGTGACTGATTATACTTATCTTGTATTTTATCATTGAAGCAGGTCATCGCCTGACCTAAAGAGACAAGCCGAGAGAATCAATAATATTACCTCCCTAAATAAATAAATCCCTTAAATCTAAATTGATAATTTTAACGACAAAATGTATTTGATATAAAAGTTGGCACAAGAGACTAATAATTTTATCTATCTATCAGAGGAATTATTCAATATTGATATTAATTTATTTTCAGAATGACCTCGACTTATTCCTCCCCTAATGAGAGGTAATTGGTAAAAGATTTGGTATAAGAAGATAGATATTGATGATATTGATTTAACGCGCGGGGTGTGGGGAGTATATCAGGGTCCCCCGCTTAAATTTTCCCAACGTGACATGCCCATAAAATGTCTTTATCAAATGGTTTAAGAAAAAAGAAGCTACGAGACATTTAATAGAGACTTGTAAATAAGACAAACATGCTCGCACATGCTGATCATAAAATAGCGTAGCTCTAATAAAATGGTAAGTGAACCACTTTCGGTGGGTGTGTGTGTATGGGCGGCTGTCCAACGACTCTGTCGTTGAATGTCAACAGTGAGGCGAAACAGTTCTTGGACCTTCTACTCGAGCAGTACCACAGGATACGGGGCTTGTGTTGCCTTTTTTTACAATTTACGAAGTACGTATTCCCCATGTGGTACAACAGCCGGCCTCCTCTCGACGTTATCCAGTATCGTGTACCTTACAATAACAAACTAGTCGTTAAACTACAGTTCAAAGAGGACACAAATGGTGAAATAAAAGTCAACTTAGTTCAACAAAATATGTTTATTCTTCTACCACACATTATGAATCACGGTGCGGAAAACTTCGTGTGAAAATAAAATTTTGATTGGAAGTAGCGCAATAAAATCTTTAGATTGTCGATATCTGGTGAATCACCTGCTGCCAGAGAATCAAGTACCTATGCTTGTTTTTTGGTAACAGTGCTATCTATAGACTTTTTTTCCTATCGCAAACAAGCTTATATTCTATGTACAGACGCCAGCACATCAAGCTACTACAATCTGTCAAATTTCTTTAATAGATTTTCAACGTTATCTCTAAAGCTTTAAGGTTCAAGGTTGATTGGGAAAATTTGACAGTTTCGGCTAGCTTGACCTGCTGGCGTCTGTACATAGTAAGGATGCGTGTTTAGGCACTAACATCGTGTTTGCCTGTTCTCTTGTTTATGAAAGCATCACTTGTGCTAGAGGCCTACAATATAAATAAGGAATATTCATCGTCACCCTGTTTTCCTTTATCGACGAAGCTGAATGTATGCCTATAATATACATATTTTGGAAGTTGATATGATTGTGTTTTTTCAAATTTATTTAAACTAAGCAAGCAGATGAGTATTCACCTACCTAATATCAAAACTCAAGAAATATAACAGGAATGTTATTGAGTACCTAATGTCATGGCTTTATCAAATCTACAGTTAAACCGAGATCCGGTTTGATAGAACTCCAACCTAAGGTTAGAAAAATATATTTAAATATTACAAAACACATCTGTATAGTAACAAACAAGCTAGTCATGGCACTCATGGATTACGTAATGTATAGAAAAACAGGTCCGGAGCCCTGTGTAGTACTATAAAAAATGTTCAGAAATAATTTCATTGATAGCGAGACATGCGCAGTGCGTAGGTACTCAGTCGGTTGTACGACTGTTGTCCTCAGTTGTACTAAAAATAGAACGTTGAACTAAGGGCGTGTAGGGACTGAGCTGAACTGAGCTGTGACCTCTCGCCGTATCTTTCTTGTGATTAGTGCGCCTGGTTACCCAAATATTTTATGTTATGAATGATGAGCTAACTCTCTGAGTTCGTCTTTCAAATACACAACAGCGGTGTCGGTACTAAATTAAACTTATAAGTATTTATTATTTTAATTTGAACTTGTATTTGTGGCAGATTATTTAATTAATAAATCTAACAAAACTATAGATACCAGCTATACAGAACAACTAAATCTATATTTAACAACTAAATACATATTAATTATACATTTACACAATTCAATTGTTATTAACCTTCATAGGTACATGGGCGGCATCGTAGAATCTATTAGGTTCGCGGCATGTCCCGGTAGTCGGTAACTCAGTAGGTAAGTACCGACCGTGGGTTACGTAGGCATAAAAACCACGTGGCGAGCTCGGCGGTCTTATTTATTAACCTAACACTTTTTGATACCAACGTGATTGAGTATTAAAAAGTGAGGTTTGTTTAAAATATCTGTATGTGGAGCAATTCGACACACATTTTTAATTAATTTATAAATATATCTATTGGTACTTAAATATGTGCTTATTACATAAATAGGAGACATTTGAAAATCTACGACTTCGAGGAAACAAATAAAAAATACATCACATGTAACAACATTTTTGAAAACTTCCTTCCTATTATAAATAAATTGATAATGAAGTTACTAAAGTATCAATTAAAAAAATTGTTTTATGAAAATGATAACAACTTGGTACCTACACATGGGAATTCCTAAATGCGGAAACTTGTACTATAAATTAACGTAGGTAGGTTCGTGTTCCTAAATTTTTGATGTGAATACAACAAAAACTTGTTTTTTACTTAGTAGGTGCGTTGTTTCAATTAAAAACGAGCTAATCATGAAATGTACCTTTATACCTATACCACCTTCATTAATCTAATGTGCGTGTGCGATTACTCGTGTTTTTCCTAGTAATAGGTCCCTAACTCCCTACCTACCTTAAACACAATGATAAGTAGATATACTGTCAAATAATTGTATTATAAAAAGCTGCAAATACACTTTTTCTTTTCCAATAAATGTAAACAAAATAATTATCTAAGCATTAACATCAAGATGGAAAAAAATCAAATATTCATTCAAATTGCTCACATTATTAGTAAAAAAAAGAAGCATGTTTACAACGAGGATCAAAGTCGTCGCAGGAGACAATCGCACAGGTGTCTGTTGTGGACGGTGACGTAGCAGGAGGGCGCGTGTAAGATGGACACGCTCCGGTGCCGCCACGCCGGCACCCGCACCCGCACGCACCACGACGAGGACTCCCACGCTAGAATCCAACCAATACAACTCCACTAAACGCTTAACACCAACCATCATCGTGCCTTAGTGCAATAAACGAAAATATACAAGGAAAAACAAAAACAATTCCGTTCCAAAACTTATAATTCTGCATTATACAGTCAAACTCAACATTTCCTTTGAAAATCTACAAAAGTAAACATTACATTAATAATTCATACGCACATATGAAACGAACATAGGCCGTTTTCTATTCTAAGAATACTGGAACACAGAAACAACGTATTCTTCAAAAGATTCTTTATAGCGACTATTAACCATAACGGAAACATTAGCGGAAGCGGGGATGTAAAAACGACCTTATTACTACAATGGGATGTTATAATTTGACGGGTATGGTGAGCTAGGGCTGGGAGAGGAGCGGGAAGGGGCACTCGGAGTAAGATTCTGGGGCATTATCGATTGGGACACCATCACCAGGATGCGAGTGGCGCCGCGCGCATGTCTGGCCCGTGGCGCGACACCGCGTGGTGGCGCGGGGCCGCGTGGTAGCGCGGGGCCGCGTGGGGCGCTGCGAGCTCGCGGGACCTAGCCGCAGATCTAACTACCTACATTCCTCGCCCAGCGCACGCACACATACACCTCGCACCTTTACTCGCTATTCAACCAAGCGAGGGGCCCAACTTCTGTTGTTGCCTTTGGCTGCGTGCCAGGGTACGAGACGTAGCAAATCAAATCTGCATAGCCAGTAATTTGTGAGGTAGCCTGCGACCCCAGCCCCGGCTGTGTGCCGCTACCCTACTTACTGCGCCACGAACACACCCATGCCATGACTACTTAGCATTAATGTAAATAACTAACATAAAGACCTAAAACTCGTAGGCAAGAGGAATGCAGCCCGGAAAGCTCGCAGCACCGTTAGATGCTCATTAGAATGATTCATTAATTGAGAATAAGCTGTTACGTTCCCACAACAGAACTAGTAAGCGTAAACATCAGTTGGTAGTAGAGAGCGGCTATCTATAAATAAATCATAGTAGCATTATGTATCAAAATACGCTACGTCACGAGTTACTACGCAGCGCTGTTTACTCACGCACCCCGCGCAGCACGCGGCAGGCGCGCGCGTGGGGTGGGCGAGGGGTAGTACGTCAAATTAGGGCATACAGGGCGTAACTAGGCTATAGCGCGGGAGATGGAGGGCACGCCCATGCGATTTCCCGAGCCCTGCGGAACTTTCTTCTTTCATAACTTTGTAGGTATTGATCCGTCACAACTGCGCAATTCATGTCCTCTCGAACACATCCGATATTGCAACGATAGTAACGGCCCGCGCGTATCGTATTATAGAATTTGTTTTGAGGCTTTATTTGTGAACATAATGGGGTACAAAATATACAATTACGCTTATTTGGATTCGATAGGTTCATATTATTTAAATTGGTAGGTAAATGTTTTAATATTCAGCGTCCATTACCTTTAAATTAATTAGTATTGAGTAATAACAGTTAATACTAATTAATGAATTTAAAAGTAATGGGCACTGACTATTAAAACATTATAAACCTTTTTTCCTAAGAGCGAGCGTGTCTTTAAATTTAACATATTATGTTTTTCAAAATTAAAAGAAAACTTTTTCTTATTCTAAATTAATTACAAAACAAGAAAACAGACAATAAAAGCGACATCTAAACCTCCACTGATCACCGTGCTTAATTACCCATCTTAATCCAAGTCCCACCCAAAAAGGTACATAAAACATTTCCCAATTTCCGAGCATTGTATACAAACAAAATGAGCCATGTTCCTTGCGTAATACACAGTCGTAGCGCCTTACTCTACGTCAGCCGCCCACGCCACCCCCGATCACGTTCCATTGCGTGGGCCTAAGGAAAACACTGTTCATTCATTCATACCCTTTAATAAAACTTCCTAGTCTATTACAGAGTATTTCGTCGTTACTTATGAATAACCACTTTAGTAAATTATATTTACAAAACACAAATTAATAGGCATTTTAATGTGAGCTCCGCTCCATATGCTCGACTCTACGCATCGCTGTCTCTCACAGCTCGCTACTTTCAAATGAAATATTGTTTCGCTCAAAGGTTTAGCTACTCCATCATATTTTTGTCGTTCTAAAAACAACAACAAGAATAAAGAATAAACATAAGTATAGATTTGTCATTTGAACAAAATATTAAAGGTCATATTTAATGGATTAGTTCAAAAATATGCTTATAATGTAGGTGGTGAAACCCTTCGTAAACCAACATACATAAATAGCCATGAAGGTTTAATGCTTTTAGAGTTATCAATTTCATAAATATTTCATGAAATTCCATGCCAAATGTAGGAAATGAGATCGTAATTGACTAATGACAAGCTGTGAACCGAATTATTAACGTTTGGGTAAACATTAAATGAGTCATCAGGTTATCTCTTACATGCTACGCTGCCACGAGTTTACATAAGCCTGAATAATATAAAATAGTTACTTTAAAATAAATGACCGATCGAAAAGTACCGTGTTTCACGTCGTCGGTCATATAGAGAAGCGCTCAGTCACAGTAACATTGCATTGACATTGAAACAAGAAAATACCAGCCTGCCCCAGCAGTCTCGACATTCATAGCGATCGCTTTACGACCGAATCCGGTCGCAAAGTCCCGAATTGACAGGTGAAATGTATGGAGTAAGAGGACTTTGCGACCGAATTCGGTCGTAAAGCGATCGCTATGAATGTCGAGACTGCTGGGGCTGGCTCCCCAAGATAACGAACATTGTTAGACAAGTTAACACTGCAAAAAATACCCAACTAATACGGGCTTATAGACTGCACAATAAGTACGTTTACATAGTCTGAATACATTGAAAAACGGCTGCTAATGGTTTTGATTCACAATTTTGGATTTCGTATGGCTCCGGCAGATAGGCGCGACGTGATTCAGGTAGAACAATTTCCATGAAGTTTTCATACAATTTGTTCTACAAGAGTCGCGTCGCGCCTGTCTGCGGGAACTTTTAATTTCATAAAAATGTTTTTCACAGCACAAGAACATATGTAATGTCATAACTCGACACTAATGTAAACCTACTTTTTGGACATTCTCTACAACAAACTTAGTATACTGTCAGTATCGATAATACAAACCGATATAAAAGTTTTTTTTTTTTTTTGTAAAATATTATGATCCAGTCTTCCTTTAAAATATTTAAGAAAATAAAACCTAGACGACTGTAAGTACTGTAAAAAATGCTTTAGAATAAATCATTTAATATTTTTTTCCAATAACTTCATTTTATAATTGACTTGTTAAATTCAATTTATGGGTCAATTTATGGGTGAATCAACTTTTTTTTAGTAATTTCGGGCCAAATGTTCTTATAAAAAATATCATTATATTACCACACTAATTTATTATTTACATCAAAATTATATTAATTTATTAATTTCTCGTGTTCTGTTTTATTTTATTTTTAATTTTGCTCTATAAATCTGTTATATTGTGAATACGTATATCTTAAATAAAAAAATATTATTAATTAAAGTCGCTTTTCGTGTCTGCGTGGTCGCGTTGTTCTTCTAAACTACGCAACGGATTCTGATGCAGATTTCACTATCATTTAGATCATTTATTCCGGAAGGTTTATGTGTATAATACATTAATATTAAACATATGTACATATAATAAAGCAGGGGTGGGTTGCTAGTAAATTATAAGGCGGTCACGCGATCATTTAACCCAAAGTATAGCCCATGACAAATAATCTGCTCTTATAACTGCTCTGTTGTAATTATGGAATTGTATTCTGAATTAAAGAGATTATTATTATTATTATAAACAATAAAAATTAATCACGACCAAGAGCAAGAAAAGTTGATTCACCCGTACAATGACAACGAAACAATCGCTATGCTAGCAAAAGTATCAACATTTAACATGTACGATATAAGTACAAAAAAAAACAGATTAAAAAAAATATTGTCATATAAACTTTAGGAACTTCAATTTACAAAATTTTCACAACTATACAAAAAGCTTACCATAATTGTAGAAAAAAAAGGAAAATATAAAATAAAAGATTAAAAAAATGATTTGACAAAAAAAAAACAATACACAGTGATTTCATAAAAAAAATAAACAGAACGTATTTAAATCATATCGCGTATATGCGCTACCTATACCTGTGGTAGACGTCCTTCTTTCTTACATACTTGCCGTCTGGCGTGAAGTAGTAGCTGGGGGGGGCGTGTATATGGCGCCCGCGCACCAGGAACAGCACGTCCCCGGTGGCGGTGCGCGCGGGCGCTGTGATGACGTCAGCACGGCAGCCGGCCATGTCCCTTGAGGAGCAATACCACTGTTTCCTGCCGTGCGCTTGCAAGTTCTTCAGGTAGAACGTGTAGCCGTCGTGCAGCAGCAGCGACTTGCCCGTCCGCGAAGGCACGTACACTGCTGGCACTGCGTCAAAACCCAACATGTCACCACCGACATTCGGTTGACGGCGTTCAGGACACCGCCAACAGAATGTGCCGATGAACTTTCGACTGAACACACCGCAACCCGTGCTGCATGAACGTTCGAAGGCTCACACATACATGGCGATTCTAATTGCTCATCAAACTTTCTTTGACTAAATCAAGTGTTAATCTACTTTGTTAATCATACATTAAAATCCTGCTAGAGTTGAATAATAATCACAAATGTGTATAAGATTTAATCAATATTCGCACATAAACGTTACTTAAAAAGAGTAAAGCTGTAGAAAATAGAAAAGTAATAATTTTGATTTGATTATCTAGAATTACTAACAGGGAAAAATACCTCAAAACCTATCTCAGTATTAATATGGTTAATTATTTTATGTATTCTATCATTTTGTTACTTTGACATTATATTATGCTACGAGTACATTCATATTACAAGATACATTAAAATATCAAATAGAACATCTTGATAAACTAGTTCATTCCTTTGAGGAATTATTCAAAATTGCTTTTAGCTCTATATTATTATACATATTGACAATTACTAAAATCACATACACAAGATACACTACAAATTAAATTTAGAAGACTGCCTCTACGGAACAACTTTACCCGCACGAATATGCGATCCAACATAACATGAGTTACATAAACTTAACATGTAAATAATCAAAATGTCAATTATTCTATCTTAATATTATGCCTATATTTATTGCTTTCAGCGAGGCAGCCTCGAGCTTGGAGAGGCGAACATGGCAACTCAATACCTTACATTATTAGTAGTTCTAAGACTGCCTCTTATACAGCAACTAATTAACATACATAATATTTAACTTGACAAGAAATAACATGGCGTTTAGGAACATACTCTTTATATGACCTAAAATTAAAACCTAGGAACCTATTTTAACTTCATTCCAAAAACTTGTTAGGTATAAATATGTATTAGGCTTAATGTAACCTACATGTACAGACGCCAACACATCAAGCTACCACAATCTGACAAATTTCTTTAATAGATTTTCAACTTTATCGCTAAAGCATTAAGGTTCATGGTTGATTGGGAAAATTTGACAGTTTCGGGTAGCTTGACCTGTACCTATACCTACTTCTGAAAACAGAAGTATTGTTTATTCGATTTCAAAATTTTAATACAAAAAAATAAGTTACGGCTCTAAGTATAATCCTGAGACCTAAACTGACTTTCTTTCTTAATTATTTCCACTTATCATGTCCATCTTTAAATTACAATAAAAATTCTATAAATCACTATCTACTGTCATTAAAAGCTTTTCCTAATCCACATAACTTTTCTCTTTCGCAATAATGCTAGCTGTAGTCTACTTGCCTAATCAGTAATAACATTTTATGTAATAAAAGTAACAAAAATTGAGAACCTGCTCCTTTTTTTTGAAGTCGGTTAAAAACATTTAAAAGGTAAATCATTCATAAAAACAGAACCGAAAATTCTTCATACGACATCATAGATGGTACGGACTAGTAACACGCCCGAGGCGCGATCCCAGCAGGCTGCGTTTTATGCGCTCCGTAAAAATAATATAAATTGTCATGCAAAGAATTGCATCAAGAGCGCGCGTCATATTTGTAATCATTCGCAACGTTTTGGGCGCGCGGCTCTGCCTCCTTTATACGTTATTGCTAGTCCCAATAGCTGTAAAATAGTGTGTTCTATACAGTGTTTTGATTGCTACTTAAGCCGAGACGTTCGCCATACAGTCTGAAGATCCTGCGCAGGTGCGCCGTGACGTCGTGCATGCGTGGACGTCTCGGCGCCCGCGCCAGCTGCTGTCAGCGCTCATGGTTGTGCACTCCGGACACGGCGATCACCTCGTTGTTGTACGTCCGCAGGATGGCAGGACATTGGAACTTGTTCCTTGCTGCGCAGTACCACAGCACCCTCGGCTGGTTCCTATACGCGTTATGCGGACGGTACACGTAACCATCCAACGACAGTTTCGGGTAACCAGTGTGCGTGTGTATGACTTTCACTGGAATATGGTAATATTGTTAGTTAACTCGACAACCATACTAACTACATTTCTTTTAAGTTAGAAACAATTACCTTAAAATCAGCTTACACCAAAGATTTGTAAAAAATAAAACGAAGTATTTTTAACCTTTAACGTTTTTCTTAAAATTATACACTAAAATATAATAATATGGCAGTTACTTCGGTGGGTGATGTAAGTACTTTTTCCATTACTTTTAATAATACTTAACTAATATAAACATAATTTAATATCTTAGGGCTAATATAAATCGTTTTATTTGATCGTAACATTGATGCAAATATATAGAGGTCAAAAATATTGAGCAGAGGGTTATTTCATTTCCTAAATCAGTCCGTCCAGATGTGAACATAATAAGTACATCAAATGGTGTAGTTATTAGTCCTGCAGAAATGTCTGAGTTCTGTGAACACCACTCTCTTGCCACTTGTGTGCAAGCGGGCGCCGCAGCCGCGCGCGCACATCCAGCGCCGCTTGCTCTTGTAGCAACCATCCAACTTGTACCAGTACCCGCCCATCTTCAGTAACTCTGCCTCTGTGTCCTCCGACATCGGCGTCGACGGTAAAACTGCCCAATAATTTATACAAAAGTTACAGAGTCCGAACATTCGAATCTACAAGCATTGAAGTAACATTCCCATTACCTAACTTGGCAACCATACTCCAACATATGCAATCTCAAATGCACGCATTGGCGTCGATTCAATACGCTGCCTATAAGCGCTGATACCAAAATCCATTCTTATACCCTGAATAGATACGAGTAACGTGGCACTAAGGAACTTCTAACGAGCAGAAATAAAAAAACGTATTGATCAGTATACGTCTTTTATAAATATGAATAAAAATTAAATAATTTCACAATAATTAACTTAGACAATAAATAAATGTATAATCAGTACAATAATACTATTAATTCAACAAAAAAAAAAAAAAAACAACTATAACTAATAAGTCTAACATACTTTGGCATAGGAAATAAGATCTTTGAAAGGTACTGAGTATTAATTAATAAATTCCAGTCGAGTATTTAAATAATAATAAATTCTTACCTAAATGTGTCTCGTAAATACAATATAAGTACGTACGTTGCTACGGAAAACCTGTTACAGTGCCCTACGATTCCCCACCCTACTGTACATATCTACAATAATATATGGTCGTATAAGTTTCTAATATAAAAACTATGCTCGTATTACTTTGTTCATAAGCTGGTATATTATGTCTACACAGTCTACCTCTACGGCTAAATACAATACAAATCATAAATATTGGAGTATTTCGTAACATCGTCTATCAGTCGTTCCGCACACTACAAGGCGGTCAATAAATAGAATTTTTATTAAAAAGCATCAACAAGACGGCTACGCTATCATTAAAGCTATACAGTTTGTATACATAATTTCTAAACATTTTGGTAAGAGAATATTGCACATTCACGTTATACATTGTTTTTATATACTATCGTGTAGTTTCCTAATAAATAGCCGCTAAGGCATAACAAGGCGACGATAAAGCGTCTACAGCCACCTGTTTTATTGATTCCAATAGTTTCCAAATAGTAGAGTATAAATACGCTCAAAAATCTATATCAACATTTAGTTTGATATCACACAACGTACTGTCTATGTTTAATGGAAGATTGATGGAAATCGAGAGACATGTCGACGAATGTATTGCGACGCGACGGTGTATTCGCGATCCATTCCGAGCTAACTGTTGAAAGAGCGAGAACGACCCGCTCTAATTATTCGAACTCAATCATCCGGCGAAGTATAATAAAAGTACCAAACTAAATCTAAAATATTCGTAGTATACATATCTAGATAAAGGAATTACATTGACCTTTGGCATAACTACGTAAAAATAATAAGGCTTCCGAAATTACAAAGAAACAAAACTCAGCTTCAATTCCTTATTTGGGTACTTGTAGCGTATGAGCCAATTTTGTTCCTTCATAACACAAGAACACTAGATAACAAACGGTGGTCATTAATGTGACGCACGTGTAGGTGGTGCGACGCTCCAGGTGCGCGTCAGTGCCTGCCGTCCAGCAGGCCGCGCACGAGGAGGTCGCGCCAGGCCTAGAGCAGCAGCGCGGCGTGCGGCGCCGGCGGCACCAGCGGCGCCGGCGCCGCCACCGCAGCCATCACGCGCGGCGGCGGGCTCGCTACTATCTTGTACTTGCCCATCGGATCCACTTGGAAACGCCTCGACTCATGCTTAGCAGGATTGTACGTCGCCGGATGATTGTGTGAGCCCCGAAAGTATACCAAACGTCCGTCTCTCAAACATAAGGCAACTTGACAACGTTCTGCTTTCTGGTAGGACCTCGCACACCTCCAGGTGACCCGGCGAGGGTGCGACCCTCCGTCCTCGTAGAATATGTGTCCGTCGGCCACTAAATGCAGTCCTCCGCGCGCTGAGCGGATGTAGAACCATCCTGAAACGACGGCACGGTTAGACCTTGTTGCGTCAAACCCACATTCATGACTTATTTTTACCAAATTAGTGTGGGGAGCGGGAAAAATCAATACAGCGTAATCATTCATTTCACAAGAAATACCTTCCGTTGTCGTCCATTTTCCTTCTCCGCAATCGTAACAAATTTTCTTTCTGATTGTGGAATCTCAAGTGTACGCAGCTTATAATTTCTTGGAATTTTCTAATTGACATTCTTTTATTTGTAATCTAGATGGCTCAGCATAAAATGGTAGCCGGTTCTAGATGGCTGTTGATTGTGTTATAGAACGCGAACATAAAGCAATATGTATCGTCCTCTTATCTGTTTTGTTGATAGTCGGTAGGGTGAACTCACCTAACTTCGTGACAATATAATTAATAATAAATTACCAATACATTCACTTTTAATTTTATATTAAGACTTAGCTTAAGTTTTGACCACAGTCTTGTGAAGAATATAGACACACAGCTCACACACACACACACAATCACAGCACACATGAATCACAGCTTTTTAATCTGCTTAGAATAAAATATTCTTTATATATACACCGTAAATATTACACATATAAATGGCCTACCCGTTTTACAAAAGCAAGTCAACTTGTAATTCCAAGGTCACCTCACTACAACTTCGAAATATTACAAGTAGGTAACCAAAATAATAAAAAAAAAAAACATAAAATTATCAATTCAAATCATTTTTATACATAATATTAGTTCCAAAATTAATTTTGCCTCTTTGATTTCAGAATTTTTTTTTCGTCTCTTCATGCTTTTCTTACACCTTTAAAAATATTTGTCATTTATGACATTTTTTATTTTAATTAGATTTTTCATTGTTCATTTACAATAGCAATTGAATGCAACCAGAATAAAACGGAAGGGTAATTAGTGGGACATCGCGATTTTGCTAGTCCTTTTTTGTGAAAAGCAAGGATAACATTTTTTTATACTGGCGTCGTCTGGACTGTCCAGAAAGTCAAGAATTTGAGGCTAATGCTGGTGGCATTGCCAACTGTGGATTTAAGTTTTATTTCGAAGAAGACAACTGATACTTATTTTAAATTTAAAACGTCATTCAAGTCGTCGACTTCTTCTAAAATCGTCAAATTCTTGTCTTTCTGGACAGTCTTTTTAAAACAAAGGGTCAGTGATTTTCTGGGAAACAGGTGTTATATTCGATATACATATACAGTCACGAGCAAAAGTATGTATACACTCGGCTTTTTTCAAAAGCGATTTACTCCTTTATTTTTGAGTGAAATTTTATGTTGTTACGAACATAACATTTTCGTACTCATAGGTTTATGTAATGTGCCGTATTTCAACGTTGCATTCGTTATTTCACAAAAAAATTGCAATTGAAAGTTGCCAAGTGTTGACATATTGGGGCTCGTGACTGTACGTCCTCCTATAAAAAAATCGTTTTTAAGATCTGCTATTTTACTCAGTTTGTTCATCTTCATGAAATAAGGCCCATTTTACCAAAAGAAACGATAAAGAAAAAAAATCACCATTACCACTGGCCTAGTCAAATCTTCATGTTGTTGAAAAGACGGTGAACTACAGAAAGTCTGTACGTCTTGAGTACGACGCCTGCTGATGCTGACAGACTGCTAGACTTACACAAAATATATTGAAAGATAGGTGTCGAAATGAAAGTCCAATGTTACTTCAGCAGTATAATCGTTTCTTTGTACCTATACACAAGAGACGCGTCTCTACTACCAGCTACACAGCATAAACATTCTCTGATCGACAACCGCCGCTTATAGCTACCATAATTCCATAATACTTTCACGACTAAACATAATAATAGCAATAAAATATCTTATCACAATAAAAATAATACTTTAAAAATAATACTTCAAGGTTAACATATCGTAATCGTATACATTTCGCAAGGTACTTAACATAACTGGTGTGGTTAACTTTTAGGTTAACTAATTGTTGTGACAACACTTCCGTAAGTACAACCAACGGTTGAATAAACGCTTAAGTACTCAAAAAAATAATATAAAAAAGTGTAAAATAAAAAAATGTAAAATAAAATCTTAAAATATTTAGATCTCACTAAAGAACAAACTTACAACTACAACGTATACATGAGTATTATTATTTAGTCAATTGTTCAATAAATGCAGTTCCTACTTTAACAAGTTGTTATACATTACTTTCCTAATCGTATACATGACATGACTTCGTAACATTCCCTCTATGACCTAAGTGCCCGCTGACAACATAACCTGACATTCGTATAGTCAAACCGAAACCAACCTCTTCGGAGACCACGCTCCGATGCCAACAATCGTAAATTGTATGTACAAATTCACGAATAAAATTGTAAAAAAATAAATGTAAAAAATAATGTATAAAAATACTTAGGATATCATAAGAGAACTATCACTTTGTACAGTACACTACAACTAGACCGTCTGGTTCGGAAGAGCGGAGCGGAGACAGACGGGCTCTGCTAGCCAGAGCTGGCTTCCCAGCAATCAACTGTGAGAGAGCATCTTGCGGTTAGTGGCGGTGGAAACTTTCCAAACCTTGTTTTTATTTGACTCACTAAAAGCTTCCTTTGTTTGTAGGGGCTACAAACACCAAGACAAAAATTCAGTCTCAAATACTTTGAACCCAGACGGTCTTCACTAGGACTTATTATATATTCGTATACTTTACACAGCGCAAAAATATCTACCAATTAAATGGATCTACTGAATACAGTATAATATAGGTTATACATCATAATAATCTCTTTGGAGAATAAGATAAAAGGATAAACGTGCAAACTATAGTTTGCAATATCTCAATTGCGTATACATGTAGGTACCTATGTAATCGACAAAAGGCGTATACAATGTTCAAGTCTAGACCACCGGCGGAAAGGCACAAGAGCAATTTGACTTTCCACTTGAAATAATAGTTAAGTCCAGCTAAATGACATTCAATATTTCAAACTCCTGATAAAATATTAGATACCTATGAAATTGCCGTTTTACATTGATAATAACTTCTTTTTTTTAAAGAAAATTTTGTATTTCGTTAAGTTCGAAGTATTGGTAGTGAAGATGTACTTTTGCCATTTTAGTGGAAGTTCTTGATGGCTCTGCTGAATCCTGACGACGGAAAACGCTGAACTCTTTAGAGGCGTTTATCACCGCCTTGTTGGATTTTCCCCTGTAAAAAGTTATCCAAATTCCGAATAAAAATGGAAATTAGCTGGAGCAAAGTCTGGTGAGTATGGTGGGTGACGGAGTTTCCAATCGTAACTCTTATACAGGGTGACTGGTAACTCGACGTATTCCTTCCAGGGCGTGATAGTGTGACCCATTTGCAATAATTAAGCACCCCATAAAGTCTAAGCGAAAATTCATGGAATCCGAGACAATCCGATTATCATGTTTTTTTTGAAAATTTCTCAGAATTCGTCACTAAATATCACTTTTCTCTAAATTCTCCAATTGAGTGGCTTTCATAGCTATTCCATTGGCTACCTAATACTTTAACACACCTATTGGTGTAACGAAATTTTCTAAAATATCAAACAGTTAAAAGTTAAAGTAAGAAGTTTATTAACTATTTTCAAAAATCATCTATGTACACCACGTACTTTGACACCAGTTATCTCAAACTTTTACTATGACACTGAGCGTACAAATTACGGGGAAGAATCATTTAATATAATTCATTTAATCAGCTATGCAACGAGGTACAAGTTTCATAAATGTTTAAGAGCGTTTACAACGTACGGCATTTCATACAGACTTTCAAATCCTTATTTTTCGAAATGCCTGAACCGATTTTAATGAAACTTCCTACGCATAAACAGGATATATAGGTCTAAAAAGTTATTTGAGAACATTTTCGAACAAATAGTGTTACAGCTAAATTCGACCGATTTTAAATTTTCCATAGAAACAGAGATTTCCAATTATCTTTTTTTTAAATAAGACATTTCGAAAATGTTCTTTACTAACTTTTTAGACCTATATATCCTGCTACCTATATATTTTAATGAAACTTCATACGCATAACGTATGAAGTTTCATTAAAATCGATTCATGCATTTCAAAAAACAACGACTTAAAAGTTTGTATGAAATGCCGTACGTTGTAAACGCCCTTAAAGGTGCCGATGAAACAGTCGATAATGTTGGCAAAGGTCGAATTTGCAAATTGTTGAAATATTTTAAAATGATGTGATAATCGAATGAATTAACTGGTATATGTTATCCTTTTACCGTCTCAGCAACCATTCCTACGTCACGAAGCTAGATCGTCGCAACCAAATGACAAGCTGAGACGCCACTTTCGAGTGGTTAGTATTACTCATAGTTGATAAGCTAATCACTGATCACTTGTCGTTTGGCTCGCGTGTGATTAAGCTGCTGTGCACGTACAAACTATTAATTCTATAATAAACATAAGCTTTGAGACTTCTGTAAAAGAAATAACTGTTACTAAAATGTGCACTGGTAGTACCAGACGAGTTAAGATGCTCTAAGTAACCAACAGCATCCACATTGCAAATGTTTTTTTCGTTGTTGTTGGTCATTGAGTTCATACGGCACTTCCTGAATTCCGTTTTAGCGTAAAAGCGTAATTCTAAAATTTTCTTAATTGTTTATTCCGTAAGAATCTTCTACAAAATATTAGAAATCTCAAAAAAAAAGATGGATGAAATCGGTGAAGTCGTTCTCAAGTTATCGCGTGAGCACGGGAAATAGGGATTCATTTTTATATTTAGAGATGATGAAGGCGGCTGCAAGTTCCAACACGGTTTGAGATGAATCTGCTTCCACTATGGCTTCAAGTTATCGTTGTTCCGGTCGGCCACGGGGCTCATTGTTAAGATCAAAATTTCCAGAACGGAAGTGATCAAACCAAAAACGGACCGTGCGTTCACATGTGTGGTACCATGTCTATACACGTTGTTAATATTGCGTGCTGTCTGTGCTGCCTTGGTGCCCCGACGGAACTCGTATTCGAAAATAGCGCGCAATTTCGATTTTTGCATGGTTACAGAAATTCGGGTCCCATAGAAGTACAATTGACCCAATTATGAACAAAATCCAAAGCCTGACATTTTTTTTCCTGTCCGCTTCACGTGAAATGCCCCAATAACCAGTTTCAAAAATCGACAATTTCATAGGTAAGGACCTAATATATCAATAATTACTCCTAACCTACGTTCTCCGTTCACACTAGCGTTGAGATCAAAATCTGTGCCGTATCCTACCTCGTTTAATTCGCCGGTGGTCGTATCGTTGACAGACAAATTGACTAATCAGATCTGCCCGTCGTTTTCGTAAGCAGAGGTGCTCAGAACATGGGCGTGAGCGGCGTGGCGCGCACGCCGCACGTGTGCGCGCTGTTCATCTGCACGACGCGCAGTCCGAACGTGTGCACGGCAGCACGGCAGCGCGGGTTGCGCGAGCAGCGCCACCACACCTTGCCGCTCGCTGCGCGACCGTTAAAGCAAAACCTGTGCGCTCCCACCTCGATGGCAGGCTTGCCCCTCTTGCTCAAGCAGTAACGGAACTGTCCAGGGAAGCAGGGGAACGGGAACGGCAGACCCAGCGTCGGCGGCGCCTCCGGGGCGGGTGGTGTGCCTGCAACTAATCACCTTACTGTTAATGTCTGCCTGTATTGAACAGCTTCCAACTACGTTTTGTAAACATAAATGATAATAAAATAATAAATTATCACATCTGTTTCATACCTACTATTTTGACAAACTAAACTAAGTACGTAGCGTGACATCAGGTATAACGAAAAATAAAACAAAATGATAAAATTAACGAGACGTCTTTATAAAAAAATATTTCATTTATTTACAAAAAAGATCACAAGTACTAAATAAATTTACTTTTTGTAATTCAAATTCAAAACAATAGAAGTCCAAACTCAAGATTTGTCAACGGGCAATGGAGCGCAGCATATTAGGTGTCAAGCGCACAGACCGAGTCAGAAACACCACGCTGCGCTTTCATAACTCAAGTAGCGGATGTTGGAGAAAAAAAAAACAGCCAGGCTGAAGTGGGACTGGCCCTGACAGGTCGTGCGAATGCACTCGGAGAGATGGGCAAAGATCGTCACTCACTGGACGCCTGAAGGAGGACATCGCCGTCGAGGTAGACCACGGGGAAGGTGGTGTGACGATCTAGCGAGGTTTGCAGGGCCAACATGGCCAGAGATCGCCCTAGACAGGGAGGTTTGGAAGGAAAAAGGGGAGGCCTTAGCCCAGCAGTGGGACACAGTATAGGCTAACAAAAAAAAAATCAAATCACAATTTAATATTGCACGATAAATATTGCCTATCTATAACAACCTCCAGTTTCTCAAAGTTAATTTTGTAATTTAGACTAACGTCAAACTTGGGAGTAATTATGAAGTAACGATCAGTTGAAAATTCAAACATTAGAAATACATAAGTTTTAATGACTAGCTTATCACGTAAAGTAAGATTTCAGTTTGACTTGAAAGGAACTACGTTTGTTTTTGATGTGTTTAACGCGCTTGCGCTTCTTGTTGGTGCCATGTTCGTGCTGGTAGCCCATGGCGATTATGCGGTTGTTGCTGGTGACGGCGTAGCATTTGCAGCCGTGGTCGGACTTGATGCAGAGCCAGGAGGTTCTGCCGGCGAACACTTTCCCGTTCCTCCTGAACCGCCAGCCATCCACCACTAGCACTGGGTTCCCATAGCGCGACACACTCCATTGCGCTGAAAGCATATTTTAGCTACCACTCTAATCGGATCTTATCGAGATGGTAGGATTCCTCCCTCAAATAAAACGACCGGTTACAAAAATATCTTATATTTACTTACACCACAATGTTGAAAATATTGTTACCCTCTAGATAATTCTTTAAACCTAAATGAGTACAAATTATAATTATTGTATCGTAAACACACACTTTTAAAAATACTGTTTGAGATCTACTATTATATCTTGAACGGTTTTGAATCGAACTATATTCTACAAAAATAAGAACAGCACCCTAATTGCGTAACACACAATCAATCGGAATCGGTTTCATTCTGACAGTTCAACAACGTTCATTGCGTTATTTACATGTTGAGCAGACAAATTTTTCGAACTTATGAAGCAATGGATTACCAATTTGCTTCAAAATGATTCATATTCCGATTGATCGTGTGTTACGCAATTAGGGTGCAGGTTATTTAAATTACATAAGATGTCATAATTAATTATAATATTTAGGGGTAAGATCCTATTTCAATAGCATACGGAACAATCTATAGAAAACAGATACATGAAATAGTAAATGCCCATACTCCACTAGCCACCAAAGTACCTAATTGTTTGACAAAAAAAAACTAGTGTTTGATTGAATGGTCCAGTGATGAATGATATGAATAAAAGGTGCATTAATAGTTCTTAAATACAATAGAAACGAATAAAAGTAATAGAAAAAATAGTGCAGCGTTGCAAAATTCATGTTTTTACAGATGCATAATTGATTTAATATTTTTATCAATTACATTACATAGCGTGATTCAGTGACATACATAACGTCTAAGAATTTACGATTCCACAAGAAATCAAAACGATTTTGGAACATATTGCGAAGTTCAATCGGCTATTTTTCAATTTCTCATTTTTTGTTCCATCCAAATAACCATTAAGTCTAAACCTTCGGTCGGAAATTGTACACATGATTTACAAATTACTGAACTACGAGTGTCTAAAAACGGTGCAATAAGAACCAGTTTTCGAGCGAATGTGTTGATAGAAGATATTTCTTTTCACTTACTTTTCTACAATAGATACATTATTACGAATCATATCTGTCAAAAATATTATGTAGGTAAAGTAATATGAAATACACATCAGTCAGTGACTTAACTACTAAATGGTTCCTGAAATTCTTCTCCATAGCAGATAGGATTATTATATCTAATAATAAGCTAAGACAAAACACGTATATTTCTAAAGGAATGCATTTTGTAAATATCACGATTACTACGTCATGGTTTTTCACAGCCACTGAAGCCACTGGGTGAACAAATATGGCCATATATGCCACATAACAGCATACAGGGATGGTTCTCCCAAAGTCCTTTCTTTGTAGACATTTAGGGATCAACGGTGCTTATATTATAAAACTTCAAAAACTTATTGAACTTTATTCTACTATCGTTTATTTTCTAAACTTGATATAAAAATTCTTGCGATGCTTTCAATCAGTTACGACTTCGTCATTCGTAAGCGTGCAGGTTGTGGCGAACCTTGCTCGTCAAAGGAGCACTCCATTCCTTAAACTTACTTTCGACTAGACCAGAGGCGTTAAAATTATCAGGGGTAAAATTTGGTGTGTGTGTATGGTGACCCTTCACGCGAATGAAACGGCCTTCCATTGTAGTCTGCACTCTGCAGAGACAAGCCTTGGAGTCCTTATCACGGCATGCCCAGTTCAGCTTGTCGCGATATTGATTATTTACCCAAAATTTATTGTTTCGGAATATCAGAACCGTTTTCCCAGCCCTGGACGGTAAGAAGAAGGCCTCTGAAAAAGAAAATAAAGTAAAATTAATATAGAAATCAGATTGAAGAAATTACCTTGAAATAGCAAGTTTACCACAATTCCCTACTGACACTTAATGAAAACAGAACTACACACACGAGTTGATACACTTGATTGATTGATTTTAAAAGTCTTTATTATTAACATAACACAAAGTGCATACAAGGAGATCTTATTCTAATTGTGTATGTACAACCATTCACATCATCATTTATTTATTTATTTATTATTATCATATTGTTTACATCACTCACGACGGCAGAGGTCGTGGAGTACATAAAGATGAAGACCAAGTTCACCTTGAGAGTCGAGAAGTTGGACTCGCGCGACAAGATTAACTTCAAGTCTTTTGTGGTGCGGGTTCCGACTCACCATCTGAAGACTTTCATGAAGGAGTAATTTTGGTCGATGGGTGTCGTGTATCGTCGTTTTCGCGGAAGGCTACATGACACCTCGACACAGCGCAATACGTCGCCGACCCAACTTAGTTAATAAATTTGTAGAATAAGGTTTTTGTATGTATTAGTTTAGTATCGTATAAGATTATTTTGTATATTTTATGTATGGGCCTTAGTTGCCTGAAATAAAGTGATAATTGTTATTATTATAATATCTAGGGTCGGCAAACTAAAGCACATAAGTCAAAAAGTCAAACTTTTCAGGAACAATAAAAAACGTTTTAAAAATACAAAAATATGTGTTTTAATTAGATTAAAGTAAAAAAGGATAGTTTATAAACATAGATTGTTTGTGCCAAAGAGTAATTTAGTGCAAATATCATAATTTCCTATTTAAGTGACTTAAGTTATTCGGAACATAATATTAGTATGACTTATGTGTAAAGGTTTACTTAGTGAAATAATTTTGTTAGTATAATTTTCTTGCCGTTTTTCGTCTGAAATTTTATATTTTGGTACAGTTTTGCCACGAAAATCATCTGTTAGCGTTCCACCTGTAGAAGTTCTTTTTTTTAAAGCCACTGTTTTAATAAAATTTTCACTTTCATTTAAAGTTTTTAATAAGCAACCTCGGCAAACAGGTTCACGTTTCCCATTTATACTAAAGGAATATTTGTATGTTTTCATACGATGTTTTTGTTTCTCAGGGTCAGTGGCACGTCTTCTCTGTGTAGATTTATCTTCAATTTCTATCAAAGATGACATGTATGCAGATCTCTTACTATACGTCCCCATTTGCCAATATTCGGTAAATATCGCATGTCTATCGGCAAATGCTATGCGATCCATACACTTCATTCTGCATGGAGTTAGCTCTTTCACTGCTCGGTCGGGTATAACTTTTCCTTTCAGAGTTTTGTATCTTTGCCCTAAGTTACGTTTCATTTTCTTCTCCCTTTTCAAAATACGCACACTCTTTTTTGGTGACACTGTATGTTGCACTGCACTTTCTTCACTATCTGATGAAGGCGTCATTCTTGGTAGTTGGTAATGTGGATCTTGCACAGAATCATCACTTGAAAAGTCGATCTCTGCTCTGGACATTACATTAATAACATGACCCGATGATGTCGAAGACACAGGATCGTCTACAATACTTGCATTCTCTAAAGTATTGATTTGATTTTCAGTTCCTAGAAATGAAAAATGAGATACATATTCTCAATATTAGGCACAGTAGGCAGCGCATCAACCTACCCCAAACTATCAAATTATTACAATCGTAAATAAACCTAACTGCATTGCTTTAAAATTGAAAATCTATCACAGATATTTGACAGTTTCGGGTAGGTTGATGTGCACTGATGAACATTGATGTGCAATGTACACACAAATTGCAAAAAATGCATTCACATAATAAAATCATAGACTCTAAAGTTAAACTTAATATTGTACCTTCATCTTCCTGCGTTTGCCTCGCTAACGCCATTTCAACTAATTTCTTTCCTCTTTGGATATCCATCACAATTAATAACACTTGAACACTCGCGACGAACTTCTTATGGCATAAGCAGTATGCGACTGATTGTGCATCTAAAGTTACCCCACATCCAGACTTTGTTTACATCATAAATATTCTTGAAGTACCCTACTTAAGCATATAATAAATTCTTGATAAATCGCACCTTATCACATAAGTCAAGTTGGTGCTCCAAATCATTAAGCACAATATTGTGTTCCTTTGAACATAAGTCATGTTTTTTGTTCCGTCATTGAATGTTTAAAGAGTGTAAGGTTGATAAAGTACGCCACTTGACACGCCATGAATTATTCGTTATCGACTTATGTGCTTTAGTCAGTTTGCGTATTGAATTATTTGAAGCTCAGAGACCCAATAAAAAATAATATCGAATTTTTTGACTTATGTTCTTTAGTCCGCCGACCCTACATATACCTAACAAGTTCTAAGGCTAACTTACCTTTACAAACATTTTACACTGCGTTCATATTCAAAAAAGCACAAAAGTCTTAGCACTGATTTTAAACGCATACTACTGTTTACCTATTAAATGATAAATGATTTTATTTTGTAAGTAGGTTTGTACAAACACTTTTACACGTCAATCATATTTTAAAACTAGATGAGGTCGGCGTTTCCTATCTGACTAATCTGAGAAGAAAGGCCGAAACAAACTCAGACGTCACAGTCTCTTTTAAAATCCAGACATAATCTTATTCAGATCATATGAAGACCATGTAGGTCGATGTCTGAGATGGTCTTTTGAGGAAAGAACCACACAGATTGAGAGGACCTGTCCAGTCAGTGCACGCATATGTCAGAAATCATGCAGCTCAACTTAAAGGTAATGCACTCACTAAATATTTGGAGCACAGGGTAAAACATTACAATAACATGATATAACTTAGATTTAAACATTTATCATCGATGAGGCTAGAGAAAAAATGATAATTCTAAACTAAGGGTAATTTGACCGGGTGAGCGCAGCACAGTCGGTCCGGTGGTAGGTACAGTCATATCGTTATTCACTCAAAAAATAGTGATGTGGTAAACGATGTCGATTATATATTGTTAAATACGATAAGTTATTAGGATCTACTTTTTGCCTATGGATGAAATTAATGGGTGGATGTTTGGGATTTTTACAAGTATAGAATTTTCGGGCTGATTTTAAGATAAAATATTTAATGGTTGAAAATTTAATTTGTTCGTGAACTCGTTTTAAATTTGTACGAAAGGCAGTGCTAAAAGATATTTTGATTGCCTTGTTTTGAACAACTTGCAACTTATTGTAGTTTTTATTAGTCAGACTACTCCAGGGTGGCGTAGCATATGTCAGACATGGTCGGACGCGGATGGTATAAATGCATAACTTTGTGGCAGCGCTTAACTTGGACTTTCTGTTAAGAATAGGTTACATATTGATAGCCTTCAGACCCTTTTCGCGACGTGCATCATTGTTTTCACTCCAATTAATTTTACTGTCTAGAACAACACCGAGATATTTGACCGAACGGCTCCAGGGTACGGAATGATTTTTAAAGTTGATGTGCCTGGAGGGTAATGATCGTTTACGCGAAAAAATTACATCTTCTGTTTTTACTGGATTTTAGTTTCCATCTGGTGAAATAAGTGTCAAGTAGGTTTAGTGCTTATTGAAGCCGCCCAATCATTAATTCAATTCTTCTGAAGAAGTATATGAGGCAGTGTCATCAGCATATATTGCGAGATGAGTTCTAGGTTGCTTAGGTATGTCATTTAGATACAGGATAAAGAGAAATCCAGATACAATAAATTTCTCCATGAACAGTGTTCACCTATGAAAACTTTGAAATGGTGTTTAATAAGGTAGTTTTGGACTATTTTAACAAGTGAGAGAGGAACGCCGTTAACAATTAGCTTGAAGTAGTCCCTCGTGCCAGACAGTGTCAAAGGCTTTTTTAATATCTAGCATCACCATTCCAGTCGATTTGCCTTCATTTAGGTTGTGTGTGATGCTCCGATACACTTTTTTTTTTGGTTTCGCGGTGAAAATCCTCATGGACTTCCTCCATCGTGGGGGGAAATGACGGACGGCTAAAACCACCGCGGTGTTCCACCTCTGCCTATGGCCGGGGGTGCGGGATTCGCATAAACATTCACCGCTCCGCCGACAGGCCTTGACCAGCTGTTCCTCAGCGGGTCCCACCTCCCCGTGCGGCCATTCCCACAATGGTCGCACGCACTCTCGAGTGGTGCGCGTGAATACTGCGGCGCCAACTCAGGCCTGGCCTCAGGCCAGGTCTGGTCGGACGACGGACGCCCCTAGTCCGCCGCCCGCAGACCATCTCTCATGGAGGTCGCAGATCGTTTTGCACCCTTCTCGGGCGCCCGGTGCGTCTCCTGTGGGAGGGGAGAGAGGATGCGGCTTCTCTCTCCCGCTCGGCAGCCTCCTTTGCAGACATGACATCCTCGCAATAGGAGGCAACCCCGTCCCATGCGCTCCCGCTCTCGACCATCGATTGAACGACGGCCGGGAGTGAGAGATCGCTCCCGCCTATTGCCACGATGAGGTCACGGCGCAGCCCTGCCCAAGCTGGGCACTCCTCCAACGTGTGCTGCGCCGTATCCTCAAGGCAAGCCTCACAGTGGTAACACATGTGTGTCTGCTCCCGACCTATACGACACAGGTACTTCCCAAAGCAGCCGTAGCCGGAGAGTACCTTCGTCAGCCGGAAGCTGAGGGCGCCATGCCACCTCTCGATCCACGCCTCCATGACGGGTCTTACCGCCGCTATAACGGCGTGCCCTGTGCTCCGATACCCTGGCCAACTGCTGAGTAGTGGAATGTGCCTTACGAAATCCAAATTGCTCTGGTAGCAGTACATGTTTTTACAGCCGGTTCAGAATGAGAAACTCAAATAACTTATCCAGGCACGGGAGCAGCCTTACAGGACGGTAATTTGTAGGGATGCTGCCATCTTAGCCAGGTTTTTTGAGTGCCACTATTTTTGCCATTTTTCCGAATGCAGGGAAGTAGCCTATTCTCAGACAACCATTAAATATTTTTGTGAGGTAGACCAGGGCCTTTTGAGGCAAGTTTTTAAGTAGCCGATTGCGGAGTCCGTCTAGACTAGGAGCTTTGCGGGGTTTTAATTTTAGTACTATTTTCTGAACTTCCCTAGGTCTAACAAGAGGTGAGTGACTAATTATGTATTTGGAATTTAATGCTGCCATGGATTCCTTGACAACAACCTCAGTTACAAGATTTAGTATATTGTTTTATACCTTATGTTAAAAAAATGTTACAAATAACCTTAGGATCGATGTTACAGTTCAAAAATATATCTCAGGTAAAGATTAAAGGTTTCTGGAGACATAAGTAATTAAGTTTTCATCTAAAAAATGTGGGGTGGATGGAGGTAAAGTTATCAGTAGCATTATCGGCCTATAATGCTCCCACTGACGTAACACAGTCCCCCTCTGTGCTGATTGGTAGGTGTCACCTGTCCATGAATGTTTGGTTCTAGGACTTCACTCGCAAACAGTTTTGTGTCGCTCAAAGTAACCTTTGGTATGCTGCTACTTGCGAAGTGGCGTTACCTTTTTTATTAGTGCTTAATTTAGTAGAATATGACCATTCGTGTATTTACTACAACTCATTTTCTCTTATGATTCGGAAAAAACTTGATCGTTCTTTAGAAAAACACATAAACCGTTAAATTTTGATCGTTTTAATCCTTAAAAGGGGTCATTGTACTCATCATTATGAACAACTTTTACTACGAGACCAACCCTGAAATCGTGAAAAAAAAATCAGTTGATCCATACATTATGTCGAGTTATGCGAACATAAATCTATGGATCAACTGTTTTTTTTACAATGTTTTTTTTTTTACTTTTAAGGATTAAAACGATAAAAATTTGACGGTGTATAATATAAAGGCAGTAACTTTACTTTGACTTTTTCTTGTTTTATTTTATACTTGGATATTTTATGAACCCAATTACCTACATAATAAAATAGTTTACCCTAATGAAAAATTGTGAAACAACACCAGTTTGATTATTGAAAAAATCTATTGCATTCCCAAGTGCGGATCCGTGTTCCGGCACGGACTGGTCTATTCATATACAGAATGATATGAGTGTAAAAAATGCTTTGTAAGTTTTTGATCTATTTTTATTATACGGAAGAAGAAGAAGATTATAACTATTGCATGTGCTAACTACTCTTTAAGTAAAGTGTGGTATTCGTGCCAGCACTGACCCACACATAGGAAAACGTTGCACACAGTGCAAACTATATTGGTCTCTTTACGTCTTTTATTTGATGTACAATGGGCGCAACGTCCCCTCTTGTAACGGTTCAAGCGCTTATTTGGCCGATCACTCCTATCTGTATCATCTGAGAAATGAGCCGGGAAATGATAGCCGCGACCGTAGCCTGAAATAAAAGTAATAATAACGATATATTGGACACCAACATTGATTACATTGCATTACACAAATTATCATGATTATGTTCAATACCTTTGAAAAATGTAATATCAACAATTAATAAGTTTAAAACATTCTGTATCCAAATATTCTAAAAGCCGGAACGAGGATCCGCGCTCAAATCGGTTTATCTCAAGTCTCAGCAAGAATTTAAAAAAAATCATGCGATTTCTTCGAAATCTCCATAAAGATACCTTCGAAAGTATATATAAAACTCATTCATTGTAAAAAATAATACCAAGATATACATTTTTCAAAATAACAGTTAACGGTCAGTATCGCAGTTTATCGATTTATCAGATGATTTTACGTACTTAATCGTATTATTTTTATTTATTACTATTACATTACTGACCTAGTTAAGGAAAAACATTGTTTTACTTACTTTTTCTGAATATAACTTCACATAAACTTCTAATTACCACAGTCACGGACGCCAGGGAACAGAAAAGCAATGAATGTTTCGAACGTTGTTCACTCGAGTTATGACCCAAACTTAATGGTTTACAATATTAATATTTAAGCGATTCTCGACATTATTGATTACTGAAGACAGTTATATAAAAAAAAAGGGTACGGTCGTTTCATCGTGGATCCGCGTTCCGGCACTATAAGGGGATTGCGAGGATCTACGTTCATACCAAAGATAAAGGAATTAAACTTAATTCAGCAAAATTGTAAAATAGGTAGGTTAAAATCATCTTCACAAATTAAACACAAAAATATGAAGATTTTATATTAAAATAATACATAATGATACAAAAGCACATTAGAGAAATTATTAATGCCACTGCACTAACAATTTTTTTCGAAACGATTTACGAGCAAAAACAAAAAGGCAATAACAACGAAAAATCAAATAGTCTAATTTTTTTCTCTATAAACGTGGACAACATAATCATAACTAAAGAGTTATCATTTTCTTAGCAGTTTTACTGTAGAACTTGGGTTTCGGATGGTTATGCGTGTTGTCGAACCGGATGACTTCCCCACGCTTGTTGGTACGGGCCGTCGCCCGGCAGTTCAGGTTCTTCCTACGAGCGCACACCCAGTAACCAGGAGGTGTCTCAGAAAACGAGAACCCGTCGAGAACCAAGTTCTTCTTTCCCCTTCCCGTCGGTATGTATGCTGCGTTTACCTTGCCTACAATAACAACGGAATTAAGAAGCAACCGGTTTCTTATTTAACATGAAATACGTGCTGAAAGGCAAAGTAAGTAGTAACAAATAAATTGTGATTCATTTTAGTATTTTTATTTTTCTTAGAATATAAAAAATATCTAAGCTTCAAGCATCTAAACTATAACATAGATAAATACAAAAATAGATTCAATTCTTGCTGCTGATGTGTAGCTATGAAGAATAAACACATTATTTGGTAAAGCAAGCCTACTTTTAGTCAGGGCCGCGTTATGCACGTTATACCACCTGTTTAACAACCGGGATGACGCAACGCCAAACATATATCGAATTCATAGATAGACAATTCATCAAAAAAAGCTACACATAATATTCCCCCTTATTAATAAATGCGGGGTAAAGTTACAACCTTTAGATAGATAAATCTTTACAAATCAGCTGCATATGGCACCTATTATTTTGTATATTTGGGAGACTAGTAGTGTGCAATGTCCATATATAGGTTAGATATGCCCAGAAGACTTACAAGGACCTTGGTTTTGGGCCCAGTCAGTTTAAGCACAGAAACGTAATCAACGTACGTCAATTAAAAGTTGAGCTAGAAGCCCCAATCATCAGGTTAATCATGATCATGCTTATCATAGAACAGTACCACGTCAGCATCAATAGTATAAATATTAGCTGCACAATTTCCAGAGTGAGAACACTTCCATCTAGTCTTTCCGTTAGGGAATTGTTTATCCTTCACGAACGTGAATTTTCCTGTAGAAATAACTGGACCTTGTCGTCGTGATGTCCTCCCAAATTTGAACTGCGACTCCGATTTGGGACCTGACAAAGGGCTCCATTAACAACATGACACGACACAACATGTTTCTTTAAACTGTCAGCTCACTCATGGACGATATGTAGCACAAAATTGCTGTTGCATGCTTTACTCGGCTGAGTACAATTTGACATGGACATTACGAACATGGCGCATAAACTTGAAGAAAATTTAAAAGACTAACATTTTTTTTAAGCTCACCGCATAAATAAGGGTTTTATGAAAGTAAACAAAAACGATATATGTATAAATATAAACTTTAATTATTTAAATCTTAAGGAGTAATACTCTTGATAAAAGTAACGATGTCCTTCAAATCGATATTTATAAACATAATATCAAAATTACAGTATAATAATAAAGCACAGCAAAAATTTTCAATAGGGAATGTTCAGTACATCAATTATTGTAATTGACAATATGGTCCCGTTGTTACACAAGGCACTTCTACTTAAATTTAGGGTTTAACATACGCCAAATATCAACGTGTAATAAATACCTATTTGAGTTTATAACCTTACCATAAGTACATAAAAATTTAATTAATATAAAAACTAATTCTAGCTAATGATCGTATCTTATCACAAGTTGGCATTGACAGTGCATGTAAAGTACCTATTTAATGTCTTTCAACGTTTCAAGAGAACTTAATAACAGTGTCGATCGAATCATCACTCGATTGCGTGATCGACTTTTTACCGCTGGACTCGACGAGCATCTGAACGTTTCAATTAAAACGATAGTGCATAACTAAATATCTATACATTCCTTATAAACATTAACGGTGAAATAATGAATGGTTCAGTTCATTTTTTTTCACATACAATCTATGAATCCCAAAGCACCAGAGTAAGCGATCGAGGCGGCAGTGTGTGATATGGAATGGAATCATCGCGGAAATCGAAGTTTCCTAAACAGTAGTCAACAATTTTTACCTCTTAAACTTACGTAACTCATATCAATACATTAGGAGCTATGTAAATTATTGTCTAAATTGCTTGAATATATTTAAAAAGATAGTTTACGCTCAGTACGATAGCAGTAAGGAAAATTGATGCTGTCTCTTTTATTTAAGCCAGTTAACAAAAGAGGTCATTCAATTTCTGGGGACTGCAGCGCGAGAGCGTCGAGAGTTGTCACTGGAGTAGCTACTGCAACAGGAGCTGAGATGGTATCAATTCCTTTGCGCGCGTTTGGGCGCCGAGAAGGCAGGCAGAGGGCGCGCGGCGGGTGGTTGTGCATCCCCTTCACGGCGACCACGTTGGACCCCAGCATGTGTATCCTTGCCTTACAGTTAGTCTTCTTGGAAGTACACCGCCATATAACCTTGTCTCTCAACTTGGACTCCTCACAGAAGGGGAACGTGTTCACCATCATGATCACTTTGCCGCGCCGCGACTTCAGAAACTTAATACCTGTGGGAGAAGCACACGTCAGACAACTGAAGTAGACCAACATTGTGATGTGACCCGAAACCAAACAGACCGTAACGGATACCCAGGATAAAGAAAGTCTAGGGTAAAATAAAACTAGCGGTTATTTATAAGTACAATTTAATATGATTTCACAAAAACATACCCCGTACATGAACTAAAAATCCTATGATATAATGGTATAAGTATAAAATTACACTAATAATTATATAAGACTTGTATATCAGTAGTTAACACTTTAGAGTTTTTGAGGTAGATAGTTAAAATAGGAGCAGAGTGTTAGATCGATGTGCGGTACATAAGACGAAGCCGTGGCGGTAGGGTCAACAATCAACACACGGTTATCATGCACTACCTACGAGATTCATAATATTAACAACATGAGCAAACATAGAAACAGCACGTGACTCCATCGTCGAGACACACAAACATCGAAAAATACGCAAAAGTTAAAGAGAGACAATAAATGCGAGGTAAATATTGTGTGAATATAATAAACAATATTTACAGCAAAAGATGTGGAACTCCTCACGATAGCGATTATACATACATATAAACTCATAAATCGTATCTTATATAATTGACGTATATTGTCATTGCTCTAAAATATATGATACATATTAAACTTACAATTATTACATTTATAATTACATTTAACTACTAACTATCGCCACGGTTTCATAATAACGTAAATCGCCCTTATTATTTGGCTTAGTGACAGTAATCAGGTACAATAGAGCGTGCCAAACGATCAACACTGACTGACTGTATACGATGACAATACTGATGACAAGAAAGCTTCAGGTAAAACGGGCACAGCAGTAATTCCATTCACAATACCACACAGATACAGAACACACTGGGACATCGTTTTATCTGAAGCCACTCTTAGCGCAAGCACGCACTGTGAAATTTCGCCGCGCGATTCATCTCGCTCGAAAATAAATCCGAGTAACAATTACGTTATTCCATCACTGTTAAAAATTTGACACGGTCTATAATAACGCTTATATAAAATGGTCAATATTAAGTAAATTCACACACATTAGACCCCCGTAGAACTAAGTCATCTAAATAACAATTATAATTAGTAAAAATTTGTACTTAAATCAGAGCATACATACAGAGCGGATCCTCGTTCCCATCGCCTTCGTTCTTGAATTTGTTATCTTTCGAAAAGCTACAAAGTAGTTAAAAAACAATTCATAAAATATATTCAGACAAGTCTCAAAAAGAGCCTATTAAATTTTAAAGTCGTTAACAGTAAACGATCGTGTAAACTAAGTAAAGAGGTAGTTGAGTTTCGATAATAACTAGAGGTAGTGAGGCGCACCGGACCCTGCGCGGCGGACCGCCCCGGCGCGCCAGTTCCTAGTTTAACGCTAACCTAATCTTACGCTAAGACACCTTACTCGAGTAAAGCTTCTGAGTATTCATTCGTGTATAAAATTGTATAATTTAAAATTTAAACTAACATGTAAAACCCGTATAAAAGTGAAGAGGTAGATGATTGAGCTTAAGTACTTTTTAAATCAATCCTAAAGAGCGACACGCTGATTGCTCAAGACCTTGCAAGGCATTGCCTTTCGAATATCTACTGTAAAATTCTTATAGATTAAAGAGGCGGACATCTAAATGTCTAAGTAGCAACAAGTATCTGAAAAGTGTAAATTTTATAATTCTCAAAATAAATTAAGTAATTCTAAGTACAGTCCAGGGGACGTCATATTGCTTAATTTCGAACGAGTTTTCTCTAAATCAGTCACCGACGCGTCGTCAGCGACCGCAGCACGCGGTCGCCGACCTTACCTTACACTCGTGTCGACAGCTGACTCGGCTGCGTTCGCATGGCGCACCAACCTGTCCTGCCTGACATAACCAGCTATGAATATCGCGCAATGTCCGCCTAGCGCTACTGGATGATACTGCATACTGCACGGGTCGTAAACATTAAATCAAACGCTAAAGCGGCCGAGTTCCGGATAATAACCACCAGCCTAAACCTGACATCAATACGAGCTGACACCGTTATACATTCAGAAGTTCTTACATATATAACATCCTTACTAGCCCTATTCGATTCGATAAATAGCCCACACCTATACGGATAACTTTATGGATCTCGAGGAGACCGCCTAACCTATTACGACACGACGTGTTCACTCGTATTACTGGTTGTCTCCTGTGTTCCCGTCACTGGTCGTTGCAACATCCAATACACCACAACACCTACTTATATTCTGACATACATTCACATTACCGATACTGAATAACCAACAATAGCCTTCGCTGAATCCTAAGTAAACGACACCTTATCCCCTCATAACTTACCTAATCATATTTAAATCTACATCCATCATGCTACATTCGCCAAAAGGCGGTTAGAAAATATCGAATACTCGATTATGATTGTCAAATCGCTTATAAATTAATCGTGAACTCGTATTAAAATCGGTCGATGTTCGTGTGATGCCTCTTGTATTATCTAATCCTCCTCTTTGCACGGAGTGTCAACGAGGAGCGGTTTCGAAGAGTTGTTGTGCTGCGCAGTCGGCGGCAGAGCATTTGGTGAGGACTGCGCAGGCGGACCGCTGGGCGCCGTGGTACCGGCCGCTGACGCGTTGGCGGTGGCGGTGGCGTGCGCAGTCGCAGCGTAAAGCGCCAGCGCGTGCTGCAGCTGCAACAGCTGGTGATGCGGGTCGAGCGGGGCAGGCGCGCGATGACCAGACTGGTGCGGCGTGCGCACCACGTAACGCCCGTCCGCGAAGCGACGTACGTTCGGCGGAGCGTGGTTATGCGCATAACGAGAACGTACAATGCGCTCGTGCCCTTCTGGGCCCTCGGTGTTGACGTCAGCTAGACAGCGAGATGTGAGACGCGATGAGCAGTACCATTGCTTCCTTCCATGGGCCAAGTTGTTCTTCAGACGGAAAGTGTAACCGCGGTGGAGAAGTAGACGACCCTTGCCAGCGCGGATGAAGCGCGCTATACAAAAAAAAAACACAACTGTTAGTAATTAATTCGAATAACACCACCGAATCCTTATCCTTATCAGCTATCCCACGTAAAATCTTTGTCTATAGAAAATTGCTATTATAAACAGCACACATTTAATTTCACGTGGAATAACACATTTAAAACTAAGCATGCATTTAATTATAGATAAGTCGTTAACCAAACATTGAGAAGTGTTCACACTCGTCAAACCTTTTTGCAAAATAAGTCACAGAAAAGTAGGAGATTTCAATAAAACCAAAGTCAAGGTGTGTATAAGTTTATTCTACAAAAAAAAATTAAAAACCAGATTGTGTCAATATTTTTATTTAGCACATTTACACATAGGTACTTACTATAACATTACACAGCTCTTGAATTATTGTTATACATATTTTGACAATAAACCAATGTTCAGGAATAAATGACTGGTTTATATTTCTCTTGGAGAAACGATAATTTCATGAGCAAGAAAATTTGGCACAGATTTTTGGCATTAGTTCTGTTTACGATGAGCAAATTTCGTAATACCGAAACATTTACAAACAATAACATCAAAAAAGTAAAAACTAGGAAGACTAGAAAATAACTTTCCTTAACCTTCTAATTCTTATCTAAACTTATTATATGTAGTATGTTCTATGAGGTAATTGATACTTAGAAAAAAATCTTTTTTATTTTATGAATAACAACCTACATACAATAATAAAAGTCAACATAGCCTATCCTAACAACAAACTGAGATCATAGTATTTAAGTAGTTGAATGAGCTTATTATCACAATTTTTGGTAAGTAAATCATTGTACTTGTTTTCACTAGAATTACTTCTATGGCACATTCGAACACAAATAAAGAGATTTACTATTCAAGACCACTACATATCAATTCTATTGAATTGAGTCTTGACCTACATTTTTCTTTACGTACAAGTAAAATCATATAAAAAAAAACATTATTTCTCTAACACCAGAATGCAAATGAAAGATAATACGGGTTCCACCAGTCGGAACTGATTACTACTTTCTTGATATGAGGCTACCAACGATTTTCTAGTAGATAGTACTAATAACGTACTAGCCAAGCGTTGGGGTCAAAATTTGGCAGACGAGGGACTAGCAAGGGAGTAGGGGGGGAAGAGGAGCCTGATGCTGGCGCTGAAATAGACGTCATCAGCGTAGATTGAGGATTGATGTTCGGTGGTCGTCGTCCACATCGACCAACGTGGTTGTGTTCGCCGACCAGTTTGTGTAGGGTTCCTTTTTGGGTGTAGGCTTTGCAGCCGCAGCCGCCCATGGTGCAGCGCCAGCGCACGACGCCGGAGCGCATCGTGTGCGCCGCGTAGAAGCTGCGCCCGCGCACCCACAGCCGCGGCCGCCCACCCGGGCCCACGCACAACCGCACGTACTTGTCGCCGTCTAGTAAAATAACCACACGACATTTTATCAATTTTGTGTACAACGAATTGGAAGTGATACTGTAAGCAACATGCAACAAGCTAGTGTTAATGTCCCTCGTAAGCAATAATAAAAACATTAACAGTGAAAAATGTGAAAATGTTATATTGTAATTTTTTAAAGCACAAAAATAACGTTCATTATGTATGGTGAAACATGATATTAATTGAACTGAAATAATGGCTATACACATACTCAACGTCGGTTTAGTAATATTATGATAGGTTTCTCATCCCTATTGCAGCGAAGCTTAGTTATAAAAAACAATTTGTGTTACAATAAAATTATAAGCTCACTTATTGCATAGATATTTGTAAACTAACAAAATTATTGCTATCGGTCACAACTTTACTTTAAAATTTATTTAAAACGTACATAGATTACTTAATATCAACTTAATTATATTTGTACAGTCATGCACAATGAGATCATTATAACATTTCAGTGACTAGATTGATTCCTACTTACAATAGATGAAAATTAGATCATTTCACAATGGCCCATTTGTGCACATTGCTCGAACATATTACAAGCAAACTACTTAATTACTATCAGTCCAACATAACACCCGCCTTCATGCCCGCTACTTTCAACATGCCCTGTACTGACATTAATACCTACTTAAGATTAGTAATGATCCGAGTCTAATCATTAATACAAAATTTGTTAGACTCGATCATGAGTTAATCAAACACCAAATTACGTGTTATACAATACAAAGTTAAGTACCTATTTACTACCAATTGGTTAGACTCGTTAGTGGAAGATAAATGAGTATTACTCGTCAAGGATAGCCTTGGCTTGGGCGGCGAGGTTAGCGTTAGTGAAGCCTCTGCTCGGGCCCCTCTCAGAAGCGGGAACCCCGCCCTGGCCCGGAGGTTCGTGCGAATGTACGTTGCTGATGGCGAAAATTTTGTCATGCAGCGTGTGTGCGTACGCGCGACAGGTCCGTCGCGTACACCGCCATCGCACCTTATTCTTCTCCGGAAAGACTTTCTCCGCATAAAAGGAGAAGCCATCCAGCCGCATATGCCGCCGCCCGCGGTTCGATATGACGAATTCAACTGTAAAACACCACCACCATGATTATCCGTGACCCCATAACACGTAAATCATGCATGCTACAAGTGATACCATTGCACATTTATGTCATCAATAAAAACTGCAACAGCTATAATTTAAATTGAATATTGCATAAATTAGGCTAGCTGTCCACTAGTTACTAGAGCTAGGCAAAGCATTTCAGTGGTGCGAGAGATTATGCAGACGATGCTAGAGTTGGCCAGCGAGTTTCAGAGATGGGTCTCTAGCATCTAGCTAACTCGCCATCGTCTAGGTGGATTCCAAACTCACTTCGTGTTCTCGCTTGACGATATAATGTGATAACACCACAACATGTGTACATAACAAAGCTGGCGGACTCGAGAACTAACTCGACTCGAGAACTAAAAAAAATATTTTTTTAGTTCTCGAGTCATCTTCCATAGCACATCATCTTCACATAGTCCTAGCTGTCTAGTGGATAGTTAGCTCCGATAGTTGCCAGAGGACACTAGTGATGGGAGTACGGAACCTATGCAATTGCGATTAGATCAGTTTTGAATTAGAAACAAGTTTACATCATATTAATGACAGAAGATTAAAAAATTATTAACATCATTTATTTTAATTATTAGTTGGTCATGTTAATTGTTCGCAGCGATAGTTTCAATGAGACTCTCAATGCGCGCATGTTCGTCAATGACCGGAGCGTGTCGCGCATGCGTGTGGCTGCCGGCGCGCGCGACGAGAGCTCCGTGCGCGGTGAGCGCCCGCGCGGGGCAGCCCTGCGCGCGGCTGCGGCACGTCCAGTAGACGCGCGGCCCACGACGTTTGCGCGCCACAAACCCGAAGCCGTCCACCAGCAGCGAAGGAGCCCCGCGCCGCGTCACCGTGTAGCACACCTGTGCCTCGCCAGACCCTGTCGCATCCATCATTACCAACAACCCAAATCAGCGATCATCAATCGGTATTCAAGTTTTTATCAAGGTGCACCGATGTAATGCATTTGTTATTTACTACGCCTTTTTAAAGGTTGAGTAAGTAATTACCGCTGTCCACGTTTGAAAAAAAGGAACCAAAGATCAAATCTGAAATATTTATTGAAATCTTAAACTCTAGCGCACTTACATTATTTGATCACAATGTTCAGACAAAACTAGATAATTGATAATATCGATATTACAATACTAGATGGCGATTTCATCAACGCAAACTAGAATCACATTCGCCCATTCATTTACGATCGAACTTCGTACTACAGAAATATTAAAATCATAGACTTAAGTTATTACAACAAAACAACTGTAAGCACTATGTTTGGAAAACTAAAAAGAAAATATTTTGTAATTGGTTGTTAATTAAAATTAAAATACATACATGAACTACATTTTACATTGTGTAAAAATTCGGTAGGTACTGGTAATTTCAGCGAAAGATAAAACGCGGAATAGAGCTACGCCAACATGAAACAGTGTAAGTTGTAACCATTTTTGAAGTGTAAGAATGACATTACATTATTTATTTAATACTTGATTGTACCCCAGAAAATAAACATATAACAAAAAAAACTTTAAAACATACAATGGGCGGCCTCGCTTTACTCCGAGTGTAATTAAAAAGGTATTTATTTTGTATCTAACGCAGTCACAAAATATAAACAAAAATGTCATAAAACAGAAAATTATGAAATATGGCAGTGAGTCCAAATTAGGCCTAAAATACTAACGCACACGCAAAATTACACAATAAGTAATAAAAAAAAATTATTGCTAGTTTTTTTTTTTTAAACTGCTGGAAATTCCTTATACTGTAGGGCAGGTAACTACTTCGCCTAACTCATATTTTCGCGATATTTTCGACATGTGATTTTCTACATGATTGTGTACTGGGTTAGTTATTCTTAGAACATTATTTTTAGATGTTATTCTGGCTCGACAGCGTTTTCCGTAATCAATACACCTCCAAAAAGTCCGACCACTACGTACACTGTCTGTCACAAATATGTAAGGTTCATAGATCAACTGCAGATGACCACTTTTCGTTTGAATAAAATGTAGATCACTCTTTATGTTGCTGTTTAATGCACCCATCACTGAAAAAAAATTACTTTGTTAGTTTAAGGCTGTAGTATTTTTTTGTTTATTTTCGTGTAGGTTACAGGTACAGGGTAGTAAAATCCAGTTTCATGTAAATTTTTTATTGATAAGACATTTTTCATTCACAAAAAATAATTAAGAAAATAATAGTTTGAACCCTATTTGTCTGTAGGTTCGGACTCAACGCTCAAATAATTTTGTTTATTGTTGGTGATCACAGACTTATATTGGCTAGACGACGCAAGTGTATGTACTTCGCGTGTAAAAAGGGAGTAAAATTGACTTCCTTCAGCGTCATTTCTAATCAGTCCGCGCTCGAACGTTCTTGATGCTAGACGTCAAATAAAAACTAAAAAATGCCAAATTGTGCGGTATTGAGCTATAAAAACTACACAAAAAAAGTGGGACGAGACAGTGGAAACGTTTCCTTTCAGCGGTAAGTCATTTTGTTATTAAATTATGTGTTTTTTATTGCAAATTTAATTATTTTGTGTTCATTGTGGTCGTACAATGAACATTATGCAACTGAGTGTGTATCGAATAATTCATGATACATTGCCGTTTTTAGTTACAAGGTAGTATATAGGACTTGTCTGTTAAAACACGCAATGAAAATTAAAATGATCGATATTTTCACTTATCGCTCAGCTTCGTGGTACAGTAGCTATTCTCATTTTTCTGTCAAATAAAGCAAATAGTGTTGTACACACAGTTTGTTCTCGATTCTAATCGATTTTGGAAACAGAGGAATGATAATGTTTGCGTTGGGTATTTTGTGACATGTAATTTTTTTTTTTGCAATGTTTCAATTTAGTGATTTTGTTTAGAATATTATTAATTATATTTACATATTTCCAAGTGATCCCAAAGTTAAATTATCACTGTTATCTTGCAAAAATCGATTAGTAGGTACTCGTTTCATTCTAAATGTAACGAGTCGGAAAATGTGGACGTCTTGACGCTGATATTAGGATTATTTAATAGTTAATTTCGTGTTACAGGACATTCACCAGCCGTCTACGTCAAATGAGGATACATCGTGTAACTTGAAGAGCGGCGAAGTTAAACAATAACATGCAAGCGGAGGGGTGCGCGCACGAGACTTCTCGATCCAAAGAGTACTGGCGGACGAGCGAGGCGAAACGCGGATCGTTTTGAATCGTTTACTCGCGGACAGGGAGTTCCATCACTAAATCGCTCATGTGACGTCACAGTAGGTAGAAAAATAATGGCACGCTTGGTTTCTATACAGACGATGAGACTTGCGTTATCTAGCCAATATAAGTCTGTGTTGGTGATCATCATCAGAACCATCTCTTAACAGCAACGCACAAAAGCTACAGTTAATTATACGGTGCAAAATTTTTGCATTGAATAAACGCGCCCTTAGGAGTAACTATTCAGTAATCTGTGCCTTAGGGCCTGTGCACGTTTTTTAAAAGCGCCGTGGACGCGCGTTTTAGTAACGCGCGTCGACGGCGCGCTTTTATCCTACAGAGCAGTTTGTTGTCGTTTGTATCGATACAAACGCGCGACACCGATGCGACCGCTAGCGCACGCGCCTTCCCTACGGGCGGGGTTTCCCCCGCAACAAGGGAAGTGTGAATCTACGCTAGTAGCAATCGAGCAATTTGGTGCACCGCACGTCTTTGGAACAGAAAATGGTTATTAATGTTTTAAAAATTAATAACAAAGCGCATGCAATCAATGCTGTCTCGACCGACGCCATCTTGCTATGTGGGGTGTGCAAAGGTCTACAGGCTGCGTCTGACTTGCGTGTGTATCGCGTCTGTACGCGCGCATCACTATTAGGACGGACGAGGGGCGGGGGGCGAAGAGCGAGGGACGCGGGCGCCGGCAGCGGCGCGAGCGCGCCACTCCGCGACGACGACCGTTTTAGATAGCACGTCCAAAATAATCTTACAAATAATCTTCGTACAAACCATCAAGGCTGTAAAGTTTAACAATTTATTATTAAAAGTAGTTTCATCGAAACAGAGTTTGTTTTAATTATAAACAAAAGTGGCGACCGTGACAGGACTGCAATCTTCAAATAACAAAAGGTCGTTTTGCGGACGTCGTACGAGAACGCGGCAGCCGCCATTTTGGTCATACTTACCGACCAAGCGACCCCGATCGAAAGAAGAAAAGAAAAGGAACTGGTGTTGTCGCCTAAGACGACCCACTGACCGTGCTTGCTGCTTCGGGAGCCATTGGGGACATCGTGAACCGGAGGTCTAGCCCAAGGAGAGTATAAGCCCTGTCCTAAATTCCTAACCTTTTCTTACCAATCTAGGTACCTATCTTGCGATCCTATTGTTCTCGCATTGTGTGAATGGCCGACTTGCTGCTCGAGTGTTGGGTTTATGTTATGCTTGGTGTTACGCAAAATACGTGCACGTGCAGCGTTATATTTCTTAGCTATATTCTTACGCTATAAAATACGAGCACGCGCCCATGCTTTATGCACGCATTTAACCTAAAATCAAGAAGTTTCTTTCTGTTAAAGCCTAATTATTCCAGCTATAACTACAACCGGCTAGCATACCCAGCTCGATCTATGTTCTAAATCATGCACCCAGGTTGTCTATAACCTATCTAATACCTACATACCCCAGCACCACGCTACCGTTATCGAAATATCATTATTTCAATACCATACGCCGACTATTTCCAGCGTACCTCCGTGAAGAGGAGCGCCAACGGTCTCGGCATCGCAGCCCCCCGTCCGGTTCCGTCGCGTGCGCCGCCACGTGCGCTGCTGGCCTAAGCTGTCTGCTCGGCGCGAGCTGCCCTGAGCATCGCGTCGTGCTAGCACCAGCGCGAGCGACTGGATCTGAGCTTCTCGGCTCTTCAAACGGGTTTGAGTGCACATTTGTTACATATTTCATTGTTTGTTCACCTGTGTTATTGTTTGGTACAATTTCAGTCTATAAAAATGAGTGAATCAGAGCTCAAGGTAGAATTAACAAAGTTAGTCAAGGAGCGTGGTATTATCAAGGGACGGGTAACAAGATTTTCTGATTATTTAAATGGTTTAAAAGAAATCTCTTCTATTCAATATAGAGAATTAGAATTAAAATTAAATAAAATTCAATCGCTTATGGAAGAGTTTGAGGTCATACAAAGCAAAATCGATTTATTGCATTCTGATACTACAGAGCAAATTAAAGAAAGAGATAGTTTAGAGACTCAGTTCATTCACTTAATAGCGAAGAGCCAGGATACTTTAACTAATTCACCGCTAAAAAGGGCTGAAAATGGAAATTGTGATGGAGAAAACAGTGAACATGCATCTAATGGTAGCTGCCGTTCATTTAATGGCATAAAATTACCTACAATCAAACTTCCTACATTTGATGGGAATTACCTTAACTGGATAGAATTTAAAGACACATTTGAGTCGGTGATTGACAGCAATCAAAGCATTGCACCAATCAATAAATTTCATTATCTAAGATCGTCACTTGAAGGTAGTGCATCTGTTGTTATCAAATCAATAGAATTTAGTTCAAAAAATTACAAAGTTGCGTGGGACCTGTTATGTCAAAGATATGATAACAAAAACTTATTAATAAATAATCATTTAAAAGCATTGTTTAACATTGAGTCGATTCAAAGGGAATCTTTTAAATCATTGCGGTTTGTTGTTGACCATGTGTCAAAACACTTGCGGGCTCTTGACACTCTTATGTCAACTCTTGCCCAGCCTACTAATATGTGGGAAATTCTTATTATTTTTACGGTCTCAGCAAAACTAGATATTCACACGAGTAGAAAGTGGGAGGAATACAAGTGCAATCTTGCAGATTTACCTTCACTTAGTGAATTTTATTCCTTTCTTCGTAGTCGAGCTGACATACTTGAGACTGCCTATTGTAATAATAGTCGTCCTGACAAACAGGTGGATTATAAACCTAAGGTAACCAACCAATCTAAAAGCCTAATTGTATCTGTTGATAAAAAAGAAAACAAGAATAGTTGTGTTTTATGCAATGAAAATCATCATTTGCATACATGTTTGAAATTTAAAAATATGAGTGTAGACGAGCGACTACATGAAGTGAACAAGTTAAAGTTATGTAAAAATTGCTTGCACAGTGGTCACAATGCCTTTCAATGTCAGCTGAAAGCTGTGTGTCGTCAATGCAAGAGGAAACACAACACATTAATTCATCTAAGTAAAAGCAACCCTACATCTACTACTGAAACTGAACAACCCTCTACATCTTCCTCATTGCCTGTGTCACTGTCAGTGGCATCTAATGACCAAGTTTTGTTAAGTACGGCGCTAGTCCAAATTGTCATAAATAATAAAAAACATACAGCCCGTGCGCTGCTGGACACAGGTAGTCAGTCATCGTTCATTACAGACAAATTAAAAGGGAAGATAGGGCTAGCAATCAACCCCGGTAGTTCAGTGAGCATTTGTGGGATAAATAATGCTACATGTAATATTACTGGAAGTTGTAATATTAAAATTAAATCTAGATGTATGCCTTTCGAATTAAATGTTAAGTGTCTTGTAGTACCTAGAATAACGGGAATCTTACCAAATGCTACAATTAATACAGAACATATAAAGTTACCTGAAAATCTTACTCTAGCTGATCCTGACTATTTTTCCCCGGCTGAGGTCGACATCCTCTTAGGAGCAGATGTGTATTGGGAGATAGTTGGCTCTAATTTAATTAAGCTAGCTAGTAACAAACTAGTTCTACAGGAGTCTATGCTCGGATGGCTCATAAGTGGCCCCATAAATGGTAGTCAGTCCGTTTCAAAGGTTTATTGTAATTTTACTCAAGAGATAAAGAACTCATTAGAAAAATTTTGGAAAATTGATGACTTACCAGCCACAAAAACATATTCCGTCGAAGAGCAACTTTGTGAGGATCATTTCAAAGAAAACTTGTCTCGCTTATCAAATGGTACATTTTCTGTGTTAATGCCTTTGAAAGAGTCGCCTGAAAAGGCTCTTGGGGACTCATACTATATAGCTAAAAAATGTTTCGAGAGTTTAGAAAGAAAATTTATAAAATATCCTGATTTAAAGGCAAACTACAAGGCATTCATAGATGAATATGCAAGTTTAGGGCATTTAACTAAAATTGCTAAACCAGTATTTGGGTACTACATGCCTCATCACGCAGTCATTCGTGAAAAGAGCGAAACTACTAAGCTCCGCGTAGTATTCAATGCCTCTTCAAAAACTAGCTCTGGTAAATCACTGAACCAAATTCAAATGATTGGTCCAGTAGTGCAGAGTGATTTAATATCCATTTTATTAAGATTTCGCAGGCATAAATTCATTCTCACAGCCGACATCGAGAAAATGTATAGGCAAATTGAAGTCGAGCAACAGCAGCGCCATATGCAGCTTATTCTGTGGCGTGATGATAAGTCCCAATCGATAGATGTTTTGCAACTCAATACAGTTACGTATGGAACTGCCTCTGCACCATTTTTAAGTACTCGATGTCTCTTACAACTGGCTAATGAATGTGAGGATGAGTCTATAGCTTGTGTAATAAGAAACGATTTTTATGCAGATGACCTAAATACAGGGTCAGAATCTATAGAAGGGCTAAAACACATATATCATGGAGTTGTAAATACACTCAATTCTGCATGCCTACCCCTTAGGAAATTTCGAACAAACTGTCCTCAATTATTTGACAGTGAATGTGGTTCTTCAAAACCCATTGATTTCAATAAAGAATCTAGTGTATTAGGTCTCAACTGGTGTCCCAAGGCCGATTCACTGCAATTCTCTACAGATCTAGAGCCTTCTACTCATATTACTAAAAGGTCAGTTATTTCTACTACTTCTAAGGTATTTGATCCCTTAGGATTATTGTGTCCCTGCACGATAGTAGCTAAAATTTTACTTCAACAATTATGGTCCTCTAAGCTGGACTGGGACGATCCAGTACCAGTTGAGTTTTGTAAAAAGTGGGCTGAGCTATTAAAGCAATTTTCAAATTTAACTAATATTCGTATTACAAGGCGAGTTCTGTGTGATACACCCGAGAATATAGAACTACACTGTTTTGTAGATGCCTCTCAACAAGCCTATGCAGCCTGCATTTACCTGCGTTCTGTAAATCAGAACCAGGAACCTGGGATCAGGTTGTTATGTGCTAAGGCACGAGTTGCACCAATGAACCCAACGACTATTCCAAGATTAGAGTTATGTGGCTTCTTGTTAGGTGCACGTTTATGTTCAAAGGTGCTAGAGTCATTAAATTGTAATATCAATCGTAAATTTATATGGTCTGATTCACAGGTTGTGCTAGGATGGGTGAAAACCCCACCCAGGGATCTTAAAATATTTGTGTGTAACCGAGTAAATGAAATCAATCAACTTGCAAGTGGATTCACCTTTTGTCATGTTCCCACAGATCAAAATCCAGCAGATATTGCGTCTAGAGGTGCGACTCCTAAGCAATTGCAGTCCTCTCTCCTCTGGTGGGAAGGGCCTTCGTTCCTCGCTAATGACCCAACTTGTTGGCCTACACAAAACCACACACAAATCCCTAACATGTTACCTGAAGTTAAACACTCGCACACCATTGAATGTCATGTTGTAGTTACAAACAAAATTATTAAATTTGAAAAATACTCTAATTTGAATAAATTAAAGAGAATATATGCCTATGTACAGCGTTTCCTAAATAATTGTAAATATAGAAATGCAAAAATTAATGGACCATTAGATACTAAGGAATTAGATGATTCTTTGCTAGTGTTAGTCAGGTTAAGTCAAATAGAAATTTATGCAGAAGAAATTAAATTGATAAGAAATAATAAAACTCTTAGTTGTAAATCTAAATTATTGCCTCTAAATCCCTTTATTGATTCAGATGGCATATTAAGAGTTGGGGGTCGAATTCAAAACTTTGATTTTGCCTATGATAAGAAACACCCCATTATTTTAGATGCAAAACATCATTTAACTATATTAATATCAAGGTATGAACATGAACGCTTATTTCACGCTGGTCCTCAGCATCTTCTAGCTTCAATAAGAGAACGATTTTGGCCTATAGGTGGCAGACACTTAGCACGTAGCACGACAAAGCAGTGCATAGTTTGTATTCGCCTACGTGGGAAGACATTACAACCTTTAATGGGAAACTTACCTGCCGAAAGAAGCTTTTCTATGTTTCCTTTCTACTCGTGCGGTGTCGATTTTGCTGGCCCGTTTATGATCTCTAGCCGTAAGGGTAAAGGCAATCGTATTTCAAAATGCTACCTATGTTTGTTTGTATGCCTCTCATCCAAAGCGATTCATTTAGAGTTGGTCAGCGATATGAGTACTGATGCTTTCATTTTGTCTTTGCGAAGGTTTGTCTCTAGAAGAGGTAAACCTAATATTATATATTGCGATAATGGTACCAATTTCAGGGGCGCGAACAATGAAATATGTAGAATACTCAAGTCCAGTCGTGAGTCAGCTATTAACTATGCCAATAATGAAGGCATTAAATTCGTGTTTAGCCCCGCATACTCGCCTCACTTCGGAGGTATATGGGAGGCAGGCGTTAAATCAGCAAAGCACCATTTTAAGCGTGTAGCCGGCAATGCTTCCCTGACATTCGAGGAGCTCGCGACTCTATTTGCACAAATCGAAGCCATTTTAAATTCACGTCCTCTTACTCCTCTTTCAACCGATCCAACCGATCCCTCCCCTCTGACCCCAGGGCACTTTCTTATAGGGCGACCTCTCACCTCAGTGCCATCGTTGCCTATCACCTGCAAGCACCCCAACAGATACCAATACATTGAACAACTGAGACAACAATTTTGGGAGAGATGGCGCCGGGAGTACGTTGCCGAACTTCAAGAACGGACCAAGTGGAGAACGAGGCAATACGAGCTTCGTGTGGGCGATCTGGTGATCCTCAAAGAAGAAAATCTTCCCCCACTACAATGGAAACTTGGCCGTATCACCAAATTATACCCTGGGAAAGATGGAATCAGCAGAGTTGCCGATGTATTAACGTCAAAGGGCACACTAAGGAGGGCTATTAACAAGATGTGCATGCTACCACCGGCCTCTAATGACGCAAAGGAAGACGGCACGAAGAATGACGATCTTGGCGCTAGTACAGACAAAGCTTAAGTTTGAAAGCCACACTTTCAAGGCCCGGGAGGATGTACGCGCGCATCACTATTAGGACGGACGAGGGGCGGGGGGCGAAGAGCGAGGGACGCGGGCGCCGGCAGCGGCGCGAGCGCGCCACTCCGCGACGACGACCGTTTTAGATAGCACGTCCAAAATAATCTTACAAATAATCTTCGTACAAACCATCAAGGCTGTAAAGTTTAACAATTTATTATTAAAAGTAGTTTCATCGAAACAGAGTTTGTTTTAATTATAAACAGCGTCTGTATCGCTACAAACGCGCGTAAACGGCGCGTTTAAAAAACGTGGTGTGCACAGGCCCTTAATCTCGCCCGAATCCTGCCCAGATTCACAGATCGCACTTTGACTAAGCTCAGTAAAGTAAGAGTTTCATACTTGAAATATGAATCCTATTCTCATGCACGTAATGTACATATTCGTAAAAACCAATGTGAGTCAACGTTTCGTACTAATATCAACATAAGGGTCACATTCGTATGAGACGCTTGTTTTTCTTGGAAAACTCAAGCCAAAATGAGATCTATGAATCTTGCTCTTAAACTCAATTTGCATTGCCTCGGATCGGAATGAAATTGTACAGACGCCAGCAGGTCAAGCTACCCGAAACTGTTAAATTTTCTCAATCAACCAAGGTTAAGAACCTTAAGGCTTTAGCGATAAAGTTGAAAATCCATTAAAGAAATTTGACAGATTGTAGTAGCTTGATGTGCTGGCGTCTATACAAAGCATAATAAACTTGGTAGATGTCACATATCTTCGAATTTTTGGTACTAGGACATCGGCGTTTCACGATATTTTCCTTCACCGTTTTGACAGATGTGATGAAATAATTTACACTGCACTGGGCCCGCATAGCGGATTACAGCCCACTCTCTCTCCAAGCGAGGAAGCCTGTGTCCCAGCAGTGGGAACATTAGGTATATGCTCATCATGTATGTGTATGTATAATAAACTTCATGTCAATTATGTAACGTACATACATACTAGCTATATATTACAAAACTTCCTTTCCATTTTACTGTAGTTAGGGCTGATTTTGACAGCGACAGATAACTTTAACCAAGGAATAATTTTGAATTTTTGACAGTCCTTCCATAGAAAATCTGTCAGACATTTTGACAGATTTTGTTAAATCGTAGCAGTCGTAGACCTAATGACATTTTGCTTTCTCGAGTGCGTACCACCCAAGGCAAAAGAACGCTGACGTATGCGGGAGTCCAACTATATAATAAATTACCCAAGGAAATAAAGACTGCGAATTCGTTCAATATATTTAAATCTAAACTGCAAAAATACGTACTTGAAACCATCACACAAAATTGTCAAAAAAATAGGTTTGAACAGAAACAGTATGATACTACTATGATTTATCTACTTTGTGACATCGTGAGTCGCACTCTTTACTTTCTGCGCAGGGTAGATTTACACTGCTTATGAATTTTAACTTATCGGGGTACCCTCAATTAGTTTAGTAAATCTGGCTTTACTACATTCTTGTGCACATTATAAGTAAATTTAATAACTTGTTTACTAGGATTGTTCTAAAACTTGTGAATATTTATATTTTAATTTTAAGTCTGAGTGTCGAATGCATGTTATGTATAGCTTACTTAGAAATCTAAACTGTTCTCAATTAAGTGAAATGTAAATTTCTTTATGAGAATAAAGTATCTTTAACCACAAATGTAATTTAATACAAAAAATTTTCAATTACCAATTTGATTTCATATTTGGAAAAGTGAAGTAGTATTTTGTAATAACTAACATTTGGTAATATTGTAGTCAGGGCCCTTTGGTATTGGCTTATGGCATACCAGGCCCTACCCAGTAGTTACACCAGTGCTAGTTCTATTAGTCAATCTAGAGAAAATGAAACATACACAAAGTTCACTACAGCTGCCCACATTTTTATCAATCCAGGGATGAAACTAATATTTTTTATCCCTGGATTGATAAAAATGTGGGCCCCCAAAACAAAATGAATAAAAAAGTGGCAATGCTTAAAATAAAATATAATGAAGGTGAAATTATAATAATTAATTATAATTACAATGTGGGCTATAATATTGTCTTAAGTAATAATGGGTGGCCAACTTGGATGTATACCACTTCAAATTAAGATAAGTTTTATTATTCAGACTTAGCAATTTTATTTAATAATAATAATGTTCATTTTCTTCCACAAATAACACCCATCAACCAAAACTTAAAAACGGAAAGATAATAATTACAATATTACATTGTTTATTTGTGGGAGACTGGTGCCTAAACTAAGCCGTGGCCTGTATTTCAGGACACAAGTGACTCCCCCCTACAGGAAAAATAGCATCATAACAATAGTATCACCAGTATAGATATGATAGATAGATATAATCAATTTGTTGAAAGAGAAGGAAAACCAAAAACATTAAAAAATAATAATAATAACTTAAACAAAACGAAAAAACCTAAAATTTGTGTAGTGTAGTTCGCGTTGTAAGCGGGGGGTGTGTGTATGTGGTATATGAGTGAGGCGTACAAGGTGACGTGGCATATGAGCGTGTTCATGTCTGAGTAGCTGTCTGGATACAGGAAGTATGGGATTGGTTACTTTATAACATTTCTATCATGTTTTTACAACGAGCTTCTGTTTTTGAGTAGTCTAATTTTAGTAGCCAGTTAGATATTATGCTGTTACATTTAGTTTTATTGTACTTGGAAATATTTAATTCTTTATTTAATTTGTTGTAAAGTCCTCGAAAAGTATAACATTTTTGGGCAAACTCTGTATTAGATTTAGTGGGGTTACATACTAAATACTGCCTCCTAGTGGATAATTTAGAATAATCAAAAGATCTGAATGTTGCCGGAGTATAGTGACTGAGTACGTAGATTTGTCTAACAGTCAAAAACCTCAGCTTCATGATACAGTGTTGCAGTGGGGAAGAGACGAGGTTTAGTAAGGCCAACTTTTAGAATCAGCCTTTGAGTTCTTTCTATTTCTAGCATTTTAGTTTTTACCGCACCTCCCCAGGTTGTTACACAATATGATAGGATAGACTGGCAAGGGCATTTTAAGTGTTTTACCATTTCCTACCTGTCTAAGACATTTGAAAATATAAGTAAGTTTCCATACTCTTTTGGATAAGCTGTGTATGTGATCGTCGAAGGACAATCTTTTATCAAAGGTTACACCCAAATATCGAATACTCTGTGTCTGTTGTATCGTTGAGCAGCTATATTGATGTAATGGAGGAAATGAACACTGATGCACATATATGGAAGGTATATCTTGTAAAGTTTCTGCGCTCCTGATTGCAAAAGGAATGTATTTGGTTTTATCTGCGTTGAGTGTGAGCGAGTTAGCAGCAAGCCAGTGGCAGACCGTGTTTAGTTGAGCTAAGGAGTATACTTCTTTCCAAGAATTGCCCGTGATAGTAAGGGTCGTGTCATCTGCATAAGATATTATATTGCAGTTTTGGAGATTAAGAGCTGATTTTTCCATCGCCAGATAACTTTTAGTCGAGGAATAAAATTTACGACGTTTAACAGTTTTTTATGAAATAACTCAAAATTTCAAAATTATTTCTCGAATAAAGTTATCAGATGATTTAGAAATCAGTCCAAGTTGACATAGTTCATTTATGTAATATAGGAACTAAGTGGGGCCTAGAATACTTCCTTGAGGAACTCCGTGCGCGATAGGTGGCTCATTACTGAAGTGGTCACCGATTCTTACTCGTTGCATGCGATTTGACAAGTATTCAGTAATTAATTTTAACTCATTTCCCCGTATTCCCATATAATTTAATTTACGAATTAGGGTGGGGATAGAGACTGTGTCAAAAGCCTTGGCAAGATCAAGAAAGACGGTCAGGCATTTTCTGTTTTCGTCTAAGTTTCTTACCAAGAAGTCAGAAAAAGTGTGAACGGCTTCATCAGTGGATTTACGCGCTCGAAATCCATACTGTGTGTCAGCAAGCAATTTTTCTGACTCTAAGAACTTTATAAGTCTGTGGTTAATAGTACGCTCAACCACTTTAGATAAAGAAGAAAGGATAGAGATGGGCCTATAGTTGTTGACACAGCCAGTATCCCCTGCCTTATATAAGGAGATTACAATTGTTTTTTTAGGGCTTTAGGAAAGACACCTGTCTCAAAGAACGATTTATGAGATCAGTGATAATAGGAGCCACCAAGTCTGCAACGCTTTGCAATAACTTAGATGAGATGGTGTCCCACCCAGGTAAGCATTCACTTTTTAGATTTAAGATAGCAGTTTTAACTTCCATAATGTCAACTTTGAGTATTACGAATGAGTTGCTGGGAGAGGTGTTTTTATTTACTGCAATATTATTGAAAGGTGGAACATTAGAGGGTATGCGTTGAGCAAGTACTTTGCCAATTGTAGAAAAAAAAGGTATTGACATTATTAAAAAAATGATTGAGGGGTTTGATTTGTTTTGTAAATAGTAGTTCATCGGGAGATTCATGATTTTTGTGAGATCTAGTTATGGTTTTAATAGAATCCCATAACAATTTGGAATTACCTTTAGCCGTGTTAAGTTGGTCTTGTTCATACTGTCGTTTTATTTTCTTAAGAAGATTGTTGCAATAGTTTCTGTATTGTTTATACGTTATAATTATGATTTCATTATGTGGTTCTTTTTTAGTTTTAATATGCATCCTGTCCCTATTTCTAATGCATCTTAGAAGTCCTGACATTATCCAGGGTTTTAAGTTAGTTTTATTATTTGATAAGTAACATCTGCTAAATCACCACTTTTTTGATAGATACTTCAAAATATGATTGCTTTTCACCATGTTTTTCATAAATTTTTTACATGCTTAATTAGATAACCCATTAACAAAGTCACAAATACTGTGCTTTTAGTGTTCAAGACTGACCACAACACAGCCCTTAAGATAACCCCAGAAAAAGAAGTCAGCTTATGTCACGTAATCCTCAGTAAATAAAATTATGCATAATGATTTGTTAGAAAATTGGGTTGGTTTTCAATCTGTTTAAGAACTATAGGATACAGTTACTAAACAAATTGCACTGTTCATGGTCTTAAAGACTGTGCATAACGAATTTGCCACATTCTAATTAAATAATAGATATCAAACAATTGCAAAATTTGGCACCAAGTCAGACAAGTGGCAAAAAAAATTGTATACACCGAGCTGGCCACGTTGTACTGTGCGTTTGCAGTGTTGTGAAAGTAAGATCATGTAATAATCATGTTTTTTAATGGTTATGTGTTTTTTAACAATCCTCGAATTTTTTAATCAGGGTTTTTAAAAATAAACTGCATGTTTGTTGGTCAGAGCTGCCAGACCTTTGGGGTACCTAAGCTTAGCATGTTCGATGTTAGTCAGAACATGCTCCGTAACACAACTCCCATGATAGCCCAGACTTGTGTGAAAGTTCATACAAAATGGAATCCTGTTTTGTTTTTTGACAGGACATCTTAGCTCAGGCTAACTAAAACATGTTTTGTCTAGTTATAATTTGTCTAAAGATTTACAAATAGCTCATTTTTATATATATGTATATTAACCCTTTTTTTTGTCTTCTGCTCAATGGATCTGAGACTTGCAGGACATTATTTTGTTCATAAGGTAAGGCAGATAATATTCTGAGCCCAGTATAATTTAATGATTTTAAACCGACTGGTTAAATAATGCAAATGACAGCAAAATGGAAGTAAGCCTAGGTCAATGCCAAGTATATTTTATAGTACAAAAATTCATTTAAATAACAACAATAATGAAGTTATAATAACAATAATAAGTTTGTGTGTTGTAGGAGAATTTGTAACCTAAAGGTTAGGTATTATTTTACGTTTAGGTTTTCTCACAATATTTTCCTGTACCGTATGCCATATGAACCAGTTATGATAAATCTTAACTAAAAAGAATATATCAAATGAGGGAATTTGAAAAGGCCGCATTTAGCCTGGGCAACAACTGGGAATTGATCAATTGTTGGCAAATTCTATAAAATATTGGTGATTGGTGTATTGTCGTGAGGAAATTTTTGGAGTCTATTTGTAAGTGTGTGGCTAGAAGAGACGACGATTGATAGTGGAAGAAAAAGACATGTTGCGCCGACCCCAAATAAATTGGGATGAGGGCAGGAGAAAGATGATGATTGGTTAGAATTGCCAAGAAGTGAAAAATTCTTTACCAGTGTATGTGTATCTTTAACCCCTGGGCCATCACAACACCTACCAAAATAAATAATGCTGAAAAAGACCCTAATAACAATACAATATTTTGATTGTTTGTTAAATTGTTGTGACATTTATTTCATGCTTAGTACCGATGCAAGTTTTATGATGGCATTTATGTTGTAGTTTTGTCCCTTTACATGGCTCTGTGAATTATTTAAATTTATTTCAGTTTTGTCCTTGTTAAGAACATGGAAGTAATAAGTGACTGAGCACATGTGCCAACCACCAACAATGATAATATAATGTTTATAACAACCAAATGAAATAATTTGGTTGGATCCATCTCATCCATCCATCTACACAAACAACTACAGTTTAGAACACAGTTTAGTTCAACTACAATTTTTTAATACAGGTATTGTGTTTTTTTCATCTCCCAAAGGAGAAATTTGTGCTTTTTTGAAAACATCTAGGTTTTCTTTTTTGCAATATACTCAAGTTTGAATTTAAATAACACTTGATTATTTCACTGTGACTATTTTAATGCATGTATGTACAGTCGCCAAAGGAGATAAGTAACCAGGGTCGTCGAATATAGTTGAACTTTAGTAAGAAACAGATGTATTTTTTTCGAATGAAATTTAATTTGTTAAATGAACTGTTTGTTTTCTATTAATTAAATTAAATTTTATTCGAAAACATCTATCGGTTTCTTACAAAACTTCAACTATATTCGACGGCCCTGGTTACTTATCTCCTTTGGTGACCGTACTTACTTGTGGGCAGGTGATTACTACACATACTAAACTATAATGAATGAAATATTCTTGTTAGGGAACTCATAAATCTAAGTAATTTCTATAGAATGACATACTATAAAGTTCAAGGGTATTGTTTTGTGTTTTCAATATGTTCCTGTAGAAATTAAAGAAGTAACATAATTCAACCATGCTCATGATTAATAAACGAAATTCAAGTAAGATTTATTTTCACAAAATGCACTACTTACCTCAATGATAAGTTTTGAAATTGTACATGCTTACTTTCCAGGTGAGATACCTATAGACACACAATTTACAGAAACATTGTAGAATAGTTTTGATAAATCTTTCCAATATTTTAAATCATTGATGCCTCTTGCCTATGTACTAATCATTTTTTAATCATAGAACAAGCGCTGTTAGTTTGATCTAAACATTGGATTCAATTTGTAGGTTATGTTTACAAGCTGCCAAATAGTGCGTGGAAAACATGTTTATTCTTGTTAAAGCTATATTAGAAATGTATTACTTACTATTTTCATACAAAACAAGAGCTATTTATTTGACTTTAGTTATGAACGTAATACCTGGTACTCTAGTTGACAACCTGCATTCGTTTACATGTCGTGTTACTTTCCCTAATGCTCGGATATCTGAATAATAAATTTTTACATACCACATTAATATTCAGCATCTAAAACACTATTTAACACATATTCACTATATTTTACCACTTTTTATTGCACCAAACATTTTGTATCATCACGTAAACACCTCCTGATGCGATACTATAACATGTGTCCAATAACACGCGATTATAATCCAGAACATTAACACTGCAGTCCACGGGTAGTAGTCCGTTGATAATGCACCTGTATAATTAATAGAAAACACAACAAAATTTTATTATTTCCCTTAATAGTAAACAATCCTCGAGTGACACAATTGCAACCATAGATTTCACGGCGTTAAGACGGACAACCACAAATAACGGAATCGCGTTCCAAGATACGTACAAGTCACAACATTAGCAACGCAACTCGACATTTTTATCTGCTTTTGGGCACATTATAAAGTCATTATTATTAACACATTATTGGATTGAGATTGGATCAGTGTTCTTTTATCCTAAGTATGTTACGCTGCTCTGTTGCTCAATTGATTTTTTTCAAACATGTTGTCTAACAACTATCAACACGAAGTTTGAACCGATTCATACATTTTGAGCTATGTATTTTAGTTATGAAAGTTACAGGCATGTAAACGTTTACATGTGGGTATTTAAACGCTTTAGCGTTGCATTTTCAAAAGTTTTAAAAACTTGCCTGTATCTGTGATTTGGAACGTAATTTATTTTACTTCGTGAGAAATAAGTCTTAAATTATATCTCTGCCATTTTGTTAAAATTATTCTCACCCTAAAATCAAAATTAAATCGTTTATAAAAGTTCTGATAAAAGTGAAAAAATTATTGCTGCTCGTCGTATTGCCTAGTGTAAAAATAAACGGCTTATTGAATACGGCAATGTGCCGTTAGAGTGCGCTGTATCCAACTATACCATATTTTTTTATTTATGATTGCAAAAAAGAAATATATACCCTACATAATATTCACCTTGTGGTAAGTAATTTATTGTCTTTGTATTCATCTATTATATTCTCGTGGAGTACTTTTTGGGTAATGTTATATCCAAAGACCTAGTAGCTACTATCAATAGATCTTAAAAAATGGATAGTAAGTACTAGTAACGTAGTATAGACTTTGACTAAGGATTGTTAGATTTTTCGTTCAAATTATACAAACTAGAACAAAAAAAAGTAGGTACATAATTGACTAAAAGTAGACTTGGAAATCCTGTGATAGCCTCGCAAGCGACATCTAGTGAACTAGTAATAACCTATTTACACAACTTCAAGATATCTTGTATCACGAATTTGTAGCCAAATATTAGGTAAATAAGCCAACGGCGTAGTAATGACTATGAATTAAATACTCCTGGTATAAATTTTACTGTGAATACAGCTAATAGTAACTATTCTTGTAACACAAAAATTAGGTACCGGTTGTTATCAGTAGCGCCCTCTGTCTAGCAAGCAAAGACTAATATAGCCATAAGTATATTTTATTAATAATATAATATTGGATAGGTACGTTATTTTGGCACATTTACAGTTCATATAACACTGTCCATTTATAGCTGTTCTTCAAAAAATGCCTCCTAAAGCCACAACAAAGTATCTTTATATTGATCATGAACACAGAAGAATTCGTACGACATCTAGGGGCTGTTGTCGGTATCAATTTTAGCCAAGCATTGCAAATAGTATAATTATTTCACTTGTGACTTGGCTCGATATTTTATTAGAAATCTTCTGATCACTACACTAAATTAATTACTGTATCCGCCTGCAGGTGAACCCATTGAAGACCACTGAACAAGACATGTTTGCTATTATCACGTCTCGTCTGGGGGTGTGTCGTAAAGAGTGTCGGAGACGAACGTTAAATCGCGACCTTTCTTCTTAGGTAGGTTTAGTGATTACACTTGTCTGAATTCAGTAGCATACTGAGATGATTGGAAAATCAACCATCTCAGCGCTTAGCCAAGTCGATTTTGGCTGTAAATTAGCATTCTTGGGTATCCCCAAAACTAAACAATGGCCCTGATTCCCTTGTTCACAAACTAAACTAAAGTTCTGTGCATCTTTTTCTTTCTATTTCATTAAGAAAAGGACAGAAGATAAATATTAGTTTAGTCCTGTCAAATTAAGATACTCCATAGACAAGTTCAGACGTGATTTAAAAAATTGGCTACTAAAAATACGTCAATTTACGTCAGGCGCTGACTAATTTGACAGGACTAAACTAATATTTATCTTCTGTCCTTTTCTTAATGAAATAGAAAAAAAAGATGCACTGAACTTAAATATAGTTTAGTTTGTGAACAAGGGAATCGGCGCCAATGTGTATGTTGTAGTACCTTCACTATTATCTTCTTTTCACTTATTAACCATCCATGTAATGTTTGGTACTTAAAAATGTCAATAAAAGTTACTTTTTCGAGCAGACGAATTCTTCAAAGAATATGAAGCAATGGATTAAGAATTTCCTTCAAAATCCTTCTAGTGTTTGAATTGCTGTTGAATTGAATAGCTCGGCTACTCCTTATCAAAACCCAGTAAGGTACTGTCTATCATTACTGACAGGACTATTGTCGCCAATAAGCCTGATATAGTGGACATAGACACAGACGGATTAAGACTACTTAATGCCCAGAGCAATCCACGCCTGTGGGCCACCCTGTCCACTAGTAAACTAGTACCAATCTTAAAAAAAAAAATATTACAACGAGATAGATCATTACGTTCCTTAAAATGTGTACTTTCGTACACATTTTAAGCTTTCGCATAATTTTTTTTTACTAATGAAATGCGACTTGCGACTTTTACGGAAATTTAGTTCAACATTTTTAGCATATCTGCCTCTATATATTAGGAGTTAAAGTATGAAATTGTCGATTTGTACTGAAAAATTGAAATTCTTTTTTTTTTAATTCAACATATTTAATCAAAATAATTACCATTATTATCTATACATTGCTGCCATCTAATAGGAAGGTCATTTATGCCATTGCGATAGAACTGTCGTGATCTAGATTCGACAAACTGTATGAAAGCATTTTGTACTGCCTCCTGAGAAGAAAACTTTATATCACGTAGAAAATTGTCCAAATCACGAAAAAAATGGTAGTCCGTTGGAGCAAGGTCTGGCGAATACGGAGGGTGACGAGTGGTTTCTAATTGCAATTCCTGTAGAGTTAAAACGGTTTCTTGTGCTGTATGAGGTCTCACGTTATCATGGAGCAATAATGGCGAAGATCGATTCATAAGTCGGGGCTGTTTCTGTGTTCGGCACAGTAGACATCTGTCGTTATTGCTTGACTAGATCGGAGAAAGCTATAGTGAATAACGCCATGCTGAGACCACCAAACAGTTACCATTACCTTTTTATTGGTAAGCTTTGCTTTAGGACAGTGTTGCGGCGTTTGACCTGGGGTCAGCCATTGCATTTTTCGCTTACGGTTATCGTAAAGAATCCACTTTTCACATGTCTCAATTCGATCCAATATTCCTTCATTTCTGTGTCGATTCAACAAGGCAACACAAGTTTCAACACGCGTTTCTTTCTGCCGATCAGTCAAATCATGAGGCACCCATTTCTCGTATTTTTTTATTTTATTGATTTGATGCAAATAAGTCAATATTGTTGGTAAGGTAACGTCAAACCATGCCGCTAATTCCTGGGTAGTTTGGCTCGGATCGGCTTCCACCATCTCTTTCGATTCATTGTTATTCACCTGTGTGGGCGGTATTCCACGTGGTTCGTTCTTGAAATCAGTTTCCATCACGAAAGCGTTTAAACCAAAATCGCACGGTGCGTTCATTAACAGTCCCCCTCTCCAAACGCAACATTGATATTGCAAGCTGTTTCTGCCGCGTTAGTTCCGCGTCGGAACTCGTATTCAAAAATAACTCGAATTTTCAAAGTATCCATCTTTCTTGTCTAAGCTGAATAAAAAAACAACTAAAAGTCGATAAACGAATGTTGCACTTTTTTTAAAAGAAGAACTTCATAGCTACCATGCGAAAAAGTTTCACTCAAAAATCTAAAACCATGAAGGTTCTATGTCAATTCGAAGTACCTATTACAATAAAACGGAAATTTCATACTTTAACCCCTATTACTATACAGGCCCTGTATTACAGGATGACATGTAATTTGTCGTAATCCTTCTAGGCAGTGATAGTTACTGATAGTGATATTTAGTTAATTGTTGCAAATGGGTCCCCCATTTAACTCACTATAGACAACTAACTATAGACTGTAACTTGTAATTTGTCGTATTCCTTCCAGGGCCTTGTTTTATAAAGCTGACAATCCGACAAGTCCGACAAATGTCAAAAAGTGACAATTCGACAATTTTTCTGTTTAATAAATCTTACAGGCAACAAAATTGTCATGGTGGAAAATTCACAAAAATGTCGGGTTGTCGTGACAATTCGACATTTTTCTGTTTAGTAAAAATTTTTAAGCGACCCGTGACAGGTGACAATTTGTCGTGAAAAACTTGTCAAATCTGCTTTATTAAACAGAAATTTGTCATGACATATTGACATATTTGTAGAATAGTTCGACAATTCTGACAGGAGCGTTAGCCTCTATCGCGATATCATATTTTGAATTTGGAAGGTCTAAGAAAGTGTTTTTAAAAGATTTATTACTAAAATGGTACTTACATCGAGCAGTGAGAGTAGTGATGATGAATACTTGGAACAAATACAAACGAGGAGACAACGACGATCATTTAAAAGCAGAATTAATTTCTCCTTCTCAATTACAGATTTCTGCTTTAAAGAAAAATTTCGGGTACCTATGTAAAACTACCGTAGAATATTTAATTGATAAAATTGGTCATCGACTTGAACACGTTACAAGCAGAAACCTAGCACTTACATCCGATAAACAAATTTTATGCGCTTTGCATTGGATTTATGTCGTGGGTCAATTGGTCACTAAACTTCCCAGATAGTATATTTCTATGTTAATATCTTTTTCTATTTTACCATCCTTTAGCTTCATAAAACAAAATTATTTGCAAATATATCAAAAGTCGACATAATTGTCACGACAATCCGACAATTGGCAGAAATATTTTGACCGTGGTTTTTTAACATAATATGTCAAAATTTTTAATAATAAATAAAACTCGACATATTGTGTCGAGTTTTATTAAACGCGTTTTCACATGACAAATATGTCAAGATTTCACCTGTCGATTTTTGACATATTTGTCGCTTTTATTAAACAGCTTAAGTGCGACAATTCTACAATTTTGTAATTTTTTGACATATATGTCGAATTTTCAGCTTTATTAAACAGGGCCCAGGACGTGATAGTTACTGATAGTGATAGTTAGTTAATAGTTGCTGTAAAATTTTGAGATAAATGGTACCAAAGTTCTTGTACAGTCTGTCAGTATGCAGGGTTGTCGGATATAGTTGAAAAATCGTAAAGTAGTAGTTAGTAAAAAATCGCTGGATGTTTTCGAATGAAATTTAGGTATTTTGATAAATGAACTGTTTGTTTTCTGTTAATTAAATAAAATTTTATCCGAAAACATCAATCCGTTTCTTACTAAACTTCAACTATATCCGACGACCCTGCATATTGACTATACTGTTACGAGCTTCGGGTTCGTGTAAAAATTACCAAAAGTTAAACTTTAATTAAACAATACTAATAGCAACTCAAACACACTAATTATAAAATACAATCGCTCTTAAGTCGTACTTGAAGATCGCTTTCGATGTATCTGTCGCAGAACTAAGTCTGACTGGTCGCGGCTAGTCCCGGCCTTATATAGTGCCGCAGATAGTTCCAGAACCTTCTATTGTAGAAACATCTAGAATGTTCGAGTACATACCGGCCCCGACTGACCAGATGTCAATAGTTCTAGTATCGAAATTTCTAGAAGGATCTATTAGTTCTACTACTTCATACTAGATGGCGCTAGTAGTAAATTAGTTCTACTACGTGATACTAGATGGCGCTAGTGGTAACTAATGTCACATGTACCAGGCATTAATTGTGGCGCACAACAATACGTACGTGGATGATTCTTGAAAATTGTTTATAAACTTCTTTTTACATTTACCTGTTTCATGATTTAGAAATTTTGGTTTCATCGAAAGGTTTGCTAAAGTATAAGGTGCCCAATGAAATAGCAGTGAAGGCCATTCGATTTGCGAGTTTAGAGAAAAGTGATATTAAGTGACGAATTCTGGGAATTTTTCAAAAATACATAAAAATTTAGTTTTCTCGAATCCCATAAAATTTTACCTAGGCTTTATAGGGTGCTTAACTGTTGCAAATGGGTCCCTCTATCAAATCCTGCGAGGAATACGTCAAAGTACAAATCACGCTGTATAATATTGATAAATCATTGAGTCTTTCCAACGTCAACGCAACAACATCTCACGCCCACAAAACGCGTGGGTTTTCAAACAACCTTGCTTTTCATGTGCTAGACAGTATTTTTTCTGTGCTGTTTATGGTGCCCCCCGAGACGTGATGCCCTAAGCAATTGCTTAATTTGTTTAGGGGCTAACCCGGAACTGGTGATAGATCGATTAGCGCGCCGCACAATGATTACGTCACTATTCCACATAACGAGAACCTCGTGAAAGCTGAGAAAGAGAAACAAATTAAATATTCGGACTTAGTACACGAGGTTGTCAACATGTGGAATGTGAGCTCGTCGTTGTGTCGTTTCGGTCAATGGCCTAATGGCCGAAAGTATAAGTATATTTTGAAATGTTTTTAATAAAAATATTTAGAAATGTATTTAATACGTAAGAAAATAAATAAACGAAACTAATAAAATAAAAATCTTTATTACAGACCACATAATCCATCCAAAAACACAATTAAAATAGCATGCAACCTACACGTATCTCATCATCATTCTATCGTCTGGTAAAATCATTAAATAAGAAAGTAAAGAAAAAAAATAGCACAAACATAAACTTACGCCTTTCTACTCCTCCTTTTTTTCCTTTTCTTTCTGATTTAATGATTTACCAGATGATACGAGAGAGAACTCCACTTGGCATAGTTACACATAAGACGATTAAATGTTGCCGTGTATATCAGGCTTATAACCACTAGGGGCTCAAAGGAGATTGGGCAAACGTGGTCCGTGTACCAATACGATTTTTATATTTGTGTAAGGATACCTCCACCACTAAAACAGTTGTACCACCAAAACAGTTGTTTTTAATAACCAAAAATGAGTAACACACTAAAAATAATGGCATGGAACTCCAATGGGCTCCTCAAATATCAGAATGAGTTACAGGCAGTCGTAGAGACAGAAAATATAGACGTGTGTTTGATCTCCGAAACGCACTTCACTAACCAATCTTTCATCAAATTTAGAGGATACAAGGTATGTAATTCGCTCCACCCTAACAACTCGGCCAGAGGAGGTAGCGCGGTTATAATCAAAGAAAACATCAATCATTATGAGCAGAGTAAATTTTAAGAAACAGACATTCAAGCCGTGGCAGTTTCTGTTAAAACCCGATTTTGTCACGTTTCCATAGCAGCCGTACACTGTCCTCCAAGGCATATGATAAGAAAAGAGCGATACTTGCAATTCTTTGAACTTCTAGACCAGAGATTCATCCTAGGCAATGATTTCAATGCCAAGCATACGTACGCACTGGGGATCAAGACTTACTACAACAATGGGAAGGCAGCTTTTAAATGTAGTTAAAGACACACACTGGGAAGTTATGAGCACAGGCAAACCAACATACTGGCCCACTGACCACGAGAAAATACCAGATCTTATAGACTTTTTCATAATCCAAAATATATCCACCAATTACGTTAATTTGGAGGAAGATTTTCACATGAATTCGGACCATTCCCCGATTATCCTAAGATTCAGTCAAAAAATCCTTCTGAAAGAAAGCCATTTAACCCTGGTTAATAAATCTACAGATTGGGCTAGTTTTGCCCTTGATCTAGATAATATTAACGACCTAAAAACTCCGTTACAAAATCCGGATCAGCTGGACTCCGAAGTAAACAAATACGTTGTTAATATCAAACAATGTGCATGGAACAACACGCCACATTTAGAACGTAAATATAAGGGACATATCTATCCCAAGGAAATTGTGAGTTTACTACCTGATAAAAGAAAGCAAAGAAAGCGGTGGCAGCAAACAAGATGCCCGCGGACACATTATTAAATGACCTAACTAAAAGACTAAAGAGGAAAATTCTACAATTTGAGGATAACTGTCTGAATACTCACCTTGTGCAGCTTACTAACGACCAATCAACGGATTTCTCTCTTTGGAAAGCTACAAGAAATCTTAAAAGGCCGATTATACCAATTCCACCCATCAAAAACATCGACGGAAAATGGGCCATAAGCAATGAACAAAAGCGTTTAGGTTTGCCCAACATTTAGAAAACACTTTTGGCCCAACGAGAGCTCCATAAAATAATGAGATTAAAAAATTATCACAAATTGAAAGAATTCGACTTGTAACTCCTAAAGAAGTTCTGAGAGAAATTCAACACAACATAAGCTCGAAGAAATCTCCGGGTTACGACCTCATAACAGGAGAAATACTAAAACATCTCCCGCGCAAAGCCATAGTAAGGCTGACCAGACTTATTAATGCTGCATTTATGCTAAAACATGTGCCTGAGTCATGGAAGGTTGCTGAAGTCATCATGATTGCGAAGCCTGGGAAACCACCCCATGGAGCATGATCATATAGACCCATTTCCCTGTTTCCAGTATTATCAAAACTATTCGAGAAACTGTTATTAAAACGGTTAAAACTAATAATATAGAAGAAAAGGAGCTAATACCAAACCATCAATTTGGCTTCAGAGAAAAACACTCTAAGATAGACCAGGTACACAGAATAACTAACATTATTGAAAGAACACTTGAAAACAAGCAAGTCTGCACCACCGTATTCCTAGATGTCGCGCAAGCTTTTGATAAAGTTTGGCATGAGGGTCTGGTATTTAAACTCAGACGCATGCTACCTCCAGAATTTGCAGACATTTTAGAATCATATATAAGTAACAGAATGTTTCGAATAAGGCAAGAGGATGCATATTCTGAGCTAAAAACTATAAAAGCTGGGGTCCCACAAGGAAGTGTGTTAGGCCCATTCCTCTACTTGCTATACACATGTGACATCCCAGAGCTGGAAAACAACACCATTGTGACCTTTGCAGATGACACTACTATTATGGCTACCGGATCAAGCCACAAAGAAGCAGAAAAAGTTCAACTAGCTGTGAACAAAGTTTATGACTGGACACAAAAATGGAAGATCAAACTGAATGAGTCAAAATCAATTCATATTGACTTCACTAACAAACACTGTGATTACTACCCAAGCTATATAAACGGCATGCAAGTGCCTTATGCTAACACAGCCAAATACCTTGGCATAACTCTTGACGCCAAACTGCGTTGGAAAGCTCACGTCAAAACGAAAAGACAGAAACTCGACATACATTATAGAAGTATGTATTGGTTACTCGGAAGGAAATTCGGCCTATCTATACATAATAAAATTATAATATACAAGCATATTCTTATGCCAATTAGGACGTATGGCATCCAACTTTAGGGCTGTACTAAACGAAGTTACATACGTTAAAATAATCCAACAATTCCAAAATAAAGTACTCAGGGATGCCGTAAATGCTCCATGGTACTATGGGCCAAAGTTCTGCATGCTCACCTTAAAGGCGATAATCGCATAGCACGGTTCACGACTCGATCGCACAATGCATGCGTTTTGACCAATAGGATGCACGAACCGTATTTTAGTCGTGTATGATGTATAGAAGTGTGACACACTCACTAGGAGCGTGCTATGCTCACTAAATTGTTTGTGAGACGATTTTCTTAATGGGCATGGCCAGCGTGAGCTCTTTATGAATTCTTATTTTGTTATTGACAAGAAGTAATTTTAATACTCATAGGTATCTTCTGTTTGTTTAGAAAATGTATTATTGATATTGCTGTAATAAATTAGTATCAACTTTCCACAAAAATAGAATAATTTGGAATAAGAAATGTCAAACTCTTACAATTTACATATCTATTACATCCACTTTAATTATGTTCCTCTCTCTATCGGGGCTATTAATTTTCGTTACTTATGAACACTTTCATTTGACCGCCTCCCCAATTTTCACCATATCCTATGCGATGCAGCCATACAAATCAGAGCGAATGCACTAGATGCGTTGACCGGCACTGCATAAAGGTATTCTTTTTACTTGTGCAGTGCTATTAAAAAGTAAATAACTATATTTCTATGTGATTATACTTGGGAATAGGTATATGTCAAGAAATAAGCAAGTTACGTAATTATATTAGAAATTGACAACATATTTTGGTATCTTTTTCTTTTTAACCGACTTCTAAAAAAGGAGGAGGTTCTCAATTCGGATGTTTGTATTTTTTTTTTTTTTTTTTTTATGTTTGTTCGCGCATAACTCTGTCGGTTGCCAAGCGATTTGAAAAATTCTTTTTTTGTTGGAAAGGGTATACTTCCCAAATGGTCCCATAGAAATTTCATCAAAAACGGTTTAGTAGTTTGGTTTTTAAACCAAAATTACTGGTAAAAATTGCAACTAAAAAGTGAAAAATAAAAACTTTTTTGCAAAAGAAAACAACCGACTTCCAAAAACGACACACTACAAAGTGAAAAATAACTTTAATTTCGGAAGTCGGTGGCAAACAACGAAAATACGAACCCAACGACACCGACTTCCGAAATTAAAGTTATTTTTCACTTTGTAGAATGTCGTTTTTGGAAGTCGGTTGTTTTCTTTTGCAAAAAAGTTTTATTGCTCTATGTTTTGATTGAAATAGCACAATTACAGTAATAATACTGAACCAATACTTGGCGCAGTTCATACAATGTATCAGAGCTTTTTGTTTATAGCTGCCGCAACTTTTATCGTAATTCCAACGTATGGCCCTTGTATTGTTTAACCGGATTTCCAAACATTCCCACTAAATAACAATGGGACTTAAATGATGAACTTATTTTTATTGCAGTGGCAAAAGTTGCGGCAGCTAACATAGAGCAACAAAAGAATAAAAATAAGTTCATTATCATAATCCCATTATTATTTAGTGACAACGTCTGGACACCCGGTTAAACAATAGGACGGCTTAATACAAGGGCCTACGGCCATTTATTTATTTATAATTAATTATAATGGCTTGCGCAATTGACATAATTCAAAAACAAATAACAAGTCGGAGATCAAACATACTTAACAATAAAAAAGAAGAGAAAATAAAATAAAATCGAATATAATGATAACAAGATACAACTTATTACGTACTCATACGTTGCCAATTTCACTACCTTAGCATTATCTCAAATGTTTTGCAGTTTTTACTTGTATGGTTTAATACTTTTAACAGTTGTAATATTCGTTTTATCCATTAATTTATCACACCTTTGATTTGATTGTAAATATAACGAGATTTCACGAACAAGGTATCTTTCTAATCAACAATCAGGCGCGTTGCCGGCATTGCAACCTACCTATGACAAGTTTTTTTTTTGACAAATATAACATTCATCCTACGCAACTTTAAAATTCAGAAGCTTATCAAGTAATTAAACTAAACTTTAATTTGCGCGTTAGCAGCTGTGCTCTATTTCAACTTGAAATAAAATGTTGGGTACCTACTAGTGTAAAGTATATTTTTAGTTTGTGTTCATTTAAGAATAAGCTGTAAAGGATTAAAGATTTATTTAGGTTGATATTTAAATCTTATCTGTATAATAAAATATGTATAGTAAGAGCTTTTTGTTCGAGTTGAAATTGTCGGCTGTAATCTGAGTGAAATAATAAACACTTAGTTAAAATCTATTCGAGAACAATTTTAAGGATTTGCTGTTGAAGAAAAAAAAAACAATTTAATTAATTTATTTTTAATATATTTTTTCAAGAACACAAAAGGAAACATTAAAGATTCATCCCGAAATAAACAAATTATAACAAAAAAATACACAGAAATTATCGTCAAAATGCAATTATATTATAAGTAAAAAGACTCTTTACTTATAATATCATTATCAAACTGTATTTATCTACATTATTAGGTATTGTAAAGATCTTGTTATGAAATCAAAACAACAATGACAAACCGACAACACAACCAATTACCAACGTTCGTATACACTACAGAAATTACAGAACTAAGTGTAACAAACAATTTTAAGTAAATACAGCATTTTCTTATTATTAGGTACCTACTAAGTGAACAATCTTAAACTAGTTTTTTTCTAGTTTTGTTACACAATATTTTTAGAGAACATAACAAAGCCGTCTCATGCAAATTGGCACTGCTGCACTCTGGCTAATGACTTTGAAATTTTGTTACACGCCCTTTACTCACACAAATGCATATTGTCTCTAATTGGGCGACACCGCAGAAATATTTTCTTAAGTAAGCATGCTTATCTTTTGCCGATAGTACATTAGAAATGACGACCTTCACCGTGACCTTAAAATGGAACTCGTCACCACCAATTTTGCTGAAGCCCACGAACACAGACTTCACCGACATGTGAATGTCGAGGCAATTCAGCTGCTAGATAACACGGACTTAGTGCGTAGGCTAAAGAGAACTAAACCATTTGAGTTAGTGTAGTATTTATATAGTGAATGAGTAATAGTGCGGTGCTAATGGTGCTATAGATGTAACACATGATGATGACAAAGTGTTTTATCAATTATCAGACCCTAAGAAAGTGCTACGAAACTGTGTAAAAGTGCAAATTGACACTATTCTTAGTTATAACATAATCTATCTCGTAAAATATTAAGTTAGAGTTAAATTGCTTATTAGTCTGTTAGGCTAGATTGTAATCCATTACTAAGAACTTTAGTTCTTACTAATAATAAGAATAAAATTATAAGTAGCATGAACGTTATCCACTATCAAAACGTGATAGGCATTTATTAATGCGGCAGCAATTCTAAAATAATTTATCATATTCTGCAGTGTTATATTGATGTGGATGTGTATCAGCAGCCGGAAATCTCTTTTAAATCGGCAATTTACGACTTCCTCGACCCATCGGCAAAAAGTAACAAGTCGCGACTTATCTGTTGTAAGTTGCGTTTCCCGAGGGAGCTTGTTCTCGGGCATCTTAACGGTGTATATATATCCATATCCTTCAAGGGTGGAAATTGCATCTCTGAAGCCACGGTCCGAAATAAATACGTCCCCATTTCGGTAAAACCTTTGAAATATCCGTCGCCTTGATCATTTTCATTTTGTACAATATTAAGCATTATTTGCAACGGCTTTAATAAGTTTCTGAACTTGTGGCTGCTATAGAATTTCCTTTGAAAACAGTAGATTGAACTCTTTTGAATATAGACCGCTAAATTTGGATCGTTTTAATCCTTTTAAAACTCTTACTACGGTACCAACTCAGAAATTGTGAAAAAAAAATCAGTTGATCCATAGACTTATGCTCGCATAACTCGACATAATGTATGGATCAACAGTTTTTTTCTTCTTCTCTTCTCATCTTCGGGTATTCTGCGCCTCGTTGCATTTTGACAGTGTTGAAATACACACGTATTCGCCGAATTAACGGTACGACTGAAACGATTGGTGAAGCATGAGGCTCAGCGTTGACTTCTTCGTCTGCAACGTCATGATCCATTTCACGTTGGTGTCGGAGAAACCGACGCTCAGCCCTTTGCCAACAGGATCGACAAATAACCTCTGTAGGTTCTTCCTGTAAAACAAGAAACATGTATTATTCCTTGCACATGTACATGAGTCTCCTGAACAGCCTGGAAACTGAACAAAGTAATTTTATTGTAACAGTGTCAATCCCTTGCTAAGTTGGAACGACAGCTCACTCCACGGTGAGATGATTACAGAATCGTACTGCTGTATGTGAATGCGTTTGATAACAACAGTTAATTGTTGTAATATTGCCTATTTTAATATCCGTATTTACGTGAGCGACATAAATATTGTATATTTTGTTAGCTACGTGAAGGATTAACAATGAAGAGAAAAATACAAACAGGAAGGAAAAAGTATAGTGCTGTTGGAAGACCAAAAAAAGGTATTTGAAAATAAATCATCTTTTATTCACGGCATACCATCATTAAAATGACCCCGAAATGTTGACCTGTCGGTTAAACGCAATTTCAATTATTTTTTAGATGTAACTGAATCTTTAACGGATAGCGATAATAACGCTAAGGAAATAGAACATGATGAAAGTAGTGACTACGGTGGTGATAAATTGCCTGTAAAATCTAAACAATTTCATTTCCATTTAGATATTTACGCCCGGAACAAAGTTCATAATTCTACATAATCATAGGTGTTATCTACAAAAAAAAAAAAAAACTCGCTATCACTTACTTTCATTGAAAGATAATCACGACTTATTTCTACGCGATACTGTACCACAGCTCCTGAAATGTAAGTGTCCGTTTCAATGGCGCGGCCACGACGTTTTTTTTTAAAAAAAACCATGCCAATATTTTGTAACAATTTGTAAAAGTCGATTCCCAAAACCATAAATTTGTCAAAGCTATGGTTAAAAAGTTGTAAGGGTTTGAACGTGGCCGCGCCATTGAAACGCGGCGAACCGCGCGGCCACGGAGATCTTTAAAACTAAGCATTGCAGAGACCTGAAATTTAGGTAAATAACAGATTGAATTTGTAAAAAATTTGTAAAAATATAGAATAAATTCCTGGGTTTATATTTTAGGAGCTGTAAGACTTAAACCCCATGGCCGCGCCATTGAAACGGTGAGAAACACACTATCGCCGATATCTCGCTGAAAAAACTTTTTACAAAAAAAAAAAAACCGCCTTCAAAAAAAGACAAACAAAAACGTTCCTGCACTAAAAAGTAAAAAATTGAATTCCTGTAAAGAAACTTAATTTAAAGGTAAACTTATTTGACATTAATATTTTGCAAATATTCAAAATTGTTTACTTCTTTTTGGAGTCGGTGCCAGCAGTTGTATCCTGTGCCATTTATTTTTTCAATTCACGATTATAAAATTTTAAAACAGATGCTTACAAACTTAATGCTTCAAAAATTTTAAAGTACTTAAAAAGTGGCAGGGGATTTTTATACGTATGTATAATTATTATTATTTAAAAGAAATTATTGTGAAAATTGTGTCAATTTGTTTTAGAGTACAGTCTAGTCTGTATTTGTGTTTTAATTATTCTAGGTATGCAATAGGTATCTTGGTAGTTTTATAGTAAATGTTAGAGGTCGTTTTTCGAGGTATTGTTGCCCATACGTATTTCCTTGCCTTGGCTGGCACCGACTCCAAAAAGAAGTAAACAATTTTGAATATTTGCAAAATATTAATGTCAAATAAGTTTACCTTTAAATTAAGTTTCTTTACAGGAATTCAATTTTTTATTTTTTACTTTTTAGTGCAGGAACGTTTTTGTTTGTCTTTTTTTGAAGGCGGTTTTTTTTTTGTAAAAAGTTTTTTTATTTCTAGCCGTTTAGTGTATTTTTTATTATAATATAATGGCAACGTAGTTAATATCTTTTCTAAATAGAATATTATTTTGAAGAAGTACCAATATCATACAAGTAGGTACATATTACTGTCTACTTTCTGATCTTTAATTTGATCCCGTAGAGAGATGATAATATGACGCATGAAATACTGTCGATTCTTATGCGTCGTATGCTGCCTCTAATATTGAGCTGGGCGGTAACAGTCCATAAACTACAAGGGACCACCCTCGAGAGAGCTGTGATCGACCTTGGTAAAAAAAACTTTGCAAAAGGACAAATATATGTCGCGCTAAGTCGTGTCAGAAGTTTGGAAGGCATAGTGTTATCAGATTTAGACGCCAATAAATTATTGAATCGACCACACGATGATCGAGCGATGACAGAGATAACAAGGTTGCGGAATCTGCCATCTGATAATCAAGACAACACATAACGTGCCATGGAATAGGCCTACCGGGGAAACCACATTAAAAAAAACGCGCCCAGCACACTACCTCATAGGTGGCGTGGAAACGTGTGCATACTACCAAGAATACAATTTTATTTTAGTAAATAATAGAAGCGATTTTTTTTTAAACATTGTAAGCAAAATGCTTTTAATATTTCAGAAGTTGTTTTGTGGACACATTGATGATAACATCAAAACTAGATTTTCAATGGCACCTTGTATTCAGAGTGCATCTCATGACAGTTCTAAGCCCAAATACTGCTAGGATACATTGTTTTATTTTGAAGTTCTCATGCCAACCTTCCACCTTCCAGCTCCATCATCAGATCAGTTCGATAGTAACTTATAGCCAAAGTGCATTTCATGACAATTCTAATAAGCCCAAACACGGCTAGAATACGTTGACTAATTACGGAGTTCCGGTACCTGTCTTCCGGCTCCATCATGATCATCAGATCAGTTCAATGATAACATTTTCAATATAACTATTCAGGATTCTATGTTTATTTGTATTGTCATAGTTGCTTAACTATCTTGATTGTGATATCTATGCGAGTGACAAGTTCCGTTAGCCATATCTGATCTTCTTCACCAGTTCCACTTCATCAAATGTTACTTTTTGACTGTAAACGCTTGATTTCTCGATGAAAATATTAAAATTACTATATAGTTTCTATAATATTTGAGGAGTTCCCTCGATTCCTCATGGATCCCATCATCAGAACTGGATTTTGAAAAAAATGGGACCAATCTGGAAGCATATCCTTTAAAGTTAAAAAAAAATTTTGCAAATCGATCCATAAACAACGGAGTTCTGAGGTAACAAACATAAAAAAAAAAATAAAAAAAATAAAATAAAAAATACAACCGAATTGAGAACCTCCTCCTTTTTTTTGAAGTCGGTTAAAAAGCATCGCAGACGTCTGAAGTTTTTTGTAAAACCCAGATTTGAATTTTTCAAAACTAGTAAAAATACAACAAAAAATCCTAGGTTTATATTTCAGGAGCTGTGAGACTAAAACCCCATGGCCGCGCCATTGAAACGGTGAAAAATACGTTATCACCGATATCTCGCTGAAAAAGCATCGCAGAGGTCTGAAGTTTTTTGTAAAACCTAGATTTGAATTTGTCAAAATAGGTAAAAATGCACAAAAAAATCCTAGTTTTACATTTCAGGAGCTGTGTACGGAATCATCAATACGTCTTGAATATGTCGATAGGGTGACCATGGCTTATTGTTTACAGAACACTTTCCACCTATTTTATTAGAATTTATATCTCAAGGATTCTAAATTAAATTAAAATGAAACGATAAGGTGCAAAAAAAATGTTTTTCAAGATCACAGATTCTTTTCTTATGTTAAGATATATTTCTTATTAATACTACCTCATGGCCAAAGACTTTTTCTAAATGTAAAAAAAATGACATTTCACACAAACAATCCTAATCATCATCTATAAGACCATATGTTAAATTATGTATTGTCATAGGTTGTTCAGAACTTGCGTGCGTTCCGGTTTTATCTGATCGAGAAAAAGCTTTTGGCGGGGGAAGACGGGGTGCGACGGCGGGATGTCTCATTTTGGACTGCTGTGATTGGTTAAGACAGTCAGCCTTCGTCTCCCGCGCTGCACCCGCGTTCCGTTCGCTCCTGTGTACTATGAGTCTGTGGCCATGTTAATTCTTTCAGTGCTATTCAATGTTGGAATGTATGACTTAATTACAGGGGTTATTTCTGGCAAAATTTAGTCTTAGAAATACTTAGTTATAAGTTTGAGTATAAAATTATTATTCATCAAATTATGCTATCTTACAGGAATTACGAATGCTGTGCAAAGTTATATGTTATGGTTTTTGCACGTGTACTCAAAACCACAGTATTTTCAGCTATCAAGCAACGACGTTATGAGAATTTGACAATAAATTTGGAAGAAAATATTCTTAAGACATGTGGCGCATCTATGATAAAAAAACCACGTTTTTTTCGGAAACTATACTTTTTTCGGGATAAAAGGTACCCTATGTCCATCTCCGTATACCTGAAGAACTATATGAAACGTTTCAACATGATCGGTTCAGTGGTTTAGGCGTGAAAAGGTAACAAACAAACAAATAAACTTACTTTCGCATTTATAATATTATATATAGTAAGGATTTTCATTTAATTTAGAATCCTTGAGTTATTCTAATATAATAAGTGCAGTTTCTGTAAAAAATAAACCATGGTCACCCTATTGAAATATTCAAGACGCAGTAAAAATTACATCATTATGAAAAAAAAAATGCCTACTGTCGGCGATTATACATAATCATAGGTGTTATCTACAAAAAAAAACTCGCTATCACTTACTTTCATCGAAAGATAATCACGACTTATTTCTACGCGATACTGTACCACAGCTCCTGAAATGTAAACCTAGGATTTTTTTGTGCATTTTTACCTATTTTGACAAATTCAAATCTAGGTTTTACAAAAAATTTCAGACCTCTGTGATGCTTTTTCAGCGAGATATCGGTGATAACGTGTTTTTCACCGTTTCAATGTCGCGGCCACGGGGTTTTAGTCTCACAGCTGCTGAAATATAAACCTAGGATTTTTTGTTGTATTTTTACTAGTTTTGACAAATTCAAAACTGGGTTTTACAAAAAACTTTAGACGTCTGCGATGCTTTTTCAGCGAGATATCGGCGATAACGTGTTTCACACCGTTTCGATGGCGCGGCCATGAGGTTTTAAGTCTTGCAGCTCCTAAAATATAAACCCAGGAATTTTTTCTATATTTTTACAAATTTTTTACAAATTCAATCTGTTATTTACCTAAATTTCAGGTCTCTGCAATGCTTAGTTTTAAAGATCTCCGTGGCCGCGCGGTTCGCCGCGTTTCAATGGCGCGGCCACGTTCAAACCCTTATAACTTTTTAACCATAGCTTTGACAAATTTATGGTTTTGGGAATCAACTTTTACAAATTGTTACAAATATTGGCAAGGTTTTTTTTTAAAAAAAACTTCGTGGCCGCGATGTGCGTGTGGATTGAGAGATCTTTTCGAAAAACTCTTCCAGTTCCAACCAAATTATAAGAGGATTTAGGAAATAATTGTGAAAACTTCATGGTAAGGTATAAAATTTATGAAACGTAAAGAAAGAAAGTTAGAACTCATTAACTGGATCTCTCAATCGGGACAACTGAAGAAAAAGTCATAACGCGTATCCAAGAATATACTGCCTATGTGTTTATAATTTGCATTTTAATTAATTGTGAAGGATTTGTGAAGGCTGCTAAACAAAATTTCGATTCGTTTCAAAGCCACGTTTAAGATTTATAACGGTTTATATGGATCTCTCAGAGTGGTCAATTTTCAATTGAGTGATCTTGTAAAACACGACCTAATACTGAAAAAGTATGAATAATTATCATGTTTATTGCAAATAATGCTTCTGGGAAAATTTGTGAAATAAAAATCGTGATTGAAATCTTACTGGTTCAAGAGAAAATGAAAATCTTGTTTTTTGTCGATCGTCCCAACTGAGAGATCATTATTTTGAACTATATTTAATAAACCAAAACTTATAGGTAGAAGGTAGATACACCAGAAATTGTGAAAAATTTTGTACTAAAACTTGACGAATCAGTCGTCCCTGTAAGTGTTATACTTAAAAAGATAAATCATTTTTTACAATCCTTGAGGAAAACGTTGAGTAGGGTGACCATATCGCCGGTCGGAATCATTACCGGTACAATTCAAATTATGATGCACTTTAAACGTTTTATACAAGTAATTTGTGTCTGGTTTCACTACATAATTTAAATAATATAAAATTACGTTTTTAAATAACAAGTTGCATACCGACTGGTGGCCGTCCTGATATCAAGAGGAAGCGCATTCCAAAGAAGAATGGACTGAATATGAAAAGAAGAATGAACAAAGTCAGACGTATGAGAAGGACAGAGTAAGAGAAGATTGTTAGAAGAATGCAGGTTATTATTAATTATAGCACAACACTATTAAAAAAATTTGCATTAAATGCACTGCACAACGCCAGCTTCGCAAATCGCAATGAACATTCACAATGTTAGCAAGAATAGGGTAGTCGAAAAAAAAATCGGACAAAATAAAAAAGTATGTCTACCCTACTCAACGTTTCCCTCAAGGATTGTAAAAAATGATTTATCTTTTTAAGTATAACACTTACAGGGACGACTGATTCGTCAAATTTTAGTACAAAATTTTTCACAATTTCTGATGTATCTACCTTCTACCTATAAGTTTTGGTTTATTAAATATAGTTCAAAATAATGATCTCTCAATTGGGACGATCGACAAAAAACAAGATTTTCATTTTCTCTTGAACCAGTAAGATTTCAATCACGATTTTTGTTTCACAAATTTTCCCAGAAGCATAATTTGCAATAAACATGATAATTATTCATACTTTTTCAGTATTAGGTCGTGTTTTACAAGATCACTCAATCGAAAATTGTCCACTCTGAGAGATCCATATAAACCGTTATAAATCTTAAACGTGGCTTTGAAACGAATCGAAATTTTGTTTAGCAGCCTTCACAAATCCTTCACAATTAATTAAAATGCAAATTATAAACACATAGGCAGTATATTCTTGGATACGCGTTATGACTTTTTCTTCAGTTTTCCCGATTGAGAGATCCAGTTAATGAGTTCTAACTTTCTTTGTTTACGTTTCACAAATTTTATACCTTACCATGCAGTTTTCACAATTATTTCCTAAATCCTCCTATAATTTGGTTGGGATTGGAAGAGTTTTCCGAAAAGATCTCTCAATCCACACGCACATGTGGCCGCGCCATTGAAACGGACATGAAATGTAAACCTAGGATTTTTTTGTGCATTTTTACCTATTTTGCCAAATTCAAATCTAGGTTTTACAAAAAACTTCATGTGATGCTTTTTCAGCGAGATATCGGTGATAACGTGTTTTTCACCGTTTCAATGGCGCGGCCACGGGGTTTTAGTCTCACAGCTGCTGAAATATAAACCTAGGATTTTTTGTTGTATTTTTACTAGTTTTGACAAATTCAAAACTGGGTTTTACAAAAAACTTCAGACGTCTGGGATGCTTTTTCAGCGAGATATCGGCGATAACGTGTTTCACACCGTTTTGATGGCGCGGCCATGAGGTTTTAAGTCTTGCAGCTCCTAAAATATAAACCCAGGAATTTTTTCCATCTATGCCCCGTGGTCCCTTCCGTAGTCCCTGGAAGGGACCACGGGGAATTTTGTTCCCCGTGGTCCCTCCGAGAAATACAATACTGCCGAATTAAAATGGTCGTTTCTGCCGTAGTCCCTGGAAGAGACCACGGAGATTATCTTTACCCGTGGTCCCTCCGAAAAATACAAAAAAAATCCTTCTCAATCAAAAACTCTGACAAATATAATTATCTGGCCACGACTTTATAATGATTTTTTAAGCACTCTATTTTAACCCTAAAAGTATTAAATAAGACTGTAGTGATGACGTAAGGTTTTTGTTGAAGAACTTCTTATCCATAAGTTACAAATATATTCGTGATTTTTTTATCCTATGATTCTTTATTTATATTAATTAATCGTGTCCGTTTCGACTGCTCGGCCACAATTTCGTAGAAGCAAAACGACTACGTCAACATTACGAAGGAATTTGTAAAACACCAACAATGAAAGTCGCAAATTCGTAGATCCAATATTCGGAAAGTTGTAAAGGTTTAACCATGGCCGCGCAGTCGAAACGTGGAGAACTGCGCGGCCACGCAGTTCTCTTAAAGTTCTCTTAAACGGAGCTTCGTAGAGGTCCCATTCATTTTGCTAACCACTGATACGATTTCGAAGAAATTGTAGACAGTATGAATAAAGCCCTAATGTTTGGAATTCACGACCTACAGAACTTAAATGCTATGGCCGCGCAGTTGACACGTGGAGAACTGCGCGGCCACGCAGTTCTCTTAAAGTTCTCTTAAACGGAGCTTCGTAGAGGGCCCATTCTTTTTGCTAACCACAGATACGATTTCGAAGAAAATGTAGACAGTATGAATAAAGCCCTAATGTTTGGAATTCACGACTTACAGAACTTAAATGCTATGGCCGCGCGGTTGAAACGTGTGAAACTGCGCTGTCACGCAGTTCTCTTAAACGGAGCTTCGTAGAGGTCCCATTCTTTTTGCTAATCACTGATACGATTTCGAAGAAAATGTAGACAGTATTAATAAAGCCCTAATGTATGGAATTCACGATCTACAGATCTTATAACCTATAATGCAAATTAGAAAAAGGGTGACCAAGATTTATGGTGCGTCAATCAGACATTTCCAAGCGTCGTTTTTGTACCACGTGGCCTATTATCATAATGAGGGAATAAGTATGCTTTATTGGATGGAGAAGTAGATTATATACGAAACTATTGTTACCCTCAAGATGGAGGGACCAAGTCTTGGATTTCAAATCAGCCTACATAAAAGTTTAATATTGTAAATCTACTATTTGCAACCGTTGCACTAATTTTTCAGTACAATTAGTACTTTTTGAAGATAAACTTCACCGTAAGTCATTTGCATAATCCAAAGGTAGAAAATAGGTACTAAACATGAATACTTCGAAAAACCAAAAAATACTATCCATTAACAGGCCTGACCAAATTTTTGAATCGTTATTATGGAGGGACCAACATTTATTGCCGATATTTCTCAAATTATTCATGTTAGGGACCATCAAATTGCATATTTCTAAACTAGAATTAAGGTATTGTAATACTATATAGGTAGGTTACTCCTCCGGCCAGCCTATCCATATGGTCCTTTCACTTTGACGTCAAAATGGAGGGACCAAGGATTTTAAATAACATACTGTTAAATAACTACGTATACGTTGAGGTAGCTAAAATTTGTGCAAAGGTAGCAAATAGTAGATTTACAGTATTAAATTTGTATGTAGGCTGATCTAAAATCCAAGAATCCAAATCCAGTGCAGAATCACGAGCACTACACAATCCATGATGAACCATTTATCACTGCACTGATAAAGACGCGCAAGCAGAGGGTGCTCAGGCGCGGGCGCACTCGCTCGCGTGGCTCAGGAGCCGCCGAGATAGAATAAAACACCTTCTCAAAATGTCGCATTAGTAACTTAGAATAAAATTTACCCAGATCTAAAAAAAAGTTTGTTTTTTTTCCAGTTTTTTATTAAATGTTTACAAGTTATAGGTAGGTAGGTACTAATCGAATAGACAATCATTAATCCTTTTTACAAAAAAGGTACTTACCTACCATCTTGACGGTAACAATATTTTCGTATCTACTTACTTTGGTACTTCTCCATCCAATGAAGCATACTTATTCCCTCATTATGATAATAGGCTACGTGGTATAAAAACGACGCTTGAAAATGTCTGATTGACGCACCATAAATCTTGGTCACCCTTTTTCTAACTTGCATTATAGGTTATAAGATCTGTAGATCGTGAATTCCATACATTACGGCTTTATTAATACTGTCTACATTTTCTTCGAAATCGTATCAGTGATTAGCAAAAAGAATGGGCCCTCTACGAAGCTCCGTTTAAGAGAACTTTAAGAGAACTGCGTGGCCGCGCAGTTCTCCACGTGTCAACTGCGCGGCCATAGCATTTAAGTTCTGTAGGTCGTGAATTCCAAACATTAGGGCTTTATTCATACTGTCTACAATTTCTTCGAAATCGTATCAGTGGTTAGCAAAATGAATGGGACCTCTACGAAGCTCCGTTTAAGAGAACTTTAAGAGAACTGCGTGGCCGCGCAGTTCTCCACGTTTCGACTGCGCGGCCATGGTTAAACCTTTACAACTTTCTGAATATTGGATCTACGAATTTGCGACTTTCATTGTTAGTGTTTTACAAATTCCTTCGTAATGTTGACGTAGTCGTTTTGCTTCTACGAAATTGTGGCCGAGCAGTCGAAACGGACACAATTAATCGGCGAGCAATCTCTGACTGTACTTCATTATTAATTTTCAATAATTCGAGTAATAATTCCGATATTCTATCCAAATTTTATTTTAACGTTCCTGGAAGGTCGAAGCGATGGAACCCACCGTTGCGAAACCTTTGACTGGTAGTAAATTTTGGTATTTTCTAAACATCAAATATCTCTCTTGGTCCAGGGGTCCTGACGCTTACGTTTTAACACTTTCGACTCCACCCACTTTTCATAGAGCTCATGCTGGATGCCGCCATACATATTGCAAGTGGACCCTCCAGGAGGGTCACCGGCATTACGTTTGCGCTAAAGTGAACCCTCGAGGAGGGTCGACGGCATTAGGTTATAAACCGTATTATAAAACACTGTAAAACGAAGTAAAATAGTGTTTTTACAATGTCTTATTGCTATATTTAGTATCCCTGGGGGTATTTACATGTACTAGTGGGGTGGAGACGTGAAATATTGAAATATTAAAAAATTAAGAAAAATTATGATCGCTCGCTTTGATCCCGAGACAGGGGTGTCCAACCTTTCTGAAATTTTCACGCAATGAAATAATTTTTTGTTGTATTGAATAGGAACAACAAACAATTAGGTACATTATGGAATATTAGTAGTTTTTTATGTAATAAAAACGTAATTATTTTGTAACAGCTTATTAACGTTTAGTGATCTATTACATAATTACTTGCCGCTCATGATTCACCAACAGTTAAACAAAAGCAGCAATAGGTACCTAAAATAAATCGCGGGAACGAGAAACTCGAATTTCAAAATATATTTCCACTAAATTTTCATTTTTACGAATTAGGATCCTAGTCTTTTGAAATAGCCGTTTATGTAACGCAATTTTTTTTACATATATTTTTAAAGCTTTTTTATTACAATTGCATTGCATATTTCAACGGGGACATTAAATTTGAAAACAAAATATACACCAGCGTATATTAATATGGCAAAATTAAAGGTTGGCCATCACGAAAAATGCTCTGTGTAAGAAGGCGGTATGCAAAATACTGGCTCTTTCCAACACGTTTTTTTTTCTGCTGACCTTAATACGATGAGCTATTCTGCCAGAATAAATATGATGTAGGTGATTTCTGTCAGAAATCATACGGGACAAAAATTCATACCAAACGACGTGTATGTATGGGCAATTCTCGTAATTTTAAGAACATTCACAGTCCGGTCTCAGTCTCAATCTGTCAAAAAATACTTCTAATTTTCCTACATTTTGACAAGTTTTTGACATATGTTTGTTGCCGATATGAGACTGCGACTAGATTTTGAACATTTTAAATTACGAGAATTTTATTGGCCTTCTGATCTTTGTCTTTCTTTCATGTTACTTCGAATACTTACTTGTTCCGTTCCGAAGATAATACAATTAATTAGAGATGAGCTGATGCTGTGTCCAAAATTGTTGAGACACTAGGTACCTACTCTCTTTTTGAAATTAAATGTAGACGCTGAGATTGGATAGAAGAAAGATATCATAACGAAAATCGAACAAAAAAACACTTATGTTACTTTTGAATTTATTCTTTTTGCGATTTTGTAAGTACCAACCTATGCATGTTAAAGATTTTTGCAAATTCAAAATAGGTAAAACTGCAAAGTAGGTAAAGGCATCGTAATATATTTTCAATTCATTCACTTGCTATAAACATTGACAAGCATTATTTATATTTATTCCAAATTTCAAATTGCATTAGTGGTTTCTGAAATAAGCAGCTGTTACAAAAGAACGGACAGACAGAGTAAACGAAGTCGCACCATGGGTGTTCTTTTTACCATTTTGATACGGAACCCTGAAAAGCTTCTATTTTTAAACTCTTCCTCGTAATTTATAATCTCAAAATAAATATTTTTATTTTTAGTGAATTTGTAACCGCAAAATGGTTGACCACCCCTGAAATAGCTCCCAATTATTTTTGAAAATAAAAATGCTGGTATTTGAAAACCAACGAGTATACTGATAAATCTTGTTAAAATATAACGATACCTCCTAAGTATAATGAGTCAACTGACATTATAGTTATTTTATAGGAGAGTGATTTGAAGGCAAATCGTTTATATTTTAATGAAATCAAATTAATTCGAAATAAAGTAAATGTTTTTTTAATAAAAATTGTAAGCTCTTCCTTTGGTATAAAATGATTTTGCTGATTTTTGTTTTTAAATGACATTTTATGTACATGACTTGGTATACGCCGGCGGGACTCAATAGTGAAATGGTTTAACTACCAGTTATATTCATGTACGTTGTCCATCAAAATCCATCGTTTACACCAAAATCACATGAAATAGATTGTCATTTTATTAATATAATTTTCCTTTTGTTTGTTTCCGGGGTTTTCTGTCTCACTTAATAATAAAAAATGTTGAAATTATATCACTTGACTCATTATACTAGGAAAGTACTTAGCAATGTTAACATTTGAAACCTCAACGTATACTGGACCAATGTAATTTACCGAAGTTTTTTATTAGTATTTTTTTTGTAATACCTTACGATATGTGGGATTAATAAAAGCTAGGAAGAAGAACAAGAATCATGAACCAATAACAACTCATTTTGAAGAATCAAAATGTATTTTTCGCCATAATTAAGTAGGAATATCTTTTTAACATAATAGCTTTACGCTACAACGTAAACAAATCACTACCTATTAAAAAAAATATCAATGTTCCATCATTAATGTTTCATAAAAAACAACAAACAATCAATCATAATAAAAACTAAAACTGGTACTTCTTTAGTAGTTCAATAAAAATAATAAGAACTAAAAATGGTAACTTACGTTAAACAATAATAAAAATTATAGAAATTAATAACGTAACAGTCAACAGGCATTTCTAATGCTCAAAAAATAGTTATAAGGTTTAACAAATTAGAAATCAGTCAGAATCGCTGTCGTTAGATCCGTTAGAATTAGTTGACATCAATTAATTTATTCAAAGTCAAAGTCAAAGTCCATTTATTTGTCAGAATATTGTTACAGAGTTGTTACATAATTTTAAAAGTTCATAATATTCTCCCGTTTCCGGCGTACAAATACATTTTCAGGGTTTTGGTTATATATAACATAGAATTAAATATTAGGTAAATTAGAATAACATACAAATTGAAAATTAGTCAAATATTAGGAATGGAAATGTCAAAAAGATTAAATTAAGTCAAAGAGATAATAAGAACAGAATATAATGATTCTAATATTTAAGTCAACTTTTCATTTCATTCATAAAATCATTAGTCGAGTAATAGCATTTACATAATAAATAATCGAATAGTTTAGATTTAAATGTCCTAAAGTTAAGAGTTTTAAAACAGTCTGGTAGTTTATTATAAACTTTGGTCGCCATACAAAATATATTATTCGAAAATAGTTTATTATTTCGTCGAGGTACACGAAGCATGTGGACTTTGCGGCTGCGACTATTAAAAAATAAATGAAATTCCTATTTTTCACTATAATTAAGTACGAATTTCTTTTAACATAGTAGCCTTACTAAAAGCTACAAGTAAAAACAAATCAACATTTAACAAATTATCAATGTATGGAACATTGATAATTTGTTAAATGTTGATTTGTTACCATTTTTAGTTCTTATTATTTTTATTGACTTACTAAAGAAGTACCTGTTTTTGTTTTTATTATGATTGATTGTTTGTTGTTTTTTATGAAACTTTAATGATGGAACATTGATACTTTTTTTTAATAGTGATTTGTTTACGTTGTAGCTTTTAGTAAAGCTATTATGTTAAAAAGATATTCCTACTTAATTATGGCGAAAAATACATTTTGATTCTTCAAAATGGTAACTTACGTTAAGCAATATTAATAGAAATTAATAACACAACAATCTAGGCATTTCTAATGCTCAAAAATATAAGGTTTAACAAATTAGAGATCAGTCAGAATCGCTGTCGTTACTGAGCCGCAATAAACTTGTATCATACTTGTATCGATGCGTCCCCCCTCACGCCCCGCGTACACTGGTTCAAAGTTATTTAGATCAGTTTACAATGTACGATTTTAACTGATGTTGAAATTGATTTAGTATACGTGAAATTATCTCGGTAATTATTGTTCTTTTTTATTTTTTTTTAACACAAACTTTAAGATCACGATTTATCATGTACGTTTATATAAAAATATAAAAATACCTAAATTTGTTAGTTGACTCAGTATACTTAGGAGGTATCGATAAGACCAATTTTATTTTCATAGTTTATAATGCTGTATTCGCTAAGAAAAACGTACATTTAATATGAGCCCTCCGCGAGGGCTCCCGGCATCCCATATGGGATTTGAGTGGGCCCTCCAGGAGGGCTCCCGGCACTGAACGTGTTAAAGATCTCCGTGGCCGCGCGGTTCGCCGCGTTTCAATGGCGCGGCCACGTTCAAAACCATAGCTTTGACAAATTTATGGTTTTGGGAATCAACTTTTACAAAATATTGGCATGGTTTTTTTTTAAAAAAAAAACGTGGCCGCGCCATTGAAACGGACACGACAACTACTGCTACCTACTAGAGGATCATAACAATAATTGTCAAAATGATGCAACCTGAATTTCGCTTACCTAACCCACCTGCGCGTAGCATACCATCAAACACAGGAGGTAGGAAGGTACCGATGACCCACTGCACGTCGCATACTATGACGCACAATAGTGGTAGGTACCTACCTTAGATGCGGAACCTAGGTACCGGCATTCAAACTAAAGCGCAATAACGCAAGAATTTCAAGCACTGACCTGGCCACCATAAAACCAATTACTTCCTACCGTATCGTACCTTTACCATAGTAATTGGCTTTAGCTAGGTAGGCAAGCCGTAAGGACACCTGTAACACCCATCATCACCTTCATACCGTACTCTATACCTTTACCATGGTAATAAGGATTTGCAATTTGGTCACCATAAAACTCATTACCATGGTAGTACCATTTCTTCCAATTTACCATGGTAATACGATACCTATTCCAAACACTTACCGTTTTAGTAGTTACCTGGCACATTTACCGACCATACTTTACCAATTACCTTACCGAACTTGTACCTTTATACCAATTACCTTCGATGTAGTTACCAGTAACCATTACCTTTGACAAACCATTAACCTTTACCTTCCGATGTACCATCGTTACAAATTACCTTTACCGTATTAGAACAGTTACCGAACCAAACCAACCTTTTAATACCTTCAATAACCAACCTTGTTACCTGCAACACATCTCAATACATAATACTATTCTAAACTACTTACAACTAACTTACAAATTTCATTCTACGACTAAGGACTTGTGTAATCATTTAATTTACTAGAATCTGATCACACAAGCCGTATTTACGAGACAGCTAGTCCAAGAGTAGGACTTGGACGAACTGTCTTTACAAAAGGAAGTTGCAAACCTACCTTGTGCATCTCCAACTGCTCCACCTTCACCGCCTCCAGTTATATTACCATCACCAGTCGTCGAGCCATCAAAGCCTGTAAAGAACCCAGAATTAGTATAGCATTGACAAGAGGGAATAAATAATTTTGTGATGAAGAATATTTACCTGTCATTTCCATATTAGAGTCATCTTCGCCAAAGTTTGTTTCCTCATTGTTAGCGCCATCGTCGTCATCGTCCCACATACTTTCGTTAACGAATTCAGGTTCCATTTTGGGTGCCACGGCGTTGTTTTCGTCCTCGTCGGGTATCGTCACAAATTCCTCTTTCGCCGATCCTGACGGTCCGGCTTCTAATGGGTCCACACATTTTCGTTTCGCAGGTCCACTTTGTGAAGACGACGAATTATTTGACGCTATTGATGGCCTATTTGGTCGTTTAACCGCTACTGGAGTGGTGGAGGGCTTAGAATCTAAATCAGTCTCTAACTTAGTCATAACGGATGATTGCCTTTGTTGTGACGACCTCGGGCCTGGCCTGGAGGTCGGCTTTGGTTTGGATGGCGTGGAACTTTCTTCATTTTGATTTCCGGTTAGACCTTTCACTTGAAGCTGTTCCGCTGTACTAATAAACGATGCTAACTCTTCTTGCTTAACATTAACTTCACCTTGGTACATAAACTGTAATAAGTCTCTTAATGCTGAATGACTAACATCTTTTAAAAATACTGAAACAAAGAAAAACACTGTTAGTTAACTGAAATTGTGAAATTATTGTATACATTAATTCTTTAGAAATTTATCTTACCTATGGGATGTTGTGTGGGATTCATTTTGAACATCTCTTGGAAAAAGGGAGAACATACTGATAAAACTAATTTGTGTGCCTGTAATAATCTTCCTTCGGCAGCCAGCGTAACATCTACTAGATCTCCACGCGACAGCAGGCCATGAAAGCCTGCTGACATGTTTGCATGGAAATTGTTCCAACATAGTGAAAATTGTTCGTCCGACGCCATGATGGCGGCGACCCCGAAAGGAACCTGAAACAACGAAATGAGAGTATAAATATCGTAGCCACATAAAGATCATTCACTATATTTTTAACAGTAATTTTAACGATTAATATTTACCTATCCTAAGCTTTGTACTTTATAAATCCGATATTAGAAACATTTGAACAAAATAATAAAACAATGTTTCTAATGTAGCACTGCACGCACTGTCAGTTTCATCCCACGTCCTCCCCGTTTGAGCGTTGTTCACGATGTGATGACGCAAAATCGACGTATACTGTGTCGTCACAACGGACGAATTGCACGAAGAATTGCACGAAATGTATTTCAGTCAATTATTAAGAAAAAAATAATAATTAACTGATTTGATATACCAGAGTTAATCTTGTTTTTGTTTGCACATTTTCTGATATAAAATATTTGATAAAACTTGGCTTATTTCGACATAAACAAATTCTGGTAGCGGGGAACAGTATGTTTTGGTGTTGTAACCAGACGACGTGATGTCCCACATTAACCAACTGCGTAAAAAAGAGAAATACATTGTTTATGATTGTAAATAAAAAGATAAAACCTTATGTTCAAGAGAATAAGTTATTAGATTACATAATTATGGACATGTTACCAACAATATTATTTATAAAACCGTAAGTTACTTTAAAATTAAATTATGTAGGTACCTACGTCGATCAAAGCTCATAGTTTACCTACCGCTGGTTACTTAGTAGAGAACAGAGATGTAGAAATATAAAAAATAAATAAATTGATGTTAGCAGGTAAGTAATAGGTAGGTAGGAAGTTTTCTCATTATCCGATACTTTTTTTACCTATGTTTTCTTAATTTACTTATCATACTTAGGTAGGTTAGTAGGTACCTACCGTACCACGTATTTTTTTAGAAAAACTTATCTATTTAGGAGAATGAAAGAAGAAAGATTTAAAATCTTTGAAAAAAATATCTTCGTTCGGAAGTAATTTCAGCCTGTTACTACCAAATAAAAGCGTTTTTTCAATTACTGAAATAAAAAAAAATAATATGTCATGGCTGAAATATTTTCATAAACTTACAATTAGATCCTTGGATTTTGGTTTGTCTCGGGTACAAAATAAAGCAATAATAAAGTTCTTCCACAAGCCTTACCACGGCGTAGAATGAGAGAGCAATATTACTATCTCCAAAACAAATACTGCAGATCAAAATAGACCTTATCGCAATGTAGTTTGGTTCATTTGTGCACGCCGATCAGGCTTTTATTAATTTAATGTTACCAGCTCATAAGACTTTGAAGCATTTCGTGCATTTGGTTAATTTTCCACAACATTCCGGTACCACGCTGTTTATTCGGCACATGTACGGGGCCCACTAGTCTTGACATATTTAAACTCTAGTTGAAAGGAGATTGTTGATTTTTGTTGTTGATTGGTGTTGTTTGTGCGAGGGATTATTTTATTATTATTATCTCAATTTATTTACGGGGTTTTTTCTTTACAGAATATTTAGGGATTATTTTGAAAATCATAATGGTTCATTGGTGGGTTAGCAATAGCAACCCGTTTAGCAGTGTATACAAACTTTTTTATTTTTAGTAAGATCCTGGTGGTATTCTATGCAAAATGTTATAAGGAAATTCTTGACGGGTTAATGATAAATGATTTATTTTCTGCAATTAGATTTACAAACACTTTTTCACGTCAATCATATTTTTTTAAACTAGATGAGCTCGGTGTTCCAAGTCCAGGCATATTCTTATGATGGTAGAATATTATGAATATAACGTGTAATCACAGGCCTTTATATAAAAATGTGTACCTAACTACCTGCTCGAAATTTGCACGCCATTATATGGCAAAATATGTTGTGACAAGATATAAATAACTTTAAGACCACATTTTTAATGTATTAGCATATTCTGATAAATAAATGATTATGAATATACCTATAGAATACAATGACAAATTGCAAGTCCAGACTCCGGACCTGGTGAAAGACTGAGAACCTGGTGAATCTCGCGAGTATCAGGTGTACGCGAGAACCACAGCACCTATGTATATGATACGTCAAGATTTTTGTACACACGTAACTAAATTATTATTAAAAAAAACTTCTATACTTAGTTAATAATATCAACCTTTTTCATTTTAAAATGCATTATGCCATGTCACAGAATAACTAATACTAATAACGTACAGAAGATGCACTCCTTTGATCTTGAACAAAGCCGCTTTTATAATAGCCTACAAAATCACTTCCGCGCTAACGCGCAAGCTAAATTGCACTTTATCACCGCGCTTTTTTTTAAATTCTTTATTTATGAGAGTTGTTATTACTTTGTGTTCTTTCTCGTCCGCAACATACCTACGCCGCTTGACCGAGTACCTAATAAGGTCGTTCGGAAAGAAAAATAAAATACGGTACTTACATACCTTTTTTATAGGTACTTTTATTGTATTTATGAGTAGTCTATCTACAGTTTTTCATTTTCATGTAATGTTACAGAATACATAATAGTACAAGTACAGGAGATTTACTCCGCAAAATCATTAAAAGGAATAGCGACAATAATATATTGAGCTATTCTTTTAGACGTCTTCTTGTCTATTCCCTTTTTTTGGTCAGATCTATGGTATAAAGTAGTATTTACTTATTCTACTTAGACTGCAACAATGTTGTCACTTTTTTTTTAATAAGGAAGTTATTTATTTATTTATAAAAACTATACAATTATAATCTAGATAAAATGGAGATTAGAAATTTAGTCTCGATGCATTTAGTTGAAACCATACTACGCAATCGGATTCCTGTCCGGGGCGACTCCGGGCCGGATGGTATTGCCATGTATGCACACTTCTTAATAAATTGCACGACAGAGTGATGAAGCGGGGGGAGGGATGCATGTAGGGGAATAATGATGTGCCGGCCGATTCAGATTCGATAAAATTTTATATAATTTCAAATAATGTTAAAGTTAATAAATTAGTACACACGGCTACACATCAAGCTATGAAAAACCAGTATTGGCTGACCGTTCATTGTGAGAAAATATCATACAAAGTGAGGCCAAGACAAACTGGTTTTGTATAGCTTGACGTGTAGCCGTGTGTACAGTCGAATGCACGTAGGTAGTAGGGACTTTCAATAGAATAAGATTATTAATACCTTACTTACTGGTTTGGTATCAATGGCTCTGATTCCCTTGTTCACAAACTAAACTAAATTTAAGTTCAATGCATCTTTTCTTTCTATTTCATTAAGAAAAAGACAGAAGATAAAATATTAGTTTACTCCTGTCAAATTAAGATACGTCTACGGAGTCGTAGACAGATTAGACGTGATTAAAAACATGGCTGCAAAAAATACGTCAATTTACAGTAGTTTTTTTTACATTTAGTACTAGTTTGACAGGACTAAACTAATATTTATCTTCTGTCCTTTTCTAAATTAAATAGAAAGAAAAAGATCCAATCAACTTAAATTTAGTTTAGTTTGTGAACAAGGGAATCGGCGCCACTGGCGTGCGGTCTACTGTATCTGTCTTAGCTTAATCGATGTCTACTGTCTACCCTTTGCGCTTTAATATTTAATTTATTAACTGATTCTCTACCTTTTTTTAACTACCTTTACCTACTAATGACCTACTGCAAGTACGTACACAAAGGTAAGGTAAGTACGGTAGGTACAGAGTCAGACAGACATTACTACCTTCAGATAAATGAAAAAGTTATCATAACTACCACGACGCTTACACATGCTTAAACGGTTTAATGGGGACTGTTATGCTTCAGAAAAAATGAATGCTTAAAATCGACAACGATACTTAAAATTCTTTTGATTAAAAATCGAGAACGCACATTTTATCTGAACATCACTATTCAGTAGCATAGGGATGGGTATTCCAACTTCACACAAATGGACGACTCGCGAGCTATGCCTACGCGCCTCGATCTCGACATGCGCTCGGCATGCAGACAGTCGGAGTCGCGACTGTGCCGCAGTGACGAACGGATGGCGTGTTGTTTTTTTTTTTACCAATAATCGCACGATTTTTTCACTAAAAATAAGTTCAAGTACTTACATATTTAATATGAAGAGTAGGATATATTGTGCTGTTTTTGGTTGCATGAATTCGTCAATAACGCATCCAGAGATAACTTTTTTTAGATTACCTGGAAACTCTGAAAGGTAAGACTATAAAATAATTTTACTTACTAGTAGGTAGGTACCTACATAATGTGTGTCTTTTTAATGGATAAGTATTTCCTTTTATCTCCCAAAAAAAAAGATGTCTGGATTAATAAATAAAGTGAATAGAGTAAAGGAAAGTGATTGACACGAGTGAAATAGGTAGTTATAAGCGGTTCATGAACCGCCTATAACTACCTATTTCACTCAAGCGTATAGTTACCGGCACGTAAGTTGGCAAGAGATTTTGTAGTGGGGGAAGTTCGCGCACGCACAATTTCATACACTTTTACATGCGCGAACTTTCCCCACTACAAAATCTCTTGCCAACTTGCGTGCCGGTAACTATACGCACGCACGACGCACTATACGGATGCTTGTGTTAAAACCTCGGGGCATGTGTGTTTTGTTTTGTTAGTTTGTATGATTCAAAGTAAAGACGTGTTATTTTGTTGTTTATAATAGGTAGTTGTTTATTGTACTGTGTGTATGAAAATACTAGAAAAAATAAATTTGACCGTCTTTCTGTCACTAGATGGTTGAAATTTTCTCAGATTAAGTATTTCTGCTGCTGCTATAACAACATATACCACTAAAGACCGTTTTTTTTTTGGTATTAATAACAACAATAATAGCTAGACTCATGAAATTTTCACAGAATATTTAGATGTTTGAGAGGGTCGTGATTTTAAAACATTCGTAGCCAGCTGCTCAGTTTGGCATTGGTGACCAAAGAATTTTTGTTTTAGTTGTTGCGAGTTGTAGGTACCTAATTTATAGAGACGTTAATAAGCTGAGATAAAAAGTTATTAAAATTGCCCGTCAGCTGTTTCTTGCATTTTAGTTGAGTAGGTAGGTGTTGAATTTTGTAAGTATTGGAGTTTTGTAACGCGGCAGTAAGGCGACACCAGCCAGTCTATTCTGTAACCATCTCACGGTGAAAACTTAGGTGAAGTGAGCGTGGAGTGAGCTGTCATTCCAACTAATGCTAGGGATTGACACTATTGACAGCTCACTCTAAGCTCACTTCACCTAACTTTTCACCGTGAGATGGTTACAGAATCGATCGGCAGATCTTTTTTCCCTATAAAAGGATTCTTTTTTCAGACGTCTTCAATGGTTGCAACTGATCCGTCGAGATGATTTGGAAAACAAACCTAACTTTACTTCCTACCGAGTTTGTGAAAAACATTTTAATTTGGAGGAAGTACTTCAATCGTCAAATAGAAAACTTTTAAAAAAGAATGCCCTACCATTGTTGATGCTGCCAAGCTTAGCCAGTACCGATCCAGGAGTCTCTCGAAAAGAAGACAAACAAACTCAAACTGCTCCGTTGGTAGGAAATGAAAATTGTACACAGACTGAAAATGCAACGAATGAAATCTTTGCTCAAACCTCAACGAGTTTCTCTAGCAACACTCCAAATAAAAGAAAATTGAAAGCTGAACTCCTCCAATGCAGAAAGAAAATAAAATTACACGAAACTGAAAATGAAACACAAAAAGCTGAAGAAAATACTTTCCATCGACTTTGCGATAAATTTTTGACCGACAAACTAGCTCTCCTGATAAAAGCCCAAAGTAAACTAAAACAACATGGAAAAGGAAATCGATATGATGAGGACTACATCATTTACTGTTTAAATTTATACTACATCAGCCCACAAGCATACCGGTTTTTGCAAAGTGCGTTATGTTTACCCTGTCCTTCAAAATTGTACAGTCATTCTTTCCCAATTACAACTGAAATCAATGAAAGAGCTATGTCTGTTTTTAAATTAAAAATTGCACAAATGACAGAAGTAGAAAAAAATTGTTCAGTTATGATTGATGCTATGTCATTAAAAGCAAATCTATTCTTTAATATTAAAGAAGACAAAATTACCGGATTCCACGAAATTGAAGGATTGCAGTCTCCCGAACCCGCTAAAAATGCGTTAGTAATAATGGTTCGTGGTATATTTGTAAATTGGAAACAGCCTATATCATATGCATTAATTTCAGAATGTCGAAACTGTGAAGAAATAAATAAATGGATTGATAAAGTACTCCAAAAGTTATTCGAAATTGGTCTTAACGTCCGTATTTTTGTGTCCAATCAAGGGTCTGATTTATGGAAAGCTGCCAAACAAAGATCAGTTTCAATTGAAAGACCATATTTTTTTATGAATAATAGAATAATTTATTATATTTTTGATGCACCGCATCTAATTAAAAAAGTTCGAAATAACCTAATGCAATATGATTTCCACTTCGGTGATTCTATAGCGAAATACGATCATATTGTAAAGTTTTATAATCAGGACATAAAAAAGAGTTTAAGGCTTGCACCTAAACTTAACAACAGTCACATCAAACCCACAAACTTTGAGAAAATGAAGGTTTGCTATGCGACACAACTTCTTAGCAAGTCCGTTGCAAATGGCATTCGTACGTATATAGATAACAATGAAATTGAAGAATCCAGCAGAGACACGGCTAACTTCTTAATGATGATGAATAATTTGTTCGATTCTTTGAATACATCTAATCTGAGAAATAGTTATGAATATAAAGGAGCGTATGAAGGCAATGAGTCACAAAAGACATTTTTCAAACAGATGATAAGCCTTTTCAAAGATTTCAAATTAAAGAATCCAAAGAATGGCAATTACGTCACATCAAGTGTTAGATTCATTGATGGTTTCCAAATAACTATTACATCCATAATGCTCTTGTTCGATGACTTGCAGGTGGAAGGATTTAATTTTCTTATGACAAGAAGATGCAATCAAGACGCTCTTGAAAATTTATTTGGACAAATACGAACGAAAAATGGCACGGCTCTAAATCCGACTTGTAGACAGTTTGCATCGGCGTTCAAAAATTTATTTTTCTGCAGCATCATAAAACCTCCAAAAGGCGGAAATTGTGCAGATGATTTCGGAACTCTTCTTGTTCAAACGACGAACGAAAAAGTTACTAGCGATGCATTACCGGTATCAACCAACGAAATATCAAATACAGATTATGAAGAATTTTCCAGCATCCAAATTACTAGTTCGGATTACAATCAGCTAGATATGCCAGAAAAAAATGCACTTTTTTATATTTGTGGGTATCTTCTTAAGCGTTGTTTGGAGAAACATGATGATTGTCACTCTTTGAAGTCGTATGTGAAACCCGATCAAAGAAGCCACAATTTCAGCTCAGAGAGTCGGTATTTAAGGTACCGGGACTACAATAAGATTAATTCGCAAACTTTTTTGATTGTACCCAGCGATGATTTTGTGGAATATATAGAAAAAATGGAGGAAATATTCCGAACTTCATTTAAAACCAAACATATAAATTGTAAAGTAGCTGCAGGTATCTATAACCAAGTAAAAGATATTCCTTTTTCTCCACCTTGTCCATGTTTCCCAAAACAATTTTTAATTAAGCTTTATATTAGAATGCGGATTTTTTATACTTTAAAATTTAATAATAGAGCATTTCGTACATCTCAGTCTAACCGCAAATATTTTTCGGTCACAAATTTATAAGACCGATTTGTTATTCAAACATAAACATGGTTTTTTAATTAAATTTACCAATCAAAAAACAATACGCATTTTTATTAAACACTTCCTATTCAATTCACAAAGTACCTATTTTATTTGTTTATATAAAAAAGTAAATATATTTACAATCACAATTAACTAAATGGAAACACAAAGTACAATGCTGGAGGCGGGCAGCCCTATCGCATGTTTACGTATCGCGCGGCTGTAGGCATTTATTTCAAAGATACGGCCGAGTTACAATACTGTATAGATAATATTACCGTGGTACAGCTATAACGGGTGAATGAAAAACCTGTTACACTGAAATCGGACAGTTCCTTACCTGTTACAAAAAAAAAAAGTCGAAACATTTGATTTTACAACGCTACCTATCTGTTAAAATCAGATTAAAATAGTTTTTGGTTGTTATTATTTGGCGGGCAGCTTTGATCTTGAGCTGGCCTAGCTTAGTATGGAGTTTCTATAGAATGAAAGGCCGGCTTATAACTACTCGTATTCGGTACCACTCACTTTAAATAGGCCTACCTACCTGTAAGTAGGTACAATACTGAAAGTAAAGATTAGGGGTACCTACCCTAGCGGGATAGTCCGAAAGGGTTACCGCTGCCCTGGAACATAAAGGGCTAAGGAAGGAACACGGGTGGGTTTTAGTCAGTAAGAGTCTGACACTCCCTCCTGCTCCATCCAGAGCGGGAGGAGTCATTTGATGATTTCCCATCCTCAAAAAAAAAAAAAAGCGGTACCTACCCCCTAATTATGTGAAAAAATGTTTTTTTATACATCGCTTACTGGGTTTGTTATGGGCAGCGGGGCAGCCGTACTGTTAGAAGAACGGACGAACGAACGAACTGGTAGTATTGTAGTGGTACTTATAAAATTTAAAAGTAAGTACTTACCTGTTACTTTTATCTCTTTCGATGATATCTCACTAACAATTTTGCCCTCATCTGAATTGCTCGCCATTCTAATTTCAGCGATAGCTATATTGACGCAGAGGTTAATGTAGCATGAAAGGCATTTTCATGCTTCATTGACATTCGTGGTACGGTACGGTTAGTCCGGCTGCACAGTGAGGTCTAGAGTTCGATTCTACTAGGTTTCGATTCTACTTTCATCATGGGTATTATTTTCAATGCTTTCAAATAGTTTACGAGGATGTTGATAATATGGTAGAATAGAATCCGGTGGGGTATTTGCGTAACACACATAAAATGACAATTGATCACATTTTCTTTTATGTTGACAGTTCAGCCAGTTTCGTTGTCCTATTTACGTTGATGAGCAGACGAATTTATTAAACCTATGAAACAATAGATTAAAATATCGTTCAAAACTATGGGATTGGCTGAAACTGTGTAAGGTACGCAATTAAAAAGCGCTGCCGATCGATTCTGTAAAAATCTCACCGTGATGCCGCATTTTTACACATTCGTGCGAATCGCGAGGCGAATAATTAATTAATTAATTCGGTCGCAAAGTCCTGTCACTCCATACATTACACCTGTCAATCCTTTGCGACCGAATTCGGTCGTAAAGCGATCGCTATGAATGTCGAGACTGCTGGGGCTGGTGTCCGCAACCCCACGTCAATACTCGTATTTTGCGTACGGGTGAAATCATAAAACTAGGTATACAAGGAATTATAGAAAAAATAAATAAATAAAATGTGCTGGTTGTTACTTATGTAGGTACCTATGCCTATTACAGCTGTACGCGCATCCTAACTAATATTATAAATGCGAAAGTAAGTTTATTAGTTTGTTATGCTTTCACGCTAACACGGCTGAACGGATTTGGATGAAATTTGGCGCATGGGTAGACCGTGACCTGGAGAAGGACATAGGCAAGTCGTAAAGCGATCGCTATGAATGTCTAGACTGCAGCCCCTGGAAGAGCTGAAGGGCGATCTTCCACTATACGTCAAGAGAAGACTCATCTACATAATATGTGCATTCTTCTTTTGCTCACGACTTCACGTATGGATTTCAAACATGGTCTTAGACAATTCAGCAGAGGTCCACACTCGAGGTTTGCCAGAGAGCTGTGGAACGGAGTATTCTGGGTATTAAACTTGTGGACGGTTAAGAATACTTACAACAATCCGGTCCATTACTAAAATAACTGATGTCACTCGGAAAGCTACCACGCTTAAATGGAACTGGACCTCAACTATGTTACTTTGGGTACCTTTTTGGTTAAACAGAATACCCTGGCCACAATAAACCACATAAGCTTTGTAGTGTTTGATTCTATTTGCAACCTCCTACTTGACAGCGAGTTAACATTTTCGTCGATGGCTCACATAAAAGACAAACGGAGAAATAGCCTACATTTTCAAATCAATTTTATTCTATGTGTAGCAAAAACGGATCCGCGATGGAAAAAATTAGTGAAATGAAGCAGGCGCAACCATCCCCACATTAAGACGCTCAGCGCCAAGCCCCATATGCCAATACCACTACACCAGGAAAATTCCCTAGGCCAGGGCAACATTTTTTGTAAACAAAATGTAAGGAAAGTGTGCGCGTTAGCGATACACGGCGCTTAGACTGGAATGGTGCTTGTGTATCAAAAAGGATACACAAGTGTTTAGACAGTGTGTATCGCAAAAGATACACATGGCGCTGAGCGTGTTAAGGGGGATGCGCTAGATAGCCCGCGAAATTCAAATTTTCTTTTGCAGAATTATAATCATACAACCCTCTAAACTGCGTTCACCAATTATTTGCCAAACATGTAAACAAATATGAGTTTTTTGAAAAATAACTTTAATTTCTACACAATAAAATTCAATTTACGCTACAACTTCAAACATTTTTTTAACTTTTTCAATAGTGTTAGTTTCCTACTCTGAAATCAACCTAATCACCATTCTTCTGATTTCTTCTGATTCTGTTGAGATCTCAGGTGGCTACAGTCAAACATATATAATTAGAACGTCAGGATTGAGGAGCCAAAGAAAATGCGTTCATCTACAAAATTTACTCTGTTTAACTATTTTAACGATTCGTTTTCGCTTTTTATTAGATTTAATTTCCAGGAAAATATGAATTATGTTTTAATAAGAGTGGTAGCGCTATAATCGGGAACCCAACCCCTAGGTACCATCTTTAACCCCTTTTACCCTTAACTCCTGCCAAACGATAATAGAAAATCAAAATCAAAATCAAAAGTCATTTATTCAAATTAGGCTGAGAATCAGCACTTTTCGAACGTCAAAATTACAAAAGACAGTCCCCCAAAAACGCCCGCCCTTCGCCACTTCCTAGTGCTATCGCTGGGAAGAAGAAGTGGCGGAACAAACTCCCCAGCAGCACAGCTGTCTGTTCAGTTAGAATATAGTTAGTTGCATGTATACAATACTAGGAACCTATGTTCAGTAATGAACATTACAAGAAGCTTAAATTATTTGCCATATTATGTCAGCTAGCCACGCCAATATACCAACAAATATAATAAAAAGTATACGTACTCAAGCTAAAAAATAATTAATTAAAATAAAAATAAAAACTCACTACCTAAATAAAAGCCTCCAGGCATAAAGGGCGTGACAGCTAACACATTTATGCATTGCTGGGTTCGTCACCTAGCTGTCACTTGCAGTCACAGATGATGAACTAGGACCATCGATGTGAAATAAATAAGTGAGTTAATACTAATAACAGTAACCTGTCAGTACCTAAGCTAATTCTGGAGAAAGAACATGAACATTGTCTTGAGTTAATTAGGGCGACCAACTATTCTTATCGTGTAAGTAGTCGTTGATGGAATAGTAAGCCTTTGAACAAAGGTTGGATTTTACTTGAGCTTTAAACGCATTAAAAGGCAAGTCTAGCAAAGAAGAGGGTATCTTGTTATAAAAGGTTATACCAAGCCCAACAAATGAGTTATGAACCTTATGAAGCCGGTGAAAGGGGGCACGTAGTTTGTCCTTATTTCTAGTGTTAACACTGTGAATATCACTGTTTTTAGTGTACAAGTGCAAATTTTGCCTAATATATAGGATGTTGGCGAAGATGAATTGTGATGCAACCGTGAGAATACCAATATCTTTAAAAAAATCTCTTAGAGAAACTCTGGCACCTAGCTGGTAAATTGCTCGAACAGCTCGTTTTTGAAGGACAAATATATTTTGTATATCAGCGGCTTTGCCCCACAGCAGAATACCGTAGGACATAACACTGTGAAAATAACTGAAATAGACTAAACGAGCTGTATCAACGTCAGTGTATTGTCTTACTTTCCTGACGGCGTAGGCAGCCGAACTGAGCCTTCCTGCTAGACTTGATATATGAGGTCCCCACTGAAGTTTGGCATCTACTGTTAGTCCTAGAAAAATTGCCGAGCCTACTGTTTCAAGCACCTCTTTATTTAAGACGATGTTGGGTCCTAGATTTCTGACATTCGGTAAGGCGAACTTTACACATTTCGTTTTCTTGGCATTGAGAACTAGGTTATTTGACGTAAACCAATCTGTAACTATTGTGAGTGCACTGTTTACGTCGTCAAAATCTTGTCTATTCCTGTCTATTTTAAAAATAAGAGAGGTATCATCTGCAAACAGTACAACGTCACAGATGCCCTTCAAATGGAATGGTAAATCATTGATATATACTAAGAACAAGAATGGACCCAATATTGAGCCTTGCGGAACACCTAACTGAACTGGTAGCCCGGAAGATTTCGCGCCATTAACATCTACACATTGGACCCTATTATGTAAATATGAAATTATTATGTTGAGAGCCTCGTTTCTGACACCGTAATGATGTAACTTACGCAAAAGCGTGTCATGGTGCACGCAATCAAAGGCTTTAGAGAGATCACAGAAAACTCCAATAGCATTTTGCGATTTCTCCCATGCGTCAAATATGTGTCTCAGCAGAGCAACACCCGCGTCTGTAGTTGAACGACCCTTTGTAAAGCCATATTGATCATTATGGAGGAGACTGTTTAAATTAAAATGTCTTAGCAACTGCTTGAGTATTAACTTTTCAAATATTTTGCTAAATGCAGGTAAAATAGAAATAGGCCTGAAATTGCCAACGTCATTCTTATTACCTGATTTAAATAATGGTATGACTTTACTACTCTTCATGAGGTCAGGAAAAGTTCCTAAATCAACACATTTATTAAAAGTAACAGCTAGATAGGGGGCTACGATGGCTATTATATTACTTAAAAGTTTAATGGAGATGCCCCAATAATCACCGGTGTTTTTAGACTTAAGTGTATTAAAAATATTAACTACATCACGTGGGGTTACATGTTCGAAACGAAATAAAGGACTACATTTAGGTACACTACTATGCAAAAGGTTTTCAGCTTTAGACGGGGACGAATTTAAGGAGCGAGTCGTAGTTATCGGTATGTTGGCAAAAAACTCATTAAATGCCTCAGCTACGTCAGCTGCATTATTAACTAATTTGTTGTCGACCATAATCTCAAGTTGTTTTTCTTGTTTAACAGATTTACCAGTTTCATTGTTAATAATTTTCCAAGTGGCTTTTACTTTATTATTAGAATTTTTAATTGTATCGCCTAAAAATTTTGATTTAGCAAAAGCACTAATCTTTTTGAATAATTTTGAATAATTTTTGACATACTCTAGGAAAGGAGTATCAAACCTGTATTTTTTCAAACCATATAACTCGTATAGTCTCGCTCTACTTTTATAAATACCTGGAGTAGCCCATTGATTAAAGCCAACAGAGGATCCATTAATGTTAATAGTTTTGGTCTTAAAAATAGATTGGTACTCTTTTTGCACAACATCAAAAAGGGCACCATAAATATCATTGGGATTCTCATATTCTACTATAGATGGTGTAATTCTATGAGCTATATTATTTTTAAACATTTTGCAACGACTGGCTGTATAAGGCCTGCATTCAAGTTTATGCGGCTTTTTATGTAATGGCATGGGGAAGCTAGCTAATAAACCACAGTGGTCGGACGTTAAGTCAGTTAACACTAATTTATGTTTGGCATCACAATCACTAAAAATATTATCAAGACAAGTTGACGAAGATGCTGTGATCCTAGTAGGTTCAAAAAACAAGTTAATTAAATTATAAGACCTAAAAAGATTGAGAAGTCTAATACTTAGTGGAGTAACATCTAAAATATTAATATTGAAGTCTCCACATAATATAATGCTTTTGTTACTCGATTTCAACCTATTGAGAGAATCTTCCATTACCGATTCGAAACTAATAAAATCCCCAGAGGGGGGTAGATAAACGCAAATTATAACATATCGCTCAAGTTCAACACAAGACAACTCTATAGTGCGCTCGATTGAAAGATTAACTAAATCTAAACGTTGTTTACATTTCAACTTGTTTGAAACAAGAACTAAAGAGCCACCGCGAATAGCACTTTTTCTCACAAATGCACTCTGTACGGTAAAGATCCAACCCATAATACCTACGCGGTCAAAATGTAAGGAATACCAGATTTAAATACCAGTTATTTGTGCAACAAGAGAGCAAAGTCGTTTTTTGCTGCGAGTGCTGATTGTGATTCCTGAGTGTGGCGAACTGGCGAGGGATTCAAAGGCACGAGATGCAAAAAACTTTGCTCTCGTGTAACACACATAACTTACTTCAGCAGCGAAAACACTTTAGAAGATAAAATAATAAACAGGAATAGATTGAAATAACTATTTATTGTGAATCAAAATAATTGACATTGTAGGTAGAGGTACCAATTCAATAAATTGGAACATTTTAAAAGTTAAAAGTAAAATTACTGCAGTTCTGCAAATTAAAAGTAACAGATTTATTTGGCAACGTTATAGTTGCATTGGGTTGAGTTTGATTATCTGGGGTTAAGGTTTCTGTTTCGGTGGCGGATTGAGAAGGAACAACGGTGAACGTTGGTGACTCTGATCGGCTTTCTGTATAAGTACACTGTGCGTCGTTGGAAGTGGATGGGCGTGGGTGAGACCAAGGATCCGAGGTCGAATTCAGACTTATTGTTTCCACTATACGCTTACAGATTTTTGACTTATTTTCTATTGAGTCTTCAATATAGCCTTCTGCAACCGTATTGGACTTCCACCGGCCGTGACGTTTTAAAGTGGTGAGATCGGCTCCGGAATCAGCCAAGAGCGTTGCCGAAGTTCGCCGAAAGCAGTGACCCGTGTATAGCTGAGGCTCTTCCAGTTTTAGAAAGTGGCAATTTCTCGCGGTAGGTATAGCACCTATTTTATTTACTCCCATAGGCTGTCTTGAGCATTTATTATTATGGTATTGTATGAAAAATCGGTCGGTTTTTATGTTGGCTGGACGTAAATTTTGGTATTTTTCTACAATAGTTACATATTCTTCGCGTACAGTCACGAGCACCAATATGTCAACACTTGGCAACTTTCAATTGCGATTTTTTCGTGAAATAACGAATGCAACGTTGAAATACGACACATTACCTATGAGTTCGAAAATGCTATGTTCGTAACAACATAAAATTTCATTCAAAAATAAAGGAGTAAATCGCTTTTGAATAAAGCCGAATGTATACATACTTTTGCTGGTGACTGTACGACAAAAAAACTGTCAAGGTTCGTCTTCGTATTTTTCAATTTTACTACTAAAACCCACCCGTGTTCCTTCCTTAGCCTTTTATGTTCCAGGGCAGGGGTAAACCTTTCGGATAATCCCGCTACCCTGGCAGGCAAAAACCCCCCCTTAAAGTGACTTCGCGACCTTCTATGGGTCAACTCACCCACACGTTGAAAAACACTGATTTAAAGGGACCTTCGATCATACATAGTAGAACATTTGATCAAATAAAGTGGAAGAAAGGATTGTCACAAACAGGTGAGGCCCCAGCAGTTGCGATTGTGAGACTTTTTTAGGGACTGCTTTGTTGTCCTTAGACACACCAATCTGCCTAGCCTTTTCCCAACTATGTTGGGGTCGGCTTCCAGTCTAACCCGATGCAGCTGAATACCTGTATTTTACATGGAGCGACTGCCTATCTGACCTCCACAACCCAGTTACTAGGTAACACGATACCCCTTGGTAAGACTGGTTGTCAGACTTTCGGGTTTCTGATAACCCGTAACGACTGCCAAAGATCCAAGAATGACAGTGCTTTCCGAGGCACGGAGGGGGTCTCGGTATATAAAGATGGTGATCCATCCATGGACCGACCGTGGCAAGCGTAGCTTAGCTTGATCAATCGACCCGTGCGGCTGTCATAACTTAGCCACGTGCCTCTTAGACACACCACCACACTTAAATATAATTATGAATAGCCTTGACAGTATGATTAAGCAACACTACATGGATTTTAAATATTCGGGAATCATTCCCTATCAGTAAACAGAATCACAGACAGGATTCAACAAAAATTATCATCGGCTGGTAGGTATTTAGCAACGCGGACGACGATTACCACAAGTCGTGGGTTGTCTAGTTCCGACTGCGAGTGTCACTGTCACAGGAGTTAGTGATGTATCGGCTTTGGATGTGGTTTGTTGCGCTTGCGCTGGTAGCGCTGTGGTATACGCCGACGCAGGCTGTAGTTGGAGGCGCTCCTGCTTCACCCCCCGAACCTGATGCTGCGGTGATCTTCGCCCAGCGGCATGGATTCAGCGCCCGTATCGAAGGAATCAAAGATGATAAACTTGGATATTATAGCTTCTTTGGGATAAGGTAAGGTTTTAATTCGACTTATGTAAGTCTTAAGCCCTCTATGTAATACTTAGTACAGATTGACCTTGGTATTTGAAAGTGATCCTTACCGTCCTAAGTGTCATAAAGCTGTAGGTCGTATGTCATCAAGATTTTGGCGATCATAGGATCGCTACCTTCAAGGACCAAGACAAGGCAGAGCGTAAGTTATTCCTTGAACTCTGTCTATAGTATACAAAGCATTAAAGGTTTTATATGAATGCGGTGTAGTACAATTTATTATGAATCCTACGATGGGTGGATATGATTTGATAGAGCTTAACTTTGTTATGGTTCCTAACTTGTGACTTATTAACTGTCTTATTACATTTATTCATTTATTAGGACGAGCAGCTACACACGTGTACGGTCACCAAAAGGGATAAGTAACCAGGGTCGTCGGATATAGTTGAAGTTTAGTAAGAAACGGATTGATGTATTCGGATAAAATTTAATTTAATTAGGTAATAGAAAACAAACAGTTCATTTATCAAACTAAATTTCATTCGAAAACATCTATCGGTTTCTTACTAAACTTCAACTATATCCGACGACCCTGGTTACTTATCTCCTTTGGTGACTGTACTACATGCTGTACAAAGATTTACCAGCTCGTCCCTGAGAGATATAATATGTACCTTTACCATCGATACGAAAAGAGGAAAAAGGTCCAGTGGTTATGGAGCGTAGTATAGCTGCTAAGAAAGATTCCATGGATTCCAGCCTGAATTATAGTCAAATTGCCATTACCTTTTATGAATTTCTTCAGTAGATACATTTTTAATAGTAGGTCAAGGTGCCATTGCCATGTGTACACACGGCTACACATTTCCAGTTTTAGCTGACCTCGCATTGTACAGGTTTTTCGTAGAATCAGAAGTCAGCTTATATTGGTTATGTCTGCTTGATGTGTAGCCGGGCGTATACAGGCAACCTCAAACCATGCAAAGACCACTGTTTGAAACTGTGACTTGAACTTCGACTTTAGTAATATCATTGTTGTTCTAGAAGAGGGAGATAATAGTAAGAATGGGGAAGCTACTACCTAACTAACATCTTCTCCTGCCTATTCGCCTTTTATTACTCTAAAGAAAAAGTAGCCGAGTCCACCATTTTGGGACTAAAATATTTTAAAAAACGTCCAGCAATAATCTGGCTCCCTAAGTTACGCAATAAATAAAATCAAATAATAATGTCAAATCTAAAATTGTAAGTGAACAAACAGTTTGGCGGATGCTGATAGTGGTTTCCGCTGTTTTTTTTTGTGGCCGGCAGATTATCCATGTACCTAATAGGTAGGTACATTCATGTTATTGATATCAAGTTTTTAGATATCAAGTTAAATAATTATTCACTTTTATAAGCATTTTTGGCAACTTGTTCAGAAGCTGTCCTGCAGGGTGAAAAGCATGGCATATAAAAGGCATTGCGTTCTATTGCGATGTTATGTGTGTTACGCAGTAAGCCCGCTGTTCCTCACACCTCATGTCTCTTGTCCTCTAAAGAAACTTAGCGTGAGCGTATTAGCATGTTTTGTGAAGGCGTTTAAACTAACTTTTTATTCTTAAACATTTCTTGGGTAGCGTGACACATTCAAACATATTTTTTTACGATATTCGCGCCAGTTGCAGTACAAGATTTTGAACTTTTCACAGTGAGAATTTTACAGAATCGATCGAACCGATCGATTCTGTAAAAATCTCACCGTGAAAAGTTAGGTGAAGTGAGCTTAGAGTGAGCTGTCAATCCCTAGCATTAGTTGGAATGATAGCTCACTCCACGCTCACTTCACCTAAGTTTTCACGGTGAGATGGTTACAGCAGTGCGATTCTGTAACTATCTCACCGTGAAAACTCAGGTGAAGTGAGCGTAGAGTGAGTTGTCATTCCAACTAATGCTAGGGATTGACACTATGGACAGCTCACTCTAAGCTCACTTCACCTAACTTTTCACGGTGAGATTTTTACAGAATCGATCGGCAGAATCACACTGCAGTCTCCGATATTCCTTTCTCCGATGGACGGTTTGATGATTATACACTACCTAATTAATCAAGTGATTACCTTATCAATTTATGTATAGATGGCGATTGAGAGTACGTCATGCTCACTCAAATGTCTCGTTGAGGGTGGTGCATGTGTTGGATCATGCAGTACTGATCCATGCGTTATGGTCGTTAACGGGCGTCGTCGATTGGGATTGGGATTGGTCATTAACCGACTTCTAAAAAAGGAGTAGGTTCTCAATTCGGATGTCTGTATTTATTTTTTTATGTTTGTTCGCGCAAAACTCCGTCGCTTGCCAACCGATTTGAAAAATTCTTCTTCCCAAATGGTCCCATTGAAATTTCGACAAGATCTGATGATGAGTTTCGGGGACAGACAACGGAACTCTTCAATAAATGCCAGCAAATCAACGGCTATTGCTGCTGTCGCTTATGTATGTATTGTTTACGCAATCACATAACATAACGTCACGCCTGTACCCTCTAAAGGAGTACGCAGATGATTGTGTTAAGTATACCACGGTACACCCTCATTTCTGTCAAAGTTGTTATTGGGGTACCTCTAATCTTGTAAGTATATACGAATTTGTGTGGGGTAGGTAGGTACAACTAAAAAGTGAAAAATAAACTTTTTTACAAAAAAAAAAAACAATCGACCGACTTCCGAAATTAAAGTTATTTTTCTCTTTGTAGTTTTTTTTTGGAAGTCGGCTGTTTTTTTTTTTGTAAAAAAGTTTTTATATGCTACGGCTGTTTTTAGGGTTCCGTAGTCAACAAGGAACCTTTATAGTTTCGCCATGTTGTCTGTCTGTCTGTCCGCGGTTTAGTTCAAAAACTATTGGTACTAGAAAGTTGTAATTTGACATGAGTGTACACACGGCTACACATCAAGCTATGCATTTTCAGTTTTAGCTGACCTCGCATTTGATAGGTCTTTCGTACAATCAGAAGTCAGCTTATACTGGTTATGTATAGCTTGATGTGTAGTCGTGCGTACACGTTAATGACGCCGAAAAAGTGGTAAAATAAAATGTTAAAAAAAAATATTTTGGGTACCTAGGATAAGGACGAAAAAAAAAATTATCATTCCCACTTTAGATGTAGGGGTACATCTAAAGTGGGAATGATATTTTTTTTTTTTCATTGCATAGTATTTCCTTGCATAGGCTTAGGATAGGATTCCTAAATAAGTTTTATAAAAAAAAAATAGTTGCTACACCAGCTATGACAAGTCTTAACCAAATCTCAAAAAAAAAAAAAAAATTAAAACTTTCCGTGCAAAATTGTCGGATCAGGTGAGGATTTGTATAGGAAGTCAAATTAGGTAGGTAGTCATGTTTGGCTTTTAGTTAGAGCATGGTACGAAACTATCAGTCAGCGAATACGACTCGCACTTGGCTGTTACAAAAACTACGGAACCGTACACTGCGCGTGGCCCGACACGCACTTGACCGTTTTTTTACTTTTTCTCTGGATGCTTCTTATGTAGGTCGACCTACACGTTTTTCTACATCGTTCTCACCTAAAATAATTTGAATTCGACTGATGTTTGTAACTATTTTGTCAGTTTATAGTTGCTTTTCTGCCAAAATCTGTACCTTCTGTACTTTATCAACAGATATGCAGAACCACCGGTGGGTCCCCAAAGGTTTCAGCGGCCCATCCGCCGCTACCTAGCCGGCGAAATGATGGCCAACCAACAGTGCTTTCCATGTCCCCAACCAGACCCTTACCAGCCAAGGCGGATCATAGGCAATGAAGACTGCTTGTGCCTTAACGTGTACGCCCCTAAAATGCCTGCTACGGAGGAAGGTGGGATATCAGACAACATCAATAGCTGTTCCGTTGTTATACAAGAATTTTGTTGACTCTGACACTCTAACCTATGTATTGCAGGAAGCCCAGTTGTCTTCTTCATCCATGGTGGTAACTACAGGTCTGGATCGACGGCATCGTATGGTGTAAGTTTTTATCTTGAACTTTCTTCTTACTTAAATATGCGTGCTCGGTGTTGTGTATGTTACTAATTATAAACTTCTTTCAAGGGACAACATTTGGTTCAAAAGGACACGATATTGGTAACTGCCCAATATCGCCTAGGATCACTTGGGTATCTCAGCACGGGACAAAGAGATGCTGGAGGAAATGTTGGCCTTTTTGACCTGCATGCTGCTATGATCTGGGTAAGAGTAAACTCATCGTTAAATACGAATTCCTACTTAATACATTCTATTCATACCCTAGTGGTTCAAGAAAAATCCACTTTCATATCCGTCCGAAAGATTCAATTATACTGTTCCTTTGTTTTTTTCAGAACAATTACTTACGTGTTCAAAATATTGAATAGTTGCAATCTTAACTTTAACTTTAGTTCATTTCATGATGGCCTATTGCTAGCTATACAGAAATATAATTTCAGAACATGTGGTTATATTTTTCTAGGTCCAAGACTATATTCAATTTTTCGGCGGTGACGCAAAACGAGTGGTTGTGATGGGTCAAGGATCTGGTGGCAGTGCTGCGTCTCTCCTAGCAATGTCTCCAGAAGGTCGCACGGCTACGGGAGTGGCTGCCCTGTCCGGTGCGCCTCTGTCTCCGGGGGCCGTTAGACCTGACCCAGCTAAACACGCTGACGCACTCGCTGAACGCACAAGGTGCCCGAAAAAACCAGCTGAAAGTCTCCTCATATGCTTAAGGCAACTGCCTGTAGAAGAACTCGTGCAGGTACTGAATACTTAATTACATATTTAATAATAATATATTAAAGTGTAGTAACATTGATTTTGCCTAAGGGCGATGGAACTAGATGTAAAAAGACAGAAGAAAATTCGGAATACCACGCTGCGTTCCAAAACAGGTATAATAGACGTAGGCAAGATGGCTGCCAGGCTCAAATGGAATTGGGCGGGTCACATCAACCGCATGCAGGATGACCGCTGGGTAAAAATCTCCACACAATGGCTGCCTGAAGATGGACGGCACCACCGAGGTCGGCCCAGAAACCGATGGCGGATAGCGAGATGACGGAGGCGTATGCGAAGGCTGGTTCGAGGAGGCGCGGGAAAAGAGTCTCTGAAAGGATTTGGGGGAGGCCTTTCCTCAGCAGTGGGACAGTATAGGCTTACCAAAAAAAAAACACATTGTTAGATATAGTTTAAAAATTATTCAATTTTAATGTTTGCAGGCGGATGAGGATTTGAATATGGACATGGTAGATACACAAAGATTTTTGGAAGAGATCTCAGGACGTTCAGGTAAGTTATGACAGAGCTTGCAACATACCAACAATGGTATTTCAGTTTAATATTATAACTAAGTATATAAGAAAGTACTTATAACAACTTTGTACAAAAAAAACGTAAGTACTTACATTTATTTTATAAACATTTATTTTATATTGCCGAATGCCACCGGCTTCCGGCCGATTAATCACGGAAAAATCAGTGTACATAGGTATATGTAAAAAAACATCGTCGATAGCATAACTTCCTCCTTTTTTTAAGTGGGTTAAAAATGGGGAATTATATTGACCAGGTGCTGGAGCCAGAGTGGAAGGTGCAGACGACCTCCGAGGTCTGCCACCAATAGTCGCTGAAGCTCCCGCCGAGTCACTCAGTAAGAAGCAGAAACGTGTACCACTCCTCACTGGTGTTACCTCTGCCGAGACCTCCAGGGCTGTGTTTGGTAAGGCTTTTTGTCATATGATTATATTTTCTGTTAAATTTTGTAAACTCTCAGCTCAGCATCATCATACCTTTGCTTGACGCAGTTATTGAAGAAGCAGCCAGCATTTAAAGAATCAAATAATAAAACTTAAAAAAATATTGTAAGTAAGTAGGTACAGACGCCAGCACATCAAGTTACTACAATCTGTCAAATTTCTTTAATAGATTTTCAACTTTATCACGGACCCATTAAGATTCAAGGTTGATTGGGAAAATTTGACAGTTTCGGGTAGCTTGACCTGCTGGCGTCTGTACATACTTATTCAATCTTTTATGTCGACAGGCAAATTCAACAAATTCCTGACGAACCAACTTCAAAACGTGAAGGACTTCTTAAAGAAAGACTTGATTGGTGGTCTTCAGAATGTGGTGCAAGGAGTTGAGGGTCTGATCCCTCTGGCTGCTAACGTGCAAGCTGTTCTGCCTATATCTGACTACTACCAGGGGTTGTTCGAACAGGCCTCTAATGTCGTTGATGGACTCTCCGAGGTTGCTGAAGCCACAGGTAACACATCGACGCGACGTTTTAAAAGTATATTTTGTTAAAACATGCACATTTTATTTTGTTAAACAAAGTTGATCCTGTGGGTTATGTAGGAATTGGAATTGTAACAAAAATAGGTACTGCATTATCTTCATCATTCCAGCCGAAGGACGTCTACTGCTGGACATAGGCCTCCCCCAAGCACCTCCACTTCGACCGGTTCCAACAAAAATAATTAATCTTTAAAAAGACTAGTTAGTCGTATCCTAGGTAGATAAAATCAACTTACGTAAAACGAAAAACTGATATTTTTTTAAATTTTAGAGTCACGTTTAGTTTTTGTGATTTTTTGCTATCACACCAAATAAGTAAGAAAAGCTTATAATATTTTAAAATTTTGTGTACATCTACCTATATAAAAGCACACACGCCAGCTGCAATTCAAATAACACACCATTCGGACCCCAACACCCAGCCCCCTAAATGAAGGGTCGAACCCTTTTTATCCTTTGTAGGTAAGGATTTTTTGTTGGGGTTCGGGCTCCCTAGCAACCAAATCGATATTTTATTGGAACTGAATTTTGATTTTGAAATGAATGATATATTGTCAGACCAAGGATATATTTTCCTAAGATGTGCATCAGACAGTCCTTTCCAATAAATATCTTTTGTTTTGAATATAAAAATCTCAGAACTCAATGAACAACATGATGTGTACAATGTGATGTATTACAATTATTTTGAAATCATGCGTTTCTTAGAATTGAAATCGAGTTCGTATATTAAATAGAAGCACTCTAGTCTCTAGATAAATAAATAAATCATGTTAATGAGTGTCTTATCGCTAATAGCGAACCCAGAAAACCTATTGAGAAAACAATTAGAAAGATAATAACATCGTGAGAAATATGATAGTGGGGATGTACCAATACAATAATTAACGACCAATCGGAAACAAATAAGTAGAGTATTCAAAACAAACTACTCAATACATAAAATATTAAAGGAGAGAATATAAACTGAACATGATGCAGTCAAAAAAGAAACAATAAAGCATAAGCATAATCATCAGCCTGTTATGTTCCCACTGCGGGCAAATGCAAAATGTCAAAAAAGAAACCATTAACTAAAGTCCGGTCGCGGAGCAGGAAGAATTTTGTACATTAACCTGTTCTTACCTGTCTCTGTCACTCCCGCGTAAATATAATGCGCCCCGCTCGCACAGATGCAATGACCGCCGTCCTCAGGGATTGTAAACCTTTTACCTGCGACCGTAAGGTTTGTTAGGCTTAGACTATAGTCCATTTATAATAGCATTAGAAAAAAGAGGCTCGTAGAAGCAGGAATGCAAAACATTTTATTTCAAAGTTATGATAAAACAATTTTAAGGGAGATGCTTAAATTCTAATTTTCTTGCGTTTTTTGCAATTTGCAGGTCAGTGTAAGGTTGTATCTTAATAAAAATAATATGATGCGCAACAATAAGAAATATGTAGGCAATAATACAATTTTAACCTTAAAAATCATCAATACATCCCTTTAAATTAGAATTGCTCCGAATTCGTCTGATTTCGCGGGCTACTGCAGCGCATCCACCTTAATTAAAATAAAATTCGGTAGAATTATAGTGAAACGAATAACGTTCCAAGTATTGTTCATCCCTGCTTCTTTTAGGTTTTTGGCATTGACACTGTAATTTTAAATTGGAGTTATATAATATAAATAAATGAAAGCCACATAATTTCATAAGATAAATAGTTAAAATGGTTACAATTAAGTGTGACAGCTGCTGTAAAAATAGATCATAATAAATTCGGCGTCTATCATAATGTAACAATGTTTATTGTATTTTTGTTACAAAGTGTGCATTAAAAATAACCTTTTTTAACTTCTTTCTAATGCTATTGTAAATGGACTATAGATAATAATGTAGACATAACTGTTGATTCTTTTGTGATAAATGTGACAGGCGAGACGTCGTCGGAAATCAGTAACTCCGATACAGAGAAATCGGTTTCTGTTTATTGAATTTTCTTATATTTATTTCTACCAAATAAGTAATTATAACTCGATTTTTATAACTGTTTTCATACTAAAATCAAAATAAATAATTTATATGATAATAACTATTTAATAAATAAGCTAGAAAATATATTTTGTTTTCCTTCAAATATTTTATACATATAAACCGCACTTAATACAAAAATGTTTGTGACTACTGTCTGTAGGCAAAGAGGTCACTGTACGAAATTCTTCCGCTCCCCGACCAGACTTTACTAAATATAATTAAGTAAGCAAAACTGCATTCTGCCCAATTTCCATGACATGATAGTTTTTGGTAAACACCGTTTGGCTCGGCAAGATTTTAAAATAAGGTATTACCATAATTAAGGTGTTACCATTACCATAATGATAATTAACTAATTGTGATTAACACCGTGCTCCGTAGGTGATGCTCTGTTCAACTTTCCGGCGTACCAGAGTGTCCAGCAATGGAGTAATGGCGGCGAAGCCTTCCTCTACAGTTTTGAGCACGTTGGAAACCTGTCTAAAGGATGGCATTTCTTACCTGGAGTAGCTTTAGCTGGTCAGTATTACCTAAAAATATTCTATTATGTACATATTCTCGCCTACAACTGGTGTGAAACTACGAAATTCAATACTTTTTGACGTAATTTGCAAGGGTACACAAAGAGGAAATGCCCGGAGGACGTAATTTTGTCTTATTCTCGAAACTCTTGGGTCTTAAAATGTTAGTTTACCTACGACTTTTGTACATACCTACCTATTAAACAAAATGTATCACGGGTGTATTCACAGCATATTCAATATATCAACATGTGAAGACTTTCCAATTAACGCAGCTGCAAACTTGTCTAAACCTTCAAAACTTTTACAGAGAAACCCGGCGAAGAGCCGATAGTTACGCCCAAGAAAAAGCAAGGTCCCTCCCACGGCGACGAGCTGGCGTACATCTTTGAGCCTTTAGGTCCTGACGGCCAGCCAATGGGTGGCGAAGTCTCGAGCACGGATGCTCGAGTACGCGATAACTTTGTGGGGCTGATCGCCAAGTTCGCTCATGGACCGGAAGAAACCAAAGGGAAGAACACTTCGAACGGTTTTGGTGGTCTGTTCCCTAAGAGTGCTGATCAGTTTTTGAAGATCGGTGAATCTTTGACTATTGACAAGGATTTCAGGTGGGTTCAATATCTATATATGTTATCCTTTTATGTACTTAACCTGTTTTATTTTGAGACCTGAATTACAAAGTTGAAAAAATCCAGAACAAAATGAGAAAATGTCTCTAGGAAACAAACATGTAAAACGTGTAAACGCCTGTTTATACATTGTTGTATTTTTCTAGGTTCTGTCAGATCGGTCTATGGGGCAACATGGGCGACAGATTAACAGGGGCTCTGTGCAAGAATCTTCTCGGCAACTTATTAAACCTCCAAAATCTGCCTGTCCAGCTGCCGAATTTACCAGGACAAGGGCAAGTGCCACTGCAGTTGCCTGGGCAGAATAATGCGCCATTGTTACCAGGACTGTTAGGCCAGCAGCCGACCAAAGCTCCTCAAAGGCAGCCACAAAGGCAGCCACAGAGGCAAAGAACTACTCAAGCACCCTTTAGACTACCTTTTGATTTTTTGTTTAAATAATTTTTAAGTGTTGCATAATTATTTGGTTCTATGTAACTAAAATTTCTAGCCGCAAGTAGATGATTGAACAGGAATTCTACCGAAATAAAAACGATTAATTTTTTTTTTTTTTTTTTCATATTTTACATACCTACCTAATTGTTTTTAGACAAAATGTTGTGTACTAACATTACCAATGCCAATGAAATTCATGAATTGTTATTATTTTTTGGTTATAACAAATAAATCCAAAGATTATTTGAGTAAGTTATTTATGATTTACTACTTGCGTCATTTATTTACGTGTCGTGTTATCACAATAGTCTACCTATTGGGGACGTTGCAAAAACAGGAAAACCGGTTTTATCGGTTGACTGTACGGCGTACGTACGCAGACTATCTGTATCTAGAATTATATCAAGAAGCAAGTAGGTATATTTTCCTTCAGTATCAATCAAACATTGATCAAGATGAATCGTGCTTGTGCTGTTATTTTGTTCCTTGTGTTCACTCAATACCTGATTGAGACGATTCAGGCCAAGCCTGAACCTCAACCAGCTGCTGATGGCGCTAGTTGTGGCAGACATGGAGACCCTGTAAGTACATACTTTACTATTTTATTCTGTTCTCAGAGATTCCGGAAACTACGTGTTTTGGCGGGTACTTTGACTTCCTCTTTGACTTGCCTTGCCTTTGCATTCAGATTTCTATTATTTGTTTATTTAGTTGCATCGTGACCTAGAAAACCTTTGGGTCTGTAGATTTGCCTTAACAATCTAGCCTCGTTGGTAGATTCAATTAGTTTTGCATTATTGGCAAGGTTATAAGACTTATAAGTCAAATCTTTGTGGCAATTTTCACGATGATGTATGGATGTGGACCGTAGCAAGAAATTGAGGTAGTAACTAATCTATCTATATATTTAAAATTCAAAGTCCTGACTGACTGACTGATAGATCAACGCACAGCCTAAACCGTTGGTCCTAGAGACATGAAATTTGGAGGGTGTGTTCTTCGTGAAGAGTAGGCATCCACTAAGAAAGGATTTTTCGAAATTCTACCCCTAAGAGGGTGAAAAGGGGGGAATTACTTTGTATGAAAAATCTTATTCCTTGAGTTAATAAACTTGAAACTTGGCACGAATACTTATCTAATTAAATTATGAAGATTGTTAGTTTTTTTTTGTTCTAAACTACCCCCTAATAAGGGATGGGGGGGTTTCAAAGTTTTGTATGGAAGAATTTTAGCGCGCAGTCCGATTTACTCGAAACTCAGTATTTATACCTAATATTGAAAGTAAAGAATAATGTGTATCAGGGTTTTTTGAAAATCTACCCTTGACGGGCTGCAATGGGGTAGTCAATTTTTCACGGGAGGATTTTACTGCATGGCTTGATTAACTCGAAAATTAGTATAACTAATATTTGAGTCAAGTTATGAATACATCCCAAACGATTTTTTTTTAATTCCACCCTTGTGGGGGTGTAAAGCGGGGATACAGTTTATATGAAAAATCTTATTGATTAGGTTAATAAACTTGAAACTTTTCAAAAATACTCGCCTAAGTAACAAAGTTTATCATTATAAGTTTTTCAAAACCACCCCTCAAAGGGGGATATAGGGGTGTTGAAGTTTGTGTGGAATAATTTGATTGCGCGGTCCGATTAACTCGAAACTCAGTGTTTATACCTAATATTGAAAGTAAAGAATAATGTGTATCAGGGTTTTTCGAAAATCTACCCGTAACGGGTTGAAAAGGGGTAGTTAATTTTACAAGGGAGGATTATAATGCGTGACTTGATTAACTCGAAAATTGGTATAAATAATCTTTGAATCAAGTTATGTATAACCCCAAACGATTTTTCAAAATTCCACCCCTGTGGGGTTGAAAAGCGGGGGATACAGTTTATATGAAAAATCTTATTCATTTAGTGAATAAACTTGAAACTTGGCAAGAATACTTGCCTAAGTAAGTAATAAAGTTTATCACTATAAGTTTTTCAAAACTACCCCTCAAAGGGGATATAGGGGTGTTAAGTTTGTGTGGAAGAAATTGAATGCGCGGTCGGAGTAACTCGAAACTCAGTATTGATACTTTTGACAGAAAATAATTAATAATAAGTATGTAAAGTTGTCGAAAATTTACCACTGACGGGACAAAAGGGGGTAATTCAGTTTTTAAGGGGAGGATTTGGACTTGAAACTGTATGTTACATTTTCACGCCTAAACCACTGAACTTCTGATTTGGCATAGAGATAGTTGGCATCCTGGGGAAGCACATACATTTTATCCTGTTAGCACGTTCCCGTGGGATAATTTCCGACATCCACGCGGGCAGAATCTAGTAGAATATAAAACAAATAAATAATCATCAATAATTTTAATAATAATCAATAATTAATTTTTTGCAGTGTGTTTCCGACAGTCAATGCTGCGCCAACAATCGTTGCCACAGATACGCCAAGAGATGTCAAGTAATAATAGATCTTCCAAATAAACAATGACATGGATGATCTTGTAACAATAGCAGTGTAAAATAATGGAGGAGGACCAATTTGTAAAAACTTTGATTAAAGGATTCCAACGATATTTTGTCATTAATATTATTCCTAACAATGCCATGCTCCTTTCATTCATTACATCTTTTTTTTTTAAGTAGGTACTTAAATCCGTCCCCTTTGTGATCTGCCTACAAAGAAGACTGTGCCTAGCCCTATATATCACCTGGCGAATACACTATAGAAGCTTTTCGGTTAAAAACTTTAGTTTTATAACATGGAATTTTCTGATATGTGTCTAATATACCCCGTACTTCCTGTTGTTAGGGCTGATTTTTCAATCGATAAATAATTTTTATTCGTGGAATAAAATTAAAATCTGTCAGATTTTGTATAACGAACTGTCAAAAATTAGAAATGATTCCTCCGATAAAATTATCTGGCGTTGGAACAATCAGCCCTAAATTCAAGGGTTAGGTGAGTTCCATATTGATAATAATTTAATAATAATAATTTCTTAGTAATTTCTATACACGAGTCCTTCTGAAGTGCTGATATTGATGCCTTAGAACTCGTAATAGCCCCATTTCTTAATATCCTAACTTTTTTTAAGGGCAAAGAAAAGGACCGTACAAAATCTTATACTCTGGGCTGTATTGACCAAAGCCGGATCTTATATCCGTGGAATAAAATTGACATCTGACAGTTTTAGTATGGAAAAACTGTCCAGAATTCATAATTTATTCTCAGTCTAAGACTTATTCTAGATATGAAAGTTTGGTGGATTTTGCCCTAAATCTAGTTAGGTACCTAAGGATACTCTTGCGCCATCCCATTTTCCAGGGTCGGTGTGCTGCGCTGGTGCTGCTGCTGCGGCTGCGGAAAACCTCAAGAGGCGTAAATTTAATAAGCTTATTAATAATTATATTTTCGAGCCGTTTGGGGTTGAAACCCTCGGGCCGTGGGGCCCGAGTGCGCATGGTCTTTCTAAGGAAATTTCGAAAAGACACTTCCCATGACCCAAGGGCTGGCTTTTATCTTGGCCAGAGGCTAAGCATTGCCATACAACGTGGCAATGCCGCCAGTGTTTGGGTACATTACCAGTCGACAGCGATGTCGATGAATTTTTCGACGTTATATTTTAGTTTGTAAATAGTTTTAGTTAATTTAGGATACTTATACTTTTGTTATATTCGAGTTATCTTGTAAATGAAAAGAAATCAAATAAAAATATTATAACTTTGTTAGGTAACTAATTAACTTTTTTTATGAGCAACACGCAGAATTTGTTTGGTTAAAGAGTTATAGAGAGTAGAGATATATTGATTGATTACAAGTCCCTAAGTAGGTACCTAATAACGTTGTGGTTTTGGTATGTGAAGATGGTCACCCATTCACGAACCAACCGCGGTAAGCGTAGCTTAACCTGATCGATCGACCCGTGCGGCTGTTATTGCTTAGCCACAAGCCCCATAATGTTGATAAATAAACAAAAACCATAAAACCCTTTATTTTAAAACAATATTTTATTAGTCCTATGCTACGCACGAAGAATTGGCTTAGGGATCTTCGATTATGGAAAAATAAGATAAGATTTTCAGGTGCAATTTAATGTTCTGAATGAGTCTGATTCTGTTCATTTTGGTTGGAGACGTTCGGTCCTTGGCCAATGGAATAAATCTGTGTTCACTTTGGTTTTGTTAAAAATAAGTAAAACACGTTTCGAAACCGGATAAAAATTACGGTTGTCAAAATAAACAACTGTTTTACCGTTAGTAAAATGTCTGTTCACAGTATGATTTTATATGTCAAAGTTAATGGCGCCAATAACACTTATGCTAATTTTGAAACTAATGTCGGCGTTGGTTTGTCTATTTATTTTAAAAGTATAGACAAATTCAAATCAGCTTACTTACCTAACATGTTGATGATAAAACATAAAGGACTAGCTAGGGTTTTAAATTGTTGAGATAGGTACCTTGTTTGTACCTACGAGTACCTACCTATGCTTATTGTTATGTGTTCAATTACTTATTTTATTTCTCACACATTTTTACTTGTACAAATACTACCAGCTGCTAGTTCAAAAATTCAATATCTTTAGGCTCTTTCCAAAATACAATCTCAATCGATAGGTAAGTAGTTTGGAATATCAATCGAAGGGGCCACAGCCCACAGTAGTATTGTCGATTTATAACCCTGTGCTAAATGTCAACAAATCCTGCAAGCATGTATCTTCTTATCTATTTTCGTTTAGTAGTAACTTTCATTGCTGATCCTTTACCTACTCCTATCCTTTCCATGTTGCCGTTGGTATGTTTAACGCGCGGTAGCCAGCTACCTGCCTACCTACCTGCTGCATGACTATTGGCAGTAAGTGCTGCATTTGTTGGAACTTTGCAACCGTGGGGATATGATCATCCCTTTATTTGATTGTCTGGTTTATCTTTGCCACCGAGCACCGGCAACCGAGGACCTCAAAACAACTGCCTGAGTAAAATAGTCTGGCGGAAGACATTATACCTAAGTCCAGTAATTTATATTCCTACGTCTTCTGTGTTTTCTTGCGGTTACTGAGAAACAGTTGAAGGCTCTATACTGTACCGCATCTAGGTACATAGCTATATCATCAGATTAAATTCATAGAAAACTATCGGTTTTCCCCATAATGTAGGCCAATTTGTCACACGCATTTTTTTTTTAAAGTAACATAGGTATTTAGAATAGATAAGAAATCGTTGGTTTCCAATGGCACTGTTCTGTTTAACAGATTAGTTGAAAAATATGTTGATGAGGTTAATTAACTGTTTTTGGTTTGTAAGTCTACAGGTTGTTGAAATATGTATAAAGTATTTACTTGGTTACGGTTACTACTCCTATTTGACAAGATCACTCTACATAATAATACAATACAGCGAGATGACTTAACTCCACCATCGCTGTCAGCGGGTAGTGGCTAGCGTGTCAAAAGGCATAGCTCTCTGTAATAGTGGCTAGGCTTTTGAGTGGCTCAATGAATATCAAAAATGCAAAAGAGATCAGCTATATAATTCTACAGTGCAGGTCCAGAGGTACAGATCAAGTCTGCCAACTAAACATGAACAGAAGCCAAAATTTTGAACTTTCTCTATTAATTAAACGTCAATTGCATTGTTCTTCTTACCATGTTGATGGCAATCTATATACAGTCAGCCCAGAATTTGGCTGGCACCTTTAGTAGCGTCCATCAACTCCTGTAGCGTGCAGACAACAGGACATGCTGGACACGATATTAAGTGCCACACGACAGCACCACATTTACACTCCCAGGGCGGAGTCATCTGTGAATCACCTGAGCATGTTTTCCTTGCTTCGGCCTATCCGAAGTCTTTTAAAGACTTCCAGATAAGCCAAGGCAACTTATGTCCAGTAATGCATACCACACTATCAGTAGCAATTTAATTTTGACAGTTCAATAGCATTCATTGCGATATTTACGTTGTTGACCAGACAATTTTTTCGAACCTAATATGAAGCAATGGATTAGCAATATCCTTCAAAATGAATGATTCAGATGGAGATTGATAGTGTTTTACGGCAATTAGTAGTGTGCGAGATCTTCAGCAAAATTTCATTAAGGTAGACAAAGAACTTAGTGTAGGTATATTCTATAATTCTTCCTAGAGTATATATATTCTAAATATTATTATGTATATTCGGTCTGGCCAATGTTTTAGGTAGATTATCAATTTTATTGTTAACTTAGATTGTAAATTATAATTCATGACGGCTTCTGTTACTCATCGGCCATGATGCCAAGACTTGCGTGATTCACTGTTTGGTATTGATGATGATATGTTTATAGAAACAAAGAAGGATTTTATTTTAACTGTTATGTATGTAAGAGGAAAGTGGCCCCGTGACGAAGTTGAGGGGAAATGGGGTGGTCATGGTGTGGGCATGAAATGCGGTAGAATGAGGAAATAAATAATAGGTACCTATGTTGTGAAGAAGGTTTTGAGGATTAATGTGAGTGGCTTTATAAGTAAGACCGAAGATACAATAGATGGATTGTGTGAAAGATGTCCTGGCTAGAAAGGGAATGACTTCAGAGATGATGGTTAGTAGAGATTGTTAGTGGAGGTTATGGCATCTGCCATACAGATGGAATAAAGGCAGGTGGTGCTGGTGGTGGTGGATGCTGTTTTTAACATTTCTGTTTTTTTATAGTCCAACAAACAGTTTGTATAGGTTGTTCCTACGACTTCTTAAGAAGGTTTCAAACTACAAAGTTCTATTACTTACGACGAGTTTTTGTGACTGTCGATATTGATTTGGCGAACCTTTGGCATTACAATGAAGCTTTAATTAATTACAATAATTACTCACAAAAACAACGTCCTGTAATCTGAATATTTTCACGTCTGATAACGCTGGTCAATGCGGGTGCCGTCAATGTGAGTTAATCAGAAAGTATATTTATTTACTTGCAACCACGAAACTCCGTTAGTATCAACCTTCATTTCTCCACAATGCGTCGCTTTTCTGCAGTTGTACTTTTCTTTGTGTTTACACAAAATGTAATAACTACTGCTAGTACTGTACCTAAAGAAGTCGAGGAAGTTGGGGCTATTGAGAAGATAGATGTACCTATACCTGAGACGCCTGCTGTCGCTCAACCAAATTCTGTGACGGACAACTTAAAATGCGCTCAAATTGGAGAACCTGTGAGTATATAAAACGTGCTTCTTTGCGTACCTATTTATGTCAAGTGCAAGAAATTATATTAAGGATAGTTGGAGAAGTCAGCGTTCTATTCTGTTTTTGGTTTACCATGATCTTTATGAGAGGAAACGTTGGTAGATTCTTCTTAAAGTGGTATGTATGCACCGGTGGTTAACTAATCTTGATGTTCGATGTTCTTTTAGTCGGTAAAAACAACAAAAAGACCAGATTTTGTTCTGACGATGCAGATGTTGTAGTTTCCAGATGAGATTTTGATAGAATACGAAGATCTGTTAAATAGGATAATATTTTAATAGAATCAAGCGTTTTTACTAAGGAACTACATAAGGGAAGTGAATGTGAAGAAAATTAAGTAGGCATGATTAACTATTATGGTCTCTTTTCTCCAGTGTACCTTCCACAGTGACTGCTGCTCGCGGGCTTGTCTAGGCTATGCGAAGAGATGCGTGTCCTGAAGATGTTGATGCAAACGAAGATTTATATATAGAAATGGTTACCTTACTTACTCTAGAAAGTATACTTTTTGCCTAAGGTGATTAAGATGATAGAAAAAAGAGAGATGACGTGACGAAAGACATTTACCATTGGCAATTGTACAACATCCAAATATAAATTAAAATACTTTTTATATTTAAGCGTTTTTTATTTCGTGTCTCTCCCCATTCCTAAAGCTAGACAGCTGAAGCGCCAATTTTGCCAATTTACATAAATAAGGGTTGTGAATAAATAGAACCCCAAGGGTCCACCGTGTAAAACCAGATCCGCCACACGAAGTTACTGGTCCTGCGGATCATGAAATATGAAGACGCAAAATGATGAAAAGAAAAATACAACTCTTGTTTCTATGAAGGATTTCGATCCGGTTTTTTGTGAATGTATTCAATAACAAATAGACTTTTTAATCTGCTTTCAATGTTGTAAAGGACATCGTGGGAACTAGGAGATGTTATAAAAAGTGACTTTTCTAGTTAATGATCATCTTTTATACATTTTGTACATAAAATGAACTTAAGAAAAAAATCGTGGTTATCGTAAAGATTAGTCAAAGTCAAATCATTTAGGCGCATAAAAGGCACTTTTGAACGTCAAAAATTACAATAAATAAAATAGAATTGATTATAGTCGCCCGATAAAAACTAGACTAAAAAAACCTAGGTATACAAATTCTGTGAATCAGAGGTACCTGTTTAAAAAAAAGGCTGTAGACATAACGAAGCAACTACGGAGCTTGCTGTGTTTTGAATTTAGATCGAGGAACTCGGCTCTTCATAATTTTGTTATTTTCTAAGGACGAAGAGCTTGTGCATATTGCACTACGAAGTGATAAGTACTAAGTAAACTGACGAAGAAAGAATCCTATGTATTTTAATAGTGTCGTAAATAAAATAAGAAAGGATAACGGAATCAATTGACCAGTAAAAATACAACACGCTCAAAACAACGTCCTGTAAACAATGTTAACGATTCCTCCGTTATCGGGCGCCATGCGGGTGCCGTTAATGCGAATGTCAGCTGACCCTATATCAGTACCCGAACACTGAGTTCCGTTAGTATCGATCTGCACCTGACCACAATGCGACGTTTCACTACCATTCTTTTGTTCATTGCGCTGTCCACATACGTGACATGCAGTATTGTCACCAAGGATGTTCCGATGAAAGATGCAGAACAAGAGAACAGTGCTGCAGCGCCCGAAGTGGCTCCAGTGGCGCCGGTTGATGAAGTCGTACAACCAAATAGTGTAACTGAGAACGCGGCATGTGCTAAAGTTGGAGAATTCGTAAGTTTTTAGAATAATTTTCCTTGTTTTGTTTTTGTCGATGATGATGGCAAGCCCGGCTGGAATGCGAATTGTGATCGCATTAGCAAAAAACATGTTTGATACGAGAATTTTAAATGCTACTCAGACCAGACCTTTTCATGGAGATTTAACAACAATGAAATTCCATTTTATATTGTACCCAGCATCTATTGTTGCAAAGCAGAAATTAAGTCCTAGAATTAACAGAGGACGATTGATTTGACTAGCATTGGCCACGCGGCAAGTTAAATAAATCTGCCTATAACAAGGTAAAAGCTCCTATTTGAATGTAAAACAATGTTTGAAATAACAAATAACGCATTTTTATAAAGTTTTTTTACTACAGAAAAACTGCATCAACACTACTACTTATTCACATATTTTTTTTATTGCAAACGAATACATATGTTGAACGAGCTTTGCCTTTGTTATTAATATATTGCTAGATTTATTTATATAGTTTCCATCCTTTAGAAATCTATGACACTAGCGATACGCCTTGGACTCTTGGACCGTTTGTCCGTTCTTGTTGTTACATATTCATCACTTCATGTTCTTCCCTCGGTGGCCAGTAATTGCGTAACACACTATCAATCACAATCTGAATAATTTTGAAGAAATGCTAAACCAATGCTGCATATGTTCGGAAAATTTGTCTTGTCAACAACGTTATTAACGCAATGAATGTTGTTGAAATAGCGAAATGAAAGCGATATGTTACGCAGTAACCCCGCTGTTCTATAGCTCACTAATTTCAACCTCCTGAACATGCAGCTGATGCTTTTATAGTTCTTAACATGCTCTTTTGTTGGATTTTTTTTAACCATAGCTATTATTTTATTTTTCAGTGTATCAGCCATAAGGACTGCTGCTCAAACGCCTGTCTGGGTTACTTGAAGAGATGCGTTTCCGGAAGAGAATTTGTTGGAGAAGATGACTAAGCGCATTGTATCCTTCAGCCATTGTGTATCATTGTGATCATTATGCTACGGTATTTTTTGTACAAGATAATTCAGGAGACAGCATTAAAATCTGCATTCTGCGTTTGAAGTATTGATCATTAGTGGACTTAACAATAAAGTATTTATTATTTATATACCCATATGTTTTATTTACTTTAAGAGTAATGTTGAGGTAAATAGGTAGGTATATATATATTTCAACCTACCCCTTTTTACATATTCATTGATGTCAACAGTAAATAATACAAACATCTCGTATGAAGTATAATATGCAAAATCATCAATGGCGGTAGATAGTAAATAGTACACACCGGAGTCTGTAGGTACTAAGTAAATAGTACACACTCCGGACAAGACTTCACAAGACCAACGGCATTGCAATGTTGTGATGAATGATGAAAGAAAAATTATAGAGGTTTCTTGAAGACCTTGTGCAGTTGCTGTGGAATTATAATAATATTCTCAAAGTTACTATAATACCCTTTGCTGTGGAGATACGATATAATGTACTATTATTTATTTTTATCAAATCCTGCCATCTAATGACGGAGGTAAGAACTACGTAGTACGCTACTTAAGCAAATGGTACCAATTTACTTCGTTTGGTGGTGGTGGTGGTGGTGGTGGTGTTGTATACTGTGGAGGCAGTTTTTGTGGTTGGATAGAGAATAGAAACAAGTTATATATTTTTAAATAGGTACGTGCATACGTTCTGGAATATATACAGTTCAATCAAAAAATAAAAAGGAACACTACACTAGTGCCCTCTTTTGGCAAGCAATGAAAATAAATATATTTAATGGCTTGAAAAGAATCGAAAAAAATACTATTCCTTAGCTTTCCTAGCAGGATGGAGGGGATGGTTAAGGTGTGATAAGTCCGGTGGGTTTACTGAACACATCTTCATCAGCTTAATGCCTTCTTCAGTAATACTCCACAAGTCCGGGTGGTTCTTCTTGAAGTCATTGTACCATTTCGTAACCTGTCAAAAATTAACAACAATGAATAGAAAATTAAGTCAATAGGTAGTAATTTTCATTTCTCTTAATTGGGTACCTATTAAGTACAATAATAATAATAATGGCGATGAATTTTTCGACGCTATATTTTAGTTTGTAAATAGTTTTATTTAATTTAGGGTATTATTTTGTTATTTTAGTGTTATCTTGTAAATAATAATTGAATAATCCTCGGGCTTTTTGAGGGTTAATTTTGGGGGTTGAATGACCCGGGAGTTATCCATCCATCCAGGGCCCTAATTCACTATGACCACTCAATGATGATAGCATTCGTAGACTTCAAAGTATACAGACGTGCTCATCAATGCATTTTTAAATAAAATAAATTAACGTTTGCATATGTAAACAGTGAACTAGTTTTAGTGTATTAGCGTGTCATATAGAGAACCATTTTAAGTGACAAGTTTAAGTAATGAACTGACTGGATTATTTTTAATACGCAGCCCTGCAACGACCGACTCCGGTACCGGCACCGACACCGACACCGCCCGAAAACCATGACATGACCAGGATGAGACAATTGAGGTAGTGACCACTCCGGAGATCCAGAACTGGTTGTTTGCTTCCTCTTGAACCTCTTGAAAGAGCTCAGAGAGTAATTTTGAAGGTAGCAAACTTCCATCCCTTCTTTTCTCCCACAGATCTGCTATATAAATCCTGCAATGTACTAACTGTTCGCCAGCTTTTCATTATGCACTTTTAGAGGTATGAGGAACAGGGTGTAAAGTTCACTCAACCTCCATAGAAAAGGGAGGATCCTCCGACCAGACGGGTGTTGTGTCTGGCGGGCAATTGCCCAACGATTGATGTTGGGAAATTGTACCTATGCTACGAGTATTTGCGCGGTAAACTCTGCTTGCGAGATGCAGGATTTGCGTGACGTCAGTATGACGCGTTGTTCGCATGTGGCGTTGTAGATACCGCTACATCACTCCCCTCCGGAGACCGGAGGTCGATAGTGGGCTGAGTCCTTTATCTTGCGATGCTTGCCAGGCCAGCTGAGGTTCCAGTGAGTCGGAACCGGTTGCCGCATAGTTCACGGTGAGTCGGAACTGTCTGCGGAGATGTCCCCAGTGAGTCGGGGTGGCGCTGCGTTATACTCCAGTGCGTCGGATGTCGTACAGCGCCGGGTTGAGGCTGGCTGCTGCGTCGACCAGGAGAGGGTGCTCTGCTTGTTGACCAGCCGAAGGTGCAGTGTGCTGTGCCAAGGTTGCTGATGAGGCTGAGGGTGATGACCAGGTATGCGCGGACGCAACATGCTGGTGGTCAGGATACCCGTTGAAGCCTTGGATGCTGGCTGGCTGGGTGACTCGCCGCTGAAGCTTGCGGGAGTGATGATGATGACGTCACGCTGAAGTGTTTGCACGAAGGCTGCGCTGACGTTCATACTCGGGGTCACCAGTTTAGAGGTATGAGGAACAGGGTGTAAAGTTCACTCAACCTCCATAGAAAAGGGAGGATCCTCCGACCAGACGGGTGTTGTGTCTGGCGGGCAATTGCCCAACGATTGATGTTGGGAAATTGTACCTATGCTATTTGCGCGGTAAACTCTGCTTGCGAGATGCAGGATTTGCGTGACGTCAGTATGACGCGTTGTTCGCATGTGGCGTTGTAGATACCGCTACACACTTAGTATTAAAACAGCACACCATGCTTGCCTACAATGCTGACAACACTAACAAGAGACGGAATGATCTAGATTTTTAACATAAAAAAAAGGTATTAAATGTAACAAATGTATTCCTTTTTATAAATAAACGATTATTATGATATTATATAATGATTCCTTACTTCGAAACCACGTTAATTCCTTAGCTAATCACGCCAATCTCGCGTTCATTTCGCGCGGTTTCGTTCATTGTATCATAGAGAATACAGCTCCAGGATGGATAAGTCCCGGGCTTTGATACGGATCATAGGTAGTTACTGACTTAGTGATATAGTGTAATGTCTGACCACAATGCGAGAAAAAAAAAATATCCTGGGTAAATGAATTAAAAGTAGGTACAGTCAGCGCAAAATTAGATGACCATTGTTGTTTTTTTTTTAATTAAATAAAACCTTTACCTACCCTTTTGTACTTTGAAAAGTCGATGTCTATAACTTCCAGAGACATGGTAGAGTTAATGAGAGGGAAGTCAGCAATGGTCAAATGGTCAGCGGCAGCATAGCTGGTACCGAGGCGTTCCAGATAGGTGTCAAACAAGTCCAAGACCCGGTGGACACGCTTTAGGCCCTCAGGAGTACGCTTGTAATCGAAATAGATGGGCATTATCTGGAATTAAATTAGCAAATATTTCAAATTCATAGCAGCATGTTACCGAATTTCGAATTCAGGTGAATTTAGTTGCAGTAGGTCATGCTTTATTGAGGAGAACTAGTAAGAAACTCATGGATAGCCCTTAAAATCTGAGTTTTATGATGTGCCCTTAGGTACAATACAATCTGAACACCCAGCAGAATCCGCAGAATTTCATTAGAGTCATTAGATTATCAAAAGGGATAAAGTAGGAATACGTGTGATTAAACTCACGCAGTAGGCAAGTATATCAGGATAGTATGAGCTTAAGTTGAACACCAGCCGATGATTGACTAAAGCCCTGGAAATATAAAAACACAAATACATAAAATACCTTCTTCGTCTGTTAGCAATGTTAAGAACAAACACTCTAAAAAGACCCAATGCCATTGTTTAATTCTTATGAGCAGAAAAATAACAGCTGTAAATTATTACGAACCGATTCAGATTAGAAAGAAAGAAAAAATGTTTATTCTACACAAATTAAGAATCATACACACGTAAAGAATCGAATGCCACGAGCCACGTAGTTGAAAGAACAATTCGCCTGATAGATCTTATACCTACTTACATTTCGTTATTTGCGATTTTTAGTCCCGAAAATACCCATTATAATGTACTATAAGAATGATAACAAGTTACTCATTTAACTTATTACCTTGCTTTAGGATCTTTCGGGTACAGATCAGAGTCAGGTTTGTATTTATCGCAAATATACTGTATGATGGCGACGCTCTCGCTCAGGAAGAACCCATCGTCTTCAAGCACTGGGATTTCCTTTTGGGGGTTCATCTGAAAATTTAAAAGGTACAATATAAGTACGGGTCATAATTTTTCAATTTAGGAGTTTGTGATGGAGGCGGGAGATAGGGTGTTGTGGCGCAGTCTACGAGAGGCCTATGTCCAGCAGTGGACTGCGATAGGCTGAGTTGATTGGTTGATGGAAAGATGGATGGCCGTCCTCGTCCTAAAATGAGCATTAGTCTCTAGCAAATCAAAACTCATATCAATGTCAATATTTTTATCAATTTAATCTAAGAGTACAAGAATATGGACAAGGTCGGTTCTGTGGTCTAAACCTCAATTAGAATGAGCTTAAGTACTTAATTATTTGATAGTTTTTCAAGTGTACATGTTTGAATGTCGTGCATATTGCATTAACCGACGCTGTTATCAATTTATTATGTTTAATTACTGACAGGTTATCCGTATTGCATTCTATAGTTAATTATAATAACGTTTGTTTGTTCAACAGTCTACTATAATCTTTTGTGATAGCAGCAATGAAATATTAGTTGTGCCCATCCTAGCCGCTATCATTTTCATCATAATCATCACTCAGTATCGACAGTATCTATGGAGAGATCTATGTCTACTTAGATCACCCTCAGCATCGCCACAACCTGCCTCGTGCCTGGGCCTCGGTCGTCGGTCACCTAGTTGCTATACCGGTTTCAGTCCTTCTGGCACACCAAGGAAAACTTATTGTGTTTCTTACATTGCGATATTTTTTTATACCTTTCCATATTCCTCCGTCATATGATCTCCATTATAAAAGCTGACGTCGACCTTTTCGTAAGGCACCTCCAACGCCTCTAGGACTTGTCTGCAAGTTAGCGATGGCGGTCCATCCTCCAGGTAGTATAGTTTCAGTACCATGGTTCTGAAAATTACAAATATTGGCCTTAGCATTTCTGTTAAGTTACTGGTATTCTTTGGGTCTTTGTTGCGTTTGCTCTTATGTGTGAAACGATGCGTGAACATTTCTTGTTTGATAAATAAAAATCAAAGGACTGTTACAATCATGCTTCAGCTCCACGGCTTTTATTATTCGTAGGGTAGCTGTTCATATATTACGTAAGACAATTTTGACCACTTTCTGACCCCCCTACGTAAGAAAAGATAAGACTTGGATGAACCCCCTCCTCCCTTTTTAATCTTACGTAAAATCAGTAACTAATCTACCAAAATTGCAAAAAAAAGTAGCAAAAAATTAAAAACTTATACTTAATTATTGCTTACTTTTGTGATCTTACGTAAGAACAGTCTAGAACCCTCTCACCCCCCACGTAAGAAAAAATAAGACATGTTTGGACCCCCTCCCCCCTCAAATCGACTTACGTAGGTAATAAATGAACAGCCCCTAGCTCCAGCTAGATATTTTACTGTTTAAATCTTTTAAAATAATAAAACAAACAATTTCGCTTTTATTGTCGACCCGAGGGCCGTGCATCATAACGAAATTACGACGCGATTCTATCCCGGCAATTGCTGCCTGTGTCTCTGGGCCACGCAGGACATTGATAACTTATTCTAATAAGTCACGGAAGTTGCATCAATTCAAATTAACTAAGTATCAAAATTAAAAGATAAGAATGAAAGATGACAGGCTTCTGGGTGTCTGAACAGAAAAATGTGAATTAAGAAAGAAGTAAGAAAGCTGATAGGGGTCTAGAGACGCGGATGGCTGAACTGGCTTGGTATCTTAAGAAGGATAAAATATAGGTAGATGCTCATTATTTCACGAATCGACCTTTATTTTTCGATTCCTAATAATAAATACCTACTGTAAAAAAGACTTACCGGTTTTATTAGGAAAAGCTCCGAGGAACGAGTTCAGCGTTTGACACAGAAAACGAATCTGAAACTAATACTGGTGGGAGGGCCGGCCTCAGCGACACGAACAACTACTTTCACTTGCTTGGTATGTACGTATGCAACGTACCTAAGTAAGTACTAAGCTACCTACTACTTGCTAGCCTGTACAATGACATGTGAATTAAGTATTTGATACCCATTTTTACTACTTTTAATCAACGTTTGTGCTGTATTACGCAATATTGTGCAAAATTTTACTTACAAGGCCAACCAAACTGTGTTTATGAATTTAAAGATAAGATTACATATCATTGCACTCATTAAGACTTGTTTTCAGCTAAAACAGTAAAAAAAACTGAAAGTTACATACCTACATAAGATGCATTTATTACATTTACTCCTGCAACTATACAACTTAGTCTAGTGCAAATATAATAATAGTGGCAATAGATCAATGCGTTTAATGACTGATTAAATGAAGAAATTATTAGGTATCTACCTATTTAAATCAGTATACCTAAGTAATTAAAAAAAAAACCTACGAAAAAAGTAACCAAAAAGCGAAAACCAAAAATAAAAACATTTTTATAAGTTTGGCGTAATTAATAAGTATGAGGCGGCGTAGAACAATCAACAAAGATCAAGCTGCCATCATTTTATGTTTGACGTAATTATAAATTGCCAGTTTATTTGTTTGGCATCGCCTCGAAATTAGCTGCTTACATTCATTTAATTATGGAAAAATTAAATTAAAAATTTAAAAAACCCCCGACTACGTGAAACCCTATAAAAAGAAAAAAATAACCTTGAAATTATGACCCTACGTAAGTACGTATGAAATTTTTTGATTAAATATTGTCCCGTCGGGGGCCCGCTGTAACTATTAGCCTAACGTTATGTTAAAGTTTAAAATAGTAGCGGTCCCCCGACAGGACAATATTTAATCAAAAAATTTCATACTATAATGGTGGCGGTGGAATAAAACCAACGTTGGATGACAGATAAGGGTTTATTCACTTTACTTCAAACACTTGACAGATTTTAGCAAACAAAGGTAGACTGAAGGTTAAACCTATTAGTGGTTCTAGGGATGGACTGCGGGGCTATCCTATCCCTTTACCTCCTAGCTAGGCTATTCCTGAGGGCGACGGGGCCTCCACTCAGGTCCAGCTTATGACAACAGTGGTGACTGCGGGGCTATCGACCACTGTGCCTTCTAAGTAGCGAGTGAGTGCTCGTTCCTCCATGGGTGACCGTTTATATAGTCAATTAGACAGACAGTAGTGTGTGTCTTCAACATCTTATGCTTGTATGTGGTTGTGATCATGACCTTCGTTGACATCACGGACACTTCACTTGTCGAATGATAGATGTCGCTAGTAGTCTGTAGATACTGTTGCTGTTATCGATAATTGATCTGGCTTGTGTTGCGATCTACTCGGGTGGCGTAGTGTTGTGCACACAATCCGGTAGATGGCGTAAGGCGTCGTGTTATATTCTCCCCCTCTGGTACTCTATGGTCGTCCCGACTGAGTACCAGCACCAGTTTGTTTCCGCGGCCTTCCTCTTCGACGTATCGGATAAGTTGGTTTGGATGTCACGTTGTCTCTCTTTTCAAACTTCGTTATTGCTGACGTATGATACTTCCCAATAGGCTTGTCTGGAGTTTGTGAGTGTGCAATTTCATAGGTGGAGGTTCCATGTTTCTTTAATATAACATATGGTCCATCTCGTCGAGGAGCAAATTTCGAAGTAAACTGTTTATCGATGTTACTAACGGGATGAGATTCTACCAAGACTAAGTCTCCAACTTCATAGTCTGGGTCAGGTCTTCTCTTGCTATTCGCTCTCTGGCGTGACGTTTCTTTGTTACACTCTATATTTTCTTTTGCTAGCTCCAAGTCTTGGGCTAGTTGTTTTAACTTTGGGGTGATTTCTGCGACAAAGTTTTCTGATTCTACAACCGAGCTTAGATCATGTGTCAATTCATATGGTGTACGCAATTCTCTTCCAAATGTAAGGTAAGATGGTGAGAATCCTGTAGTTTGACACTTAGCTGTATTCATTGCGAATCTTATTGATGGTAAAGTCGATGGCCAATTCTGATGTTTGTCTTTCACCATTATTGCAATTTGTGACTTCATATCCCTATTTTTCCTTTCAACCACATTTGGTTCAGGGTGATATACGGGTGTGAAAATTTGTTGTATTTCTAAGCAATATGCTAGTTTTTGCATTATAGCTGATATAAATTGTACTCCATTATCGCTGATAATTTTCCTTGGCAACCCATACCGAAGTAATATTTCATTGAGTAAAATCATGGCACAGTTTTCACTAGTTGCTTCATTTAGTGGGAACAATTCTACCCATCTTGAAGTAGTATCTTCTATGATCAGAATCCACTTTTCTCCTGAGGGTCCCTTTGGCAAAGGTCCAAAAAGATCAATGGACAATACCTCAAATCGTTGTGAGTTTGGGGTGGACTGATATAAGCCTGCTGGCTTCTTATTAGAGGGCTTATATTTTTGGCATTCAACACATGTTTTTACGTATTTTATAACATCTTTTCGTAGTCCTGTCCAATAAAAATTATTTGTTATACGTTGCACTGTTCTTTCTACTCCCATATGACCAGCAGTGGGTGAGTCATGGTAAGCGTTCAGTACGTTTTGTATTTCTTGACGTGGAACTACTAACTTTGCATTGTCGTTTTCTTCTTCTGGCATGTAAAGATACAAGACACCTTTATGGAGTAGGTACCCTTTCTTGATGTAATCTACATAACTTGGTATTTCTTTTCCTTCTTCTAATATTTTTATTATAGTTTGAAGGGTTTCATCTTTCATTTGTTCATCTCTTAACTGTTTTTCACTGTATCTAGGTAGATCTAACTCTGTGCTGCATATGATGCATTTTTCATCATGGTGCTCACACGGTGGTCGAGACAATGTATCAGCTACTACATTAGTTCGTCCTGGAGTATATTGGATTTTGAACTCGTATGGTTGCAACTGTAGTGCCCATCGTGCTAAGCGACCAGTAGGTGTTTTGAGATTCATTAACCATTTTAACGGTTGATGATCTGTAATAGTTATGAACTTTGTTCCTTCTATATAGCCACGAAATTTTGAAATAGCCCATACTATGGCTAGTGCTTCCTTTTCTGTGACACTGTAATTGCGTTCAGCTTGTGTTAAGAGTCTACTTGCGTATTCAACAGGGTGCTCATTGTCTCCCTCCCCCTGCACTAAAGCTGCGCCGATGGCATACTGGCTGGCATCAGTCTTGATAGCAAAGGGTAAATCGTCACTTGCCTGTTTTAACACTGGTGACGTAGTCAAGGCATTTTTTAATTTCATAAATGCTTCTTGTTGCTCTCGATCCCACTTCCAGCTTATTTTCTTCTTCGTTAGGTTAGTAAGTGGTCTAGCAATGTCTGCAAAATTATGAATAAATCTCCGATACCATGATGCGGTTTGTAAAAATGATATTAATTGTTTCAGGTTTTTAGGCGCCTGACGGTTTGCAATAGCAGAGATTCTCTCTGGGTCTGTTTTGATACCGTCAGAAACTATAAGGTGGCCCAAGTATTTAATTTCTGAACACATAAATTTACATTTCTTTCTGTTGGCTTGTAGCTTGTACTCTCTCAGTTTAATAAATACTTCTCTTAAGTCTTCTATATGTTGACTGAAAGTTATAGATCTTATAATTAGATCATCTAAATAGCTTAAGACACACTTCGCGTGCAATCCTTGTATGAATTTGTCCATTAATCTTTGGAACGTAGCAGGTGCGTTTCGAAGACCGAATGGCATTCGCTTGAAACGGAACGTTCCAAATGGTGATACAAAGCTTGTTTTATCGTAATCATCTGGATGTACCATAATCTGCCAGTAACTTGACTGTAAATCAATTGTTGACATGTATGGCATCGCTTTTGCCTGATGTAATAAGTCGTCAATACGAGGCAACGGATATCTGTCAGGTTTAGTTATCTCGTTGAGTCGTCGATAATCTACGCAAACTCGAACATCGGTTTCTCCTTTTGGAACTAGAATTACAGGTGCTGACCATGGGGAATCGCATTCCTCGATAATGTCATCATTTAACATATCATCAAGCTTTTCCCTTAATTGCTTTTGCCTTGTTGGTGACAATCTATAGGGCTTAACACTAATAGGAGGATGATTGCCTGTGTCGATTCTATGTTGTGTAAATGGAGTTGGTTCCGTGTTTTTCTCAAAGATGTCGCTGTGCTCAATTAACAATTCATTGAACATCTTTTGCTCATTGTTTGTAAGTATGGTTCCTTCATCGGGATGTAAATAAAGATCAACTGAATACATAGAAGTAGGGTTTATTGGTAAATAAACAATACGTGGATCTACACAAGATTGGTTGTCAGCTGGTTCTCGTGGACGTGTAGGACCTGGTGGCGTGTCCAATTTGTGTAATGTCCATTTTGGTCGTTTGTTTAGTGGTGGACTGTCTTGTACGTCGGATACTGTCGGTGTTATGGGTAACGGTGACAACATGTCCAGCTCGTTAGCCCAACGGATAAACTCCGACACTGCCTTCACTTCCACTGGCTCCTTTTTGACTTCAAATGTCATCCGCTTCACTGCCTTCATTGGTATGGCGTCATTGTTGAGTTGAATGAAGTCGTTTATTGTCTGGGGTTCATCTATATAATTCCAACTGCGTTGCGGTGCATTAAGTATGATTCCTGCCTGTTCTAGGAATTCGATACCTAACAGCGTACGGTTGTCAACAGCTTCTGGTATAACTGACAATGTTATTGGTAGTGTGCGTTCTCCAATACGTATGTCAGTTGTCGTTGTTAACAAGTTTGATGTTTTCACCGTTCCATCTGCTAATTTGATGTCAGTTACTTGCTGATCAAACTGTGTTCCTTTACGTAACAACGTCTTATACAGTTGCATACTGGCAATACTGCGACGGGCAGCAGTATCTATGTATGCATAGCCTTCTTCCCCTTTTATGTTTACCTTTATCGTCGGTATTTTAGCTTGTATCTTTAAGGTATTCTGTACTGTGTAAAATGCAACAGGCTTTGGTGGCGTTTCCTTGGTTTTACAGGTACTGCAGTTGCTTCTGTAAACACCAGGTGCTCCACACCCATAGCACGTGATGACTGGCTTCTTTCCTGGTTCAGATACTGCCGTATCCTTTTGTTCTGCCAATCTTTTGCGACATACGTCGAAAGTATGTCCCTTCTTGCCACAGAAAGTACATCTTTTGTACGGCTTTCGTTCGGATTGTGTTGTAGTCGTTACCTCACCAGCTTCCTTGCGCAGACTCTCAATATGACGACCCTGATCCAGAAGTTCAGCAAATGTCTTCACTTGTGTGCGAGCAATCTCCTTTTTGTAGGTTATATTGAGAAGTCCGTAAACAAAGTCCAAATGTTCCTCTTCCTTTTGTCGTTTTGCAGGTAACTGAGCGAGTAAGGCACGCTTTTCACATACAAACGCGTCAATTGTTTCAGTTGTTTGCTTCTTTGAGTACAGTTCCAAATAAATTTCGTGTGGCTGCATTTTCGGCGCAAAAGCAGACTTAATGGCGTCGAGGGCTTGTGTCCACTTTTTAATGTCGCCTTTTACACCGTTCCACCACGTAGCAGCAGCGCCAGAGAATAACAAAGTCAATCCTTCCAAGGCGTCTTCGTCACTGATTTTCTCAATTTTTTTGTAAACTGAGATACCGGTTACAAATTCTTCGACTTTGTCAAAACTTCGTTCACCGTCGTAACGCTTTGTGCACGCAGCAAAACTTTTAAAATTTCTACTTCCACCTTCATTCGCTTCTGACATTTTTGATATGAGTGCAGTGAATTGTTCCTGAGTCATCACCACCATGTCTTGTTTTTTCTCAGACATGTCAAAGCTGTCAAAATAATATAAATTCTCTTGAGGGTATGCTCTTTTTTATCCGCCAATATGTGGGTACACCGTAAAAAAATGTGGGTACACTGATAAAGTTGTTGCGGGTAGAAGAAGATTTACGTTGGGCGCCAATATAATGGTGGCGGTGGAATAAAACCAACGTTGGATGACAGATAAGGGTTTATTCACTTTACTTCAAACACTTGACAGATTTTAGCAAACAAAGGTAGACTGAAGGTTAAACCTATTAGTGGTTCTAGGGATGGACTGCGGGGCTATCCTATCCCTTTACCTCCTAGCTAGGCTATTCCTGAGGGCGACGGGGCCTCCACTCAGGTCCAGCTTATGACAACAGTGGTGACTGCGGGGCTATCGACCACTGTGCCTTCTAAGTAGCGAGTGAGTGCTCGTTCCTCCATGGGTGACCGTTTATATAGTCAATTAGACAGACAGTAGTGTGTGTCTTCAACATCTTATGCTTGTATGTGGTTGTGATCATGACCTTCGTTGACATCACGGACACTTCACTTGTCGAATGATAGATGTCGCTAGTAGTCTGTAGATACTGTTGCTGTTATCGATAATTGATCTGGCTTGTGTTGCGATCTACTCGGGTGGCGTAGTGTTGTGCACACAATCCGGTAGATGGCGTAAGGCGTCGTGTTATAATACGTACTTACGTAGGGTCATAATTTCAAGGTTATTTTTTTCTTTTTATAGGGTTTCACGTAGTCGGGGGTTTTTTAAATTTTTAATTTAATTTTTTATTTCATGCTTTTTGTAGGGACTCCTTATTATTTCTTTTCTTTTATTTTCTTGCGTTTTAAGATTCAGGTAATTTGGTATTTAATCAGGTTTTTGTAATTCGCCATTTTGTGGTGGTGGCCATCTTGGATTTGAAATTTGTCATAGTGTATAGTATTCTACTAGTCAAGCCCTTTAATTTGATACCCATATTGAGGGAGTTGAGAAAAAAAAAATGTTATTTGCCATTTTTGGTGGCGGCCATCTTGGATTTGAAATTTATCATAGTGTATAGTATTCTACTAGTCAAGCCCTTTCATTTGATACCCATATTGAGGGAGTTGTGAAAAAATATATAATCCGCCATTTTGTTGCGGCGGCCATCTTGGACCGATTTTCATCAAACATAGCTAAGAACACTCCCGACAAATTCACCTTTCAAACAAAAAAAACAAAATTAAAATCGGTTCATCCGTTCGGGAGCTACGATGCCACAGACAGACATACACACACACACACACCCCCCCACACACACACACACACACACACACAGACACGTCAAACTTATAACACCCCGTCGTTTTTGCGTCGGGGGTTAAAAAACACGCGCAACATTGTTTGTAACTTGATCATTTATTTTTGACGCTGACTGTACAGCCTACTCACTTCGAAAGTACTAAAGGTCGTGAGTTTGATATTAACAGAGAAGAAAATCTACTTTAATTGTCTTTTCTGCAATTGAACAAAACCACATAATAATGGGTTAGACACTAACCCTTAGAAGATTGTGCGATGCGCAAGCATCGGAGATTTTTTTACTAAAGTTGGCTAAACATATCCCTAAAAAAAATTGCATTCTGAAAAAGGGTATCTCCCCTTGTTCAGAATGCAATTTTTTATTATAATTATTGATCATACATTGTGCAATATACACAAATATTATGTACATTTAGAACCACAGAATGCACCTTCTTTCTCATTTTCGTCGATATAGTGGTGCACATATAATTATTGTCTCCGAATAAAATAGCTGTGTCCGAAAATGGCTGTGACATCCGGCGAGTTACATCGGATGTCACACAGCCATTTGTCGGATTCAAACTCCGGATAGAAGGTACAAGGGCCATGACAAAATTACAAGTGTTTCGTTTTTTCTCATTTGGCTATGGAATCCTAAAAAGTTACAATGACTTTTATTGTATGGTGTGTTGTTAAAACCTCAAGTTTCGCTATGAGTGAGTGAAGGGTTAACTAAAGACAGATTTTGAAATAAACCCCGAGGTCTCGTGACTTCCTCGAAATTATAATAAATACTGGTAGACAAAGCTAAAATTGTCTTTTACAATCTTATAGCTCTTCTTCTAACACAAAATGCGCTTAAAGTTGAGGTGTTTTTATTTTCTGCTCCCTTCTTTGTTATTTAAATGTAGTGCGACAGTTCCTGTCCAAACTGCGAGCGAGTTCGTGGAGGAAAGCCTTCGCGTTCGAGTGAGACGACAAGACGGGTACGTGTACGACAAGCCGAGTGTATCATTTGACCTGCCGCAGAGTAGGTCCACACCTGCACCCACTCAAGCACCGAATGTTGACAGGACGCTGACGCAGCAAATGTTTTACGCGTACCCCGTGCCGGCCGGCGGCGGCGACACCGTCAACATAGGACAGACTGCGGGGACCGCGGCCACTGCTGCGACCGCCGCCCCCACGGGTGCCGCCGGCGGCGGGTACAACTACAGGTCCTCCGCTACTGGTAACGCAAACGCCGGCTACAACTATGGCACATCGTCAACTGGGGCTCAGGTTACCACTGGGGGTACTGTGTCGCAAACTACTGTTAGCAATACACAAACTGGTGCTAACACCGGATCGTCTCAAGGTGGTTCAGGGTATCCATACAACGCACCGTCACCTACTCTCTCCCCGACTCTCCAGGGCTCATCAGAAGTGTCGACAAGCGCTCCAAAATATTTACCACCGACAGCAGGTGGTACAGGTGGAAGTACTTCAACTGGTAGTGTGAGCATTGGTGGCGTTTCCGTAACTTCTGGCTCAGGACAAGTGTCTACTGGCAGTGGCCCCGCCGTCCAAACCGGATCTGTGGGAACTCCTTCTGAGTCATATTTGCCACCATTGGGGACATCTAATACTGTGGCGTCTGGTCAGACCGTGACTACAACATCAACTAGCAGTCAACCAAGCTCAGGTGGTTCAGTATCAGTACCAAGTTCTGCGTATTTGCCACCGAATACTTCATCCCCACCGTCCCCAGCCCCGTCTCCAGGATATGGCAGACCTCAACCGGCGCCCGCGCCCGCACCACAACCAGGTTACATACCACCATCAGGAACTAATTCTGGAACAGTGTCCACACCTGCCTCGATGTACTTACCACCGTCGTTTTTTTAACACTTTTGTGCGTAATAATAGAATTTTAATTCAATTGATTGTATATATTAAAATATTTACAATAATTTATAAAAAGCAGTTTTATTTATCTTAATCAATTTGATCAGCGCGGATATATTAGGTACTCTTATTTACAATTTTGACAAAATTGCGTCATTATTAGGGGTAATTATTTAAGATTGCGCAATACTTATCCAGCCTATAATGTTCCCACTGCTGGGTCACAAGCCTCCTCCCTGTGAGAGGGAGTATGCCGGTTTGTAATTCACCACACCACACGGGCCCTTGTGGGTTGGTGAATGTTAATGTTTTTGATAATGATTATGTTATTATTAGTTGTTGTGCAGACGCCAGCAGGTCAACCTACCCGAAACTGTCAAATTTTCCCAATCAACCTTGAACCTTAATATCTAGCGGTAAAGTTGAAAATCTATTAAAGAAATTTGACAGATTGTAGTAGCTTGATGTGCTGGCGTCTGTACATACCATGCGTAGGGTATATATTGCATGAAAATAATAGGTAAAACCAACTTTAGTTAAAATATTGTCTTCGTATTACATTACTAATTCTGTACATTTCTAATGAAATGTAAAAACGATGTGCACATAACAGACATAATGCCTACTTACTTATTTAATATTTTATGTTATATATTAACTTTAATTTCCGTACAATTTTTTAGAAGTAAAATAAATTTATATTATTTTATTATGTCAAAATCTTTTGTCATGAAGAAACGAAACGTAAATCACCAGTCAGTCAAATGTCAAAAGCACACAAATGTAAAACGTCATAACGTCATACAAAAATAGCATCAAAGATGAAAGTTATTTTTAATATTTCTTTAAAAATTGATTTCTAAACTATTTTACTCGACTTTGGAATGAAAAATTTATACCTAATTGCAGAGTATCACTTTTTGATGAGTATTTAACCATGTGGATGTAGTGTGTGCATTTGAATCAAAAATTTACATAAGTTATGTTTCTACTAAAGCAAACATTACAATTTTCTCGAGTAGGAAGCAAGGTAAACCTGAGGTAATTATATGTATTACTTCATCAATTGTATTATCATTTTATTTGTGTGCCCGAAGTTGATTTTTCCAATACTTATCACGGTTGTTCAAGGTTCATGACCTTACTGGGTTAATTAATATTCTTTGTCCTGTTATATATAATAAAATACAATTTAAATGGTATTAGAGTAGCGAGAGGTCCACCAGTGAACATGTGGTATCTGAAGAGTTGTGTGTTAAAATAAGTGTCAGTGTCAGCATACACAAACCGTCGCCTGTTTCCAGAAGTGCGGTGCCGCGTTCTGCTGCCGACGATGGTGCACCTCGACGTGACAGGTGTTCAACTATATCCAAATACTCTCGCCATAAACGACCTGCCTAATGAAATACTTATTTACATATTTTCAATGGTAGATTTTGAATCCCTATTGGCAGTTGCTAAAGTTTGTATGAGATGGCAACAACTGTGCCTGACCCCTTGCATTTGGGACCACACGCGTCTCATAGTATGTATGAAGAACTATGTGAGGATAAGTGAAAACATTGTGCCTTTCGTTGCTAAGTATGTGAAGAATGTTAAACTACAGTATTTCAAGTTGTATTCACATGTGAGGGCTTCCTTAATAAGCTATTGTCCTAATCTGACTCATTTAGAAATAAGTATATCTCAAGTTGATAGCTGTATCTTTGGTGATCTAGTTAGCTGGCCAAACCTAAAGTTTTTGAGTTTTCGTAACTCACTCATATCAAATCCAGAGAATGCAAATGGTAACTTTGTTTATCACTTGCCATTTGAAAAGTTGAAATATCTTGAGATCCTTATTCTATCCAATTTTGCCCTAACCCACGATAGTTTGTACAGCATGTTGCAGTGCACCAATTTAGTCAGTATTAATATGGAGAAAATGAAGAATATTCCAACAGATTTTCTTGAATCTCTTCTGAGAACCAAACAATCCACATTAAGAGCTTTACATATATATGGAGATACTTTAAATGATGATATAATCCGTAACATATCCAACTGCAAGGTACTACAAGTACTACACATCATGACATGCAAGACTCTTTTCGATTCAAGTTTGTTGCACTTGTATAGACTAAAGCATTTGCATTCATTAAAATTACGGCATGGTTACTTTTCAACAAGTGCTCTCCTTGCATATTTTTCTAATAATACTTTTCAAAAGTTGACTTACCTTAGTCTCTCTCGCTGTCTCCATGTCACTATGCAGGTAGCAAAGGCCATAAAAACAAGTGCACCCAATCTGAAAGAGCTTTCATTCTATCTCTGTCCATTCATCATTGCCCCCAACTTCAGCAGGTCAGAACTAGAGAAAATGTTTAAAATACAGTTGTTACTTGATTGAATTAGTTGTGATTACACTGAAGGTAGCTTAGGTCCGTCCAATTTACATTTAATATTTATTTCATTGTTAATTGCACCAATTGCACCACTGTGACAATGTGAAGAGAGCATTTCCTTATTGAGTGAACAGCAACTTCAACTTTTTTTTTAAATGGACACGGAAGTTATGAAATTTTCCATAACTTGAAAGTTTACTAGTGATGTGACATCATCAAACCAAGGTGGTTTGATTATAATAAATTTTAGTAAGTAGCTTGTGTTGTGGTGTATGTATCAACTAATAATTTGTTTTAAACAACCTTCAGTATTTAAAAATTAAGAAGTATTACCTTGTAAATACAATCTACATAGTAGATATTTATTGTAATAGGGTTCCAGTACATAGCTGCTGGATGATTGTTTAAAAGATGGTTTTGTCTGGCATAGTGAGTAAGGTACCAAAAATCAGCTATGAACTGAAATCTTTTACTAAACAATAGTTACTACTACACTGCCAATAAAATATTACTCTTTACTCTGACTGCAACAGTAGCGCGGCACTTAGAAAATATATTTGACTAGTTTTCTTTTGCACGATAAGTAGTGCATATTATTACGAGTTTTTACAATGTAAAAATAAAATATGCAGGCACATCATTATTTGATTGACGGTGTAATAGTGACTCTAACCTATTGACCGCCCCTGTTGGATTTATATGATAAATGTTTTCGTGCCCGTGTCGCCTCAGTCATTGAGAACCTATGTCTGTTTCATCGATATATTTCATTGCAGCACCCTATTCGTCGTAGGTATTTGTCAATGTATGAGCTGGGCGCTTGGGGCACGGCAACTGGTATAAAACCAAGCGGTCAAAAGGTTAACATGTGTGTTGACGTTATACATAACATAAATGTTAATTTTCCGCCTTTCTGTTTAGGAATCATAGTCAATTACGTTATGAAGTGCCTTAACAGTTTTACTAATTAAATGGTAACTGTTTTCATATTGAGATTCCTTCGACAGACAGCGACAATACTTCTGTATAAGAATAAATTAAAATTGAATGTCCCAATAAATAACTAATAAATGCTATAATACACACATTGTAATTCGAGCAAAATGTTGTTTAGCTAATTAAAAACGCCGATTTCATTTTACTCAATCCTTGAAACTTTATTATCAAAATTGTTTTTGTTTGCAGAACCGTTGGTATTGTACCTACTGTAATATTATTAGTGATTGTTTTATTACAAAAATGTAAATACCTTTGTGACAAAATCGAATATATGATTAGTGTTAGAATAATTTAACTAGCGGTATTTATTATTTATAATTTTATTTTGAAAATGTCCTAGTGTCATTTTTAGGCTATAAATTCGATGTCTATTGGTTGATAACGCTGCGAATTAACTATATATTATATTCTCTACTTACTTATATGAGATGTGATTTTATTAGTTAATCAATTTTGTTTGTGCTGTTTTATTGTACGAATAATAAATTATATTTTGAACAGCTTTGATTGTTTTCTTCAACATACATTAGATAGGAATATAATTTATGTTAGATCAGGGGTGCCGCCTCCGTGGATGCTCGGGGGCTCCAGCACCCACGTGCAGCAAATAGTTCGAAAAACTTTCGAGCTCGCTTCGCTCGCAATTCAGTTTTCGGACGACAGGAGTCCTACTGCATGGATTTAGATGCGATTTTCACTACGCCCGCGACTTCTTCTGCGTGGAATGGAATCAACTATAATCAACCATAAAACATATCCTATGACACTCGGCTATAGTGTAGCTTTCTATAAGTAGAGAAAGAATTTTAAATCTGATGAGAAGTTTTACCCTCTACATACAAACTCACAAATTTTGCCTCTTTTTAATATAGATAATTTGTTTACAGCATTCGCTAGTAGGTCAATGTGTGAAAAAATGAAAAACAACTTTCAGTTCTAAACCATTAGGTTCATAATAACTTAAGGCTTCAATCGCACTAATTACTGCGGTTGTAGGCGAAAAATCATGCCCCAGTCATTAATAAATAACACTACATAGCTTCTAGTCATTATGTTATTATTAAGATTATTTTGTAATTAGTCATTGCATTATATATATGCTAACGATTGTTGATAAAACAATCGGAATCGATAGCGGATAACGATTGTATCTGATAAGCAGTGATCGGAGTAGGTAGATTGATTTTTGGTACTTGTATCATAGATGTTCACAGAAAGAATAACATGGATAAGTCATTTTCCCGGAAAGTAATTCCGGTGTTTCCGGATCCAGTTAAATATTGTTAATGTTGGTAGTGATACTATTACTGCTCAATTCATTAAAAGGAAGGAGTGAGCTACCTGGTATCGTCGCCGGGCGTACGCATTGTTTTGATAACCGGTTAGTGCACCACCCATGATCCTTTGCTCTGATTGGTCGTTGGGTTGTGTCAAATCGTGACTGGATAACGTTTAAAAAAATTATGAACAATATAATATTGCTCATTTTAATACAATTCCTACTAAGTTCCGTTTTTTTTTTTAAATAATCAAACAATTCCGAAAATCCGGAGGAATGTTCATATTCATATATACGTTTCGGATCAATGACCCCAATTCAATCTACCTACTCCGATCTCTGCTGATAAGTTATCGATTGCCTGTTTGATGGACGGGCAATAAAGTACCATAATATACTTAATTTATAATTAACAGGAGCTAATTAAAATCCTGTTACTTAATTATAAACTCAACATATTTTCAGAGAACTCATACATACTGCTGTGCAATAAATGAATAGAAAATCTGTAGACTCGATACTTTTGAACAACATTATGACTAGACACAGTTTCTAATGTATCTTAACTAAACTAAAGGGAACTGCGACCTGGTTTTAACTGCTTACTGGCAGATTTGTTTATGATGATCATACTGAGAAAAAAAAAAACAATTTGCTACTCGTACAATATTTTAAAATCAAATTTTAATAGGTTTTTACAAATAAATACATTCGTTTTAAACGAAGGGTTGTATGTTGATCTCGAGCGCGGAGCAGGGGTTGGTGAGGTCGAAGGCGGCCAGCACGGAGGGATTGATGACGCCCACCTTGCCGATGACGCGCCCGCGCAACAACACCGCCGCGCAGCGCCCGGGGAAGTATGCGGGGTCTGCGAACACATGACTGAATTACTACGGGGACACTGAGAAAATGCTACAGGGTGTAAAGAACCCTCATATATCACATAACCGTTATCTACGCATTCTGTACATCAAACTAAGTAACATAAAAAAATTATTGCTGGCTGGGAAACGACTTTTGTTTTAGTTGTGAAAAATCGCTGTTTACGGTAGCACGCAATGTAACGAACGTAAACCTTGTGCTTATGGATGCATGTAATATTACAGGAGTTAATATCACGTTTAGTTAAAGTTATTAAAGCACAATGACAGAGTATAAAATGAGCTCGGTTTTTTACACAAGGATGGGCTGATAATATTTTTGGAATGAAGTTCCATATCACGCGTTGCGAAAGGGGACTAGACGGAAAAAATTAAGACCAAAAGTTGGAACGACACTTTTTGCTATAGTTGTAAGCCGTGCGGCGTGCGCGTGTTTCTCTGTCTGTCTCTCTCTCTCTTATAGAAAGCAAGCCAGTTATTTTCGTTTCGTCTTTTTATTTTGCATTGAACAGTGTGGTGTCGCGACGATTATTTTTGTTGAGTGTATACAGGTTTTTTGTACATAATAAAAAATAATAACAACTTCGTTCCATCCGGGTGTCCCTTGACACCTCTCAAATTTTTTATTAAAAATCTCGAGATTCTCGTAAGCAATAGAAAACTTCGTTTTGATTTGGCTTTCTTTTATTTTAAACCATCCACTTATCAATCTGAATACAAGTCTGCCTACGACATTTTAAGTTAAGCCGTGTACTCGATGGGATTTCTAATGGGTAAAATGACGAATTTCCATATTAATTTTCATCCCCTAACCCTTTTAAGGGGTGAATTTTCAAAAATCCTTTAGTGCTCACTTTCCATATAAATGTATACGGACACTCGAGTGCAAAATTTCATACTTCTAGATCCAGCGGTTTAGGTTGTGCATTGTCTGTTGGTGAATGAATGAATGAATTAACGATTTTTATTAAGATGGTTTCTCCATACCTTCGCATTGCTGTAAGTAGTAGCCGGTGTCCTTGTTCCAGGGTTCCCTTAACAGCGCCATGACCCTGTCAAGCAGTCCGTGCACGAACTGGAAGCCGGCCGCGCGCCCGCAGTGCACCGCGCATAGCCGACGCTCGTTGCGGGCACCCGTTTCTGATGAGAGAGAAGGAAAATGTAACGTAAATCAAATCAATCTCGACATCTTATTACAGGCACTAATTAATATATTGCACAATCTTAAATAGAGAAAGATGTCCAAGGTAGGGTCTTGAGTTATAGATCGGGCATCGGGCACTCTTAGACAGCACACGTTAATTTTTGAAAGTTTGTGATTTTTACATAAAGAACTAGTAGAGGAGCACCATAATGTATTATCATTTTTTTAAAAACGAAAAAAAAAACAATGAAAAAAAAAAATACTATTAAACAAACATATAATATTATCACGACTTTATTACCCTTGAACGTGGACCCAGACGAGACACAATGGCTTTTTAATTGTTTCTGTAATTACGGCATTCTACCGGTCTAGGGAAGTAGAGTAGAGAAGTACCTACTTACAATTTTCCTGTAAACGCTTCAAGACCCCTGCAATAGGGGGCGAGCCTACTGTCATTAACCCAACCGGGCACCAATCCAGACTAAGTTACGTACTACAAAGTTTTTTAATGGACAGGAGTCATTCACTACTGAAGAGTCAAACTAGATAGTTGCGCTCAGTACCTAAAAGGCCAACAGCACATCGAAGGATCCAGAATAAATCTAATTAACGTTTTCTTTATTTGATTCAATACAAAGCTATTATAATCTTAATAATAGTAAGTGATACTAGCTCACCATCATTATAATAGCATTGTAATTCTAGCAGCAGCGCAGATTTCTTTAATGATTCAATCAACATGAAACTTGATAATATGGATGTAGGTAATCGTGCTATGATTCAGTACAGTACGTATTGTGTTCGCTACTGCGTCGTAATCCTGGACTAATGATAAGCTACCTGATACCTTGCATGAGGTTATGTACAGACGCCAGCACGTCAAGCTACTAAAATCTGTAAAATTTCTTTAATAGATTTTCAGCATTAACGCTAAAGCATTAGGTTGAAGTTTTATTAGACTAACGTAAGTTTAAAATAGTAGCGGTCCCCCGTCGGGACAACATTTTATAAAAAAATTTCATACTGACTTACGTAGGGTCATAATTTCAAGGTTATTTTTGCTTTTTATAGGGTTTCACGTTTATACCTTTTTTTGTTCTATTTGTGGCTATTTTTTCAATAGTTTTTTTTTTTGTGTCGGGGGTTTTTTAAATTTTTATTTAATTTTTTATTTCATGCTTTTTGTAGGGACTCCTTATTATTTCATTTCTTTTATTTTCTTGTGTTTTAAGATTCAGGTAATTTGATGTTTAGTCAGGTTTTTTGTAATTCGCAATTTTGTGGTGGTGGCCGTCTTGGATTTGAAATTTATCATAGTGTATAGTATTCTACTAGTCAAGCCCTTTCATTTGATACCCATATTGAGGGAGTTGTGAAAAAATATGTAATCCGCCATTTTGTGTCGGCGGCCATCTTGGATTTGAAATTTGTCATAGTGTATAGTATTTCTACTAGTCAAACCCTTTCATTTGATACCCATACTGGGGGAGCTGTGAAAAAAAAAAATGCAATTCACCATTTTGTGGTGACGGCCATCTTGGATTTGAAATTTATCATAGTGTATAGTATTCTACTAGTCAAGCCCTTTAATTTGATACCCCTATTGAGGGAGTAATGAAAAAATATGTATGTAATCCGCCATTTTGTTGCGGCGGCCATCTTGGACCGATTTTGATCAAACATAGCTAAGAAGAGTCCCGACAAATTCACATTTGAAATAAAAAAAAAAACAAAATTAAAATCCATTTTATCAGAAAGAAGGTCAAGTTGTGACTTTGTGAGATAAGTAAGAAGATGAAGAAAATGGTGGATGGATGGACTGTATGAAACATGATGGAATAATTTGCGGCATTGCGGCTGTAGAGGTACCCCACTATTCCATCATGTTTCATGCCGTCCATCCATCCACCGTTTTCGAAGAAGATATACTTCACCGACCTCAAATAAATTGGAATTAGGATGATGATGATAAACAACTCGCTTGAGGCGCGGGATAGAATCGTCAGAGATATTTATGTTCTTCATTCAGACACCGATGACACTTGGGGGACAAACGAAAATATCGTCTTCGCACATTTGCCCCAATTATTATTTTATTACAATAATATTCGAAGAATCCTGTGAATTAGGTCGACAGTCATATTATTATTAACGCGCTTTGAGTATGTGAAGTGTAGACATTATATTTATTCTAGGGATAGTAGGTAGGTATTTTATAAAAACAAGAATGGCCGTAGTATTTTTGGAAAGACATGAGTCACATTATTTCATCTAAGTACCGTTTTATGCAGCTTAAAAGATTCTGCAAACTCGGAGTTCCCAGTCACATAATTATTAGTGAGATCAGATTTTCTTCTTCAATAAATACTACTTATACCAAATTCTAAAACGGACCTTTTTAAAACGTAGCGGCATCTACGTACATAAGAATAATTTATTTTTTAAAGATAAAAACTAATTCGGTTGATTTTATTTTTATGCTTGTCACCTCAGAACTCTGTTATTTATACGTCGATTTGCAAAATTATTTTTTTAATTGAAAGTATACTGGTACTTTTAGATTGGTCCCATAGAAATTTCGTTTAGAAAAGTAGTTTGGTTTTTAAACCAAAATTACTGGTAAAAATTCAAGCAAACGAAATTGCGTCGTTTGCTCTCCTATGACTTTCAGTGGTGGCTTAGTGGAATTACCATGAGGTGCGTTGTGGCTATAAGTGTCGTATCTTTACGTAATTAACCGAAAAAGGAGGAGTTTCTTAATTAGACTATTTTTTATTAAAAAACAACCGAATTAAGAACCTCCTCTTTTTTTAGGTCAGTCAAAAATAAGCTGTCATACATATTCTATAGAATAATAAGCTAATGAAGTAAATAATAACTTAAAAAAAAAGAATTCTTAGAATGTAACAAATGAAGAAATAAATAAACTTAACGCTTATAAGATGTACACATGGATTGAGAGAACATTCATTTGGTCACGTAAACAAAATTATTAATTCTACCGTTATTACTAGCGTATTTGTCAGGTTTGCCCGATTAGTTCATACAAATTGCTTAACGAAGTCATCAATTTATTAAAATTTGCCTGTGTCTTTACTCGACACATAATATTATACATATAAATATTTATTCATGCTAAATACACCGTCCTTGTACTTACTGGAACAGTCACCTAAATTGGCTACATTCCATATTTAGGTTAAACTGACAGCTCTAGTTTCCTTTGTCCTATTCTACATTGCGGAAGGTAGGAGCAGGTGTTGTGGCGACACAAAGGAACATGATATGAGGATGACGTGACAAATATGAGAATGGCTGTGATAGAAGTTTAGTTAAGCGTGGTAAGGTCATTCTGTCATTCATCATAGTCATCATTGTGTTAAGACTTAGAGCGGATTGCCAGAACAGTGATAAACCCTGAGCGGTTTTCGTTGTGTGCCTAAAACCAAATTGCAAAATGGCTTCAGAAAAAAAAAAAAATTACCCCAGTCAAGCAGCAGGCTTCCAGTCTAACCGGATGCAGCTGAATACCAGTATTTTACATGAATCGACTGCCTATCTGACCTCCACAACCCAGTTACTGGGTTGGTAAGACCCCCTTGGTAAGACTGGTTTTTAAACTTTCAGGCTTCTCACTAACTACCCGTAACGGCTGACAGAGATCTATGAATGACAGTCCGGACCAACGGCCTAATGTGCTTTCCGAGGCACAGAGGACTCTCGATGTGTAATAGATGGTCACCCTTCCACGAACGGACCGCGGCAAGCGTTGCTTAACCTTCGATCGAGCCGTGCGGCTGTAATCATTTGGCCATATAATGTAATATGACCCCAATAACCGTAAAACCGGATTCATATTCTCACTAGTATTTATATTTCCACAGAGTAGAATACAAAGAACTAATAATTGTACATTTTAACCGACTATGAATTTTGAGGTTTAAAATGAAAACCTTGGCTTACCTGCCTCAGAAAAAAATACACAGGGCTTTTAATATGGAGTGGTTACTCTCTAGGTGTGGCTGATCCCAGAGGGGTAATTCTCGTAATTTTAAGAACGTTCACAGTCTGATCTGTCTCAATCTGTCAAAAATACTTCTAATTTAGGGAAATTAGAAGTATTTTTGACAGATTGAGACAGATCAGACTGTGACTGTGTGTCCTACATTTTGACAAGTTTTTGACATTTGTTTGTCGCCGAGATGAGACTGCGACTAGATTTTGAACGTTTTAAATTACGAGAATTGGCCTTCTGGTCAAAACTCAAATAGGTTGGGGCATGGACAACGACGTGTCGCGCCACTACTGGACGTCGCGGGGACAGTTTTACACCCCCCGCGGACTTGAGCTGCGGCACCAGCCGGGGATCGTGGAAGGCGCACAAGTTGCCATGATCCCGGTCCAGGTGTGGGACGGGAACACCGAGGCGGTTATTAGTCAGTCAGTAAGAGTCTGACAGACCCCGCCGCCCGCCCTAGGGCGGCGGACATCCAAGATCCAGGATGAGGATTTTCCAATCCGGACCAAAAAGAAAAAAAAAAAGCAACATCGACGCGTAACCCGTTACCATGGATCGAGTAGACGATTCTGAGCGCCGCTGCGTTGACTGAATCCATGGTAACAGGTTGAGCGTCGATGTCTCTGCCAAAATTTGGAATCAACCGTACGAAAAATAAAAATACTCTCTAGATCCTAAACACTCACCCACACTCTTGTCCTGCAACACAACATCGCTAATTTCAAACAGCTTCAGTGGTAAAGGCATCTTCTTGTTAGCTGCTAGAGTTTTCAGCAGTCCAGATAGTAGGAGGGTCCGGACCACTTGGAACTCCAACGTCTTTGGGTTCGAGATGTGCGCTGCCGGCACGTCTTCGATCTTCACGCCCAGCTTCGAAGCGACGTCATCGCGGGAACACTGAGGGGCAAAAATAATTTATCGCCAAATCATTTACCTACTCTAATTAGGCACACTTCAGAATGTCATTTACAAGAAAATATAGAATTGATTCTAGTCGCTCCTTCCAAAAGGTAGCTTTCGTATGGAGAAGAATGGGCAAGAAACTCCACCGTTACTCTTTTAAAACGTTTTGTATACATTCATTATATAATTATAATTATGTGAAGACGATGCACCTAGAATAAAATTATTCTACCACAAAAGGTAAAAATAATTAAAAATAATGCAAGGTCAGGTAAATCAATTATGTGATAGATACATGGCGCTCACATATTTACAAATATTGTAAAAGTAGATGATTTCCTAGAATTTTAACAAGTGTGTGAGTTACAGCATTCACTGAATGTAAAAATTAATATTATAAAAAATTTAAAAGCCCCTTCCAAAGGGTAGTTTTGTATGGAGAAGAATTGGTAAGAAAGTCCATATTTACTCTTTTAAAATGTTTTACATTATTTTGGTACTCACTAGATTTTGGAATTAAATCTATTGTGTAGACTGGCTAACGCCCGTTAATAAATTTGCTGATTTCAAACCACTCATTCCTTTTTGCCGGATTATATGGATCTGGATGTGATAGCGAAATAGGCAATTTTCATTAATATTCTATTATTTTTTCTCTACAAGATGAAGATCTTGACAGGGGTGAAAACTGGGATTACGGCTGATAGCCTCGCTGGACGACGGGCTATCTATCTCTTTCCCCCTCCTTGATACTCACAAGTGTGAAGGTGAGCGCCTCAGTGTACCCTGCGTGCGCACACTCTTGCCGCAACTGCTCCGTCAGTTTGTTGACGGGATCTTGTCCACCTGTCGTTACTACCCTCGCTGGACGTCGGGCTATGCGGTTGTATCTGGACAAAATAATACACATTTAGCAATTGTAGCATTGTAGCCAAATGGCAAAAACGGAGTCTTTATATTTTCGTCATGTCCGTCTGTCTGATTTATATTGACACCTCGCAAACCCAAACACGGCAGCGCTGCTTGGCGACAGACTTTGGTATGGCGGAATGGGTATTGACACTTCCTTGGGCGCGCTCCTTGACAAAGGGCTCTACTGCTACAAACAAAATAATAAAGTATCAACTGTCGTAATTATCTATGAGGCTCGTGGGTAAATATTAACAGCCGCACGGGTCTATTGAAGGGTAAGCTACGCTTACCGAGGTCGCTCCGTGCATGGCCATCACACATCGAGAAGCCTAGAAAAGCAAATTAAGCCGTTGGTCCCGGCTGTCATTTGCAGATCTTTGTCAGTTGTTATGGGTACTAAGAAGCCTGAAAGTCTGACAACCAGTCTTGCCAAGGCGTATCGTCGTGTTACCTAGTAACTAGGATGTGGAGGTCAGATAGGTAGTTGCTCTATGTAAAACACTGGTATTCAGCTGCATCCGGTTATACTGGAAGCCGAACCGAAAGGCTAGACAGATGATGATCCAACTATCTTACCCGTAAGCTATGGCGATGTCCTCGTACAGATCGCAGGCGTGTATGACGTCATGCCTGGTGGGCGGGACGCGCACGTGCAGTGTGTCGTCGTGAGTGATCGATGTGGACAGACACATGCGCGACAGTAGGGCTGCTAGCTTTTCGGCGTTCTCACTGAGGATAAATCATATTTTATTGTTAGCTTTTTATTTTATTTGCCTTGGTAATTAAAAAAAGCACCGCTAATCTCAACATAGGTTTCATGATCCTGAATAACGTTTGTTCACACCCTTTGACTGTGTGGCGACATCTATACCGATCTAACGCACAAAGTCATAGGTCTGTATCTGTACTCTGTAGGTACTATCGCCAAAACGTATATTTGACCATTTTGAAAACAAAATCCCGTGCACATATGACCACAGCTCAAATCAAATCAAGTCATTTATTCAAATTAGGCTGAGAATCAGCACTTCTCGAACGTCAAAATGACAAAAGACAGTCCCCCAAAAACGCCCGCCTTTCACCACTTCCTAGTGTTCAGTTAGGAAATACTTGATACTTCAGATACTTGATTGTATACAATACTATAAATGGCTTATATTTAACTTACCACCAGATATAGTAACATATAACAGACAAAAATAGTAAATGATCACTAAAATTAAACCCGCATTTTAATGTAAACTCCAAAGTTTTAATCATGTTCGGTTCTCGACAGCCTGAAAAAAATAATCTCTTTTTTTCCATATTTTTAGGGTTCCGTAGCCAAATGGCAAAAAACGGAACCCTTATGGATTCGTCATGTCTGTCTGTCTGTCCGTCATAGGTCTTCAAAAATGATATTGAGGTTTCTAATATCATTTTTTTCTAAACTGAATAGTTTGCGCGAGAGACACTTTCAAAGTGGTAAAATGTCCCCCCCCCCCCCCCTGTAACTTCTAAAATAAGAAAATGATATAACTAAAAAAAATATATGATGTACATTACCATGTAAACTTCCACCGAAAATTGGTTTGAACGAGATCTAGTAAGTAGTTTTTTTTAATACGTCATAAATCGTAAACCGCAATTTACCTTTCATTCAATCAACTCATGATTAATTTTTATAAATAATGGTACGGAACCCTCCGTGCGCGAGTCCGACTCGCACTTGGCCGGTATTTTTCTATACAATCTAGTCGTTTTTGGCACTCGCAGGCCGCTGCCGCGGCACCGCTCGCTTCGCTCGCTCGACTCGTGCGTGAGGTCACAATTTTAACTGAACCTAACCTAACCATTTTTTTTTTAAATTAACCTTGTCTATCTAGTTTGCAGCAAGCCGGAGACCTAACTTAATATGGCATCATAATACTTTATTTGGTAATAAACCTACATGTTATGTGGTTATTTAGTGGTTATATAGTGGTTTATTTAGGCAGAAATAGCGCATTAATTTGCTCGCTAAGATTTAGTGATTATTTACTACATTTGGTGTTCGAATACAATTTGAAGTGCAAGAACTAAGGGTATTAAAATTAAAGCATTTTATGGTGGTCATTATATTTAACCCCCTTTTTTTTTTCAGGATGGGAAATCATCAAATGACTCCTCCCGCTCTGGGTGGAGCAGAAGGGAGTGTCAGACTCTTACTGACTAAAACCCACCCGTGTTCCTTCCTTAGCCCTTTATGTTCCAGGGCAGCGGTAACCCTTTCGGACGATCCCGCTACCCTGGCAGGCTTCGGCCCTATTGGGCCCCGTCACTCATGCTGACATCTCTTTGAGGCGCGTGTGGAACACATACACGCCGTCCGGCACGGGCCTGATCCTGATCGGACGGTGAGTTACCCATTACTCACCGCCCGCAGGCCCGCGCCTACGGTGGCCGGGAGTCGTCACGCGGCTCCCGACGCCCGGAGCGTCTCCCGCGGCGGCTGAGGCGTGAGGTGCGCAAGGCGCGTTCTCTCGCCCACCCCGCCACCTCCTTCGCTAGCATGACTGCTTCGCAGAAGGAGGTGACTGCCTCCCACTCCCTCTCGCCCCGGACCATGGCTTGAACCAGGGCCGGACGCGAGAGGTCGCCGCCGCTGCCGATCGCCTCTACGAGGACACGGCGGTGCTCTGCCCAAGCAGGGCAGACCTCCACCGTATGCTCCACCGTGTCCTCTGGACGATCCTGACAGTGGTGACACCCGGGCGTCTCCTCCCGCCTGATGATGTGCAGGAACCTTCCGAAACATCCGTGTCCGGAGAGGACCTGCGTCAGGCGGTAGGTGAGAACGCCGTGACGTCTCTCTAGCCACTCCTCAAAGATATTTAACCCCTTAAGTAATTAACATTACAAGACACAGAACATAAAATTAAATTATTTGCCATATGTCAGCTAGCCACGCCAATATGCCAACAAATATAATAAAAACTTACTACCTAAATAAAAGCCTCCAGGCACAAAGGGCGTGACAGCTTACATATTTATGCATTGCTGGGTTCTGTTCCCATAGCTGTCACTTGAAGTCACAAATGATAAATTAGGACCATCGAAGTAAAATAAATAAATAAGTTAATAGGTAACAATAACCTGTCAGTAAGCTAATTCTGAAGAAAGAACATGAACATTACCTTGAGTTAATTAGGGCGACCAACTATTCTTATCGTGTAAGTAGTCGTTGATGGAATAGTATGCCTTTGAACAAAGGTTGGATTTTACTTGAGCTTTAAACGCATTAAAAGGCAAGTCTAGCAAAGAAGAGGGTATTTTGTTATAAAAGGTTATACCAAGCCCAACAAATGAGTTATGAAGCCGGTGAAAGGGGGAACGTAGTTTGTCCTTATTTCTAGTGTTAACACTGTGAATATCACTGTTTTTAGTGTACAAGTGTAAATTTAGCCTAATATATAAGATGTTGGCGAAAATGAATTGTGATGCAACCGTGAGAATACCAATATCTTAAAAAAAAACTCTTGAAACTTTGGCACCTAGCTGGTAAATTGCTCGAACAGCTAGTTTTTGAAGGGCAAATATATTTTGTATAACAGCGGCTTTGCCCCACAGCACAGCAGAATACCATAGGACATAATGCTGTGAAAATAGACTAAACGAGCTGTATCAACGTCAGTGTATTGTCTTACTTTCCTGACGGCGTAGGCAGCCGAACTGACCCTTCCTGCTAGACTTGATATATGAGGTCCCCACTAAAGTTTGCCATCTACTGTTAGTCCTAGAAAAATTGCCGAGTCTACAGTTTCAAGCACCTCTTTATCTAAGACGATGTTGGGTCCTAGATTTCTAACATTCGGTAAGGCGAACTTCAGACATTTCGTTTTCTTGGCATTGAGAACTAGGTTATTTGACGTAAACCAATCTGTAACTATTGAGAGTGCACTGACCACAGAACAGATAAAAGAGGTTAGAAGGGCCTTGTGGGCGGGGCAGGCGCGCCGCAATGCTGATCAGACGCTCATAGTCAACAGAAATTTGAATCACCGCTCAACAATCGCGCTCTTGTTGTGACAGCGTTCGAAACTCCGCGGAAAAAAATAATTATGCCGTCTTGCGCTATCATAACGTGTCGGAAAAGAAGTCAGGAGTGTAATGTGGCCCGAGGAGGGATTTCTTATCACCGGTAAGTCCAAAAACCTTAAAATACGAGTGATATTTGTAATTATTGCAAAAGTATTATGTAGTTTGTAGACAAAAAACGATAAAATCGCATTCAGATGCAAAATTATACATTGCTTGCAATACATGGGTACGATCTTGTACGACGTGAGCGGTCGCGCAATGTATTGCGTTCACTGCGAACGCCGCGTGTGTCGAGCTAAAGCATCTATTCAGGGAAATCTATGCGCATCGACAGTGTTGTACTAAATTGTAAACAATGTCGATATTAAGTATGTGTATTATACGAATGATTATTTTCAGTAATGTTACAATTAATACAACTTCGTTTTTATTAACACTAATTTTATTATTGTATAATGTGGATTATTATTATTAATTTAGTTTCTTAGTTGGTTTTTCGTCTAAAATTTGATTTGGCGGGCACAGCTATTATTCATAAATTAACATGATACAGTTAATAAATACATTTTTCACAGAGTAATTCACAATACATTAATTAGATTATATTATGTTAATTCGACTTTAGCATTCGATATGGCCGTGAAATTTAAAATTTCGTTTTAGTTTTTTTGCATATTGTAGCTTTGTTTTACGTTTTATGTTATTCAAAATGCTATTTTTCTTTCGTTCTATTATTATGACGTAAAACAGAGCTGCAACTAGCATAAAAAGAAAAAAAAAAAAAATTCCGCGGCAGTATCGGATGTTCCTCCTTAAATTGACTTTGATTTAATTTTATTTATATGTAATTAGGATGTCCACATTATTCGTACCGTACCCGCAACTAAAAAAATTGCAAAACTTTAATTAACAAAATTACAGTAATTTTATCGATATGATTAATCGACCTTTTGGTCGCCGTAACTATTTGCTTTTACACGTGTGTGAGTGTACGTCCAGAGCAGTATTTGCGTTAGTGTGAAAACCAATAGCAAACACGCGATCTAAGTGCATGTGGTTTATTTGTGTGCGTAATTCGCGTACGTATTGATGTCTTGCTTGTAGTGGAGAGACAGGAGTGGGAGACAGGCGGCGACACGCGTTTTAATACAAATCAGGAACTATTTCCTTTCTAACCTCTTTTATCTGTTCTGTGGCACTGACAAACAAAAAGAGACTTTAATTTATAATATGTAGTTGTACCACGAAAATGAACATAATTGCTAGTTGTACTTACTTGATACCTATATAGCTGTTAGCCTTCTGAACGCTGATGGTTTCCTCGCGACTCCTCATCTTGGGGTACACCTCGTAGGTACCGTCGGGAGCGAACACCTTGCACTGTTCCACCTCGTACTCGCGGCTGCAGTACTTCGAGAACATGCTCACTATCGTGTCCAGGACAACAATCGCCTGGAAGTTGGAATGATACAGGTTTTATGGTTGGGCTTGAAGAAAGATCGTTTCAATTTATGCTCGAGTTTAGTTCTCATTTTCGGTGACTTTGTTGGTATATTGGAGTGTGCTAGCTGACATGTGGCAAATATATTTAATCTAGTTTTGTTTTGTAATGTTAATTACTTTGCATACTATTGTATAGAGCAAAGTTCTTGTAACTTAACAGACAAATGTGATGTGTTCCTGCGGAATTTGTCGCGCTACTTGTTCTTTCCAGCTAAAACTACTATACACTAAACTGCAATGTGTACTCCGTTTACATTGCAATTTTGCAGTGAACCATACTGCACCGCAAAACTATCGGCAAAGCAAGCAAGGTATGGTCTATTCCAAAAGCATCTCCTTCATTTCTGTATCGATTCAACAAGTTTCAACACGCGTTTCTTTCTGCAGATCAGTCATATTTATGAGGCACCCATTTCTAATATTTTTTGCACATTAGCATTATTCATTTGCGTCAAATCAATAAAATAGATTTGACGCAAATGAGTCAATATTGTTGGTAAGGTAACGTTAAACCATGCCGCTAATTCCTGGGTAGTTTGGCTCGGATCGGCTTCCACCATCTCTTTCAATTCATTGTTATTCACTTGTGTGGGCGGTCTTACACGTGGTTCGTTTTTCAAATCAAAGTTTCCATCACGAAAGCGTTTGAACCAAAATCGCACGGTGCGTTCATTAGCAGTCCCCTCTCCAAACGCAACCTTGATATTGCGAACTGTTTCTGCCGCGTTAGTTCTGCGTCGGAACTCGTATTCAAAAATAATTCGAATTTTCGAAGTATCCATTTTTCTTGTCTAAGCTAAATATGAAAAACAACTGAAAGTCGATATTCGAATGTTGCACATTTTTTAAAAGAAGAACCTCATAGGTACCACGTGAAAAAAGTTTCACTCAAAAATCTCAATGTCAATTCGAAGTACCTATTACAATAAAACGACAATTTCATACTTTAACCCCTATTATTATGATTAGATTCTAATATTGATAAGCAGCAGACTATTTCGGGATCAAGATAAGTAAGTAAAAAATTAAAAATCTTTAAATCAGAGGGGCAATTCCCATATTATAAAGAAAGGTCTCATCCTAACCTCAGTTCCTAATTTGACTGCATTTTTGACCAGCTATTAACATTGAGTGTTGCTGAGATGAGATTGCGACTAGATTTGGAATGTTTTTAAATACGGGAATTGGCCTTCTAGCCGCAGGCCGCTTGAAAATTAACCACAAGCCCCATGCGGCCCATGGGCCCTATGTTTGATATGACTAGAATATAAATATAGGACCGTTACCTTAGTCAAATCCGTAGCAGTACACTCAATAAAGACATTTTTGGTGTCAAGCGTGATCTTGGAGTGGTCTCCATTGATGATGGGTGGCATGGACAGCACTACGCCGTTCTTGTCCTTGATGACGGGGTACACAGGACTGTCCCTGATGATGCCTAGGTACTGCTTCAGTTGGGCGTGTGTCTGGAAACATGAGGACATATGTATTAGAATTTGTGATGTTTTCGTTAGAGCTGACAGACTTATGTTAAAATATTTCTGGCCACATACTGACAATTTGACTATTTGCATAGCCACATCACTTATAGTCAATATGCAACTTAAATTAGACTTTAAAATACAATCAATATGCCACAGACACTCCACTGGTAAATGGTGGCCAGAGAAACAAGCTACACTCGAGAGCAATGAATCCGGGTCACTTAAAGAATGTTAAAAATCTCGGAAACTAAAAATGATAGGTTAATGCAATAAATTGTATTTAATAGACAATGTAATACTCCTTAAACGAAAGTAAAAAAAATATGAGTCACCATACATTTTATTAACACAAAATTACATAAAGAAAAAAACTGCTGATCTCTCCTTAAAACAAAAATAGGAAACATGAAATTTTTGAACTTTATTACGATTTTCTTGAATTTTAATACTTCGTATTGCCTCCTCGTGCTTCCATTACTGCGTTTACGCGGTTTGGCATGCTGTACACCAAGTTCCTTATACGATTTTGGGGAATATTCTCCCATTCCTCTGTGAGAGCAATTTTGAGCTCACGAAGCGTGATTGGGGGAGGGTTTCGTTGTTTTACGCATCTGCCTAGCTCGTCCCAAGCATGCTCGATCGGGTTGATATCCGGGCTGCGCGCTGGCCACTCCATACGAGTAATGTTCATCTCTTGAAGGTAGTCATTCACAATCCTACCTGTATGAGGTCGGGCATTGTCATGCATAAATATAGCATCCTCACCTAAATTGACCATAAATGGACCAACGTGATCATTGAGGATTTCTTCCACATATCTTACGCTAGTTAAAGAGCCGTTTTCTATGATCACCAGCTCTGTGCGACTTTCAGAAGAAATTCCGGCCCACACAAGTACAGACCCACCACCGTAGGCTACTTTTTCTTCGATGCATGCTTGCTTGAATCTTTCCCCTGGTCTTCGATACACTCTGTGTCTTCCATCGTGCTTGTAGAGCATAAATTTTGATTCGTCGGAGAACATAACTTTTGACCAATCTTCAATACTCCAATTTACGTGGCTCTGGGCATATCTTAGTCTTGAAATACGATGCCTACGCTCCAGTTTAGGGCCGTTTGCAGGTCTAAGGGGTTTTAAGTTAGATTCAGCAAGCCGACGTCTTACTGTCCATGCACTTGGGTTACTTCCTCCGAGGCGTCGAAACTGATTTGTGAGTTCAGTTCCTGTGAGAAAGCGATTTCGAAGCATGGTGTTCACCAAGTATCGGTCTTCTCGTGCTGTGGTACACCTGGTTCTGCCCGTTCCTGGTCTGCGTAGGTTAGAACCAGTTTCTTCGTAACGTCGGAGAACTCTTTGTACTGTTGACAGCGACACACCGACAGTCCTGGCTGTATCGCGCTGACTCCGGCCGGTTTCCAGCATTGTAAGTATTCTGGTGCATTCTTCAGGCGTAAGCGACATAATTTCAGCTTGAATAATGAATATAGAGCACTATCAACATGGTTTATGTACCCACATAAATGACAGATTACAAACAAAAGCAAAACCAAATGCTGTAATTTCGTAGTTCCATCTTCGAAAGTGGCCCTTTTTCAAATTTGATTTTTTTATGATATAACTTTACAATAACTAAGAAGTTTTAATACCTTATTTTAAGGAGTATTACATTGTCTATTAAATACAATTTATTGCATTAACCTAGCATTTTTAGTTTCCGAGATTTTTAGGATTCTTCAAGTGACCCGGATTCATTGCTCTCGAGTGTATTTTCAGAGCCGACATTGCTGCGTTTACCTTGCCTTGCCAGTTACAGATTCGCCTAGTTTCATAGCAACCAAAAAGCTATTAATAGTAATTAATAGCTTTTTGGCTAAAATTAAAAAATGGTGGTGATTCTTACCGAGTACAACTCCATGAGTTCTGATGCTGTCATTTCCTTCTGTTGGTTGAGTGCCTTGAACTTAATCTCGCTGGGTGGTAACGCATCATACACAAATGGTCCTTTTATTGTGTTTAAGTCATGGGTGCCAATAGCCACTAATGTGCGTTTTCTGCATATGTTTTGATGAAGTTTGTCCTGGGGAGACACGTCATTCATTAAGTATTTAATGTGGCTTTGCATTGCATCAGTTTATGAACATTTAAAAATTGTACTATGAATCTAATATTTCTATAGCAGAAACAACATTTTTAGAATGTGAAAATTACATAAGAAAGTCCTCCAAAAAGCACGCCTTTCACCACTTCCTAGCGCTTTAGCTGGGAAGAAGAAACCTTGTGGCTTTAGAACCCTCTTCCTGATACATAAGAATGTCTTCAGTCAGACCAACCTTTTTTCCCCATAAATAAATAAATAAAAGTAATGTATGCATTACCCACTTGCAGATCGATGAAGCTGTCATATGACTCCTTGGTGAAAGTTATTCCTTTGAGCACAGCAGCCACTGCATATGGTCTGATCTGTCCCGTTGCTGGAGTCAGGTGAAGAGCATGGCAGTCTTCAGCCTTTTTGAGAGTGTACTGAGGTGGAGCTTTCCTGAAGACATTCAAGATATTTTATTAACATTTAGAGTGGCTTGTGAGTGTTTGCTAACTCAGTGTGTACCATATAATGTCTCACACAATGATAGAGCTTTGCATGTGACAGGAAAAAGAAGTAGATATGAGACTTTGCACACAGACGGGAATAAGAATGGGCATAATATAAAAACCAGTAATAGTACTCAAACCAGTTGAAAAGGCAGCTTGTGCAAATATTAAGCTTGTCTATAAACAAAACACATTAGGCCACATTATCTGTTCGTGTGTCAACTGCATGTAAGCCTTAATACTAACTTTCCTTGGAAAACTAAGATGCCGTCAACCAATCCTTCCAAGCAGAGCAAATCATATCTGTTGGCAGGGATGTCTATCCTGTACAGGATCTCCTCAGATACTCCGGCTCCAACATGGTCACCTTGCTCTTTCATCAGCATCTGCTTCTCTGTTGTCTGAAATTATATTTCAAATATCTTATCTCATGTCTTTGTATCATATTGTAATTTTATTAAAATTCACTTATTCTGCTTTTGCAATCAATAGTACTAATAACTACTTTACATTGTTTAAAAAAGTCAGAAACTTTTTTTAAGTTATGCTAGTTTGCATCATCTACACATAAATTTTTATTTTTCATTTCTAACTGTGTAAGTACTAGTCTAAAGAAGATGCCTAAGCTATTAACAAAAGTGGAAAAATGTGAATGAAGCTTCTTTTAATCTCCTACACCCAAAACTACTATAGGTTATACTTTCAATGTACAAAACAAGGACTCACCACTTCATCGAGCTCCAAGCCGAACTCAAAGCAAAGACCTTGGAATTCTTCGTCAGCTGAAACATAAGTGTAAAGTTTTTAATTCAAAGTTCATAAACATTATCGAAGTATAAAAGTTGAGCTTAAAATAGTGAAATACTAACTGTAAGTCCTGCCTAGTGCGGCAAAAAGAACGTCACGTTTTACTGATATTGTCGGCATTATAAATTAACTAAAATGTATATTATCGAAACTATACTAAATGTATTTATTTGAAATCTTTACATAGGTACACGTTTCTTATTGATTTGATACAAAACGAATATCAGCTGCTAGCTGGAAGCCTACTTTTCAATAAAATAATATATTGCATGACATCCATGTTTTGTCTCTTTTAGTCTTATAGGTCAGAAAAGCATCAACAATTGAAAATTATAATTTGGTATGCTAAAAATGCAATATTTCTCTGCTCGTACTTTCTTCAAACATTGACAGCACAAGTCGTCACTCGTCACAAAATCATCCCTTCACATCATGCTCAACATAGGCTTGAAGATGGTAGTTTATTCCGATGTAAAAATGGCAGCACCGTATTTGATTGATGCTATTTGAATGACGTCATGGATGAACTTACAAAATGTGTAATAATTATCGTGACCTAGCAAAATTACATTTTACAGAATTGGGATTTTACTATACAAAATCATAATTATCATTTTATTATTTTATGATTCTATCAGTTACATGAAGACAATGAAGGCACAAACTTGCATTATAGACTTTTGCCTGGCTAGGTACTTGTGAATTAATAGCAAAATATTTATTTGAAATATATGTAGGTATTATTTTATGTAACGAATAATACTAAGAAGTAAATAAAAAGAACATCACTGATAGGTATGTACTAAAAAGGCCTTTTCCTTCTATTCACAAACTGAAATTGAAAATATTTACCCCATTAAAATTTGTGCTGGAAATCTGGTATTTTTTAAGTTAGTCATGAAAAAAACAGTGATTAAAGTTATAAATCAATTTAATGGCTATGGATTTGCATGGGTACCTAACTTGGCACTCAAAAATACTCTCTAAGGGGTTGAATTTTTATGGAAAAAAAAAATGCAACGTCCATACATAAATTCACGCAATTTTTTCCTGTGAGTTTAAGCAGAAACTGTAGAACGCAACCTGATACGATTTTTTTTTTGTTACACTTCCTCCTGGGTAAAGACCCCAACTTCAAATCTATCCAAGAACTCTTTTCGCTATTTATTATACTTGCTCTAAATTAACTGAAAACTCGTTATCTAATTTGACGAAAAAAAATGTATTTGAGTAAAAAAACGAGCTTCAACAGCGGACAGCCCAACTTCACCCATTGTTGGGTTTTGTTGGCCTGCTAATCACCACGCTTCTGACCAAAAATTAAAACGTACAATCGGAGGAACCTTTGATTCATTCCTATATAGGGGACCCGTTTTAATAAATTAAAGTTAAAAGTATAAAATGAAGTGCGTTTAAAAATGGGGTAATACATTTTTAAAGTAGAAATTTTCTACCAGGATCTGTATATTTTAGGATATTGGTAACATTACAGGTCACGTGATACCAGTCTGGTTTTGCAAACGGTGAGTGGAGTGCCTTGTCATCAGTCCTTTGAGTTTTTGGATGATTTTCTTTGGAATTTTTATTCAAAGTGAGTAATTTTATGAACAAAATCACTTGTACAGCATGTATTTGATTTATTGTGGTGTTTTTTTGTGATTGTGACCCGTGCATTCGTATGACGAAATTGTACCTTGTTCCGTGACTAGTGATATGACGCCATTTTCTTCGTGAATGCCAATTACTAAATTCTTCAATATTTTCTTTGTTTCTGCCCCGTGAAGAGACTGTAGCTGTAAACGATTTTGCTCTAGAACTTTAGCTCCATGTTTTGCCCAAGACTTTTAAGTGCATGGGATTATCTGAAACCAAGAGTGCACTTGTTCACTAGGTACGCATTTTTTTGCATGACACCACCTTGGGAGGCATTCTAGTGTAGTTTCTTCCGTGCTGAAAGCTTAAATTGCAATACAATTTGTATCTTATTGCCAAATCATGGTTCTCTAACAATTTCACAATATTTCGCTTTAGTAACTGCGTACCTACCTACATATATTTTTTTAAGTATTTTAGTGTAGCTGCCCACGAGTTATATACTTCCTGTAACTAGGTGGCATGTACCCGTTTTTTCCTTATAAACTGTAATTTTCCCTGTCTTGTAAAAACAGAAAAACCAGGCTCACAAGTATTTGAAAGTTGAATAATATAATAAAATAAAACAATGTGCAAGATGGTGATTGATGACACAACAGTATATTGTATTGGGTAAAGTAGCATTTGTGCATGCTGCCTGTTGCAGCTGTAATGACTGCCATGTCATTGTCATCATGAATAAACAAACTATTATTTTTATATTGTTTAGAATGCTATAAAAAACAGAATTAGTTTTCAGAATTCTTTTTACACTACTGCCCAAAAAGGAGTGTAATGTATTCAGGGTTGATGTATGTATGAGTTTCTTTATTCCACCATAACTTTTAAATGCCTGAACAGATATGGATGTATGAGGTATCGTTAGAATCCTTACATCATCCCGATTGACACTGGATCTATATTTTTTTGAAAAAATTAAATATGGTGGCAGTGTGGCTCCGTAGGTATTGAAATTTTTTTTTTATTCAGTTATTACAATATGGGTATCAAATTGAAGGCCTTGATGAGCACATTCCAAATATATATAATTTATGGGCACCAGTTTTACTTAGGTATGGTATATGTGCAAAACAAACATTTCATCTTTGGCTGTGCAAATGATTTAATCAGACTTTAGTAAGACTGAGAATGTAAATGAGTGAATGGTTTCAAATAAAGATTGCATTTAAAAATCTAACTATTTATCCACCTTTAGTGCTTAAATTTTAAAGCCACCTAGCATGAATAAAGCTTGTCACTAAAATGTATAAAATAATAATAAATAATAAAAAAAAACATGACTGCCCTGCCACAAAACTAACTAAAAAAGTAGAAAACAGTCAAATTGTCAATGCAGTCAGGGGACCATTCTGTGGAACACTTTTTAATCTAAGAGGTCCCCCGACTGCAATGACAATTTTATTTATCTGTTTAGTCAGGGAATACAACTTGTTTTATACTTTTTAGTTTGTTTTTTGGCAGGGCAGTCGTGTTTTTATTTTTTTAAATTATTTATTGATTTAGTATTTCTAGAACAATTTTTCATGACTATTTCATTTGTTAATCAATATAATTAATGGTCATGGGTTTATTACATATTCAATTTTCACAATTTATCCCTGTTTCAGCTGTTACTGAAATAATTTATGTTAATAGTAGAGCTGCATAAACACTTTGCATGTAACTTGAGTGATATATTGTTTCTTTTTCCACTTATGGTTTCTAATAGCTGGACAGTATGTTTTAAACATGAAAAGAATTAGTGTGCCACAGATAAAACAAAATGTTTGGGGACAAGCACAACATCAGTTGTTTATGATCCTAACTTGAACTAGTTCAGGGTTTGTGTAATGACACATTAGATCCATCATTGTTCCATTGCAAGAGTGTGATGGAGTTATACAGTAAGAATAGCACTGTCCCTTATTTGCAGCAGAACAATGGCTTTAACACATACGGACCCTGTTCTGATTAAGGTTAAAATAAAAAATTTACTGTTTGCAGTAAATGTTTGTAGCTTTCTTATTATTTGGTGTGATAACTTACTAAACAAGTATTGTTTTTGTTCTTACCTAGGTAGTTTGTATCCTATATAGATTTTTTTAAGCCTGTGTTTATTTCTATTTAGGTTTTTGTTTTTGTGATAATGGTGACTTTTCAAGCAACAACAACCTCAAAAGCCACATTTGGAACAAACATGATAAAACTTGTTGGTTTTTAATAAGTTTATATTGTATAGTGTTTTTTAGTTCCAACAAACATAGTGATAAAAGTGATGGTACCAGAGCATTTTAGTTTTATGTGAATGTAAATTATATTAGATCACTAGCACTTTACCTACAAATTCATCTGCATGGATTCCATACATTCAACTTCAGCACCTGTGCAACCCCCTTTTAGGGTTGTTTAATAATATTTACCTAAATGAGTATTTGCTGACTCACATTTCTTTTTACATTACATTTTGGATTCAACCTATTCCCCCGTTTCACCCCAACAGGGGTTGAGTTATGAAAAATTGTTTAAAAAGTTTAATTATTTGAGCCTAATTATACAAATTTTAGAACCAATTGAAGCAAGCAGTAAAATCCTCCCCTAAAAACTTGATTACCCCCCCCCCCCCCCCCCAGTTAGAGGTTGATTTTCAAGATACCCAAAAACATGTTATTCAATTTTTTTTATCAAAATCATAAAAACCAACTTTCTTCCATACAAATTTTAATACACACTAATAATGTCAAACCTTATTAAGTACATATTTGCACTCGTAAACCCAAAGAATAAGATTTTTCATATAAACAATATCTCCCCTTTTCAGCCCTTCGGGGTCGAATTTCCAAAAATCCTTTCTTAGTGGATTCTTACATCACAAAAGGAGCCTACTTTCCAAATTTCGTATTTCTACCCTAAGCAGTTTGAGCTGGTTAATGATGTGTCAGTCGGGACACTTCCCTTTTATAATTTTTTCAGTCACAATTATTATTATAATTATGGAAGTTTTATTACATTCAAATAATATGTAGTTTTTCTATTAAATTATTAGTAGAGTACACATACACAGTACAGTACACATCACAAATAATGATAAGTTAGTTGTGGTGTGATTGTGTAGGTAGTGCAATATAAAGGCTTTATTGCTCATAATTATTATGATGCGATACAAAATTAAAAAGTCTACAGTCATTTTTCAGAAAAGTAAGTATTTATTAAGAGTTTAAGATATAATTTTTCTTTTATTACGACCCACTTGAACATTGTGAAAAATATGGTAAATAAATGTATTGTACACAATGAGATAAGACATATTTCTTGAAATTTGTAGTGTGACAGTCTGGTTATGTGTAAATGCTGTGTCATATTGAAAGTCACCTATCAAATGTACGTGAATTCAAGCCGCTTAGGTATTATATAGGAACATGAGAGATAAGTGTAGTTGTTATCAGTGTGTTAAATTGCATGATAACTTGCCGCCGACATGGGGCAGGTTTTCTAAAGCTTGTAACTGCTTTTATTGTTAATACTTAACTGTTTTGCTGGTGAACAGTTATGGATACATTTTCAATTTGGTTTCATAACACTATTTTCAAGTTACATAAAAAAGGAAATTATAAGTTTGAAATAGTTAAAAAGTCTCGGTTTGTTTTGCTATTTATCATAATTTTTAGGTACAATAGTTTTTATTAGTCATTGTGAAATGAGTAGCCTTATTGAGTAATTTCTTAATTTGAATGACTCATACATTGTAGATTAGTCCATTTTAGCTTTGTAGTTTGTTTCCTGTTTCTTTTAATTGTATACTTCTGTACCACTTGTGCAGGTTAGATTATATGAATGTAGTGAGTTAATAGTTAGTATATTTAGATTTCACATTTACCCACAGAGTAGTAAGCAAATGGAGTGATAATGTGCGGGAGAAGGGCGCTAAAGACAACACGAACACCGCGACACTCGCCAATCGGAATTACGCTGAATGACACTTCGACGGCGATCGTCCAATGAAAGACGTATCTCCCCCCCGCGGACCTCACAACTTCGGTGAGTCGATTTGTTAGGGAATATGTGTATAAGCGCTCCATTTTGTTACTACTCTGTGCTTGACAGTACGTATGTTTGTAACTGAAACCAAATAAATTTTAATAAATCAAGAATGAAGATCCTTGTCAAAATTCTGGAACAGATATATCTATTATTGTTTTGCTGGTATTTCTGAATCAATATTAAAAGGTAAGACCTTTTTCAATTTCAAAAACTAACTGAAACTTTGTAGGTACATGGGTAAGGTTTAATAGGTTAAACCAGGTAATACATAACCTAGTCTTGTTTCTTGATAATTAATAATGACGAGAATAAGAAGACAGCCCAATTATGTAATAGTGTTGGAAAACACAATTGAATATTTGTGACTCAAACGACGACGACTAATTTATGAAGTTTATTCCCATTAAAGTTACATATTATTAGGTTACTGATTTCTCTTTCCAATACAGTGGGATAAAATAGATCTTTGAGCAATGGTAAATACCCTTAGGAATGGCTTAGTATCAGTTTAATAGATAAGGTAATTTTTCGATGTTGTTGCCCGTCGTGGTCGGTATTTTCCGACCACGCCACATATCATAATGGTTATGGTAACTAGTGTTGAACATTTTGTGTTCACTAATAAGGTTGCATTACCTAATGGCGTTTTAATTAAAATTAATAAACGTTTTTCATAAAACCATTAACGACAAAATGGATACTGGCCTCGATCGTTTGATAATATCGGATTGGCGTGCGTTTACACGTATCAGCATATAACTAGGCTTAATTATTGTTGCCAATAGCATAGCACCATCTATTTGAATTTCTATACTTATGTTGTGTAGGTTGTCTCTGTGCCTTGAACATATTTGGTAGGATTGTAACAGTTTATTTAGGATACCACCGCGCTAGTTGGGTAGCGGAGGACGGCAGTTGCGCCAGTAAATAATTGATATTCAGATTATTTAGCTGTATGTTGTCAGAAGAAAGTCGACTTTATGTGAGAAAATACTAAGATGATAATGATGAGCGAGTAGAAGACAAAATAATTATAACTAGCTCAATCTATTGTGCGTTAGCGCCTTAATTAAAAAAAAAAAAAACGGATGAATAGGGCATAAATTACCGCATTGTGTTTCAAAGGGACTTGAAAGCATTTCTCAGATCTCGAAGGTGGACAGTTCCACTATTAGCAAATTCAGAGAAGTGCTCTAGAATTTTCTTAGTAAACTTACTTACATGAGCATTAACAATACATAATACAACTATTAGTTGATGAGAGAACATAAAAGGTGCATTAGTTCTAATAGATAGATTGTATTACTTGTCTCAGGTGGCGTGACCATTCATTGTGATGCCGGTGGATGCTGACCTCAACCGTACAGACGTGGTGTCGCCTGGTTGTGAGCTGAAGGGCCTGCGCACTTGGAAAGACATTTGTTTGGTACGAAATTCACTTCAACATCAGGTATGCACTCCCCTTAACCACAGCTTCGTATAGTTTTTACGATCGTGAAGAGAAAGTACCACTCCCCGGCAGCTCACTTTACTTTTGAATCTGAATCACTTCCAAATATTGTTTCCGCAAGGAGCTCAGGGTTCCTCTTGGTTCCAAAACATTTCTCCTTTGTTTTTCTTTATTAGCATATGAGTTGCAAAATTCACGATGTTACCTTGACTAAGTGCTGAAAACAAAGACTGGTATTCGGCTATTCGTACTTTGTTCTTATTAAGAAAATATTTGGCACTTATCGTGCATTCATAGTTATCAGAATATGCAGTCCTGAGGAAAATTATGTCAGCAAAGTGTTATCTTTGAGCATAACTGTTCCTAATAATAGATGTTTTTAAATTGGCCAGTTGCTTTAGTTGAATGTACTAGGTATATTTCTTTACCCGCCATTTGTGGGTGCCAAATAATGGAGTGCTAAACCGTTTTACGAAACACGTGATGTGGTACTGCGTCGTCCTCAGCAAGAAATCGTTTTCGAGTTCCACGTGCTCTTATTTCATTGACCTTTCTTCAATGTTCTTTCTCGGTCTTTGTCTCTTTGTTATAAACTTGACTCAATTATCATGTCGAAATCTTAACCTGACAATTAGTCACGCTTTGTTTACATTAAATATGAAGATAGTCGGTTTCGGGGGGCGTTTTGTTTTGCCGAGGGATGGACGTGGTGCGTGTCCCGCGCGGCGATGATTAGTGGCGGAGCGATGGCGCAGCGGCGGCGGGCGCGTGTGGCGCGGAGGTCACCGCCCCGGCCAGGACTAATTCGGGGGAGATCGACGACTTGCTCCGTCGCGGCTTTGTCTGCGTCCGTCGCCTCCGCCGCCGCACCGACCACTCCGCACGCATGGCTTTGTTTGTGTACGCGCTCGTCTCATACGACCTTTTCGCCATTATCATAAAACTTCTTGTCATTGACAACAAGTGCGCAAATTCGCAAAACAGTATAGGTAAATAACGCCTCAACACATTGAGGTTATTTTCATCAAGTTGCAAAATTATTGTGGCCTCGACTTGAGAGTGCGTTTTATCCAACTACGCATCTGATAATACCAGGTTGAACGTCCGTCGACATTCAAATATTGATCTTTATTGGTGATTTCTCAAAGTGCATTATACTGAAATTTTTTTAAAGTACTGTTTTCTAAAATCCTTCAAACATGCTTCAAACGAATATAAGTCTGTGCTCCAGCTTACTTTCGACTATTATAAACTTATTGTGATTTTATTTTGTACCTCTTCAGGTAAATCTACATTTTTAGTTTCGAAGTCTTAACAAACCATGACTTGATTTATTTTAATTGTTAGTACAACTCAGTATTGTTTTCGTATTGAATGAGTAATATGATTGTTTTTGTTAGGTAAATCTAAATACTTGAAAGGGCCTTAGTGTTACAGTTAGCCATTCATTAATTCGAGGAGCATCGTTTATGTCGATAGACTTGTTTGGTAGATGGTGCGGGAACAAGTTCTTGTTTACACCATCATTGTTGTTGTTGCGAGACCAGCAAGAACAGTAATTGTGAATAATCAAAATAAAACACCTAGGTCTCCTGCCCATGTACATTTCGCAAATAAATATTGTGATTATGTTAATTTGCATTTGAATGTGGTAAATTGAATTAATGAGATTCCTATTTGACATTTATAACAAAGCTGTTCACATTTATAGGACGAATGTACGGACAATCTTACAGTCATGCTGTGTTGTCAAGGTGATCCTTTGCGAAGTTTATGTTACAGCGTGAAAATGCGTTCAATGAAAAGACTATCGTGATTAGGATTACTCATTATAATAATCAGAAATTAAAATTTATTTGAGGAAAGTGCTGACTCATAGAGGTTTCTCAATACGAAGCCGTGAGTCATGCATGAACTGGGTAAGCCCAGATAGATAGATAGATAGATAATACGTTTATACATTGCAACAAAAGACACAATACATAATAAAGAAAAAACATCAAAAAAAGGTGAAACGTAAAAAAAAAACAAAGATTAAAAAGCTAAATAGACCCCATAGACACCTTGTACAAGTAAATCTATAACGGTCGATCACTCTGGGCGGTGTGTGTCTCATGGTTGCACCAAATGGGAGTCCAGCTCAGCATGTGCCAGGTACAATACCTGACGGTGGTATTCTGCTGCATCCCGTTAGTGACACCCAGAGAGACTACCGTAGGATTGTATCAAATAAGTGGCCTAAGAAGTGCTCTGAGAATGTGGTCGTGGTGGCGAGCGACGTCTAGCTATACGATGTGCGATGCGTAGTGCTCGGTCGAGATGGGCGATCGCGTCAGATCGGACATGTGTTTGTCAGCGAGCGAGCGGCTTGTTTGTATTGGTGAGTGCGTGCGCGTGTAGAATGGAATGACGCGAATAGTTGCAGGCGGCGGCGGGCGGCGCGACCGCTGCCGCTCCTCGCTCAGTTCTCGCCAGCTCGTCGAGCGCATCGGAGCTCGTCCCGCGTGGCCGATACACTCGTTACATGTTAATAATACAGTTTTCAACATTGGGTGCTACTATTGCACCTTATCTTTCAAGATAATTGTGCGAATTAGTGCGCTACGTTTCTCCAATACGTTTTTATGTGTCAGTGATATCGTTTTTGTGACTTTGAAGCGCTTTCGAGCGTAGTTTCTACGTGGCCATGGGCTTGTGTTCCCACTCGAAGGTAATATAGTTAGTGTGCGTTGTTTTTGTGTGCGTCTGTGTTTCGAGATGTGTCTGAGAGGAGCCTGTGCGCCACCTAGACGAGGCTGTTTGAAGGCCGCCGCCCCGACCTTGGTGTCAGAAGGTCAACGTCCTCACGTGTTCAAAACTTTATGCAATTTGTAACATCCAATTGTTTTAGGAATATTTAATGCCGAGATAACAATTAGTGTCTTGGTTGACTTGTGCTATTCATGCGTCTAGTAGACAATGTAGCCTGTACATACCTAGCTAGGTGTATAGTGATTGTTCGTTCATCAATGTCGCATTGGACCGACATAGCTCGGTTAGCTAACACCGATGAAGGTTGTGCACCATATTAATGAGTTGAAAACGTACATTAATTATCGTTCACTGATAGGCACTTATTAGAATGTACATTTATTAGTGTAATAATCAGATATCAGAAGTTACAAGTAATAAAGTCATTAGCTTTGTTGGTCAATTGGTAATGTTGCAACAAAGGCTTCATTTACAACTTCATCGTATGTTATATGCGTAGGTAATATTATATTTACACAAAAACATAACCTCAAAAAGCCAATATACAAGGTCTAAGTGTTTGACAGCTGGCGTATTCTAACTAAGATTATTCCATATTCACACACTACATTTAGAAACAAATATGTATATCCGAATTTATATTTAAAAAGAAATACGAATGAATAAGTGGACATAATTTAAATTACATAGTACCTAGTTGTACCTACCTACTTAGATTTGGCGATTGACGTTTCTTTAAACGAAACTTTTAAAGAAACTTCAATTCTTTAAACAAGGACTAAAGAGTGAATAGCTTGATGAAAAGGTTAGGTTTCGATGACCACAAAATTCGTGATCTGATAATTCATATCATAAGTAACCTAAAATTATGACTGATCATCGTACAAGCTCTGTCACGTTCTTAGTGTGTCGCTGTTATCATGAAATTGTTATTGCGCATATTGTTTGTTTAGAGACGTATGCGTATGTCATTAACTTAATCTGATTCCGAGAATTTTAATAGCATTAATATACCGTATTGTACATACTTTTTGTATTGACAACAGGCAGGTAACCCGTTTTGTATGAATATTAAAAATGTTTGCATAGGAAACGTCATAATTTGTAAATGTTTTGTCTATAGGATAAACCCTAGAATTAGAATTATATACCCACCTGTTGATAAATAAAATTGGGTACGCGACTACCTATTTATAATAATGTCGTATGTTACTAGCAACTAGTAGCAAAGTGTGTAGTGAGCATTGTGTTTCAAACAATGACAGCGCGTCCATTGTGTTGAATAGGCGCGGACGAAAGAGAGAGCGATATACTCGCAATGATATGAGAGTGGAGCTCGCGGAGTGTCACAGCTGCGCTGCGTGTGCGCGATCAGCTGACGCTGCGGCGGCCATCTTGCCGTGCGTGTTCGTTGTCGCCGCGTCATTGTGCAGTTGATGACGCAAAATTCTTCCTCAAATGCTAATGTCATTGTCCTTCCTGTCCTGGCTGTTTGCATTGTCACCTTATTGATTATTGAACGAGCCAGTTTGAATGATGAATAGCCTCTACATATACCGGATTGTTCCTTTGTTGTGAAACCACCCGGAACTGCGGAAGGTATTGCAAGACCCTGGCTAGTCTATTTTTGGTCAGAAGCGTTTCCGCTAAGATAGACACACACACATATTCTGCTTGATCACGGACAGATGTTACTTTATTGCCATTCTAATTTTTTTTGCTAAGAACTTGTGCTGAGGAAAAAATCTTTGACCTCGATTAGCGCGTCATCGTACAGTTTCCGTATTTTTGTGTAGATTGTTTTTGTTTGACAATATATTTTGTTTAGCTACAGGCAGAGGTATCATCTCTAAAATAAAATCACACTTTAGATGCGCAGTGATCCCGTTATAATGTCGTCGTACCCATTCTTCGTGTCAAGGCGGATTTTAAAATATTAAAACTGTCGGACGGAAGATATTTTGAAATGTTCCTGACGACATAAATATATCTTCTAATTAATTTGTAAACGCAAGCAATGTGAGAAATGTGTTAGCAGTTGAGTGAATTGAGTCAGTTCATCGTGCTTCTAAGCTTCTGTAGCTTTAGCTAGGTACCAACTTACCAAGTACCAACGAAGCCGGGTTTTCGTAGGATTTTTCTTGCGCTGCACGATTTTTGTGTCTTGTACCGTTACTGTTACCGTTGATCCAAGTGGTCAGACCTGTATCTTGTCTCAACCAGACGTAAATTCGAGCACTGTACCTATGTATAGAACTGAGTTGAGCTTTCATGTGTGTTATGGGGCTCTCGTCGACCTACATACATATTATTTGTGGGAAGTAGCCTGAATATCAGTGTTTTGATTCACTGATACCATTAATAGCTTCAGCTGTTTTTACTCAATGGTTATTAGTGCTACTTCCTATTTAATGTACATATTCATTAAATGTTTCTATAGCGTCGTAACGAGTCTAAACCCTTGAGCGATATTAATTTTATGTGAATTTTGACATCGTGTGCGTCTATTTTGTCCACGTTTTGATTATGTAGGTATGTTGCGTTACCAGATGATCGTTATATTGTTTTGAATGTTTTATGACTTCATTGCTCTGATACTTTTGGTTTTTCTAATTTGTGACAATAGTTCCTTACTTTTAATAAAATAACACTTTATTGTTAGTTTCCTATTAGATGACGCATGCTATTTATACAATTTACCCTAAATGACTTGACAGGTAAATATAAATGGTACTCCGTACAAGTTACGTGACACTGTAAAATCCCTGTAGTAGGTAAATGAGCGATGAGTTAATAAATAATAATACTGACTGAAATTCGTAATTAGTTTCCTTGCACTACGTAGTGCGGTGGTTTACGTCAGCCTTGTTACACTCGTTTACCCATGTGTATTAAAAATAGTTGAAAAATGTTGTTCCATCTGTTCGTGGGTGGTAATTTTACGCTTGACTGGTGGTATCTGTTCTCTGTAGGGGTGGTATGTGGGAACATGTGTCACTAAAGGGTGCAGTGCCATCGGTGGGCTGTCACGTCATATGGCCGGTGTTTATGTGTGTGTCGGTGCACCGCGAAGCGGGTCGCGCTCGAATTGCGTAGCGAACACTCGGCAAGTGGGTCAGCGGGGCACGGCTCAGCACGGCCCAATCGACGCCGTCGTCGCGACGTATCTCACACACACGCGCGCGTCGCAGCGAAGAACACTGTCATACATACCTTGGAGGAATTATCTATTTGTCGCCACTATTCTCAGGATACCAACATTACATTTGCAATCACTCGTTCTGAACAAATTATTATTAATTTTTCAGGACTTTTGGAACACTATTCGTGACGTGTAAGATAAGGATGGACATAAATCCTTATCTCACACGTCCACCCTGTAACAGTTGGAAATAAATATCTACCAAAACGTTTGAACTGATAGCGTGAATTTGGCAACTTGGTAAAAATGGCCGTTATTGTACCTATTGCTATAATTGAACATCACGTTTCCGTCTACTTGAATAGGTTGATAGTCGCCTTGGCATACTTATTTGGTATCAATATTACTTAAAGTTATTAATTGCATGCAATTCGACTCAAAATGATTTAGGTATTCTTACATTAGTTTAAGAACTTAGTTATTTAGGTTAAATAAAAAAGGTTTATTATTTTTTGCTTTTCAGTTTTTGGCGGTTTAATTTTTTTGTTAAAAAGTTTTAGAAGTGAAAACTTCTTTAGCGGCGTTGTGCACTTTTGTTGTGATGGGTAAAAAATGTTAAACTCGCGTCAGGACACGTGACCTGATCGAAAATTCGTAAGACGGAGCTCGCGTCAGGACACGTGACCTGATCGAAATTTCGTAAGACGGAGGGAGAGTAGACCGCATTCCATAATATCAAAAATGCACTACGTTAATATTCGAGTTTTCACTTCTGCCGGCACTCCCGGAGTGCAACCCGTTGATTTTTTTATTTTACAATTTTTTTGTGGCTATAATCTACTAATTGTTTGCCAAAGGGCAGGTATATTTGGCACTGAGTAGAGTAGTAATAGACAACTCAGCATTCAATTCTGTGAGTGAACACTAAATCACCCCTATTTTCCCACCCTTAGGGTTGGATTCTTTTTTTCCAAATTTATATGGGACCAACACCCAATATTTTTTTTTAATCAAAATCGAACTAGTCTGTAAAAAAGTATGCGTGGTCATACATAAATATATATATATATTATATACGCGTCGACTTGAGAACCCCTCCGTTTTTTTTGGTCGGTTAAAAACGACTTTTTCCTAAATACTGGGGTAAAGTAGGTAGGTACGTAATTTCTAAAAAAAGTATTTCTCACAGCAAGGAGCAACAGTGTGTCGTAATTACTCGACCAATTAAAATTAAAAAGTAGGCTAATGAAAAATATATTAAACGCACACAACCCACACGAATGTTTATTTTACAACACGTTCGGATCGACAAAGTGAGCGAATTCCATTGAATTAGTTTCTCAACTAATCAGTTAGTAGCGTCAGCGTTTCTCTGTCACGTACGTACACAGTGGACTTTGGACGAATGAAGAGTGCAGTGAATTTGAAGTGATGCGTAGTCGGTACATTGATATAATAATGGCGGCGCGAGCGTGCGCGGGCGCCGACGCTTTGCACCCCTGCGTGCAGCCCGGTCGATGACTCCCCAAGTCCCTGGCCCGGTGCTAATGACCTTACCGCACACTCTCCACTCGTTAACAGTATTAATGGCAATTTTTGTTGTAGGTATGTTTAACAGCTTCATTTCACATTCTGCAAAGGAATACAGTACGCTGCGCTCACGTCTCAATTCAGTATTGACGCATTCGATTTCTTTTCGTCACGTTTAGAGCGGTACTAGTGATAAGTTTATTTCTGCGTCAGCAACACAATAAGTCACACTCGGTAGATTAGGTAATTCATTTCCACGGATATTTGCAATAGGTTTCTTTATTTGCGAGGTTAAATCTTTATTTTACACGTCAATGGTTAACACGCTGGCTGATAAACGTCAAGGGGCGCATTATGCAGTTGAAGAAAGTAAATATTTTTTAAATTATTTTTTGGATTGCCGCCGAGGTTGGTGCAAGAGGTTACGGCAATATCGATTTATTTTTTGTCGATAGTGTTGACAAGATATGCAAGTGTTGTTAGTTTAGCGACCTTGGCGTGGGGCGCGGGGCACGCGGGTGATCCGTTTCGCGGGCGCGTTCCACTTTAGCGTTAGCTCTCTCTTGTTACGCAAACCTGTCGTTATGCATATTATGTTTGCTTCTACGAAATCATATACTACGCCTAATACCACTTTCTACCGTGATAATCATGTTCTGTATACTGATACGTTGTCTCGATGACTTCGACTGTTTGTTTTTCATAAGATACGGATGTTTCGTGTCTATCTATGTACCTAAAGCTTTTGGGGACGACTGTACTTCTAAAGTTTTGAAGATGTTCATGTATAATAATGGAATTGTTTGTTTGTTACAGGGCCCGCTACGATCCTGACATAGACGGAATAGTCACAGCTCATCGGCAAGGAAAGCCACTAGCCGCGGCCACTGCAAGCCAGAGATAATCAAGTCTAAATTGAAACGTTATTAAGTGCAGCATACTTGCCGTTACTATTGTAGAACTTTGTGTGTTACGACAAACAAGTGCAATATACAATTAGTGCAATCGTACATTTGACTATTGACTCGAGTGAAGTGATTTTGTTGTATTAACAGTGAAATTATATAGTGGAACAATGGAGCGTGAATCGAATCCGATGGAGACGTTATGCCGCTCGGGGTGCGGATTCTACGGAAACCCCTCAACAGACGGACTCTGCTCAGTATGCTTTAAGGTACCCCATGTTAAATACACATTCAAACTTACATTATTTATCTTAAACAGATTCAGTGGAGTTGTTCTGTAGAGTGCTAGAAAACGAGAATGCGACTTGATGAATTGGTTAAAACGAGATCGAGAGATTCGACTCCTGGCTCCAATTCCGTACTCAATTAATTGTGCCGTAGATCATATGCGAAATAATATCTCGGTTCTTTAAAACTTTAAGTGATGCTGATGATTATAATATTACCATTATTAACCACATCAATTTGACTGCGACGACGTTGCATTTTAGGCGCATCATACACTACAACGCCACGCGACGGGACGCAGATAACGCGCCCCCGCGTGTAATTTTTTACGTTTCCGCGGGGAATTTTGCTCAGTTTCCTGCGCCCCGTCGCGTGGCGCGGTGTAGTGTGTGATCCCCCTTAAATTCCAACAGCTTTTTTTAATAAGGTCTGTTCCAAATATGAAAATGTAAACAAATAGTTCCGAAAACGTATCTGAGGATGCAAATTTGCACTACCACTTGTAAATTGAGTGCTCTGATTTGATTATTTTAATACTTAAACTCGAAATTCTAATTTTAAAACACTTTTTCATTTGACAATTGAGGTTAATTTTTCAATTACAATTTAATAACGTTATTGAAACAATAATTGTTTTTGAAAAGTGTTGAGATATTAAGTTAATGAATACCTTTTAGTGAGCGATTGCGTAAGAATTTTCCCCGAGCAGGGTTTGCTTACACTTCCATCGCATACTTTATGAACAGACTATATGTATATCGATTACTGATCACCACTGTCTGTATAAATAAAGTGTACCTACTTTGTACAGACAGTGGTGATCAGTAATCGAATGTCGTATGTTGCGACTGTTGTCGTGCAGTTTTTATAATCCTTTAAGTAAACTTTTGCGAGTACCAACGAGACTAAGACTACTACTATGACCTTTGATGACGTGTCTAAAAATAAACTTCACGATATTGCCCAAAACTGTGGCAAGTAGAAACATTGGTAGCTGATACAAATCATGCTGGAAGCACGTTTTTATGCAACGCCAAACACGTCTACCGACGCGACTCTGGCCATTTAAGTGCGACCGCACAGAGCCATGTCGGTGGCGTGCTGCGAGAGTAAGACCGCATCCAGTTATCCCGCTCTCTCCGCCGCCGATTGGTTAGGCAATTGATTGCCTCATTTGCGCGGCTGGCCTCGGTATGGCGTTCAGTCGTTTTTTTACAATTATATTCGTTGTACGTTTCAGGAGGCTTTAAAGAAGAAGCAACAGCCGCCGGCGTCATCACCGTCGCCCGTGTCAGCGCCTTTTGTGGCGGCGCCGTCGACGCCACTGGCCGCGGCCGCACCCACCGTGCCCAGCCTCCCTGCCCAGCCGCAGACCCACACAGATGTGAGGCCACACTTCTCTTATTTGTACGCCCACCACTCGCGCCGCCATTCACGACACCACCGCTCGACTTACACTTAACTTTGGCCATGCATACGCCCATTTCATTCAACCGAACGTTAACTTTCGATAGAACACGTTCCGTTATATTAAGAATAGTTTAGAGTCGACGCTTTTCTGGGGTAAACAACTTCACGATCAACTCATTTCATTTCCAGGGACCTCTAGATTTGCATAAATGAGCAACAACATGACGAATCATACACAATCATGTATTTTGGTCGTACAAATGCATAAAAGTAGTAATTATACACATTATTGTAATGTTTTACCATTTTTTATATCGACTTATATAGAAGCTAAAGTGTGGAACTAATGATAATACAGGTTTAAATGACATTGTGTGGGCTAATGAGGTTATCAAGGAATTTAGAATAACTTCCCAAGTCTGTCTGACTGATAACGTAGGAGCAGTCGCGCTGCTAAGACCAGTTGCACGCTTGTAGTATGTCATTTGTCTGTTAATGCACTTACTGCGACTTTGATGTCGGCCTCAAGTCCTTTTGCTAGTAATTCGACAATAACTCATACTAAAAATTGGTTTTACTGCCTTGTTCTATCGCTCAGTGCCATCTCAGCCTTGCTTTCTTTATTACATTTGAGTCATGTTTAAACGAAACAAAGAGACTTAATTTTTTCAGCACTGCTGCTGCTAGTAAGTGCGCAAACATTTGGTCGTAGATTACATTCCTTATCACAAACTCCTTGTGTCAATAACATTAATTCCGTACTATAATTTGAATGGTGGTGTTGGATTTTGGTTCCAATGGCATCGCAGGTAAGATGACTGCATTATTTCGAATTTTTTTATGAAGTTATTATTTATTTAGTTTAATCTTAACCCTTAAAGCGGCAAACCAATAATAAAACATTATTTTTGTTTAAAAAACGATGATTATGTGTTGTTAGGGTTATAATTTAAAGTTGACATGATAAGAAAAAAAAAAAGTTTAATTATTATAATTTTTTTTTAATGTCCCATAAAACGGACACTACTGCATACGTAACAATTTAGTTGTTTTATTTAGCGTCCTAGAAAACGGACAGTGCTGGACATTGTATAAATTAAGAACATTAAAAAAATATATAACAATTTTTATTATATATAATAGATAAACATTCTAAAAGTAGGGTTTTTAAAAAAAAAGTCATTTGAAATTAAACATTATAAATAATTATTTATTTTTGTGTATGAAATAGTAAAAAACATTTCTTTTTTTGAGTCAGACACAATCTGACATCACATTTCTGGCATTTTATCGTTGTTTTGCCTTTAGTACAGAGACGGCATCGACCTTGTGTATCGATATCGGGTAGATGGCTGTTCCCATCTAGCCGCATCTCTGGTGGCGGTCTCGGAACTGTTGGTTTAGTAATTTCAGCTGGAATTTCTGAATCTATTACAATTTTTATACGTGTGTCTGATTTTATTAGTGCATCTGCAATTCGGATTCGGAACTTTTTCAGTGGGATAGAATTATCACCCGTTTCCTGCATTTCACGTTTATACACTAGCCATGCATTATTCAGAGAAATGTCGATGAGGTGGCTGAATATGTTCATATACCATTTCTTACTTTTCAAAGCAATTCTATATAAAGCAATCAACATATCGGCTTTATCAACTCCACCCATTTTTTTGTTGTATTCCTTGATAATGTGTGGACATGTAACAGGCCGCTTTTCACGCACTTCTTTATTATAGCGTAAAATGCTAGTGACGGGCTCTTCTCCGCAATATGAACTCGCTAGATTCACACAGTCATTGTCGACCCACTTTACAATCGATAGTTTATTTTTATTATCGGAAATCATTTCATAGCTTCCTCTACCCTTTTTCTTCAGCACTTTATCTTCTACAATAGACTGCCCTCTAAGTCTATCCTTCCTGATAGTTCCCAAAGAAAGAATTCCATATTCATTTCGTAAATGAAATATCAGCTCCAGAGACGTGAACCAGTTGTCAAAATAAACAGTTGATAAAGGTTTGTCTTTGATCGTTTTACACAGTTTTACAACTGTCCTCCCGCCAATACCGAGATAATTGTTTTCCCACTCTGTAAATTCAGAATCATCGAAACTGTTGCCACCATCGTATGCAAAAAAGTCATATACTATCCCGGAATTTCCAGCTCGAACAAAAAATTTAAAACCCCATTTCGTGGGTTTTTTTTGGCATATATTGACGCCTAGATCCAGCCTTTTTACCTTTATACGGTACCATCATCTCGTCGATGGAATACGACCTTTCCTCTTCAATGGCCAAACTATTTTGCCGTATGTGTTCCATCACTGGTCTAACTTTAAAATAACGGTCTTTATGATCATCCTCTGCATTATTACTAAAGTGTAAATTCCCTCTAATAGTCTCATATTTTTTGAGAGACATAACTTCTGCAATAGGTGCAAAACGAGTACCCTGTGCCCAATAATCAGTATAAGCTGGCATGCTTACTATTCCCATTAAAATTTCAATACCGACAAAGGATTTTATATCTTTGACTGTCAGATTTATTGGCTTGCTATGTTTTTGCATAGAGTACAAATTGGTCATTTCGACTATGTGGTTCCATAAATCCTCATTCCAAAACTTTTTGAAATAATCGAAAGATGTTTTATCGCTGTAATCTATTGAAGGGTGAAATTCTGAGTCTACGTGTACCTGGCTACTGAATTTTTGACGTTTGAATGTAAACTTCATCTGTTCTAGTTTTTTTCGCCGATTTCTGACTGGGATGGATGCAGAAGGAGCAGCACCATTTGTATTTTTTGCGTTTCTTGTACGTCGTGTCGAAATACCCAGTGGTGTTGCTGGGGAGGGTATTAGTTGAGGCGACTGAACATAGGAAACATTTCTTGGAGACTGTACTGACGTGGTGACTACAGAGGGAGAAGGTTGAAGAGGAATATTGCTTGTTGCAGGGGAATCGATAACAGTATCATTACAACAATTCAATAGAGAAGGACTCGCTAATTGTTCATCAAAATCATCATCAAAACCATTCAGAAATTCTTCCAGCCCGGGAGATAGAGTTCGACAGGAAGATGAATCGTCTAACGGTATACATGAAAGTACTCTTTCTTCATTATCCTCATCATTTTCGACGTCTGATGGTTCCGAGTCTGAGGGTGGAATCATAGCCAAAATTCTTTTAGCACGCCATGCTGTGCTATTTTTAGTAGAATTACCTATAACAAGCATATGTAGCTATTAAAACCCAACACCGTGAAGCATTAGTCATTTTAAAAAACAATCATGGAAACGTAGTCGTCTAAATTATTATTGTTAGTATCATTAGCAAAGTCCGTTATTTGGGACACATAAAATAAAGCACCAAGTGTTGGTAAAGCGACAATGTCCGTAAAAAGTGACACCTAACATTTAGCATACCAATCCTATGAATTCTCGTAAAAAACAATTATGTATTGATCAGAAATAAACAATAAACTCACCTCCTTTCGAAATTACCGCAGGTCGGAGTGGTTTGACCATTTTTTACACAAGTTTTCGATCTGTTTTACGAGTAGCTGCCGAGCATCAACTTGACAGATTTCAAATGAGCGACAGTTACCTGGAGTGATGCGCGCGACGCGTAGTGTGTGTGCGAGTGGGATAGATATATCGCTTACTTCACGCTTCGTTCAGAAACATAGCCGATTTATGTTTAGGTATCTTTGAAACTTTGATAATTTTGTTGTACCAAAAAACGGACAAAAATGCGTTAAGGGTTAAGGAATATTACCTTCTAGGGAATTTCAGATTGGTTGTTACTGATACGGGTAACTGTCTGACGTGTTTGTTGATAAGTGTTTTTGTGATACGAGAGAAAACAAAATAAGGCCAAGCTTCCGCTGATATGATTTCACTGTATTGATATCGTTTAAATACGAATATTTGTGACGTGACTTCATAATAAGAGTCATAAGAAAACCGTTCGACCAAAAAAAGAAAACTAATCCCTGTAGTGATCGATTAGTTATTAAAAAAATTGAGATAGGTACAGCTCGTATTGTTTATCAGCAATAAAAAAGTGATCTTATTGCGGATATACGTTGTTAGGTACATGTGCACCAACATTTCAGATTCATGATGTTGTCGAGGCTAGCGTGAGACCATTTATCAAACGTGTGTGTCGTGCACGGCAATTACTCGTGTACCTACCGAATGAGGCGATGGTTACCGGAATAGTTGGCATCCAATAATTATATTGTAAATAGTAATACTAAATGAAACAAATACCTTTTTGCTACTCCCATTTTGTGGATAGACGTATGTGGGTCAGTGACGTTACCTCTAAAACTAACTAATATTATTTTATATTTAAACTTTTCTCTCTAGAACCACTGGCAGCCTAGCTTAATTTTTTTAAAACAAAAACTTATATGTCAAGTTGACATTGCGTTTACAGCAAGGAAAACCAAAAAATATTGCTTTGATTTACTTTTACAAAACAAATTCAATTTATATTTATTTTTTTATCAAAACATCTGTTTGTTTTTCAATAGCTTTTAAAATGTAACATTTTTTATTAGTTTAGTCCCCCCATGTCATTGACTTGAGATGAGGGGCACCTTTACATCGTAACTTGTAAAGTGTTTACTGCTCCGAACGATTAAAATACGCAGCGATAATAATATATATTATATTCATATCTTAGTAGTAGTTTAGCCACTTAAAAAAAGCGTTACAATAATATTTGAAAGCGTTAAATCCATGCGGTCTTCTGTGAACAATGTTGGTTTGCAGTCAAAATGCCCAACCTGAAGTCAACAAAAAATCTGAATAATGGAAAATGACCCTAGCAAAAAGGAGTCGAAGGGGAAGAGGATATTCAAAAAAGCAATTCGTCGTAATAGTAAATCCAACAACAGTAGTCAGAACTCAGCCTTAGAGCAAGGCATCGGCGTGACACGATCAAAGAGCTTCGAGAACAAACGTGTTTCCATCGAAATTAACGACAGCGCGCCGCTGCCGACGCCCGACGGCACCAAGGAGAAGGTGGACGCAGCTCAGAAGATAAAACTAGAAGACAAAACTCAGAACCAGGAATGTGCTCTAACGAGCCAGGATCAGCCCACGGACGCGGGCCCGAAGAAAAACATCGTTGGCTCGCAAGATGCTCGTAAGCAGAACCTACAGACGCCCTCCGGGTCTAACAAGGGCGTCAAAATAACTTCTCCGAGGCTGGAGATAAAAGATGAGCGCCCTTCGGAAGCAGCACCAAGTGTCAAAAAGAATCTTAAAAGGGTTGGTTTTCGCTTTGTTGTCGGATTCGGTTGTCGGTTTCTAACATTGTCATTTGCACTCATTCTAGTAATTTACGCAGTTTTAAAATTACGTTTCATGTTCGCTAGGCTCCAGTGCGTTTTACTTATTGGCCACGTGTGTTCACGTAAATGTATGCGTGCCTTCAATATCGATCGATACATAGATAAAAAAAAAATAATTGCCCAATTTTAATTAATGCGGTTCATAGTGTTTGCCTCATATTTAATTATTTAGTTTATTATTTGTGCGCTAGGTAATTTTATGTTACTCAACTAAAGTACGGGCTGGTTTGCGTTTCATACATACTACATTACTTCATAATTACAGCATGTTACTCCATTAAAATGAAATACTAATATTTTTTTAAATAAATTTCAGAAATTGGAAGAGGAGAGCGGAGCAGGCACAAGTGGCGGCGCAAGCACTGGCACGTCGGACACGGACGCCGACGACAAGGATCCCAGCAAGGACAAAAAGAAAAAGAATAGATGCGCCGTTTGCCGTAAGAAGGTTGGCCTCACAGGTAAACGATGCCCCATAATAATGCTCACAAAAACTCCCAGTCACATGTTATATAAAAAAAACCACTGTCCATTACTGACTTTCCTGTGAAGTTCAGATTACCGGGCACTAACTTGCCTGATTGTCGGAAAACTATTTTTTGTATAAAATGAGTCGTTTTGGATGCTCAAGATATTATTAAGATAATTTCCTTCATACATCTGTAAGCAATTAAGATATACAATGGGTGTAAAAAGAGTTGACAAAGCTTTGGCTATTTGAAGGCAAAGGATCATTATCTACCGACTAAACTAAATCCGCTTCACATAACCTTCATGCTTTAGTATTTCACGACATTTGAATCTCTGATAGCAAACATATTACACTATTGTGTGCTAAATATATTCACACACACACATCAACTGAGTCAACAATGTATGTGCATTCAGCAAATAGCAACAATTGTTAACTGAGCAAGCGATAGCAATTCTAACTTCCAAAATTATACCTACTGGTACACAAATGTCAAACTAGTATCGTTGGACGTTGGATTATAGAAATGTATGACATGTAACTGTTTCGTTTCGCCGCCTATGTTTGTGTTAATGGCATGTGTGAGTATATAGATGTGTATGGTGGTATTGGCTCAGGGTTCGAGTGCCGCTGCGGAGGGCTGTTCTGCGCCGTGCACCGGTACAGCGACAAGCACGAGTGCTCGTTCGACTACCGGGAGCTGGGCGCGCAGGAGATCCGGCGCAACAACCCCGTCGTGGTGTCGCAGAAGATCCACAAGATATGAGCCTGTCCGCCTGTCCGCCTGTCCGCCTGTCCGCCTGTGCGCCGCAGGACCTCCCTCACCGCACCGCATTACATACGTTTTATGATTTTCTCTAAATAAATATTCGATCGAGTTTGTGTTTCTTATTTGCATTTTGTATGTATTTTTGACTGCAGGCCGGCGGCGCCGCGCCGTCGCTCGTTCAGTTTCGTTTCTATTTTGTCTGACGAGCGCTCCTCTGTCTCGCGACTGACACGGCTATTCGGACGACGCGACTGCGTAGGAAACACAGACTCGATCTTCAGTATTTAGATTTATTTGTGGCGAGAATTTTACTTTTAAATTTTTATTAAAAGTTGTAGATAATGTTCGTTTCGGGTAGGACTTCAGGATTATTTTTTTGAGATAATAAGTAGAGTTTGAATATTGTCCGTTCACCTCCATTGTAAATATTAGATATAATTAATTATAGAAACAAATCCTATATATTGTAAAAAATTAAAATTCCCAAAAAAAGCTACATTGTTATGATTCCAACGGAGAGCGTAGCGCGCTTGTCTATATCGACGTAACAATGATATGCTGGGGCCGGACGCCGGACAGCGGCTCTCCGTCGATCGCCTAGTTGTACATTGTAAAGGAGTTCGCTGCCGCCGACTTGACTCGTGTTTATGACAAACATTCGATACGTGATATGAGTAGTGGAGCTCCACGAAGCCGCATCTGTGCTAGACAACGATTAGTTCGCGACTGTGCGCACCGCGGCGACGAGCACATCTCGGACTGTGAATTAACATCATCTTCAAATTGTTAGTAATGTTATTTTGGTTTGGGAAGTCGTCGCTTTCTTATTTGTCTTAACATTCGGCATAAGTGACCTAGTGTTTAGCGAGATTGTGGTGTGTATCGGCTAAGGTGAGCGCGCGGCGGCTGCGGGCGTGCGGCGACGCGTAGTGACGAGTGCGGGACGTAGGCGCCGCGGGCCTGTCGTCACGTGACGCGACCCGCGGCCGCAGTGACGAGTGCGGGACGCAGGCGCCGCGGGCAGGCCTGCCGTCACGTGACGCGACCCGCGGCCGCAGTGACGAGTGCGGGACGCAGGCGCCGCGTTCAGGCCTGCCGTCACGTGACGCGACCGCGGCCGCAGCGACGCGGCCGCACGCGCCGCTCCCACGCCGCTCCGCTCTTTGTGTGAAAATTTAAAGTAAGCATATGGATAGTTATAAATATTATAAGTAGTCGACACTTTATATTATTACACATATAAGTAGAAAAAGAATTATTTAGCTTTTTTTCTTTTAATCACAATATTATTCAAAATTGTAAGTTGTATTATGTAACTTGTTCATTTTAGTGGTGAAGTTGAACCAATAATAACTATGTATCGCTTCGGTCGTTGTCCACGGTATACTAACTGATTGGTTGGACTTAATTATTTAATGACTTTTGTTGTATATTTTGTTAGGTCATTGATTAATTTTGGTCTTTTCGCTTGAACCTAATCGGATAAAGATGATGTTAATGAATGATTTTTCCTTCTATCTTGCTGTTTTAATTTAGTTATTCTCTTATTAAAGTCATTAAATTTTCAGGAACATAAATATGTTTTTATTATTTCATTAAACCTACTACCTACAGCATACACTACACACTTGACATGACTGAACCCGATCTGGGAGTATTTGGAATGTATTTAATTCACTATCACACACACAGCTATACAGCTCTTATAAGCAAAGTACAATGTAGCAGTTTGAGGTGGCAGTCTTGGCTGTCCTTACCTACCTTCAAACTGTAGCATGTTCTGGTGGACCTATAACTGTACAATGATCTTTTGGTGTGTGGCCAACGGCACTAACTCCATCTTATTTTTAATTACATTCCACAAAACAATTTCACAAATGTTTACCAAAAACGCTTCCATGTCAACGTCACTCGAGCGCCATAAGATCCTTGAAGCACTATCTTGCTGCCTTTGTTACCGCAACAGGATTCTTTGATGATATATTCAATAAACATAAATGGTGCTGTGACTGTCTTCAACTCTTGACTGTACTTAGGCAGTGGGGATGCAGAGCACTAAGGGCCTACAACTGGCGGTACGGCATGTCATTGAAATTTCAATGTTTGTCGCATAAAAATCCCTTGCCGTACCGTTCCGCCAGTGGGAGCAGGCCTTTACGATGCCTTGGTAGCTGATACCTGACTTATTTTAACCATGTCCAACGAGAACACAAATAATGTGGTCGGTGTGGTGATAACACCATTTTGTGATAAATCAGTGGATAAACTCATTTTCCATTGGTTTATCCATTGATTTAAAGTGTCAGTGCCATTACTTTTCCGTTGCGATAAGATAATCCTTGGATGGATAGACTCGAGACTTACTGACGTGGTGTGATTTGTTATCGGGCCACCAATAATATCTGTACTGTGTGTACAACGAAGTTGGTAATTGGGTGCAATCCTTGGAATGGGTTATACTACAGCTAACATTTTTTGATGTACGCCTTGCTAGTTGCAGATTTTCTTGTTGCCTGATGTGATGTTGGCTTGTATGTAGATCTGCCTCTATCAAGTGTATAAATGAAATGGTGTATAAAAAATCTTAAAAAGTACAATCAAATTTAATTAAGGGGCTATTTAGCGGGGTCAAATTTTGCTCTAGTAGGTAAAATATTTTTTTAAACAATCAAATTTAAGGGGCTATTTAGCGGGGTCAAATTTTGCTCTAGTAGGTAAAATATTTTTTTAGGAAATTCACCCAATTACCAATAACCCTGTAATAGCTTCCATTATTGGAACTAGCGACAATATTTTGTATCTTAGGGGCCGTCTCCACGAGCGAGAGAATCGCGGCGATATTATCGTCGTGCCACGTATACACTCTTAGAACGTGTCTCCACACGGCGAGAATTTGATGGCACGGCGAGACTATCGCTGCGATTATTCTCTCGCTCGAGGAGACGGCGCCTTAGGGCTGATTTTTCAATCATCTGATAACTTTATTCGAGGAATAATTTTGAATAATAAATCAAATTGACGTGCGACTGTTATTGTATGGAAGAATAATTGTCAAAAATTCAAAATTATTCCTGCGATAAAAATATCTGGCGTTGGAAAAATCAGCCCGTAGAATCATAAAATCAGGATAGGAACTTTAAACATTATGAACGATTCCTTGTGCGGAAACGTTTGCAGAACGATTAATTTGTGCGGAAAGCAAAATAGGTACACAACAATATGTTTTATTTGTACGTTTATTAAAAAAAAATATGGTCACAAAGGTCACATAACAAATTAGGTTAAGTAGTTAATTCTAATATTTTCTTGATTTGCTTACTAACAGATAAACAATATCACAACCAGACCGCTTCATATTATATAAAACTTTGTACTTCAATCTAAACTCTAGAAATGCTAAGTACAAAATAAGGCTACTTTAGCTCCTAACAGTTTTCATGAAAATAAACATGTAATTTGTATCTAAAGTATCACATGTCATATTACATAAAATTCTTTGGAGAAAACTTTACTTGACTAGTCAACATAGTGTTTCATATTGATCTGATGTTGTATACGTATATATTGCTGGGTGGACGTCTTAGACTTTGGTGACTTGTTTGATCCAGTCGCGTACGCTCGATACCCTGGAGAACACGACGAGGGCTCCGTTGGAGCAGTCGTGGGCATCGTTCTCGACCCAGGAGGCAACGCCGACAATCCTGCCGGTTTCATCAACTAGACCGCTGCCGCTGTCACCCTGTAATCGCAAAAAAGTGTTATTCTGCGAATAAATTTTGAATTTGACAGTTTTAACATATAAAAACTGGCAGACGTTAATTTTATTCTACGGATAAAATATATCTGACTGGTAAAATCAGCCCTAGCGCTAAAGCAGGGTAGGAACATTCAACTTCTTCAAAGTTTTTTACACCAATGGAAGTTCATGAGTCTTCGGGATTTGTGTTTGAGTTTAGTGCGTTCCACAATAATGATTCATCGTTAAAATACACATGGAAGTAGATAGGCGACCCGACAACCGGTAATGTTTCGAAGTTATTCTTGCAAATGGGTATTTTAGGAATTGAGCAAATTCGCTCCGAACCGGTTTCACATGGATTGGGGAATACCAGTGACATAATTTGCCAGCGACCTTTTGTCACGCTTATATTACAACACTGAGAAGCACTCAGGGCCATGTGGAAGGCTAATTGGAATACTCGACTATAGGTAGGTACTGCCGAACGGTTCCGTAAAAATCTCACCGTTGAAATTTAAGTGAAGTGAGCTGTCAATAGTGTTAATCCCTAGCATTAATGCCTACTGGGAAATTTGTTGCGCCACTTCTTCCCAGCGATAGCACTAGGAAGTGGTGAAGGGCGGGCGTTTTTGGGGGACTGTCTTTTGTAATCTTGACGTTCGAAAAGTGCTGATTCTCAGCCTAATTTGAATAAATGACTTGATTTTGATTAGTTGGAATGACAGCTCCCACCACGTTCACTTCATCTTCACTTTTAAGTTTTCACGGTGAGATGGTTACAGAATTGCACTGCAGAAAGTGGAAATCAGTTTTATGTGCGTTATTGGTGTCACATGGCGTATTGCAGATTTTTGCCCCATGGGAAATAAATAACTTCCTGCAGTACCTACATATTATGTACTCTGACGGTCAGTGTACCTAAGTAATTCGTCTCGGTAGTGTGTATTTGACGTACTCTTGTGTCCAATCCTAGCGACTACCACACCGATAGTTTAAGATTTTTCAATGTTAACTTGGTATTTGATAATTGGTATCTACATAGACAACGACATTAACGACGCACGTATGCTGAAATTGGCTGGTTACTTACGTTGCAAGCAGAGTCGAACCGCGGTGGGCGACCCTTAACACACAGCATGTCCATATGGTTGTACTGCTCCAGGGTCGAGCACACGTCATCACTCTGCACTGCCAGTTCCATTCCGTGCATCTCGTGGCGCATGGTACCCTGGAGGGATAAAGAAAACAAATTAAAGTGGCGCGCTTTCGAGTGCTTGTCCCTATGCTTACAGACTGCTGTAGGTATTTCGTTGTTCATGGTAATTGCATGGTTGCTATGTTGATAGGGTCATGTGATATGAGATGAATAATAAACTCATGCGCCAGTGTTTCCAGCAGTTAAGTTTGCATAGAAAGTTGTACTAAATTAAAATTACTTTCAAAGTAAGGTGCTATTCACATTGAATAAAATCGAGATGATTAAAATGAAAGGCATAGTCAGATGCGGGTGTTACGATGTCAAAAAGAAGAAATTATCAGGTCTCTTGAATTTCTAGGATACAGCTGCAATAGGTATCTATTTATCAACTTCGGTGATTTGATCAATCATGAAACTTCTAGTTCTATGTACTTATTTCTTATGACTATTACCACAACTATGTTGGCAGTAGCCACTATTCTGCAAGATTAGTTATATTTCTATTACTGGGGTTTTCGTGATTGATAATTTCTCCTTTCAAAAATAAGTAAACATTTACGTTTACTCGTTTTCTTTAATTTAATTATACCTATTTGTTCTTTCACGTGCGCGAAACATACCTAATAGCTTTGATCAAAGTCAAAGTCAAATAATTTATTTCAAATACTCGTAGGCACATAAAAGGCACGTCTTTTGAACGTCAAAAATAAAATTCCTGATCCTGATTTACTACCACTGTAAATCTTAACTTATAGAAATGAGATATTCACCCCGAAGTGGTCGGTTCCGTAGCCACCGTATCCCACGTTGAGTCCAGTAGGTAGGCTGGGCTGGTCGTCCAGCTTGGCGGCGGCCATAACCTTTCCATCCAGCGGCAAGGGCTCGCTCAGTTCGGCCAGCAGAAAGTCCCAACGAGCTGCCACCTGTAATACAAGGTTGGTGGTAAGGTTATATTAAGCTTGGAGGAGATGAGGCTAAAGCAGATTGGAGCGGGCTGTGCAGCAACGTAACGCATTACAAAAATCGTCCTTCATTACTTTCGTACATTTTCAATGAACCAACGAACTACAGGAGCAACACATCGCACCTTTTTGTATGAAAATGCGTTGCGTGACAGTCCGTTGCGTCTGTAATGTGTGCTTGGCTAATTAGTTTTAGAGAGCAAGTCTTCTTTCTTTTCGATTAAAGTCCTTTATAGAGGAGGTGGCGGTTCAAATGGATTTATCAGTAGGTACTAGGTTACCATTGTTCGAATGGGTACTTTGTCTTCTGTCTCTGATTTGAAATTATTTGTGTTTGAAGTATTTCGGCGACCCGTTCCATCGGTAAAAGGTGTTGCTGCTGAAGCGACCATCGATGAACAGTGTTTTCGGCGAATAGTTCTATCGGCGATGGATTTATTCGTGGAACCAACCGTCGACTAAGAGTGATTTCGGCGAACCGTACCATCGGCGAAGAGCGATTCGCTATGTATGTATACGCTCGTATGTATGTTTGTTCGGGTGGACTCTTGCAACTCAATTTTGAAGCAGATATCTTCAACCGATTGAGCTGAAATTTCGCATGCATGTGTAAATCGGATGACAATGCAAAATTATTATGACATGGAGTTGATCTGATGATGGAACCGGAAGGTGGCCATAGGAACTCTGTAGTTAAACAACACAGAACAGATAAATATCTGTTCTGTGTTAAACAACACAACCCCATCGAGTTTGGACTCGTTTGATCCGTCTTGATGAGAACTTTGGTGCTAGATGATAACCAGGGTCTGATGATGGAGCTGGAAGATGGCCATAGGAAGTCGGTAATTAAACGACACAACCCCATCGAGTTTGGGCTCGTATGATTCGTCTTGACGAGTACTTTGGTGCTAGATGGTAACCAGGGACTAAAGATGAACAGGTAGCTTAAGTGCAGTAAACGCATATAACGGAAAAACACTGCTACGTGCTACGAACTACGCCGTAGTCAATCTTGCATCAAAATACTAAAAAGTTAAAAATATAATTAATAATTAAAAAACTTTTATTACCTACTTATTAATAAAAAGTACTAAAAAGTTAAAAATTATTAAAGTAGGTAAACCTGATAAGAAATAAATAAAAGCGTGTTACATTGTGTTCTAAATGTTCTTTAATGTTCCACCAAAATGTAACACGCTTTTATTTATTTCTCATCAGGTTAAAATTATTTTTAACTTTTTATTCATTTTTATTAATAAGTAATAAAAGCTTGTTATGAAAAAGTTTTTTTTTTCTTTTAATTTTTTTTCTAACAAAGAGCCCACAGGAATGCAGCTCTCTCTTTTAAAACCTCGTTTAATTATGAGTAATCGGGATAGGATGACTTGTGAATTTAATGTAAGTAGTTCTGACTCATGAGTCTCGACTGTTCCAACTGTTGTTTATTTCGAGGTTTCAGGAAACATTATTGTCCACCGGTTGCATATTAGTTTACCTGCTATATTCTTTGTTTACTACATTGTTTAAGTAGGTAGATTCCTGCTTTGTCTTTTGTTTTAACTCTTTTATTTAGCCCAAAGGCCCATAACCCAGACTTATGTGGTATCTTTTGGTTAGCTCGAATCTCCCACCATGTGGCCGTTGGCAGGGCATGCATGTGGTCACTATACTACATTTGCCGGTGTTCTTGGTGACATATTTGTTTGAGAGTTTTACGTAAGCAATTTTTCCTGACCTGTTTGATGTTGAATTCATCAGCGTCGAGCCAGTAGGGACCCACGGAGAAGAGCGGGTGGATGACTTGTCTCTTCACGTGGCGGGTGAGTCCACTATCGTTCTCTGAGTTGTTGGTACCAGCCAGGATGTATCGACCGCCGGTGAAGAGCGTGCTGTAAACGAAAGGGTTTTGTAAAAGTATTTTAAAGTAGGTACAGACGCAAGCACATCAAGCTACTACAATCTGTCAAATTTCTTTAATAGATTTTCAACTTTATTACTAAAGCATTAAGGTTCAAGGTTGATTTGGAAAATTTGACAGTTTCGGGTAGCTTGACCTGCTGGCGTCTGTACCTCAAAGGATTTCATGTTACCCATTAACTGGGTTGTGAAGGTTAGAGGAGGCAGTCGCTCCTTTTAAAATACTGGTATTCAGCTGCATCCGGTAAGACTGGAAGCCGAGCCCAAAATTAATTGGGATAACTGTAGGCAGATGATGATTTTGAAATAGGCCCTTGAAGGCCTTGTAATTTGATTTCGTTTTATTAGGGTGGGTGGAGCTGAGTATGGATTTTGGGCAAGATTACCTACCATTGAAAAAGTTATTGTATCTTATTCTATCAGTAGTCCAGTAGTTTTAAACCAGTTAACTTTCAAGAGAGCAAGCCGTTTTTATCTCAATAGGATACCGAATGGACTAGTTTATTTAAATTAATCTAAGTATGTACATTATGTGGTACTGTACCTCAGTGCAAGTTCATGGCCAAGCCATTCAAATTAAATTGATTAATGCAATTTTGTTGCTTCCTAAAAGGTATAATGCTGCTGGGTTATTGTTCAGTCTTTGAGTTCCGGGTGACAGCACATTTTAATTTCAAACCTGATAAATCTCGACTGGCTAAAAGTCTGCCAATAGCGGTTATACTACGTTTCTAAGCGTGGATGTCTAGTGTAATAACACGTACCTTTCTATAAGATAAACCAGCTTTATAATCCATGTAAAACTGTGGTGCCTACTGGTTTACCCTATAGAGAAGTACTTATAGATATTTACTTTATTTAAAACAGATGGTGACGTCAGTAACATTTAATAATTGTGGGGCTTCAAAAGATAGTGAATATGATCTTAATAAGTAATCAGTGTCAATGCCGAATGATTAAATTAAAAAAACAGCCAAGTGGGAGTCCGATACTCAGAATATTGTTTTATCCAAATGCCCTCAGATACATACTTTTTTAACGACATACATTTTTCAACATTCATTCAGAGTAAGTATTAAATATTTTTAGTCCAGTAAAAAATACCCGTTGATTTTTTAGTCATGATCAGGTCACGCAGGTAGGTACCTACATTTACCTACTTATTAAAATGAGTGATTGTGGAGTCAGCTTCAAAAACAAGAATTAACAGGATATCCAATGTGATGGACACAGTTTCAATCGGAGCTTGCCCAAGTCCCTAAAATTGAGGAGGCGTGAACCGAAGTTTCAAACCTGCATAAAATAATGACTCGAACCTTAGTAAGGATGTACTAAATCCATATCGAATGCCAAATCATCGAATATCAATATTGTCGTAGGTAGGTAACTAGATAGTGTACCTAAATACTGGTCATTAGGTATAGACCCGTGTTCTTCCTTTTTAGGGATCCGTACCCAAAGGGTAAAAACTGAACCTATTACTAAGTCTCCACTATCCGTCTACCTGTCTGTCTGTGTGTCACCAGGCTGTATCTCATGAACCGTAATAGCTAGACAGTTGAAATTTTCACACATGATGTATTTCTGTTGGCGCTATAACAACAAATAGAATAAAATGAATATTTAGTGGGGCTTCCATACAACATACGTGATTTTTTTGCGGTTTTTTGCTCGATATTAATAACGGCAACAGGTGGACGCTTGAAATATTCATAGATATCATATATATCATATATCATATCATGCATATTCACTTTAAAAATAAATAATTAAATTAAATATTTAAGGGGGGCTCCCATACAACAGACGTGATTTTTTTTGCTCTTTCGACGTCAGAAAATAAATAGTAAGAATTTTCTCTACAGTGAGTATTATTTGGCAACTAAGTAGTTGAAAGCTAAACGAAGCGGAAGTAGTACAAAAGGTTTGTATCTGATCTGCACCCTAATTGCGTAACACAGATCAATCGGAATCTGAATCATTTTGAAGCAAATTGCTAATCCATTGCTTCATAATTTCGAAAAATTTGTCTGCTCAACACGTAAATAACGCAATGAATGTTGTTGAACTGTCAAAATGAAACCGATTCCGATTGATCGTGTGTTACGCAATTAGGGTGCTGGTGGCGTTCTGCAGTTTCCGCCTGCCCCCATGGCTGAAGGTTATATGTAAGTAGCTGAAACCTCATCAGCTCAGGGAGCCGAACCGACGGTTCAGAGACGACTTAGTGAATTTATTTAATTTAAAATTTATAAGTACTGACTGCAATTTTGATTTGTAAAATAATTCTGGCAGTAAATAACTACGCTAATACTATATAGGTACAATATCGTTGGTCAATGTCGCAGTTTCGCGTGTTCAAGGAACCGGGGTTATCTAGAGTCACGCTACATTGATAAATATTATAAATTAAGACCCAATCATTATGTTATTGGAAACCAATAAACACCGAAACCGAAGTCAATTTAAACAAAGATTTTATATCATTACGTATGACCATGTGTTATAAAAATCTATTAGATATTTTATTTTTAAGAATACCTACTAAGAGGTATGAATAACGTTAGTTTTAAGAGTTTTTACCTATAACGGATAGTTTATTCAAGCCGGGCATTCCTTCACGTGGTGTTTCAGGTTTAATCCATTTAACAAAGAAGTATACTAACTTATAATTAGTAGGTACTATTGAACAAACGATTAGTAATAAATAGTAGGTAGGCACTAATTAGTTCTGAATATTGGATGTAGCTAATTTCTTTTTCTATATAGGTATGTATACGTGTAGGTAATGCTGCAACAGGACAATAAATCCTAGTATTGTGGGGTCGGTGACTAACAGTAAATAAATTATGTCATGAAGAAAACAACACGTTAATTAGTTGTCCTGATATTGTCCGCTTGTCGCTGACGTGTCAGTTAGGTTAGAGACCCATATTGTAAAATGTGTATTAATTAGAATTGTCTCTAAGAATTTACGGACAACGCACCTCAGCTCCGCTTGCACCTCTCACTGGCCAATATTAACACAACGTTCACTATTCTTCTCATGTAATATTTTGTGAATCGACGCGCGACGCGAGAGAACAAGCGGGTCATTTTGCGAGGTTAATCAGATGTGCCCAATTAGGATATAGCGTGTATAAAAATGCGCTTCTTCCTTACCACTATACGTTGCCAGGTACGGTAACGATATTAGCAAGAATTAAAGCGAATCCGGCTGATTAGATATCTTTTTCATTTAGGTACATTTTAGGCACATTTCGTAGCAGACTTTTAGGTACCAAGGACCAACCTAACGCCAGATCTAGACATTTTTAATATTATTAACAACCTGCTCTGACAAGTTTTTTAAAGGTAGGGAGAATATACCTATTTATACTAATTTATTAATTGTTGGACACAAGTTTAGGTCATTTTTTCCAGTTTTATTTCTGAGTGAATACCTAATGTACAGATGCCAGCAGGTTAAGCCATTCGAAACTGTCAAATTTTCCCAATCAACCTTGAACCTTAATGCTTTATCGATAAAGTTGAAAATATATTAAAGAAATTTGACAGATTGTAGTAGCTTGATGTGCTGGCGTCTGTACATTCCTCTCCTGTAAATTGGGATAAGACATTTATTTATTGTCTGCACATTTTGATTCACTTTCGGTTACAATAAAGAAGATCTCACAATAATGAACTGAAAATACAAGCCAATTTGCGATTTGCCAACCATGTTTTTGTGACTATTTTTTTGTCAAGGAAAACTGGATCTCTTCCTTTGACGATCACGTGATCACGTCACGCATCTTCTTTGTGTGTTATTTATCGACAAATATATATATACAATAATAACTGGTTACACGGTGGAATATATTCGCAGCGTTCATACTATGACGAACAAGGAAAACCCAGATGTTTTGTTATGCATGCACATGACATCCATCTTAATATCGTGTGGGTTGTATTCAACTAAAAGGAACCAGTCCAAAGGACAGATTTACGAAGAATTATATTGAAATGAGAGTAAACAATAAAAAAAATTAAATTGAGGTTTATGGAGCAAAAGCTATGCTGAAGATGTCGTCTATTGTTTTTGGCATAGCATAAAAAAAGTAAAAGCTGCTACCTAGCTGCAATGATATTGGCGGCTTATATCAAGAAGTAAACTTCAATTGAGAAAATGCCCTAAATTTAAACTGACTTGTATTCTGAATAGCCACATCATTCACTTGTGTAATCCTAGCTTCAAGATTGTAAGGATAACGGGTATTTCCGAGTATATTAATATTTATGACAAACGTGTATATAGGAATGTATTGTGTGAATAGGTAAACAAGATCAAAAACTTCCGAGAAAAATTAAAAATGTATCACCAGTCACCAGCTTTACGTAAAGAAAAGATTGACTATTTACTTCCATTTTGAACAACTGCTGTGATTAATAACTCTCATAAGATTCCTTGTATGACTCATTGTTTGTTATGTTACAAACAAACTCTTTATTACCCTAAAATATTAATAGGTAATTGTTTCCTCTGCTATTGCCTTTACACGATGAGTTTATGACTAAATATTGCTAAGAAAGATAACTGTTTGCATTGAAGAGGTCATGGTTTATTAGCGGTTGCTTAGAAGATAGTAAGGTTATATACATGTAGGTATTTATCGCAGACGATACAAACGAACGAAGGCGAGAGGAGACAGGAAGACATAAATTTTGTTTGAGAAATAATTAAAATTGTTTTAGCAAAGTTAAGAGAGAAATACAAGTGATTGTTGAAGTAACTTTTTGACTGTAATAAATATTTTTTACAATTAATTACGGTATAATGGGCCTAACAGAAAGCAGTCAGCTGTGTTATTTCATTTGTCAATATTGTTACTTGGTGTAAGTGCCAGAGATCGATGCCTACATAGCGTTTCCTAATATTCCAGTTAACGTTTCGCTATACTTTCTGTTTTGTAAACATTATTACTGTGAGAAAAGAACAAAACGAGGGAAAAGATACGAACGATTATGACGATGTCTTGTAAACAATAGTAGGTAGGTATATCTTTGAACTTCATTCGATCTCTGTGTCCATTTAAAATACCTCCTGCCCAACTGATTGCCATATTATTATGATTTGTGGAAATTGGCAAAAACTATAATCACGCGAGTAATTTAACCATAAACTGTTTGTTAATTGGCCTCTACATGATATCAAGTTTTTTTTAAAGATTTGAGCGTTTAATTTTGTCGTCGCGACGCTGACGTTGGTTATGTTGTTAAAAAAGTTAAGTTTTTGTGATAAATGGAGATGAATCTGGATGGAATAGAATCCAACATCTGTAAATGACGAGTAGGTGTAGTTAATCATCATCATCAGCCTATAGCAGTCCACTGCTGGACATAGGCCTCTCCTATTATATTGGTGTAGGTACATATTACCTTTTTTTTTTTTTTTGAGGATGGGAAATCATCAAATGACCCCTCCCGCTCTGGGTGGAGCAGAAGGGAGTGTCAGACTCTTACTGACTAAAACCCACCCGTGTTCCTTCCTTAGCCCTTTATGTTCCAGGGCAGCGGTAACCCTTTCGGACGATCCCGCTAAGGTACATATTACCTTTGGGCAATATTAGAGAAACATTAGGATCCGGAGGCTTGGAAAAAGGAAAGACCCTAAGTCTTTCCGCGCACTGGGCCACCTGGGGCCACCACAACGCCGACTTTGGTCACAGCGACAAACGTTTTACGTTATTTAATGTTAGTCTTTGCAACCAAAGTCGCGATATTGGTCGCCCAATGCGCGACGTCTTAGTAACATGCACTTTGTACAACCCTAAAAAAAGACTAGTTATAGCTTAGCTTACGGATGAATATGTGTCAGTATTTACCAATGTCCAGCGGTGAGGATCCACGTGGGGCTGATGATGGTGCCGCCGCAGGTACCTCCAAAGAGCACGGCATGAGGGAACCGCTCGTTCACGGGCTTTGGGGGAGGGAGGCTGTCCACAGGGACGGTGGCCGCAGGGACGGCTGCCGCAGGGACGGCTGCCGCAGGAACTGTGGCCTTTGAGTCCGCATCGGCTTTTGATGGCACATTGGCTGGAAACAGAAGTGAGGACAGAAGTCTTCAAATAGTGTAGTAATAGTCTTCATCTGTGAAAGTATAGGTATAGTTATATTATTGGATAGGTAGTCGTTCCACGTACGTAGATTATATGTTTGAACGCAGTTTGACTTTAAAATACTAAAGATATAGGTTAGGTACAATAGGTTAGGTTTTGTGATCGTAATATTAGAATTCAGAGGAAAATTCACAAGTTAATAACTTTGACAGTTACTTTTTTCACTATCAATAGAATTCCCTGTATGTGTGTAGACAGCAATCATAATAATATTTAATTGTTCGATATTTCTGTAGAGGATGTACCTATATTTAATCTATTTATTCAGGAACTAGCTTCTGCCCGCGGCTTCGCCCGCGTGGATGTCGGAAATTATCCCACGGGAACGTGCTAACAGGATAAAATGTATGTGCACCAGGATGCCAACTATCTCGCGGGCCCTTTGTGGCTAATTACAATATAAAACCAATTGTGTCTCATTAATGGTGATTAAGAGGGTACCTATATGATATCTTTACCTAAGTACCTACCTAATTAAAAAAATAAATAAACTCAATAACAGAAAATAAAATACCTACCTACCTAAATAAACCTATCTATGACGATAACTAATCTAAACTCAATCATCATCTGCCTAGCCTTTTCCCAACTATGTTCAGGGCCGGCTTCCAGTCTAACCGGATGCAGCTGAATACCAGTATTTTACATGGAGCGACTGCCTATCTGACCTCCACAGTTATTGGGTAATACGATACCCTTGGTACGACTGGTTGTCAGACTTTCGGGCTGCTGACTACCCGTAACGACTGTCAAAGATCCACGAATGACAGCCGGGACCAACGACTTAACGTGCTTTCCGAGGCACGGAGGTGTCTCGGTATGTAAAGATGGTCACCCATCCACAGACCGACCGCGGCAAGCGTAGCTTAACCTGACCGATCGACCTGTGCGGCTGTTATTATTTAGCCACGGGCCCCTCAATCTAAACTCAATAAATAAGCAAAATCTCTAAAAACTAATATCTATACGAATGACTATCCTACCTAACAGTATTATAAAATAACCTACGGTCACTACGTACACTATCAAATATACTACCTATACTTTAAAATTAAAATCTATACCTACGACTTATATAAAAATAAACCTAAATAACTCTAAAAAGTAAAAGGAATAAAAATGAACTCCACTGCGTGTGACCTAACCTACGACAAACTTATTATTTGCGGTTGGAACAGTAATCGGTCTAGGGATCGAACCGCAAAATTAAGTTTGTTTTTTATTGTATATACTTTTCCGGGATAAAAAGTACCCAGTGTGGTGCCCAGGATATTAAAGAATAATTATACCAAGTTTCATCGTAATCGAACCGGTAGTTTTTGCGTGATGCCTGAACAAACAGACAGACAGACAGACAGACAGACAGACAGACAGACAGACAGACAGACAGACCGACAGACAGACAGACAGACAAAAATTTTTTTAATCACATTTTTGGGTTCGGTGTCGGTCTAGTAACACCCCCTGCCATTTATTTTTTTGATATTTTCAATGTACAGAATTTTCACTTCTACAGATTTATTATAAGTATATATAGATTAAAATTATTTAACTCAAGCGAATGATTTAAAATTGACGAATTAGTTGGATGCGGATTGACTCATATACCTATACCTTGTAATAATTAAAATAAGTGTTACTCAATCAATAACTTGAACCATAAACAAAAACATGTCTGCGCGGGAATGTCATCAGTTAACGACATCCATAATTAGGATAATTATAACAACTAGCTACATTCTACCACTAACTAAGTAAGCGGAATCTTATCTCAGAAAAAAACCGCAGTTTTCCCTATGACAATTAATACTGACGTAGGTAGGGAGCATGTGTTATTAACGATACAAATTGCTCGCAACACGATCGTCGATCAGAGCAATTTATTGTTACCATGTCTATGCGTCAGGGCAATTATGTAACTTCGATGCGAAACTAAATTCGTTTCAGTTGATAGCTCCTGAATACAAGTACTATATCGTATTTTCATGGTAAAGGTCAATCGTAGTACTAGTGTAAGTAGTTAATGGGCATTTTGGCCATGTGTTGTCGGATAGATTCGAGTTTTAGCGGGTACTTAGATGGTAAAAAGTTTTTAGATGAGTAATCAGATAACACATAGTTAAGGATTTCCAAAAGAAGTGATCATATAATTTTGTTAAGTTTGAGCTGAAGAATTATTAAGAACGAACGAAAAGATATACATAGGTATACGGGTCAAAAAGTCCAAGACGCGCAGTAAGCTTCAATTAACCTAGCTACCAATTTAACTATTAAAAGCTACCTTTAATTTTAGCATTTTGTGATTTGGGAAACATTTCCCCGTTGCTAGGCAACCTGAGTGTTACAAAACGTATCCGGGTTATTGCTGATAACGGCACTCAAATTCTATAGACACAAATCGGCTTTGCATTAATCGGTCAAGAGGGTATTGTTGTGTTGGAACCAGTTCGTTCATTGATATTTTTCTTCATGGAAAAATAGGGACATTGCTAACGGGTTATTTTTACCCATTTAACTGGTGGTAACAGAAACAAAGTTGATCAGTATATTTAATTTACTCTATAAACAAGTGACGATTTTTTAATTGGTTCGTCGCTGTTCCATTTGTTTCGAATAATTGAGAAGAATAAAAACAACAATAAAAATATTGATTAAATAATTTTTGTAGCACTAGCGAATACCTTACTTATCGCTTGTTTTCAGAAAAGGAGCAATTACCTATAGAGTTATTTAGTTTATTTGTGTCTTAAGGCTAACTCGTGTTGCTTAGATGAATATTATGAAAAAAATAACCGTCAACATTTTTTTGTCGCCCTTCAAGATGGTTTCTTAAATTGTGTATTAAAACTTCAATTTATTTACCATATTGTTCACGTTTACCTGTAGACACCTCATAATACCCATTAGTATCTAAAGACAAATCATGATGCTTGTCTTGACAAAAAACCCGTGTACCCAACACGTCACGATCAAGTTATTTCAATCTCGTTCAAACAAGTTTTTCTTAGGAATTTGTGATTATTTCAGTTACGAATACCAATACATTATTGTTGGTTAATAAATATTCTTATATGTGGTATTCCAAAACCTATTATTCTTTATTTATTTAGATAATTATTTTATCTTTTCGCACACAAATAAGCTACATAGGCGGACTTAATGTCTTAGGCATTCTCTACCAGTCAACCAAGGGTGGTGAAGAGATTAGATGTATTATTATTGTATAATAATATATAAAATGGATTACATTCCTATATTTGGGACATAGCACTAAGGCGAGCATTCATTTTCTTAATCTCACTGCATAACAATAATAACGTAAAATCCATGTTTATTTCCACTAGTTTGCTCGAATACGGTTTAGTTACATTTCATGTACGTACTACTGACGTGTGTATTCAGCTGACAATTAGTTATAATTGTACTATTTCATGTCCTCGGTGAAAATATATGGAGTTATTTTACTATGATTAGCCACGAAACCTTTGGACTACGGATAGTCCAATTTATTTATATAACACTAGCTTCTGCCAGCTACCTAGTCCACGTGAAATTTCTTGTATTAACATAAGATATATCCAATAACACTCGGCAGTACCTACTGTTTTTCGAAATCGGATCAGTAGTGCCAAAGATTACCGCATACTTATATACAAACACAAAAATGTTACCTCTTTATAATATCAATACCTATAGATTAGACCTATTACCGAAGGCTGAAGGAAAGGTATGGAAGAGTAGGCTAAAGTGTATAAAAAACCCAATGACACATTGCCCAACCCGTTGCACCTAGAAGTCGCGCATGCGACCAGCGAGCCAGCCCTTTCCTAATCTCTGATAAAAGTATATTTAGTCTGTGCTATTATGTACTTAAATTGCATAGCAATGAAATAATGTCACTGAAGACGAGGCGGTATGGTCCATGACCTTAGACTGCACGAGTAGGGCGAAAAAAAAAAAAAATGTGTAAGTACCTACTTCTTTTTTTTACAAAATTGTCCCATTTATAAAATAGATCGGTTAAAATAGTAGGAGCTATAGTTAAAGCCTTTTATCTAACTTATGGTATAATGAATCCTAGTATTTCTTTATATTAAATTTATATTTATTTCTTTATATTCTTTTTATTATGTTAAATTTGTCATGTTATGCTATACTTGACCGTATCATGCAAGTGAAACTAGTGTGTTGTGTGGAAACCTTGTTGATAAACAACAATGGCAGTCATTTGCTGTATGGTACTTTATGAATCATAGTTGTTTTTGGCTAGTTTACACTAAGTAGGTACTTACCTAAAATTAAATGTCACTTTCTCCTCTGAATGCGATCTAGTTTTGCATTACAACAAAAACAATGAACATTTAATACACTTTTTAACGCTACCTCCCTACAAGATACACTTTATTAATGTATATAGGTACTTACACCTTTCACTGGTAGAAGTCTGATTTAAATTAATTATTAATTGAAATAATAACATAACATTATTATCTGTACATAACTGCATTATTACACTATTTATTAAATATTGTCAATATAACACTTAGGTGCGTTAAAAAACATCACTATCAGAGTATTTCTTAAATTGTTGTGTGCTGTTTTTATTGGAAAAGAAAAACACTGATACGTAATCAGGATTTGTTTTATCGCACTATCTTGTATTCACAAATTACCTTCACTAATTTTTATTGACCGCTTTTTGCTGAATACAAAGCGAATGTCGAATCAACGCCTATAAACGAAACGGTGCTGTTTTTACAGCAATGTAATTTATTTATATTTCCGAAGCAAATAAAAAAAGACTTACCTGCATTACACAACAGAATTACCTACATTTCACTTTAAAATATTTTATGTTCACATTTTTTTTCGACAAAAATGCTTATTATTGTAGAAAAAAAAACTATGTCACTCACGTGCTTTTTCAATTTGTTGAATGTCGTTCCCTCCCGGTCCAGGGGCGGCGAACGCCAGCACCACCAGCGCAGAGCACACGATCAGCCGGCTTGAAAACATCGTGGAGTTTGTGTGCGTACGCGCAGCGGCCACACTTTATATATCAATCTTAACTTACTCTGGCCGCATCACGCTACTTGACGAAGTGATATCATTAACTTAGTACAATGATTGGTGACGATACGCGGTTATATGCTGTGGTTTTTTATTTAAGTTCAAGCTGTAGATGTGATAAGAATTTGCGAGAATTTGAGAAATGTTTTCAAAAATTTGCATTGTTTTTAGTCAGATTAACCACCATGGCAACAAATTATTATGTTTATTGGAAGAAGTTCCGTTGTATAATATTTTTCTATTCATAATGAATTATAACCTTCGATAACTGTTACTTGATTAAATACATTGTTTCAAGAGATTTATTATTTGTCTATATTTATTCGATTTCATCTAAAAATGGTTATTTAATTGCATTCTAAGAAGAAAACATGTTTTCATGTTATTTTTGTTTGATAAAATAACACATTTTTGGGTTCGGTGTCGGTCTAGTAACACCCCCTGCCATTTATTTTTTTGATATTTTCAATGTACAGAATTTTCACTTCTACAGATTTATTATAAGTATAGAAGATTTTATTACTTCCGCACTTCTCATCTCATCGCTTGCATCCCTTAAAAGTCTTAGGATAAAGCTACGGGCTACGCACTGCGGCTACGGGCTACGCACCACATCCGAATGAGTTCCTTACGCATTTATTTATTTTTTATTAATTAAATTATCGAACTAGATTATTTTTTATTCTACCAACACTGTATTATAATAATAATTCCATTTATTACAGACTAATTACAAGTCCCTAATTGTTAGTACCTAACCAAGGTCTTAAAATTATCTTAGTCAATACTAAAATTTAATCTTCATCTATTTCTATTATATGAATCGTGACACTAATGTAACAATGTTTTCGCATCCATAGATATAATCTAGTATGTATTGCAAGTTTTGTGTAATTGCCTAGTGTGGGTGCTATTAGATCTGCATGCAAAAGAAAAACTAAACTACTTATTTTTCATAAAAACTCATCTATACTCATACATACTCATTCTTGAACTTTTTTGAAGACTACTTGCATGAATGTATGTTTGGATTTAGCATATTTTGCTACAAAATCAATCAGTATTTTCCCGAAGTTACACGGAAAATTAAACCTGAATCACAAGTACACACAAGCAAAATGTTTCGAAACAATAAATAGAGAAGTCAATTAAAACAAGCGCATGGGTTATGTTATTAGGTATTTATTAAGATTTTGTTGTGCATTAATTGTTTTGTTAGCGTTCTGACTCACAAATTTATTATCGTTTGCAAACCATTGTGTGATCCCCATGGAATGTAAGATCTCCAAGTTAACTGTCATCCTTCTTTCTTGTACAAACTGGTTAAAAGATTACTTCAATTAAATCAGAAACTACATTATGATTCACGACCATTTGGTTTTTGGTGATGAGAGAAATGAGAACATTCAAAGGTTTTTGCCAATTCTAACCGAATCGGCGCGCTTTCGTTTCGTTTTTGTTTCTGTAGTTTCTTTACCAAGATCCACTTCTTAATTGGCTCGGTTTGCTACGGTTTTTGTTATTTGTTATGCGTCCTGCGGGGTGGGGCGGGAGTGACGGGACGGGCGAGTCGAATGGTTCGGTAGTACTCGGTACAGACACGTGTGTATGCGCTCGGTAAAGAATTTATACCGAAACTACTCAGTGAGGAAGCTCTCATTTAATTACATGCACTCGGTAAAGAATCTGTACAGATTCGGTACAGAAACGAAAACGCGCCGATCCGGTGAGGAAGGTGCCTTGCTTAAATAAGGCGGGATGAAAACGGTGGTGTTTCAACCATGCAGGAGGGATCCGACTTTTAGACGGAAGGTAATACGGTATCTATGAGGCTTGATAATTTCCCTAGGACTAAAAAAGTAACCTGGTAAATGTTGAATAGTAAATATATTTGTAGTGGTTTAGTGCAATTGAGGTCTCTGTGGTCTTAGGAACCTTTTACAAGGTCATGTCACTCATGAAATAGCCGACGAACATATCGATTTCAATATGCAAGTTACTTTGAAAACTAATAAGGGACCCGTAGATTTAAACATAGTCAATAAATGTCACTAATAAATTATTATCGTAACTGTCTTTCCAGAAAAACGTGGTAATAAAGGTGATAACTATTATAATAAGGGATCGCTGACGTCAGCAAACTGACGAAAATCTTCACCTTGCCATTGTACGCTTTGTATGAATAGATACAACTTGAGTAGATGCGGGTGCAATCGAGTTTTTCATCACGCACACGGGTTATTTATATCTGTAGGTAGGGTAAATGTTTATAATTCCTTTGTTAAACAATTGTGTAATATATATTTTGTTAGTTAGGTGTTATGTGAGAAGGTAGGTAATTAATAACATAGTGATATATTGGCGCCGATTCCCTTGTTCACAAACTAAACTAAATTTAAGTTCAGTGCATCTTTTTCTTTCTATTTCATTAAGAAAAGGACAGAAGATAAATATTAGTTTAGTCCTGACCTGTCCTGTCAAATTATGATACTCCATAGACAAGTTAGACGTGATTAAAAACATGGCTACTAAACATACGTCAATTTACGTCAGGCGCGGACTAATTTGACAGGACTAAACTAATATTTATCTTCTGTCCTTTTCCTAATGAAATAGAATGAAAAAGATGCACTGAACTTAAATTTAGTTTAGTTTGTGAACAAGGGAATCGGCGCCATTATTTATTACAGGCTTTGCAGTCTTTCTGAAAATCTTCTCATTTCGATAATTCAAATAATATAAAAGTTTTTTTGTAAAAATATGTCTATTTGTAGATTGTTACCGTTGCGGAAAATTTATTGATAGGTACGAATATAGAATGTATCGATGTTTCATAAATTATCCTACTAGATTCTAGTTAACATACTATGGAGGTTAGATAGGTACCTACACATTGCACATAGGGATCATTTGTTGCTCTGCAGCATACTTACATATAGGTAGCTTAAAAAATGTAATCACTAGGTACTTACTGGAATTGGAAATTATGTATGTCATCTAATATTTTATCACAACAAAAGCACAATTTGACTTATTTTTAGCTCATTGCTCGGGCAGCAATGGGCTAAGGTAACCCATTGCGGTTTCAGAAATGGGGTTACTTATTATTATTTATTCTGTAAGTAGGTTTATACAAACACTTTTACACATCTATAATATTAAAAAAAAAAAATGAGGTCGATGTTTCCTATCCGACTACTCTGAGAAGAAACACCGAAATAAATTCAGAGGCCACAGTCTCTTTGAAAGTCTAGACTTTATCTTGGTTTGATCATGTGAGGACCATGTAGGAGCTAAGCGACTCGACGAACAACAGCATAAAGCCAACACGACTGGCTAGACTTTGCAATAGTGTTTGCCTAGTTCCTACTAGGTACTAGTTACCTCCTGCAATTGGCTAAGGCAACTCTCTGGTTTGTCGATTTTATTTTTTATTGGAACGGTACGAGCTAGCATTAGGTGCGGGAGACCTTTGCATTTTATTTTAATTTTGAATCGAAATGTTTTATTTGGGCAGTATTTGGATGTACTTATTTGTGTACTCAAAACCATACCGGTTTTGAGTACACAAATACATCCAAATACTGCCAAAACCAGAGAGTTGCCTTAGCCAATTGCAGGAGGTAACTAGTACCTAGTAGGAACTAGGCAATTCACGATTCTAGGGGATTCACGTCATTCCACACAAACATAATTTGACAGTTTCACGCATAGATTGCACTATTTGAAAACACCACTTTTAAAAATTATCGAAAGTATATTTATCACGTAGTTTCCGAGGCGTGATAAAAGTGGATTATCCACGTCGATTGTAGGAAAATGAACTAATTATTTTCGATAACACAGTGCCATAATTTGTTTCCTATACCTACCTTGTTTACGCCGATGTTCACCAAAATTATTATATAAAGCGCCATCTATATGCGAACGGCACGACCAGTTGAGTTAGTTCGATTGATTATTTCTCACGTAGTATATTCAGTTATTTTAATGCGGGTAGAAATGTGACTTGCGCTTTTATTAAATGCTCATAAATATTATTATCTGCTATAAATATTAGTATGAGAGGTGACGGTATTTATTTATTTATTTAAACTTTTCGCACAAAAAGGTACAAAGGCGGACTTAATGCCTAATGCGGTATTGTTAGTAGTCCTTCGTTGAATAAAGCTTGATGGACTCTTTCTGTAGGCGGGAACCAGCCATGATGAGTGAGTGGGGACAAAGAACTTACGTATTTGGCTATCCCTACCAAACATGTCAGCTACAGTTAGATTTGACATCTATTTTACTGATCAGAGGTGGTATCAGGCTTTTAGAAACCGTGGGTTTGGGCTGGACAAGTGGGAGGACCCGTGAGGACTCACCAGTACCAGTACTTACCAAAGTTGCGATGTTCGTAGTTACTTAAGCTATGAGTTGTTTTTTACATTCCTTACTTTTCAATACTTATGATACTTAGTATAAAGTCGTTTTTTTGTGTCTGTCTGTGTGACCGCGTCGTTCTACTAAACCACGTTTTTACCATCATTTAGAAGAATTTATTTCAGAAAGTTCTTGTCTATAATGCATTTATAATAAACTTAAATACAATAAATAAATCTCGAAGCTTTTTAGGTGTAAAAACCGTTTCGAAGCAGGGAGGGATCGCTAGTTATTATCATATTCTTAAATGGATAAACACTGGTGCAAACAGCCAGCCTTTTTGCAATATTCTACCGTCACGAAATATCTTCACGACTTCACGTTCATCTTTAAAGATTTACACCTAAAAAACCCACCAGTCAGCGTATTTCTCCCAATAAGATGAACAATATTTCCAAAAAAAATCTTGAGAAGGAAAGAGTCAAGGTAAACTGCAATGTGTTTAACTTGTGAATATTATGTTCTATTCGATCTACGTCAGAACACCGATACATAATGATGCTGATGGGTAAGTCCTAAGGTTACAGGCATTCATATAGTACATATGGAGAACGTTTTTACCAAGATTGCAAAATAATCAGAAGCTCAATCTACGCTCACTTTACCTAAGTTTTCAAGGTGAGATGGTTACAGAATCGCACTGCTGTAACCGTCTCACCGTGAAAACTTAGGTGAAGTGAGCGTGGAGTGAGCTGTCATTCCAACTAATGCTAGGGATTGACACTATTGACAGCTCACTGTAAGCTCACTTCACCTAACTTTTCACGGTGAGATTTTTACAGAATCGATCGGCAGGCCAAGGGTGTGATGGACACTATTAAAGGATTAAGTTTTTTCTAACTCTCATGTGTTTCGTTAATCACCCTGTTAAGTCAATGAAATAAGCATAATGAGATCAGTTTTTAAAGCTATAGAGACACGTGTTACCAGCACAGCTATGACTTGTTTATCCAGATGAAGTCATGAGCAGCAAGGTCGTGGCGTCTCATTGAGTATAAGAGAGACCTTGCCCTGATATAGGTCACGTTCATATTTCTTGTAATCTGGCTGTTATCAAGACTGCCAAAATGTTTTTATTTATCGTATTTTGTAGAGGGGATATTGAATTTTGAAAGGAAAATGGCTTCTTTATTTTGTTTTTTAGGTAAGTAAGTACATCAAAAGTGTTTAGGGATCAAGTACGTTTTAGAGTATCGCCGCAATTGAATAAAAAATTTGCTTAAATTTTCATTAAAAATAGAAAATCAACTGTTAATCAGGATACAATTTTTGCATCAGAACGGAAAAAAAATGCATTGATATGGAGCGACGATATCATTTGACAGAAGAGATGATGAGCGCCGTTGGGATGTTGCAAGCTGGTTCTAGGCAACGTACTGTGGCTGTCGCTTTTGGCACTACACACAGCGTCATAAGCCGTCTCTGGACACACTATTGCATCACGGGTAGCGTGGCCGAGTGACATGAAGGACGATCTCGCATCACCACTCGCAGACAGGACCGGTACATCCAAAATAATGCTCGACGGAATCGTACCATGACCGCCATGATGTTGGCTACGAGGCTCTACAGCTCTTCTTGCTGATAAGCGAACAAACCATCCGAAATCGTTTACGTGAAGTGGGTCTGCGTTCCCGAAGTCCGCTGAGAGTTCTACCTATAGCACCCGCAATAGTAGGGCCCGTTTACAATGGGCTCGCGGACACAGAAATTGGGAGAAAGAAGACTGGCATTGTGTTTGCTTTTCCAATTAATCTCGTTTCGGTATGAGGCCGGATACAAGACGTACTCGAGTTTTTAGGACCTCTGGACGTCAAAAACGTTTGAAATTTTATCAGGAAGTTCATTCATATGGAGGGGGAACAATAACAATTTAGGCCGGTATTTGGATCGGTGGAAGAACCGATCTCATTTGGATCAGGGGCAACGTCAATGCTCAGATTTATGCGGAGAGGATTGTTTCAGACGTAATCATCCCTTTGTGAAGCCGGTTGGGTGATTCGTTTCGACTAATCCACGATAACACACGTCCACACACGGCTAGTCGTAACACGCACTCTTGCCGATGCTCACATCAACGGTCAGCCGTGGCCTGCTCAATCGCCAGACCTCAACCCAATTGAGCACGCATGGGATATGCTCCAAAGAAGAGCTCTGCCGAGTATGGATGCCGTGCATACCCCACTACAACTTTTTGACTTGTTAGGAAGAACCAACGTGATCGGTCATTCCTCAAAGTGATTTTGATGAACTGATTTAAAGCATGCCAAATCGCTGTGATTGTGTGGTTCGTGTCAATGATGGAAACACAGATTATTATTTTTTTTTTTATCTTCACAATAAAAATTAAAAAAATCCTCATTTTTGCCTTTTTTGTCATTTAATTGACGACATTAACTTAGGTTAATTTCCCACAATTTGCAAAAATTGCAATTTTTCTAAATTTTGACAAAATATAGGGAGAAGTTGTTAACTTAATAATATGAATTAAAGCAAGAAGCCGGTCTGGAAGTCTAGATTTGGTAAATATTAATTAGATATTTTTTTATAGTTAATAATGTACTTGATCCCTAGACACTTTTGATGTATTTCATATTTTAACACGTTGATATATTCTCTAACGTCATTGGCATGGATACTTTTTTGGGTATATAAGGAAGCTAGGTAAATTAAAACATAAACTGAATTCAAATAAACTTTAATAATCTCTTCAACGTCTACAGCTTGAGAATTTTGATCAATAATCGTCAATTACTATGAATAATTCCAAGATAAGTGCAAATACGCGTAACATCGGTTGTCACAAAGTAACCTCGTAAACAATCATAATATTATATTATGTAGTATTAAATACTGTCATATTGCTCTTCATTATCACCTACAGACGATAACTCTTACAAATTAACGTGAGATTACTTTCCTCTTAAATGTCTACAAAATCAGGAATGTTCAACATCTTCAAACGCTATATATAGATACAATTACAAAATTATTTAAATCAACTTAATTACAAGTTTAATAAATTATTGCGTTTTTAATTTACTAAATTATGAATAATAGGTAAATAATAAGTCAGGGTGACGAGCGGCTACGGATGTAAAGCTTCTCATCTCCAGGTCGATATCTATCAACTTGGAAGCTGTGTGCTCAACTATGCCGGCTGCCCCTCGGCACAGCCGTGTCTTTATTCACAGTGTATACTTAACTAATTCTTACATAGGTATTACAAGGGCGACTGACGCCTTGACTCGCCGGCCTAAATAACTATATATAAAACGTGATTCCAGTAATTCATACATTCCGTGTAAATAATTGATATTTAGGCAAGTAAACAGTTACAAATAATAGGTATCCCTAATATTAACATCTCAAATATTCAACAAACTAATTTGACCGCTAAGACAAAATAACATCTGTACAATCAATTCAATTCGTTTCGAAATATTAGTGGTCTTTATCTATTCTTTTGATGTAAGTATTTTTACAGAAAAATAATATTTATGATATTATAAATATGTGCCTAGATGAAACATTGTATTCCAAAAATATAAATTAAAATACTGAGTTTATATTTTTGATAAACTGTGGCGGGGAACGTGTGTGTGTCGAGGGATGCGCGCACGCAGGCGAGGCGCTGTTCGGACACGCTCGGGAGACATCAGGAGTGCCTCCCTCGTCGACAACCACTAGTAAAAAACCTCAAGTACACTTCGTTTCGTCTAAAACACTACTTCGTTTAATAAATAATTAATTAAAAACAATAGAACTTTGACAAAAGTAGAACATTAAAGTCATCAAAAAGATGCGTTAAAATTTTCATCAACAATTATTGTGTAAAATTGTATGCAATTGCAATCGTTTCATGTTAAACGTTTACTCGACTACTTTTGTCAAATTTCATAACAATTGTCTTCTATTTATTGCTCGTAAACTACCTACCTACTGACGCTACATTACACTAGTTGTTATTAAACTATCAAACTGGCTATGAGAGGTCGTGTACGAAGATACTAGGCTCTCAAGTTCACGCGATGCCTTTGTATACAAGCAGTAAAGCACACAACACCGAGAATATAAAAATATACCAACGATTGGTCACGGATAGCGATAGTCCACGATTAATAATACAACCAAATAAACAACATGACCAAGATGGCGACGCGGAAGGAGATAGAAAAGTTATCGTAGGAAGAAGTATCTGAAGGTACTTTCATACTGAGATTTTAGTATAGTCTTCGACCTTGATGTTAATATTTTGGTATGTACTGTACTACCATATAGTCATCAATTGATTAGCGTGTTTATAAAAGGATACTTCTTCTTTTAAATTGATTGAAATGAACTTGATTGAGAATCGCTATCTTCACAGGTGATAGGTTAAATAATATTGATGTTCTTAATAAAGATTCATTCCAATGTTAATTCATTTCGCACGTGACTATTTGTGTAGAGTTATTCATATTTACAATGGCTAGTATTGTAAGGATGCTGTTAATTGCATGTCTAATAGCTTTTAATGATTTATAGTCCGTGGCGGAGTAATATTTGCCAATGGCGCCGATTCTCTTGTTAACAAACTACTTAAACTAAATTTAAGTTCAATGCATCTTTTTCTTTCTATTTAATTTAGAAAAGGACAGAAGATAAATATTAGTTTAGTCCTGTCAAACTAGTCAGCGCCTGACTTAAATTGACGTATTTTTAGCAGCCATGTTTTTAATCACGTCTAATCTGTCTGGAGTATCTTAATTTGACAAGAGTAAACTAATATTTTATCTTCTGACCTTTTCTTAATGAAATAGAAAGAAAAAGATACCTAGAACTTAAATTTAGTTTAGTTTGTGAACAAGAGAATCAGGGCCATTGTTCCTATAGTCGCGTCGTCAAAGTCGAAATCTAATTAAAATATCAGTTACAAAGCAATTATGCATTATAGTTACCTCAGGCAATTTCCTTAATCAATTTTATTTAGCTAACATTTCATACTGAACTGTATTTGATCCTGAGCATATAGTATAAAAACAAGCTGCCCAAGACTTACCTTTTCAATTTAGCTAATTAATTTAAAAAAAAATTCAGATTTGGCCTCTACTCAGGATTCCTCTTTACAACGAAGTTAAAATTGTTTATTTTTTTCTAAATTGATATGTTTAACAAATAAATTGACAAAAATTTTGAAATATTTACCTACATAAAACTGGACATAACGAGCAGCGTATGGTAACATAATGTTTTTTCTTGACCAATATTTCAAATGTACTCGTAAGTTGTCTATTAACATTTATTAATAAAACATTTGACTACAATTTTGCCCTATATTCCACTATATCTTGACCACATTTTGGTAAAGATTTAACGCACAACAGTATCTTGAGATTCAAATTTCAAGGACGAAAGGAATCAATTAGATAATTTGTATTGTTTAAGTAGGAATGTAGTTAGAAATATATAAAACAGAAGTATAGTCTAGATTTAAGGAACGGTGTGAGGGCAGGTGGGAGTGGGTTCAATTGTGAAGCAAGCACATATGAATGGCAATCCTAGAATGAGGAGATTCAAAGGTTCAAGAAAAAAGATTTGATGCAGCAATTAATTTTGCATAACTAAAGCCCGTGACGAAGCAATCATCAGTCAATTGAAGGCGATACAAACAAACTCCACTCGCAGCTGCCCCATCATATCTCATCTACCTCTCAGTAGACTCATATCCATCGCGAATTCAAAAGCGAATATGCAAATCCAACTCCTTATTATCTAATCTATAAAAACGTGTGTAGTAATCCAATATAATAATTTAACTATTCTTATAAGCTTACTAAGATTTGAAGTGTTCGTTTCGTTAAAAATAACTGCTATTACGTTCGATAACTTATCGCACTAATTAATTTAACTATTAATAACTGATCTAGTGTAGTTACCTAGTTATTGTTAAATGGCTTTTCGTCCATCTTGTGGTACATTAGAGCAGGTTCCCCTCTATCTCCGATCATAATGACGACTCGTATTCATTTGATACTATTATGTGTAGGCCGCGATATTGTGTAGTAACGAGTTTATTTTACTCAGTATTGTTATCTTTCCGCCGTTATGTAAAACAGTCAGTTGATTGATTATTTTTCTATTATTTATTTTATTTATTCACGCCTGAGGAAGGATTTTGCCATTGAGGTAGACCGCGATGAAGGTGGTGTGAGGCAAACATGGCCAGAGATCGCACAAGGTTTGTAAGAAGAAAAGGGAAGCCGCTGCCCAGCAGTTGCACACAATGTAGACTAACTTTTTTTTAAACAGAAAAATAGTGAACAAATGAGTGAACAATTTTTTCATTAGGTTAGCTTTTAAAGTATGGGTTTTATTTGATTTGAATGCTCGTTAGCTTGCACTAGGTCCAAAAAAGTATGAATGCAATTAAATTTAAGCTGCATGATTTATAAACAATGCGAATGATGATGGCAAAATCTGCACTTTGGATATTTCATAACTGTATGAAATATCCAAAGAATATTATATTATAATTAATACTGATTAATTCCAAATATTTCCTCAATGCAAACGCAGTTTATCTGACTGTCTTACAAAAAGGCGGGAATAGTCAATTTGAGTACAAGTTATTTTGAAGATTCAACATCGATAACAAGCGCTGTCAACTATAACAAATTGTTTGTGGTACAAGGTCCTTTCACGAATGGCTTACATCGTCGTTGTTAATGACATAAATATATTATTAATGATGTTAGAAGAAAGAAAGAAAAGAAAGAAAAAAATGTTTATTTTGCACAATAAAACGCACATTATCAAATAAACATAAAATTCACAAAAAAAAAATACAAAATAATTAGCCAAAACCCCAGTATTCGACAAATAAAAAATAACGAGAAATTAAACAATTTCAAGTTTTACAATATTGTCTACTGCTTGATGTCAGGGTAGGCCACAGTGGCGGTTGATTTCGTAGCTACTGGGATGTGACTGTGACCCATGATAATAGCACAAAACACCATTTGTATAGCCAACATCACTGCGAAAAAATACTTTTACTGGAATTACCTACACGTCTGTTTATCAGTGTACTGTTATTACATGTGTGTGAGCATCGTTTCAGCAGGTATAGATATGTTTGCCCTACGTAGTCGAACGCATGCCCCGGCGCAACGTGAAGACGCTACATTCTACGTTATTGACTAAGCTACAGCCATTTCCATAAGACCAAATGATAACTATATTATTAGGAAGAATTCTTGCACATCTTAATTTGGCATCTAATCATTTTGTCAGATGTTCAAGTTTCTAAAACTAACGTGCTTCTGAAAACAGAATTTTCCCTTTCGGAAAATAATGCATTTCACGAAGACATATCTGGATTACTTACGATATCTTTATATCCGACCTTAACGCAAGAGTTCGGAAGACTGACCGTTATCCAACAAAGACGTCGTGATTTTGTAGGTTACGACTTTTTAAGACTTCCTAATGATTTGTTTCGAGCACAACTTTGGTGTTACGTTAGATCAAAAGTTGATTCGCTTTAGGCGTTTTTGTTCAAAGACAGAATCAACTAAATTCGTATTAAATCATAGAAGAAGATTATTATAATTCATTGGTATAGAAGCGTTATGTCTCATTGTTATTCGACGAATTTTTGTAAGGATTATATAAACGTAGATAAGGTTATTGTGTAATTTAATAAATCCTGTTTTCACTTCGATTAGAGTCGGGCTGGAGCAACATGTAGGTTGGTAATTTTAATGTTGATATTTATGTATTTAGGTTGATCTTTCGTGTTCTAATTGCGGTTATTTGTGATACACAACTAATTTTTCCTCCCATTTGTTGCTTTAATAAAAGTGAAAACGGGCTTTTTTAAAATTTCTTTGACTAGTCATTGCATAGTCCACTCAGTTGGTCTTACGGTTCTACAATCATAGCTGTCAAGTCCAAACAGCGACTTAGGAAGCCTTAACATAGCGTGCGTGAGTTCAGTAGAAGTGAGTAAAGTTGAGTAGACGGAGGCGATGAGCGGTCGCGGCTAGGCGCGGTCAAAGTCGCGAGGTCGCGCGGTGTGGCGTGCGCTGTGCGTCAGAGAGTGCGCAGCGGCGCGCGGCAGTCCACGCGTGACATCCATTCTATGTCACGCGTTGTCACCTAGAAACATTGAACAAGTTTTTATGAATTTTATAATGAAATTGTAATTGGATTATATGCTCATGACGTGTATGTTGCAATCACGTAGGGGGCCAGAAAAGAAAAAAAATGATTAAAAAAAAAAACTAGCCTATAAAATGAGTTTTATATATTCTTTTATGCTAATAACTCTCAACAGCTACCTTACTGCACAGTAAGCAGCATTTCCTGCCTCAGTTTGAAGTGTGTGGATGCCGGTGTAACAGGCACAGAAGAAACGACAACGCTTTTTCTAGGATGGACACACCGGACCTGCGATGCCATGATGTCCACAATGGGCTGCAGACGCTAACCATAAAAACCGTTAAAAGAATACTTCTGTCTTCTATGCTCACCTGGTGCATTGAGTATACGGCGAGCACGACCAGCACGTGCATGATGTTGTGCGAGTTGAGGCAGCGGTCCACCGTGCCCGGGAACCACTTCTCCGGTATGTGCATGGCGCCGATCACGCCACCGCCCAGAGATACTGCATCCTGGAACATTTAGTAAGCCATCGGTTAGTTAGCTTCTGGCATTATATTACACCAATACGTAAGGAAGGAGGGACCTATACCTACTGCTGGCGAACTCTATTACATATTAGTTGTGACCGGGTATTTAAAACTAAAAGGTCGTCGTTATCGAAGTTGGTAACGAGGACTGCATCAGCCGCAAAACGTTCAGCTGGCGCATATGACATCCGTTCACCAGCAGCTACGTAAGACCTTCGCTAGGTAATGCCTAAAGATTCTGTGGGAAAGTCTTTAAAATATTAATATTAACTTGTGTGTTCCATATGATGCTCGTCGAATAGTGGGAGGATTATGCGTTACGTAGAAAGAGCTTTCATATTCTCTTTGCAGTACCTTCTGATGCACTTAGCTAGGACAGTCAGCCCGCTACAACCTTGCTAGCAGCCTCATCTTTTCAACCAGACAAACCACTACGGGGGAAAGATTCTCCCGAGACGTTTTATTTTTTTACTGGAACGCCAAACAGCAATTATACTTACGGAGCAAAAAATCACTTCACTAATAGGATATTGGACTTTAGGTAGGTACTGTTATTAGCCTATAGAAGGCTGTGAACTGACATTCAATTCGGATCAAAGCTTCACAATTTGATCATCAAATCATAGTTAATTATTTATTAAAGGTGTAAAACTATTATTCGGTTATTATATTTTTTATTCGGTTATTATATTATATCCATTACGGTATGCAGGGGTGATTGTAATGAAATCGCAATTTTTATGCATTTCATATTGTGTTTGTCTTGTGCATGTTATACTGCTTAAGGAAAACCATAAAGTTAAACAGAAATATGTAGATGACGTTCACCTCACACGATGTTTCTAAGAAATCGTGTATTATAAACACGTAAAAAAGGACTCTACCAATTAGTATTAAATAAACATAGGCATAAATTTTATTTTTCCTTTTATTTTTTATTTTATTTTTTCCTATTTAATAATGTATGTAACCTAATATTTTATGTAGAATAATAATCTATTTATAATTATCTAACTTCCTAAACTTACAAATGATTCCATTTTTGTTAAACTTCATTTATTCCAAGAAAACCATTTACAGGCACTTTTAAATTATGAAGTCGTTCAGTCAGAAAGTTGAAGCTAACAACTCCATGCAAATAACTCCATGGACACTATTTAAATCAAAATATTGTTAAAAAATCTTGGTTTTATAATTCTTGTTGAAATTATACAGGATGGCAGGAACATCGACGCGCAAACTGTAACCATGAATTCAGCACATGATTCTAGAGGGGTATATTTTTCTTTGGTAAAATTTTTTCGTCGGTTACCAAAAAAACAATTTGGTGTTTATAGAAAAGTGCAATACCTACGCGGTCAAATTGTACTGAACATCAATTTTTTTTATAATACCCGACCAAAAATTTCAACGTAGGGGGTTCCAGAGTCATGGGAATCTGGAGCCACACTATGCTTCTTATACTACATAAATTGTTTACAGACACTTTCATATGTTCAAATACCCAGACTTAGAACAACTAGATGTAGGCTTTAGTAATATTTAAATATGTATGTTTTATGCTGGAATTGAACCCGTTACCAGTAACTCAGTGATCACTTGGGTACAAAACACAGATTTCTGCTTCTTCTCTTGTATCAGTGCGGATTTTATGCCTGGGTACAATAATATAGCCAGTCAGCAGGATGGTAGCGAGGTTGACTGCGCAGAGCGCGCCGGACGTATGTATGTGTAAACAAACCACAGCTTTGATCTAATATTTCCATTAATATTAGTTAGTAGAGAGCAGGACTAAGTTAATTGTGCATCTTCATAACTGAAGCCGTACAGAAGGCCCGAGGGCCTGCGGGCGAGGGCGGCGGTCTCATTTGAACCTAACGAGCTATGTAATCGCTTTACGCACTCCGATCCAATTATAAGCGACCTGTCATCATAAGGGACTGTTTTGTAGATATTATTTGAAATAAAATTAAAATTAGTGTAAGTTATTGCAGTTTTATGTGGACGTTCTACATGTAGGTATTTGATTCGGTTTTATAATGGTATTAGGGATGTTTTGTGAAAATCGAAGCAAAGTTTGTTTGTTTGACGATACTTTTTAGGGTTCCGTAGCCTACGGAACCCTTATGGATTCGTCATGTCTGTCTGTCTGTCCGTCCGTATGTCACAGCCGCTTTTTTCCGAAACTATAAGAGCTATACTGTTGAAACTTGGTAAGTAAATGTATTCTGTGAACCGCATTAAGATTTTCACACAAAAATAGAAAAAAAACAATAAATTTTGGGGGTCCCCATACTTAGAACTGAAACTCAAAATTTTTTTTTTTTATCAAACCCATACGTGTGGGGTATCTATGGATAGGTCTTCAAAAATGATATTGAGGTTTCTAATATCATTTTTTTCTAAACTGAATAGTTTGCGCGAGAGACACTTCCAAAGTGGTAAAATGTGTGTCCCCCCCCCTGTAACTTCTAAAATAAGAGAATGATAAAACTAAAAAAAATATATGATGTACATTACCATATAAACTTCCACCGAAAATTGGTTTGAACGAGATCTAGTGAGTAGTTTTTTTTTAATACGTCATAAATCGTAACGTAACGGAACCCTTCATGGGCGAGTCCGACTCGCACTTGGCCGGTTTTTTAATGTTACCTACACGTTTTCTTACCTAATATGTAAGAAAATACGAAATTTAGTTTTATGCGGATTAAGTACTATATCAAGTATGGTTCTATGAGAAATTGACATAAATATAACTAACTAATGTCTTCTAATGCTTCGCATTAGTTGGTAGTTAGTAGATATAATTTTTATAATGTTTAGGAAACAGCTTAGATACATACATGAGATCATTTGGCAATACAATCCACATGTTAACTATAAAGCCCATACGGTGACAGTTCGGTTCCACGACAACCCAGAAACTCCTCATGTTATGGATTATGGAGCTGGCAGGGCGCCAAATAGCGTAATGACTGAGCCAGCGACTGGCAGGCGGGACCTACGAATAATCTAGGAAAATAAAAACCAGAAACCTAGAACAGACATTAAAATCAAATCGTGGAATTCGGCCTGATGTTTGAACCTCGCATTTTATGAAACCATAGCCAACCAAATGTGACTAAATGATGCTGTAGGTCACATCGATCGATATTCTTATGAAAAATCCAACCACATTTTTCGACATCATCAATATTATTGACAGCCATGTTCCACCCACTGCTCAGTAGAGTAGCTCGTGTTTGTGACGTATCATTTTTCACAATAATTTTATCTCTGCTCTTTATCATAAATGAAGCATTTACCTGAGCCACTGTTAACAAAAAAGGCATAACATTTGCGGTTCACATTTATTTAAAAGCCTGTTACATGCGATAAGGTAAATTGAGACAGGTAATAGCCGCAGGAAAAGGAAGTCAGTTTTGTCTTATCTTTTTTAAATTACTAACTGGATGACTTGTTCCACCATCTATACCAATCTGCATAACAATTTGAGGTACATTTTTTTTTGCTAGTGAATCACTTGTTTGTAATTTGATGTGGGATGTAACGACAGCTCAAAAAGAAGTTGTTAAAAATATTACATAATGCTGATTAATTGTTTTAAAACATTTACTATGTTTCATATAGTGTTTCGATTCTTCTATATTATCAAAGTTATTTGAAGTTTTTCAAAGTTTCAACTGGTTACTGGCCAGCTTCAACAGGGTTATATCGATACCCCATAAGGTGTGTCCAGACCTGCGGAACGCGCCGGTCGCGAGCCGCTTGCTAATTGCGCGCGTGTTGCTCGCGTGCGGTAACAGCCTACGTTTGGTGCGTCGCTCAAGCTCTTGCAACTCCAGCAAGGCTCCAGGAATGCACGCGCGCAGTTCGCAAGCGGCTCGCGAGACGCGCATTCTCCAGGTCTGGACACACCTGTAATAGGTAATACGGGCTGGTGTCCGCAACTCCACGTCAATGCGCTTATTTTGCGTATCTAAGTATATCCCTTTTAAAGCGGGTGAGCGCGCTGACCTGATCGCGTTGGCGATACTGCTATGCTAGACCGAACCTTATTTATTTATTTTACCATTTATGTACACACGTACACGAACAGAAAAAATAGGTACAGAGGTGATACTTATTTCATAAGAAATCTCTTCCAGCATACCTGAGATAGGACAATAGATACAGAGATGTAGACAGCGTGTGATAGAGCAAAGGAGACAAAAAATAATACATAAAATCAAAAAACAATTCACTTAAAAATTACGAGAATATACTAACATACATACAAATAAACATACATAAATACTTCTAAAATAAATATTACTAGAATGATAATAATTATATCATACTCAAAATAATAAATACATACACAACTATGATGAAGTGTACAGATATCGTCTTATTACAAAATGAGTTACTTTAGACCTAGCCCAAAACTTCGAGCCAGTTACTGTATTTTAAACTTTATTCCGACAGACGTAAAGTTCTTAATTCAAAATTGACAACTTAGACTCGGGTTTAATGATAGTTTTTGTACTAAGAACTTTATCTTTGTCGGATTATGGTTCGAAATTTAAAAATGGCTCGATGGTTTAAACCCTAAAGATAAACCTTGTTTTGTAATGTTTGTGTTCTTTCACTCTTCTCTTAAAAACTGCAACAGTTTGGTAGTCCCTAATGTCAGGCGGTAGTGAATTCCACAATCGCACCGCGTGCACTGTGAAGGAGTAGGAGTAGAAGTCGGTGGAGTGGGGAGGGGACTTGAGAAGGTTTTTAAGTTGCGACCTGCAAGGTGCATCCTTACCCACTTAGTAAGTAATAAATATCTTTAAGACGAAATTGTCGACAGACACTCGCGCACCATCCATCTCCCACACCGGTAACACGCGGTCTCCTTACACACGAGACTTATAATGCGTTACGTAATACCGAAATATAATATTATACTCGGCTTGGTTTACGTTGTACACAAAGAAATAAGTTGTGTTCAGGATTTCCATTCTCCGTTTCCGGTTTCGCATCCGATGACACTACGTAAAAGATTTTAGGCACTTTATGCACATGAATAAGTTTAAGGAAAATCTCGATGATGTTTGAGTTATTCAAACATATACAGCACCCTATTTGCGTAACACCCTATCAATCTCAATCTGAATCATTTTGAAGCATATTGCTAATTCATTGCTTCATATGTTCGAAAAATTTGTCTGCTCAACAACGTAAATAACGCAATGAATGTTGTTGAACTGTCAAAATGCAAGCCATTTCTACTGATAGCGTGTTACGCAATTACCCAGCTGATTCACCTTAACCTACTTAAAATTTGGAAATACCTTGATTACCTTGTATGTACTAATCGGTCGATTCATTCTCAAAATTTAAAATGAACTCATTTCGTCACAAAATTCTTATTTTTTTGATGCTGGAAGTCCCAGAAAAATTAGGTTGTTTAAAATAAAGGGGTAAACTTCTAAACACATTTTAGAAGAGCGATTATCTCGCTTAGAGCCATTTATATTGGAGGTAGTGTACGCAACCGGAGTCATTTGGCAGGGTTCCAAACCCATTGTGCGCGTATTGAAAGGGATGAAGGGACTGGGTTGTTTCACGAGCTATGCTATAACTTTGTAAGTATATAGTAATTATTTTGTGTGCTAGTAGGTTTCTAGTTTGTGGGTAAAGGTTGTGGTTTATATTGATCTAGCTGTTTCTGGCGAGGCCTTTTTTGACCTAGTGGGAAAGCAAAGATGTTTTAGGTGCAATGTGATAACTGTCAATAAGCATTTGATCTTTGATATGGTATAGTGTCTGTTTATTACTATAGCAGGACTATTATCACGTTTACTCACAGGTTCACTATCACATCAAAGGTGCTAATTCAAGGAACGATTCACCTCTGCTCTTCCGTCATTCCTGGCGACTGACTGTTGACATTAGTACTGCTACGACATATTAAAGAGCCTTATTAAATTCTTTACAAAACATCTTAATTAATTTACCAGGTAGGTGGCAGAGTTTCTCTAAGAGAATTTTTAAAGATATTGATATTCTCATGGTTGCATTACAATTTATCTTCGCCAACCTCTTATATATTAGGCAAAAATTTACACTTGTACACTAAACAGTGATATTCACAGTGTTAACACTAGAAATAAGGACAAACTACGAGCCCCCTTTCACCGGCTTCATAAGGTTCATAACTCATTTGTTGGGCTTGGTATAACCTTTTATAACAAGATACCCTCTTCTTTGCTAGACTTGCCTTTTAATGCGTTTAAAGCTCAAGTAAAATCCAACCTTTGTTCAAAGGCTTACTATTCCATCAACGACTATTTACACGATAAGAATAGTTGGTCGCCCTTATTAACTCAAGACAATGTTCATGTTCTTTCTCCAGAATTAGCTTACTGACATGTTATTGTTATTAGTATTAACTTATTTATTTATTTTACTTCGATGATCCTAGTTTATCATCTGTGACTTCAAATGACAGACAGCTATGTGACCAGAACCTAGCAATGCATAAATATGTCAGCTATCACGCCCTTTATGCCTGGAGGCTTTTATTTAGGTAGTAAGTTTTTATTTACATTTTAATTTTAATTAATTATTTTTTAGATTGAGTACGTATAGTTTATTATATTTGTTGGTATATTGGCGTGGCTAGCTAACATATGGCAAATAATTTAATTTTATGTTCTGTGCCTTGTAATATTAATTACTTAACACCTAGTATTGTATACAATCAAGTATCAAGTATTTTCTAACTGAACAGACAGCTGTGCTGCTGGGGAGTTTGTTGCGTCACTTCTTCTTCCCAGCGATAGCACTAAGAAGTGGTGAAGGGCGGGCGTTTTTGAGGGACTGTCTTTTGTAATTTTGACGTTCGAAAAGTGCGGAATGTGCTGATTCTCAGCCTAATTTGAATAAATGACTTGTGATTGATTGAAATATTTTGTAATCCTTGACCGATTCATTCCATTGATTTTTATACATTCCCTTCTTTACAGTGATTATTTCCGGGGCCAAATTCAAATATTTGATTTTATCTTACATAAGTATTGCTTGTGGCCTCGCTAATTGTACAATTTGATGTACATGATTCTCTACTACTATGTCAACAGTATAGCGTATGCACAACCGTGATAAAGGGTCTGCAATATGTGTCTCTCCAGCTTTATGTTTTATATTACAGCGATACGCTTGTAACCTTCAAACCCATGTCTCAACGCGGGTGCAAGGTTAAGATTTGTCCTAAATAAGAACTCCCAATGGTTTGTGATTGGTTACTAAATAAAATTATTTCCCGTAAAGAAAGATATCAACATGTTCGATAGCCCTGACAACTGGCTGTATCTTCGTAAACAGTCTGTTAACATTCTGTTTCCGTATACTATAATCCTAGAACCATTCTCGCCAGTTTGTACTACGAGTAGTAGGTACTGCCCCAAACCCAACTGGGCTAGCATTAAATGTGATCCGAGAGTTTTTATCTTGGTTAGTGCTTCTTTTAGGTCTTTAAATGCTTCAGATTGTTTATCTGTCAAAAGGCTTTCTTTGCTCCCTTTTTCCCAGTTTTTGACTCGACAATTAGGTATTTTAAAGGTTCACATCTCGTGGCTAAATTAAATCCATTTATTAACATAATTAACTAGTCCGAGGTAACTTTGCAGCTCGTTAATTGTTTTTGGAACCCTAGACTTTGAAATGCTGTTAATATATTTAGATAATGGTCTCACCCCGGCCATGGCCTAAAAAGTTTATTATTTCCGCTTTGTATATACATTTATCTTTATTAAGCCAAACACTGTTATCTTGTAGGACTTGCAATACTTCTGACAGTCGTAAATGATGTTCGGTCTCGTTTCCAAATATTAAAATATCATCGATGACAACACCTTTACACTTAACCAGCATTTCCTCTAATATTTTTTGAGACACCTCAGGTGCACATGTTACCTACTCCAAACATTAATCTTTTGTATCTGTCCAACCTGGTTAATGAATGTTGCGATATGCCTGGAATTATGGTGGAACTCGATTTGATACGTATATTATGTCTAGCTTGGAGTCATATGTAGCTTTTTTGATTTTGAGTAATAATTGATCCATACAAGGTAACGGATGGTTCTCTCTGGTTATCGCTGCGTTGGTTTGCCTCATATTTACGCATAACCTGACATTCCCATTTCTTTTCATTATAGGTATGGTAGGTTATAAATCCAAGAGGATGATTCATGTACTTCCTCAAGAATATCTGCATGCAATAACTCGTTGATTTTATCTTCGATGAGAATTGGTATTCTCCTATATGGTTCCGTTACAGGTGTAAATAACAGTGTCGACAGTTGGAATCTCAACCAGAAAACCTTTAAATTTGGGAAATAGTGTTTGTTCCTGAATTTGATTGATACTGATACCCAATTGCAATACCCCAAGTTGTAACTGCCTAATACAACTAGGGGTATTGAAATAAGTACTTAAATAAGTTTCTCGAACCATTTTGTATTAATGGTACCTTCGTTCCGTTTTTTCATTTACTCCTATAGTTGTTTCGAAACTTCCCTGGAGAACCAAAGGTGTTTTACTGCCATAAGCTATAAGAATTGTATTCGGTTCTTTAATCGTTTCCAGCAAATTACTTTGTAGAGCCAATCTTGTTAGGAATATTAGGGCCGCTCAGTAATAGGCGAGTCTACTCTTGAAAATTATATTACTCAACAAGGTTTAAACTAAACAATATAAGTGACGCGATGCGTGACTGCGTGTATGGACGCGCTCTCACTAGTGAGTGACCCCGAGAAGACGGTCGGCTGTGCTGGCGGCGCGCGACGACGCGACGCGGCCGCTCGGGGCCCCCGTTCCCCGCGGTCCGCGGGCTCTCGTAGGTGCACAGTGGGTTCGCAGTAGTGACACCAAAGAGTATAATAATACTTGACACGCACAGCGTGTGTTGACAACATCCACACCTTGATAGCTCAGCTATCTATCTTATCTTCATTTGGTTTCATGCAGTCCTTGTCATCTATATCTATTCTATCTATACTTATAATAAATCTGTAGAAGTGAAAATTCTGTACATTGAAAATATCAAAAAAATAAATGGCAGGGGGTGTTACTAGACCGACACCGAACCCAAAAATGTGATTAAAAAAATTTTTGTCTGTCTGTCTGTCTGTTTGTTCAGGCATCACGCAAAAACTACCGGTTCGATTACGATGAAACTTGGTATAATTATTCTTTAATATCCTGGGCACCACACTGGGTACTTTTTATCCCGGAAAAGTATATACAATAAAAAACAAACTTAATTTTGCGGTTCGATCCGTAGACCCGATTACTGCACCAACCGCAAATAATAAGTTTGTCGTAGGTTATTTATTCCTTTTAGTTTTTAGAGTTATTTAGGTTTATTTTTATATAAGTCGTAGGTATAGATTTTAATTTTAAAGTACAGATAGTATATTTGATAGTGTACGTAGTGACCGTAGGTTATTTTATAATACTTAGGTACTGTTAGGTAGGATTAGTTATTCGTATAGATATTAGTTTTTAGGGATTTTGCTTATTTATTGAGTTTAGATTAGTTATCATCAGAAATAGGTTTATTTAGGTAGGTAGGTATTTAATTTTCTGTTATTGAGTTTTTTTTTTAATTAGGTAGGTACTTAGGTAAAGATATCATATAGGTACCCTCTTAATCACCACTAATGAGACACAATTGGTTTTCTATTGTAATTAGCCACAAAGGGCCCGCGAGATAGATGGCATTCTGAGGAAGCACATAGGTACATTTTATCCTGTTAGCACGTTCCCGTGGGATAATTTCCGACATCCACACGGGCGAAGCCGCGGGCAGAAGCTAGTCAGGTATAATACAGAACTTATAGACTGCTTTCTTGATTGTTCCTCTCGATGTGTAGACATCAGTGACTCTGCTGACACCATCTCGTCTCAGATATAGCGTTGTTATGTTGTTACACGCCAAAATAATGGAGGTAGGTGATCTTCTTTCAATATAATGCGACACTTCTGCATCTATTGCACTTGACTAATTGTTTGTCACTATGGTTTATTCTCTTGTCTTTCTCGTATGTATCTCGTATTTTTGTTTGCAACTGCATTAACTTTATTAGTTTTGGTTTTTTCTCCCTGTGCATAATTTTTTAGTTAGGGATTTTTTTTTTCAATCACTACCTTGTCCTAAATAACTCCGTCCCCTATGATCTAACTAAAGCTTATTCCTCAACTCCAAAGAGGAACCTTCTATAATTAGATCAACTATATGTTCATCTGGCTTTCCAATTTTACATTTTGAGGTTTGGTCTCGATGTTAAACTACAAAATCGGTTTGGTATAAGTAAACGTACATTTTATCCTACTGATATCCCTATTAAAACGTGCCTGAAACTTGCAATAAACACCAGTTAGGACACCTAAAAGGTAGCTAAACGTCTTTTAGTGCCGCTAACAGTCCTGTAGTAGGTACCTGCCCGTAAAATGTGTTAATGCAAACAAAGAGACCGAATGAAGGGTTGTAGCACATGTTACTGCTTCACCAGCATTCCATTACTTAGTACTTTTGTTTTATTTCCAGTCTAGATCAGGGTTGTAGAATCCTGTTGATCCCGTATTTAAGCTGGTTATATTACTACACGTTTTGAGAGCTGTGGCGTCCCAGAGGTAACGGCCGAGATTTACGAGAAATATAGGTCGTAGGTTCTAACCCTGACAAGCACTTCACTTTCTTTTAATTATTTCATCACCATTGCTCTCAAAATAGTGAAGGAAAACATCGTGAGGAAACCGGCATGTCCTAGAACTAAAAATTCGAAGACATGAGACGTATACCAACTCGCACTGGGCCGGCGTGGTGGAGGAGGCCTGTGTCCCAGCAGTGGGAACATTATAGACTGATTATGCTATGCTATATTACTACACTGACTCATCACCACACCAAGCCTCTCGTACAAGTAGGCTTCATATTCAACTCTTACCCGCCATTCGTGGTGAACTGACGGTTGACATTAGTGACAGCACCTCATTACTGATTTGCATGAGATAGTGTTTACATATCTATTAAATAGATACACTACAAAATTTACATAGTATTTTATATATATAAGGAAGCAGGCGTCATTATTCTAGGATGTCCTTTTTACGTTCTTTATTTCCAATATAGAAGTCTTATCTATGAATCGTGTTTATACGAATCTTATTTATGAAGATTTTGCTTTTGAATTCACTGGAAAAGCTTATTGATGCCAAGGGTATACATCACCGAGTTTATTTATGCAAATATTAGATTGGCTAACACATAAAAACCCGACCAAGTGCGAGTCGGACTCGTGCACAAAGGGTTCTGTAGCGATAGATAATTGTTATGATTTTATTTTTATTATTTTACGTGTACTTAATTATTATTTCGTTATTTATGTACGAAGTTTTTCAAGTAAGCGCATTTTACAAGTTAGGCCTCTATAACTCCTGAACTAACGAAGTTATCTAAGCCATTATAGTTTTCCTTCAAAGTTCAGCACATGGACTACCATCTCGAATTTTTTCAAATTTTTCGAGCCAGCCGTTTAGCTTTTCGAGGGGGGAGGGACGCTCTATTTTAACAAAAAAATGCGCTTTACAGATGAAAATCTCGCAAACGGATACCTAAATCAAAAAATCGTCTTAGCAACCTCCCCAATGTTTTGTTATGTTTTTAAAAGACCTATCTAATGATACCCCACACTATGGGTTAGACGCGAAAAAAAAATCATCAGCACTTTACGTGTAGGGTACCCCAAAAAAAAATATTTTTCGTGATTTTATTTTAGCACTTTGTCGACGTGATAAACACACATATCCATACAAAGTTTCATCTTTCTAGTACTAACCGTTTGGAAGATAAGCTGAGGATGGGCGGACGGACATGACGAAACAATAAGGGTTCCGAGACGTGAAATACGGAACCCTAAAAAGGACATATTACTGGTGATGTTTTTCAGAAAGGTCATACACGCACGCCGGTTGCGAGTATGACCAGATGTATGAATGTAAATGAAGCAAAAGGAGTTTGTAAGGATCATAGCAAGTGGCGTTCTGTAGATTCTGCCTACTCCGAAAGAAGGGGAAAGATTGATTGAGATTATGAATCCGTAAAAAAAAATTCTATGATTTATTATAGCTTTTTTGTTACTAAGACAATTTTCTAGGTTTCATTATAAATGTGGAACTGAGTCAAAATAATTTCTCAGTTGATTGATCGCGTGTTCCGTAGCCACAGCGGAACAATCAATAAACAATTATAATATCGTTACGACCAACACTTTCCATGTGCTCTTACAAACAAACTCGACGAGGAAAAATATATTTCTATCTATAAATAGGTCACTTTTATGTGTTTGGGGTATTTGTATATATTTATTGTCAATATTTTTCGTTAATCTATTATGTTAGTACGATATAACAGAAATAGAAAGGTTGGGGGATACGGAACGCGTTCAATATACGTCCAAGTAATAATGCATATATCTACAGATTCTGTAGATGCAGCTGTCACTAACATTCTGTGGTACCGAATGTACGTCTATAGTTACCAAAGTGCATTAGTATATGGGTGCATAACCCGAATTTAAGACTACGAACAGAGTACCTTACTTATAGCATTTTAGGAAGTTTGTACTTGGTAAAGTTATGTGAGCATGCAAAGTCCGCGGTGTATATGTCTAAATCTGATCTGTAAAGATGTCTAATTCTAGGCTCTTTTGTTGACTAAACAAGCTCAATTAATCTTAACAATAGATCAAAGATGAAACTACATATCAAAGCAACAAACAAAAGCGAATTATTCGTATAAATCTCCAGCTGTAAATGTGAACGAAGCATCTAAGCTCGGGTTACATATATGTCTGAGTGTCTGACATTTATTGCGAGACTCCTCGCGTCTTTAAGAACACGACGAAAATTAGCTTCACATATATTACGTAGTTTCGCAATTAGTCTTGTCTGTACACAGCTTACTTGAGGAGGAATGTCCTGTGGAATTTACAGATTGTTGAGATTTTTGGAAACCATTAAACAATATTGATAACGTTTTTAAAATGAGAGCAAATAGTTCAGATGTTCCAAGAATATAAGACAATCTTATTTGTAACCTTTCTGCATTTTCTGAATCCTAGGGCCTGTTTTTTGATCCGTAGTTAACTCAACCAATTGTTAAAAATAGTAAGTAATGGTAAAATTTTTGCAAAATGTGTTTTTGATCAATTGTTAGTTTATCTAATGGTCACTAATGATTATTTTTTTAATTAATAGTTAATTATTTAACCATTAGCAATTAGGTATATTATATCATTAGATAAACTAAAAATTGATCAAAAAACACATTTTGCAAAAATTTAACCATTAGTTACTATTTTTAACAACTGGTTGAGTTAACTACGGATCAAAATCCGACCCTTAGTGTTACCTATTTTGGTCGTCCATCATAATCATCTGTATCAATATCGGTATGAAAGTATTAATTTGCTATCGTATGACAACTCATCTTCAACATTGGTTTCCTTCATGAAATATGTGAAAACTTTACTCTCGAACACATCAATATATAGCAGTTTGTGACACATTTCGCAACCATTATAAACATCAATCTATCAACCTGACATCTTAAATGTACATACCTACAGTACAGCACAGTTGTATTGACTCCCAGTGTAAGGTACATCTGTGTGACGTCACCGGCCAGCTAGAGTGGGCTATAAATCTCGTGTCAGCAGCAGGGAGTCTGGACATGTGCCAGTTCCTCGACCATAAAGCTGCAAAGCGCTGCTCCTGATAATTGTACTCTACATCAGCGTCTAAGAAATTTTATGGTTGATTGGAAACTTGGAACATATTGGTTGGAAGATGGTGGAATGAATTGGGTTAAGTTTGAGATTTTAGCACTAAACCGCTTTTCATTTGGAACTCGCAATGCTGCTTTATTTTCTCATAAGATTTTTTATTTATCTGTCAAATAACAGAACATCGCGCCAGCATTTCCCGACGGGGTGTGGGGTCTCATATAACAGGGAGACGAGCGTTATGCCAACAATCGGTCATAAATCTTGAATCCCGACTGCTGATAATTTTTACCTATTCTTTGTCAAAATAGTCACACACAAAACATAATAACTATTATAGTATACCTTACCTACGCCAGCCACTTGCAAATACAGCTTGCAGGACGATGGACTTACAGTGACGTCAGGATCGGTAGTACACTGAAATACGATATATTTTATATGTTATATTCATCATACCTGCAAGAAGACGTGGAGTATAGCGTGCGGGTCGCCTCCACCAAGGCGTGCTGCGCGCGCGCCGGCTAACAGCACGCGCATGCAGAACGGAGCCGCGAAGCACAGCCGCCGCTCCCACGGAGACCACGCGCGCATCGCCTGGAGGCAAAGGAAATGGTCAGTGGAGTTCATAGGGTAAATAACAGCATAATAAGACTTTCGATTAAGTTCGACATCGTCTAAGCTTAGAGCCCATTTTCGTAGAATAGAATAGAAAATGTTTATTTGCATAGAATGTAAGTATGAACTATACTGACAGGTGACTTGATACAAAATAATGTTTGGTTTCAGGTACATTCTACCATCTGCACGGTTTTGGATTTGAACCCTAAACTTCGTGCTTGAGAAGCGAGGCCTTAACCACTGGGTCACCACCACAGTACCATGTTACATTACAAGCTATGCATTTTTTTTAAGTCTCTTTTTTCCCAAAAACTACATTTGTCTTTCATTTACATCATCAAAATCATCCTAAAATATTAATTAATTCATTAAAAATTTAAACATGCATTTCAACTACACTGGCCTGCAAAACTAAGTATCACACTTTTCAAATTACGAGTACACAAGATATACTTTCGAAATAATAGGGGTTAAAGTATGAAATTGCCGTTTTATTGTAATAGGTAGTACTTCGAATTGACATACAACCTTCATGGTTTGAGATTTTTGAGTGAAACTTTTTTCACATGGTACCTATGAAGTTCTTCTTTTAAAAAATGTGCAACATTCGATTATGACTTTCAGTTGTTTTTTTTTATTCAGCTTAGACAAGAAAGATGGATACTTCGAAAATTCGAGTTATTTTTTAATAAGAGTTCCGACGCGGAACTAACGCGGCAGAAACAGCTCGCAATATCAATGTTGCGTTTGGAGAGGGGACTGCTAATGAACGCATCGTGCGATTTTGGTTTAAACGCTTTCGTGATGGAAACTTTGATTTGAAGAACAAACCACGTGGAAGACCGCCCACACAGGTGAACAACAATGAATTGAAAGAGGTGGTGAAAGCCGATCCGAGCCAAACTACCCAGGAATTAGCGGCATGGTTTAACGTTACCTTATCAACAAAATTGACTCATTTGCGTCAAATCAATAAAATAAAAAAATATGAGAAATGGGTGCCTCATGATTTGACTGATCTGCAGAAAGAAACGCGTGTTGAAACTTGTGTTGCCTTGTCGAATTGATACAGAAATGAAGGAATATTGGATCGAATTGTGACATGTGATGAAAAGTGGATTCTTTACGATAACCGTAAGCGAAAAATGCAATGGCTGACCCTAGGTCAAACGCCGCAACAGTGTCCTTAAGCAAAGCTTACCAATAAAAAGGTAATGGTAACTGTTTGGTGGTTTCAGCATGGTGTTATTCACTATAGCTTTCTCCGATCTGGTCAAGCAATAACGGCAGATGTCTACTGTGCCGAACTCCGAACAATGATAGCAAAACTAACAGTGAAACAGCCCCGGCTCTTGAATTCATCTTCACCATTATTGTGTCGTGTAGCTACAAGGAAAGCTAAGCTAGGGGTAAAATGAAACTAAAGAAAGGGAGATAGAAAACAATTAGATGTATATTTACAGATAAAAGATGGAGATGGACTGAAGAGTGGTGTGTAGTATGTGGAGGTGGGGTGTACGGATGACGATGCGTGATAGGTGGGTTGAAGAGGCCGAGGTGGAGATACAGGTGGAGCTGAGGAGGTAGTCGCGAGGCAGGTGCTGGCGACAGTGGCAGGTACAGTTGCAGGTCCAGGAGCAGGAGAAGGAGCAGGAGCAGGAGTAAGATCAGATGCAGGCGAGGGCAGCTGCTGGTGCGTGGCGACACGGAGGACACCCGTAGGAGGGCCCACGCAGCAGGCAGGCACGGCGGGGACGCTGTCAGCCCGCCAAGTGAGGCGGCCCTTGGGTGAGGCGGCCCTCAGGTGAGGCGCGGCCTAATAGATGAAGGAGCCCTTCACGGAGGGCGGAGGACGGAGGCGTAGGCAGGGTCCGTCAGGTACCGGAGCGGAGAGGTACGCTGGGTATTCCCGGGATAGGTGACCCTGGAGTATCAGGCTCCTTGTAGTGTTCGCTTTAGAGGCGAAACTCGAACTGATCCTTGGATTGAGTGGATCTATAAAGTTAACTCGTAGAATAACATCATGCAGAAAATATGAATTTGAGATAAGAATGTGGTGAGTAATGGCTCCGCCTTTACGCCTCCTTCAGGCGAACATCAACCACTGCGCCTGCGCTCAGGACCTGTTGCTCCAGAGCATGGCGCAGTGGTCGATTAATATCGCCGTGGTCGCTGAGCCGTACTTTGTCCCGCCCAGGGATAACTGGGTGGAGGACCTTAACGGCTCAGTGGCCATAATTTCGTCGGCTGCCGCCGGTACCCCGTCCCTCGAAGGTGTCACGAAGGGACAGGGGTGCGTAGCAGCACGGTTCGGAGAGATTGTGGTAGCGGGAGTCTACTTCTCTCCGAGCCGAACTCTCGCCGAGTTCCAGAACTCCTTAACAGAGTTGAGTGTCGTCGTCGCCAGAAGCCATCCTTTCTCCGTGCTAGTGCTCGGGGACTTCAACGCCAAGAATGTGGCCTGGGGTTCCCGTTGCACGGATGTGCGGGGCAGGATGGTGGAGGACTGGGCTCTGGAAACAGGCCTGGTCGCCGTGAATCGGGGTTCTGTCCCTACGTGTGTGCGGATGCGGGGCGAGTCGGTAGTGGACATCACGTTCGCCAGCCCCGCTCTGTCACAGCGTGTCATTGACTGGCGCGTCATGGAGGAGGTGGAGACCTACTCCGACCATCGGTATATCCGATTTGATGTCTCCACCCAGACCTCTAGCGCGCTGGTCCGACAGGCCCCGAGTGGTCCACGTTGGGCGCTGAAGCAGCTGGACCGGGAGCTCCTCCTGGAAGCCTCGATCGTGCAGGCCTGGGTGTCTTCACCGGACAGGCCTGCTGATATCGACGATGAGGCGGAGTGGTTCCGGGAGGCCATGTCCGAGATATGTGACGTGGCAATGCCCCGAGTCCGGCCAGGATGCGCCCGACGCCGGGTGTACTGGTGGTCGCAGGAGGTGGAGGCGTTGCGCAAGGCGTGCGTTGACGCGCGACACCGGTACACCAGGCACCGCAGGCTCCGCATCTGCCCTCCGGATGCGGAAGCCACAGAGGCGGAGCTGTACGAGGGGTACAGAGCGGCGAAGACCGCCCTCCGAGAGGCTGTCCAGCGGGCCAAGGATGCGGCCCGCGAGGAGATGCTGGAGACTCTGAACAGAGATCCATGGGGGCGCCCTTACAAAATGGTGCGGAATAAACTCCGCACCTGGGCCCCCCCGCTGACTCAGAGTCTCCGCCCACAGCTGGTGGAGGAGGTGGTGAGCGCTCTGTTCCCTTCGCGGGGGGAGCATACTCCCCCGCCTATGGCTCCGCCACTGGCGGTGCCCGAAGCGGACCACGCGGACGGCGACGACGACACCCCTGAAGTGACCGGGGTAGATCTGAGAGCGGCGGTAGGCAGGCTGAAGGCCAAGAACACCGCCCCAGGACCCGACGGCTTGCCGGGTAAAGCCTGGGTCCTGGCCTCGACGGCTCTCGGGCCTCGACTGGAGGCGCTCTTAAGCGCATGCATGGAGAGAGGCCAGTTTCCGCTCCGTTGGAAGACGGGGAAGCTGGTCCTCATTCAGAAGCCAGGGCGCCCTGCGGACTCTCCGTCCGCATACCGGCCCATAGTGCTGCTCGACGAGGTCGGCAAGCTCTTCGAGAGAGTAATTGCGGGCCGCCTCGTCGGGCACCTGGTGGGGACTGGGCCGGATCTTGCGGATTGCCAGTTTGGCTTCCGCAAGGGGCGCTCGACGGTGGACGCCATCATGCGCGTGAGAGCCCTCACGACGGGGGACGCGGTGTCCCGGGGTGGGGTGGTCGTGGCGGTGTCACTCGACATCGCCAACGCGTTCAACACCCTGCCCTGGAGCTGCATTGGGGAGGCACTCCGGTATCACCGGGTGCCGACCTACCTCCGTCGAGTAGTCGGGGCGTATCTGACGGACAGAGCCGTCATCTACCCCGGTCGCGACGGGAACTGGAACCGGCGAGAGATGTCGTGCGGTGTCCCACAGGGATCGGTTCTGGGGCCGCTCCTGTGGGACATCGGTTACGACTGGGTGCTGCGGGCCGACCTCCCTGAAGGCGTCAGCGTAGTTTGCTACGCTGACGACACGCTGGTCCTGGCGCAGGGGAGGTCGCATCAGGCGGCGGCCGACGCGATGACACGCGGGGTTGCGATAGTCGTGGAAAGGATCCGGCGGTTGGGTCTCGAGGTGGCATTGCACAAGTCCGAGGCCATGTCCTTTCATGGGCCTCGGTACGGGCCACCTCCAGGATCCCAACTAGTGGTAGGAGGGGTTCACATCGGCGTCGAGACCACGATGAGGTACCTGGGTCTCGTCCTCGACAGCCGATGGAACTTCGTCGAGCACTTCCGACGTTTGGCCCCCAAACTGGAACGGGCCGGGGCCGCCCTAAAGCGGCTCTTGCCCAACCTGAGGGGGCCAAACGCCTCCTGCCGGAGGCTTTACGCGGGGGTCGTGCGGTCCATGGCCCTATATGGGGCCCCGGTATGGGCGCGTTCACTGCGGCTGCGAGCCGCACACTACCTGAACGCGCCCCAAAAGGTGGTAGCCATAAGGCTAATCCGGGGCTACCGCACGATCTCGGGCGAGGCAGCAAGCCTCCTTGCCGGACTGCCGCCATGGGATCTGGAGGCGATAGTGCTCGCGCGCCTGTATGATTGGCGCGCGGAGGCACTACGCCGGGGGGAAACTCCGCATCCGCGGCAAACCGCGGCGGAGCGGACGAACCTCCGGCGCGATCTCATGGCGGCATGGAAGGAGCGACTATCGCAACCCAGCGCAGGGCACGCCACGATAGCGGCGGTAAGACCCCTCTTTGAGGAGTGGCTAGAGAGACGTCACGGCGTTCTCACCTACCGCCTGACGCAGGTCCTCTCCGGACACGGATGTTTCGGGAGGTTCCTGCACATAATCAGGCGGGAGGAGACGCCCGGGTGTCACCACTGTCAGGATCGCCCAGAGGACACGGTGGAGCACACGGTGGAGGTCTGCCCTGCTTGGGCAGAGCACCGCCGTGCCCTCGTAGAGGCGATCGGCAGCGGCGGCGACCTCTCGCGTCCGGCCCTGGTTCAAGCCATGGTCCGGGGCGAGAGGGAGTGGGAGGCAGTCACCTCCTTCTGCGAAGCAGTCATGCTAGCGAAGGAGGTGGCGGGGTGGGCGAGAGAACGCGCCTTGCGCACCTCACGCCTCAGCCGCCGCGGGAGACGCTCCGGGCGTCGGGAGCCGCGTGACGACTCCCGGCCACCGTAGGCGCGGGCCTGCGGGCGGTGAGTAATGGGTAACTCACCGTCCGATCAGGACCAGGCCCGTGCCGGACGGCGTGTTGTGTTCCACGCGCGCCTCAAAGAGATGTCAGCATGAGTGACGGGGCCCCATAGGGCCGTAGCCTGCCAGGGTAGCGGGATTGTCCGAAAGGGTTACCGCTGCCCTGGAACATAAAGGGCTAAGGAAGGAACACGGGTGGGTTTTAGTCAGTAAGAGTCTGACACTCCCTCCTGCTCCACCCAGAGCGGGAGGAGTCATTTGATGATTTCCCATCCTCAAAAAAAAAAAAAAAAAAGATAAGAATGTGGTCAGTGATTATTATGCATTAGTTTGCATATCTAAACCGCTAAAAAGATACAGGCCGGTAAGAATTTGAAAGGTACGTTGCCATGGCGACGTATTAAACGTCGTTGTCAAAGCTGTCATAATAAAATATATTATTAATAAAATACAATAAAATCTATAGTTATTTTGTGTTAGAAGTACAGTGTTTATAGGAAAAATGATATACATCAATGTGGGCGAAATTACCAACCCTTGAATGTCACTAAATCGTCGTAGTCTCATGTTAAAGTTGGAGCTGTGTCTGTGTACTGATTGTGGATAAAACGTGTCGTGAGGAATAATCAGATCAGCGCCTAATGGTAACAGAATGCTTGTTCTGACCTGGAAGAATGAATGTAGATAAATGTGAGTATGTACATTATGTTACAATTGCTCCATGATAACGCGAGACCTCATACAGCACGAGAAACCGTTTTAACTCTACAGGAACTGCAATTAAAAACCATTCGTCACCCTTCGTATTCGCCAGACCTTGCTCCAACCGACTACCATTTTTTTTGTGATTTGGACCATTTTCTACGTGATAAATAGTTTTCTTCTCAGGCAGTACAAAATGCTTTCACACAGTTTGTCAAATCTAGATCACGAGAGTTCTATCGCCAAGGCATAAATGACCTTCTCATTAGATGGCAGCAATGTATAGATAATAATGGTAATTATTCTGATTGAATAAATATGCTAAATTAAAAAAAAAAAAAACAATTTTTCATTACAAATCGGCAATTTCATACTTTAACCCCTAATAAAAAGGAAAAGAGTTTAATTTTGTATATAAAATCTTCATAGTCCTTAGAACCTTCCACCATAGAACCTTCTTTCAAGAGATCGCTTATAAGAGCTTTAAAAACAAAATTATAATCCTTTTTTAATTACAATTTTTCCGTTAATTTTTTTGTTTCTGTTTTTGTTTTCAATCTTGTTCGATGAGACTTGTTACAAAAGCTAAGTTAGACAACATCACATACATTTTATTTATCATGCCTCTTCCACCTGAAGAATGTGCTAGGATCATGACTTTTCTGGAACTAAGCATCAGTATGCGTCGTACTGCAAGTATGGTGGGTGTGACGTTACGAACGGTCCAGAAGGTGAAGCGAAGGTACGAAGAGACTGAAAACCATCTGAGGAAACCTTGTAATGGTAGACCCAGGTGTACTAGTGCCCGAGAAAACCGTTTTTTTAATTTCTTTTTTTTTTTTTAAACCGTTGTCCCTCACTAGGAATTTCTTCTGTATCGTGGGTGCGTTTACAAACATTTAAACTTGTACTTGTAGGCCATATAAATATTTTTTCCGTGCGGGAATCGAACCCGCGACACGCAGCGCAGCAGTCAATCGCTTAACCACTGCGCCAACCATGCCGTCAATATTGTTTCCACGGTGTTGAGAAATCGCCACCTTAATGTAGTTGAAGTTCAGCAACAGCTTCTTCAGACCCGAAGGGACTACATTAGTGACAGTACAGTGAGAAGAAGACTTGCTGAAGCCAATATGAAACCCCGAAAACCAGCGAGTGACCCCAAACTCGAGAGAGAGCATCGAGTAGCGAGACGTGAACACATACAGTGGGATGAAGAAGAGTGGTCAAGAATTTTGTTCACAGATGAGTCTCGATTCTCACTTCACACTTTTGATGGAAGGCACTTCGCCTTCCATCAAAAGTGTATATATATAAATTTTGATGGAAGGCGAAGTGTCTACAGGCAGCCTGGTGAGCGATACCTTCAAGACTGCTTCTCACAAAGAGTCCAGTACGGTGGAGGCAGTGTATATGTATATCTTCAGAAGTTCGCACAGTGTTAGTAGCCATAGAAAATGGCACTCTGACTGGGGAAAGATATGCCCAAGAGATTCTCAACGAGTATGGGTGATGGACCGATGCTGATGCATGATAATGCCCGACCACACACGGCTCAGGTCGTGCAAGGGTATATTCAGAAGGTTGGCATCAGAGTGATGGCTTGGCCATCAAGAAGTCCTGATCTCAACCCGTTTGAGCACGCCTGGGATGAGCTAGGGAGGCTAGTCAGAAGCCGTAGACCACCACCTACCACCCTCAGGGCACTAAAACAGGCCCTGATTGAAGAATGAGAGAATATTCCCCAACATCGGCTTCGAAACCTTGTGTGAGTATGCCAAACCAGCTCGAAGCTGTATTCAGAGCCCGAGCAGGCAATACCAGTTATTAAAAATTAAATAACAATGTAAAACATACTTATAAATGTTAATGGAGTTTTTTGACACTAAGCTAAAAATGGCTATTTTGATTTTTTTTTTTTTTTTATGTTAAAAATGTTATTAATGTGTAGTTACCTAGTTTCAAAGAAAGCTGATAAAATAAGTGTAGTACTTAGTTTTGCAGGCCAGTGTGTAATCTATCTATACATATATATAAAATTCAAAGTCCTGACTGACTGACTGACTGATACATCAACGCACAGCCTAAACCGCTGGTCCTAGAGACATGAAATTTGGAGGGTGTGTTCTTCGTGAAGAGTAGGTATCCACTAAGAAAGGGTTTTTCGAAATTCCACCCCTAAAATGGTGGGATTTTGTTTGTATGGAAAATCGTATTCCTTGAGTTAATTGACTTGAAACTTGGCACGAATACTTATCTAAGTAAATTATGAATTTGGGCATTTTTTGTTTTTATAAACTACCTTCTAAAAGGGGATTGGGGGGTTTCAAAGTTTGTCTTGAAGAATTTTAGCGCGCGGTTCGATTTACTTGAAACTCAGTATTTATACCTAAAATTGAACGTAAAGAATAATGGGTATCAGGGTTTTTCGAAAATCTGCCCCTGACGGGCTGAAAAGGGGTAGTCCATTTTACAGGGGAGGATTTTACAGCGTGGCTTGATTAACTCGAAAATTGGTATAAATAATTTTTGAGTCAAGTAATGAACACATCCCAAACGATTTTTCAAAATTCCACCCTTGTGGGAGTGAAAAACGGGGATACAGTTTATATAAAATATCTTATTCATTCAGTTAGTAAACTTGAAACTTGGCAAGAATACTTGCCTAAGTAAGTAATAAAGTTTATCATTATAAGTTTTTTAACACTACCCCTCAAAGGTAGATAGGGGTGTTAAAGTTTGTGTAGAAGAATTTGAAAGCGCGGATCGATTAACTCGAAACTCAGTATTAATACTTTTGACAGGAAAGAAACTATAATAAGTTTTTGGGTCTTTTGAAAATCAACCCCTGACGGGGCAAAAAGGAGTTATTATTTTTTTAAGAGGAGTATTTTACTACGGGGCTTGATTAACTCAAAAATTGGTATACATTCCATCTTTGAGTCAAATTATGGAAACATCCCATTTTTTTTTTTTGAATTGTACCCCTGTTGGGTGAAAAGACGGGATGCAGTTAATATAAAAAAACCTTTATCCTTTGATTAATAAACCTAACTCCTTACAGAGAATTTAGGGGGTGAAAAAGTTAATAGGTAAGAAAAAAAATTAAACCGCTCGCACGGATTAACTCAAAACTCGGTACTAATACTGAAAACAAAAAATAAAAAGTATTTATTTTAAGGGTTTTTCAAAAATCGTCTCTTACCGGAGTGGAAAAGGGTAATAAAGTTTAAAGGGTGGATTTTACTGCTTGCTTCCATTAACTCGAAAATGGGTATAAATAATCTTTAAGTCATACAATGGAAACGTACCAAACGCTTTTTTAAAAACAAAGCATGTCGTGGTAAAACGGGACGACAAGGTTTATTTCAAAAATCTTATTCATTTGATATATGTATATAAACTATAAAATTAACCCGAATTAAATAAATAAATGATAAAGATCGTAAACATACATCTTCGAAAGTTTTAAAGTAAAGTACACGCGGACGAAGTCGCGGCCAAACTGCTCTACTATATAATATTATAAATTCTGTCTGTATGTTGCATTTTCTCGCCTAAACCACTCAATGGATTTCGATAAAATTTGGCAAAGAGATAGATGGCATCCTGGGGAAGGACATACTTTTTATCCTGGTAGCACGTTCCCGTGGGATAATTTCCGAAATCCACGCGGGCGAAGCCGCGGGCAGAAGCTAGTTAATTATACAAGAGTAGATAATTAAATAAATACATTTATTTGACTGATTAAATAAAGTAACTACAAAAATATGTCTTTCTTTTAATTATTAATGGGTGCCCATTTAAGGACGAAGGCCTCCTCCATCTTTCACCATTCCACTCTGTCTTGGGTTTTAGCTATGCATACTGATATTATAAATGCGAAAGAAACTGTGCCTGTCGATCTGTTACCTTTTCACGCCTAAGCGGCTGAACAGATTTGGATAAAATTTTGCAACGATGGACCATGACCGGGGTTTGGACATAGGATACCTTTTATTCCAGTAGTAGCAGCAGCCGACCTTCACCCTCCACGCGCAAAAGCTAATACTTTTATAACTTGTGAGCGGTCAGAGGCTATCATACAGTGCTACAGCCTCCGGTCTTGTGTTATCTTACCTTATAAAGTCCGATGAGACTGCCGAGGCAGTAGACAGCGAGCGCGAGGTACCGCAGCGGCGCCGGCGCACAGTACACTGTCGCTGTCACCATCGGGATCGCGCCTGCAGACAATGGAAATAATCCTTTAGTGGATAATAGCAGGAGATCAATATAACCACAAAGTAGGTACCATGCCCCGCATCCTATTTGCGTAACAAACTTTCAATCACAACCTGAGAGTTTTGACGGATATTACTAATACATTGCTTCATAGGTTTGAAAAATTCGTCTGCTCAGCAACGTAAATAATGCAATGAACGTGGGTGAACTGTCAAAACGCAACCCATTGTGATCAATTGTCATTTTATGTGTAGCGCAATTACCCCGCCGTATATACGAAATTGGAGTGCTTGAGTGTTTGTTGAAATCTTATTAAAATCATCTCCATAAGAGAGGTGGCTGCCATTACTTATACTTATGTATATCAATCTCCGACCGAGTTTGAAGCTAGTAGAAGTCCGATAATGGATTCGGCATCTCGGGTAAATTGTAGATACCAGTGGGCACTCAACTCAAACTCAAATCATTTATTTTAATGAAACCAATTACAGCTGGCACTTTTGAATTGTCAATGGGTCGGTCAATCAGAAAGATGAAGCTAGTCATCACCTCTAGATGAGAACGCAATTAGTAGGTATTGTCGAATTTTATTGTGAAGCCCGTTATTGGGGATCTCCCAAGAAAATAAAATCATCTACATCTGCCACATAACATGTACCAAAAGTGGGAATCGAGGTATTTTTTTGTACAATTCGACTTTCTATGAAATATGGCACATGAAATGTAGCCCCGGGAAATATCGGAACGGAGAAATTCCGACAAAATCGACGTTGGAGATGGCATTCCTTTTTGTACAATGTTATTGTACAAAAAGGATGTAATTTTAAACAACTTATAGTCACTTAATTTGTAAATACTTTTGTTGGTATTTATATTGTTCCATTTTCCGATTTGCGTCGAGATAAAATAAAATAGTTGCGAATTAAAATATTCATAGTATGCTCAGAGTGAAATAAAAGGAAAGCTACGTTGTGGATAAATGATTATAACTTTTATCTTCCATTTGCATTTCGCTTAATTGAGATGATTTTGTGTTTACGAGATAAAAAGGTCAGATTAAATAAATCAGCGCAAAATGTGGGTCATAGTGACTTATTGCAGCGGAAGTCATGAGTAAAAGTTTTGCACTTCCAACATTCGTCGTTTTCTTTTACCCTGGCTAGCAGCCAGGGTCCTGTTCGCTTGGCGAGTGCTAGGCGCTAAGTGAAATAGGAGGCGTTTTTAGATTAAAGTTTATAGGACTTCTGTAATAATTTCATAGAGATTTTTTAACGGCATTATCAAGATCATCATAAAACGGTGACTGCACCCTCAAAAATTTAAAGGGACATTTTTTCTGTATGAGCCTTAAATTTGCTACGCCTAAATACTTCCGTAGTGTATGGAAAATAAATAAGGCTTTGACCTACAACTGACCATTAAAATTAAGAATGACCAGCAGAACTTACAAGCCATTACATAACTTAAGCATGATTACATATTGTACGTCGTCCAAAAAGTTCCTCGTTACTTGTCAATCTAGTGATTGATGCCCTTTTAATGATCCCCTTACCGAAATATGTTTTATTGTAGGTAATAAATTCTCTCGGTTAGCGAAACATGTTATTTGGGTGCAGATGTTACGAGAAAAATGTACGTCCTTTCTCAGAACCTCGTTTAAGAGGCTTTAGTTCGCGCCACCGCCATTTTGTGGTTTTTCGCCGAAAAATGTTTGTTGTTTTAAAACAAGCTGAGCTTCACTTTTGTCGTAAAAAGCTGAGACAAGGAAAGAAGAATGAATGTTGTTATTTCAAGTAAAGTGCACTTTTGCAATAGGGTTAGTTAAAGTTTGAAATATCGGCTCATGGGGTCGAAAAACCTTGTTTCTAAATAACGTTTTGTCGTGTAACAGTGAAAAGTTATCACATACTTGTCATTGAATAGTTTTGCGAATAAAAAAGAACAATTTAGTACCGTATGAATTTCAGGCTTCGTTAAACTTGGACATGGCAATATATAATGCTGGCTGATAGCTGAACAGACAGCTGTGCTGCTGGGGAGTTTGTTGCGCCCTTCTTCTTCTTCTCAGCGATAGCATTAGGGGGCGGGCGTTTTTGGGAGACTGTCTTTTGGAATTTTGACGTTTGAAAAGTGCTGATTCTCAGCCTAATTTGAATAAATGACTTTTGATTTGATTTGATTTGCTGAATTTTTTGTTCACTTGCCGACTGTTTGCCAATACGGATGCGGGCAGATTTACCGAGTTAGAATCTGAATGTAAAATAAAACGAAATAGGTCTGCTGTTAGATACTACGATCGAGATATATCCATGGCAATTTTTTTTATTCGCCATTGTTGTTCTTCTTCATTTCAATGATACGACAAAAGCATGTAATGACTTTTCGAGTTAGATGGTTGAGTCTATTCCTACTATTAAAAATCAAAGACTTAACTTTATTATCGATTTGAGACGTAAACCAGTCTGTTGTGTTTGAGAAAGTTCTGGTTTTTTGGCTTAATGTAATAGTGTTTTTTAACAACATTTTGTAATGAAACACGTGCAAGTGACTGCATAAGAATTTTCCTCATTTTCAGGAAGCCGCGACCTTGCCAAGTATAAGCTGAAAATGTTATTACATCGAAGTAAATTACTGGCGCTGGCCGCCAGCGCTGCTTCCTCTTACATTTTTCATGTAAACACTACTTATTTACTTAACGCTGATGATTTAATGATGATAAGGAAGGGTGTCAGTGAGCATTTTGGAATTGTTTCTGAAGATGCGAATCTAATAGTAGGTACCATCGAGAAACTGAAAAGTGAAAAACAAAATTCAATTGCTGAAACTTTCAAAGAAAACCAGTCTGGTTTTCTTTGAAATTTTCAGTTTCTTTAAGTTTGAACCCGATTTTCTTTTAATTTTGTTCTTATATGGTGTCTTTCGATGACATAAAGGTATAGTAACTATCCACGTTTCATTTCTCATCTAAAGTAATAGAATTTTGAACTGAGTGTTACCTTTCACACTGAATCTACTCCATTTTCTGCCCCCCGCTGTGTATTTTTGAGTCCCTTCCCAATGTTTGTGGCTTTAGAGGGGTGCACGTCACCTCGGGATTCCCCACTTAAGGTATTAAGATTAGTCATTCGATATAACGGATTCGAGGAAAATGCCTTTATTCTGTGTTGGACCTTTTTGGTTTTTATCAGGTTTAATGGCGAGGTGGCTAAGATTTTGAAGCTTATAATACTGAACAAAGGCCTGATAATAACGACGGACAGGGTCGTCATGTACCCCGGTCACCGGGGAGAGTGGAACCGGCGAGAGATGTCGTGCGGTGTCCCACAGGGATCGGTCCTGGGGTCACATCTGTGGGATATTGGGTACGACTGGGTGCTGCGCGCCGACCTCCCTAGCGGCGGGCGTCCGCGTGGTTTGCTACGCTGATGACACGCTGGTCCTGGCGCAGGGGAGGCCGCACCAGACGGCGGCCGAAGCAGCGACACGCGGGGTTGCGACAATCGTCGAGAGGATCCGGCAATCGGGACTCGAGGTGGCCCTGCACAAGTCTGAGGCCATGTGTTTTCATGGTCCTCGGGACGCGCCACCGTTGGGTTCACAAATAACGGTAGAAGGGATTCACATCGGCATCGAGTTCACAATGAAGTACCTGGGACTCGTCCTCGACAGCCGGTGGAACTTCGTGGAGCATTTCCGACGTTTGGCTCCCAGACTAGAGCGGGCCGGGGATGCCTTGAGGCGGCTCCTGCCCAATCTAGGGGGATCAAACGCCTCCTGCCGGAGGCTCCATGCGGGGGTCGGGCGGTCCATGGCGCTTTACGGGGCATCGGTATGGGCGCGTTCCCTGAAGCGGCGACCAGCCCGCCGGTTGACCGCATCCCAAAGGGTCATGGCTGTCCGGCTGGTCCGAGGATACTGCAAAACGCCGGGGCGTAACTCCGCTGCCGCGAAGAATCACGGCCCGGTACAGCGGACAGAACTCCGGTGGGACCTCATGGCGGCATGGAGAGTGCGATTGTCGCAACCCAGTGCTGAGCACGCCACAATTGCGGCGATAAGTCCCCTCTTTGAGGAGTGGCTAGAGAGACGCCACGGCGTCCTCACCTTCCGCCTGACGCAGGTCCTCACCGAACATGGTTGCTTCGGGAGGGTCCTGTTCAGGATAAGGCGGGAGCAAACGTCAGGGTGTCACCACTGTGTAGATCGCCCGGAGGATACGGTGGAGCATACGGTGGAGGTCTGCCCGGCTTGGGCGGAGCACCACCACGTCCTCGTGGCGGCGATCAGCGGCGGCTATCTCTCGCGTCCGGCCCTTATCCAGGACGGAGCAGGTACGGAGCGAGAGTGCATGGGAGGCCGTCACCTCCTTCTGTAAAGCAGTAATGCTCGCAAAGGAGGAGACGGAGCGCGTGTGGGAGAGGCAATCTCTGCGCCCTCACGCCCCTAGTCGCCGCAGGAGACGCCCTGGATGAGACTCAACAGCCGACTCCCGGCCACCGTACGCGCGGGCTTGCGGGCGGCGAGCAATGGGCAGCTCGTCGCCCGGTAAGGACCAGGCCCGGGTCGACGGCGCGTTGTGTTCCACGCGCGCCTCAAAGAGATGTCAGCACGAAGTGACGGGGTCCGCTAGGGCCGATGCCTGCCAGGGCCGCGGGTTATTCGAAAGAGATACCGTGGCCCCTGGCTCAGGTAACTGAAGGAACACGGGTTGGTTTTAGTCAGTAAAAGTCTGACACGCTCTTCCGCTCAGCCCAGAGCGGGAAAAGTCTTTTGATGATTTCCCACCAAAAAAAAAAGGCCTGCTAATAACCGCTAAAGTGAAGAAGCGCAGGGCATTTTGTCATAATTACAATGCAACTACAGACAGGCTCAGAATCGCAAACAATACTTAAAGGCGCAAAAGAAGACGTTGCCCGTTAACCATAAAGTTAAAAGTCACAAAGGCCCAAGAAATCCTTTAAAAATAAGAGTAGGTACAAAGAAAATACAAACTACATCTTTTCATGTAAAGCTGCACAACGTTTTCAATTGGCAAATGCGTTCCAGTTTGCGGGCTTACGAGTTCCGACTTACAAGTTTCGAGTTTACGAGTCCCGGGAGTACAGAGCTGTAACAAAGACTTGTCACACTTTGATGTATCTTTTGTCCACCGAGGCTTAAGGCGATGCTCCAGTTAAAAGTCGGATCCGTTTTAGCTTAAGGGGGTGCTTCGCGTAAAGTCGGATGTGTCTTGAGTTTGTGGTTGTTATATTTTTGAGACATGTCTTATATTTGGTTTCTGATCATCTGTGTTGGAAAGAGGATTATTTTTTACACAAAGACAGTGTAATGTGCTCTCACATAAGCTTTTACTAACTTAAACACACGAAGATGTCAATTTACTTTAATGAAAGTATCTTCAGGGTAACCACTTGGTGCGATAACAGCTAGACACAGCATTTGCTTATACATAATTGCAACCGACATGCAAAATTACAATAGATCATCATATATTCGTTTAATAGCACAACAGCAGCTCATAGCCTACATCACTAGCAAATAAACTACCATACACATTCTGTCGTACATTCTACAGACTGTTATAAGTCCATGTACAGACTACAGGGCACATAGTCATCTTTAAGCATAACTGCTTATTATACTAGGGCACGTACAGACTGTTTGTCCACACGATCGTTCACAGTTTATTGCCATTTGATGCGGAAAATATCTCCAGTGTCTGCTCTATAAATTACGCTTTTGTTTTTATGCCTAGAGTAATCTTAAGATTGATGTTTTGATCGGAAAGAAGGAAAAATAACTATTAAATGTAATTTATTTTTGACACATTAATTGATATAAAACAGTACGTATTTCTTTGTAAATCAACAAGTTGTTAAATGAAAAAAAAAAAATTAAATGAAGCCTTTTTTCATGTGTGTTTGTGATTTGTTTTTTGATAGGTATGTCATTCTACTGCTGCTTAATGATTAAAACCGCTTACGCTACAAAGAGATAAAGCGACCTACAACATCGCATTATTACCATAAGTGTTATTTTAGGTTACCTACAGTCACCTGGTTCCAGTTTGCTTGGGTCTAAAATATCACTATTTGACCTATTATCTCGCTGAACTGTAAAAGTCAGCTAAATTAGGTTACAGCGGTATTTATGGGCGGTCGCCTCTGTTACTGTTTTAGGCAAGGTTATTATATCTCACAGTTTTATTATTCAAGCTGGCTTTTGGTTTTATAGCTAGACAAGGCGTGTACCTCCCGGTACATGCACGCAACCTGTTATAACCATGCATTTAGTACCTACATGATTCTGAACCCCCCTGTGTAGAAATTATAAGGAACGCTTGTCCAAAATTTCATGATCTGCACCCTAATTGCGTAACACACAATTAATCGGAATCGGTTTCATTTTGACAGTTCAACAACATTCATTGCGTTATTTACGTGTTGAGCAGACAAATTTTTCGAACTTATGTAGCAATGGATTAGCAATTTGCTTCAAAATGATTCAGATTACTATTGATTGTGTGTTACGCAATTAGGGTGCTGTAGTCCAATGGTTTAGATTGTGCATTGTCATTGTCAGTGAATTCATGAATTTAAGATTTTTATTAAGTAGATTTTTTACAATAAAATTTAATAGTCCCTCATCACGCTCGTTTCCTCCAAAGAGTTAGGGTAGAGGTGTTTCTACAGTACACCCACATGTCGCCAGTTATGTTTTTAAGGCCCATGTAATAAAGGGCTATTTTTTACGCATCGAAACCTGTTAATTCGCCCTGGGTGAAATAGTATGTAAGTACGATTAGATAGAACATTGCTGCGGGGTAATTGCGTAATACATTGGGCAATGGCTTTCATTTTGACAGTTCATTAATGTTCATTGCGTTATTTGACAGTTCATTAATATTCATTGCGTTATTTGACAGTTCATTAATATTCATTGCGTTATTTGACAGTTCATTAATATTCATTGCGTTATTTGACAGTTCATTAATATTCATTGCGTTATTTGACCAGTTCATTAATATTCAATGCGTTATTTACGTTGCACCCTTAAAAATGATTCAGATTGTGTTTGAAAGTGTGTAACGATGTTTTTATTTCTTGGGTGAATAGTAACCCTAATTTCTTTCAGATATGTCATGCCATTCCCATTTCTTCTCGATCCGTCAAGCGCGAGCGTAACGTCTTTGATTGATCATTTTGGCATTTGCAGGCGGCCTATGTCCAGCTGTAGATATCTGTGTGTTTAAAAAAATATTAATTTTTAGCAAACACGACGATCAAACCCTCTTTAAAATAAATTAAGTAGATTATGTTTATCCTCTCCAGTGTAGTGCTATCGAACCTGTTGACCGTGGCTACTTACGGGCGAAGTGTTTTCACTTGAATTCTTTAAAGGAAGATAATATCGGCTCGTTGAAGAATATACGATAACCATTTAAATAGACTTGTATTACTTATAACGCAGACGACACAGGTTATTAAAATCACACACACACAAAATACATGCTCAGAAAATATTACACTCCTTTTGAAATTCGCCGCAGTCGTGTACAAAACACTGCTATACAGGACATGAAGTAAACTCTGATATAAAAGATTTTGATGTACCTTTCTGTTATGCCAAAAAATGGTTTCCTCGTACAGCTTACTTTTGTAGAAATAATTTTAAAAGTGGTATACAGCGCCACATGCGAACTACGCATTATACTAACGCCTCGCGAAAGCCTGCATCGCGCAAGCAGATTTTATGGCGCGACTAGCACATATACAACGTCCCGATATCAATTGTCGGGCAGTAGCCCACCAGACACAACAACCGCCTGGTCGGAGGATCCTCTCTTTTCTACGAAGGATAAGTGAACTGTGTGAAGTTCACTTATCACACCCTATTCCTCATGCCTCTATTTCATATTACATTCAATGGCATTGATTCTGACATTATTTGTTAAATTTTTCATGCCAAAACTCTGGCAGAATGTACCCGGCTCATTATATTTTCTATAATCACTTTATTGTACATACCATACCTACATTCTTTGCAAATAAATGATTTGATTTTATTTTATAAAAGTATAAAATCTTTGTAAATTATTTACATCTATATTCTTCACAATATAAAGTCCCACATGATATTTTAGCTTTACGATTCGGTAGAACGAGCCACAGTACGAGTAAAACAAGTATAAAGAATAGTAGCGAACCTAAATCTGGACAATAAAGTTTATAGGTATTGTTTGTGGGCCGCTGAGCGCCTGAGCGGGCCGGGCAGCCACACAGCGGTAATTGAGCTGAGAGTTTTTCCTTCTGTACATCGTACAATTAGCCCATTAACTGTCATATAAGAATCGAAGTAGGTTTCTGCTTATTTATGTATGTGTCATCTAAGTTTACAATTTGGTTGAGAACATGTTGAGAATCTGCACTTTATTAACGTTAAACGTTACAAAAAAGCAGACAACAAAATACCGGAGTGATGAGGTCTAACGTAGACGAAGTCTTCCAGGACAGAACCTATCAACCCGACCATCCTTAGTTACTTTTAATGACACACACAGAAAGAAAATGGTTACAGAATAGTATTTTCCCAGAACTACAAGATGGCGTAATTAATGTTTGTAAAAAAATAATAAGATTATATTTTGCTAGATAACAATAAAACTGACTTAGAGCCTCATAATTCTTATAGTTATTAAAATTTTTGCCTGCCCGCAAAACGAGCTTAAACTGAAATAGCATTGTACTAGATAAGTAACAATGTGTTGCTCGGTCCCTTGAATATTAGATTACGTAAAGGTACGCATGTTTGTGTACTTGACGTACCTACGCTTAAATCCTTACACACACACAAATAAAGATATCAATCTATGTTTGTATGTTTGGGATTTCAGAATAACCCGTTTGTTTGGCGTAGGCGTGCTACGGAGCTACGCGGGTTACGAGTGTCATAGCAAATTTCGTAAAGGGCTATTTTAGCGACAGTTCCTTTTTGGAACTCGCTAATGTTTACGAATGGCGGGCCGACATGCTGTGTAGGATTATTGTGATTGAATAATAGATTTTACTACCGACTATCCTCGTCCACAATGCTTTAGAAAGTGCAAAATCGAGAGAGAGCTGAACGTTTACACTATTACATAAGTACTGTGATGGCAATATAAGATGTGGTCCGCATTTGTACGAGTACGTCATCTTTTCTACCATCATCATCTGCCTAGCCTTTTCCCAACTATGTTGGGGTCGGCTTCCAGTCTAACCGGATGCAGCTGAATACCAGTATTTTACATGGAGCGACTGCCTATCTGACCTCCACAACCCAGTTACTGGGGAATACGATACCCCTTGGTAAGACTGGTTGTCAGACTTTCGGGCTTCTGACTACCCGTAACGACTGTCAAAGATCCACGAATGACAGCCGGGACCAACGGCTTAACGTGCTTTCCGAGGCACGGAGGGGTCTCGGTATGTAAAGATGGTCACCCATCCACAGACCAACCGCGGCAAGCGTAGCTTAACCTGACCGATCGACCTGTGCGGCTGTTATTATTTAGCCACGGGCCCCTCCCTCGTCATCTTTTCTACAAGTTTACCAAAAATGCTTGTATCTAAAACATGTTATGTAGTATGTCGGTCATACTTTATGATCTGGGATGCTGGAATACTACGGTTTGTGCCAATTTATAATATGCTGTAGCTATTAATAGTATTTACGAGTACATGATAAATTACAGTAAAACATCAATCAATCTGCCCATCTGACCTCCACAACCCAGTTACTGAGTAACACCTTTTGGTAAGACTGGTTGTCAGACTTTTGAGCTTCTGACTACGTAACGACTGTCAACAATGTACAAATGACAGGCTGGAGCAACTGCTTAACCTTGCCCAGGCACGGAGGGGTCTCGATATGTAATGAATGATAACCCATCCACGTACCGACCGCGGCAAGCGTAGCTTGATCTTCGACCGACCCGTGTGGCCGTTATTATTTAGCTACGAGCCCCTCATGATAGTAAAACATGAGAGAAAATAGAGGTAGGCACAAAGGTACCTGTTGTCCTATCAACATTAAAGCTTGCACAGTCGCAAGACCACAAAGGTCAGGTAGGTAAATAGCCAGCTATAACCACAGTTAATGTTCAACGGAGCTCCCAAACGTCATGCCCAGACTTGTCCGGTTTGCCCAGCCAGGATAAAGTTACGCAGTGCCCGTCAAATTATGTGATTAGGATAAATCGTTTCCTACCCGCCTGTTTGAGCAGAGCTGTCGCAAAAATATCCCAGTCCGGATCACTAACATTTAAGTATTGTTTTAGCGGTATTTCCATTCTTTTGATAAGTTTTGATGGACCGTGATTTCAATAAATTAATTTTTTAATAAGTGGAATAAGAGTTTCAACTTTGTAAAGTCCCTGAAGCGTTTTGGTTGTACAAGAGTTTATTTTATGCTTTGTAGACACAATCTAACTATTTATTGTGTTTATTAATTTAAGTATGTCACTAAGATTAATGGAATAATATCTAAAGGATCTAGTTAGGTAGCTGGATCAAGGATTTCGTGCTAAAAACGGTAGGTGCTCTTCACGACACACGCATAACGACGAGCTTCTTTCTGAGACATTTCTTTCTTCTTTCGTTTGATATAACGGTATGTGTTGAGATGGCTGCCACAGCCGTGTGGTTATAGCGGTCTTTCCTACGTAAATATGGTTGTATTTGTAACATTTCACTGAAATCACATAGTAGGTATGCAGAAAATCATTTACCATTATATCAGGATGGATCGAGCGACGATCTTCGCAGGGTGGCTGATAACAGCGGGGTGAGAGTTGCCGAGAATCGAGCTGAATGGTGTGCAATTGCAGAGGTCTATGTTCAGCAGTGGACTGCTGTAGGCTGATGATAATGATTTACCATTGGATATATCAATTTATCACTTTTGTATTGTTCAAAAGCAAACTCAATATTGAATAAACTATTTTTAATTCATAATCCGGATACATTTTAGATATATTGCCACGGCCGTGTACATAAATAGGACACCGAATAACACTGCTGCAAAATTGGATCCATCGAATAATGATTCTATCACCGGTATATGAGGTAGACAAGATTGATCCTCTGAGGGGCGGTTCATACTGGTCGAAGTAGCTCGTCTCATCTTCAAATATTTTCAAGCACACGTTTATGGCGATATAAGATTTAAATACAATATATAAACTAAATATATAATAATTAAGTAATACAAATTAGTATTCCAATGTAGAATGTACATTATGTATCAAAACAAAGCTAGGCTTGAATGTCAACTGTCAAGGGCCTAGTGATGCCATGGAAAAATATTAAATGTTTCATTTCACTGGCAACATTGTTTAGCTTCGTATTAGAAACTATTTAGGTATGCTATTTTAATAACGTACTTTGAATGGAATTCACGCTAGGTTTTTGGCTTGTTATTTAATTTGTGAAATTTCGACAATATTATTCGTGTACTGGGCACGCTAAAGTTTTAGCCATAGAAGTCAGAAACAACATTATTCCTATCGTGTAATCTATTTATTATTTTCATAACCTTTCTCCAAAATAATGTAAAAGTGTGTTACAAGATCTCTTTATGTGATTACGTGATGTTTGTTTTCCTTTAGACCCGGCCAAGGCCTAGAAAACCAGTAGAAAATCTAGCCTTTTACGTTAAATGAGGATATTTACAAAGAAGTTTACGAATCTGATTTTTTATGAGACATTTTTATAGGAACCGTCCCGGTCTCTTATTTTATCACGCAAACCGGGACCAAAAGAATATTATAAGTATCGGTAATGTAAAAGAGGCAATTCGACGTCGCGTTGGTTGTGTCATTCTCCACACTTCTTGCCAGTGTACCCAGTCCATCCGCGATGGCAACAATGTCGCCTGATAACTCGGGAATCTAATTTTAGTCAACTGAAGTTCCGCTCCGAAAATAGACCAAGTATTTTGAAATCAAATCCAATTCTGCTTATTACCCGGATCAATGCTTGCAGCAAGTGAACTAACAAGTCGAGTTATACATCCAAGAGGATGAATTACTTTATTCCATTACATATTCTATGAACTTAACTAATACAGAGCAGTGTTCAGGCTTCAATATCAAGTCAAACACTAGGAACTGTTTAATAACGCGCGGTTCAAAGTTCTAGTTCGCGGTATTAATGAAAACTGGCAAGTTATCTTAGAACTAGGTATTTTCATGAATATACTCTGTTAATATCCTTGGGATGCAATAGATATGTTTTCATTTAATTTAAGTCAATTCTTAATAATTTCTTCAATTGGAGGCTTATGTCCAGCAGGGAGGGCACGATAGTTGAGCTAAGTTGATTGATTGAGACTTCCATTATAAATACTTCTATTTCGGAAACTAATTCCAGTTAAGACTATGGAATTTAAGGTAATCAGATTCACAGTACATGGTATTTCAAAATCTCAAAGATCGTCAAAATATCGTATTTCGCAGGTAAGCGACGGTTGTTTTCGTTTTCAAATTATATTGGCACCCCCATAGCTACCCATGCTCGAGTCGATGGTAATCAAACCGACCTGTCCGAACAAGTGTTGTGAATTGAAGTAGCTCGGCTCTTGGTTAAACATAGCGTCATATTTCAAGGTATATTTACGTATATCGAGTGTCGCAATCGCTGTCGTCTCTCAGAAAAGAGACATCAAAGGATATTGGGCATATTTGCATGGGAAGTGGTGTATGGACCAATAGCGATAAGGTTTTGACATTTGTGTAGGGATAGTACCTCATTACTTCATCTATACCCTTATGCAAAGGGGCATAGAAATCTGACCTTTTGAGAAACATATGCTTTTAGAATTGACAGTAGGTATTTACGAGTACAAGGGCAGGTGCCTTAACCATTGCAGTTACAGGAAAGCGTTCTTTGGAAATCAACCACTCGTGGAGGCTAAGTCATCATTCTGCTAATTTTAACTAAATACATAACATACATGTATTCCTCAAAGGGCTAGGCGGAACCCCACATTTACCTACATTTCGCCAGTTATGTTGAAGTCCCACGTAACAGAGGGCGAGCCTGTTGCCATCGATCGGGCGCAAATCTAGACTCCAGACTGCTATTGAGAAATTCCAGATTGAAAAACCCCATAACACTTTGTCCGACACTGGAATCGAACCCGGGTTCTCATGCTCAGCAGTAGCGCTTGCGACCACTATACCAACGAGACACAGGATAAATAGATTTAACATAAAACCATGTTGCAGCGAGGATCATTTGACAAGCATATTTTTCCGTGGAAGCTCTGTATAACTTTATTATGTCGGTGTAAATAAATTTGTAAAACAAGAAGCCGAAGGTTGTACAGTCAGGGAAACTAATTATTTATCAAATTGATACACGACGTCAATTTTGCACTGTTGAAATGGCTGTCGTTTCATAAAAAAGTTAAAGAATGACAGTTGTGATTTGCATATACGAACAACTTAAGGTGGTAGTCAGTTTGATAAACAATTAACTTTCCAGATTTTACCTATAATATTCTAAAATCTCAAACTAGTCCTGATTAGGCAGCGCTTACAGAAGATAAGTATAGTAAATTTCGTTTGATATCATTTTATTAAGAGCTATCTGCAAAGCTATTTCGTAGATTAGCCTCGAAATATGAAAGGCTTTTTATGGATTAACTAATAAAACTTAACATATTCATTCAATCAATTTATTTATCTTCGCCTAAGACCGTTTCCATTCAAAAAGGAAAATAACGTCTTCAAAGTGCTTTATAAATAGGAAAAAAATTGGCATCAAATACATGTATATTTAGGGGCTTGTGCACGGTTCAACCATCTTGAGAGATGGTGGTTTATTTCCACGCTCTTTTTACGGTTTGATAGTTTACACGACAACAATACACCTCTGAAAATTTGCACATGTTACATGCATAGTGTACAAGCACCATTGTTATATTGGTATCGGCCCTAACTTACCAAGTTGTAGGTAGGTTCGAACCTAGACAGGCGCTTTACTTAGTGTAAATTATTTCATCACCAGTGCTCTCAAAATGGTGCAGTAAAACATCGTGAGGAAAGCGGCAAGTCCTAGAACCAAAAGTTCGAAGACATGTGACACACATATACCAACTAGCACTGGGCCCGCGAGGTAGTGGAGGCCTGTGTCCCAGCAGTGGGAACATTATAGGCTGATTATGTAATTTATGTTGTATATTTAAACATAATTGATACACCTCTTCGGGGACATATAGGAAATAATGTTATGATATTTTGTTTATTTTTGGAACTAGAAAAGCCAGAACGTAATTAACGTAAATCTAATATTATAGAGAGCATAAAAATAGATCCCTTTTATTCGCGTCTACTCATCTTATCTGATGGCATAATGTGTTTACTGTGCAAATATGTGTTATTTGTACAAGCACTGCAGGCTTAACTCATAAATATGTATTTACCCTATCAAAGAGCGAAAATATGCTTGTGTCAGAAGTTAGTTGACCACAATCCGGGGTCGGTTTTAAACCCACAAGTAACGCAGTGGTATTTTAGACTTTATCGTGGTTTTCCTGTATTTTTTTACACAGACGTTGACATGATTAATTAGATTTGAAAATGCGCTGTGTATGCGCTTGCTGAGCACCCCTCGTCAAAGTAATTATGTATTTATTTTATACAAGCTGTGCCCGCGAACGAACGCCTGCATGTCGGGGAACAAATTGGATTTAATGGGTTTTGTATTTTTTGCGCGGAACCCTAATTCTTTTAATATTTTTCTAAAATAAAAGTAACCTAAGTTGCAGATAGATACACAACATTTTTAAATATTGTTTGTGTTATAAGTACAGTTCATACTTTCATATGCATTTAGTAAAAAGCTGTTGTTTTGACATTACAAACAGACACTTCAATTTTATTTATTTGTATAGATTTTGGATGGTGGCGTCCCTCCAGCCGCTTTTAACGCTTAATTGCAGCGTAGCTGATTTTGCATTCGACTTAGTGGATCGAGTGGGTGGACAGCAAGAATTTACAACTAGTTTGATGATAAATTATGTACTAATGCCCAGGTATATTGGTTTTAACCACTATTAATTGCTAGAGAAACAAACGGCATGGGCAATAAAATCTATAATTAATTAACAAATACTTTTAGTTGAGAATTAGAGAAGTTAGTTGCCATCTTTATAAGTGTTTTTTTTTTCTTTACAGGACACATTACTTTCTGTAAAGAAAAAATAGCAAGTAACTGTTCATTATCTGCCTAGTCTTTTCCCACCTATGTTGGGTCCGGCTTCCAGTTTAACTGGATGCAGCTGAGTACCAGTATCTTAAATGGAGCGACTGCCTATCTGACCTCCACAACCCAGTTACTGGGTAATACAATACCCGTTGGTTGTCAGACTAGGCTGTAAATGTAGATATATCCTATAGAGAACAAAATCTCAAGTGACTATTGTTTCTATTGAAACTGGAGCATTAACTTTGCAGCTTACATACTGTTCTCACGTAGGTTCATAGAACAAAGTGACTAATGAGTTTGAAACATTTTTAACTTCATCCGGACCAGTTAAGCACAAAGTTACCCTGCGTGTTACCCTGTATATTTACATATGATCCGATCCCCTATACATTTGCATAAGCCGGGAGGGTCCCGAACAATATGAATAACTTGGCTGGAGTTATTTATGTGTTGCTGCGTATTCGAGCATTATTTCACGACTGACCTGGAAGGAATGTTTACTGTGGACTTGTGCTTTTATCTTGAGAGTAAGGTATACGCGGTCGCGGGGTTGGAATAGATGGAGGTCTGTAGCGGTTAATAAATGAATTCTTTGGCTCGATGGGTAGGTACTACAAAGCTGGCGTATATTGTAGAAATAGTAATCCTGTGTAAATTTTTGTTGGAAGTTTTTGATTTTGTGAGGGTTCATGTTGAAAAGTTTGAAAGTTCGTTGACTTTATCTACGAGCAGTGGTGACCCAGTGGTATAATGGCCGCAACTTACGGGTTGCAAAAAAGTGTCGGCTTTTTATTTTGACCAGACCGGACAATGCTGTTTTACAGGTTTTGTTTTTTTATAAAAATAATTGTTCTGCTTTTTGTGGTTTCAAAATTAAACGCTTAAAATACTAATAAATTCGTTTTTGCAATAGAATGTTGCATGCATTGTGCATGAAAGCCAAGACATCGCGAGGGCAGCACAGATGGCCGAACAGCCGTTGTGCAATAAACAGGCGGATTTTTTAAAAACAAAATTTTTTTTTTTCCTATAAAATCATGTCTATAACTCTCAAGGAAGTCCGCTATAAGTTAATATCTTAGTCCATACATTTCATGGTTTCACAGTTTCGTCTGCGTTGAAGCGAGCCGTCGTGTAGCGCCATTCATCTCGTCGTAGCTCGTAGCGCTACGGAATTAGCGGGATATTAGCTTAGTGCTACGCCGCTACGGTGCTACGCTTTGTCGAGTTATCTTTTATCATACCGTATAGCTCCATCTCTTTCCTACACTGAAGTAAGATTAAAATAATACTGCTATAAGAGGTGGTATCTCTTGGCAGGTTTAGTGAAAGGTGAGTACTCATAGCGGTAATAGTTTTGATGAAAACTTGTTTTAATATTATGTTATAAATTTAAAACTGTTTTATGATCACAGGAATCCACTGGATACGGGAAGTACAGAACCGGTTGAAGGCGGTCCTTGGGGGAAGCCTATGTCCAGCAGTGGACGTATTTCGGCTCACATGAAGTTAATGATATTATTTTACCAACCATCGCGTTTTCCTTGCTATATTAAGTTCGGCTCTACTAAACCTCATGAAGTAGAAAATTACTTTGATCATAAGTATTGTATTTGGCCATAACCACCCCATTGTCACGAACTATAAATAGGCTTAAACAAACATGGCATGTCATCATACCATTATGGTGAAAGAATGACATTAAAATTTGCAGCTAACATTCTAAACTACCCTCCGGATCGTCGAATTGATCGTCATACAATTACCAGTGGTCATGTCAATTAAAGCTTACAGCGTTGCAAACAGGATTCATTGGCATCAGCTTCATTTGTCATGCTGTGTGCATCCCGGGTGATCAATGAAATGCAGTCCGATTGCCAAGTAACAGGATTAGGTCGCTGCGAGCTTCAAGCTTGGATTGAGAAACTATGTATATGTATTTACTATTAAGGGTGTAAGGGACATATATGTAGAAACTGTTACCATGAATTCAGTACCTACTTCTAGACACCGGTGGTGAACTTTATCGCTTATTAATAATAATCAGCTGTTCCATACATTTTGAAAGTGTAGGTATTACATTTTTGTATGAAAGTGCAGATTTTTTAAAAGTTTCTATGCTTGGGGGCTAGAATCATGTACTGAATTTATAGAAACAGTTTGCGTGTCGATGTCTCGTACATGTCTCAGATGTACACTCGTGAAACCAAAACATTAAGTAATTTTCGAATACATTCCTTTTCTGTATAGCGAACATATGGCCCATGTCACTTTTTTGAACTGTCATTATCATTTAGGTACTTATTGTTGGTAGTCGAATCAAGTCTGGCTTGAATGAATCATCATTCATCATCATTCTTCTGCCCTTATCCCAATTTATTTGCGGTCGGCGCAACATGTCTTTTCCTTCCATACTCCTCTATTAGTTGTCATCTCGGTAGTCGCCCTCTTTCTAACCATATCATCATTCACACATAATGAATACGCTTAATAATATAAAGCGATTTCAAATAAATACCCTGCTCAACAACAACAATTCTTTATTGGTGTTCGTGCGATGATGAGGGAATTGTACCCACCTGTGCGGCTTATGACTTGAACGTATCATCTTTACTCCCAAGACTCCGCAGTCTCTGTCAGATCCGCATAGACATAGGCCCATAGGCTTAACCCCCCCCCCGCCCCCTAGTAGTTGAGGCAAGGAAAATATCTCAACATAACAATATTAATTTATTTAGATAGTGTATACTGGTGGTTATAGCTATTACTAAGTTTATAGATATAGCAATTATTCAGTGCCCCCAAAAGACATAGCACAACACGAAAGCACAATTAAATGATAAAAAATTGCATGAATATACAGGGTGACTAATAATTTGACGTATTCCTTCCAGCCGATCGATTCTGTAAAAAACTCACCGTGAAGTGAGCTTAGAGTGAGCTGTCAATAGTGTCAATCCCTAGCATTAGTTGGAATGACAGCTCACTCCACGCTCACTTCACCTAAGTTTTCACGGTGAGATGGTTACAGAATCGCACTGCAGGATGTGAAAGTGTAACTCAATTGAAACAATTAAGCATCGTATAAAAACTAGGCGAAAATTCATGGGATTCGAGAAACCCCAATTATTATGTATTTTTTTAAATTTTCCAGAAGTCGTCTCTAAATACCTATAATATCTCTAAACTCTCGAATAAAATGACATTCATTGCTATTCCGTTGGGTACCTAATACTTTACCAACTTTTCGATGTAACCAAATTTTCTAAAACATCAAGCTGTTAAAAGTTAAAGCAAGAAGTTAAAGAAGTACCTATACATCAAATTACAATTCACTTCAAAAAACAAGGTAGCAAATATACAAAAACAAAAATGATTACGACTATAACCTCGGTAGGTAGCTCACGTAACAGGAGACAGTCAGTTCTAGGAAGGTGTTAGCTAAAGTTCTATAAATAGTCTTTATTGACCTAAAAACAAACAAAACTTTCGCCTATTTCTGATCCAAATTCGAGCCTCAATTTACTCGACGTGATATGAAACTGGTCTATATTTACCCAAGGGTGAACATAGTGGGTAGCGGGATAGTTGGGTAGCGGGATCGTCCGAAAGGGTTACCGCTGCCCTGGAACATAAAGGGCTAAGGAAGGAACACGGGTGGGTTTTAGTCAGTAAGAGTCTGACACTCCCTTCTGCTCCACCCAGAGCGGGAGGAGTCATTTGATGACATCCCATCCTCAAAAAAAAAAAAAAAGGGTGAACATAGTATGTTATGTAAGAAACTAAAAGCGAAAATAGGTCGAAAAGATAACTCGTAGACATCAAAAATCTCCAGTACAGGTTTAATGGCCTGACGAAGTTATGCTGGCAAATTAAGATAAATAGAGAATTTTGAAGAATCAAGAGCCGTGACCAGTTTTCTTTTGTAAATACATAGCATTTTTGTATTAAATCTTTTTCAAAAAGGTAAAGTAGATAATACCTTTATTTACAAGGCAGATGTGAGTGGAAACACCGGACATACACAATGTTCCCACTGCTGGGACACAGGCCTCCTCTCGGTGAGAGGGAGTGGGCCGTAATCCACCACGTGGACCCAGTGCGGATTGGTAGATGTCGCATGTCTTCGAATTTTTGTTTCTAGGACATGCTGGTTTCCTCACGATGTTATCCTTCTCCGTTTTTAGGGCAGCGGTAATGAAGTAATTTACAAAGTGCCTGTCTGGGTTTGAATTGAACCTACGACCAGCTCGTAAGTCGCGGCCGTTACCACTAAGAACAACATACAATGCCCTCATTAGTGATGTTCTTCAGAAATATCAGGTGCGTCGTACTCGCAACCGACATGCGTGTATGATCAGATGCATGAACGTAAACGGAGCAAAAGGAGTATGTAAGGATCGTAACTGGTGTCGTTCTCTAGTTTTTGCCTACCACCATGGGATGAAGGCGTGAGTTTATGTATGTGTCGTTTTCAAACTTGACCATTCTCGTGATATCGTGAAACATCAGGTTCTTCATGAGATACGTACAATACAACGAAGAAAAACAAAGCCAACTTTGTTAGGGTCAATTATAAACGCATATTATAATTATAACTAGCGGACCCGACAAACGTACTGCCCGAACGTTGAAAAAAAAATCCAAGAACTCGATCGCAGCGCTACCTACCGAGTCTAATTCCAGGGATCCACTCAAACACACACAATAAATTTCATCAAAATCGGTACAGCCGTATAGGAGGAATTCAGTGATATACAAACGTACAGAAGAGCTTGTGGCTAAGTAATAATAATAACAGTCACACGGGTCGATCGTTCAGTTTAAGTTACGCTTACTGCGATTGGTCCGTGGATGGGTGACCATCTTCACATACCAAGACCCCTCCGTGCCTCGGAAAGCATGTTAAGCCGTTGGTCCCGGCTGTCATTCGTGGATCTATGACAGGGGTTATGGGTCGTCAGTAGCCCGAAAGTCTGACAACCAGTCGTACCAAGGGGTATCATATTATTCAGTAACTGGGTTGTGGAGGTCAAATAGGCAGTCGTTCCATGTAAAACTATCGGTATTCAGCTGCATCCGGTTAGACTGGAAGCCGACCCCAACATAGTTGGGAAAAGGCTAGGCAGATGATGACATACGTACAGAAGAAGTATATATATAAAAATATTAGATGATGAACACCACGTGAAAACTGGTGAAAACCGTACCAACATCCATCACGTAGTTTGGGAGTTATTTATTATTACCTACTTGCTACGCGAAAACACGAACAAACGACTTTGTTTATGTAACTTTTGTAGAGATACCTCATTTTAACCGCTCTCGCTTTACATAGTTGCAGAGAAACGTGTGTGGACACAAAGCCGCATAAAATTTTATATTCCTTTTAACATTGACACAAACCGAAAAAACGGTGAAATTTTATTTTAGTCTGAGTTTGCCTGAAATGCGAAAAATATGGCTTTTGGACGTGCATTTGACTCGGTTTGATGCATGCGGCTCGCGGGTGGCGATTTGATCGTCACTCACTGAGCTTTTTTTTTTTTCAGAAATGTGCCATTTCTGTTAGCTATATAAAATATATAAAAAATAACCCTGCAGCTCTTTTATTTTTTACCCCTGCAGCTCTGACTGACTTTACGACTGAGCAGTAAAAAGCTTGGTACCGAAATAGTTACCTCTTTCATATTCTAGTTTCAATTTCAGACTTTCGGTTTGCTCCATTCAGTATTCATTTTGTACTTTGTTACGCGCAAACTGAAGGAATATTTATTTTATCCTGACTTTTAAATATTCATTTAGTTATTAATTTGGTAACGTGTGGTCACTTATAGAGTTTAGTTAGCAATAACAGGAGTGATAAAATGGTTTTAACCATAATCTCCGTACCTTCTATGTCGCCCCGAGGCACACTTTCCTGCTAATTTCTCACAACGCACTTTACACTTTTTATTTGTTCTCTTTTTATATTTTTTTTTACTTGTAGTATATGTTGTGTGCCTTTTAGTCTGTGCTAAATAAACGTATCTTCTTTCTTTCTGTTCTTTCTATGTCGTGTGTCAGTGTCGGCATTCCATGGTATTTTCATTTACAACACAAACAACAACAGCTGAGACGTGCGTCTCAGCTGTTTGTGTGTTTGAATTAACTAAGGAGACCCTTGAATACTTCCAAACTATTAATTATTTAGTAGTTCTTGGAAGTCAATCCGATTAACTTTTTTATTCGAGCCAACTTAGTCAGTAATCAACCTGTCTTCCGAACTGAAATCTTGACAGTAAGGAAACAGTTTCAGTGGCTTGTATTATAAATTATGTATTCTGTTTAAATCGATATATTAAATATGCAGTAATGCTTGCATGCAGCAGATGTAAATAAGTTATTATTCGATAGTTGTTCAATGTTATGTGTATTTGTACTCTAATCGGTTTGAGAAAAATAAAATAAAGGTATCAAAAGTTAGATAATTATGTGGAGATACGATACGGATTTGTAGTGCGTAGTTACGGTCTTTGTTATCGTTTTATTGCTTAGTAAACAAAGAAACTTAGTGAATTAGTATATTATTGATTTAGCATTGTTGTTGGAATAATTATAATGACTGTGGTGGAAACATGGTGGAAAGATGTTATACCTAATAATAATCAGTCTGTATTGTCCTACTGCAGGGCACTCAATATGATCCTGAGCCAATATGGACCAATCCCTCATATTATTATAGACGTCAATTTCGTCCCGCCATCTACGCCTGGGTCTTCCGCAACGCCGTTGGATGTTACCTACGTTTTTCAACACTGCTTAGTAGTTCTACTAAGGTCTGCAGTTTCTAGCCTAACTTTACTTTTTCAATACCAATGTTTTCTTAAGTTACATATCTACACGAAATAAATGGTCGCGCATTCACAATCGTATGCTCATGACATAAAAGGTTTTCTGTTATACACAATGAGTCTGTCCACTGGCCACCGTTTAATACAGGGTGGCAGTGACATCAACGCGCAACCTGATATCATGGTTTCAGTACATGATTCTGAATTTCCCTACGTTTTTCGTCAGTTATTAAAAAAAAGCTGTTTCATACATTTTGACCGCGTAAGGTAAGGTTTAGCACTTTTTTATGAAACAGCAGATTTTTATTTGATAACCGGCGAAAAATTCCTACGCCAAGGGTTTTAAATACATGTGCTAGATTCGTTATTTCAGTTTGCGCGTCGATGCCCTTGCCACCCTGTATAGAACCGTGAATATGAGAACTTGCAAATGGATGCTGAATAACTTCCGAGAGATACTCCCCTCGCTGTTTTATACGAAAATGAACTTACGAATCTATTCCAGAGTCAAGAGCCGCTTTTCATTGCTAATACCTACTCGTTAAAAGTCAGCACTGTACAAATTGTTCGCGTGGATGAGCCGAAATGAAATCCAATTAGTTGTTTTAATTTGAGGATATATATATTCGGCAAAGGGCTTTTCGACGCGTTTTTAAGGTTCCGTTCCCAAAGGGTCCCTTTTCCTTAGGCTGCGCTGTCCGTCCATCGGATAGATGTTTGATTAAGTACTTTAACCAAACAATTACATATTTCAAACATCTATGCAACAAGATAAGCAAGATAAGCAAGTTCAAAAAAATATGAATGTCACGTGATCAACTTTGAACGTTAATGGTTCTATTATATTTTCCGTTTGCTTTGATGTTAGTAATTCATGGGTGGCCGCCATTTTAGAAAAAAAAAAAACAAAATGGCGCGACCGTTACGTAGGTATGCCAGGCTCCATATAAAACTCTTTAATCTCTTTTTCGCAGTGTGTAAAAATAAAGTTAGTTAAATTAAAAATGAAATCAAACATACAAGAAACGTGTTTTTACTAAAGTATAAAAAAAATGTAGTAATCAATATTGTGCGGTAGTACGGAACCCTTCGTATCCGACTCGCACTAGGCCCCTTTTTTGTTCACACGCCTCGAAATTATATAACAGTCAAGCCGCCATGTTTAGCTTTAAATCAGCGTTAGTTGGCCAAACATTTGTGTCGAGTTATACTGAAATTAGGCAGGTAATCTTTTTTTTGCATGGTTTTGTCAATGACAGTCTGTTGTTAGGTTTCTGAGATTATTTTTTATTGTTTGGTTTATGATTATTGTTTATTAGAGTGGGATACCCAAATATACTAATGAACGTCTGTGGATGGTTGTCATTATTTTCTGAAGGAATAAATAATATTAATGCCAAGATAGACAAGAAATGGTATCTATACTAAAATTTTATTTATGTTTCAAATTGACGTTATTTCAAGTTAAACAAATATCAACTTTATTTTAATGCTGATTAAATATTTGTTTACATTTTTGGCGAATAACTCAAACTCAAACTCAAATCATTTATTTCAATTAAACCATTTACAGGCACTTTTGAATTGTCAAAATTAAATAGTCGGTCAGTTAGTCAGAAAGTTGAAGCTAGTTGCCCATTCCAAAGCGTAGATCTCTATGGAGAAGAACGGGCAAGAAACTCCATGGACACTCTTTTAAATCAAGACATTTTTACAAAATCCTGGTTAAATTATTCTTATTGCTTCTATATGTGAGAACAATGTAAAAAAACAAATTAAAATATAAAATTTAAAATAAGCCTTGGCAGTTAAGAGATGACCAGTCTCAACTGATGGCGCCCGTTCACGAACATGACGCGTGGATCAGCACCACCCAGCTCAACCATTTCGTAGGGAACCGAATGATCCAACACACGCGCCACCACCAGTGAGACATTTAAGTGAGCATGACATATTCTCAACTGCCATGCTCTTTCAAGTCAACATCAAAATATCATAAAAAAAACGGATCCATGGTTCTTACATTTACAAAAATTTTCAAAAATGCTTCTAAATTATACAAAACTATAGTTTGCAATATAATTAAGATGAGAGAAAAAAAAAATAACTACCAATCATGAAGAGGTATTTAATACTGAAGTATTAAAAGTTAATCCTGATTAAATAAAATAAACACTAAAAAAAAACAAAAAGGGGAAGCATCTCTTCCAAATATTGAATATGTCGCGAATGCAGATTAGGTATCCTAGGTTATTCTAATATTACATTATTATTTTTTCCTATTCCTATCCAAGGGGTATCGTATGTGGTAGGAGGGGTTCACATCGGCGTCGAGACCACGATGAGGTACCTGGGTCTCGTCCTCGACAGCCGATGGAACTTCGTCGAGCATTTCCGACGTTTGGCCCCCAAACTGGAACGGGCCGGGGCCACCCTAAAGCGGCTCTTGCCCAACCTGAGGGGGCCAAACGCCTCCTACCGGAGGCTTTATGCGGGGGTCGTGCGGTCCATGGCCCTATATGGGGCCCCGGTATGGGCGCGTTCACTGCGGCTGCGAGCCGCACACTATCTGAATGCGCCCCAAAAGGTGGTAGCCGTAAGGCTGATCCGGGGCTACCGCACGATCTCGGGCGAGGCAGCAAGCCTCCTTGCCGGACTGCCGCCATGGGATCTGGAGGCGATAGTCCTCGCGCGCCTGTATGATTGGCGCGCGGAGGCACTACGCCGGGGGGAAACTCCGCATCCGCGGCAAACCGCGGCAGAGCGGACGAACCTCCGGCGCGATCTCATGGCGGCATGGAAGGAGCGACTATCGCAACCCAGCGCAGGGCACGCCACGATAGCGGCGGTAAGACCCCACTTTGAGGAGTGGCTAGAGAGACGTCACGGCGTTCTCACCTACCGCCTACGCCCGGGTGTCACCACTGTCAGGATCGCCCAGAAGACACGCTGGAGCATACGGTGGAGGGCTGCCCTGCTTGGGCAGAGCACCGCCGTGTCCTCGTACAGGCGATCGGCAGCGGCGGCGACCTCTCGCGTCCGGCCCTGGTTCAAGCCATGGTCCGGGGCGAGAGGGAGTAGGAGGCAGTCACCTCATTCTGCGAAGCAGTCATGCTAGCGAAGGAGGTGGCGGGGTGGGCGAGAGAACGCACCTTGCGCACCTCACGCCTCAGCCGCCGCGGGAGATGCTCCGGGCGTCGGGAGCCGCGTGACGACTCCCGGCCACCGTAGGCGCGGGCCTGCGGGCGGTGAGTAATGGGTAACTCACCGTCCGATCAGGACCAGGCCCGTGCCGGACGGCGCGTATGTGTAAAAGGGGTATCGTATTACCCAGTAATTGGGTTGTGGAGGTCAGATAGACAGTCGCTCCATGTAAAATACTGGTATACAGCTGCATCAGGTTAGACTGGAAGGTGACCCCAATATCGTTGGGAAAAGGCTAGGCATGTGTTATTTTTTCCTATATGTGTAAAATGAAAGCTCTTAGGTAGGCTATATCTTGCGAAACCCGGTAGCACTTATACCTAAAGTACTCTACAAACTCGTTCTTAAACGATAATAACCACTACTTACTTCATTGCTTGTATACGTTCGTAATTTTCTGATCCCATCTTTAGAGATTAGTTCGTGTCGTTATTGTTGAAAACCTTGGCCTGATTGGCTTAGAGGCTATTTCTAGATTTCTATAGTAAGAGAATAATGTAATAACTATTCTTAGACATAACAACCGACTTCTAAAAACGACACTACAAAGAGAAAAATAACTTTAATTTCGGAAGTCGGTGTCGCTGGGTTCGCATTTTCGTTGTTTGCCACCGACTTCCGAAATTAAAGTTATTTTTCACTTTGTAGTGTCGTTTTTGGAAGTCGCTTGTTTTTTTTTCCACTTTTAAGCTGTAATTTTTACCAGTAATTTTGGTTTAAAAAACAAACTACTGAACCGTTTTTGATGAAATTTCTATGGGACCACTTCAGAAGTATCTCCTTTCGAACAAAAAAAGTATTTTGGAAATCGGTCCACAATTTAACTGGCGGAGTAATCGCGTATCGAATTGAGAACCTCCTCCTTTTTTGAAGTCGGTTAAAAAGGATGTTAAAAATAAGAAATTCTTTACTGATTTGATTTCTATTTTCAAGAGAAATATTTTCATCTCTCCATGTAAGAATTTTGTACACACTAAAAAGTTATTACAAAATGGAACACTTACAAAAGATAACTTGTATAAAAGTGGAAAACTGCATTGGCAACTTGCCACCCTGTATGGCAATTCTATTTATCCTTTATGTAATAAGCACTTTTATTGTATTTGAAGATATAGATATTGGAATGGGTAGTATTGAACATGAACACATTCTTAAAATTCACTAAAACACACTTCAAAAATGATTGGCGGTATAATAGGTGTCTTTGTGTGTTGCTAAACAAGGCAGGTAATATTGTAGGTATGCAATAAATCAGGGTAGTTCCGTGTCTACCTAGCAGGGTGCTAGCTGACCTTTGTCGTGCCGGGGTACCGCACCCAACCTCGCTCTAATGTCATGACAGTTAGACCTATATTGATCACGGAATCAGAAAATGTACTAAAATTAGAATGCTAAAAACATTGGTCTTTTTTATGTTGTAATGTGAAATAGGAGAAACTAATGGAGTCACGTTGTTTTTTGTTGTTTCATTCCACGAATTTTGATCCACGAGTAAGTGGTTTCGGGTATGTGCTAGCAGAACGTAGCTGTCGCCACGTGTAACTTCTGTCTATTTTTAGGCGAAAAAGTTGTATTTCGTTAAAGCAAGGTGAGACCTACTAAACCTATGATGCCACTGATCCACCTAATAAAGATTGACTACCATTTTCTAAACTATCTTCACCACAAAAAGGAAAACTGACTAGTTGCCAAGACAGGTAAGGTTCATGTTGTGCCTGTAACTTCTTCATATTTTTCTATTTCTTCAAATGAGGTAATGTCTAAAGGAGAGCATGAAAAAACATTGCGTGATCTAGGCAAGTGAAGGCCGAGGCTAGCTTTGTGTCGGGAACAAATTAAAATAAAGGTGAAAGCTGTGGCGTAATACAAAGTACGGAAACCTGTTGAAAATTAGATTGCACACTAGAAAGGAATTATCGTAGTTCTGTGCCCTGGCTGTAAGTACTCTTCATTTATTGATATTTATTTACTCATCTACTAATAGTCATGAAAATAAGATCTTTTGCCGCTTGGTGGATTACGGCCCACTCCCTTCCACAGAGAGGAGGCCTGTGTTCCAGCAGTGGGAACTTTATAGGCTGATTATGGGTTAGTCATACAAAATATTAATTTGGCTTATGAAAATAAATCGAAGTACCGCTCGGAAAAACTAAAAAACATGAAAGAATAACATATTTTCGACCCGTCACTTCTTCCTTTCCATCAATCAATCGACTCATTCTTCCACAACCACTCCCAAGTTGCACCACGTTGCCTTAATATTATAAAGTTGAAAATTTTAGACGTTGGCTGTTAAAACTTTCGACGTAAAATTCACCTTGTTCTCACAGAGAACATGTTTTTGATAAACCTAACCTTTCTTGATAAAAGGCGATTGGCCTTGAAAGTTCTTATTACTGGAGCATGAAGGCCTTGGTTAAGGCCTTTCAGATTAAGCTCTTAGCTGAGGAGCTGGTGTTAAAAGCTTAATCTGGTCTCTTATTTCAATGCTTCATATTTAATGATGCTGTTACTCGTTGAATAGCGTTGGTACTTCTTTAGAGGACAAAGGAGGTTTAATGGGTGGCTAGGGATTTATATTCTTGAAGTGTAAGCTGAGGTGTTGATTGAGAAAAATGTACCTACTGGAGATAATGATTAAAGTTTTATTCTTGTTTTAAACGAAATTGTACCCGCAATGGCAAGGCAAGGCACTCCATATAAAACTTACCCACTGACTTATATTTCCATTTGACTGCCACAGTAGTCGACAAATAAAACTAACATCAATATAGATTTATATTCCAAGTACTTATACCTTTTTTTTTTTTTTTTTTTTTTTTTTTTTTTTGAGGATGGGAAATCATCAAATGACCCCTCCCGCTCTGGGTGGAGCAGAAGGGAGTGTCAGACTCTTACTGACTAAAACCCACCCGTGTTCCTTCCTTAGCCCTTTATGTTCCAGGGCAGCGGTAACCCTTTCGGACAATCCCGCTACCCTGGCAGGCTTCGGCCCTATGGGGCCCCGTCACTCATGCTGACATCTCTAAGTACATACCTTGATTGAAAACTCCTTGTTCGTCTGTTTGGCATGCACTCAGAAACTTATTCAGAACCTAAAGTGATTGGTTGCACTAAAGAAATTATGAGCAAACACTACATAAAAAAGAACTCTTTGCGAAAATATTCGAGGAGAATTTATCAATTTACGTTTTATACCAAATGTTTTAAGTCTAATTGAAACTTGTTTTGGCACATTTTTTGTCTGAAAGGATTTGTTTGTTGAATGTGCATAATCAACCTATAACGTGCCTACTGCTGGGACACAGGCCTCCTTTCCGGAAAGGAGTGGGCCATAATCGCCAGCGCGATTCTAGTGCGGGTTTGTAGATGTCACATGTCTTCGAATTTTTGTTCTAAGATATATTACTCACGTGTTTTCCATCACCGTTTTGAGATCAGTGATGATGAAATTAATAAACAAAGAAAAGTGTTACTTTAAAAATTGTTTCAGAAAGACTGTCTGTAAAAATCATGTGCGGTAGTATTTTTAGTTTGAAGATTGTGGGTGTTATTTCTGTGAAATACACGATCAGCGGCAAGCTCTTTTCTTTGTCATCTAACGAAGAAACCGTTTTGAGTACTTAGTTTGAAGAATAAAGTGTCTTGCTAGTGCAAAATATTTTTTTATTGAAGTGATGAAAGTCACTTCAGGAATGCAGCGCTATAATGTTATACGAGTATTGTGTGACTAAGAAAGTAAAGCCAATAATTACTTGCATTAAACAGAGACCTAGTCTAATGTTATTCCCGCCATTCTGAACTAACTACAGTAAATGTAGGACTTGCAAAATAATGACACTACTTCTTGTAAATGTCTTAAATGTGCTGAAAACTTGGCCAGAGGGTGAAAACGACGATCATAAGTTTCACGCAACCCTGAACACTGTTTAATGTTTCGTAAGATTACTAACTATAAAGTTTATAAAGGGTAACAGTTTTAGCTCTGTAAAATTCCTTATTGGTTCAGTGGTCACAAGAATGTCTGTGAATCGTAAAGGCTATTTTCTTGGTTAACATAACATAACATCAAGCATGTATTCCTTGGAGGGTTAGGCAGGGGTGTACTAATAGTACACTCACATTTTGCCAGTTATGTTTAAGTCCTATGTAAAAGCTTAATCAGTCTATAATGTTCCCACTGTTGGGACACAGGGCTCCTCTCTTGGAGAGGGAGTGGGATGTAATCTACCACGCGGGCCCAGGCGCGGGCGGGGTGGTAACTGCTACAACTTACGAGTTGTAGATCGCGGGTACGAACCAAGACAGGCGCGTTACTTTGTGTGAATTATTTCATCACCACTGCTCTCAAAACGGTGAAGGAAAACATCGTGAGGAAACCAGCGTATCTTAGAACCAAAAATTCGAAGACATGTGACATCCGCAAGCCCGCTTTGGGCCCGCGTGGTGGATTACGGCCCTCTCATAGAGTGTGGCTTGTGTCTCAGAAGTGTGAACACTATAGGTTGATTATACATTTAAAGCAGATTGGTATTACGAGAAGAGTGTTTGTTATATAATTAGGATCACGCAATCATTCGTTGCGTTCATTATATTCAATTTTAAATACCAAATTGAAAGTGTGGGCTTGTACTGAAATTAATTTAAACACATCTAAAGAGTCTGTATACGACTATATTATGTAAAGACTTAGGTTTACGTACGGATTAGACGAAAATGTGCACCTGCACTCCTCAAAGTCAACTTGATCCCCGTGTCTTACACAAAAGCTGTCGGTACTTAAAAGGCTTTCGTCAAGTTTCCGTCTGTGGCTTTGGTAAGTCGTTTATATTATTGGCACAACAAATACGTCGGTACCTTAATTATCAATCGAACTAGATAAGATGTTGAGGTAAATTCAGTAAATTACAACTTAGCATAGGTAATATAATAATAATATGCATAATCAGCCTATATTGTTGCCACTGCTGGGACACAGGCCTACTCTCTGTGAGTGAGAGTGGGCTGTAATCCACCACGCGGGCCCAGTGCGGGTTGGCAGATGTCACGTCGTCGAATTTTTTGTCCTAGGACATGCCGGTTTCCTCACGATGTTTTTCTTCACCGTTTTGAGAGCAGTGGTGATGAAATTATTTACACAAAGTAAAGCGCCTGCCTGGGTTCGAAACCACGACCTCCAACTCGTAAGTCGGTGCCGTTTCGACTGGGCTACCACTGCTTTATGTAAGTAAGTAATTTACATGTACCTACTACTCGTGCAGATTACACAAGCGTGTGAGTGTAGGTAAGTCGCTAAAACCAACGACTTTCACGAACAACGTTTACTCATCACCTTACATGTATAGATAGATAGCTTTTTATCTAGCTTTAATAAACGTTTTTTCTTTCTTCTTTTCTTTCTTTCTTTAGTAAAAGGACGTGAACATAGCTACAATTCAAACCACTCCCAATTTCAAAGAAACATCTTAAATGTCTGTCAAACCTGAGCATCGAGCTCAGATCTACAAGTACAAAGAGGGTGCTCTTGTGAAGTGGTGGGGGAAGGAAATCACGTCGAGACTCTCGATGGGCCTCCGATGTGGGCCGTCCCTCCGCGGGCCTCCGATGAGCGCCGTCTCTCTGCGGGCCGCTTGCTCAGCCGGCTTGAGCTAATACCCGGTATTGATCTAATTAGGAATACCGGGATATTGCACGGATGTTGTAAAGGTAAGTGTTCCGTGAGTGAATTTGCTTTTTGTAATGGATAAATGGTTGCTAAGAGGTATTTATGTAGATATTTTAATGAGATAGGTACTGGGTTTGATGTTCTGTCCACTTAATTCACTTAATCCACTACGCGGGCCCGGCGCGGTTTGGTAGATGTCACACGTCTTCGATTTTTTTTCGAACATGCCGGTTTCCTCGCAATGTGATCCTTCACCGTTTTGATAGCAGTGGTGATGAAATAATTAACACAAAGTAAAGAGCTTTTCTGAGTTTGAACCTACGACCTACAACTCGTAAGTCGCGGCCCTACCACGTGGCCACCACTGCTCAACTATAGGATCGTCCTCTATTAAAAGGGCTTCATATCAAATATGTAAAGAAGCTCCTAATAAAGCTTACTAAGCTAAAAAAGCCGCTAAGCTGAAGTAGGACTGGGCTGGCCACATCTGCCGTATGCCCAATGAGCTGTGGGCCAAAATTACCACTACGTGGAGCCCTGACATAGCTAGAAGGCGTCGCGGCAGACCCTATAGACGATGGCGTGACGAGCTGGACAAAACAAACGACCAGTGGTTCACTTTAGCCCTGGATCGAAAGAACTGGAAGTTATTGGGAGAGGCATTTGCCCAGCAGTGGGATGGTGCAGTTTAACAGTAATAAGCTTCCTACTTAATATTTTAATTATGAACTAAACAAACATACATGGTACACATGGGCAGGTACTTATAATCAATTATTTTTCCGCTCTGAAAGGTAGATAAGTTTAATATAGAAAGTGGGTCAACTCTTAAAATAAACTTCAGTCTAGACTGAACTCTATCCCTACTCTATAGTTTAGGCAAAAAACTTGAACAACGTGATGCTACAAAATAGGGTTGAATACAAAAAGCTAGATTCACATAGCTTTATGTATTCAAGGCTGAATAAACATAGCTTTTTGTATTAATGAAATTTTCATTTTCATTCAAATTTTTTTTCTGTTGTTACCCAGCTCTGTAGGCCGTCCATTTTGTTTCTGGTTTTTTTTTTTGCGTGATTTTGTATTGTTATTTGTCACGAGTCACGGTCGCGTGCTAGACATGACAGCGGCAAAATACAACGACGTGAATATTTGAATGAAATTAATTATGGCAAATTAATTAAAAGTGATATTGATAGCTTTTATGTGATGTAAACCTTTGCTGAACTTTTATGGAACTCAATTTGTACCAAAATACTTAGCAGTGTATTGGGTAATTTGATTGTAATTTGTATGTCAACCTGTTTTACCAAGAGATATCGTGTTACCCAGAAACTGGATTGTGAAGGTCAGATAGGTAGCTCCATGTAAAAACTTAAGAATTATAACACGATACTTATCTTAACTTTTTTATCGGTACATCCGCTATAAGCCACCATGTTGGATTTTATGTGACGTCATATAGCATATAACCCGAAAACAATATGATGCTTCCAACGATACCTTATTTTTGTCCAAATACGACGAGTGGTGTAGGAGTTATGAGGGAACATACATACATATCCTGTTAAAATCATAAACCTTCTTTGGCTTTGCCGTAGTCGGGTAAAATAAAAATACTGATATGTATCCAGTGAGACTGGAAGCTTAGACAGGTGATAATGACGATCCATTTCACATTTCTACTAAGTTAAAAGCCACATGGCTCTTGCCTAGATTATTATGCTATGATCCTAAAGATGTTAAAAGTTTGTGGGTACACTTGGAGAGGCTTGTCCTGCAGTGGAGTGCTACAGACTGATGAACATGATGCTACAGGTGGACGAAACCTTAAAACTTATAAAACCCCTATATTTTGTGAAATAATTAATGAAAAGTGTACCACGAAACCGGTATAAGTTGGCCTCTTATTCTATTCCCTTGCCTCAGAAAGCACGTAAAGCCTTGTTCCTGCGCCTGATCTCTCCCCGGTCGTGTCGGATTGCCGTTCCATCGGATTATTAGTGTAAAGGAACAAAGGGTGCGCCTGTGTTCACGTTTACACTTATGCACTATATGTTCCGCGTAACTGGCGTTCGGGAGGATATACCTACTCGGATATATATGTCACCATATAATTATGAACAATTGTAAACACAACAAACCATTTACAATGTAACGCATTTTTTTTCGATAGTTTATAATCTGTCCATGGCAAACCGGCAAATTGTGAGCTGATATAAAATTAGCTTGCGACGGATCGCACGGCGCACCCTTTTTTTTGCGTGGGAAATCATCTAATGACCTCTCCCGCTCTGGGCTGAGCGGAAGGGCGTGTCAGACTTTTAATGACTAAAACCCACCCGTGTTCCTTTAGTTGCCTGTGCCAGGGGCCACGGTATCTCTTTCGAACAACCCGCGGCCCTATCAGGACGGATCGCACCCTGCCGTAATACTATAAAGTCAAGTAACTGCGACCAACTCGGAAATAAAGCTCGCAGGCCGCGCGGTTGATCGCAGTTCTAACCTAACCCAGCCCATTTGGTCGGAGTGCCCTGGCTTAGTTACCGCGACCAATTCTCCTACCGCCAAGACCGACAAATCAGGGATGGTTCACAATTTTACGGGTGATAAAATCGGACAAATTGTGAACCCTATCCGTAGTTGCAGGTTCGTTCATAATTTGACGGTTCGACATGGATAGATTACATATAAACAATCGAAAATTAATACGTTATATTGTAAGATGTCTGGTACAGTGTACAATTTATCGACAGACAAACTAACGGTGTTCACAATCATAATTCTATTGAAACTCCATACGCTAGGCCAGCTCAAGGTGTTACCAGTGACGTGCGGCCTGCTGTACGAGTACCTAAGTGGCATATTAAAAATAAACTTTGAATACAGCAAAACGTTTATATGGAACTGAAGCACGAGGAAACTTCTTGCACATTGTAGTAATTAAAACTTGTTGCACTATTAAAAGCAATTAGCAATGCTACTGGGAATAGTAGTGCAATAAAATCTGTGATTTAAAAAATGAACAGTACCTTTAATTAACATGCTATTTTACTTTTATTTACCTAAGCTTTAATTTAATTTTTACTTTATACTAATTGTTAATTAATTACATTGAGGCTTCGATCAATAATAGTACTAGATTAAGGATCAGGAACAAAAATCAGTCGCTCAAGTGGCCACGTTTGTACACACGTAAACATTTACATTTCTTAGAAAAAAGTTTAATAATATTAACAACTTCAGTTTATTATAAACCTTAATACTTAAACATAAAGTTTAATAACCATTGCAAAATATATTTAAAAATGTCGCTTGAAAATAAAATCATTCTATTTTTAAATTTTCAGTAATTTATTCTAAAATGAAACTTAAAAAAAATCTAAGTAATAAGGTTATAAACATACTAATTTGAAATAAGACCACAAAAGTATTTGTGGTCTTATTTTTCGGGCCGTTTTTGAAGCGCTTATCGGGAATCTAGTACAATTATTGATCGAAGCATTGAGGGCTGATTTTTCAATCAATTTATAACTGTAACAACGTAGAATCGCGTACGCGCGCCGCCTTGCTGCGAACTTACCTCGTCCATGCCTCGCCTGCTCGAGAGGGGTAAGCCCCCCCCGCTCCGCGGCTCCCCGCAGCCGCGCGCCGCTCGCGTCGCCAGTCGGCCTACCCCGTTGATAGAGAGTGCGCCCGCTCAACTGCGCGGCGCCAGCATACCTACATAAACTATTAAACGAGAGCTCCATACCGTGTTACCGTGTGTACCTAATAAGATAGACTATTGTGTGCCTGATTAATTATTATACGAAATATTACCGTTCCCGTTCGCTTTATTTTCTCTGCCCGCACGCTGCCGCCGTTATAAAATTGCGCCCAACTCGTGGCACGTGCTCGGACGACGCGAGCGCGGACTGAAACCACGCAACTGAGTTCCACCTACTGGACTACCTGCCGTTATTTACCGTCTTGGATCGCTGCCGAGCATCATCGACGAGAAGATGCCGCCGAAAACACGCCGACACGCGTCCAAGGACAACCACGATGTATCCAGTAGTGACGAAGAAAACCATGCGGTAGTGAACCCCGCGAGCATGAGCACTACGGCGACGCCAACACCGACAACGGTTGGTAACACGATCTCCATGTCCGAAGAACAACTCACGCGGTTACTATCAAACGTGATGCGAAGCGCCATGACGCTGACGCCGACGCCGAGCTCGCAAGCCGGCGAATCAACAGGACCGATTCATCCCACCGCTACACATACTGGAGCGCCGATGCTGACCCTGCATAGCAACTTCACCCGGTGCACGGCCCGCTACGACGGAGCCGCACGTGGCGCGGAAACCTTGGAAGCTTTCGTCGAGAGCGTGCTCATCTATAAAGAGTGCGCAAACGTGTCCGACGAGCATGCGCTTCGAGGTTTGCCTATGTTGCTGACAGGAGAAGCCGCCGTGTGGTGGCAAGGCATTAAATCTACCGTGGAGACCTGGGACGACGCGATACGCCGACTTCGGTTCATGTACGGCGCCCCTCGCCCCGCCCACCGGATTCTTCGAGAAATCTTCGCACAGGAACAAAGTGATAGTGATAGTGTCGATTCATATATATCGCGAGTGCGTGCCAATATGTCGCGAATACCATATGATGTACCTCAATTAATGCAATTAGATATTGTCTACGGCCTTTTAAATCGTAAAATCCGAAAAAGAGTGTCACGCGACAGTGTAAGTAGTGTCGACTGTCTACTCGAGCGAGCAAGGTACGTAGAGGAGACGCTGGCCGAAGTAAGTGTACCTAAATCATTAATTTCACCCCGCGATAATAACTCGAATCACGATCACGCGAATATTATTGAAAATTCCACGAATTCTCGAAATGTAAACAATAACCCTCCGACTGCGAACGTTGTTCAAAATAACCGTTCGCATGCCACACCCAACTCTAGTTCGAATAATAGTAGTGATGCGAATTCGAAACGTGTCAGACCACGCTGCGCTTTTTGTAAAAAGTTTGGTCATTCGGTAGATGAATGTAGAAATAAAACGAAATCGAGTGACATAAATGTTGATAACGCGCCATTGTCTTGTTACGGCTGCGGTCTAAAAGGGGTAATACGCTCTAAGTGTCCGACGTGTAAAGGTACACCGTCCGCCGATAAGGCGAGTTTCCAAAGTGCCGTCACTCATGTATCGGACCGGTCGCATCCAACAGTAAAGATAGGAGTTGCGTCTTTATTAGGTGTCGCAGTGCTAGATACAGGTGCCACCGAGAGTCTTGCTAGTCCTGGATTATATAAAATCCTTCTCGACAGCGGTACCACTTTCACGGAAACACGCCGAAATCTCAGTCTCGCCGACGGAACCCAGCAGGTACGAGAATTGTTGGTATGTAACACGAACGTAACAATTCAGAAACGCGTAATTCCCGCCAATTTCCTAGTGATACCAGAAGCGAATAATAGGACGCTTCTAGGACAGGACTTCATCGCTAGAGCAGGTATATTGTTAGACCTCCAACATAACTGTTGGTATTTTCGTAATTCACCTAGGCAAAAGTTTACTTTTGTACAGTCATACAGCCTCGAATCCACCAGTGACGAACAGCTGATGCAAATCGATTCCACCAGCGGCAAAGGGCTGTTGAAGGTCGATTCTTCCAGCCTGTCGCTGAGAGAGGATGAAGGAATGAAGCTGTCACCTGCCCAGAGAACGCAGCTCAACCAGCTCATAGTACGCAGAGCTGAGCGCTTCGCCACCGATGGACCCCCTACAACTTATGCCACTCATCACATTCGGGTTGAAGAGAAGCAGGAACCGACCGCTTCACCACCCTATAGAATGTCGCAAGGTAAGAAACAGTTGTTAGACGGTGAGCTTGAGAAGCTGCTGCGCGCAGATGTTATAGAGGAGTGTGAGTCGCCTTGGGCTGCCAACGTAGTCTTAGTAGCAAAGAAGGACGGCGGAGTTCGCCTGTGTGTGGACTACCGGAAGTTGAACGTGATTGCTGACGCACTAAGCCGCCCAGCCTGTTGCGAAGAAAACCCAGGTGGTTGCGAGGTATGCTTAGTGACAGTAGATGTGCCACACAGGACGCCTGACGACGTGCGCACTTATCAGCTCAGAGATCCTGAGCTGAAGAAAATAGTAGAGGATTTGGAGGCGACCGACGACCCCTTTAGGGGGAGAGGCTGGTCAGAGAGAGGATACCTGATGTCGGATGGGGTGTTGTACAGATGCGCACCTGACTCTGAAGACGCTGATTCCGCCTGTCTCGTGGTACCTACGCATGAGAGGGAGAGTGTCCGAGATAATTTCGTGCATAACATAACTCCTTACCTTCGTAAGTTGTCGACGGTGTTGCTAGACGCTAGGGATGTCCACGAACGTGCCCAGTCCGTACAGAAAAAATATGCGGACGAAGGTAGACGACCGCCTCCCGACTATAAGGTAGGTGACCTTGTCTTGTTGAAGACGCAAGGGCTGAATGATGTTGGCCCCGGACAGTCTGCGAAATTTATACCTCGTAGAGATGGCCCGTACCGGATACGAGAAGTTGTAACCCCCACTACTTACCTAGTTGAGGGAACCGTCAAAGGTGAGCACATTGGACGTTACCATGTCTCTGATCTGACACCGTTCATCGGTGATGTTGAGGTTCCGGTTAGGGAAAAACGCAGACGTGGTCGACCCCGTAGGTATGATTGCTAGTCCGAACGCGAGGGCGCTATGTTCGAACTAGAGGGGGAGTGTGTAACAACGTAGAATCGCGTACGCGCGCCGCCTTGCTGCGAACTTACCTCGTCCATGCCTCGCCTGCTCGAGAGGGGTAAGCCCGCCCCGCTCCGCGGCTCCCCGCAGCCGCGCGCCGCTCGCGTCGCCAGTCGGCCTACCCCGTTGATAGAGAGTGCGCCCGCTCAACTGCGCGGCGCCAGCATACCTACATAAACTATTAAACGAGAGCTCCATACCGTGTTACCGTGTGTACCTAATAAGATAGACTATTGTGTATTGTGTGCCTGATTAATTATTATTATACGAAATATTACCGTTCCCGTTCGCTTTATTTTCTCTGCCCGCACGCTGCCGCCGTTATATAACTTTATTCGAGGAATAATTTTGAAATTTGACAGTTATTTCATACAAAAACTGTCAAACGTCAATTTAATTCCTCGAATAAAAGTTATCTGGCGATTGAGAAATCAGCCCTAAGTATTTATGCACTTTCTAGCCTGAAGCACAGGTTCAACCTAGTTCAGGCAAATTAGCAACTGTGCTCTATTCTAATTGTTAAGGTATTTATTGTTAATGTTTTCCTTTAAATAAACGATTTTATTATTATTATAATTAATTTTGTACATAAAATTTTTATTATAGTAGTTGGCTAGTTGGGTTTTAATTGTTCTCTATACAGATTTATAGAGAATAGTAGTGGTTACACGCACGCAGATTTTATGGAACTGACCATAATAAGATTGGTTTTACCAAAATAAAAAAAATAAACTAAATTCCGGCATCATTTTGGTTAATTTTACACACCCATTTCTACCACAGATTTCGATTCGACGAGAACAATCGGAGATCATTCCAATGAAAAACTCCCATGTTTAAATTAAGTAGGTATTACAAATTCAGTAAATTGTCAGCCAAAAATAAATGACGTCACTCAATTTTCCCTACTATAATTAATCTATAATTAATCGTTGCACGGTACGGTTATCACATCGCTACAGCCCGCGAACGGGTCGTTGTTACAGCAACTGTTATTGCAACCCGTTATCGGTATCGGCTTAGCGTCGGCAGTAGCAATACGTGTTGTGTACGTGTCTACAGAATTCAAGCTTTGGAATAACTTCAAAGCTTCAATTCTATGGGCGTTTATAAGATTTATTTTGTAGACGTTTATCACAAATGGGAAGGGAATCTAATGGAACACTGACAATAGAATATTAAATGTATGTAGCATAAAAGGGTTTTGATATAAAACGCGCCATTCATACAACAAAACAGACAAATCGATCATTAGTGCGGGGCTCCAACTGAATTCATGAACGGAATACAAATTCAAACGGAATTTATGCAGCGCAGCGCTCTTATAGGAAACGTTTCCATGGATTTTTCCATCAACTTTCAGGTAAATATAATGATAAATGATCTAAACAACTTTTAAATAATGGAAGAGACAACTAGGAAAATATACGAAAGTCTCGGATGGTTTCCAATCAAAACGAGACAAGAGAAAGCACATCTATTCACTACGTACCAGGGCAGCATACAGTGTTAGCGAGCCATCTTCCTGTTGTGTGAACACTGTTTATCGACGTGGAAACTACGCCAACTAGGCCAGGATGCCACTGCTGCCGACTAATGGCCATGTTTGCAGATAGTTCGCAAAGCCTCGCCCTCATAATGTATTGTGAACCACTATTGAAAGAGGAAACGCTGGTATTAATGATACGTCAAATGTTTACACAAATATCCACTAGTGTTCATAAAGGGATTCACATCTTCGATGTGTGTGATCACGTAAAATATCAATTTTCCTCAGCGGAAATTCCAAGATGAAAGCCAGATGCATTGATTTTCTCTCCACTTAAACGGTCGGTGCGCGGGAATTGAATTTTTTGCGATGTCGCTGTACAGTGGCGAGATACAAATCTACGTATTCGACGAACTTGATTAAAAAGTTATCCAACCCACGGCACCCCACGAATAAATTATTACAGCCATTTTGTCGGAAACAAACAATTCTGAATTCGTAAATCTACCATTAATTTGTCAGAAGAGTGACAAGAGCAGATACAACCGAAAGTAGCCAGATAATCCTATTGAGTGAACCATCTGATCCTGGATTACGTGCTAATCCTGGCCGTAGTGGGGGCAGCACACTGTAAACATGTAGTACATTATTAACTATCTTTTGTTTACGTTCTGTATCATAATGTTGCCCTTTAGCAGCGTAATTATGAAAACTCGGGAAATTAACGTTACATAATTTATCAGGCACTGAATGTTGCGCAGTTTGAGTGGAACATTGAAGTAATTTCGTGTAAAATTCGTGGACGGCATGCTTCTTTTATTAAGTGTGAAATTCTGTTTTAGATTGGCTACTATTGGCACCTTCTATATGATGTACTAATCACAATCTCTTTTCTTTTCATCGTCGCTTTTATCGCCGAAACGAAGATTTTTGCTTTTTGAATTTGAAATGTAAAAAGCAGAAAAAACGTAAAAGTTGGGTGATAAACTTAATGCAATGGACAAAGTTTTGAGCCCTCATAGAGAAGAGATGTCGTTGTACACTGTCGAGAAACTTAGCAATAAGTAAATCTTGTATTTGATAGTGTATTATTAGATATAAGAAAGAAGTTTTACATTTCTATGATTATTACGCTAGTCAGAAATGGGGGTTAACTTATAAAATACATAATTCAGTTACGAAAGCAACTTTATTATATTTTTTAATCTACAACCATTTTGAAGTATCTTCTTTGATAAGCAAAATCGGTCTCAAATACTACATTGTTTTACCAAATAATTTATTTGGAAAATTATCACAAACCATAGGCAATCAGTCATCAAGTTGACGCTCAGAGGGGCAATTTTCGTAATTTTAAGAACGTTTACAGTCTGATCTCAGTCTCAATCTGTCAAAAATACGTCTAATTTCCCTCCATTTTGACAAGTTTTTGACATTTGTTTGTCGCTGAGATGAGACTGCGACGAGATATTGAACGTTTTAAATTGCCAGAATTGGCCTTCAGGTGTCTCTGCTTAATGCCATGCAAATTATCGACACTCATTAATACTAGCAAAGTTGAATTAGTTTACGGCAGAAGGCAAAGGTATGACTGAAGAAACGAAGCTAACACAGAGTAGATGGAAACAGAAGACCCGGCATTGTCGAGGGGCTCGTAGCTTAGAGGCTACCGGTAAACAACAAATTGTTTACCATTTGAGATCCCTCAGAGTCTTGCCTCGTGGCAGTTAATGTCTTTGATATAGTCATCACTATATGGATCATAATAACGTAGAAAAGATGTCGGTACAGCCTTAGCCATTATATCAGCGGGTTAATTGCGTAACACACACACAAAAAATCATATTTTTCTCTTCTTGTTCTCACACACTATTGTCTACATTTCTTTTTTACTTCTCCTTTCGCGGGTCTGCTGTAAGAAATTTCTTAAGAAATAAGCAGTTCCTTTGTACTCAAATCATAATTATGTTATATCTCTATGTATTTTACTGTGTGTACATAAATAATAAAATAGTAATCGATCGTAATGTCTTTCACTTTGACATCCATTGTTTCATAGGATTGAAAAATTCGTCTGCTCAATTCAACAACGTAAATAACGCAATGAACGTGGCTGAACTGTCAAAATGAAAGGCATTGCGAGCGATTGCCATTTTATGTGTGTTAGGTAATTACCCCGCAAAAGCATGAAATCAAATCAAATCGAATTTCCATTTATTTGCCAGAGTAAATATGGAGTTACCTGCTAGTTCTTCTCCATAGAAAATGGTAAATTTGGATTTGTGCACCTAACTTCACAAGATTCATGAGTGCCTATATATGCTAACTAGGTGCATATGAAATAAAATATTTTGAATTTTTTTAATAGTAGACAATATTAGTGCGTTTCGGGCAAGTGCTGTTGAAATCAGTGCTCCGAGTGGAATACCTCGTAATCTTTTATGGCTAAAGACGGAACAAAAATATCCATGACATTTAACTTTACGCAAACTACCAGAGATACCTATTTCAACCTCGGCGATACGAAGTACGAATTTATAAAACGTGCCCAAACAACAATAACTTATTCAATATGTGTAAAGTCGACGAGCCACGAGCCCCTCACGGCAGGCCTTCTGTTTCTTTATATTTGAGGTGGCTTTCCCGTAATAAGGTGACCCAGTTGGTGCTGAGCCGGCCTAGTGACATTTCGACTGTGACTGATGTAACCAGCTTTTTTGTAGAAACGAGACGCGGCAGCGAGTAGACTTGGTAGACTTTAATGTTTGAATGGATGTAGATAGATATTTATTTATTTTAACATAACATAACTTCACGCCTGTAACCCCCGAAGAGTTAGGCAGAGGATCACCTAAGTACACCTACATTTCGCCAGTCGCCATTAGGTCCCATGAAATAGGGGATGATTATTTATTTTACAGTCTTTACAAAAATCATCAAGTATTTCATAAAAGTTTTACTAACGTAAATTATTTCAAAGAGTAGGTACTTAAAATATGAACGAGGTAAGCCCGTGCTAAGGTACGTCAAACAAAATGTTTAAAACTGGAGCTCAACAGCGTAAAATTCACCTAAGCCAGCTTTTACAGAGCAAAGCTCCTTTTTTATTTATTTAGACATACTTAGCTCAATCAGAGTCAACAGCTGTGTGTAAAGGGTTAAAATACATATTATTTAACTAAGGTACTGTGCCTATAAAAGCATCCCTTGGCTTTGGAAGAGTGAGATAACAAAAATTTAATGACAGGAACTATTTCTGGGGAAAGTCCTTATTCTTCTTAAACGTCAACTATGAAACAGTTGATGGTAGTTGGAATATCCCATGAGCTCCCACGCTTGGCTACCATACAGTATTCAGTGGGCCTCGCGAGGCTTTTGTTTAACTTAACGTACCTACCTGCCCGCGCGACTTTCCCCTTCAATTACTCCTACGTTTATCTAGTTGGCGTTTTGATCACCGTTGTGACATTTTGTGACTACCGCATCCTATTTATAGAGCCGCACTTTTTTAGCGGATGTATTATATTTGTAATGACTGCCGTTGTTGTCGAGACCTTCTTCTACTTGACACAACCGCAACAATTTCGAATGCAAAATGTTTTTTTGTACACCTACTAAAATGTAGTCCTTTTAACCTAAATATTGACTGGTGGATGCCTTGTGGCATAATTCCTATGTACCACTACTTTACATGAAGTTTTAATAAATAAAGGCTTGTTTATCCCTTGTATCATACCAGACTAATCAATAATACCAGACCTAATTAATAATAGTCTCCACTTTATGTACTTTAATATTATTTGTTAATTTATCTAAACATAACTGTATATTTTACATAATCTAGTTTTAAAATAATATATCCAGTATACCTTCTTTTCAATTTAGCTTCTAATACATTTATTGTTGTCTTCTTTTTAAATGTTTGATGTAAATTGATGGCCTGAAACACAGGTTTTTCATAAACCTAGATCAGGCAGGTCTACATTACAGTTAGAATTTAACTTTCCTCGATTGTAATTAACGTAAATCATATTTTTACTTTACTTTATACTTGAATAAATTTTTTATTATTTATTTATTTTTAGACTTTTGCCGAGAGAAAAATAAAAGCATATGGCCATTTTTTTTGGTCTAAAATAATATGACTAATGAAGACAACAACATGTTGTAAAGAGGATTAATATTAAGAAGCCATAAGTCGCGTTCTCGAAGCAAGTATACCACGAATACCCGATTCCTCTAGAGGACAAAACCGAATTTCCCAAAATACATATACCTACTCACTTCTATCCATGGCGGTAGGGTAGAAACTACAGAACGACTGTTACTTACATACTCCTGTTGCCTCGTTTATATTCATACATCTGAGGGGCAATTCTCGTAAATTTAAGAACGTTCATAGTCTGATCTCAGTCTCAATCTGTCAAAAATACCTCTAATTTCCCTACATTTTGACAAGTTTTTGATATTGTTTGTCGCCGAGATGAGACTGCGACTAGATTTTGAACGTTTTAAATTACGAGAATTTGACTTCTGGTCATACACGCACGCCGGTTGCGAGTACTAGGCACATATATGACCTTTCTGGAGGACATCACCAATAAGGTCAATATAAAACTTCCTAGGGCGTCCCCTCCCAGCTTTTTCAGTCACATCTGCCTTATACCCAAAATAATACCACGTCAAGTTCACTGCCAATATCTTACACGAGATGGCTGAAGTAGTCTATTATTGGACGTAAACTACTGCTGATATATCATACAGGTACAGCTAATGTGCCCACTTGAAGCATTTATTGGAAAATTATCAGCTAAGTGCGCTAATAAACAGGAATGGTTATGCAAACAATATGTTGTAGATTAAGACGTGATTGTATTCAATCAATTCTGTAGCAACGGAAACTGCGGTCTCCATATCTTATGAATTATGTTTTAATTTAAAGATTTTAATTCATTTTCTAGCGCACTTAGTAATTCTTTTGTATATTATTTAACTCTTGATTTATATTAGGCAATAGCTACTTTGTGAATGAATATTAACGTTGTGCATTTTTAATATTTTGGAATGCGGTCTACTCTCCCTCCGTTTTACGAATTTTCAATCAGGTCACGTGTCCTGACGCGAGTTTAACATTTTTTACCCATCACAAAAACTCTTCCTCCGTCTTACGAATTTTCGATCAGGTCACGTCTCCTGACGCGAGTTTAACATTTTTTACCCATCACAAAAAACTCTCCCTCCGTCTTACGAATTTTCGATCAGGTCACATGTCCTGACGCGAGTTTAACATTTTTTAACCAACACAAAAAAAACCGGCCAAGTGCGAGTCGGACTCGCCCATGAAGGGTTCCGTTACGTTACGATTTATGACGTATTAAAAAAAAACTACTCACTAGATCTCGTTCAAACCAATTTTCGGTGGAAGTTTATATGGTAATGTACATCATATATTTTTTTTTAGTTTTATCATTCTCTTATTTTAGAAGTTACAGGGGGGGGGGGGGGACACATTTTACCACTTTGGAAGTGTCTCTCGCGCAAACTATTCAGTTTAGAAAGAAATGATATTAGAAACCTCAATATCATTTTTGAAGACCTATCCATAGATACCCCACACGTATGGGTTTGATGAAAAAAAAAATTTTGAGTTTCAGTTCTAAGTATGGGGACCCCCAAAATTTATTGTTTTTTTTTTCTATTTTTGTGTGAAAATCTTAATGCGATTCACAGAATACATCTACTTACCAAGTTTCAACAGTATAGCTCTTATAGTTTCGGAAAAAAGCGGCTGTGACAGACATACAGACGGACAGACAGACAGACAGACAGACAGACAGACAGACATGACGAATCCATAAGGGTTCCGTTGCCATTTGGCTACGGAACCCTAAAAAGTGCACAATGCCGCCAAAGTTTTCACTTCAAAAAAATAAAATATAGCTGTGTATGTATACTCGCAGGTTTTTTTATGTTACAATAAAAGGCCGGTCCGACAGCCCACGCTTTTAATAATGGCCTTTGTCACTTTTAGTAAAAAAAACAACCTACTTCCTTCAATTCATTAATTAAAGTTCAAAACTCGCAGCACACGAATTTCGTTTAACCCTAGTTTCGTGCTAGATCGCGGCTGAACGATTTAATATATTTTTAAACGGAACGCTTTCTCTAGCCTGCTGAAATGCAAGCATGCAACCAACTAACTGCTTCCATTGTTACGTCACCTTTGCGTGACTTTCACAAATTTCAGGTTATTCGTGATAAACAAGGCTTTTTTTAGGTTACGTGTACTTTCATTCTAGATCGGTTTTAAAAAGAAAAAATTGCAAAAAAAAATTGTAAACGTAATGTAAATGTAATGTATCTTGCACCAAATAACGTTATTTCAAATAGCCTTCATCCGCAAAATTTTACATAGATAACATTTTCTAATAGGTTGTATCGTATCGCATAATATCTAACATTAAAGATCTGTCTCTGGGAGTCCAGCTACCAACAAATAATCGAAATGCTATATCATGATTTAAAAATACCAAATAGTACTTATTTCAAAATTCTCAGTAAAAACGAATGAACAGAATCCATTTTCTAAAGCCCCAATTTGCTGTTTATTCTTTATTTCTGGTATTTGAAATACGAGGAAGAAACGTTTCTAATAATAGACTCGTGTTTGCAATACAAAAATAAACACATTTTCTTTATAAAGAGCCACTTTATCTTTGGATTGGCGCCGGCGACCGGCGACTGTTTGCGAATTAAATTACAAATTGCGATTTCCTAGAAAACGGCTTCATACTCAAACGTAGTGATTTCCGGAAATCATTGCTTTCACATTAAATATTTATAATTTGTGACATTTATGCTGCATGAAATATGAATTCATAATTCCTTTCATGGAATCGTTAAAATGACGTTGTGAATATCGTAATAAGCTGGGATGGATTTCATGTATGTTGTGGGTTTTACAATACATACATAAACATTTCTGATGGGGGTAATTTGTGCTTTTTATTCTGGGTAAAAAGACATAGGTACCTACATAATTTATAAGTTCACTGGAACGACGGGTACTTTTTACCTGCGGACTGTGAATAACTTGACTGTTAGTTGCAAGAAGTGTTGTCGAACTACTATTTTTTTTCTCAAGCCCTCATATGGTCAGATATTCGATCAGATGAACACTTTGAAATGAGAGTAATCGTCCAATCCAACGAAACATGCTATAGTTTGCGACTATTTTATCCCAAAAAGTTCCAAGCTCTCATGCAAAACAAGCCTATTTTTCGGTCAAACGTTCATCGGTCTAACAATCATTCGGGCGGGCGATCATTCGGGCAAACGTTTTTCGGGCAAGTGAAATTTTAGCCTTGTCGCCCTGACATTGCACCTGACCTCGCGCCGCTTGCACTGCCACGTGTAACTTTCACCTATGGTAATTAACATGGAAAACATATTGCAGAAGGTCGTTTCATACAATGTCCTTAGCAGGGAATGACTAAGAAACAAAGAAAAATTGTAACAACGTTGAGCCGTTTCTTTTCACATTTCTAAGACTCGCTTCTCCGTGTATGCACTACAAGCAATGCGAGGCAGCTCACGATAACACTTACGAACAAAGTACTTACAGTTCAGTTGTGCAGATCGAAGCAGTACCTTTTTACCTGACAAGATGGCAATACAAAGTTTTCGTTGGCAACAAGATCAAATGGCACACCTGATGGAAAGTAATGACCTCCGCTTAGACACCTGCAACTTTCGTATACCTTGCCAATACTTGGCACAAAGCTGAAATGTCTGCCTATTATTTACTAAATAGGTTTTTAGGGTTCCGTACCCAAAGGGTGCCAACGGGACCCTATTACTAAGGCTCTGCTGTCCGTCCGTCACAGGGCTACAATTTTTTTGTTTTTGTTATTCTACATTCATACAGCCTTTCCTTTTTTCTTTTAAGCTTCCCTGTCTTGTGCGATCTCTGGCCATGCGAACGTTACCACATCGTCGCACCACCTCCGCCGTGTCTACCTCGACGGCGATGTCCTCCCTCAGACAAATATTATAAAAATAATATAAAGTAAAAAATTAAAGGGGGTACCTATACAAGAGACGTGCTTTTTTCGGCAATTTTTGCTCAGGCTCGAATATGTAGTGTTAAATATTGTATGGCAAGACTTTTTTTTTTGGGTGGGAAGTCATCAAATGACCTCTTCCGCTCTGGGCTGAGCGGAAGGGCGTGTCAGACTATTACTGACTAAAACCCACCCGTGTTCCTTCAGTTGTATGCCAGGGGCCACGGTATCTCTTTCGAAGAACCTGCGGCCCTGGCGGCATCGGCCCAAGCGGACCCCGTCACTTCGTGCTGACATCTCTTTGAGGCGCGCGTGGAACACAACGCGCCGTCGACCCGGGCCTGGTCCTTACCGGGCGGCGAGCTGCCCATTGCTCGCCGCCCGCAAGCCCGCGCCTACGGTGGCCGGGAGTCGGCTGTTGACTCCCGTCCAGGGCGTCTCCTGCGGCGACTAGGAGCGTGAGGGCGCAGTGATTGCCTCTTGTATGGTAAGCCATAGTGTGCGATTCCGACCCTCACTAGCCCGCTTTTTATTCACCGAATTCCCAAATCTAACCTCCTTGATACTTTCCGTGTACCAATAACTGTAACACCCATCAAGTAAGGAACAGTATAACCCAACAAATTTCCGCTCGACCTGCCTGCTCATCCGATACTGTACCAGATCACGCAAGCCCTGACATTGCTCTTGAAGTACTGACCTCGCATGCCACACAGCCTTATGTTAATTAGTTGAACGGTTTCAGGAGTTAGTACAGCGTAGTGGTGAGGATTTGATTACGTGAGCGAATTAACACGTGTAACGTGTACGGTCTAAGGGCTAACTCAGACTAGTTAGCGATTAATGTCCGATTCCTAATAATGTAACTGTTTTTTTTTAATCAAAATGGGTAAGTTGATCGTTATTTAAGGTGAAAGCGCCAGGGTAACCCGCGAAATTCAAATTTTCTGACGTTTTTGCAATTGACAACAACCTGATACTGACCACCTGCTGTCAGTATGAGGTTGTATCTTGATCAACAAATATTTAGTTATAGAATTGTAATCATAAAAATCATCAATACATCTCTCTAAGTCCATATTACCCATAGAAATGTAAAAAAACAGTATTACCCTATTGAATGCCTATTTCATGAAATCATGACATTTAAGGAAAATCTAATAGATGTATTGCGTATTCTATTGAATATAATTCTGTAAAGCTATATTTGTTACAATTGCGAATCATATTTTAATCAACATACAACCTGACACTGACTGAATTGCGTGGGTTACCTTTGCGCATTTCCCTTAAATTAGAATGAAACTGGTGCTCTGAGCAGTTAGTCCTGCCTGCCACTACCTAACCTTCCTAACTGACAAATATTTTGACATAGTTCAAGCCGATATACAATTCTTTTTTTTTTTATTGACAATGGGCACTCTCTTGACCTCAATCCAGCCCAGAGGCAGGGATGAAATCTACGGTGGAACGAGCTTGCCCAGAAGAAGCCTATTCACTCTCGAAAAAGAAGCGACGAATTTTACCTTGAAGCGTATGGCAGGGTTCCATAAAATTACCCTTTTTAACGTTAAAAAATATGCATACCTTACTACCACAAAACCGCGTTTATCAGTTGTTAAACACGACATAATTATATTTAACTACCAGAAATGAAGAGATCCGCAGGAGAACCAAGGTAACCAACATAGCCCGAAGAATTGCCAAACCTAAGTGGCAGTGGGCACATTGCTCGCAGAACAGATGCCGAAAAGTTCTGAAGTGGCGACCGCGTACCCGAAGACATAGCGTTGGAAGGCCTCCCACAAGGTGGTCTGACGACCTTGTTAAAGCCGCAGTAACCCGTTGGACGCGAGAAGCAAAGAACTGGTCAAAGTGGAGGTGCTTGGAGGAGGCCTATGTCCAGCCGTGGGCGTCTTGCGGCTGAAATGATGATGATGAACTATATGGTTTTTGACGTAAGACTGACATAAGACACACTTTGAACAAGTGTTTAAGTCTTTATAGTAAGACCTATCGTGTGTATTTTTGTAAGCGTAGGCTTCACTGGGCCTCAACCTGAAACATGTTATGTTAAGGCTTGCTTTGCTAAGCAATTAGCAGAAGGTGTGCGGTGTTTAGTAAATAAATTACAGTTAGGATCGTTACGTAAGCCTAATTACAAGTTACGGCGACTTTGATTAATCCAGTTAGCGTAGATAATTACCGGTGCTAATTACATAATCAGTTTGGTATTTTTATATTTTTTATTATTTTACATATAACACCCCGAGGTACCCCACATTTAACCAGTTATGTTTAAGTCCTATGTAATAAGCAGTGATAGGAATAGGTAGTGCCTATTTGCCTAAACTTCGAAGAACAGAGACAAGAAACGGAGACTTCCTTAGGACTAAATTTTTTATAATAATAATAATTCATTTATTTCAGATCATAATAATCCATACAATACATTAAATTATATTAAAATCAATTGGTACGTAGACCACAGAAACTGAAATAGAATTACAATCAATTTAAACAATACTAACATTACATTAAATTAAATAATTTACAGTAAAATCAAAATCAAAAATTGTGTTAGTATATTATATGACGTACACAATGTGTTAGTGAGTGAGTGAAAAATTTAGTCTTAAGGAAGTCTCCGTTTCTTGTCTCTGTTCTTCGAAGTTTAGGCAAATAGACACTACCTATTCCTATCATTGGTAATAAGGGGCGAGTCTATTACCAACAACCGGGCACAAATCCAGACTCCGGGTTGGTAAAAAAAAAAAAAATGGGTTGTTGTTATTGGGTTGGTAAAAACCCAATAACACTTTGCTTGACCCAGGAATCTAACCCAGGACCTCATGCTTAGTAGTAGCGCGTGCGACCACTTGACCAACGAGGCAGTCTTTTTTTATTATGTAGGGTTGTATTAGTAGTGAGTATATTTGGGAACGGTCACCAAAGGAGTTATGTAACCGGAGATAAGTCATCGGATATAGTAGTTGAAATTTAGTAAGAAACCAATGGATTTTTTCCAATGATTTTAATTTAATTAATAGAAAACAAACAATTCATTTATCAAATTTAATTAATTCGATAACATCTGTCGGTGTCTTACTAAACTTCAACTACATATATCTGACAACCCTGGTTACTTGATCTCTTTTGGTTTAGGTAATCTTGTTTTCAATATTCTGAGAGCGAAATAAACACTCGTGTTCTAATTTCCTCTACTCCAGTATAAACGATATCTGACCCAAATCTTTACACTCCACTTTAAGAGAATTTGGAACAAATTTAGTACTTGGGCATGTAAGCGTACCTCGAGAATGTTATTTATTAAAAGGCTGAGCTGACATTAATTTTAATCTTCTGTTTCTTTACAGGCTTTAAATTTAACCATTTATGATTGGTAAATTGTTATTTTTCAATGAGAGAGCAACTAACGATGAAGGAAAACAGGATCATTTTGATTAGGTATTTAATTACTCTAGAGTAGTCTTAAATACACAGGCGAGCAGTGGTGGCCCAGTGGTAACGGCCGCGACTTACGAGTTTTAGGTTGTAGGTTCGAACTCAGACAGACTTTGTGTAAAATATTTCTTCACCACTGCTCTCAAAAGGGTGAAGGAAAATCCTAGAACTAAATATTTGAAGACATGTGACATCTACCAACCCGCACTAGGCCCGCGTAGTGGAGCCCATTCCCTCTCACCGAGAGAAGAGAGAAAGAAAGAAAAATGCGTTTATTGGCATTACACAAAATGAATACACCTTAAAACTATAAAAACAGAAAACAAAGAAGAAGAAGAAGAATAAGGAAGGAAGGAGAAGAAGGCTTGTGTCCCAGTAGTGGGAACATTATAATGTTAAGCTGATTATACTAGACTATAGTAAAAGTATCTAAACAGTCAAAGGATGGTGATGGACTCCTAGAAAACACTGCTCTACCCTCTCTCTCTCTATTATAAACCTTCTTCCGTCCCCTATACAAACAGCAATTCTGTTCTGCCTAGAGGCACGGTAACTAACTTTATTATGCCTAATTTCCACATTTGATACACAACTACAGTCTACACCATGACTTAATTAAATCGACTCACCCCTGGTGCTGCAATATTCTCTTAGCGCCAAACATGTTACAATATTGTTTTAAATGACTTTTGTTTTAGGGCTATTTTTCAATCATCTGATAACATTATTCGAGGAATAATTTTGAAATTTTGACAGTTATTTCAATAAAAAACTTTCAAACGTCAATTTTATTCCTCGAATAAAAGTTATCTGGCGATGGAACAATTAGCCCTTAGTAAAACAACTAAAACATCGTATACTTGGTCCCAAGTAATTATTTGACAAACAAAAGCGAAACGAAATTGTGAATTTCTCCGAAGCATTTTATTAAACGACACCAACAATGGCGCGCGCAAACGAATCCACTCGCCAATCGTAAAAAAACTCGACTTAACAAACTCTAGAGCTTTAGCACACAAAGACAAGAAGTTTCATTCAATTTCTTTCACATATTGTACCTACCTTCTCTTTGTTCGCAAATCCACATCAAAAGAGCAATAGTCATTAATTTCCCTTTTATATATCTTTAGCCTTTAGTCTGGTACCTATCGAGTTTGAGTGTCCGTGACAGTTTGGGGTAACGGCAGACTGATAGGGACGCGCTTAACAAAGGCATGATGACCGCCAATCTGCTCCATCACTAAAAGAAATTTGAGCAACGAAATTATGTAAGATTGATATCAACGTGGTCTTGAGCTCTCACGAATTTGGTTTTTTGTTGAAAAATAACGAGACTTTTCTTAAAGTGGGCTATTTTGGGGAGCTGGCAATCTAATTTGGGATCAAGCGATTATGGGTACTATATATACAATTTATTCTCATTCTGCAAAGCGTATTTTTAACATAAACATTAAATTCGAACCTTTCTGTGAAATATAAAGCGCCAAAGGAAAACGATCAGTGTGACTGTGAAACAGTTCTATAAAACAATCAGATTTTATTCAAAAACATCGAAACACGATAAGTTAAAAACAGAAGCATAATTAAAATGAATCAACAAGTAAACTTTAATATTCAAGCCCACAGCGTATAATTAGTAGCTATGTAAATATAGACACATGGGCACTCCAGTATACTATCACTTTACGTACAAATGAGTGCAGCACTATAATTAACACAATCAGACATACAGGTAGATCGTCAGGACTAATTGCTTAATAAAGTCACCATAGACGGTTATTTAATAACCGTAAAAGAACATAAACATTCGTATTTGCCGAGGGATTCCCGGCTCCGGCACTGTGCAACATTAATGAGCCAGACGGTTCGAAGGAAAACGGAATGCTTCACCGTATTTCAAAGATACAATTTTCATTCACAAAGTGAATTCCTTATCAGTTCTAAATTTACAATTTGTACCTTAATTTCGACTATAAATGTCTGAAAGGTATCTATTTTAAAACGGGTTCTCAGCTTTCAGAGTTTTCTTTATTTTATTGAAAGGATTTTGGCATGAAAACTTCGCTACAGTCTAGTCGCAACGAAGAATTTATTTATTAAATACTAGCGTCTAGAGATTTAAACTTCTGGTTACTGAGAAGATTTATCTTACCGGATAAAATGTGTTAAGTCTAAAAGAAATAGCTTGGGCACAAGTCTACTAAGGTAGGTATTATCTTAGATCTTTGATCCTCGATACCCATATAAATTTTATTTTCTTTGAATGATGATGTTCGTGACGAGAGTACACCCGGATAAGTTGATGTTTTTTTAACTGTCTCATTTTCATCAATTATCATGTAGACATGATTAGAAAATAACCTTGCATTAGGCGTCCACCATCGGACTTCCAAAGGCATACTTTATTCAGTTTGCAATCACTTCCTATTACATCTATCCTAGTCATTCAATGCGTTGAATGCTATTCCCAGCTATCAATACAATTCTAGCCAAAGAATTTAATTTAGACACGCGAGTGGTACCGTGCCGTCTGCATGTATTCATTCAGTTGTAGTCGTATCGGGAGCGTTAGCGAGTCAGTCACGTCATGCAGTAGGGCTGCACCTTAATATTTCATTTAAGGGTAGCTTGCATGGCGTGACACCCCTTTGCTGAGATGGGCTGAATGGGCAGTTTTGTTGACCGATTTCTTTTATGGGTGGTTAGGGACGTATTCTGTTTGCTTTGTAAGAGAAGGTTTTATAAATAGTGTTGAATTAGAGTGTTAAACCATGCAAGTTTAAAAAAAAAACAAATTTCAGTAGGTGAAACACATGTTGTTGTATCAATTCAATTAATATCCACCGCATTAAACTAAGTAAAGGTAAGAAAGTAATGCAAAACGACAGAGAAGACTTTGTTCTTATCTACTTTCGACTTTGTTTAACGTTTGAGTTGAAGGCCTCTCCTATTGCACGCCATTCAACACGATTTTCGGCAACTCTCATCCAGCTGCTGCCAATCATCCTGCGAAGAGTGAGTTGATTACTTTTACTAAAAAAACAGGCAAGAATCCGGATGTGAGAAGCACAGAATCGGTCGAAGTGGCGGTGCTTGGGGGAGGCCTAATAATATTATAGTCATTATTTTCATAATTTTTTACGACATTACGCGTCGGGGATTTGATTTTTAAACAGGGAATTTAATTTAAAATAAAAAAGTGTTGATACTTGTATTGTTTTATTCCCTGTACATGACGTTCCGTTTCAAATGATATGATAAATATAACCATGAATTTTGAAAGTGTCATGATCACGTCTTTTAAAAAATTCTTACTTGACTAAAAAAATTATACTTTGCCGGTTCTACATTAATTAAAAATAACTAGAATAAAATAGAATAGAATTTTTATTTAAACGAGTATCATTTTTTTAGAGCAATAATGGCCGCTCGTGTGTGACATGTCAAACAAACCTAGTTAGCAGGTTATTACGATTTTTTTGAAAATCTTCGAAACCCGGTTTTTGTTACAAAAATAACTTTTTTAGGAGTTAATATGATAAGTGTAGTCTATAAAAAACAAAGTTTGACTTTGATGCAGCTTGGTACGGGATTCCATGCATCCACGAGCATTGACCTTTCTTTCGACACCATTAACGACATCTGTTAACCCATCCAATTCATTAATCTCACAAAAATGTAATAAAGCTATTATTATATATGAAAAATGGCGTCCGTTTCCCGCCAGCCTTGTTTGTTCGCGCGTTCACTTTATTAGATTCGCGGCTATCAATAATGTAATGTATTACAGAGTAAGGATCGGTAATACTTATGAAAATTTATGATCCAATGCTGCATACGTAGTTACTCGTACTACTTCGTCTTCCATCAGTTGAGCTCAGTTTACCGTCTTTTTACGATTTCTATAGTAGGTACCTAGTTACATTAATATTCTGGTTTTCTACATTGTGCAGTCAGCGATCTTTTGAAAACTTATTTGTCGTATATTGACCAACATTTCTACGAGTAGTACTGAAGTACGGTTCTACAGTACAAATACATATAGGTATTCCAATATGTTCCTAAATAACATGGTTTATAAAACACTATTCTCTTGTCAATTACAACCCATGTACTGTGTAATACGATACCCCTTGGTAAGACTGGCTGTCAGACTTTCGGGTTTCTGACTACCGGTAACGACTATCAAAGATCTACGAATGACAGCCGGGTCGTGCTTTCAGAAGCATGGAGGGGAATCGATATGTAATGGATGGTCACCCATTTATGAACCAATCGCGGGAAGTGTAGCTTGCCCTACGATCGACCCGTACGGCTGTTTTATTTAGCCACAAGCCCCTCTAAATTTATTACATATTTCTAGAATGTAGGTATTTTCCCGAGTGTATACCTAACTACCTGAAAGTTTAATTTTGTTTATAACTAGCCTGAAGTTCTGCGGGACTGGACTATTCTAAGTACGACCTTATAATGTTCTCACTGGACACAGGCCTCCTCTCTGTGAGAGGGAGTGGGCTATAAATCCACCACGCGGGCCAAGTGCGAGTAGGTGGATGTCACATGTCTTCGAATTTTAGGTTCTAGGACATGCCGGTTTCCTCACGATGTTTTTCTTTACTATTTTGAAAGCAGTGGTGAAGAAATTAAATACACAAAGTAAGTGTGCCTGTCTCGAAACTCGTCAGTCGGGTACTTTACCTCAAAGTCAAATCATTTATTTCAAATAGGCACATAAAAGGCACTTTTGAACGTCAAAAATAAAATAAAAATAAAATTGATTCTAGTCGCCCCTTCCAAAATGTAGATTTCGTATGGAAAAGAATGGGCAAGAAACTCCACCGTTACTCTATTTACCTACTTTTTCAATAGTTAAATAACTTTAACTGAAATATAAATATGTCGGTTTGACAGCTTTTTCATAGAAAATATGTCAAACTGTCATATCTATTCGTCAGATAAGAGTTACTGAAAAATGTGATAAAAGTTAACCAATTACTGAAATTAATTTGTCAACCATTTATGAATGTTGTTGGAAGAGATTTCTTATGAAATAAGCATCACCTCTGTACCTATTTTTCTGTTCTGTTTATACAGGGTGACAAGGAAACTCGACGTATTCCTTGAAAGGGGTTATACTGGAGGTCATTAGCAACAAAGTTAGTCCAGTCAGCTAGAGGTCAAAACTGGATGGTAAAAAATTATAATTGTGCTAATAAAGATCTTTTATTTCTGCGATTATGTAAGTTTTGCAAGCATTTTTTTTAAATGATCACACTTTTTTCAACTTTCAGAAAAGTATCAATTAAATGTTTGGAGTGAAGTAGTTTTTTCTCATAATTAATTGTTTTTGGTAACAAGTCAGAAAATTTCTAAAAAATCGTAGAACCGACACAGCTCGGTAACCATCCAGTTTTGACCCCTAGTTGACTGGACTTAATTTGTTGCTAATAACTTCTAGTATAACGCCTTTCAAGGAATAAGTCGAGATTCCCTGTCACCTTGTATATGTGTGTACATAAATGGTAAATAAATAAAATAAAAATGTTGCAAAAAGTTTAATAAAATAATAGTAGCAGATTTAAACATTTTATACATTATCAATTTCATTTCCTGGAGTTATTATAAAACCTTGCTGTATTAAAATGGGAGTATTTATCTTATAGAATATATTACAGCAGAGTCTTTGTTCATTTTGTAATTTACTTCTACGGGCACAATGGCTATATTTTTATTTCCATTTTATTTCACAATGCCAAGTTCCTTTTTATACAATTATGTTTTATGTTCATTATACAGAATAAAATTAATTTCAAGATAAATTTGGGTGCCCAAACCAGAAACATGAAACATAAAGGCAAGTGTCCAAAGCATCAAGAGCTTAATTAGGGTTCCGTAGCCAAATGGCAAAAAACGGAACCCTTACGGATTCGTCATGTCTGTCCGTCCGTATGTCACAGCCACTTTTTTCCGAAACTATAAGAACTATACTGTTGAAACTTGGTAAGTAGATGTACTCTGTGAACCACATTAAGGTTTTCACACAAAAATAGAAAAAAAAAAACAATAAATTTTGGTATAATTTTTTTCTAAACTGAATAGATTCCGCGAGAGACACTTCCAAAGTGGTAAAATGAGTCCCCCCCCCCTGTAACTTCTAAAATAAGAGAATGATAAAACTAAAAAAAACATAGGTATATATGATGTACATTACCATGTAAACTTCTACTGTAAATTGGTTTGAACGAGATCTAGTAAGTACTTTTTTTTAATACGTCATAAATCGTAAACCGCAATTTACCTTTCATTCAATCAACTCATGATTGACTTTTGTAGATAATGGTACGGAACCCTTCGTGCGCGAGTCCGACTCGCACTTGGCCGGTTTTTTTGTGTAAAATCTGATACACAATGTGAAAATAAAAGTAGGTATCAGGGGGGTGACCACCACCTCTTACAGCAGTATTATTTTAATCTTACTTCAGTGTGTGAAAGAGATGGAGCTAGAGAGAGGATTAGGTTACATACTCCCGTTCCAAAAATTCAACACATGTTTAAACTACTAAGAAACTTTCAACTGGTTTACTTAACCAAGTAAACTTTCAAGCGAACATTTAAGTGGGGTTTCAGCGGTAAGGCACCACGTTCGCCATTGCGTCTTGCGCTGTGGTGTGTTTCCGTCAAATCCTCATTAGTTATTCAGCAGGGCACACACGTGCGGGTAAGCCTGGAGTTTGTTGGTAGTGTACACACTCATGTATTCCAGGAGTTAGTTCAGGATCACTGTTGGGTAATAAATTGTAATAGCGTGTTTTAGCAACTCATGCGAGAGTCGTATAAACTTGTTTATTTATGTTAGCTATGTGACGTAGTTTTTGTTTAGTCTAATCGTGCTTCTATACAATGTGTAACAGAAACCCTATTTCTATCCTTAAGCACTAAAGATAACAGCTGGTATAGAATCACTGTACATAGTTTTAACTCAAAAAAAAAAAAACTAAGAACTGATACGAAATTTTCGGTTTCATGTTCCTTAAATTCAAATCATAACAAACGTGTCGCCGCACTACGTAGGTCAATAACTTTCCACGTTACTTGCAAATATCACGATAAATCTCTTCCATAATTTTGCGCGCATAGTTTGGTTTCTGGTATCAATGTTTTAAAAAATCTCATAACTTCCGAACATGTAGAGATAGGATTAAAAAACCCTTCCAATATCGTTTGATATCATCCAAAGAAACCGTGCCCTTGGTATGTATATACCCTTTCCGTTACACATTGTATATAAAGTTGTCTGCCTTTTACATAATGGTGTGGTGGTATGGTGTCAAACACGCAGTGTGTGAGCGCATTGATGGCTAGAAAGGAGGTGACTACCGAGATGACGGCTACTAGAGAAGTATGGAAGAAAAAGACATGTCGCCCCTACCAAAATAGAAAAGGGCATTTCTCGTTTATTTTGAACCCCTGACGCAAAAACGACGGGGTGTTATAAGTTTGAAGTGTCTCTGTGTGTGAGGGTGTGTGTGTGGGGGTGTGTGCGTGTGTGTATGTCTGTTTGTGGCATCGTAGCTTCCGAACGGATGAACCGAATCTGATTTTGTTTTTTTTGTTTGAAAGGTGAATTTGTCAGGAGTGTTCTTAGCTATGTTTGATGAAAATCGGTCCAATATGGCCACCGCCACAAAATGGCGGATTACATACTTTTTCACAACTCCCTCAATATGGGTATCAAATGAAAGGGCTTGACTAGTAGAATAAATAATAATTTTTTGATTGAAATATGTTGTCTCGTCGGGGGACCGCTACTATTTTAAACTTTAACAGAACGTTAGGCTAAAAATTAGAGCGGTCCCCCGACGGGACAACATATTTTAATCAAAAAATTTCATACGTACTTACTGTAGCGAAATAAAATCCAAATCATCACTTGTACACGTTTAATTTAGTGGTATAAAAAAAATATTGTAAACAAAACCCTAGTTAGAACACAGCACGATTAAAAAGATTAAGTAAAACTCTGAGGCGACGTCCCTGGTGTTAGAGCCCTATAAATTCCATTGTTAGGTACGCGTCGGTCACGATCCGTTTGCAAGCGTACCTATAACTTCCGCAATTAAAAAAATATTTGCTAATCCTAAAATGGGTAACACGCACCAGGTCAATCTGTTATATAACAGATTGACCTGGTGCGTTTAATTGCGGAAGTTATAGGTACGTTTGCAAACGGATCGTGACCGACGCGTACCTAACAATGGAATTTATAGGGCTCTAACACCAGGGACGTCGCCTCAGAGTTTTACTTAATCTTTTTAATCGTGCTGTGTTCTAACTAGGGTTTTGTTTACAATATTTTTTTTATACCACTAAATTAAACGTGTACAAGTGATGATTTGGATTTTATTTCGCTACAGTAAGTACGTATGAAATTTTTTGATTAAAATATGTTGTCCCGTCGGGGGACCGCTCTAATTTTTAGCCTAACGTTCTGTTAAAGTTTAAAATAGTAGCGGTCCCCCGACGAGACAACATATTTCAATCAAAAAATTATTATTTATTCTACTAGTCAAGCCCTTTCATTTGATACCCATATTGAGGGAGTTGTGAAAAAGTATGTAATCCGCCATTTTGTGGCGGTGGCCATATTGGACCGATTTTCATCAAACATAGCTAAGAACACTCCTGACAAATTCACCTTTCAAACAAAAAAAACAAAATCAGATTCGGTTCATCCGTTCGGAAGCTACGATGCCACAAACAGACATACACACACGCACACACCCCCACACACACACCCTCACACACAGAGACACTTCAAACTTATAACACCCCGTCGTTTTTGCGTCAGGGGTTCAAAATAAACGAGAAATGCCCTTTTCTATTTTGGTAGGGGCGACATGTCTTTTTCTTCCATACTTCTCTAGTAGCCGTCATCTCGGTAGTCACCTCCTTTCTAGCCATCAATGCGCTCACACACTGCGTGTTTGACACCATACCACCACACCATTATGTAAAAGGCAGACAACTTTATATACAATGTGTAACGGAAAGGGTATATACATACCAAGGGCACGGTTTCTTTGGATGATATCAAACGATATTGGAAGGGTTTTTTAATCCTATCTCTACATGTTCGGAAGTTATGAGATTTTTTAAAACATTGATACCAGAAACCAAACTATGCGCGCAAAATTATGGAAGAGATTTATCGTGATATTTGCAAGTAACGTGGAAAGTTATTGACCTACGTAGTGCGGCGACACGTTTGTTATGATTTGAATTTAAGGAACATGAAACCGAAAATTTCGTATCAGTTCTTAGTTTTTTTTTTTTTGAGTTAAAACTATGTACAGTGATTCTATACCAGCTGTTATCTTTAGTGCTTAAGGATAGAAATAGGGTTTCTGTTACACATTGTATAGAAGCACGATTAGACTAAACAAAAACTACGTCACATAGCTAACATAAATAAACAAGTTTATACGACTCTCGCATGAGTTGCTAAAACACGCTATTACAATTTATTACCCAACAGTGATCCTGAACTAACTCCTGGAATACATGAGTGTGTACACTACCAACAAACTCCAGGCTTACCCGCACGTGTGTGCCCTGCTGAATAACTAATGAGGATTTGACGGAAACACACCACAGCGCAAGACGCAATGGCGAACGTGGTGCCTTACCGCTGAAACCCCACTTAAATGTTCGCTTGAAAGTTTACTTGGTTAAGTAAACCAGTTGAAAGTTTCTTAGTAGTTTAAACATGTGTTGAATTTTTGGAACGGGAGTATGTAACCTAATCCTCTCTCTAGCTCCATCTCTTTCACACACTGAAGTAAGATTAAAATAATACTGCTGTAAGAGGTGGTGGTCACCCCCCTGATACCTACTTTCAAATCATAACAAACGTGTCGCCGCACTACGTAGGTCAATAACTTTCCACGTTACTTGCAAATATCACGATAAATCTCTTCCATAATTTTGCGCGCATAGTTTGGTTTCTGGTATCAATGTTTTAAAAAATCTCATAACTTCCGAACATGTAGAGATAGGATTAAAAAACCCTTCCAATATCGTTTGATATCATCCAAAGAAACCGTGCCCTTGGTATGTATATACCCTTTCCGTTACACATTGTATATAAAGTTGTCTGCCTTTTACATAATGGTGTGGTGGTATGGTGTCAAACACGCAGTGTGTGAGCGCATTGATGGCTAGAAAGGAGGTGACTACCGAGATGACGGCTACTAGAGAAGTATGGAAGAAAAAGACATGTCGCCCCTACCAAAATAGAAAAGGGCATTTCTCGTTTATTTTGAACCCCTGACGCAAAAACGACGGGGTGTTATAAGTTTGAAGTGTCTCTGTGTGTGAGGGTGTGTGTGTGGGGGTGTGTGCGTGTGTGTATGTCTGTTTGTGGCATCGTAGCTTCCGAACGGATGAACCGAATCTGATTTTGTTTTTTTTGTTTGAAAGGTGAATTTGTCAGGAGTGTTCTTAGCTATGTTTGATGAAAATCGGTCCAATATGGCCACCGCCACAAAATGGCGGATTACATACTTTTTCACAACTCCCTCAATATGGGTATCAAATGAAAGGGCTTGACTAGTAGAATAAATAATAATTTTTTGATTGAAATATGTTGTCTCGTCGGGGGACCGCTACTATTTTAAACTTTAACAGAACGTTAGGCTAAAAATTAGAGCGGTCCCCCGACGGGACAACATATTTTAATCAAAAAATTTCATACGTACTTACTGTAGCGAAATAAAATCCAAATCATCACTTGTACACGTTTAATTTAGTGGTATAAAAAAAATATTGTAAACAAAACCCTAGTTAGAACACAGCACGATTAAAAAGATTAAGTAAAACTCTGAGGCGACGTCCCTGGTGTTAGAGCCCTATAAATTCCATTGTTAGGTACGCGTCGGTCACGATCCGTTTGCAAACGTACCTATAACTTCCGCAATTAAACGCACCAGGTCAATCTGTTATATAACAGATTGACCTGGTGCGTGTTACCCATTTTAGGATTAGCAAATATTTTTTTAATTGCGGAAGTTATAGGTACGCTTGCAAACGGATCGTGACCGACGCGTACCTAACAATGGAATTTATAGGGCTCTAACACCAGGGACGTCGCCTCAGAGTTTTACTTAATCTTTTTAATCGTGCTGTGTTCTAACTAGGGTTTTGTTTACAATATTTTTTTTATACCACTAAATTAAACGTGTACAAGTGATGATTTGGTTTTTTTTCGCTACATTACGTAGAGTCATAATTTTAAGGTTATTTTTTTCTTTTTATAGTTGTTCTTGAAAAGAACTTTGGCATACTGTTCGACAAAAAATTACCGTTCATTATTTACAATTAAATACAGGATAGTAAAAGTCTAAACTACGGTAACTTTCGGAACCAGCGTCAGTCGAAAATGTGTTTAAGAATTTCGGAATTTTGTTAATGTCTAGTGAATATAATTTCGTTTCCATTCAATTTATTATTTAAAAGGAGAAATTGCAAAAACTGTTCAACAAACATTGGGCAGTTCGGCCCTGTTTCTTAATATTGCTCTGGGGAGTAACAGTTACAAAGTTTTTTAACATTTTCTCCGGCCAGGTACTTACATACGTTACGTTATACAAACTTATATTATTTTTTCGCAAACAAAAGTATTTCCATTTCGATAGAATGAATGGAAAAGTTTATCAGCAGTTTATTGTTTGTTTGCCGTGAGGTTTGATGCTGAGGTCGTGACCCTTCGTGGGAACGGTAGGTGCTTCTTATTTAATATTTTCAAAACTATACCCGTATATATGAATACTGCCTAGCCTTGTTGAATGACAGCCGGGACCAACTACATAACGTGCTTTCCGAAGCATTGAGGGGTCTCGGTATGTTATAGATAATCACCCATCCACGGACAGACCTTGGCATGTTACGGATGGTCACCCATCCACGGACCGACCTCGGCAAGCGAGCCCTGTTTTCTAACTTAAACTATTGCATCGTAAAAACGTATATTTTACAAACATTCTATGAGAAAAGTTGTGAGGTGACGATTCCATCTTTCCATTTTCTTTTCATTCTTTCCATTTTTCTTTTTCATCATGTTGCTCAAATCAAAGCTCATTATTATTTATTTTTATTAATTTTGTATTTTGTGTTTCACGAACTGTGTCCAAATAAACTTTTTTTCTTTCTTTCTTCACCTGAAAGACTGAAAATGATAAACCCAGTATAAAGTTGTATGTACAAAACGTTATTTTCTCCATATTTTTTTCACATCAAAATCTGTACGAATCTGGCGTATATTAAAACTTTTTCAGTATTATAAACAACAGTTTAAAAAACCCCTTCTCTCCGAAGAATTTAACTAGGCTCACTTTGAAACTTGAGCGGTGCGGGTGCTCCCAGTAATGGGCAATTGTGGGCAAGACGATAGCGATATGTTTTATAGCCTTAACTTCGCCACTTAATAACTTACGCAGTTTGTGAAGTAATTAACGTTACAGTGTAGTGGGGGGGGGGGGGACACAGATGTACTCTCTCTATACAGCGTGTATCAGTGTGATCATATTTAGGGTGATCCAACTGAGCAATTTCTCCTTGGGATAAACATCGTAATTGCGAAAAAAATATCAATAGTCCCATACAAAACTCCAATACCTACTTACGTGATCCGAATGTATGGGACGGCAGATTATTTTTTCGCGATTGCGATGTTGGTTCCCAGGAGAAACTTGTTCAGATTGATGGCCTGTACCACTCCCTTAAATATCACCACACATTTCAGATACATGAACAAAAAATGTACCGTGGGCCCTGGCACAGGCAACTGAAGGAACACGGGTGGGTTTTAGTCAGTTAAGTAAAAGTCCTCCGTCCAGAGCGGGAGTCCTGCTCCCGCTCTGCGCATCTCTATTTGATGACTTCCCAGCCAAAAAAATACATGCTTCTACGAATAAGTTTAGTATTATTGATATTGGCCCTGATTCCCTTGTTCACAAACTAAACTTAATTTAAGTTCTGTGCATCTTTTTCTTTCTATTTCATCAAGAAAAGGACAGAAGATAAAATATTAGTTTAGTCCAGTCAAATTAAGATACTCCATAGGCAGTTTAGGCGTGATTAAAAACATGGCTGCTAAAAATACGTCAATTTACGTCAGGCGCTGTTTAGTTTGACAGGACTAAACTAATATTTATCTTCTGTCCGTTTCTAACATAAATAAAAAGAAAAAGATGCATTGAACTTAAATTTAGTTTAGTTTGTGCACAAGGGAATCAGGGCCATTATCTCGTTGTTGGGTAAATAAATATGATTGCGGCGGCGCCGTATTCTTTCAAACGAAAACATGGACTTTGTAGTTCGGCATTATGGGAATAAAAGATTTTGATCAGAATCATAACAGTAAAATATTTTTTACTGGTTTTAAGGTTAAGAAACAATCTTTACAACAACTCTAATACTATTAGGACCTAATTAAATAAAAACTTTTCTAAATTACCCTATAACAAACCAGGCTCAGCAAATTGAGTGTTTAAATTGAGACTTTGTACAGTATAGTTGAAATTAGTTTAGGTAAAAATTAAAACTTTACTATATTATTATTATTCTTTAAAATACCTAATGGAGGTGCCCGTTCTTCTCCATAGGTACTATCGCCAAAATCTATATCTGACCATATAGCGCAGCGCATATTATTAGTCGTCCTAGAAAGGATCCTGTTTATCATACGGACGCAGCTGTAGTCATCATGTGCACGGATTTTGTTTTCAAAATGGTCATATATAGGTTTTGGCGATAGTACCTACTCGCTTTGGAATGGGCAACTATGTACTACCATTAGCTTCGTCTTTCTGATGACTGACCGACCCCTTGACAATTCAAAAATGCTTGTAATTGGTTTCATTGAAAGAAGTGATGTAGTTTTAAAAAAACATTTAAAAAAAAGTATACTTAAGTATTTTATCCAGTTAACTTAAGCCTTAACTTAGGCCTGTACCCAGCAGCGGATTAATGATGATGATTATGATTACTTACCTACCCTCAAAAGGAATGTATCAAATAACAACCGGTTTGCATTGTAAAGTGCCTTTATTTGTTTATAGGTCAAGTTAATCGTTCCGTGCCAATTCACGATCCGTACGTATCCGCATTTATCCGCTCCGGACCGAACGCGAAGCGATGCGGACGCTAGCGGTGGAATTGTTTCTGATATTTTCAATTCGGTATTGTACATGAAAGTCGAGGGAAAACTTGTATTATTTTGTTTGAAATTTATCCTTTGAATATGAAGGGTACCTACTTTAGTCACGTCCGTTTTTGTTTCGTTTTATTTACATTACTAACAAGTCTTCTTAATCCACACTTCTATTATTATTGTTTTCACTTAGCCCACACTGTCCCACTGTTGAGCAAAGGCCTCCCCCAAATCCTTCCAGGCATCCCTTTCTAGAGCCATCTCGATCCAACCCTGGCGGTACGCTCCCTGGACCGGCCTTGGCGGCACCGTTCATCCTCAGCCACCCACCGTGTGGATACTGTTGCCGAGCGGTCACTGTGCATGCGGCTGATGTGACCCACCCAATCCCATTTCAGCTTGACAGCCTTTTTGCCTACGTCTAGGATCCCCGTTTTAGAGCGCAGCGTGGTGTTTCGTATTCTGTCAGTTTAAAGCTGCTAAGGACCAGTTTTTGTTGAAGGAGTCAAGCTCATCTCCGTCTGAGCCTGTCGTGATGTCGCTTGCCATTAAGGGTATCTTATGCACACTTCTATTAGGTATTATAAAGGCAAAAATAAGCTCCTCTGAATGTATGTATATGAGAACCTACTTGAGCAGTGGTTCCCCTTTTCTATTCCATGGCAATCGTGCGAAATAATCCTTCCGCACTGCTTACCCTATCAATCGAGACGAACATGATATGTACGAAAATAAACACAACCCCGATAACTTATAACTGTATACAAATTCGGTATAGGTCAGCCACAAGCTTCGAGAGCTTGTTATAAAGGCCAGATCAGACAAATCCCCGCGGCCGCCGCCGAGTCCGCAATTTGATAAAACATAATATTCTGTAACATTATACACGACCAGACGGATTAATACGCCCTCGTCGACAGTAGTAAAATAAGTAATTTTATTGCTTTACTGAGTTCGGAAGGTAGTCTAGTCATGTAAGATAAATTCCAAATTGGTCAATGTTTTATAAGACCAAAAGGCCATAATATTATACTTTATACATATGTATTTATAATGCTATAAATTAATAGTTATTTGTTATACAAGAGTGCAAAGTTGCTTTTTAACCGCGTGTTCAATTTTGATGACCGACCAAGCGAAGGATTCTAAAATTGAATCACGAGCGCAGCGAGTGATTCAAAATTAGAATCCTGAGCGTTAGCGAGGGAATCAAAAGAGCACGAGGTGAAAAATCTTTGCACTCGAGTGCAACACGTAACTTTTCATTCCACCTCAGCGAGGAAATGACTAAATGTAAAAATGCCACTAATTTAGGATAGGTATCGATATGTTTGTCTTTTTTCATCTTTATTGTTGCTTTTAGCATCGAATACGTACTCCATAGAGTGCTTGCTTTCTTGTTCTCGGATAATTCTATAAAATATGCCAGCAAAACGTTTTCTGAGAAAGTTTTGGCTCCTTTTGCTAGTCGCCACGTGTTGAACATATCGTATCTACTGTTTTAAATACTTCTCGCGTGATTGTTGAGGGAGAAAGCTCATTTGCGCATTATTAACAGTTTCAGTCAATTCTGTTGGCGTCAAGCAAACTTCCTCGTCGCTAGAATCACTCATTTTAGTTTTTTCACTTGTTTTCAAGTTTCTTGTTTTTAATATAAGGTTTAACAATGACGTGAAAAAATGCCGCGTAAAGAACCGCGTACAAAGCAAATTGAAAAAAGAACACCAAGAAGGTTCCGAGTCTGAGTTTTTAACAAATTAAAAAAAAATTGTATGATATATTCGGCACCATAGAGGTAGCAGTAAATAGGTTTAATGTTTTTTTTAATTCACAAACTTAGTGCACACGATGTTCTAAATTCAATTTACTTTATCCTCTAGAGAATAAAAACGGCTTTTCCACTCAGATATTGAAGATTAAAAATACTCTTTCCGAGATGGTGGGATGAAAAATATATTTTCGTATCTGTCTGTGTGACCGTGTTGTGCTTCCAAACTAAGCAACAGAACTCTATTCTGGTAGAGCAATTTCCATGAAGTTTTCATAGAAATTGGCCTACTAGAGTAGCGTCGCGCCTGTCTACGGGAGCCTTTATAATAAAGGCCGAGTACTGTACACCCTCGTTAAAAGTAGTAAAGGAAGGAGAGCGAGGGTGCTGTAGATATTTTTTTCGGATAACTGCTAACAAGTTCTTGTAAAAGTTCGAAAAGTCGAATCATGCAAAAAAAATGCCTAATTGGTCAAACATGACAAGTTTCACAGTCCAGTAGAGCTCAGTCATCGTGTAATTAATTAAAATGTCGCCAAAAAATAGGAACATGTCTGTAAACATTTTGAGTATGTTTTATTTTGTTATAGAATTAAAAAGTAATCACCCATCAATGTCAACAGTATTTTTGCATGTAATTTAATTAACTTGATATTGATTTTAAATAAGTAGAAGTACCTACAAGGCTTACAGGACTTATTATTGTCACACAGGCGCGCAAAGCCCATCGTTTTTACGTTTTTATGCGTATGTATGTTTTTTTCGTTTTATGATTTCACAAGGTTTTTATCGTGTTAAATCTCATACCTACAAGTTTATCGTAATTACGTAATCCGTACTTACTGGTGCTTGTGCCTAAATAATAACAGCCACACGGGTCGATCAATCAGGTTAAGCTACGCTTGTCGCGGTCCGTTCGTGGATGGGTGACCATCTATTACACATCGAGACTCCTCTGTGCCTCGGAAAGCACATTAGGCCGTTGGTCCCGGCTGTCATTCGTGGATCTTTGACAGTCGTTATGGGTCATCAAAAGCCCGAAAGTCTAACAACCAGTCTTACCAAGGGGTATCGTATTACCCAGTAACTGGGTTGTGGAGGTGAGATAGGCAGTCGTTCCATGTAAAATACTGGTATTCAGCTGCATCCAGTTAGACTGGAAGCTGACCCCAACATAGTTGGGAAAAGGCTAGGCAGGTGATGACTTTGTTACTTGTGAAAATTAAATGGAAAACCTGAAAAGAAACAAGCTTTTGTTACCTATAAATTGTTTTTTCATTTCTGTATTGCGCATAATGTTATGTTTTACGATAAATCTGTTTCACTTCTTTAACATTATTTAAATTCAACAAACTTTAGCGCGACTAAAAATGTAGTTGAGAAAACTTCTCGGTGACTTTTTCATGGGAGTTTAGCAAGCAATTTATTTCTCCTTCAAGAGCAGCCGTATTTTTTCTCCTGTTTTTTAAAACACGCTTGAATTTTTTTTGTTTTTTTTTTTTAAACGAATAATAGAAGTAGCAATTTGCATATATTTAGTTGAAAAATACCTGTGACTTGGTACTAGGCCAGATCGGGGTTTGTCAGATCGATCTTAACCACAAACCACAAAACTACTGATATTACACAACAAGCCAAAATTTTAGGGCCACTATTATACAACAAGCCAAGATTTTGGGGTCATTAATATATGACGCCAAAATATTGAGGCTATTCCACGTCCTCGTGCCTAATTTTTACTCTCATTCCCAAATCCTGATGAATATTTAACAAACTCTGAAATATCAACTCGATGAAGATTATGAATGTATGAACGCGAATTCACATTCGCCGTTAATGGAATTTACGTGTACATCACAGCCTGGCCTAATTTCAACTTTAAAATCATGATTGCAAAGTTGATTTTAAGTTATCACAAATGGACATGAAATAAATTCAGTAACAGTGGAAATTGAGCTATGTGTTATTAAATTAAGGTTTTTAATCCCAAAGCATGATAATACGTATTGATGATATGAGTTTCAGTAACGAAGCGTAAATATTTAGCGCTCTGTGTTTTGGGCTTGTAGCATTTTAGTACTCAGCTTTAATATAGAACATGTTTGTTTGTCAAAACAAACAAGGGCGTGGTTGTTGTATGATATATTGTTTGTTTAAATCATCTAAAATAATTTATATATATCGTAGTTGGCACGTTTAAATGTCATGTTTAAGTAACACTAGTATTTTCAATGTAAATAAGAGCTAAGAGTATCTAATTATACTTATGATACTTCGCATCTTTTGCATACTCCTTTATGACCATTTACATTGGATAATTGTCCTTTTGTCAATTAACTTACAGTTGGTATTTCTAGAGCGAGAATCCTTACCTTGCCGTAACTTGTCCGTAACACAGTCTATGACTAGCGCGGAAGGTAAAGAATTTTTATCTGTATACCGCCAATTCGTTTATTTTTTTCAAACATTGTTCTAACATCAGTTTTTTTTGGATAGTTATAATCCAAAGAAAAACGTATCTTGTTAGCGTACGAAATAATTACTAATTAAGGATTGTTAATTTTTAAGAATGCGTGTTTTGGAAACTTATTTAAGTACTTATTATGATTGATACTTAGTCTTAAGTTGTAGTATACAATGTAACACTTACGTTGGAAATAAATTCCATTCTACTTATTTGTTACTTCAAAATTGAGCTTACTGAGAAAAAAATACTAGAGTGCGCGCAAAATAAGCCTGCGCGCAGCCGAAATAATCGTTTTCCGCCTGTGTTCCGTGTTTTCCAAAGTAAATAATCGCCATCATTATGCCGAAAGTGATTGAAAGTGCTGTGCAGAACCTTGAAGGTCACACGTGGGGGCTGACTTATCTTGTGCGCACTCTAAGCTACGGTTTTTCGTAGCTCTCGTAGCATTGCGCAGCGTCGCGTAGCACTGAACTTTGCGTTTTGATCTCTCTTGAACTGTCATCGCTTTCTCAGTTTTTTGTATGGCTGCCCCAATCAGCCTAACAAAAATCTCTATATATGTATATACCCTCCATAACATAAGAAAATCCTTGTTTATGAATACGTTACACTATTAAATCAGAATCTCTGACAGCCTAGCCTTAAAACCAATAACTTAGTAACGATCTATATCGGAATTCCCTTGGAATCTATGCGGGAAGCAATTACCGGTGGTGCCATGATTCATTAGGGCTGCACTGTGGGCCCGCCGCTCAAGTGGCGACATCAATCGAGTAATGACGCTCTTCTCACTTGGCAAGCTTCTTCAAGTGTCTGTTAAAATTGCTGGTTGCATGATTTTGATTTGGAAATGTGTTGCTACGACATTGGAATTGGACGTTGGTTTCTATTTTTACCTACAGGTTGAATGATTTGTAAAAATGCCACACTAAGAAGTGATAGAGTTACAAAATACTGCTCCCAAATGACCAAAAAGCTCACCATTTTGTGCTATTGTAACTTTTGACGTTCGAAAAGAGCCGATTATCAGCCTAACTTTTCATAGGTTAATATCGTAATAAACGGCCCATTAAATAAAACAAACGAACAACGTACGCAATACTTTAACTGTACGTGCACAAAGAGTATACTTAGGATACGTCCCCCAATCAATCATTGTTGCAAACTTTTGGGGTCGACCCGGAAACACACGTATAGAATATTATGTAGGTACATGTTTATACAAACAAAGAAAAGTCTTGATTGTTTCTAAAATACCGGAGGAGGAGAACCATAAAACATGAATTATGTTATTTTAGTAACCAACCTCTATGGCAACACGGCTCAGTCATGCTTATTTCGCAGCCAACTGGTTAAATTAGCCTTTTAGTCAACCTGGCCTTTGGAAGTAGTGCTCGCCTCGCTTCGCTCTCTCGGCTCGAACGCGGTTGATCACAGTTCTAACCTAACCCATTTGGTCAGAGTGCCCTGGCTTAGTCAGTGCGACCAATTCGGCTTGCACGTGATTGGTTACAGTTCCAACCTAAACTTTAATTTATTGAATACCATTCAGGCCGCCGTTTAGTTAAGGCTAGGCGGTTAACCCAACACAACGCCAATTCGCCTGTATTAATTGATAAGAAAAGTTTGAAATCTAAAATCAGTAAGTACAAAATTCGTAGAATAATTTGTTTTCACAGACACACAGACTTGTATAAGTCTCTCCCAAAGTATTGAATTATGAAGTCTTATGAAATTCAGATTCAACAGTCCTTGTCATCGCGCAAGTCCGGATCAAAGAGATTCGGATTTAACATTCAGCCAGTTTGTTCAGGTTGCATCAGTCTATTTCGAATGTTAAGTATATTTCAAAGAATTACAAACCGGAGTTTTTGAAGCTAAGGTTTTAACATATCAGTAAATCTGCTGTAATGTTACCTGTTGTGAAAGGTTTACCAACATAAAAATGAATAAATCATCTACGTTGTCATGTTGGCAACATGGATGCTACTTTTTTTTTTTTTTGTTGAGGATGGGAAATCATCAAATGACCCCTCCCGCTCTGGGTGGAGCAGAAGGGAGTGTCAGACTCTTACTGACTAAAACCCACCCGTGTTCCTTCCTTAGCCCTTTATGTTCCAGGGCAGCGGTAACCCTTTCGGACAATCCCGCTACCCTGGCAGGCTTCGGCCCTATCGGGCCCCGTCACTCATGCTGACATCTCTTTGAGGCGCGCGTGGAACACGTACACGCCGTCCGGCACGGGCCTGGTCCTGATCGGACGGTGAGTTACCCATTACTCACCGCCCGCAGGTGGCCGGGAGTCGTCACGCAGCTCCCGACGCCCGGAGCGTCTCCCGCGGCGGCTGAGGCGTGAGGTGCGTTCCCTCGCCCACCCCGCCACCTCTTTCGCTAGCATGACTGCTTCGCAGAAGGAGGTGACTGCCTCCCACTCCCTCTCGCCCCGGACCATGGCTTGAACCAGGGTCGGAGGCGAGAGGTCGCCGCCGCTGCCGATCGCCTCTACGAGGACACGGCGGTGCTCTGCCCAAGCAGGGCAGACCTCCACCGTATGCTCCACCGTGTCCTCTGGGCGATCCTGACAGTGGTGACACCCGGGCGTCTCCTCCCGCCTGATTATGTGCAGGAACCTCCCGAAACATCCGTGTCCGGAGAGGACCTGCGTCAGGCGATAGGTGAGAACGCCGTGACGTCTCTCTAGCCACTCCTCAAAGAGGGGTCTTACCGCCGCTATCGTGGCGTGCCCAACATGGATGCTACTTGACAAGAAGAATGGTAAATATTTAAAAACAGTGCAACATTTTTACCTGCTTTCTTTTATTCAGGTTTAGTTACGATGAAACCTAAGTACCTATTTCTATCATAATTAAAACCTGAAGGCCGATTCCCGTAATTAAAAACGTACAAAACCTAATCCGCAATCTCATCTCAGCGACAGTCAATGTCAAAAACTTGTCAAAAATTTAGACTGCGACTAGATTTTGAACGTTTTAAATTACTAGAGTTGGCCTTCAGACTGTGAACGTTCCTAAAATTACGAGAATTACCCTTCTGATCTCGGAGGTAGGTTTAATCACTGGTTACCTAAGCATTATTAACTAATGGAACTTATTTTATTCTTGCTTTAAATCAGAAAGAAATTACTCCCATCGTATTTATTGCAGTCATAAAAATAGAACGAAACCCTTCACACATTCACAAGTTTATAATAGCGGTCGCGTGACTAGCTCGCTAATAACGTTACGTGTCTAAAATTAACTAACAATGGAGGACTAGAGAGTCTGTTAATAAAATACATTTAATCTTAAAATAAATTAGCTCCTTGAGCGGCGTTATTGTACTCTCCCTATCATTTTTATGAATGCTTAATTTTAAATGAACAATGTTTTTAAAAATTCGCGAATGATACCACTTAAGTTATTTGATGATTTCCCACCCAAAAAAAAGGTACCACTTAAGTAAATTTTTTGTGGCTACCGTTAACGTTTTCCTGTCTGTGAGGAGGTTTTTAAGAAGTAACCCTAATTGCTTAAGCGCCATTTAAACCGTTTAGTAGTTAGTTTAAAAAGAAAAGATAATGATCGCAAGAGACGTCTTCACTCGACGCTCAATGACCAATCGCTTTAAGCACTTTACTCGCTTCAAAGCCTGTTTGTTGGATGTGCTGAAAGATTGCTCGAAATGTCTTCTTTTTTTTCGTGGATGAGAATTTTTTCTCTGATTTCAAGTCTAACTAGTAAATGTGTTAAATTTAATCTTTTACGGAGATATTTATTAACATTCCGCACTGTTATTAAAACGTCCTGTTTCGCAGCTTCTGAGCTTAAAAAGATAAACTTGCGTAATGCGCACCTGATTTGTTGTAAAGAAAGAAAAATATGCAAGAAAGAAAATACGTTTATTTGCGGTAAACGTGACGCAGAAAGATAACCCAAACACAAAAAAAAAAAATAACAAGTTTACATGCGAAATGGAGATCAATTAATTTTTACGAGTCTAAAAATTTATTTAAATTACTGCTAGGAGAAAATTACTCTTCATTCTATTTTAATTTACGTAATTTTTAACGTAACACGGTGCCAGAGCAGTCTAAATAGGTTACTAAAATCCTGAACTTTAATAAAATTTTAGGTAGCTCCGTACTTCTTTTACATACAAAATGTTTAATAATATTCACCTGGCTGGTTCAGTTCTAATTCTCCTGTTTTGCGTAGGACGCAATTTCAAATGTGTTATAATGTGCTCCTCCAAGTAGGTACAAGTCCCTCGTTTGCCTATAATATTTGCACACCTTTCGTGCGACACAAAATTAACATATTATTTTATCTGATACATTTTGTTTTTTTTTTATAATAAGAGTAGATACCTACACTAATTACATTACTAATTAGTTTAAAGTTTTGCCGTCTTTACGCCAGAAAAAAATCAGCAAAATATTTTTTTTAGTTAACTTTTCCTTTCTATGAGGCCTTCGTCCAGCAGTGGGACATTATAAGCTAATGGAAAAAAAAAATTCCTAAGATGAAATCTGTTTCTAGTTCTTACCAAAGCAGAAAAAATGACAGCCTTCGACATCAGTATCTCGATCAGTATAAACTTTCATCGAAACGTGTCACTTCTATATTGACTCGCGTACAAACGGAATATTATATGGGGGTAATCCTCAAGGGAATGGATTTGGAAAGCGTAGGAATACCTGCGTGCGACAGTGAGTAGGCGGATACAAACGGACAGATAAAACCGATCAATTAATGTCGGTTTCACGAACAAAACGGTTACTCTATGCCAATGTGTGTAACCACACATTGGCATAGTCGGGTCGGGTTGGTGTAGTGGTGGTTTAATTCGTGCAAGTTTATAAACGTTTAATTCGTGCAAGTTTATACACATTTAATTCGTGCAAGTTTATACACGTTTAATTCGTGCAAGTTTATACACGTTTAATTCGTGCAAGTTCATATACGTTTTATTTAATTATATATTACGTTTAGACGGTTGTGGCCCCGTGGTAACGGCCACGATTTACGAGTTGGAGGTCGTAAGTTCAAACCCAGACAGATGCTTTACTTTGTGTAAATTATTTCATCGCCACTGTCTCAAAACGGTGAAGAAAAACATCGTGAGGAAACCGACGTATCCTAGAACCACAAATTCTAAGACATGTGACACCTGCCAACCCGCACTGAGCCCGCGTGGTGGATTACGGCCCACTCACTCTCTTTATTTTATTTATTTATTCATGTAACAATTCGCATTTTGTTTGAATTGTCTCACGAGAGGACGCCTGCGTTGCAGCAGAGGGAACATTATTTATCGGCTGAATATACCATATTCGTAACATCATATGATTTCTATCAAGATCTTTAGAAGAAAATCGCTTATGAATCTTGAGAAAATAAGATAATACTGCACGTGACTCTCCCAACATTGTCTTGGTACCTACTTAATTGGTTTAGGTTTCAAGTAAAAGAATATACGAGTATATTTTCCATACAAGTATGTAATGTAATGTAGATGGGTACGCACACATACTTGAAGTATAGGGATACCTTATGTATTATAGCCGAGTTCCATTCATGAATATCTGTGTCGGACAGGCAACAGACGGACATACAACTGAGTGTGCAAGCGGTCAAATAACACTCAGTTACCCGTCGATTCCGTAATGCTTGTATTGAGCTGGTTTCAAAATAGATGCTGTACAATTAACAATTAGTTATGAGTTCGCACATTGCTGTCTGTTTATGTAACTTGTAAGTTGTATATTAATATAGGTTGGATCCATTCTTTATAAAAAATAGACTTTTCGCCCTTTATTTTTATTTTGTCACAAGTCTGCTACTATAAGTACATTTACAGAGAACGAGGAAAACTGTTCCACCGTTGTACAGTTTATATTTACTAGTATTCAAGGAACAGTGTGAATGAGTTCAGAGTTTATTTTTTGGTATGTACAGACGACAGCAGGTCAAGCTACCCGAAACTGTCAAATTTTCCCAATCAACCTTGAACCTTAATGCTTTAGCGTTAAAGTTGAAAATCTATTAAAGAAATTTGACAGATTGTAGTAGCTTGATGTGCTGGCGTCTGTACCTATCGACATACCAAACAAAAATGATACCTACCTTTACTGCTTATTTATTACTTACTGTAATTGTGCAAGGTTGTTATATTGATTTGGCAAATAATTTGTTCTTCTTATATCGATTTGTTTTTTTTTTGTACCAATTAGCCACTAAGGTTTACTTGCACCACAAAGCACTAAACACATTTAGCGCCAAACATATTAAAAACCTCTTTCTGTTTCTCTCAATCCTTTGAAGATGACAGATACAGGATAATCTTTTAAATAGTTTAGCGCTAAATGCATTTAGTGATTTGTGGTACAAGTGAACCTTAGTAGTACCTTCCCTTTTAAAACCCCTTCTAAAACTGCTTTCCACATAGTGCGTTATAGATTGCACTTGCTAACACCGTGATGGTGTTAGTGGATGCGGTTGAGAGCCACCCAAGACGATTATCGAACTTTCGAACCAGCAGTGGGCAAAACTTTAAACTACCAACGGAATAATATGTAGATAGGCTCCTATTTTCATTCATCCTTGTGGTTTGTTTCGTAGTGGAATGTGGACACAGGACTGTTTGACTTTATCAAACTGACTAGGTATATCTATATTTAATCGAGTGGTTAGTTCTAAAAATAGATCTCTACAAGTTTAGCGTCTCGCTCGTGCTCCGTTCGAGATCTTATTAAGTCGTCACCAAACAAATACCACAACTTCTGCATTTTCGGTTGACTGATAACTAGATGCACAAAATAAAACGTAATTTTTAATCACTACAAAATTGGAAAAACGTACATTCAGTCCATTCTGGATTAACCTTCTACACGCGTAGCATGACCACCATAGAAACGTGATTTGTCGACGGAAGAACAGACAAAATGACTGATTGTAGACAGATTTCTTTAGAAATCATTAATCTTCATTTCATCTATTCTATCTGTCATTTTGTCTATTGTTCCGTCGACAAAACCCGTTTCTATGGTGGTCATGCTACGAGTGCTGGTCAAGCAGATTGGAAATAGAATCACGTGAGCTGTTAAATCGTTTTTTACCGATTAATTTTACCATCCTAGAAATAACATCGATCTGATGCACAAGTAGCAGATCAAAATTTTCCGCACCTATAACTGTATCAATTAATCCACTCACCTATACTCTGGCTGACCCATATCCCCAGCATATCCAGCTGCAGCAGCCGATGGTACAACTGCGCTCCGTGGGTGTGGTTCATAAACAGGTGGTAGAGGAAGGAGCCGCACCAGGGCGCCAGCGCCCCCAGCAGGTGGCACATTGATAGGAACCAGGCGCCGGGCCCGCTCCGCCACGGCAGCAGGCCTGGGAGGACCGCCAGTATGTACACCAGGGATACTCCTGTAACAATGATATAAAATAGGTATAAAATAGGATATAGGTAGTGGCAAAAACTTTAAAAAGTATGCTTAGATGGTTTTGATCATATTGAGAGGATGAATGAAAGGTGACTAACAAAAGGAAAATGTGAATGGAATCGCCGCGGGACTATATGTCATCTTTCTGAAGAACATCATCATGTTCATGATGTTCTTCAGAAAGGTGAAATGTTAGGTGCATAGTACTCCCACCCGGCGCCGGCGTGCGTGTATGTAGCAAAAGGAGTTTGTAAGTATCATGGCAACATAAAAAAAAAAATATCTACGGATTACGGCCCACTCCTTCTCACCGAGAGAAGGCCTGTATCCCAGCAGTGGGAAACTTATAGGCTGATTATTATTATTTAAGTTCAGTATATAATGGGAAAAACTCTTCTCTTATAATGGCTCAAACACGGTCATGGTACAGAGAAAGGGTTTTATATTAAGCGACGCCATTAAGTAATAATTATAATACAAGGTGGCCAATTTCTAATTGAAGGCACCCAGTCAAACTGAAGTACACAAAAACAATATGTGTATGTTTATGTGTATCTTTTTCAGGTTGCGGTTAACTTTCATCATCACCATAATTCCAGCTGAAAGACATTCATTGCTGGACATAGACCAGAGGCTTCCTCTTCACTTAAAGCGTTTCTGTGCTTCTCGCATTCAGCGGATTCCTGCGGCCTTCACCAATTAAGTTTATGTGTAGGTATTTACTTGACGTAGGTACATACATATAAGGTTACATAAAATACAAATTAATTGATGTCACCACCGTGTCATACATTCTGTAACTCATTATGCTAATAGCTAAAAGCATGATCGCCCTTCCCCCCAATAATGTCGGATGACGTCACTTGACATTGAGTGTAAAATCAGTATTGTAAGCACGATGCGTGACTCGTACTAACTAAGTATTTAGTCGCCTGTGGTATGGAAATGATAAAAAAACCGATATTGTTGTAAGCCTAGAAAGTGGCATGTATTGAATTCTTATTCATATTATTGTAATTGTGTCCCCAGTCAAACTCGAAAGTATTTTATCTATGTTAAGTAAGTATCTTTTTCGTTTTTAGGGTTCCGTAATTCACGTCTCGGAACCCTTGTAGTTTCGTCATGTCCGCCCGTCCTCGGCTTACCTTCCAAACGGTTAATGCTAGATAGATGAATCTTTGCATGGATATGTGTATTTACCACGTCGACAAAGTGCTAAAATAAAATCACAAAAAAAATTATTATTGGGTACACGTAAAGTGGGGATGATTTTTTTTCTCGCGTTTACCCCACAGTGTGGGTTATCATTAGATAGGTCTTTTAAAAACATTGCGAGATTGCGAAGACAAGTTTTTGATTTAGGTATCCGTTTGCAAGATATTCAACTTTAAAGCGCATTATTTTTTGTTAAAATAGTGCGTTCCCCCTCTAAAAGCTAAACAACTAGCTCGAAAAATCTGAAAATGATCATGATGGTAGTCCATGTGATGAACTTTGAAGGAAAACTATAACTGCTTAGATAACTTTGTTAGTTCAGGAGTTATAGAGGCTTAACTTGTAAAGTGCCATTATGGACTACGAAACCCTATTCTATACGTGGCCTGACAGGGGCCGGTTTTTATCGATTAAATCCCCAGTGGCAGTCGTGTCTGCATCACTATTTGAAAATATATTTATTTTTTTATTCAAGGTATGATATTATGAAGGTATGTTCATCATATTACTACGGTAATGTTATTATTACAGTGATATAACTATCGTCTGCTCTTAAAACGGTGAAGGAAAACATATCGTGATGAAACCGGTATATTCTAGAACCAAAAAAATCGAAGACATGGGAGTCATCTTCTAATCCGCACTGGGCCCGCGTGGTAGATTAAAGCCCACTCCCTCTCGAAGAGGGCTTGTGTCCTGGCAGTGAGATCAAAGGCTGATTATGCTGTGTCATAACCCTTTGGTGCTAAAATGTTTTTTTATTTGTAAACTGCAGGGTTTAATCAAAAAACCAGCGCTTGGCGATCCTCTAGGTCCCCTAAGCCTAATGCTGACGCTTGGAACGTTTGCTTTCGGTATTATAGTTTTGTGTATATACCTAGGCACCTACTACTACTAGCTGTAATTCTGGAGACAATAAACGTTAATTCTACATATTCTTCTATTCCAATTATAATTTGTTCAGCTTAGAGCGAGATAAAAAGAAATAAAGAAAATACAATTAATTTGCGGCAAACATAGAAAAGAACAAGTTGGGGGAAAATATGCGTCACATCCACGCAAAACGGCCATCGCTCAGCATAATGCTAAGACCCTATGATAGACAGAGCCCCAGCGCTTATTTTCAGAGACAGGATCAGTAGACAAGCCAAGAAGGTAATCAAACCTTATAAAACTCTGTTCCAGCCAAATGAGGGAATCCCAAACTCAAATTAAACTATCCATAATTGTTTCTAGCACTTCGCATTTTATCTTCTAACTTAGGCCATTTTAGTCCCCTGTCTAACACAGATAATTCGCGAAAAGACTGGCAATATAAAACTCAATCACTATTTACATTATAGTGACTGCAATGCATGCTATTCAAACATTTAACGCAAATAATGTCTGACCTCTAGAACCGAAGGTTTCCCATTGATCTTATTAGCACTGATAGTGACATTTAACTTATTATATCCACTAAGTAGATTGTTAAAAATAATCAATAAATGCGCGTATGCTCACGCTCCCAAACACGTGATATTTCCCACACCTCACCTAAATCATTTTGTCATCATTTTATCAACATGATCCAACGCCCACGCGTACGCGAAATACGCGCTTGGACGTGGAGTCACGGTAATATATCTATGTATACAGTATTGTAACTCGGCCGTATCTTTGAAATAAATGCCTACAGCCGCGCGATACGTAAACATGCGATAGGGCTGCCGGTCTCCAGCATTTTAATTATATTTGTGTTTCCATTTAGTTTTGTGATTGTAAATTAACTTTTTTTTATATAAACAAATAAAATACTTTGTGAATTGAATAGGAAGTGTTCAATAAAAATACGTTGTTTTTTGATTGGTAGATTTAATTAAAAAACCGTGTTTATGTGTGAATAACAAATCGGTCTTATAAATTTGCAACCGAATTTAAATTACTTTGAATTATACAAACTAACAAAACAAAATGCCCCGAAGTTTTAACACAAGCGTACCTACCGTATCATGATTCATGAACCGCCTATAACTACCTATTTCACTTGTGTCAATCACTTAATATTATTATTATCATGTGAATCACGCTAGGGGTTTGGTCGGGCCGGCGCGGGCAGGTTGCGGATACTTGTGGATGTGGCTCTGGGCGCGGACTTCTCCAGATGGACACGCACTTAGAACCTGTCAGTGTCCGGTATGCACGGTTCGTCCGCAATCTGGCCGTGCCGGTGTGATTGATCCCTGAGTGAAATAGTGCAAAGTTGATAAGTAGTTTTAAAGGTTAGTTTTTTACTATATTATGTGTAAATATCTAACGGGCGCTTCTCGCCATCAAACTCGAAAGTTTGGCGAGTAAAATTGTAAAAACAACAAATTAATGTATTTTTGAGAATAATAATAAAAAAAAAAAAAAAAACTTTCCTTTATTCATTTTATTTATTAATCCAGACATCTTTTTTTTCGGGAGTTAAAAAGGAAATACTTATCCATTAAAAAGACACACATTATGTACCTACCTACTAGGAAGTAACATTATTTTATAGTCTTTCAGTTTCCAGGTACTCTAAAAAAAGTTATCTCTGGACGCGTTATTGACGAATTCATGCAACGAAAAACAGCACAATATATCCTACTCGTCATATTAAATATGTACTTGAACTTATTTTTAGTGAAGAAATCGCGCGGTTGTTATTAAAAAAACAACACACTGTCCATTCGTCACTGCGGCACAGTCGCGACTGTCTGTATGCCGAGCGTATGCTGAGATCGAGGCGCGTAGGCATAGCTCGCGCTTCATCCGTTTGTATGAAGTTGGAATACTGCTATACAGTATTCCAACTTCATACAAACACGGAGTTGCGGACACCAGCCTGTCTTTTTACTACTAATTAACATGACCCTTCAAATTTGACAGATGAGGAGTTCCGGATAATTTGCATGTGCCTTCCAAATTGCAAAATTTTGTTAAAAAGCTTCGTTAGCTCCTGGTTTTCTACTGTTATAAATGCATGTATGTAAGTTAATTTAATCTAGATAAATTTAAAAGGCGCCGCGGCAGTCCCCGTAGAAGATGGCGAGACGAGCTGGACAAAACAAACGACCAGTAGGTAGTCCACATTAGAACTGGGTCACAAGTATTGGAAGTCATGGGAATAGGCCTTTGCCCAGGAGTGGAATGATACAGGCTAACAGTAACTTTAAAAGCAGTTGTAATCATGTTGTAAGCAACACGGTTACAACTAGGTACCTATTGTAAGCAATAGGTACCGAATTAAGGTAGAATGCACTAGATTGCAATTATGTTCTATGCTTCCTACTAATGCGATGGTTTAGTATAGATCATTAGCTAGTCATTAAGAGTTTTGGCTATGATTACTATTATTTTGTTTTCATAACTCCATCATCTGCCTAGCCTTTTCCCAACTATGTTGGGGTTGGCTTCCAGTCTAACCGGATGCAGCTGAATACCAGTATTTTACATGGAGCGACTGCCTATCTGACCTCCACAACCCAGTTACTGGGTAATACGATACCCCTTGGTAAGACTGGATGTCAGACTTTCGAGCTTCTGACTACCCGTAACGACTGTCAAAGATCCACGAATGACAGCCGGGACCAACGGCTTAACGTGCTTTCCGAGGCACGGAGGGGTCTCGGTATGGAAAGATGGTCACCCATCCACAGACCAACCGCGGCAAGCGTAGCTTAACCTGACCGATCGACCTGTGCGGCTGTTATTATTTAGCCACGGGCCCCTCGTTTTCATAACTCCATATCCTGAATATAGGATGTTGTTATAGTTGTGGCGGCATCTACATAGCCACATGCGAACTACGCATCAAAATCTTGCATCGCGCAAGCAGAGTTTACCGCGCAACTATATAGCACATATGCAACGTCCGGACATCAATCGTCGAGCAGTTACCCAACTGACACGACGCCCGTCTGGTCGGAGGATCGTCCCTTTTCTATCCTTATCCACCCTGTTCCTCATACTCATACGTTGATATGTCTATATAGTCACCATCACAGTATAAATAGGAAAAAAAGTCTCTTCCATTATCACGATGCCTTGTCTTAAAGCCCGTCCCAAGATTCGGATACAGAATACACAAGGGAAAACATAACCGAAATCTGATACCAATTAAATAATTCCGAAGCCGTTCCTTTGTTCAAAATAAGTTGGTTTCAAAATAAGAAAAAGGTTGTTGTTGTTTATTTATCCATAACACGGAGCCGTAGTTTTCAGCTCAGATAAAATAGGATAAATCAACACAATACAATTTTGTTTTCTGATAGAACAACTTTATTTACATATCTTCTGTGTGTAGGCTTTGGAGGCAGGCTATGTTTATGAATCAGCCTACATTTGGCACGCTTCAGGCTAGCTTCGTTTTTATATTGAAATTGTATAAGAACTAGCAACGTATTCCTGCTTTGCTTGAGATTATTCTTAGCTGTACTTTTTTGCATTAAGATAATATATAAAACCTACAATAAATAATAATAGGGGGAATATTGTTTTTGTATAAAAGTATCTCCTCTCAAAACGGCGAAGAAAAACATCCTGAGGAAACAGGCATGTCTTAGAATAAAAAAATCGAAGACATGTGCCATCTACCGCCCCGCACGGGGCCCGCGTGGTAGATTACCTACAGCCCACTCCCTCTCGAAGAGAGAAGCCTGTGTCCCAGCAGTGGGAACATTATAGGCTGATTATACGATTCTGATACTATAAAAGTATTTTATGTTTTAATCCAAAATAGAGACGATCCGTGTACTTTTTGTCCCGACAATCAATTTCTGCGTCAATCTGTTGGTGTCAATGCAATACTTTCTGTTTTATTATATTCAGCAATACGGTCGTTTTAGCCCTAAAAATTTTCCACGGTTACCAGTTTAGATTTCAGACATCTTGAAATACCCAGTTTTTTATATACAAACAAACAAGAATACCTCTACTCGGGCTTTTATTGCTATGAGTAGGTTTCCTAAACATATAGATTTAGGTACTAAGAAGGATTCTGCTAGAATCATCCAATAATAGACTTGGAACATATATATATATAAATAGGAGTACGTTTATGTGTGTTTAATAAACCGCTTATATTATTTATCTAAGCAAATTAAATGTAGGTATGTAAAGTAAAGTGGGGATGGGCGGCTCAGAACTCCGGAGTATACACGGCGTCTATCCGCAGACAATGGCTCACCACCCATCTTACACCACATGCCCCGTCATCTGCACACGTGAGGACCTAATGGCTGCGTCAGCAAACGGTCTTCGCGTTGCTGAATTTTAGGCAAAACAAATTAAAAAAATTACATATATTTTTCGTAGGCAGTCGCTCCATGTAAAATACTGGTATTCAGCTGCATCCGGTTAGACTGGAAGCCGACCCCAACATAGTTGGGAAAAGGCTAGGCAGATGATGATGATGACATATATTTTTCGTGTTATATTTGCCATCGACACGCTAAGAAGAAGAACATAGGCATGGGAAAATAGGTAGATCTTTGTGTGAGTGAGGCTTAAAAACATGATATGTTATCTCTAAATCACAAGCAAGACGCCAGCACATCAAGCTACCCGAAACTGTCAAATTTTCCAAATCAACTTTGAACCTAATGCTTTAACAATAAAGTTAAAAATCTATTAAAGAAATTTCACAAATTGTAGTGGCTTGATGTGCTGGCGTCTGTACTGTACCATGATTTTCATCAAAATCACCCGTTTTGTAATCACTAATGAACTGTTTTCCGAGTTACGACATCAGTTTATCATCTTGTAAATCTTGTCTCTTGTAGATATAGAACGCGAGATGTGTCGCGTCCCCTTTGAGAGGTACTGGCACATTTTCCTTAGTCTTACATCTTTGAAGACACGCATCTGATATTGCATGCCGTTTGCTTTCTCTGAGCAAAAGTTGGGATGATGTAGATAGAAAAATAGAATATTCTTTATAATGTACACCATGTGTATTAGAGATCTTCTCTCTCTTCTCTTTTCTTATGCACCTACACTACCTACTTGGCTATGATGCTGTCTTTCTAATCAAAGAATGGAATCGTTTTTACTCATATCGGCACCACTTAAACGGACATCATTCATTTCGTACCCAAAACATTATATTAAAAAAAAATGTCTGTAAGTAAGTACTTTTTTTACACGTTACTTTTTGTTGTTTAACCTTTTGCATATTTTCAGCAAGAGAATAGGTTGTTTATGTACATATTTCCAGCGAGTTTAAGGTGCCTACCTTTTGGATAGGTGTCGTAATACCTATTTTATACAACTTTCGTAGTAGACTAACGAAGTTTGACCGACCTCAACAAATAATTTAAGATATTTGCTACAAATATATTGTATAAAATAAGCGCGAAAACATATTTTTCTTAATAAATTTGAATGCTGAAAGTTGATGTAATTTACTGAATTTCATGACGTAATTCGCGACATTCCGTCGAGTCAGCTGATATGTCATATGTCAAAATCTAGTCGAGCAGAGTGGTTAAATTACTTTGTGTTAATAGGTAGTATTAGTTGAAATAATATTTGTATTATTATACAAAGTTAGTGAGAATGTCTCGAAAAAAATTACTAATACAATTGAACGCGAATGATTTGTTTGAACGCGCTAATCTCACAAGCAAGCCGAATTAAAAAAAAAAAAGCGTTTGATAGCGTAATTCTTGAGGAAGGTTGTAGGTTATTTAACATCAAGCTGCAAGCCTGAGGAGACGGGTACAAAAAAGTCAAAAAGAACGCCAAGCGAAAACGAAATAGCATGCGCGTGCGATGTAGTGCGAAGCGGTGGTGGGGGGCCGAGGAAGTGTTATCAAAAATTGGCTATTATTTTAGTATATTAATATGTTATGTATCCTACATAATATACTAAAATAATAGCCAATTTTTGATAACACTCCCTCCTCGGCCGGAAGTCGTAGAATACGACTTCCACGAGAACAAAGTCGCGGGTAGAAGCTAGTCCTACTAATATTATAAATGCGAAAGTTTGTATGGATGGATGGACGGATTTGGATGAAATTTGGTACAGATAGTTAATAACCAGGATTAACACATAGGATACTTTTTAACCCGATATTCCCACGGGATCGAAACTTATGCGGGTGAAACAGCGGGGCGCAGCTAGTTTGAAATAAAAATGTGATTTTCGTCATTTTTAACCTCAAATAGCAGCCAGGGGCCTAATTGTAGACTTTCATTGTAATAGTAAAAAATGCTCGATATGTTATTTACCATTTAAGGAAACAGTCTTTTTTTCTGGCACTTTAATTTTTGCGTATAAAATGTTCGACACCTGAATGATGTCCTTTGGAATGATTGGTTATAGCCGTAGTAAAAATGTAAGTCAGTCAGCTATGTAGGTGACAAGTGGCTCACTGCTCTGAGTACGCCGGACATTTATGTAGAGTTAGCATCGTCATTCGTGGAGGATATTTTATTAAACGTCTATCCTTTTATGTGTGAAAGTGGTAACCTACGGTTTCGCGAATATTTGTTAAATCACTAAAAGATTTCTTCAAATGTTCAATCTTCAAAATAGATTCACGTTGCTGGCATGTAAATGTAAATGTGTATGATCCAAATATGAATAGTAACAAACATATTTTTCTGTGAAACTACGAAGTCGCAGCAAGTGATCGAATTTGTATAAATTGCAATTCCAATACTGTTCGGGAATTGAACTCGATTTGATTGTACGTCCCGCAGCTGTCACATACATTAGATTATGTATTCGCCTTGATTGGATACAAGATAAGATGTGATGCAGGGACAATGATCCGATATGGTTTAATGTTAACTTATTGCACTCATACACGATTCATTTATGAACGGAATAATACGGGAGGCAGGGACTTCGGCTCCCAACCTGGTACCATGGATTCAGTACATGATCTTGAAACCCCCTGTATTGACATTTTTTGTTAGTTATTTAAAAAAAAAACTTGTTCCATACATTTTGACCGCGTAACTATTGAACTATTCTATGAAAAACCAGTTGTTTTTTTTGATAACCGATGAAATATACCTACGCTAGGGGTCTTGAATCATGAGCTGAATTAATTAATAGACACAGTTTGCCATCCTGTATAATAGTAATAAATAATACCAGCCTGTTACTGTTCCACTTCAGGGCAAAAGCTTCTTCTCATACAGAGAAGTTATGAGCACTGATCACCCATGCTTACTTCAAAACGGCACCCTTATTGCGTAACACACGATCAATCGGAATCTGAATCATTTTGAAGCAAATTGCTAATCCATTGCTTCATAAGTTCGAAAAATTTGTCTGCTCAACACGTAAATAACGCAATGAATGTTGTTGAACTGTCAAAATGAAACCGCACCCTAATTGCGTAACACACGATCAATCGGAATCTGAATCATTTTGAAGCAAATTGCTAATCCATTGCTTCATAAGTTCGAAAAATTTGTCTGCTCAACACGTAAATAACGCAATGAATGTTGTTGAACTGTCAAAATGAAACCGCACCCTAATTGCGTAACACACGATCAATCGGAATCTGAATCATTTTGAAGCAAATTGCTAATCCATTGCTTCATAAGTTCGAAAAATTTGTCTGCTCAACACGTAAATAACGCATTGAAAGTTTTTGAATTGTCAAAATGAAACGGATTCCGATTGATCGTGTGTTACGCAATTAGGGTGCGGGTTGGTGATTTCAAACTTACATAATTACATATCAAAGTAGACTGTCCTATAAAACTTTATTTTACTCTTTCAATTTTATTCGCAGAATGCAATATGCGTCACCCGAAAATAAAAATTCCTCGTAAAAATATTCATGATGCGGTGCTTAATAAAGCTTTAATAAATATTAAATGTGGTGTTCATAGAAATAGCATAATACTGTGTTCGCAGCACATGATGGAATTTCTCAATTATTTAACGAATAAATAATACATTATTCTAACAATAGGACTAAGTTTCGATGAAACATTTATCATTGTTTAATTTGTTTTAGATTGTACACACGGCTACACGTCAAGCTATACAAAACCAGTTTATCTTGGTCTGACTTTGTATGACAATGTATTTTCTCACAATGAAAGATCAGCCAATACTGGTTTTGCATAGCTTGATGTGTAGCTGAGTGTACCAAAAAACATTTCGTTTCTGATAGTGGAATGGTGAATTAATCTGTATTAATATAATTTTAACTAGGACATTACATTAATTTATTATCTTATAATATTTCTATCTTATTTTATACATTTCAATGTCAATCTTGGTCTTGATTTTGATAAACCATAATTGTACACATTTTGCATGCCTTACGGTAGAATCACTTGAAACAAGTACATAATATTTAAATAACACCATTGTAACAGTGTTTTCTGCAAAAATAAATAATTTGATTTAATTTCATGCATGGAAAAAAAAACTCATACCAAAGTGTCTACTAAGGGCGGGTTGTTTCACGTCCCCTTGACGTACGCGTCATACGTCAAAAATAGCGCTTACTATCGTCAAACCTGAAAAAGCGTTGTTTCTGATTATAAGTACAAAATCATGGCCTTGACGTACATCAAAAACGTACGTATGTTACGCTAACCAACCTTTGTACCGTTGGTTGTTTGAAACGGTTGGTTTAACAGTGGTACTTTGAAACAACGCTTTTTTATTTGTTGACGATAGTTGGCGTCATTTTTGACGTATACGTGTACGTCAAGTGGACGTGAAACAACCCGGCCTTAGTTTATACCATTATTTTGTAATTGTAAACTATGTCCCACTGATCCTTCCTTCTGTACCCCGACTCGCTACCTCCGACGATGCCGTGGAAGTGGCGAGGTTATGGGCCAACAATATCTCATCTACTGTATGTCGTGCCATCGACACGATGAAGAGGTAATCATAACCACGAAATAACAAAAACAATTTTTATTATTCCGTGATCGTAACTGCACTTTGCATAAGTTCTATATCGAACAAACTGCAACTTTTATCGAAAAGTAGAAAAATAACATAGAATTTGTTCTATGTTATCTATAAAACACTTGACTTGTTCCAATGTTCTCACATTTAGTAAACTGCCGGCCGAGCGGAAAATATAAATTCATTTTCGACAAAGTGAAAACCTTTTTCATAAAGTATGAGAAATGTTTTGATTAATGTTTTCGATATTGTTTAGTAATGTCCAAGAAAACATTATTTATTGTGTCCAACGAAGGTAATCGTTTACTGACTAAAATTATTTACAGTGATATTTTATTAAGAAATATTTATTTGGATTTATTTTACGGTTTATAATTGTATAGTCACCAAAAGAAACCGATGGATGTTTTCGAATGAAATTTTATTTGATAAATAAACTGTTTGCTTTCTATTGATTTTATTTTATTTTATTCGAAAACATCTATCGGTTTCTTACTAAACTTCCACTACATATATCCGACGACTCTGGTTACTTATTTCCTTTGGTAACAGTACCTAGGTACTTAACTTGTGTATCGGGGTAGATAGGTATCAGCAAAATCAGTTTGTAATGTTTTCATGTTGTATACAAATATATTGGTATAGTCAGCATATATGTACAGGTATAGTGGCTCGGAAAGCATATTAATCCGTTATCCGACTACTGTCAAAGACTGACTGTCGAGTCGACAGTCAGTCTTTGACAGTAGTTACGGGTAATTAGAAGCCCAAGTCTGACAAGCAATCCTACCAAGGGGTATCGTGTTACCTAGTAACTGGGTTGTGGAGGTTAGATAGGCTGTCGCTCCATGTAAAATACTGGTAGTCACCTGCATCTGGTAAGACTGGAAGCGGACTTCAACATAGTTGGGAAAAGGCTAAGCAAATTGATTGATATAAGTGTAGTTAGTACTTACTAAACGAGTTTAAAAAAAAAATACCTAGTTAAATCACGATTAATCTTTTAATATCGGGCAAAATAAAATGTTAACGATCGAATACGCAACGTGTTTCGGATTTATTGTATGAATTTTAGTACACCTTGGGGATTTGGGTTACCTCGCCTGCAAACGACATGGCGGACAGATAAAATATAAATGAAAAACTAAAAACGTAATATTGCCGAGGGATAAAAGTGTGTACGTACGTCTTACGATTTTTGTCTTTGCAAAAAATTAAAAAGCTGAATACTCTGAGATAAATCCAAGAAAGAAACCAACAGCCGTATTGTTTTGGGAAGTGTCGTGTGACGTAACGAATTGTTTACCGAGGCTTTCGCCCGTCCTTTCGTTTTTCGTCGAACTTATTCCTTTCGCTCTACTTCATCTGACGCTATTGATAGATCGTGTGTAACATGGCACGTTAGGTTTTAAATTTTATGAAATGCGGGTGGTGTTTTTTCTATAGAAACGCTCTCGCCTGTTTTCTTTCTGGTTAATGACCATATGGCTATGATTTTTTAAAGAATAATAAATGTTAGTTACTTGTATGTCCCTATGTTTTTCTTTTTGATAATACATTATTTTTATAAGCACTAGAACCCTCAAAAAATGCATAAAAAATACATTTTTTTTTCTTTCTTTTACACAGTCAAATTAAATTAGCTATCGAAACTCGGCAGGCGTGACAAAAAGATTCAAGAAGTTTTTATGGGGGGTCAATAAAAAAATATATATACAACATGTCCCGGAATTAACGCACACCACCAGACACCCCAATTAGAATATTATGTTATAATCATAATACATACACTGAATTTTTATTATTATGTAAAAACCGGCCAAGTGCGAGTCGGACTCGCCCATGAAGGGTTCCGTTACGTTACGATTTATGACGTATTAAAAAAAAAACTACTCACTAGATCTCGTTCAAACCAATTTTCGGTGGAAGTTTATATGGTAATGTACATCATATATTTTTTTTAGTTTTATCATTCTCTTATTTTAGAAGTTACAGGGGGGGGACACACATTTTACCACTTTGGAAGTGTCTCTCGCGCAAACTATTCAGTTTAGAAAAAAATTATATTAGAAACCTCAATATCATTTTTGAAGACCTATCCATAGATACCCCACACGTATGGGTTTGATGAAAAAAAAAATTTTGAGTTTCAGTTCTAAGTATGGGGACCCCCAAAATTTATTGTTTTTTTTCTATTTTTGTGTGAAAATCTTAATGCGGTTCACAGAATACATCTACTTACCAAGTTTCAACAGTATAGCTCTTATAGTTTCGGAAAAAAGCGGCTGTGACATACGGACGGACAGACAGACAGACAGACAGACAGACAGACAGACAGACAGACAGACAGACATGGCGAATCCATAAGGGTTCCGTTGCCATTTGGCTACGGAACCCTAAAAACATTGTTTTTTAAATAAATTACTTATACTGATTGTGGGAGAAAATTATGGTCACATTACAAATTTACGCATACACACAGTCGCAATTGTATAAGGGTCTAGCTCAGGGTGTATTTCATCCATTTTGGTTTGTTTTGACTGCACAGCGGAAGTGTGATAATAATTTACGTAGTTTTAATTATTTTTGGGATAAAATATTACCTATATTAAAAATTACAGAAATCGATTCAGTAAACGATTCTGAACAAACTACTTTCATAATGTGCATTAATTCAGTTACACATTGTATATATTTTCAATGACCGCTTATAGTCTTGTCACTTGATGTATGAGCTGAGAAAATTTATTTCATTTTATTTTATCGTGTTTACTACTTTTTAGGTGGTTTTGACTCTTGACACCATCGATCACTCCCTCAGGTATGATCGATCGTGTACATCAAATAACAGAACCTGAAGCCTGTTTTCACGGAGCCTGAGGAAGCCAGAGATGAATTGTAGGTACCCATCACACCCATATTCGTCAGTAATGTTTAATACCCAATAAGGTCCTAGGTAATAGAGGACTGATTGCCAAACCGGGTATATAATAATAAAAAAATTGGGTTACTCTGCAATTTAACAATACTTAGATTCTCAATCGAAGTTTGAAATACCTAGTCACTTCTGTAGCTTAAAAATAGACATCCCTTAAGTAACTTATAAAAACTTAGACTTTATAACTTATATTATGGTGTACCATAATATAATGTATTAATATGAAACTGCTGTTGGTAAATAATCTTCCTTTCTTTTGCGTAGAAAATAAAAAGTAAGGTGTGCTAGACACTTGTTCAGGTCGGCACATTCAATTCGGCAGTATGCAGTTGAACAACAAAGCCGATCCGAAGCAATAGTCCCCACGTTCGGCTTTCGTTTGGCTCGTGCCAGTCGCCAAATTTCGTTCGTCATTTACTCTTGCTGAATCATGTTCGGATCGGTTCGGCACAATTCGAGCAAATTCGAACATTTCCCAATCATTTCTTCAGATATACCCGCTTAGCTGTGCCGAACCATGCCGAGCTGAACAAGTTGGTAGCACGCATAAGAGATAGGTAATCGTGTGTAACGCTTAGGGAATAGGGACCGTTACGACATCTGTCGCACTGAGAAAGAACTATTGTTTCCAAGTGGATGCGTAGGTAATACCAGCTATCAACTTGAACGACGACGTATGAACTAGTATTTTGTTTACTCCTCTAGGGAAATAAATGGTTTTACGTATTACAACCAACGACATATAACTGACATGCTACTTTGCATCTTCAAATACAAGATAAAATAATGGCGTTCCGTTGTTTCTTAGGAAGAAGGCGTGTGTTTATGTATGTAATATAACAATAATCAGTATCAGCTCGCTATATCGAAAGTTCAAAAACACGGTGCAACCGTGCAATAAAGTTTGTTGATTTATCCAAAAGATGATTTATGCGATCGTCCTTAGAGCTACTTACTGGTCTCACCTAGCACAAGTTTTAAACAACTGTTTACAACAACATAAGAGAAAATAAAATAATCCACATTGTACTTAATTATGTAAGAAAACTCGCGCTAAGCAAATAAACAACTCTCACTGGAGTCAAATGACTTCCATAACTTTTTAGGATGGCCATAAATCTAAAATCCCAGGAATATTCCTAATCTTTAATATTCTCGTCTTTTTATGTTATTAAAAATTAATGTCCGATAAGATAAAAAGTGCGAGCTGCACGGGCTGTGATAGCGGAATTTTCTTTCATTTCTTGTACACAGCACTTTTTGTATTAGGCGTATAATGTAATTAGGAAGGATCCCTTCAGTGTTTATCTAAGATAATGTTACGTGTGTGGGTTTACTCTCGATAACCTCCTTTCTTTCTTTTCTTTTTATAATTCTTTATTTCTGATGCTTTTGTGTTGGTGGATAAATGGAATATGAATCGAAACGAAGGCAGCGAGTTTCTTATTTATATTTTTGTTATTATTTTAATTCCAATTCAGATTGGAAACCATCAAATAACATCTGTATTATGATCAAGCATCTGCTGATTTAAACAGATGCAAATGAAGAAATTAAAATAAACAATTGGATTCACGAACCAAAAACGGTTCAACGGTTTAGCCGTGAAAACGTAAACAAACAGACCGACAAATAAAACTAAAGCAAAACGCTATTATTATTATAATACTGTCTCTATCTCAATAGTCCTCATTCCCCTCAAAGTTTTTTGGCTTTTTATAAATTACACTGTAAAATATTAAATGATTTTCTATTCACACTTTATGACGTCGTGAAATACCGATATTCAGCTGCATCCGGTTACACTGAAAGCCGACCCCAACATAGTTGGGAAAAGGCTAGGCTAGATGATGTGACTTTATGACGTCAGGAAGAAAATCTATTAGTAATTTAATTATCTCGAAGTCGACTCCAAAAACTCGCAAAAATTTGAACAATTATTAATATAAAATATCCACGCAGATTTGGGTTTAATTTTAAAAGGCCTAAAAATAAAAAGGCTCTATTAACCGCCCAATCAATATTGACATTGAATCGACCTTCCCTAGAGAAAAAAGATCGAAAAATCTAATTAGGTCGAGTTATTTGCGATTGGTGTTTTAGTAACTACAATTAACAAAGGAGATAAGTAAGTATTGTTTCAGCAGAGTATTCTAGCACTCTAATTGTGTAAAACTAAACTGAATCATTTTGAAAGATATTGCTACCTAATCCATTGCTTCATATGTTCGCAAAATTTGTCTGATCAACAACGTAAATAACGCAAGGAATAATGTTGAACTGTCAAAAGGAAAACCATTCCTACTGTTAGTGAGTTGCGCAATTACCCCGCAGTATCTAACTATACAAGGTGTCGTTTTGCGTCTTCGTCGTGGCCTCCTCTCGGTGAGAGGGAGTGGCCCATAACTCACCACGCCGGCCCAGTGAGGGTTGGTAGATGGCACATATCTTCGAACTTTGGTTCTAGGACATGCCGGTTTCTTCGCGATGTTTTTCTTCACTGTTTTGAGAATAGTGGTGATTAAATAATTTACACAAAGTTAGGCGCGCCTGTCTGGGTTCGAACCATCGCCCTGCAACTCGTAGGTCGCGGCAGTTACCACCGCATATACGTTTGATTTTCAACTCTTGGTACAGAGCCAAGCCTTGAAAATCAAACAGTGCGCAGTAGTGAAAATGGGCAATATATAATTTCCAGTTAACTATAGTTTCGACACGAATCCAACACCTTATGTACATATGTAAGAGCCCTATATAATAAGTTTCATACCTATTTTCTCCGAAGCTATATAGCGTCCTGAATTTTTGTTAGATTAGATATAGGATAAGGGTCTCTAATAAATAGCTTTATGTGTAACTCGGTTTACCTGGCAGGGATCATAGGGGATGTATGTAGACACTTTGTTGTTTCTAGCGAGATCTATGTACTATGCGGGCATGCAAACGGAGTGCTCGGAAAAACAAAAAAATGTGTTTACCGATAGTACTTCAATATTTGTTTTGTATCTTTTTGTTTCGATTTTTTTTTTTTTTTGTTCAGGTACATTTTAATGAATAAAAATACTACGTTCAATAATTCAATGACAGACAAGCCTAAACCGCTGAGTCTATAAACATGACATCTTTCACCAAGAGTTCCGCGCTAAGAAATGGTTTTTCAAAAGTCATTTTCTTAACACTTTCGACTCCACCCACTTTTCATAGAGCTCATGCTGGATGCCGCCATACATTTTGCAAGTGGACCCTCCAGGGGGGTCACCGGCATTACGTTTGCGCTAAAGTGAACCCTCGAGGAGGGTCGTCGGCATTAGGTTAGAAACCGTATTATAAAACACTGTAAAACGAAGTAAAATAGTGTTTTTACAATTTATTATTGCTATATTTAGTATCCCTGGGGGTATTTACATGTACTAGTGGGGTGGAGACGTGAAATATTGAAATATTAAAAAATTAAGAAAAAGTATAATCGCTCGCTTTGATCCCGAGACAGGGATGTCCAACCTTTCTAAAATTTTCACGCAATGTAATAATTTTTTATTGTATTGAATAGGAACAACAAACAATTACACTATGCAATATTAGTAGATTTTTATGTAATCAAAACGTAATTATTTTGTAACAGCTTATTAACGTTACATAAATACTTGCCGTTCATGATTTGAACATGAACAGTTATACAAAAGCAGCAATAGGTAAAATAAATCGCGGGAACGAGAAATTCGAATTTTAAATACCTATATTTCCACTAAATTTTCATTTTTACGAATTAGGATCCTAGTCTTTTGAGATGGCCGTTTATTTAACGCAATTTTTTTACATATATTTTTTAAGCTTTTATATTGCAATTGCATTGCATATTTCAACGGGGACATTAAATTTGAAAACAAAATATACACCAGCGTATATTAATATGGCAAAATTAAAGGTTGGCCATCACGAAAAATGCTATGTGTAAGAAGGCTGTATGCAAAATACTGGCTCTTTCCAACACGTTTTTTTTTTCTGCTGACCTTAATACGATGAGCTATTCTACCAGAATAAATATGATGTAAGTGATTGCTGTCAGAAATCATAGAGGACAAAAATTCATACCAAACGACGTGTATGTAGCGAAGTATGGGCAATTCTCGTAATTTTAACAACGTTCACAGTCTGATCTCAGTCTCAATCTGTCAAGAAATACTTATAATTTTCCTACATTTGACAAGTTTTTGACATTTGTATGTTGCCGAGATGAGACTGGGACTAGATTTTGAACGTTTTAAATTACGAGAATTGGCCTTCCGATCTTTGTCTTTCATTCATGTTACTTCGAATACTTGCTTGTTCCGTTCCGAAGATAATACAATTAATTAGAGATGAGCTGATGCTGTGTCCAAAATTGTTGAGACACTAGGTACTATCGTTTTGAAATTAAATGTAGACGCTGAGATTGGATAGCAGAAAGATATCATAACGAAAATCGAACCAAATTAGCAGAAATTATTAACATATTTTTATCAATTTACGAGATATTAAAATTTGCTGGAAAACGTTATGTTTTTACAGAATAGTCATAATATTTCCAAACAAATAAAACTTAAGAGACATTGTAATATATTATTGATGATTATATTATTAATTATTATTATTTATTATGATTATTCAGCAAATAACCTAGTACGTACTTATCATTTCAACCGCGTATCATACTGTGATCAACCATACGACCGAACAGAGCTGCAAATTGATTTTTAAAAAAAGTGCATTTTTTGGGCCTTAGCACTGATAATTTCTAGTGGTCGTACATTGTCTATGGACTGTTGGATTTGGGCGTTTATTTATTGTATTTTTATTTAAATGTTTGAACACAGTAATGAGTTACAACAATTTAGTAAGAGGAATGCATGTTTTTAGTTAATTAAAGCAGTGTGTAAACGAGCGAAAACGCTTATGTTACTTTTGAATTTAAATTTTACTTTTAAGTACCTACCTATGCATGTTAAAGATTTTTGCAGATTTAAAAAAAAATGCAAAGTAGGTAAAGGCATCGTAATATTTTTTCAATTCATTCACTTGCTATAAACATTGACTAGCATTATTTATATTTATTCCAAATTTCAAATCTATAGCATTAGTAGTTTGTGAAATAAGCAGCTGTTACAAAAGAACGGACAGACAGACAAACGAAGTCGCACCATGGATGTTCTTTTTTACCATTTTGATACGGAACCCTGAAAAGCTTCTATTTTTAAACTCTTCCTCGTAATTTATAATCTCAAAATAAATATTTTTATTTTTAGTGAATATTTGTAACCGCAAATGGTTGAGCACCCCTGAAATACGGGCATCATAGCTCCCAATTATTTTTGAAAATAAAAATGCTGGTATTTGAAAACCAACGAGTATACTGATAAATTTTGTTAAAATATACGACTAATTTTATTTTCATAGTTTATAATGCTGTATTCGCTAAAAAAAACGTACATTTAATATGAGCCCTCCGCGAGGGCTCTCGGCATCCCATATGGGATTTGAGTGAGCCCTCCAGGAGGGCTCCCGGCACTGAACGTGTTAAAGGAACACAATACTGCGCGCCAATACCAAAATAACGTTACCTAGAAAACCGCTAAACTTAAGTGGGACTGGGCCGGACATGTTTGCCGCATGTCAGATGACAATTGGGCTAAAAGAACCACCAATTGGGTCCCACTAAACGCACGACGCCATCGTGGCAGGCCAAGACGAAGATGGCGGGACGAGCGTCACTCCTACCGTAAGGACTGGCGGGCACTCGCAAAAGACAGAATTATGTGGAAAAGGGAGAGGGAAGCCTCTGCCCTGCAGCAGGACAATACAGGCTAGTTAGTTAGATTAGATTCTCTAAAGGGGTTAAATAGGCGATGAAAGTTTGTGTCGAAAATCTTAATTTCTGTCGATGCGAAATCCTATCATCCTGGCTGATGGGATTTATAAGATTATGTTATGGAGCTTGTCAAGGAAAAAAAACATAACTTTTTTTTCAGAATAGCCTGGCGAATACCATGAAATACAAATACCTACATGTCACTTCACATAAGCGTGGGTTGCTCTAAAATCGCACGAACGCGGGATTTTAACAATAGTGCACAAAAGATATTGCGAACGAAAGCCCAGAGCTGCGTATTGAAATCTATACGTAATTACGTACCCGTATCAATATTGTCACTCCCACGCAAATATGGAGCACATAATGAAATAGCGGTACTTACGCTACCGGTAAACCTATCTGCATAGAAGGTTCAATTTGTGAATATTAGAATCTGACATATTGTGCGCTTTTATAATTTCTAACGTGACAATGTAAGAGAACGAGAACGTGTGGATAGATGCAAGTTGGAAATAAATAAATAAATAAATGTAAGTAAGTACCACCTAAGTTCACATGTGGAAGCAATAAATATAATTATTGAGTACTTATTGAATGTTATCGTGGACGTCCATCCACGACCATAAAATGTATGGACATATGAAATAAAATGAAATTGTTTATTCTGTAAACAGATATCGGAATCCCTTTTACACGTCATATTATTAAAAAAAATAAGCTGAATGATGTCGGCGTTTCCTATTTGACTACTCTGTGAAGAAAGGAAACAAACTCAGAGGTCCGTTCTCATACGTACAGGTGTTATAACGTTATCGTGGACGGAAATTTAAAACCGTCTTCATGTATTCCCATACATTTTACATCCCTGTGTTATTTGCGTGATGCCATGACGTGGACGTGGACGTCAACGATAATATCGTCAGGTTAGAAATTATAAAAGATACAGTTTTTTTGTGATTTTACTCTATAAAAAATTTGTTGTAAAGGCAACATACTGTAATGTACGTATAAGCAAGCGATATAACAAGAATGTCTTAAAGTGAGTAAATGTCTTCGCTAAAGGATTTTATGTGCGATCGGAAAGAGAAGTCAGCGAGGCAGAAAGCTGCGCTCAATAACTCTGATAGTAGTAGTTTGACCTTTCAACAACGGTTCAAATGTTTTCCTCAACATTTTATTCTTAACACATAGCTTCACAAATATCCCATACCCGAAGGGTTTTTTTGAAACCCAATACGGAGAAGTTTCTGTCCATCGACAGACTTACACAATAACAGAAGTTAAAAAAGGAAACATTCCTACAGGGCTGCTAAAGTGCTAGAGGCGGCACTTTCAACACTTTCTATACTAACCAAACGTGTCACCGTTTCCTCGCACTACGACACAAATTACATTTAGAAATTGACAGTTTCGAAGGCAGTCCGTGAGAGACTGCGTTCAACGAACTTTTGGCGCCCCGAATAATTTTTTTCGAAGACCAGATTGACAAAGTTTATAGTGGATCAGACAGGAATTAAAACATAATAATAACTAGCAAGGGATCAGATCAGGAGATCCGACCGGAATAACTCGAATTTTGTTAGAACTGCCGTTTGTAGACGCTCTCCGGCGCGGCAATATTTATTTATTTTCTTTCCTTCCCGAGGTCAACGAAAACGTGAGTTTGCATTAAAGTCAGAAAAAGTAGATTAGTTTTTCAACGCGGGAGAAATAATTAGCATCGCTGATTGCACTAACTTTTCCCAGGTGTAATATCCAGTATTTTCCCGAGTTAATTTAGAGACTTACCGACATTGTTTAATGAAAAATTACGGTTATTTCTCCAACATTTATCCTTAACATCTTCTCGTTTGGGAAAAGCAATATTTATATATTTATATCAATATTTTAGTCTAATTTTGAGGAAAAAGCAACAAATATGGTGCGTGTTTTTGCTGATCTGCGGATAAAATGTAGAATAGGTAGGTATATAATCCGTATAAAGACAACAATATGATCCATATTTGGTAGTTTTATATTAAAACCACATAAAACATAACGAAGGAAAACCAATCGAATACTTGTATTCCTGAAGCAATTTTATATTTACTCATACCTACATAATAATAATTTTATATGCAGGACGTGTTTAGAATAATTGTAAGGCTTGCAATTTCCTACAGTCTTCAGTGACAGTGCACATATTATATCGATTGTACATACCGGTGTAGAACCACACTGTCATTATTGCGAAACAACTAGTGCTTAAGTCCAATAATACGCGGTGAAACCGTATAATTATTGTATTATATCGGCGCCTGCGATATAATGGCGTCGTGACGTACCTAGTTGCATTTTCATTTGTTGAAGAGTAGACTTTGGTTATTTCCACTAAATCAGAGGAGCGCTTTAATCTAAGTTATAGCTAAGCGTCGGTGGTATTAAGCTCGGTTATCAGACTTTATTTAAATCTTTAAATAAACAAACAACCGTATTTTAAGCTTGTTAATTCCTTATACAAGGTTTAAATTAGACAAACTATGCAGACGTGATGATTCTCGATATCTGATCACGACATAAAAAATTAAAAGATTTGATATTCTTTTTTTGGGGTCATCGACCGCTGGTAGTATTGTTACTGCCGCCGTATTACAACAGCCGGGCCTTGATCATTTTTCGAAAATCTGATAACAAAAATAAAAAACTAAGAAGCTTCAGTTTCTCTGACTAGCCTTTTCCCAAATATTATATGGAACGACTCCCTCTAACCTCCACAACCCAGTTACTGAGTAATACAATACTCTTTGGTAAGACTGGTTGCCAGACTTTCGAGCTTCAGACTACCCGCAACTACTATATTTACTTAATGGGTGATCACCCCATCAACGAACCGATCGCGGCATGCGTAGCTTTACTTTCCATCGACCCATGCGGCTGTTATCATTAGCCACGAGCCCCTCCAGTTACTAACAAACTTCAGTAAGAAAACAAAAGCAATATTAAGGCCTTTATCATAAACGAAATGAATAGAAGAAATATTTATATTGCAGCACCTATCATAAATAAAAAGAGATTAATGTTTGGTGAAACTCGCCTTGACTTTGACTAATACTAGTGAATAAAAATATTCTGAATAAACGTATTGCTAAGTTGTTTAGTATAAAAGTTGTGTGGGAAAATATTAGTAGTTATATTTTCAGTACTGTTTGTAAGAGATCTCCTGCTTCATTTATAATGAAGCGATTATTTAATGTCTATAGTTAAAGGCTAAGTAGTTTTTAAGAAGAAAATATGAATTATCGTTTACAAAAGACAAAATAAGTGTGAGGAGTAGGTCAACTGTATTTATTTCTGTATCATCTTTGAGGTAAACCTCTCATATCTCATGTACAGACGCCAGCATATCAAGCTACTACAATCTGTAAAATTTCTTTAATAGATTTTCAACTTTATCGCAAAAGCGTTAAGGTTCAAGGTTGATTGGGAAAATTTGACAGTTTCGGGTAGTTTGAAGTGCTGGCGTCTGTATCTATGCGATTATATATTATATTAGATATTTTCATCTATACTACCAGCTGACCGAAACTAATTATTTCCACCATCATTATTTGCCTGACTCAAATCATTTCATTATCATTATCATTTTTTGCAAAAAAAAAAAACAACCGACTTCCAAAAACGACACTACAAAATGAAAAATAACTTTAATTTCGGAAGTCGGTGTCGTTGGGTTCGCATTTTCGTTGTTTTTATTTTTATTTTTTTAGTTTTTATTTTTCACTTTTAAGTTGTAATTTTTACCAGTAATTTTGGTTTAAAAACCAAACTACTGAACCGTTTTTGATGAAATTTCTATGGGACCATTTCAGAAGTATCCCCATTCGAACAAAAAAAAAGCATTTTTAAAATCGGTCCACAGTTGGCGGAGCAATCGCGTAACAAACACACAAAAATAAAACATACCGTCGAATTGAGAACCTCCTCCTTTTTTGAAGTCGGTTAATAAAAGAAATAATGCAGCCAGTTACATTCGTGTTAAAGGCAGTAAGTAATGCATCGTTTCCACTTAGGTCAGGTCAGTATGAATAAATAAAGTGGACTACAATAGAACCGCTGGTGGTACACGATAGTAAAGTTGACGAGTAAATAAACTATTTGTACCATTTCCCTGAATTCTGGACGGTCTCATTACTGATGCAGAACTAAGGTATGGACTTGATAGCTTGTTAAGAATGCATCGACGTAAAGTGTCAATCAAAGTTAAAATAGTTCGAATTTCTGATTTGTTTATCCGTGGAGTAGAATGTTTTTTTTTTAATATTTTAAATACAGGGGCTTCTAACGACTAGTGGTCCACTTTAGCCCTGGATCGGATATCATGGGGCATGCCCAGCAATGGGATGAGGTAGGCGTTAGCCTACCAGGTGGATCATAGTTGTAATTTTTTTCATCAAAGATATTTTTAAATACTTACATTTTAAACTACCAGCCACAGAGTAAATTGGTACTTTGAAAACAAAATCTTTGTTCTACAACATCAGGATATACTTTTCCGTCCATAATAGCTAATTTAAATACTTTTGACGGAACTTCTCCGATATTGTCTGGACGTTAAAAAGGTTTCACGTTAAATTAATGTTATCTGTCCAAGTCTTATAATAAAATGTTCCAAAATAAGTAAAAAACGAGTTCAAGAACGGCCCATTTCGCAATAAAAGAAATACTTGCGGAAACTGATGAAATCGGAATTCAGAAAACGCGTCACATCCGTTTCGTTACTGAAAGGTATTCCGTGAATAAGTCTATTAGGGTAGATTGTAATAAGTTACTAAGAATTTTAGTTCGCTTTGGTCAGCCAATAACAATCGCATACACAGTACAGACGCCAGCACATCAAGCTACTACAATCTGTCAAATTTCTTTAATAGATTTTCAACTTTATCACTAAAGCATTAAGGTTCAAGGTTGATTGGGAAAATTTGACAGTTTCGGGTAGCTTGACCTGCTGCTGGCATCTGTAGCTAATCGGAGCTTTCCATTAGTATTTAGAACGTTTGATTAAAGAAAACTCATTCAGTCGCTGGATGATTGGAAAAACTGATTCAATTTTTAGGTATTAAATAGAGTAATGTATGGGTGTGTATGTGTGTATGTAGGTATATGTGTGTGTGGGTGTGTGTTTCCATTCTATCAGTCATATTTCAACGAATATCTACATTCTTACCCAAAGAAACGATGGATGGAATGTGTGAATGATGATATGGTTAGAAAGGGGGTGACAAACCTACTTACAAAATAAAATCATTCATCATTGACGACTAATAGAGAAGTGTGGAAGAAAAAGACATGTTGCGCCGACCAAAAAGAAATTGGGATAAGAGCAGGAGAATGATGCTGATGATCTTCATTATGACTCGAATCCAGCACAATATATTGTGTCAAATTGATCAAATAGCTGGTCGATACGTAAGTTGTAAGTAGGTACCCAAAGTGTAAAGTTTTAAGAGAAAACCCGGGCTAGGTACCCAAAGCGTAAAGTTTTAAGAGAAAACCCGGGCAATGATCCCAGTGAGAAAGGAAAATATTGGATCTGCATAATCTGGCCATGTAAATGTTTGGAGAACAAACAAAATTATTTTTTACTGAAACAATAATTTAGAATACAGTATTAAAATATAGAAAAGCCTATAGAACCGGGTTTTATAAGGTAAACTACTTAACAAAGGCTGGAAAAAGAACCTTTACGAATTTCTAGAAAAAATGCTTTCATTTGGTTCGGAGAGTCAAAGAATTTAATCCACTGAACAGTTTGTTCTAGAAATATGGATATCGGATGTAACAGATATTTTTTTAGTAGAATTTTGCAATTTTATACAGAAAATCCCGTTTCAAGAAGCATGTCTGATTTTCTTCCTGCAGATTAACCATTACATAGTATTACTACTAAGGGCGAATTTCATCAAACTTATCTAAAATAAGTCCTAAACTGAGAATTTTTGACAGTTATTCCATACCAGAACAGTCAGACGTCAATTTTATTCCACAGATAAAAGATAACTGAATTTGGTGAAATCAGCCCAATTTTTTTAATCATAAATCATCCCTTAATAGTGTTGATACGTTTAAGTATCTTGGACATTTATTAACCTCTGACCTGGAAGACGATGCTGATATTGAAAGGGAACGTAGGGCGCTGTCTGTTCGTACGAATATGATTGCCTGCAGATTTGCTGCGTAGGGTGCGGGCAAGCGGCAACAATATCCTGAGCGCTTTTGCTGAACGTTTTGACTGTCAGTACGTGAACCACTGTTGTATGATTCACGTACTGACTAATGTTAAGATATTATTTTAATTATGTTCATATGTACTAACAAATTTTATGATCTAAACTAAATGAATTGAATAACAGATTAGCCCAAGTCCTAATCGTGTACCAACATTCAAAAGCTACGATCCGTCGTACTCAACGGAATATATTTAATGGATTTGGGTATCGGCGCCAAAGTTGGCGAACTTTGCCCTGTGTGAGAACACTGGTGAATTATAGATGGTCTAGACGTGACAACTGCCATTCAAAAGTACGCAAGTCCTAATGCATATTCCTTTGTTTATTGCTTGCAGAGTCTACATCGGCGCCCGACCAGGAAAGTGCTAAGACAAGCATCTCAAAGAGTCCAAGAGAAATTATTCGACTGTCTTGGAACCTATCAAAATAATACAGTAAAGGAGTAAGAAAAACCTTTACATCTACATGTCCCTCATTTCAAGCAGAAGGCAGAAAATGGCTAGGAGAAGGGAACGTTCCGAATATCTGAAAGTACTTGGCAAATGTCAAAGGATGGTGATGTGACCGTGTGCCGTCTGTGCTACTTCCTTGAACAAATTTTTACAGATAGTCTTTCATCTACTAAGACTTTAACAGTAGTTAAATTATGTAGTAAGTAGTCAGTTTCAGTAGTTTAATTCTTAGTAGTAAGTAAGAGTATACTATTAAGAATTTAAGGAGGCCATCTTTAACGTAGCGATTGTTTCCCTGTGAGACATTGAATCACTTATTGCCGTGTCTTCTGCGGGTAATTCCGTTACACACCAATGCCTTAAATTTTAACTGGTCATCAATAACATGCATTGCGTCATTTACGTTGTTCAACAAACGATTTTTTCTAACATATGAAGAAAAGGATTAACAAATTCCTTCCAAATATTTCGGATTGTGCTTGGAACTGTATTACGCAATTAGGGTGCAGGTCCTTCTATGAATCTATGATGACATCTTGCTAGCTCCTAGGTTCAATATTGATTGGTTTGGTAACGAATCGGAACTGGGCGGGGATGCATTTATCCAATTAAGCCTCGCTCGCCTTTCAGGGGACTCAGCTTTTTAGTCATATCGATTTTATTGAAAATATTGTCTTCGCCCACCTTTTTTACAATATGTATATGGTCAAGGGTTGTTGTTATCATTTATGGATTCGTCGGTTCATAGCTCTACCTACTCAGTTGCACTTTCTTAAGATATTTGCAAAAATAAAAAAATCTGCGACTGCTTCGACAGAGGATAGACATTTTTTCAGTCAGTCTGTTATTAATTATGTTATAATTAAATTGAAAGTGCCTTTAAAGAAGTACCTAATTATGTGTTGAGTTTATAGTGTATTTCCTTTTAACGTTTTCCAAATTACACTGTCTTGTATCTGAATCTATTTCTAATTCAGTCTTGATTCCATTATTGCCTTCATAAAATCTAATAAGATACGCAGTAGGTACCTACTGAAAACTGAAACTGTCTGCACCGTATAAAACGCGTTTGGTGCGTATTAACACCTATCAAACCGGCTGAACGAGACGTACGGAGCTCCTCCGGTTTATTTCCGGCATTACGACTCAATTCCTGTGTCCACGTTAGCTTCATCTGACGTTCATGTCGAGTTTTTAATGCTCCTATGCGCCGTAATTGGCGAACTTCCAATTAAGGATTGTAAATGGGAATTTGCTATTTTAATTTGGCTTTTTATTCGAAGGCGGACTGCTATATATGCTTGTATGTATGCTTACAAATTTTAAAGTGGTGCATAATGAAAAAGAAACATCCTGGAACGAAGTCCGGTTTATCAGGTTATCGGTAATTGATTAAACTTGAAGCTCGCGATGAAATGCCTGAAAGGAGAATACCAGAAGCATATTAACTTCCACTACCCTCGGTAAAATGATATTCAGTGCTACTCCTGAGAATCTGAATAAATTTTTGTAGGTAACAGATCCATAAAATTATTTCTAGCCACTGCAGAAACGTGCTCATCTGTACATAGTATAAAATAAAGTCACTTTTCGTCCGTGTGACCGCATAGATTTTCAAAACTACACAATGTGTCTACTGTCGACTATTTCTGTTTTGGGTTCGTGATTATGGATCATAATAGATCCATAATCATGAACCCAAAACAGAAATAGTCGACAGTAGTTTTAGTTTTATTTTTCTTTATTATTCGAGTTAATTATCTTTTTTATGCACGTGAAAAATAAACCTATTTTTTTTACAAGCTTTTATTTAACTTGCGATATTCCTTCTTTCTTTTCAATGAATTTTGATGCGGTATACACTACCATTAAGAGAATAATTATATTCCGGAAGGGTTATATATATAAATAATACTTTCATATTTAAGTTAGATAGATATACTCGTAGCACGGAAATTTCGATGTTTTGACATGTCGCCATTGCACCCGTGGAAAGCAGGGGTCTTTAATTCCTCGTAACTTAAATCGATTAATTTAAAACGCGTTTAACTTAAGCAAAGATTTTAATAATGCATCATTATACCTTTTGGGAGATGAACTGGTTGCGTCAGCGTGAAAGACCCTAACTTCTCGTCCTTATGGCTGTTGGTGGACACTGGTATGGACAAAATTGTCTATACCTGTGTCTACCAATCGCACAGCGGTGACCAGGAGACGACTCGACTGTTTGACCACCGTAGTGAGGCCGCTGATAATGCTCTGCATCGGCACCCTGATGCGCGCTCGTCGCTCTGGGGGACTTTTACGCCTGCCACCAAGACTGGCTTTTCCCATACCAGAGGACCGACCACGCTGGGAGAGAAGCCCGAAACTTTGCGCTTTCAATGGGCCTCTCCCAGTTGGTAAGGCTAGCGACTAGGGTGCCAGATGTAGGTAAATGGTCATACCGCCAATTGTCTGGACCTTCTGCTGACCACCAAAATCAAAATCAAAAGTCATTTATTCAAATTAGGCTGAGATGAGAATGAACAATTTTTGAACATCAAAATTACAAAAGACAGTCCCCAAAAACGCCCGCCCTTCACCACTTCTACCTAAATAAAAGCCTCCAGGCATAAAAGGCGTGACAGCTTACATATTTATGCTTTGCTGGGTTCTGTTCACATAGCTGTCACTTGAAGTCACAAATGATAAACTAGGACCATCGAAGTAAAATATATAAATAAGTTAATAATAATAACAAGTTAACAATAACCTGTCAGTAAGCTAATTCTGGAGAAAGAACATGAACATTGCCTTGAGTTAATTAGGGCGACCAACTATTCTTATCGTGTAAGTAGTCGTTGATGGAATAGTATGCCTTTGAACAAAGGTTGGATTTTACTTGAGCTTTAAACGCATTGAAAGGCAAGTCTAGCAAAGAAGAGGGTATCTATATATATAAAATTCAAAGTCCTGACTGACTGACTGACTGACTGACTGATAGATCAACGCACAGCCTAAACCGCTGGTCCTAGAGACATGAAAATTGGAGTGTGTGTTCTTCGTGAAGAGTAGGCATCCACTAAGAAAGGAATTTTCGAAATTCTACCCCTAAGAGGGTGAAAAGGGAGAAATTCGTTTGTATGAAAAATCTTATTCCTTGCGTTAATAAACTTGAAACTTGGCACGAATACTTATCTAAATAAATTATGAAGATTTTCAGTTTTTTTTTCTTGTAAACTACCCCCTAATAAGGGTTTGGAGGGTTTCAAAGTTTGTATGAAAGAATTTTAGCGCGCAGTCCGATTTACTCGAAACTCAGTATTTATACCTAATATTGAAAGTAAAGAATAATGTATATCAGGGTTTTTTCAAAATCTACCCCTGACGGGCTGAAATGGGGTAGTCAATTTTTCAGGGGAGGATTTTACTGCATGGCTTGATTAACTCGAAAATTCAAGTTATGAATACATCCCAAACGACTTTTTTTATATTCCACCCCTGTGGGGTTGAAACGCGGGGATACAGTTTATATGAAAAATCTTCTTCATTAGGTTAATAAACTTGAAACTTTTCAAGAATATTCGCCTAAGTAAGTAATAAAGTTTATCATTATACGTTTTTCAAAACTACCCCGCAAAGGGGGATATAGGGGTGTTGAAGTTTGTGTGGAGGAATTTGAATGCGCGGTCGAATTAACTGGAAACTCAGTGTTTATACTTAAGACCAAAAATAAAGAATAACATGTATCAGGGTTTTTCAAAAATCTACCCCTAACGGGTTGAAAAGGGGTAGTCAAGTTTACAGGGGAGGATTTTACTGCATGGGGCTTGATTAACTCGAAAATATTATAAATAATCTTTGAATCAAGTTATGAATACATCCCAAACGATTTTTTAAACTCCACCCCTGTGGCGATGAAAAGCGGGGATACAGTTTATATGAAAAATCTTATTCATTTAGTTAATATCTTGAAACTTGGCAAAAATACTCGCCTAAGTAAGTAATAAAGTTTATTATTAAATATAAGTTTTTCAAAACTACCCCTCAAAGGGGGATATAGGTTAGGGGGTGTTGAAGTTTGTGTGGAAGTAATTGAATGCGCGGTCCAATCAACTCGAAACTCAGCATTAATACTTTTGACAGAAAATAATTAATAATAAGTATGTAAAGTTGTTTAAAATTGACCCCAGACGGGGCAAAAAGGGGTAATTCGGTTTTTAAGGGAACGGTCGGGGTCGTTCGGCTTTTCGTTTTTTTTTTTTTTAACTTGAAACTGTATGTTATGTTTTCACACCTAAACCACTGAAATTATGATTTGGCAAAGAGATAGATGGCATCCTGGGGAAGGACATACTTTTTATCCTGGTAGCATGATCCCGTGCGATAATTTCCGACATCGACGCGGGCGAAGCCGCGGGCAGAACCTAGTCTTGTTATAAAAGGTTATACCAAGCCCAACAAATGAGTTATGAACCTTATGAAGCCGGTGAAAGGGGACACGTAGTTTGTCCTTAATTTTAGTGTTAACACTGTGAATATCACTGTTTTAGTGTAAATTTTGCCTAATATATAAGATGTTGGCGAAGATGAATTGTGATGCAACCGTGAGAATACCAATATCTTTAAGAAAATCTCTTAGAGAATCTCTGGCACCTAGCTGGTAAATTGCTCAAAGAGCTCGTTTTTGAAGGACAAATATATTTTGTATATCAGCGGCTTTGCCCCACAGCAGAATACCGTAGGACATAACGCTGTGAAAATAGACTAAACGAGCTGTATCAACGTCATTGTATTGTCTTATTTTCCTGACGGTGTAGGCAGCCGAACTGAGCCTTCCTGCTAGACTTGATATATGAGGTCCCCATTGAAACCACCACCACTGTCATCTACTGTTAGTCCTAGAAAAATTGCCGAGCCTACAGTTTTAAGCACCTCTTTATCTAAGACGATGTTGGGTCTTAGATTTCTAACATTCGGTAAGGCGAATTGGACCGGCGAACCGATCCGGACAGATGTATTGTAACAGTTTCCTCACCATTAGGAACTTCAGATCACTGTCTGGTGAAGTCTGTGTCGACCTTCTCCCCACCTGACTGCGACTTGGGATGAGATGCTTAACTTTTTTACGTCTTATCCTTGGCAGTAGGTCTGCTTCTCCTCTGAAAATCCGTCGTACTGTGCGGATACTATATCCAATCCTATTGTGCTCAAGCTGAACAGTGTAAGCACTCGGTGTTTCTCAACTGGGTTGACGCTCGTGACTGCAAAGCTCCGGATCTGAGCTCTAAGAAGAGAGCCTTCAACCATGCTGCCAAGTCTTACAAAATGGTGCTAAAGAAAGCTCGCTTCGACCGCATCACCCATATTGGGTACCCGTAGAGAGATACCTGCCGAGTGCTCGGGCTTGTAAGGAAGTAATCCGGTCCGAAAGAGAGGCTATGGTAGAGCGTACGAATTTCGCACTTCAGGCAGTCTCCAAATGGGGCGAAGCCAACCTTGTGGGATCTTTCTTTCTTTCTTTCCAAAACTCAAGCGTGTCTGTTCACCGCCAAAAGGAGCCCGTTCACCTTGGCTCCTGCTTTTCAGAATGTATCCTTGGAGTGCACCGACCGCCTTCAGCTCTTGGGAGTTGAAATTTCCTCAAACATAAACTTTGGGCGGTTCATTGAGTCCAACGCCAAGATGGCTGCTAGGAAACTTGGCGTTCTTGCAAAGGTCCGGCAGTACTTCACACCGGGACAGCTTCTAATGTTATACAAAGCGCAGGTCTGATCGTGTGTGGAGTACTGCAGCCACATATGGGCTGGTTCTGCAAAATGCCATCTAGCATCTTTGCGACTCAGTGGAGAGGCGTGCGAAGAGGCTCATTGGTGATCCAGATTTGGTTAACACCAATCTACAAAGCCTGGAGCACAGGCGTAGGGTAGCCAACCTTTCGGTATTCTATAGGATGCATTCTGGAAAGTGTGCGCGGGAATTACATGACTTAATTCCGCCATCACCGTTCCATCATCGGACAACCCGTCGTACGGTGAGTTTCCACCCTTACGTTGTTGACACCGATGCACCGCTACGATCCGGACGAAGCGTTTCGCCTCGTCGTTTATACCGCATACATCGAAGGACTGGAACAATTTACCTGCAGCGATCTTCCCGTCCGATTATAATTTAAGTGTCTTCAAGGCTAGAGTGAATAGGCACATTACATTACACATAAATTATTGCGCTTTACCATCAACGATTGCGTCGCTGCTTTCCATCAGGCAGGATCGCAGTCAAGTACTAGTTTATATCATTAAAAAAAAAAACCTGTACACGAACAGTTTCATATAATGACCTATTACGATTCTATAAATAGGTATCCTTGTGTGGATTACAATTAAATCGATTTAATAATTATTTTGCAATCAAATACGTGCATAGTGACACTATGTACGATGCATTTATGTATAAGTACTTACTCATTTATGGAGTACCGTCTCACATATTTACTGATTTATAATTCCAAATTTTTAATGACACCCACGACTAACAGGACTATTATGGAAGCAAAATCATTAAAGCAGAAATGGTCCGTAAACAGCCATTACTAACTATTAACTAAGGGCTGATTTTTCAATCATCTGATAACTTTATTCGAGGAATCATTTTAACAGTTACTTCACACAAAAACTGTCAAACGTCAATTTTATTCCTCGAATAAAAGTTATCTGGCGCTGGAGAAATAAGCCCTGAGTAAGATAAATAGGTATCTACATTATGACTTCATTCGGCTATGAAAGTAGCCGATTTCTGAGCCAAGTCCTAGATTAGTTTGCTATCGACACGCTAAGAAGATTATGATTTCATTCTCATTACGCCTATTCAATACATTTCCCGCAGTTGGACCACATCGGTATACATTTTCCCAAAGGATAGAAACTTGTCTGAAGTGCGCCTCCCAGTAATACCAACTTTCCGGAATTATCAAAGGCAAAGAAATAATAGAATATGCATGTGTTCAGCCTTATATTATAGAAAGAAAGTCGATATCTTGTGTTTGCGGATTTGTGGGGATCTACACTTTCCAAAAGTCTTGAAGAGGTCCCGAGAGAAACTCATGGTTCAAGTTTTTATGGGACAATTTTAACGAGTTCCATAAAACCTTGTTAGGCATACAATGAGCTGCGTGTTTATTTTGTTGATTTTTGAAGAAGTTACCTTAAATTTTAGATCTTTATTCATCGAATGATGAATGATTTTATTTTGTAAGTAGGTTTGTAGAAACACTTTTACACGTCAAACATATTGTAAAAACTAGATGAGGTCGGCGTTTCATGTCTGATTAGTCAGAGAAGAAAGGCCGAAAGAAACTCAGAGGTCTCTTTTAAAGTCCAGGCATAAGCTTGGCCAGATCATATGAACACCATGTAGATCGATGTCTGAGATAGTCTTTTGAGGAAAGAACCACACAGAGAGGACCTGTCTAGTCAGTGCACGCATTTGTCAGAAATCGTGCAGCTTAACTAATCGAATCGTCTAGTTAGTAAGTAAACACATATTAGGTCGATCTATTATATCGATCGGTAAGTCTAAAATGAAAAAACTTTCATTATAATTTCCATATCTAGATGCCCAATGCCTAAAAGCACTATGAAGTCACCAGCCTCAAAAATAGCCCACACTTCGAGTCAACTGTTACCAAGAACCTTATCACGCTATCTAGCAATCAACGAGTTTACCTAATGACTCCAAAACCCCCCTTCCCCTCCACCGAGCACCGAAGGCTGAACAAACACATTGCCTTTGCCACTCAATATTAAATTATTAAGTTTTTAAGTAGCATCTCAGTCAGCCAGTCAGTAGGTATATAAAAGTTTTAACTAAACGGAAATAACAATATTGGTCTCTTTGTGAACAGTGTTGCTCGGCTTTGAGAATATTGTTTTTAATGGGAACTAAACTACGAGTCTCAGGGAGGAATGTTTTTTATAAGGGTCAAATTAATTTAGCTAGCGAAACTCCGCAGACGTAATGGGATATTTAAACATGATAAAACAAAAAAAAAACAAAATTTAATGATTTTTTTGTAGGGTCCGGGTCACTAACCGCAGTTAGTGTATTTACTCGAAATATCATTCTCATCTCGAATATTTTTTTTGTATAAACTTCACAGACGTGATTATTCTCGATATTAAAACACGATAAAACATGTCTTCTCAACTCATACTTCAAGTAATAACACTACCAGCGGTCGTTGACTCCTAAAAAACATCATTTTTTTTTTATTTTAAGTGTATAGTGTTTAGATATCGATGTCTACGGAGTTTAGCTAGCTAATTTAATTTGACCCTGTATATTTGTTGAGTTAATCACAAAATATTGTACCTAAGTACTACTGAAAATATTACAATTACTTTGGCAACACGGCTTTGTAGCTCCCCCTTTGCTTCACAAGAGATGAAAATATTAATCCTAGCCCATTTGTTCCCATGCCTTCTCAAAGGAAAATTCATGCCGGCAATTGCGAGCTACAAAAAAAAACATGCAAAAGGAAATTACAGCATTCATACGGGAAATTGAAATAGCCTCCGGCGCGGAGGCCCAGATCAGTTGGCGATCAATTATTATTATATTCATAATCCCAGCCACGGCCTCTAACGTTAAATAAATTTAATGGAAGCCAATACACAACGTGCCTGCCTTTAGCGGCTCTTAATCTTGTATGAATCTTAGTCTACAAGTTTAAATTTTAACGTTAAACGTGCATAGAATATCGTCGGGTGTGTGGGATGCCTATGACCGCTCTTAAATTATGTACAGGGAAGATACGGATATCTAACATAGGTAGGTGAGGAAGCTGACCCTTGGTTAATAATTTAATAGCATCTAGGTTTCATCCCTTTGTGCTGAGATAGCTCGGGGAATAGTTTTATAGTTTGGTTTCCATAGGCATTAAAAGAATTAAAAAGATAAAAATATATTGTGTGTTTCAGTCAAGCTTTTGTTGGTTCAGTATGCAGTGGGCTTACCACCAGCTCTTATAGCAGAGCAGAAGTTGAACTGCACACACGTTCTGTGACTAAGTACAAAAAAGCAGTGCAGATCAACTTCTGCCCTGGTATAAGCTGGTGGTAAGCCCTCTGGTATTTGATTTTAAACATTGATTTTAAGCACGAAAACTTCGTAAAAATAATTGTTTAAAATAATTTGAACAAGTAGATAAGTAGGTACTCTTTCAAATAGGTAGCTACGAAAGCTATTCAATAACAGCGTTAACAGCTAAAACGTATACTAATGTTAATGTTTTCTTTTATTCCTTCAATGCGGGGAAATGACCGGCACTTTCCTTTCTGCTCGCTGCCAAAATATCTATAACACGAATGGACATTCGGTAACGTCATTGAATGAAACCGTGTCGAGTTCCCTGTAGGAGTCAAGACTAATGTTAGCAAAAAATACTCACATTTCTTTTTATTTCAGCTGGGGCGTGAACGTACAGCCTTCACCCAAAAATGGCGATTGTGTAATATTTGGGCCGATGCCATTCCGCGACCACCTCACACATTTGTCGTAGACGGTCACTGCTTTCAACAAATTGGAATGTACTTAAATCAATGGGCCTGAAGTTTTTTGAACGAAGTTTCCCGTTTATTTTTCTTTATAACCTCTAACTATAATATTTTTTTGTGCATTATTTTGTTGTAATTAATGTGCACGTAGGCCCAGAAGGAGATGGCGAACGAGTAAGACTCCTTTTCGTTTTGTTTTTCTGTGGGGAAATCTTTATGGATGCCTTCCGTCTGGGAGAACGAAGGGTTGTGTTGGAGTCCAACCGATTAAAAACCCAATTGTTCCTTCTAGTACCATGTGTCGGGGGCGCGGGGGATACTTGTACATTCGCCGCAACCCCGATATGAGCTCGCCAAGCGCCATGCCTACCGGGCCCCTATAAAGGATTGGATGGAAAGACTAAAAAGGTCCCAACAGTGAGACATAAGGGCTCTACGCGATTATTTATAATAATAATGTGCACGTTACATTTCAATCAAAAGTTTTTTTAAAGCACCGAATTCTCTGTAGTTTTCAAGAGAGTTGGTTTCCTTTGCAACGTCGATGTAAACAAAATATCGTTGCGCACATCATTAACGAAATTCCTCGGAGACATACGTAAGTACAGTTTATTACATACACCCAAGAGATAAGATAGGACGCCCAATTTAGAATTAAGGGCAAAACAACTTAATAAATGATAAATTGTCAGTACAAAACCCAGCACGCACTTAATTAATAAATATGCATAATTTCTCGAGTTTTATCATCAAGAGAATTAGGGCGGGAAAACTTGATTGCCTTCACACGGTTTTTTTTTTTTAAATTTGATTGAGGTAGGCACTGGCATTCGAGACTTTAGATGCCAGTAACATCTCTCGTCTACCTACAAGGTGGGCAAAAAATTTTGCACTTTTGAAACATGAATACAAATCAAATTACAAATGTTACTTTGTTGATCATTTATTCATCTAAAGTAATTTATTTTTTTTTAAATGACATCGTCGTGATGTGCTTCGTCTCGTCGTTGGCACTCCTTCAATCGACTACGCAAACTTTGGAAAACTCGCTGATACATGCTGCGAGGAATCGTAGTTATATCTTCGTGGATGTTTTGTTTTAATTGGAGTATTGTCGTCGGTTTAATTGTGGTAGACTCGACTTTTCAGGTATCCCCACAGGAAAAAATCACAAGGTGTAAGGTCCGGGCTTCTCGGAGGGCTTGGGATATAACCTCTGCGAGAAATTAATTTGTTCGGAAACATTTCTTTGACTACTGGTAAAGTCACGTTTGACATATGGCATGTTGCTCCATCTTGTTGCGTCCAGGTCCTGCTGTTATATCCTGAAAAATTCATGTAACTGTTGCGTCAAAAACTCTCGCAACATCTTCACGTATCCTGCTGAATTCACAGTAATGTTATTTCCTTGATTTTATCAAAGAAATACGGACCACTTATGCCCTTAGCTGATACGGCAGCCCAGACTGTCGTTTTAGGTGAATGAAGAGGCTTTTGGTGTGTTTTCCCTGCTCCAATTCGATATTGGAGCAGGGAAAACCCTCGCCTTGCGTTTGCGCAATTGTGCTTATTGAAGTGCCCATTGATGTAAAAGTGGGCCTCGTCCATAAACAATACATTCTCAAGGCTAGAGAAACGCTTCAGCATAGTGTCAGCAAATAACTTACGTTGAATGTAATCGTTTGATTTTATCTCCTGCACGATTTGAAGCCTGTATGGGCGCAGTTTAGGGTTCAGATGCAAAATTTGCCGTAGACTAGTTCTTCGTATTGCCAGAGCCGCCGAACGCTTACGTGTAGATGATTCTGGATCGTTCCTTACGGAGATTTCAACCAGCTGAATGTTCTCATCGCTTCTTTTTAAACGTGGCCGGCCTGTTTGTTTAATATTCGTTGTGGAACCAGTTTGCCCAAACTTCTTGATCCAAGCTTTGATTAAATTACCACTTGGACACTCACTTACACGGCGTAATCCGTATTCTATTCTAAACAGGTGTCGTACAGTAACGTAGGAATCGTTGTTTTTGTAAAATTGTTTAACACCAAAAAGCACGCTGTTGTTGAATGTGTGAATCGCCCCATCGTGAATAAAATTGCATTAAGTGACACATATTTTCCCGCCAACCGCGCCCCCTTCTGTCAAACGATTTTCGAGATATTCAGTGTTGCTATTTGCAAAAAATTTGACCTATTCTGTATTTCCATGTCCACAAAATCTACAGTCGCCTCTTCCTAGCTTGGATGTGCCTTACCCACATATACAAAATCGTCTCCTTCGCTTTACGAAAAAGACATTCAAAATTATCAAGAACGAAATAAATCTTTATTTCTTTATAAAGATAGATCGTTAAGGAAAAATAATGGAGGAACAAACAGCATTTACAAATGATTCCCAAAACGTTTTCGCGGTTGTAGTAGCGTTTCAAATCACCTTAATTTAGATATGCCTCTATAAATACATTCAGACTATATTTATACAGGCATATCTAAATATACGTTACTTTCGTTTTTAAGCCAACCTCTTTATTTCCTTCGTCAAAATCTTCAGAGTGCACATAAAAACTTTTTACTCTAATTTTATAGTTCATCTAAAATATCTGGCCATTTTGTCATAAAATATTTTACTAGGCGCCATTAAATAATAATGAAATAATGCTTCTTTCTTTTTCATAGTTTATGGCTCTGAACTGTCTTTAGATGCTGACCAACCAGTAGTTACCTACGTGATTTATTATTGGTGATGTAGGCATAAAAACTCATTTGGAAACACTTTTTCGTCTAAATGGGCCAACCTTGGCCATTGTGTACAAGATATTTCGAGCAAGCATGACCATGCTAATGAGTAAATCTTACGGATATGAATATAACAAGTAGACAAACCGACGGTAATATTTTTCTATACACGTCTCATATCACTCATGTCCAAAATATCCTCGCCTGTTATTTTATTGAATGAACCGAGAATATCTTCTTTATGTTCCAATGTCATTTTCGTCTTCGTTCGTCACGTATAATGTATATTGAATATGAATAGATACTGCGGCGCCTCAGACCTTATTTACTTATATAAGATTGCGTAGATAATTGTGTTGAGTAACCTCGGTGACTTTCGTTTTAGTCATAGATTAGGACATTTTTATGTTTGTATTTGCTTAAACGGCGGGATAAGCAGAGTTCGACTCGGAGAGGATGATGGCAGGAACCATTTTAAAGAGTTAGATTTAGATAATGGGATTGTATTATACAGGGTGGTCCAAACAGTGACGTCATTAAAAAAAAATTAGATTCCTCATACCCAGGCGTATCGGAAAATACCCCATGTTTCCATTCCGAGATTCTTGATAGATTTCAAGTTATATTTTTTTTTTTTCCTGAAAATATTATGGGAACCACTTCAAAAAATTCTGTCTTTATTTTTACAAGGTTTTTTTACATTCCTTTTTTGCATTTTTCATTGTTATGGAATATTCTTGCAGACATAAAATAATCATCTTCCTATCATTAATGAAAAGGAGAAATTCACGTTAGAGTGATACAGATTCGAAATTTCTACTTCAAATAAAAAATATAAGTTTTTGAAATGATTTAGCAACCAGGTAGTATTTAATTTTTATTTTTTATTTGAAGTAAAAATTGCGACTCTGTATCACTAACGTGAATAACCTCCTTTTCGATCAAATTTTTGTAACTTGCATTAATGATAGGAAGACATACATCGGGTATTTTTATGTACACCATTAAACCTATCCATATCTACATGAATTGCATTTGTACCTTTTCACGAAATAGTCAGTAATCAGGTTATTACCCACTAAAACATGATAATATGATGGTTCATTATTAGCATAGCCACACAGCCGGATTTATGTCCCGTCCATGTTAATTAGTTTCGACTAATTTAATTTATGTGCGTGCGGTTGGCAGCACTGCTATTTGAAGTTATGGTCGTCGAATTTCTGCAAACTCTGAATTTTATTCGAGAGCCCTACGTTATTACAATGGACACATTTTAGATAGGCGAGGAATAGGTTATGTTAATGCCTATCAAAATTAGGAAAATAACTTTGACAGGGGACAATTCAAGTGGACAATACTCACATAGGTAGTTTCTATATTTTTGGTAACGTTTTAAACACAACTAAAGTTTTTGAAATTGAGTCTATTTCTCCTACAAATAAGAGTAGGTATGTAGTAATAAATTTAATTTTTATATGCCATTTGTATCATGCACCAGCAATTTGCAACAAATGTAAATCTGTTTCGTACCATATGCCTGAGAGCACGCATGTCATGCACAACGCGTATAGTTGTGTAGTTATACAATATAAGTATACAACTATACGCATTGGATATCAAACAATTTTGAATCTCAAATAATCTTGAAAATAATATTTACAAAAATATCTGTTTTCTTACTTTTTGGTACGCATAAACGCTTTCAATTACCTACCGTGTTGCGTAGCATAGTGGTTGTAAAAATAAATAGACGATATCATGGCGCGAATTTCCCTACTACCTACGTGTGATCAGATATGACAGAATTTCGTTTAGAAACGGTACATTGAACAGTACAGGTGAACGCACCATACCCTTTACTTCCAAACGAAAGGAATACATGATGAGAAAGTATTATCATAATGGGTAAATAGTTCAAATACCAACGTAGAGATTTTATATATAAGTAATTCATACATTGCATACCTAGTTGACTTCTGAGTGACTGCATTCGTGCATCTATAATATACTAACTTTTCCCTGCGGCTTCGCCCACATGGACGGTGGATGTCGGAAAACATCCTACGGGAACGTACTACCGGGATTTTTACCTGGGTTTTCATATAACTCTATTGGTTTTACGCGGCACCAGCCAGTATAGCTCCCAGTCGGCATGATTTTTATCCGACACCTTCAACAATCACCGTCGTATTCCAGCTAACTTACATAAAACTTTAATGAATTATACCTCAAACCTTCCTCATGAATCACTCCGTGCATTGGTGAAAACCGTATGAAAATCCGTTCAGTAGTTTCGAGTTTATCGCGTTCAAACAGACAGACGCCGCGGGGGGACTTTGTTTTATAATATGTAGTGATCTACATAATGTTGTACCCCATAATGAGAATACATCAAACTAACCTCTCATGATAATTAATGTTCCATCTAAATTCTAGCCACGCTTTACAGTTTCCAGGCTAAGCATTAAAGTTACAAATAGTTACTTTATACCTAATTGTTACTACGTAGCTACCTATACTCCATTTATAGATAAATAACGGTTATTACCCATTCGTTATATCGATATAAACGTATAATACACTTCGTTATTTCACGATAAATACAAACCTATGTAATCTATTTACCATTTACATTAAAAAATAACTCTAAAGTGCAGTAATTTCAACAATATTACACAATAACTGTCGTTATTTACCGTCATTTTTCTAATGTTATATAGTTGATAGAGTATAAACCTATAGGTACGACCCATACATAGAAGTAAACTCGTTATTTATTTATTTGCATAAAACATGTTATACAAAGGTGTTACATGAGTTAAGGATGAGATCATACATGTATTATTGCTTAAGACTAAATCATGCAAAATGATTAATACAACTTATAATATGTTAAGTCGTTCGTTTAGAATAAACGTAATAAATATTATATTATATTGTATCATTTAATAGTTTCTAGAGTACCTATGATAACGCAGCGTGCCCCAACTGCGTTCCGGTCAAGCGATATTAATTAAGGTATAGAAATTAATTAATTCCAGCTCTAACAACGGCAATTAATCCTTACCCTGGCGCCGCGTTTAATACCAACTCGTATTAACGCTCTTTGTTCGTCGGTAATGAATAGTCGAATACCTATAGCTAGGGATTTTAAAATCAATCTCTTAATCAAAATGGTCTTATAACTTCTTCTTCCCCTCATTTGAAAGCTGGTAAATTCAAAGGTAAGGTTTGTAAAGGTGTGTCTAGACCTGGCGAATGCGCCTCTCGCAAGCCGCTTGGGAACTGCGCGCGTGCATTTCGTGTTCGTACGCACCCCCTGCGTCGGTCGTCCGCGCGCCGCTCGCACGTAATCTACGCGGCGTACACGAGCGGCGCAGGAGGTGCGCGCTGCACCTCCTCTGCTATTCTGTCTTATTTTAAAAAAACGGAACCTGGCACCAACGTCTTCTGTTTTTCCTTTTAGTTTTTGTCAGTAATAAAATAGCCGATGCTGCAGCAATTATACTAACGGCAGTCGTATGGTCCAACATCTTCGGAAGCAAATATACAATTGAGGCTCATAGTTCAAACGCGACAGAAGTTATGTGCGCACGAACTGCGCGAGCGCTGCACGCACGCCCCACTCGAGTCTTGCCAGATTTCACTAGAGTGGCGCACCAAACGTAGTTACAGCCTACGTTTGGTGCGCCGCTCTAGTGCAACTATGCACGCGAGCAACACGCGCGGATTGGTTAGCAGTTCCTACATATACAGATCGTAGGTGTGACACGTTACCTAGAAGACTACGTTGCAATATAGAACCATGTAGTTTTCCGACCACACAAATGCACCTTTGTAGATACAAATATATTAATATGGCAATACGAAAATTTAACCAGGGGGGTAATTATGTAACACACTATCAGTGGAAAGGGGTTTTATTTTGACAGTTCAACGACATTCATTGCGTTCTTTACTTTGTTGAGCAGACAAATTTTTCGAACATATCAAGCAATGGATTAGCAATATCCTTCAAAATGTTTCAGATCGCGGCACGCGATAAGACACATGCGCTACGCAAATTAAGTATGGGAACAACTAAGCCTCTAACAGAAAATTGGTCAACAAAAACTACCTTAATGTATCCTTTTATTTATTGAAAAAGGAAAGAAGTTTAAGTATAAAATTCGATCAGTAAAGTAAAACGTGCCCGCTTTACGGCGGAAACTCCGAGCCACTCGCAGCCAGCGTCTGTATAAATCGCGCCCAAGAGACACGGCCGGGTTAACTTTCACGTCCGTTTTTCTCATTTTCGAGAAGACATTCTGAAACTGACAAGTCTTTCACATGCCTTCTAAACATTTAAATAAAACGGTTTAAGTGACCGACTGACTGACATACCACGCACATATGTACGTAATAAAATAAATCAATGAAGACGGAAACATGACGAGTTTTTTTTTCTGGTTATGAAGAAATGCACTGATAACGTAATATTTAAAGAAACAGAACGAGAAGAAATCCAACGGGGGGTTTTAAGGATGGGAACCAAGGCACACGTTTCCCTAATGTTTTCCTTAGTGACTGGCTTTCCTATATTACGTATAGGTACAGCGCCCCGCGGTTTCACCCGCATACGTTTTGATCCCGTGGTAATCATCATCATCATCATCTGCCTAGCCTTTCCCAACTATGTTGGGGTCGGCTTCCAGTCTAACCGGATGCAGCTGAATACCAGTATTTTACATGGAGCCACTGCCTATCTGACCTCCACAACCCAGTTACTAGGTAATACGATACCCCTTGGTAAGACTGGTTGTCAGACTTTCGGGCTTCTGACTACCCGTAACGACTGTCAAAGATCCACGAATGACAGGCGGGACCAACGGCTTAACGTGCTTTCCGAGGCACGGTATGTAAAGATGGTCACCCATCCACAGAACAACCGCGGCAAGCGTAGCTTAACCTGACCGATCGATCTGTGCGGCTGTTATTATTTAGCCACGGGCCCCTCCCCTCCTCTTGATCCCGTGGTAATATCGGTATAAAAAGTGCTCCTATGTGTAAATCCTGGTTATAACCTATATGTGTGCCAAATTTCATCCAAATCCGTTAAGGAGTTTTGGCGTGAAAGAGTAACCAACATTCATCCATTCATCCTCACACACTTTCGCGTTTATAATATTAGTAGAATGTGTAATAATATAGGAAGCCTACTAAGGAAAACCTTTGTGACAATTAGAAATTGCAGCATCAGCATGTTTATCAGTGCATTACATTGACAGGGCATGGTCGTGGGCGATCAGCCGCAAGCGGCGCAGTAATCCATTCGGCTCAGTCTAACTGACATTATTAGCAAACCGCATGTGGCCCACGGCTCAATCAGACTGCGTGAACCTGTGTGTCAGTTATATCGATTGTGCTTTGTTTTTATAACGAGATTTGTTGGTAGTAGGTAATTATTATAATTTGGGAGATTATAGGAGGAGCTCGTGGTTAAATAATAACAGACACACGGGTCGATCGAAACCTTCGTTCGTGGTGACCATCCATAACATATCAAGACCCGTCCGTGCCTAAAGCATGTTGAAGAGTTGGTTCCGGCTGTCATTTGTCGATCTTTTGACAGACGTTACGGGTAGATAGAAGTCTGAAAGTGACAACCAGTCTTACCAAGGGGTATCGTATTACCTAGTAACTGGGTCGTGGAGGTTAGATAGGCTGTCGGTCCAAGTAAAATACAGGTATTCAGCTGCATTCGGCAAGTCTGATAGCGGACCCCAACACAGGGAAAAGGCTAGGCAGTTTGAATGAATTTGGGGGAGTATAATTTTCTTGGTAGTAAAATTTGTACTATTACGTTTACCTTTGCTTAGAACTTTTAACTTAAGTGTATTGGAGCACATGTCTGCCTTAAAAGCTAAATTGTATATAGTGAAGCAGCTCGTTAACAGCCATTTAGAGAAAAGGGTTAAACCAAATAAGTTATGCAGTTTTATAAAGTGAAAAGCGTACAGCTTTTCAGTGAGGTAAAGGTTAGGGGTCGAGGACAGCTCAACATTGGTAAGCGCTCATTAGCAAGCACCAAGCACACCAGTTCCTTTATGAATCCTATATGAAGCTATCAGTTTCTGGGTTTAAGTGAAATGAATTCACAAGTTGACAGTTCTTTCCTGGATATTGGCTGGCTATATAAGTACTTCCTACTGAGAGCCTGTGATTTTCGGCACAGTATAGAGAACAATAAAATCTTATAACTCGTGTGATGGCTGAGAATGATCGCAAGAGAATAAGTACATAACAGTAACTTACCAATGCTAGGAGAGTACTTAGATGAACTTGATAAATAAGGGATAATAAGTTGAACGCATCAAAAGACTCGCTAAATGGTTCATCTTTTCACCATGGAATGATATTTTTTATTTACCAAGGACGTGCCTAGTTTGCTGTCGCGCAGTCGAGTTAAAAATGGTTAAATTATTACGAAAAAGCAATCAATCAATCTGCTTCCTTTTCTCCTTTTCCCAGCTACGATGGGGTTGGCTTCCAGTCTAACTGGATGCAGCTGAATACCAGTATTAAAGCATTAAAGTTTAAAACCTTAAACTTTAATGCTTTAGCGATAAAGTTGAAAATCTATTAAAGAAATTTGACATGAATATGATTGGGAAAATTTGACAGTTTCGGGTAGCTTGACCTGCTGACGTCTGTACAATAAAGAGTATTCTATTCTTTCTATTCTAACTGCGTTAGCAATAGCTAAAGCAGATATTGAGAAGTCTATATTCAGCAGTAGATGTTTGTTACAAGGCATATAAATGTTGAGTATGCCAGAATTGCTCAAATAAACACGAATGACACATTAAAAGGCGTTAATAACTCACACATTAATAGTTACTATTAATAGGCGTTACATTTTGGTCGTTTATGCGACATACGAGTATCACGTGATAAAAGTCCTCTTATAAATACACTAGCAGTTGCCCGCGACTTCGTCTGCGTTTGTTTTGTATTTCATTCAGGATGAAAAGTAGCCTAAGTATGTCTGTCTGTTTTTCATAAAGGCCGGTACAAAGATTTTTGATGATTTCCCACACAAAAAAAGGGGCGAGGAATTAAAAAGGTAACAGAAAGATACGAGTTACTTTCGCATTTTTAATATTAGTATCCATACTTCCATATGGATACTACATGGCTTCTTTAGTCAAGTGATAACTAGTGCGATCGCTGAGGTTCGATCCCTACATCGGACAAAGCTTTATTTTAATTACTAAAGAAAACTCTCAGTACCGGCAAGACACGGTTGTACTATATATATCTGCCCACTCCTTCGAGGTATACAAGCATGATGTTATTATGATGCTACATAAATTAACGGCCTTATTAAGTTTTAAATTGTTAGGAGTTGGCACCCTCTCTCACAGCTTATCGTAACGCGAGACAGAAGACGACGAGACAGGTAGCTTACGATAACCCCTATCGTAAGCTACCTCGCCGTCGAATCGGATAATTACAAAATTAGCAGTTGCATCTCGATGTTTATTTTATTTCATGAATGTTGGAGAAAGAATAATAAACGCCAACCGTCTTATTAAAAAATGTAATCTAACTTTAGTTCTAGCCTAAACCTTTGAGTCATTATTTGTATTTCGAACTTTATTTCGATATTGGCAAAATGCCTAATACTAAAATGAAAACTTAGCACCAAACTAAGCTGTCATTTCTGTATAAAGTACTGCATTTCAATAACAGTTAGGTTCTTAATTCAATAACTAGCTCGGTGGTTTAAACCTGATCTAAAGAAAAATCTTGTTTTGTAATAAAGGGGCAAAGGTTTAGTTTTGAAACTAAACCATCTTAAGAGAAATGCGAAATCTTTCAAAACATGGTTCAAGTTTAAAATGAGAGATACAAGTTTCCGTTTGCATTTCATTGAACAAACTTTCCGATCATCACACTCAACAAATCCAATCGTCCCTGCTCATTCTTGCAAACTTCTACATAATTGAGGAGCCTACCCTGCCTCCTGCCTGCCCCAGTTATTGGCAATAGATTAAGTACATGATTACCCAATACAAAGCCGGTACCCATCGGTAATCATGGTATAATTCACAAAATGACCGCTCTTTCCAATGTTTGATGTAGTATCGAGAAATTACTTTGTATGCATCATTTTTGTAATTTCCCTTTGTGGGTGGAATTAAATAGAGTGGTGAGCTCATGTCATTATGGCTGCATAAATAATGAAATAATGTTTTATTACTTTTATTATACCAGCCGTTTTTCTTGTGGGGAAATTCTCATGGAGACCCCATCTGGGAGAATGTAGAATTATGTTGGAAGTCTACTAATTTTTGTATACTTAGAATCAAGTTCTTCTAACTGAACAGACAGCTGTGCTGTTGGGGAGGTTGTAGCGCGACTTTTTCTTGCGACCTAAAGCACTAGGAGTGGTGAAGGGCGGACGTTTTAGGGGAGTGTCTTAAGAGGGCCGAAGCCTGCCAGGGTAGCGGGATCGTCCGAAAGGGTTACCGCTGCCCTGGAATATAAAGGGCTAAGGAAGGAACACGGGTGGGTTTTAGTCAGTAAGAGTCTGACACTCCCTCCTGCTCCACCCAGAGCGGGAGGAGTCATTTGATGATTTCCCATCCTCAAAAAAAAAAGAAAAGGGGAGTGTCTTAATAAATGAAAAATTGATACAATCTTTATTGTTCAAGAGAGCAGTTCAATTCCTGGGCTAGCGCTAACACTAGCCTTCCACACTATGATTCCGTGTGTCGTGATAGTCAATCAACAAGGTTAGTCGTGTAATTTTTACGTTCAAAAAGTGCTAATACTCAGCCTAGTTTGAATAAATGACTTTTGATTTTGATTCAAAACTTTGGTGTTTCTTCTACTGCCATGTGTAGAGTGTATTAAGATTTCACCGTTTCAATTAGTTTCAACGCCGTGATTGGAATTAGTTAGTTGTTAATTAGAACACTTTGATCATACGTATGTCTGTACAGTGTACATAACTACAGAGGTTGTTGCTAATTTGTGTTGATAATTACTATAATTAGTTCAACTAGGGATTATGCGGAACAGCAGAAGGCAGCGTGTTGTGATACAATATGAAAGATCCATGTCCAGATTCTCCAGTGATGTACCTTCTCTGGTATGCTAAGCTGAAAATTGATTTAATATATTTTATATTATTTATTAAGGGATAATAAACAACTACAACATATGTAACACATAAGGTTAACAAAAGTTTAGGAAGTAATGTTGCAGTCCACTGCATTATCCGCAGATAGGACATATTAAGAGATCAGAGGTTGCCCTTAGACGAGCATTAGCAAAATTAAAAAATATTTTAAAACAAATAAATAAGTTACTATAAGACTAGCTATAGCTACAAAACCAAATCAGATTAGATTAGAAACAATTTAATTTACTTAAATTATGCAATAAATAATAATATTAAGATTACAATTAAGATAAAAATTTTATAATATAAGATTTAAATTTATTTTTCGAACATGCAAATATATCAATATCAATGAAATTTGAATTATAGGATTCCAACATATGCTCTAATAGACACCAAGAGAGCGATACCCGTTAAAGTGTTTAGTGAAATAAATAGATTTCATTATTTTTTTTTGCTTGTAGTTCCCTTTAAGTATTTACAGTTCATAATAATTCACATACATAATTCTAGGTAGGTACTATGTATGCTAAAACCCTAATCAAAATCCAATCATTTCTCTATAAAAAATAAACCCCTTTTATGAACGTTGAATTAAAAATGTTCCTAAGTAATGGGGTAGCCGGCAATCCGCGAGGCTATTCCACGGGGTTCCTCGATACAATAGATGGGGAAAGATAACGCTGCAATGCCCCTTAGGGCTCTCAATGTCCGGCTTTATGGGGTTGCCCCATAGGCAAGTCCCATTGAATTGGTTACGGCGAGAGCTTTGAATATAAAGCGAATATCTGCGATTTTGCCGAATTGGTACAAATCTATAACAAGTAGGTACTTATTTGTATACTAGCTTCTGCCCGCGGCTTCGCCCGCGTGGATGTCGGAAATTATGCCACGGGAACGTGCTAACAGGATAAAATGTATGTGCTTCCCCAGGATGCCATCCATCTCGCGGGCCCTTTGTGGCTAATTACAATAGAAAATCAATTGTGTCTCATTAGTGGTGATTAAGAGGGTACCTATATGATATCTTTACCCAAGTACCTATCTAATAAAAAAAAATAACCTACCTAAATAAATCTATTTCTGATGATAACTAATCTAAACTCAATAAATAATCAAAATCTCTAAAAACTAATATCTATACGAATGACTAATCCTACCTAACAGTATTATAAAATAACCTACGGTCACTACGTACACTAACAAATATACTACCTATACTATAAAATTAAAATCTATACCTACGACTTATAAAATTAAACCTAAATAACTCTAAACACTAAAAGGAATAAAAAGGTCGCACAGATAACACTGCGGGTGACGTAACCTTCGACAAACTTATTATTTGCGGTTGGTACAGTAATTGGTCTAGGGATCGAACCGCAAAATTAAGTTTGTTTTTTATTGTATATACTTTTCCGGGATAAAAAGTACCCAGTGTGGTGCCCAGGATATTAAAGAATAATTATACCAAGTTTCATCGTAATCGAACCGGTAGTTTTTGCGTGATGCCTGAACAAACAGACAGACAGACAGACAGACAGACAGACAGACAGACCGACAGATAGACAGACAGACAGACAAAAATTTTTGTAATCACATTTTTGGGTTCGGTGTCGGTCTAGTAACACCCCCTGCCATTTATTTTTTTGATATTTTCAATGTACAGAATTTTCACTTCTACAGATTTATTATAAGTATAGATTATTATGTATATATTACTCTTCTAATTAAGTATGACAATAGTCGTCAGTAGCCCGAAAGTCTGACAACCAGTCTTACCAAGGGGTATCGTATTACCCAGTAACTGGATTGTGGAGGTCAGATAGGCGGTCGCTCCATGTAAAATACTGGTATTCAGCTGCATCCAGTTAGACTGGAAGCCGACCCCAACATAGTTGGGAAAAGGCTAGGCAGATGATGATTCATGGCTTAGATAAAAGGTTAAAAATCTGCTTATACAATAATTATTATGATTGCTGAGGGCCGTAGCTCGGAAAGCACGTTAAGCCGTTGGGTCCCGGCTGTCATTAGTGGATCTTTAACAGTCCTTACGGCTCGTCAGAAGCCCGAAAGTCTGACAACCAGTCTTACCAAGGAGTTTTGAGTTTCACCCAGTAACTGAGTTGTGGAGGTCAGATGGGCGGTCGCCCCACGTAAAATACTGGTACTCAGCCGCATCCGGTTAGACTGGAAGCCGACCCCAACATAGTTGAGAAAAGGCTAAGCAGATGATGATATGATAACTGAGGGATTTCCTATTCATTTTCTTATCCGCAGGCGCTGTTTTCGCTCCGGCGACCAAGAGCTTGGCGGGAATATGACCCATAACACACGCACATGATGATTACCCATAGTTTTGAAACTATGAAAGTATAAATGGTTATTTTTTTAATACGATAAAACCTGAATATGATAAAAAATCAGGATATACCTACGATGATTAAAAAGCGTTTACCTACATCAAAATATTTATAGCGATAAATATTTTAAACATTACGTTTGCTTTGTAGGCATTTAGTATTTTATAGTCCAAAAATACCTAATGTAAGAAAACCCAGCATATACCTAATTAGTATTTAACGCTTATTTACCTCATATTTTGGTCATGTGGACATTATATTCGTACAATATACTAAATTTATTTGGAAAAAGATAAACTGATTTGTGCCGAATACAAACTGCATTATAAAATTATTTATATGGTAGAGGTTAATTAAAAACTTTTCTATATAATTCATTATAATTATTTTAACGATAAAATAAAGCTATACTTCATCAGGTCAACTAGCAGGCTAAAGAAGAAAATCCAGAATATTTCTGACATTTCACAAAAATTAAGAATAAAATAAATAATCTATTTAAAATAGTTACTATTCTAATATAATATGAATAGCGACCCTGAGAATACCGATACCATTTACGTACATTCTTCGCGATCTCTGGCATTTCTTAATGGCATATAAATTGTGCTACGAAGACCCGTAGCCCGTAGCCCGTAGCCCGGTGCTACGACTACAAGCGCCGTAGCTCGTAGCCTATGCTACGTTTGCGTAGATGGGGGAATACTCGCAATTTATTGCACTCGGCCGACCCGCCTGTTGGTGGCACTTATTTTAATTTAATATTAATGTTTTATAAAGTTCGTAAATTGAAAATATTAATATTAACTTTCACTGCATATAATATGGAATAAGTACAGACGAATATAACGCCCTAGGTACTTATTTAGATTATGTAAAAATATGTAAGTAGCACACAATCGTGAAAATGTTGTAACTTGCAGCTGAGCCTTTATGTAACCGGCCTCACAAGAGAAACAAGAGCAAACTGGTGCCGCTTACAGAAGTACCGGCTGTAATACGTACGTAACAACGCGCAAATAAATCAATGGGTACGTTACCATGAGTGAGGATGTTGATGGTCTCGTTGTGGAAGTAGAACAGGCTGCCGACGCAACCGGCCCAACTCTGCAGCGGGCGGTAGCCGGTGAGCACGTAGGGGTTGAACTGCAGGTGCTGCGGCATGTCGCGCCAGTGCAGCAGCTGCCGGGCCGGGCCGGCGTCGGTGGCGGCCCGGGCCTCCGCGGCTCTCTCACCCGCCACTTCTCCTCCACGCTCCTCATTATCACAGATACGCTCTAACGACTTTTTCCTCTTTTTAGGTCCTTTCCCGTTCACTTCTTGAATTGACATATCGAACATTTTTGTACATGTATCAGGTACGCTCTGTACGTCTCTCATAACAGCGTGCTAGCGCGTGTCGCTGGAGGCTGCGAGTCGGATCCGTGCGGCGCGTTGTGTGCCCGCATGGCCAGCGTCAGCCGGAGCGGAGGAGCGCGGAGTTTGTACAAATATCACAGTTACAGCATTAGTGTTGAGCGTGGGGTGCTCGCGGACGCTGGCGGTGCTAGTTTTCTGTTATTCTCCGGTGGGCGTGCGGCTCGCGGCGCCGCGGCGGTGCGCGGCGGGTCGTGGGCTCAGAGGGCGGGCGCAGCGCGCGCGACTGGCCGGGCGCGCCGTCTCCCCGGTCGCTCGCCGAGCCGCGCCGCCCGCGCCCCGCACTTTTGCGCACTGCGCAAACCCGATCAGCTGATTCCCGCCAGAAGGTCGGCCCCTCGGCTGGCTTCCTTTCCTCGCACTTTCACTCAACCTCTACCAGAATTCTCTCTTGCTCATGGAAGCTTACAGGCTCTATTGTTTCCCGATAGAATCTATCTTTTCAAATTTTTATTAAAGGGGATTGGAGTTATTTAAGATATTTAAAAATTGTAATATTTATTATTGTGATACGATATAATACATTTTGACATCTTACAAAAGTGTTTGACAAGCGAGTCGCAGCAGTTCGTTTATATTTTTGAATAAAGAAGTTTATGGTGTTTTCACAGCACCGGCAAATATCCTAACGACAACCACCGCACCTGTGACTCTAATAAACCTCGTAATATGACCAACTTCTCTGTAATGAATATAGACATGACCCATTTGCTGGAACTGGAATGTCACAAGTTTCCATTTACCTGCATCTTTGAGGATCTAATGAACACCACTGACGCTGCTATTAACGTGGCCATCCACTGGGCCTAACTAATCTCAAGATTGCCATCGACTCTAAAAGCAGGAGATTATACAAGTTTAATTAAAACACCCTTTATTATTTATGTTCACACGATTAAACATGTACAGACGCCAGCACATCAAGCAACTACAATCTGTCAAATTTCTTTAATAGATTTTCAACTTTATCGCTAAAGCTTCAAGGTTGATTGAAAAAATTTGACAGTTTCGGGTAGCTTGACCTGCTGGCGTCTGTACATAAGGAAACGACTATTATTGGTATTTGTTCTTTTTACTTCGCTCCATGTAAAATACTGGTATTCAGCTGCATCCGGTTAGACTGGAAGCCGACCCCAACATAGTTGGGAAAAGGCTAGGCAGATGATGATGTTCTTTTTACTTTGCAATCGTTAAGTCCTATACCTAATAAAATCAAGGACTTATTAACCCCAACAGAGATGAGAGATTTCCAAAGCCCTTGAGATGAGGCTACATGATCAAACGATCTACAGAATTCTTCGTCAACCTGTTTCATCAATGTATCTTAATGTAGGCATAACGATAAATTATTCCAACTATTATTCAGGGAGACCAAGGCAATTGAGAGAGCCACAAATGAACCTGAGGAAGTTCACGATGTAACAGTAATTGAGCGTACAGATTGCAAAAAGCTGGTTTTGGTTCGTTCGTGCGCCTAGGCTCTAAAACTTTCGGATCGTAGAAACAGACTAACTTTTGCTCGAGAACATCCACTTTCAAACACTGACTAATAAGGTAAAGTAATGTGTTAGTGATGAGTACAGCACCCTAATTACGTAACACACTATGAACGTCAATTTGAATCATTTTGAAGGACGTTGCTAATCCATTGCTTCATATTTTCGAAAAATTGGTCTGCTCGTCAATGTAAATAACGTGAATGTTGTTGAACTGTCAAAATTAAAGCCATTGCTACTATTAGTATGTTACGCAATTTCCCCGCTGAATACATTTAAATTAAGTCGAGGTGTTACGGCTCCGTACTTGGTGATCTGATGATCTATGGCAGAAGTCTAATTGCAGATTGCTATAGAAGAATAATTAAAGAATTAACGCAAATAAAAGATTAACCTCATCATGGCTAGACTGGTTAAAACGTAAAGGAAACACTCGACGTTAATGGGTATATTTTTACTTCAAATAACAAGAATGTATAGCTGGACAAGGATCTTTTGGTGTGTGGCCGAAACTGAAACTAAAGCCGCCATCTTGTTTCTGCAATACATTTCACAACATAATTTTTCACGCAAATGTTTCAGGATAACACGTGAAGGGGTGGAGGTTAGAGCTGTTAACCAGAGAATATAAGTAACAGCTATAATTTAAAATTAGCATGTAATATAACATCTAAAGCCCCTGACATCGATCTCTGGATTGAGATTCGGACCCTAAATCCCCTTCCCCGACTACGGCCCTAAAAAACACAAGGACCAAGGCACAGGACCAACGAATTTATTGTATATTACTCCGTCTGTGGTAAGATTGTATAGTGCCACACACAAGCTTATCTGACACGGTGGGACCTCTAGAAATTATTGTAGCTTAGTAACTTTTGTCCATACCTATTACTAATATGTTACTCTAGATAGGATTAAGAGCATTATAATTTATTTATTTTTGTTATTTTCGGCCGTCAGCACCGCGCTGTGGTTGTTTCCGGACCGATCAGCCTGTTTAGTTACACTGTAGTCTATGCCGCCCAGGCACATAACATTAAATTACTATTAGGTACTAAGGTTCCGTTGTTTCCCTTTGATACCGCTACAAAGAGCGCGCAGAATAAGTGTACGCCAAACGAACCTTGTAGCGGTATACCTCTGTTATTGCATAAGTTAATTCTTATGACATTAAACTTGCATAAATCACTGATTACTCCACTGGCACCCAAGCTAAGATTAAACTTGTGTTATGGGTGCCAGGACTCTCTCTCATTTCTCAATTTATACAAAACTAGTACGGAGTTTCATTGGGTAAGTAGCTATCGATTGAGTACAAAAAGAAAAAAAGTTATAAAACAAAGAAACAAACGATAGAAAATAAAAAAGATAAATAAAAATGCCTCTCTCTAGTGTGAATTAGGTGAGGTTTGTGGTGTAAAGTGTAAGTGTATGACTATAAGTGTCATGTGTATGTGTCGTGTGTATTTTTTATGTATATGTATCTTGTGTGTGTGATGTATGCGTTTGTAGTATGTTAGAGTTGTTTGAAAAAGCAGAAACTTTTTAGAAAAGCTTTCCAAGTAACTTTTCAGTCTCCTCGTAGGTAAAAGTTGTGAGCCATTGACTCAATTTCTTTTTACAGTCGAATTTATTTAAGCCATAAAATATTGCACTGTTTGCTAACTGTATTATAAATTCGATTACCTAATACTCGAAAGTGTCTTTCGGCCAATTTAGTTTTGTAACGTTCTATAGAACAGACATATTTTGATCTCATATTTGTATTTCAGAGAACCGTGCCTACGCAAGATGGTATTGAGCACAAAGAGCTGTCTAACAGTCATAACTTTACAGTCTTTAAGCAATTGTATGGTACTATACCGGAAATGTTTAAAAGTTATGACCTTGAGTACGGGTCGTTGCGCTCTTTCCAGTTTAAGGAAACAAATTTTTGGAGCACCTCCCCAAGTCGTTATCCCACATTGACAGAGTGAGAAATAGACCATCCGAAGTGTACATCAGTCAATCAAACTCATAGCTATTTTCAAGAGTCTGCGCCATAGTGCAGACTCTTGAAAATCGCTATGAGTTTCCTCAATCTGCCGTACGCTCCATCAATTTGCACTTTCCAGGACATCAGGTCGTTTAACATGATACCGAGGTATCTGGCTTGTGTTGTTCTGACTAGGGGAGGACAGAGGCGTTGGTCTAACTGTTCATTAAAAGTGTGGGCTCTGACAACAAACGAGTCTTCCGGCTGCGTACAAGATCTAATTAAAAACGGGATATATTTAGTTTTATCGATATTTAATGTAAGAATATTAGCTCCCAACCACGACATCACGATACCCAGCGCAAACTCCGTTCGCTTCCGAACTTCTATCCATTCCAAACCCTGCACGAGCAAAGCCGTATCGTCCGCGTAAGTATATATGCTACAATATGGGATGGATAAGTTACAGAGGTTGTTAACATATACCTATCAAGAAGAGGGTAGATCCCAAAATTGAGCCTTGGGGAACTCCAAATGACAATAAGTGATCGTCACTGACGTATGGGCCAATTCTGACACATTGTGTCCTTTCAGAGAGGTAGCTCTCAAAGATCGCCAGCGCTGGACCCCTCACTCCCATTCTCTCTAATTTTAACAACAGGATAGGGACAGAGACAGTGTCAAATGCCTTAGATAAGTCTATGAAGACTCAAACATTTAGACTTTACATCAAGTACCTTTACAGAACTATCAACAAAGGCAGCAACAGCGTCCTCGCAAGATTTGTTCCTACGAAAACCGTACTGATTAGCCGATAAAATGCCGTGTGCTTCCATAAAGTTGACGAGGCGAACTATTACTGTCAAAATCCAATTAGTGATCTATAAAAAGTACTTATTAAAGTGCTACATACAAGTGTATATATCTTCTGGCGCTTGAATGATGTGGCGCTGTTGGTAAACATTTCTGAAATGGTTTTGCGAAATATATTGGAAAACAAGATGGCGGCATTAGTTCCGATTTTGGCAGCGCGCTAAAAGATCATTGTACACCTGCGTTGCAATAAAGTTGCTTAAAGGTTGCTGCCAGTGTTATAAAATAACTGTAACCGCACTACGGCATGGAATTAGTAAGTACCATATAGTATAGCTTTATGTGCTACTTCATGGCTCCTTGGTGACTGATATTACGTTTTAACCGCAATAGCTAATTTCAGAACTAAAAAAAATAAATAAAAATAAACTTTATTTATTGTGAACGGAGTAAAACTATCATACTAAACTTATGAACGCATTGTAAACTTTGATAAGTTGGTAGAACGTACTTCTTCATAACTTATTGTAGAAAACAACACTAGATGGCGGTAGTGTTACAACTTCCTTTAGAATGAAAACTTTTTTGTTCTTTTATTATGAATATTTTCTTAAAACTTGTGTTTTAAAATAATTATTAGGATTAAAATGATTTTAATTTTTAATATATAATTTTATTAAACTCTATGTAGTTGATAGAGTATTTAAATGTTTTTTTTTGATACGGAAGAGAAACTTGAGTTACGATTTTACGCCATCGCGTTGCGTTCAACCAACCAACCAACAAGCATCTGTCGCTGTCTTGGATTCGGATCGATGTTCGGGCCTTTATTGCGAAGAAGCATACTTCAAGGTTCAGCATCGCGAACTTGGAATTGTCTAACTAATTTCACTCAACTACTTTGGTGTAAATTGAAATATTTACGTGAACTGAGGGTAAGTTGAAATGGATGTGATGTATTATCAACGCGTATTTAGGGCTCCAGCGGAGTCGTAGAGAAACCAACATGGCGCCAGCATGTAAAATGTAAATAACTTGTGACATTTATTGTAATGTCTACTTAGGCAAGTTAGCTATTTGAACCATTGTTCCGTATACACAGTCTTGTAGTGATATCTACTTAGGTTGCAATTTTCATTATTTTGGGCACTGGGCACCGTTTTCGCAAAGTTATTGCAGACACGATAGATACGTGATAAAGTACCTAGTTGCAGGCGTCGCAGCTGCGGTAAAATTGACGAGCTATGGTATTCTGGAGTCAAGCATTAGTTTAGCCAGTCTATAAATAAACCTAAAACATTGATTAAGTCGATAATCATAGAGACATTGGTGATTTTGTTTCAAGGCTACAGTAATCAATAAATACCAAAATATGTTCAGAACTAATAAGACTGGTTGCAATATTTCTAATTTAAGTGTATGGAGATGCTTCATTACCTTTTAATTTTCTACTTTTAGCAGGCATCTATACCATGTTTAATGGAATAAATACTTGCATAGGCAAAACAATGCCTATCATGATAAATCGTTCATAACATAAAATTGTCTTTAATTGGCATACTGCTTTGCTCGCCCATGTTTAGACTTCTTAATTTCTGGCTGTTTGAAAATGACTAAATACATCAGTGCAGGCTGCAAAAAACTTGACCAGCTCTGACAGGACCCACTTGTGTTAGAGAGCTTTGATTTCAGAATTCTATGTCATCATCTTTTCTACAATTACTTATGTTGCTTATATTCAAAGTGCATGCCAGTGTGAAGTTATAAATTTCCACTACGCACCTTGACTTATTGTCAATGGTTAAAAAAGTTTATGTTTTTCAGCTTAAACCGCTCGGATACGAGTATTTGGTATCTGTGTTATGGTAAGTGGAAGTACAAATGTACTTTCCTAAAGTATGTGACTGCCAAAAATAATATCACATTTATTCGTTAAGAGCTATATTATTTTTGACAGACACTCATTGTTCAGCATGTTTGGTTTATAATTGGAATGGCTTGATGCAATATTAAACAAGAGTTATCAGGGATCTACTATGAAGGAATATTTTTCTAGTTTAATAAAGACACTTACATCTAGTAGCTTCATCATCATCAATCCTATACCCCGTCCATTAAGTAAACCGTTTTTTGACAGATGGAACTAGTGATTGCAGCAATACACAATACATTGATTGATACACATACGGAATTATAATGTCTGTAAGAAGCCATAAATATGATAAAGCAGTTTATATATTTATTTTATTACACATTTTAAAGTTAACTTTTACGTAACTAATCTAGAATATGTATGTTGTAAGACAGCTGTCAAAAAATGGTTAACCTAATGGACAGTGTAGTTTGCAATTCTTTCATGGTAGGATGCTTTTGTAACTGATTGTTTTTAATTAATGTGTATTACTGATGATAAGACCCAATGTTATCACATCTTATATTCACTGGTCTTCCAAGTACTCATTTGAATGTTCCTTTGTCATCATTATGATCATATCAATATGTTGGGATATCAACAGACATATAATTTTATCCATTTAACCTGCCATAATTAAAATTACCATTTAATAGTGAGCAAACCTTTCTTAATAACAAACATAATAATTATATCAATTACTATAGTGTGAGAACCAATAGTTTGTAGATCAAGCTGGGAATACCTGTAAAGAATACTAAAATACATCTTTCATAACGATTCAGATGGACTAAAAATACAATATTGTAAAAGTTTGGACTTATTTCACTCCAACTTTTTTTTAAGACCTACTATACTAGTACTTGCCTGAAATAATACAATAACATTTAAATACTTATATCTGACTATTACTTTGCCATGTAGGCTGCCAATAAATAATTATTGTACAGTTCTATATGTATACTCATTAATAAACTAAATATAACTTAAAAGACAATAATTTTCCTATACTTAACAATATTTATACATATGAATATTATTATGTAGAATAATCTTAAGTAAGTACTTGTAACAAGTGTGTAATATCTTGTTGTTAATTACCAATTGATTAGCAACAATAGGTATCTGCTTACACTGCAAACAGCAACAGCCATGCTTATGGTACAAGCACCCATTAGTATACCAGCTGCCAGTAATCAGTAATGTTAACATTTTTAGCTTGGCAGTCCACAGCTTGCTATTCCTATAATTGCTGATCTGCCTATGAACATATTTTGAAAGAAATTATAATATGCTGAAAATGCTAATATTTCTACTTCTCTGGAAGATGTTTTACATGATGAGGAGGAAGCATGTTGTTCACCAGACAGGGCTAGTATGACCATACCGAGCCACATACATGCCACACACAATTTTTAAAATCGTAACAGAAACATTACTTACAAACTAACTATTACAAAACATCTGTCATACTGGTGACGTTGGTTCACTCCTCAGTGTGCTGGACACATATAATGGTGGTGTGTCCTGTTTCCAGATGCCGCGCACCCGTAGGAAGCACTACTCGTCGCACTCTAGGTCGCGCTCCAGGTCGTACGAGGCGAAGCGTCGCCGCCTCGACGACGGCTCCACAGAAGGATCCTACAGGAAGCGGAGCCGCAGCCGGGGGGGAGGAGACAGAGAAAGGTCAGTTGAATAAAACATTGATTTTTACTTGTATTAGGTATAAAATAATTGATGGCACTTGGAAGGTTTAGAATGATGAATCTGTATGGGAATACTCAAACACTTACCTAGCTAATTCAAAGCTTCAATCAGTCATTTGTTATGACTTGACTCATCTTTAAATAATATACTTGAAGTATTACATTTATTTTTTGGTTATTTACCTGCTGTTGTTTGAATCAATGTCATTGTAATGGTGTACATGACTGAGTCCTAATTCAACAGTCAGATATTTTTCAACCTGTAAAATGATATAACAATATACACTAATTTATGCATATTATTAAACCATTTTACACAACTATCTTGTAGTCTCGAATATAATGTTGGCAACCAGCTGTGGCCTTGTTGATCATTTAGTTGGATGTAGATATTTCTGGATTTTCTCATTCAAGTACACTTTATATTCATCATCTCTCTAGAGATTTAACTAAGCAAAGCATATTGCTCTCAATTGAGGCAATATTATGCATTGCGGTTCCTACTTGTCTGCCAAGTTGTAAACACATCACAGTAAATATTATGTGATTTGATGATGGTAATATTATCTTGACAGTGGAACTGTGCACTGCAAATTATTCACCCATGATAATATGCAAATGTCACTAAAATAATCATTTTACAAATAAATCCCAAAAATTCTAAGTATTAAAAAAAAAGCCTGTCTGGGTTTTAAAATGTGCGCATAATATTTATATATATATATTTTACAAAAGAGCTATTAAAAAAATACGAGATTCTTACGAATCTCGTATTTTTCCGAGATTCGTTATATAAATAAATGGACTTGATAATTACCTAACTTCCTCATGTTAATTTCATTTTATTGTTAATGAAACAAAATAAAAAAATATGTATAGTAATAACAAGTAGTCGTAGTGTCTTGCAAATGTCACTAAAATACTCATTTTGCAAATAACTCCAATGATTCTTATTATTTATATAAAATATGATCTACCTGGAGTTTAAAAATGTGCACATATTAATGTATTTTTTAAAAGAGCTATTAAAAATATTAGATTTGTTATGTAAATAAATGGATTTGAAAATTACCAACTTCCTCATGTTAAATTAATTGATCAATGAAATAAAAAAATATGTATAGTAATAACAAGTAGTCTTAGTGCCGATTGTTTCTAACTGGACCGATAACCATAATATTTGTGATAATAATGTAACCAAAAATCGTGGTTTGTGTTCACTATACAGATAAATTAATCCCATACAAATAAACTTTATCTAGAAACAGGGGCTTAGATCTTTGCCCAGCGTCGCTTTTTTTTTTTATAACTAAGGTGGATTTTATCTTCAACATATATCACTTAGTTTTTGAAAAAAAAAAAAAACACGTAAATATAACTATGCAGAATTTTGATCAGCTTGCTGGTAGAGGACATTTTAACCTTTGTTAGTAGCGACATCTTTTGGTTGAGCACAATTTCTGTTAGTGTTCACCTTTCCTTGGTCTCTACAGTTGCTCGCTACTCGCCACTAGGTGGCGCTAACTGTATCATAAATTGTTATGAAGTATATTTTACTTGGCTTGTTGCGTTGGATAAAATTGAGCAGAATATTGCTATTGGTTTTTAATATTTAAAATGAAATGTAAGGTTTTACAGAGTTTCACTTATTTGCTGTGTCTTGTGGAATTACGTACAGTTGGCACCCTCGTGATACACAACAGTCAGTTTCTGCATTTTGCAGGTTTTCCTGTTTTTCAGTATTGTATGAAGGATAATCCACTGAAAGAAATACGTATTATTACCTAATTGAGTCAATGGTCGCTGTGCTTTTAAAGAAACCGTTTTCCTTATGTGTTTAATAATGCGCAGTCAGTTTGGAATTTAGACTAAATAATATACCATCGCCAGAACTTTTTGCTAGTTATTTCCTTATGTCTTAATACTATGTTAGTTTCGGTAGTTATACCAGATTCTGGCGAATAATCTGTGCTGATAACTTGGGCTTATGCAACTAGTATCATTTGTATTTGGTTAACCCATCTTTTGTGGCCAATTTCAATGAAAGCTCGGCACCAATCTTAGGTGAAATGGTTAAATTGTCAGTTAGGATTCATGTACCAGAAAGTTCTGAATCTAATCAAATTGGAAACGAGTACCAATTCAACACTGAATTTGGCACCTTGAATATGAAATCAAACAATATTAAATCATATTATATATCCACGCAAAGTATTAGTGTTTACTTACTGAACAAGCTGCATTAATGCATACAAGCCTGGATACAAAATCAACATAGCAGCTTTAGCTAAACCGACGCTACAGCTTACTTATTACGGTGTTGTGTCGACTCGTGTCACTTGTTCGGTCATTACGCCTAACTCTCTATCATTACCTGTTTCCAATCTGGTCCAACGTTGAAGCTAGCGTAATATCGTGAGATGAATAGCAGGAAACTGAACTGTACGTACCGTTTTTACCTGATTACGGGTTTAATTTTAAACCAGCTCAATTTTTCATAGATATCCTGATCTAGTTATTATTTGTTGGCCTTACTGCTGTTCAGTCATTAAAATAATATGTACTTATTAATAACTAGCCCGTATTGTCCTATTGCTGGACAAAGAGCTCCCTTTCCTTTTTCTACTCAACTCAATCCTGAGTATAATTCTTAAACCACATAAATATCCCCTCCCAGTAGAACTATCTTTACTTAATCCTTGACGATATACGAGGTGCACTAACACTCGGCAATTATAATACTGTTGCGAAACCGTATATCGTGCCGATAGATTGGAAGGTGTAGGTATTGTGCACAGTGGGCTTAGATTTTGCCTCTTACTTATATGTAAAGGAAAGACGGTAAGGATACGTATATTCGAATGTATTATAAGATGGTATTGAGCGAACCTAACGGTTTCTCAAGGTACGGGTTAGTGTACGGTATCTGCAGATTAGGGCCCGCCGTCGGGGCATAAGTCATATTGTGGGGAGTCATGCCAGGTGAATGATTCGACCCCGCTCCCTACCACCACTGCTCCTTACGGGACCGCGCGCTTATGTAATTCTATTTGCTATCTCCGATCTTGTGGAATTTCCTTTCGAATCTGAAATGATGTTCACACGAATCTTGATAGTATCTTGAGAATAGGTAAAATAAAACTCGTCATCCTATTTAAAAGTTTTAATATTAAAAAAAAACTGCAGGTTATAAATAGCAGGGTTCGCAATATCAATTGATGTTTATTGTCAAAACTAGAAATTTAGCAGATTCAAAGATTCCCTCCGAACACTTGACAAAACACTACAACTTGGATTACCTTCCCGAAGTGGCAATCTATTCCATAAGTTTTGGGGATTCACCAAATAACGTGCAAGTTGATCAATTAAGTCTGATTATTAGTATAAATATATCACAGGCTCAATTTTTTTGTTACTTTTAAAGTAAAAACGATAAATAATCAAACTCAAACTTTTTCTATAGCTACATCACACATAAACCACTTATAGAATTAAAATTGCATCTTTTTTAGGGTTCCGTACCCAAAGGGTAAAAACGGGACCCTATTACTAAGACTTCGCTGTCTGTCACCAGGCTGTATCTGAAGAACCGCGATAGCTAGACAGTTGAAATTTTCACAAATTATGTGTTTCTGTTGCCGCTATAACAACAAATAAGTACTAAAAACAAAATAAAATAAATATTTAAGGGGGGCTCCCATACAACAAACGCGATTTTTTTGCTCTTTATTGCTCGATATCAATAATGGCAACAGGTAGGCAGTTGAAATATTCACAAAATACTCAGTTGTATTTTTATTTTAATAATATTATATAAATATTATTAAATAAATATTTATTATATTATAAAATTTAATATACTTAATAAATATTTAGGACCCCATACAACAGACGTGATTTTTATAGACAATGGTACGGAACCCTTCGTGCGCGAGTCCGACTCGCACTTGGCCGGTTTTTTATACACGATATCAGGGCTTCCCAGAAGTCGACGCCAAGCCGAAATCGGGTAATAGGCCAAGTCATAACAGTTAAAAGCAAAAAGCGAAAAGAAGAAAAGTAGAAAAAAAGTAGTAGTGAAAAGTATAAAAAATAGTAATTATTTTAAAATATTAAAACTTTTTAAACGATAAAAGATCACTGTCATAATGTTCAGTTAAAATAATTATTCGCGAACAGCCGTCCATGTCTTTGTTCTTGTTGTCAGAATAAATAAGAAATTATCTCGCCATTGCAATCTTGTTTCTTTATGTGTACAGAGATCATCCGAAGCGTCTGACGCAAGACCGCTCCGAAATTTATGTAGACGAGGCTTTACAACGATAAATAAGTAATTTTACAGAGTTACCATAAAAAATTGTCTGTGTATGTGCAATATCGAGTTTGGCGGCGTCTTTTTCTTGGCGCTCGTCAAGAGGTGCCAATCAATTACTGCATGATTAAGTATGTGGTTCTTGTTGTACAAATTGGCAGCGCAACCGATGGTCCTGCTGTCACACGTGGCTGATTAACGTAACGGCCTTCCATGTGTGTCATTTCGTGGGAACGCACTTGACTTTTATTTTCCTCTTTTCTTCATTTGGCCACGCTAACATTGACATTCGTTTACCCTATTGACCAAGATTTGCGTGCGAATTTGTTCTTATTCGATTTAATGAAGGGTTTTTCCATATTATTTTGCGCATGTATTGACATGTAATAAAACCCTTAATTTATAATCTTTTCTGTACAATAAAAAAAATGACTCATAATTAAAACACTTGCTCTGGTCTCTTGCAAAACTGTTATATTGTGATATGTACCAGATTATTCAATAGCGAAATGATTGTGAATTATTTATGAAATGATGGACATAAAAAAAAATATCCACTGTAAATGACTTCATTGGACTGATTGAATTAATATAAAATTGCAAATTCAGTCGGCTCTGACCGCTGCAAGCATTGCGCCGGAATCCAGTTCTGTTTTTTACATTCTGGTAGCGTGTAGTTTTTTCATGCATTTTGGAACCGTCCAGTGTGTTGTACATTCTCAATACCAATCTGAATAGCAGGTTCGAGTAGTGAAGTAACCTGAATTCCAGCCTTAAATAGATGTGGATGGCACTTTGTTTGCTGCATAACTTACCCTGCAAAATATTTTAAACTTATTACTGGCAAACAGCATTCATACTCTTCAAATATTGTGTATTAATACAAATTCACACGATATTTGTATGTTAAATTGTAAATAAAACTGCTATCTTATGATGATGAATAGGTAAGAATATGATGAGCTCCAGCACTACATTGTTGAATGTTTACTTGTTCATCACGTTTGCAGTTTATAAACTTGAGTATTGAACTGGTCATTGTAATGAATTCATACTTATACCTAGTTACTAACGAAAATTGAGTTAATGTTACAGACAATTGCATTTACAAGTTACAATTTTGTCCAAGAGGTCAGTGAACCCTGTTCAAGTGTTCCGGATTTAAGAGCTTGACATAAATTAATAACGAATTGAACACGAAGAACTATAAATTGATATTTTGCACAAAGGGCCGGCGACAGTAATTGCTGGTTTGTCGGCAAATTGCGCATGTACGTGTTGTGAAAATGATTTCTTTAATCACACGCCCGGCTCTGACTCAAGGATACTACTGCTAATGCCAAACTGTAATTTGCAACAATCAGCTTCAGCACCTTCATATACCTACATCGAATAATCACAACCTAATGAATAATCGTCGCACGATATTTTTTATTCACAATGGTACGATAATGCTGATGTACTTACATGACTGTACGTGTCGATATGTTTTCATTTTCTTGTCTTTTGCAACGATTGTATGCCAAGGACCTCTGAAAGGTCGTTTACTAAAACGGTAATCTTTATTTTATCTGTGCGCAAATAATGTTTTATTTTGGTTTCCACTAAATGAAACCACGTCATCTCTTTGATTTCATTTGTAAATTCCTAACTGTATTGCGCATAAAAACATCAATGTTTTTTGACTCATTGTAACGTAAAACAGATCTGAATTGCTATTGTTTTTGAAACAGCAAACAACCAGCAATCTTTTTAAGATTGCCAAACGAGGAAGCTTCCAAATGGCATTGTTATTTAGTGAAAAGTGTAACATCTCGTAAGCAACGGCCGGCGGATTGCGTCCATGGCGAGCACCAGTTGTCGCAAGAGCTGGTGTTTCGTGTATAATTCAGGTGACAAATGCTGGCGAGGCGCGCGGGGTGGGGGCGAGAGGCGTTGTTCTTGACACAGTAAAACTAGAAGTGCAGTAGGTAGGTGCAGCTGCGGCCCACGCTGAGCTTTTTGCAAGCTGTTAATACGACTATCCACAACCGGTCTCTTGAGCTTTAAATGTGCTGCATTCTTGCCGTTCGGTAGTTTGTATTTTGTCAAGACAAAGCCGAACATGCGTAAATAATAATGCAAATGTACCATTTTAAGTATATTGAGTTGCAAAAACTGATAATTTGTACAGTGTACAGACAGCTCATTAGTCAGTGAGTAATGTTACCACTAACCAGCCCTGTGAAGTTCTTTATAATGCACGATGATAACGAAGTGCGCGTATTTACGTTAGCAATGAACCTGATGCTTATTAAAATAAATAATAATAATATCCCTAGACATTTTACACAGAAGATAGAAGTGAACGCGACTTCAATAATACCGTAGTTAGTATTAGGATTTAAGCGTCGAATATAGCAATTTATAATATTTTTGATTTCACCGCGTTCCCGGCTCAGTACGGCACGCGGTGCGCGAGATTTATCTGGCGTGATCTGCGTAGATCTCGGCCAAGAAACGCTTTCCATGTCGCGAGGCGGAACGCCGCCGCCCGCCGCTGCGATTTATGCCTCGTATCGCCACGTCCGATATAATCCGATTGGGGATTTATGCCACTTGCCTGTTGCCCGTTCGTTACTCCGCACCTTCGACTTCCTAGCCACTCATTTTATTACTATGCTTTTATGGTCGATACATTTTTTGCACGCTTCAACTCGAAGATCACGAACTCTTAATGATCAGTGTCTGAATCAGTGGCGGAAAAAACTATTGCTACTTCCTCAATAGGATACCTCCATGCTGTCGCATCATTTTTTTGACAAATGCAAGGTAATATTCATTAAAGAAAATTATTTCCTTACTAACGTATTGGATTATGATAGCAAGGTCGCATCTCATCATATCCTGTTAATTTAACAATAGCTCACCGAACCGCGCATCGGCCTTGCGTCGTCTTTGCTGTGCGAGGGCTTTATCAGGGTCTACTCCGACACGGCGCCGTAACGTCTATTATTTTACGACGGAAATTATAAGCAGTATTTATCATTTCGTCAATTAGTTTTTGGCATTGATCCATGATTTCTATTCTAGTAAACAAAAACACTTAATACTCATATGTGTCAGTCCAAGCGAAAAGGGTCCAGTGCGCGGCATTTAGTTTCCGAGATATAAGAGGTTTTGTAAAGTTGGGTATAAAAATTGCATTTCGCGATTTTAATTGGTTATAAATAAATGCTCAATTATCTACAATTTCATATAGTAAATGACTATATACGATGTTTCTAAGTACCAGAAACTTTATGAAAAAAGTTTACTAAAAAGGTACCAGTGGGTGGCATGTCGATATTCTGGGAATAAAATACGTTTCAATACCCCGTACTGATCACTTCTAATAATTTAATTATATTTTAAGATTAAAATGTTGAAACTACGTGTAAAAGGTCCCTTAAAGCGGGGAACTCCCTGCTACTATGCAACTACTAAGGGGATTTACTTTGCTTCACTTCGACATAGCGGGGATTTCCCTGATCGTTTTTTGCTACCTACGTGTCCTATAAATAGATCTGCCTGTGATGCAATAATTTATTTGTCATTTGACACCGGAAAGGAAACAATATCCGACAGTCTTTGTGTAAATATAGCAGTTTTTATTATCTTAGCTGTTTTAAATTGAGTGAGTGAAAAGTGCGCATAAAAATGAATAAAGGTAAGTCTTTACGTTGTCTATTATATCTACTAATACTATGTTTGTTGTTACGTGTTGTGTTATGTATCGAATAAGCTCCAAAAGTACTGAACCGATTTTGAAAATTCTTTCTCCAATACAAAGCTGCATTATTCAGTCATAGGCTATAATATTATTAACGTTATTACGCTTAGCGGGGCCGAGGTCGAAAAGCTAGTTCTATAAACCGGGGTATCGGAATGTTACGGAGTTCTTGTGTGTATCTACAGCTGTTACCTACTTTTCATATTTAGACCTCGACAGGGGCGAAGCCTCCTACAGACAGCAGTCGTCTTTAAATTCGATTTTTTATGGATTTTAGAGATTTAGAGATTTATGGATTAAGCGTAGATTACGTTACGTTCCTACTTATTTATTACATTTTAAAAGAGAGCAGCTTTAATCATAATAATTCGGCTGCATCCACATAGACTGAAAACTGACCGCGACAAAGTTGATAGGCTAATGAATCTCAATTAGTCATAATTTCATCCCATTTATACTAAATTCAAATTTGTTTTTAGGTAACATAATTATTGAAGATTCAACCGAAGGTTCCAGCTCTAGTGATGAATCTAAGCATTCTGATGGACCTGTACCACTTTCTATGGAGGTGGAAGTAAACACACTACCTGTTTTGGCCTCGACCGCAACAACGCCGGATTTACCAACAGAAGAAGAAACCGTTGCACCTTATTCAGGTACTTACAACTTAGAAAATAATTTCACAGAGTCGACATCTGAGATGGATGAAACGGATCAGTATTATGAAAAAAGCACTAATACAGAAGCAATCAGTGAAGATGAAATACATGAGTGTTATGATTTTGCTAAAATAGTTAGCCGAGCCTTGTGTAAAATCAAAAAAGATCGACGTGATCATTGTATGCATGCAATAGTACATATTCTTTATGACTACAGCAAGGACTCTAATACCAATTAAGAAGTTGTGTTAGGTACCTATGTCATAGACATAGTATGAAAAAATGACCTGTGTAGTATGTATATTTCAACTATTTGTTTTCAGAGTTTAGCTATTCAGCGTCTGTAGAACATGAAGACTATGAAAATTTTAATTTAGAGTTCAAAAGTCAACGGGGTACAGAATTATCGTGTGACATCGAATTTAGTGCTTGTGAGCCGCTCGAAGAGCGGCAAATTGGTAATATTTTACTAGATGATGATCCTTTAATTCTAGACGATGTAACTCAGGCCTCATTCTTAGATACTGGCTGTGGATGTAATAATAATTGTGTGTCCAAATTTCAAAAAGATGTAATATTAAGTAGTAGGTTAGATTGTATCGAATTAAATTCACGTTGTAATGAAGGAGTCAATCATCATCACTTGGTCTTGAAAGGAGCTTTAAATGCTCTCTTACGTACAAGTGAAAATACATTACATTCAAAAAACAGAAACTTGCAACGAAAAGAATACACGGTAAAGTATTTCTTTCGAGGTGTTTCAGTATGCAAGATTTTTTTCCAATATGTATATGCCACTGGTTTGAAAAGGTTAAAAAATGTAAAAAAGAACTTTCTGGACAGCGGTGTTGCTCCAAAGGTCCACGGGTCACGTAAACGACCTTACAATTGTATTAATTTGCAAACTAGATCAGACGCAATCACTTTTATAAGACAGTTTGCTAATGAAAACGGTTTAGTATTGCCGGGCCGATTACCAGGCCACCAATTTAAATCTGATTTAATAATTTTACCTTGTAGTATGTCTAAAGCGTATGTGTACAACAAATATTTGGAAACTATAGCTTTACTCGATAAAACTCCTATTAGTAGAAGTAGTTGGTATGATCTTTGGGAAGATTTTTGTCCATATGTCGTTATACAGAAACCGAAAACAGATCTATGTGCAACTTGTCAGAAAAACGTGACCACGTTGGGACGAATGGGTGGTTTAGATGAAAAGGAAAAAATACAGCTTGTAGAAAAGTCGAGGCAGCACCTTGATTTAGTGCAAAATGAACGAAAATATTATAACAATGTAATCAAAGTTGCGACTGATTCAATAACGGACTCTACTCTTATTCTTGGACCTCATGAACCATGTTCTTATGATGGCGTCATGCATTACTCTTTTGATTTTGCCCAACAGGTGCATTTGCCGCACAGTTCACAACAAATTGGGCCACTGTATTTCTTGACAGGATTTAAAGTCAGTTTATTTGGTGTTGCTGCAGAGCCTTTGAGAAAGTTCGTTTTGTACGTAATTCCTGAACCCTGTGCTACTGGGAAAGGAGCTAATGTAATAATTTCAATGCTACATCATTTTTTCGAAAATTTTGGTATAGGCGAAAAAGATGTTGTTTGTCATGCAGATAATTGTGCTGGACAAAATAAAAATAACTATGTCATGCAATATGCAACATGGCGAGTTTTAACAGGCAGACACCGAAGTTTCCGTATATCTTTCCTTCCCGTGGGTCATACGAAGTTTGCACCCGACATGTATTTCGGTCTATTCAAAAAAAGTTTTAGAAAATGGGAATGCAATAACTTAAAGGATATTCTTGCAGCTGCTGTTCAAGCTTGTCCGAAAACAAAATCTATAGTAGCTGTTCTAACTGGTGATGAGAAAGGAGAAACTTTTGTGAAAACTTACGACTGGGCCAATTTTTTTCAACCTGATTGTGTAACTATTAACCAACTTCTGCATTTTAGTCATTTTGAAACAAATGAAGATAATAGAGGGCACATGTTATGTTACAAAAAATATACTGACAGTCAACCAACTGTATCAAAGGTTTTGAACCCGAATAAAGTATACGGTTTTCCTTTAGAAAAATCCCCTGCAGGCATGACGTACGAAAGAAAATCGTATCTTTATAATAAGATTCGTGAATTTGTACGTGAAGAATCTAAAGACATTTTATGCCCGAAACCCATTCCAAATGTTGATGTTGACCACAACTCTGTCCCAACAACATCTGTCGAGTACTCTTTTCAGAAACCATCAATTGAAAAGAGTATTCGACAAAAACCAACATGTTCGTACTGCAAACAGGTTGGTCATAGGAATCAGGTGCGAGGAGGAATTTATTTTTGTCCAAAACGTAAGTTGGAGTCCCAAATAGAATAAGTTTTATTTTTATGTTTGTATTGGCTTTTTTCAAATATTATTGCAACAGAATAATGATTATTTTAGCCACTGGTACCTTTTATGACATTACATAAAAGGTACCAGTGGCTAAAATAATCATTATTCTGTTGCAGTAATGTTTGAAAAAAGCCTGTCTTGTTATTTTGTTAGTTCCTAAATAGAGTAAGAATACTTAATTTTAGTTTTTTATTGTTAATTACTATCGCAATAACTAACTTTTTATTAAATATCGGCAAGTGGACCTTTTTTACTAGACTGTGTATCCTTCTTTTATTTTGATAATAATTGTTTTAGTTTTGATGTCAAAAGTATAATTATAAGTTGATTCTATGGAAAACATATCAATCTACAATAATGAATAAAAATCTACGTAACAAGCAAGTAAAAGTGTGTTTTTTTTTCACTCAAACTTTCAAAATGCTTTTTCTCAAATCAAGCTTTTTCAGAATTTCAACTTCAAATGTCTGATAAAAAAAAACGTGTGCTACTTTTTGATTATTTTTTCAATCCATACTATCAATTGACTATTCTAGATACCGAATCCAGTCTTAACTCAATACCCCACTACTGGACCCTTTATGCCTGGACTGACACATATAAGTATTATACACATTGGATTGTTATTGTGCTCCTAAGACTACGCAATCTGGAGGAGATTGCGTGGTGTATCAGGAGACAAAATAAATGTTGCCTCTATCTTTCAAAATCTTAAGTACTATACATATTCATAGCTCTCCTCATCACATAACAAGACAAACGATTTACTTATCCTTTTTTTTTCTTGTTATGGCTATTTTCAAACTTCCTCCTGGACAATAATATCGTAGCGGTCCTACAATTTTAAAACTTTAAGTGCATAGCAATTATGAAGTCGCAACACAACATAACACCTCGTCCCTATGTGTAGTCATCATTGTGGCTCGTTCCACACAAGCCACATCTTCATAAGGCCGGTCATTTATTCCGGCTGGAGCTGTCTTCAACTCTATTGTACGAGTAACGAGCACATGTGACGGAATCAACGACCGTTTAGTGAGAGCTCGGCGATTTATTACGCCAGTCAAATGTATCTTTGACTGAGTAAAATTAAACTAGCCATTCGGAACATACTTTTCTATTATTAGATTACACATGTTGCCAAATTGGAAATTGATTGAGACTTCGGTCGACTGATTGATTATAAGAAAATACCATGTGTTACATCTGCGTGGTTTTAAATAAAAAACATTCGTATGAAAGGCCAGGCCGTGGTCAAAAATACAGATCGTTATAAACAATATTTGAGCCAGCAAAGCAATCGCGTCGTTTATTAGTCGTTGAATTCTATAAATCACTCATCTTGGGCCTTACTTGGATAGTTTGTAAATCATTCGTACGATAGCTACGACTTTATATTTATCCAAGTCCATGTTTGTAACAACAAACGTTATTCGATCGACATGGTATTATAATGATCGCTATGACGGACATCAGACTCCGTTATACCCATTAAAGCGTAAAAAAGATGTCCTTTCGTTAAAAGTTGACCACAGAACGTCCCGAGTGCTGCGTTCGTGGTCATCGCAACGGTCAATACTTACGAACAATGATACCATTGTCACGTCCGCGGAAATCGGCCCGGATAGACAGGAGTTTAACGCTCTTTTCAATCGGTTTGGAGAAAATTGCGCACACGACGCCGCCAACCATGTTGCCGGCTAAACGTTCATTATGGTGACATAATGACTTAGGCTCTCTGGTGAATAGACATTACTTAATAGACACAGGAAAATCTGTCCGTGGCTGGCTGCCTAGTGGCTACTTATTGGTTACGCGACTTGTTTATGCAATTACCACCCAATAATATTTAACAAATTCATTACTCCTTAGTTCCGTACAACACAATAATAAGCAATCATGTTGTAGGAAATATACGGATAGTTTCGCCGATTGGTAGAAAGAGTGCTTATATCCTAGTGCGCACGAGTTGGGTCGTTGAAGAAATGCACAATCTGCACCGTGACACGGTACCTGGTCGTGGCTGGTTGCGAAGGAGCCGTTAGTCGCGTTTAGGTGCGGACAGGAGCGCAAGCGCAGGCCAGCCGGTGCGGGATCGATTAGTGAACCGGTCCCCACAGTACGTTGACTCCCGAGGGCCACTGTCTGTGCCTGCGGACGCGAATTATGTACCTCTCGCCATTGCGGCACCCCCCCACCATTACCCCAAACACGTAGGCTTGTGTACATAGCACTCTGTTACGAAGAATTCTCTACCTCTAGTGATGCCTTAGTCTATTTCTTTAGCAGTTATGCTCAGATATTAGTAGTCTTCATGAGGTAGGTACTTCATGAACCAAATCATTCTCTGAAAATAGAGATAAGTGGATGGAATGATGCTTGAAGGTGTTTTTACTTGACGAAGACTAGTTGATTGAAGGTGCTGTAAACCACAACTAGTTTCACTCCATGGATGACGGGTTGTGCCGGTGTCTCGTTGTTTTTAACCCCCGACGCAAAAACGACGGGGTGTTATAAGTTTGACGTGTCTGTGTGTGTGTGTGTGTGTGTGTGTGTGTGTGTGTGTGTGTGTGTGTGTGTGTATGTCTGTCTGTGGCATCGTAGCTCCCGAACGGATGAACCGATTTTAATTTTGTTTTTTTTGTTTGAAAGGTGAATTTGTCGGGAGTGTTCTTAGCTATGTTTGATGAAAATCGGTCCAAGATGGCCGCCGCTACAAAATGGCGGATTATATAATTTTTCACAACTCCCTCAATATGGGTATCAAATGAAAGGGCTTGACTAGTAGAATACTATACACTATGATAAATTTCAAATCCAAGATGGCCGCCACCACAAAATGGAAAATAACATTTTTTTTTTCACAACTGCCTCAATATGGGTATCAAATGAAAGGGCTTGACTAGTAGAATACTATACACTATGACAAATTTCAAATCCAAGATGGCCACCACCACAAAATGGCGAATTACAAAAACCTGATTAAATACCAAATTACCAGAACCTTAAAACGCAAGAAAATAAAAGAAAAGAAATAATAAGGAGTCCCTACAAAAAGCATGAAATAAAAAATTAAATTAAAAATTTAAAAAACCCCCGACTACGTGAAAACCTATAAAAAGAAAAAAATAACCTTGAAATTATGACCCTACGTAAGTACGTATGAAATTTTTTGATTAAATATTGTCCTGTCGGGGGACCGCTACTATTTTAAACTTTAACAGAACGTTAGGCTAATAATTAGAGCGGTCCCCCGACGGGACAACATTTAATCAAAAAATTTCATACGTACTTACGTAGGGTCATAATTTCAAGGTTATTTTTTTCTTTTTATAGGTTTTCACGTAGTCGGGGGTTTTTTTAACTACACTTGTCCGCTTTTGCGTAATTGCTGGCAGGTGCGCCGGCACAGCTCTGTCGTTTGAGACAATTATAGGAAATCGCGTACCTTTTTTCGCCCATGCACACCGGTTTAATGCAATGCACCACAGCGAAACAACCCCGGATGCTGGAGAAATCTGATTCGATAAACAATTATTATCAAAGATAAAGAATGATTTAATAATTCAGACATACATTACAAAGTAAAATAAGGTTCTGAGGTCTCATGTAGACCAAAAGACAACATTGCCTTTTTAAAAACATTCTGGCATGCCTGCTCGCTTCTGCAAAAGCGCATATTGGTACAAATTATGAGAATGTTTACTACCTACCATTGTTATTGAAAATCCAAGAACAGGATACGAGTAATGAATGTCACATTATTGACAGCAATCATTTATTGTTTAGCTGGTACCAAGTAAACTGGTGAAGAGTAAAGAAGTAGTCGGTCCTGATTAAAAGTGATAAAGCTGTCTGGCATCGTCCTGGTAGTGTGAGGGCCTAGCGGGGAGCCGGGGGGCGGGGGGCGCCTCCGGGCGTCGAACCCGCGTGGGTCGGGGGTCAGCGGCGCGACACGCGTTCATTAGTGCATTCGTGCGCCCGCGCAGCCCTCCCTGTACATGTTACAATATGTGCACTTGCATGCCAGTTTGCATTTCTTAGAACATTGACACGCGACTCCTCCACTATCTTTGTTCATGCCACCCGGAACGTGAGGTATCTCGTTGCGTGTACCTCCTTAAACATATGTCGTCTTAGACAATGACCGAGTGTCTGTTATTATTCACATAAAGGTCGTTCGGCTGATGTTGACGAAGGTCCCATCACGGAAGCCGTAAATTTTTATTTTCCGTCCTGTCCAAATTCAAGCAATATTAAAAGCTGTAAAACGTCGAATATTTTCATAAATAGTGTCCTTTGATATGTTTACTTTTGCTTTAATGTGCAATTTACGAACCCAGCCCGGTTAATTCGTCATTTCTTTGTCGAGTACGCACCTATTGTTGAATTAAAGGTTTTGCGAGGACATTGCGCTTCTCAGGGCCAACGCGAAGTTTATTGTGGTTTTATGTTTTCCGTAGAATTCGTACTCATTTAGGCCTTTGTCACTAAATAAACGTATTATATTCACTCAGTACTTGCTCTTTTGATTAATGTCTACCCGTTCGCCTACACTAGATAAGTTTAATTTTAAACTTTCCATTTCATTTTACAATAATATGTATAGAAGACTTATTTTGACTGGCGACCATAATAATGAAAGTTGGAGTATTTATCAGAATGGGTCCGTGCTTTTGCAAATTGTTATTGAGCTCATTTATCTAATTCGTAGAGGTAGACATATGCAATGAATTGTATGAGTCAATCGAGAAAGTAAACCAGTAAGCATTGTTCCGAGTGGATGCGCGTTGTACTGAGTGCGTGGGCACAGGCAGCGGCGCGAATTAAAGCAGCTCTCTATTCATTACTCATCGTTATTGCTATCGCCATTTTGGAAGACGAAAGCGAGTGTAGGCTTTAATTCGTGTTCTACGAAGCTGACTAATTAATTTATTTTGAGATAAAAGGGTGCTTTTTTATATATGCCCACCACGGTCACTACTCACTCCACATGAGTGGCTTTTCATAAATTGATTCACGCTCGATGAACGCTTATTTGAGCGTACTAAAGCTTCTATCTTTAATAGTCGTGCATTTATAGACATGTGCGAGGCATTGAAAAACAGATATGGTTCGTTTGCAGGAATTAACTATGTATTCAAACTCACATACTTTATTCCTAGAAAGAAAACCTGCAATACCAGTTTAGCCATAAATGGCATTACGTTAACTGATATATTTTTGACCTTTTACAACACCTACGGGTTGGAAAGAAGTGATGTTAAGGCTAAAAGCTGTTTTGTAAATAGTTAATTAAGTATACAGAAATAACGAATAATAATAATGGGAAGTTTTCTGGAGGGTGGCAGGAAATGGAAACCTTAACCCAACCATATCCCAACGGCTTCTAAAACAACATAAGCTTTTAGTTTGCTAGCCCCTGTTTTCAATTGCATCCTTGCGTGTCGGTCCAGGATAGAAGGGTACAAATGTGCATTGTGCAGTCACCTAGAAACATTATGAATATAGTCGCAGGACTTATTACTTGCTTGGTGCACTATAATATTTTAGTGATACATGGAGACAACTCCGTCGTAAATTCATTTATGAACGTAGACCAAGCACAAGGAGAGTTTGTTAAGTACCCGAAGGCCTATTCTCGTAATTAAAAACGTTCAAATTCAAGTCGCAAACTCTGCGACAATCGCCAAAACTTGTTAAAAATTTGGGTAAATTCAAGTTTTTTTTTTTTTGACAGTTTGTGATTGAGATTATAATCAGAACGTTCTTAAAAATACGAGAATTGGCCCTCTGGTACTTATTGACAGGCCTACACTGTCATCTCATAGCTATTAACACTGTAATATGAATTAATTGTAAATTATTTTAAAAAGTTACTCGTGGACTTTCTTGGCGGCTCTTCGCCATAGGAAACGACCAATTGGAACCTAGCTTCCGAGCTCTGACGTATTCATATGTGCCCATATTCAAGTGAATAAAAAAAATAGAATTTGAGGGTGTAAGAATCGTTACTTACAATTGCAGTTCTGTAGTTTCAGACTACTCCTACGGAAAAAGGCGTGATTTTATATAATTACTAGAATCAAACGTATCTAGTATAATGTATCGGAAAGTGATTAGATTCCTACGAATGCGACAGTGTAGGAAACAAAGGTGTTTACTATACACAAAAAGTATAATAATGTGATTGTTCATTGTGGCAGACGAGTCTCGTAGAAAGTATCCGGCGCGTGCAAGAACTGAAGAACGGTAATTGCGACCGTATTGTTATATCTCTACTGTTAATAATTATTAGCACTGCTACCACTATGCGCGAAATTAGCTATCCATTGTGTTGAACGTATTTTGATCTAGTTTTCTTGTAGAGATCGCAACATTTGTAATATCTTTCACAAAATTAGCTATGATCTAACAATCGCGCCGATTCCCTTGTGCACAAACTAAACTAAATTTAAGTTCAATGCATATGTTTCTTTCTATTTAATTTAGAAAAGGACAGAAAATAAATATTAGTTTAGTCCTGTCAAACTAGTCAGCGCCTGACGTAAATTGACGTATTTTTAGCAGCCATGTTTTTAATCACGTCTAATCTGTTTATGGAGTATCTTAATTTGACAGGAGTAAACTAATATTTTATCTTCTGTCCTTTTCTTAATGAAATAGAAAGAAAAAGATGCACAGAACTTAAATTTAGTTTAGTTTGTGAACAAGGGAATCAGGGCCATTATTTTATTGTTTGTTAAGTAGGTAGGTACCTAAGTGAAAAGTGGAAATTATACAAGGTTTATTATCAAGTAAGAGATCTACTTGGACAGACAACTTGCTATGCAGAAACGGTAACGCTTTGTATTTTTAAACATAATATAATTGCAATTAAAATTATTTATTTGTGAACTTCAATAAATAATACAGTTCTCAGGCTAAATTTTCCCACTAATATTGACTTTCTTATATTAATGTTTCAGTTTAAATAATATTGCTACTCGTGTTAACCTGTAACTTGCCTTATAGTTATGATAGCTGTCAGTAATCCGAAATGAATAAAGGTAGATATAATTGCTTGGCAATTAAAAGTGATGCTGCTTGGTTCATATTATTTTGCAGTAAATAATAACTTAACCAGCAGTAACCATTAAACTTAAATTGATATTTTTATACTGTCAGATTTGCTGTAAATATTGGGATGAAGTTAATTAATTTGAAACGCCCGCGACGATTTCCCCAACTACAGACAAGAGCTGTTCGCCTTCGATTCCAATCGTAAAATTACAGGTTGAAGTTAATTTCCTTATGTTTTGATGTTTGCTGGAAAGTGGAAGGAGGTCCATTCCAAAAGTTTTAATATTTAATGTATAAAAAATAAATGGTCATTATTTTCAAGAATAAAAAAGTGGTCATGTAACTTCACTAATTATATTATAAAACTAAACAAGCCAGAATAAATTTTAACGCCTTCTGTCTCGTTCAAACGATAATCTAAATTCAAGTCATATTACGTACATATACGTACCATCAGTACTTTTTAGCATAGGTATCCAAAAGAGCCTTTCTCTCTCAAAATAACTAACCGTGACATCTTTTCACTTTCGCCATTACTGTGTCAATCAGATTCTGAAACAATTTGCAGTTAGCAGATACTAATTAGTTTAATTTTATAACAAATTAGGTGTTGCACCGTCTAGTCGCCTTCGCGTTGAACTTTTCTTTCTAATACACAAAACCTGTATTTTGTGGGATCGAGCCCTGACGGCTGGCGGCAGACTGTGGGCGTTCAGTGAAAGCTTTCAATGTGAGCTTGTTTATATTTGTTAATTAAAAACATTAGTTAATAAACTCTCCATTTCGTAGAATACTAATCAATTTTTAATAGCCTGCTGTCGCAATTATATGTTTATGTCGGTTTTATTGTAATATCAATTTAATTACCGACATAATGTATTTTAATATACATAATAAAGACAAAGCATGATAGGCACAACGGGTAATCAATTACCAACGAAAGAATTATCGTTAACGGTTCGGGTAATTCAATGTTGAAATCTGTTACAACGAAGAGAGTCCGATAACGAATCTCCATTGTATTCATATGAGCTCCAATCGATTTGAATGTACCAAATAAATATGCGCATGTTTGTTAAATAGTACCAAATCCGTTATGTTTGAGCTTCATGGAACTCATAGGACCTACATAATGCTTTATTGTCTCGCCACGGGACGCGTGGGTGATAACAACTCGTTCTACAGTATATAGGTCAAATACAGTACACACAATTACATAGATAATATTATTAATTTGTCGTAATGGAATTGTTTCAAAATTTACCAACAGCGAATGTACACACACATGACCTAAAATACACATGTTTTTGTACAATGGTGAAGAGAAGACTGGCGTAATGAGTTCACAAGACGTTTTCGAATGTAATGCGATATGAAAAGATGTAGGGTATTAGAGCAAGTGCGAACCTAGACCGACTACAGTTAGTTAGCTTTAGCTTCGGTTCTGACTCAGCATCGGTAAATGATCACGTTAACCCGAATTGTCAAGAGCACTTACGTATTGTCTTCAATAGCTTTATTTACTCTGATTGAAATGTATCCGTTCTTACTCGGTGTGAGTGCCCGACTGTGGCCACTGTGGGTCCCAGTAGGCAAGTAGCACCAATTATATAGCACGAATCATTGGAAGATATTATAAGCTATCGACGAACAACGTTTTCTTGAACCATGACATTGACCGTCGGCGTCGCATGCAAACAAAGCACATAGGAAAATCATAGACGTTTGTATTTGAATATTGAATGTACAGCGTGCGGATATTTTGCATCATAATATGTAGCTTTATTAGTAATTTATTCAATGCAATGTGGTTGTGCTTATGCGTGGTAAGTTTGTTCGTTAAGCTGGTTTACTACAGGTAGGCACATATAAAGATAGACCGTGACGATTCATAGTCGATTATGCAAATCAAATCATTTATTTCCTTTTTCGTAGGAAATAAAAATGCTTATTGTAAACAATGCTGCCGATGCACTCATCACGGTATTTACATGGATTAAATACAATCAGCATCAGGTGCGGGTCACGATTACGGAAGTTCGATACATATTTGAATCATTTTCGTCAAGGACGGGCTGGAAGCCGGCGTGTGTACGTACTTATTAAGTGCCAGATAAGATTCCTCGCTGTACAACAGTGAACATAATGACGGGGACCTTGTCGTGCATCGATATCGGCTATCCTAAAGGGAAGACAAGTAGGTAAACAAGGTTTCCGTTTAAGGATTGGCAATGCATCGGCCGCCCACGTATTGTTCAGATATTGACGGAGGCGTCGCACTAAAACATTGCAAACGATCATTCGGTAATTCGTTCGTTCACGGAAGTATTTAACAGCCAGTCGTTCCATGTAAATCGGTTTACTTTTAAGTCATAACTTATGTGGGAATATAAAATACTCGTACCGCTCGTGATACCTATGTAGGTCCAACCAGCATGTACCAGTGTATTAAAATGTTTGCCATTTAACTATACAAAAAATGGCGGCAATCTTTTGAGGAATTAGCGTTTTATGGACATGTACAAGTTTTTTATTCCAATAAGATTGGTCTACGAATCCACGATATCTGTTCATATGATCCAACATTTTAAAGCTCGAGGATTTTTATTTGTCCAATACATTCATCAGAAGCTATCTACAACATAACTTACCATGAATAACGAAGTAGGCGGATAGTTGTCAGAATCCTGACAAATCTTTTTCGGAGAAAGTTTTAGCGTATCAACTTTGTCTGTCATTTAATTGAATGACGAAAACTTTTCACTTTCATCAATTAGCTAGCAACACAAAGGTGTCAGATGTCCTGAGATGAACTCTGTTAATTGTTGCCATTTCTCCATTAAGTTCATCTCGATAAGGTCATCTGTGATACATTGGAATGCGTCCGTGGGTGATATTATTTCCTTTCCTCAGTGGGGCGCGCTAAGCTCGGAAAGCTTAATGTTTGGTTTACGCAATCAGATATTCGCATCTCGCGTAAACTTTGATCACTTTTGTTTTCAAACCTCTTCCGAGCTTTGCCGTGGCCCACTCTCGGCGGCCTTGATTGTTATCCACCCGCGCCGCTGCACATTGTCTGCAGTAGTTTGTCATGTGACGTGACATGATTTCCCTTTTATCAAACGAAATATTAATAAGCGAAAGTTTCCTTTACCCAGCTGCAACTATGAAGATTTATTACAAGTCTCTTAAAGCAATTGACGTGTCAGAAAGTAACGTCAATCGTTTAACCTTCTTCTCGACAAAATACACTCTTCCTCGTTTCGAATACTACGAAGTTATTGTTTTATTTCTCGTGTGTGAGTCACGCGGTTCAGGTGCTAATGATGACGAGTTAATTTAATGCCAAGTTGTCTGCAGCACCTAGGGCAATGCTACCGTTGTAGGGCAATCAACACCAGGCAATTCCATTGCATTTACTCACGAAACATTTCAAAGAATCTAAAGAATGGTTATTCATGAATAACAAGATTGTGCGTATAACACAGAAATATTATAAACTAGCTTCTGCCCGCGACTTCGTCTGTGTGAAATTCTTGTTCCCCCGCCCCACCCCGTCGCATCGCATCGCTCGCCCGCACAGTCCTTCAAGTCCATTTTCGCTTAGTTCTCTTTCTGACTGTATTCATTTTGACCTAGCGTGATGTTGAAGCGACCCGAACGTTATCATACCTATTTTGTTACGGAGTTATTTTAAAATTATAATATCTCCTAAGATGTTGATTGAAATCAAGTGATGTCAAGGGCAATTTTGTTCACAGTTAAATACTTGTGATGAATAACGTATTTATTTGGATAAGGATTATCATTTGGATATCCTTACATATCATGTTGATAAAACACCTTCGCAAATAATGCATTCATTTCTAACAAATTTGATTAACAAAAAAAAGGGAAGTCAATTTTAAAAGATAGACATATGCTGTCGCGGACTTTTTTTTATAACTTTTAAAGAGAAACAATTCCATCATACATTATTTTTGCGCAACTTAAACCGTTTACTTGCGTAAACGGTTTAAGTTGCGCAAAAATAATAATATCCCTGGACATTTCACACAGCGCCATCTAGTCCCAAGCTAAGCAACCTAATGCTTGTGTTATGGTAACAAGATGGCTGATAAACTACTTATATACATTTTTTTTTTGTAAATACATACATATTATAGATAGAAAAACACCCAGACTCGGAACAAATACATGTAGGTCATACAAATATTTGTTCCGTGCGGGAATCGAACCCGCGACACGCAGCGCAGCAGTCAATCGCTTAACCACTGCGCCAACCGTGCCGTCAATAATGTATCGGAAGCTCTCAAAAGGAATCATTTTTCCCGTTTTTGCAACATTTTCCATTGATAGTCCGCTCCTATTGGTCGCAGCGTGATGTTATATAGCCTATAACCTTCCTCTTGAATTGGGCTATCAAATGCAAAAATAATTTTTCAAATCCGACTGGTAGTTCCAGAGATTACTCCCTACATACAAACAAACAAATTTTACCTCTTTATAATATTAGTATGTATAGATGAACAAAAAATTACGTTGAAGGTCTTTAGGTAAACTATCCTAAGCAATGCAAATGCAAATGCATACAAGGTGCGTTTGAAATGAGAAATATAACTTAAAGCAGCCAGACAGCCATAGGTTTTTGAAAAGTACTTGAAGATCTCAAGACTTCTATCCTGATCGGTAACTTAAAAACTTCTCTTTTTCTGCTTAGTTTTGGAATGAAGTAGGAAAATAAATTTCGATTCGTACATGCTGCAAACAAAAATCGGAAAAACATTGCAAAATATCGAACACCCTAACTACTTAGTCAATTTCCGACGTATGATTGATAGATCACGTGTTTCTTATTGGAAAGTTTTCCCCTAATCGGAATCGGGTATAACCACCCACATGTGGATCATTTCTACGACGCAGTACAATTGCCGTCTCCTTTCTAATCGCACATCATAAGTGTGACGGTGGCCCCGAATACAAATTATGGGAACAAGCAATTTCTTGTATGAAGGATGGCGACCGACGGTAATGTGGCTGGCGACACCTACGCGCCTCCACTTCGAAGAACCAACTGTACGACGAGCTGACTTTCTGCCCCAATTACACGTGTCTCCGTGCTGGTACTTACCAGCACGTGGGCATTGCAACTTTCGTGACTCTTCGATCTTTCGATCGTTGTCGTTATAAAACTCAAACAATAAAAGAGATGTCTTATATCCTAACCTAAGAGGTTTTTCCAGACTCACAACACTATAAATGCCATAATTATGCATGTGCAGATGACACATCTGTCATAATTTTCTTCTTAAACCAGTTTTTTTTTTCCAAGTTTGGCATTGGTTAACGTATCTATTGGTTAATGTCTTACCTCGATCAGTGGTTTGTTTTGTTTATTTTTGTCTGGGCCGAAGGTTGTACCAAATGCGTGAGTCACAAACGTGTACAGGATCTTTGTTGTGCTTCCGAGAAACTCAACGGGTACGTCTTTGTGGGAAAGGTGTTTCAATGCAGGTCGACGGACTGATTTCTCCTGTCCTGCTTACCGGACGATATAAAACTAAAAAATAATTAAGTCTGTCTCTCTCTCGCCGAGTTAGATTCTGTTTTATTCATGGTCCTTAATTTGAAACGTCTGATGCTATTCCCACGTTCTTTTTTTTTTTTTGTTTGTAGTTGTTAATGATTAAATAGTGTCCGATTATGGTGATTGACAACGCATTTCATTGCATTGAACGAGTCCCCTTTTATTGTTTGGGCTTTCCCTGTGAAGGCCATGCTTAACATAAGTGCATATTCGTTTTAAAACTGATGTAAGCAATATCCAACTTTGGAATTACCAGAACCACATTGTTCAAAAGGCTAATACAATTTAAATCGCTAATTGGACATACACATAACATACAGTTGACGCATTTCATATCAAGCGTTGTTTATAATTAGCCTTAGTAACTAATATTAAATGTACCCTTTGTTTTCCTTGTGCGCAGGGATTTAACCTGAACAGTAACAATTAACCATAGTATGGTTAAATGTTCTCTACTAACCTACCGGAAAATTTTGCTACTGAACATCATAAATGGCACAAAAACCTGTGTTGACCGATATACGAGTACTTAATTGAAAGATGACGAATCAATATCGAGTAATGTTCGGTTATACCTGGTTAGTTGTTTGACCCCAATGATTAATGAGGACCGTTACTTTTGACTCAGTTACTATTGCGTTCTTTTTTGAAATACTTGTGACATGTAATGTAAGTCCGTACAGTAACCATCACTGAGATTCGAGATTTATCTCGAAACGACTCTTTTCAGAGGTAGTAATGGATTATAATAATGTTTTTAATCGCTCGCTTAGACACGCAACAATAATCAAGCAGTGGCGTTGAATCCCATAGCTCCAGGAAGTCTATTTATGGTCAGTATTTTGATATGTAATTTAGATTGGTGTTTGTCGGATTCAAACTCGTGCCTGGTAGATCAGGTTTCCGGCATAGCACCATTTATGGTGTCGAATTAATTCGCCGTGGTCATTGCTAGCATCGCAGCACTTAAAAACGCTCGACTAATACACATGTTCACGGATTGTTTCGAGTGAGCACTGAGCACTAACCACAGGGATGGTAAAGCTCATCGACCTTACCTTTTACAGTGTAAAGTGGCTTTTAGTGTCGACACCCGGTGCGTGACTTATGCGGTTTCATTTCCATACACGTTAATCATCACCAGAAATGCGGAAATATTAATTTTATTAACTCGGGAAGGTTCAATGCCTAGAAATCAGTTTAAACCAATTGACACTAATTGGCAATCAACAAGGAGCTTCTTACGCTGAGGCCATACTGAGAAAAAGTGACATCGTCTTGCGCTTGGCGGCAGCGGCCGATTTTTCTTTCGTTAGTTAGTCTAGCCGGCCTAGTAATGAACCATTTGGGTCATTGGACCTCTCCGTTTGTCGGCTGCTCGCCGTCGCCTCCGGTGCCATTATTTTTGCCGCCATTTACGTGCCACCAATTGTTTGAGTGACGCGGTCGCCTACTATCGCAGGTCGAACAGAGTTTTTGCTGATGACGACTGTATGTAAATACGTGCCATCAATTTCGCATGTTTTTCTTCTCATATGTAACGGAGATTGTTTGATTGAGGGCTTGTACAAAGAATCTTTGTGTAGGATGTAAGGTACCTAACGGTGTGTTACTCTAAATAATCTCATCAATTACGATGTATTGATTTGGTATCGCAGAAAATTATCAAGTGTAGGTGTCAGCTAATAATAATATGAAGAACTAATTACCTAAAAGTGTTATACCTATTGATTAGAGCTGATTCCTTTTCGATAACATTTCTGGTGAAACACCTGCTAAGAATCTGAAAATTTATAATATGAGTTTTATTCACGTTCCTATTCAAATATGTATTTCATATTTTATTTTAATACATGGTTAGGTGCCTAGGCTTACCTATAATGTGGATGGACTATAATAATGAAACTATTTCAGCTGCACTATTTACAGTATGCGATAAAGGTCAGGCAAATGTTGCAAAGCTTTAAAGCCCTAAGGGGAATGAAATCATACAAGCGCATAATCGTTGGCAGTGACACACATCACCACTGAATAAGCAATAATGTTCCAGTCTAGGCCATGTTTGTTTCACACATAAATAAATATTAAACGGACCGTATCACAATATTATACATGTACATAAAAAGTAAGTTCACTATATATTCGTGCTTTTAGGGTAAGCAAATCATGAGGCATAATACAATCTGCCAAGGTCGCGGGTTGTTCGAAAGAGTTACCGTGGCCCCTAGCACAGGCAACTTAAGGAACAAGGGTGGGTTTTAATCAATAAAAGTCTGACATGGCTCCCGCTTCGCCCAGAACGGGCGAAGTTATTTCATAATTTCCCACCCAAAAAAAAAGGCACAATACAATCAATCCAAAAAAAATGTGCGCTCCGCCAAAATGTTGTTGACATCACAACCTCTCAGCCACAGTCAAGGAAACCAGAGTCAGATCAATTTTATTTACTCTCTCGAACAACATGTTCTCTGAATTTATGTTTCTTAGTAACAAAACGTAGGCAGTAATAATTTATGTTCAAGTCTCGACAGGCTATTAATTCAATTTGTTTCAATATCGTCTCGCCTCAACTTTCACCCATATTCGGCAACCTGGAAGATCGCTTCTTATTGTTAATCGCCGTAAAATTGCAATAGGTACTGTATATTTTCTTCTCTTTGTATTCAGTTTTAGAGCTGGTATTTGTGGGAGTAGGGTGTAAATACCATCCCGTATTTTTATTGATTGTGATTTTCCATTCATGATAACATGTGAAGGTACGAAATCCAAAGTAGCAATGGATAAGGTCAGACATTATCTAATTATAATTAACTATACAAATCGCCTTGTTATCTAACACTTAACTTTCCAGTTTCAACTATTTGATTTTGCTACGACTTTATATTTAAAATGAAAAATATATTGAATGACTGAAAAATACACAATACAAAACAGTTATAAACTATTATTTTCCTTGATACTTTTCCATCGTCACGTCCACCATTATCTATTATAGGTATTGCGTAGGTAATGTGGAATTAAAAAATAAAAGCTTGTAAAAAATACAGTTTCGGTTATATCGGTAGGTAGGTAGTATTGTATGATTAAAATCGTTACTTAAAAGAAAATCTCTTATAAATAACTACACTTGCCTCTACATTGGCCGATGTTGGCTCTACCCTTGTCGTTGAATTGATTCGAACACGGTAAAAAAATTCAGGTAAAATATTGCTAATAATTTTTATTGTCAGTGAAAGTTACATAAAAATATATTTTTATTGGTCACTTGGTTAACTGTACCACCTACCGGCTGTAGCCATTCATTATTTTTGTTTCCTGAGGCAGCTAGCTAGAATCTAGTTTTATTTGAAATATTTTCCATTACTTATACATATTTTACTTTCATAATATACTTAATAATTTATTATAGGTAGTGAGTAGGTATCATATCAAGTATGTTCGAGTTGTAATTTTTCACAGTGGCCCAAATACATAATAACGTCTGTTAAAATGAAGTTGTTTCGAAACCAACTTGACCTTCTGTACCCCGGTTGGCTTCATGTGATCATGATTTTTTTTTCATTGAATGTGTGTTTTTATCATATTATCGTAAGGTTTTTATGGCCAAGGTTAATACCGTAGCGTTATTAACAAAACCATTTTTTGTTTCAGGTAATTATCAATTATATCGCTTAGCTGCAACGAAACGTTTAAGGTGAGATCCCACATGTTCCACGTCGCAAGGCCAGGAATGCAATCAACTAAAATAATAACAGTAGACAGTAGAAATTTACTTGGTTTGCGTTAGTTTTTCCAATTAATATAAATCCGTTTTTCATGACAGAAGCACATTGCGGTCGCCAGACAAAAGGCAGACAGCAAAAAATATGTTTTCGTATATTAACGAGAGAAATCCCGCTATGCACCGTTGCAAATAACATCAAAGTGTATGATATTTTAAATTATAATTAGGTCTGTATCTGTATTGCATAACTAATTATTATTAATTCGTGCGGTATAATGCAGTATTTAACATTTGAATAAATCGGAAATGGCTATAATTTTGCATTATGTTTTATAAAGACAACGAAGATTCGGCATTCTCTTCGTTAATACATATATAATAAATAATACGTATCAAACGAGATATCGTGTACAAGTAGTGCACTTTGTTTGGTTGGCAACTGTTACAAACTTGTACTGGAATAGTGCAGTCGGTCGGTCGGATGCAGGCGTGCACTCGGGCTCGCCGGTCGCTAGTGTATCGGCATCTCGACGTTGTTGTACCGAAGGTCAGTGCTCCTGCGATTCAGCCCGTAATGCTCTCGCGATAGAGTCACTAGTGGTGGACGGGTGGACCGCAGGAGAGAGGCGGCGGCAGCGGTGGGGTCCTCGCATCGGGCCGCCGCGCGTTGCCTCCCTTCAGTCAGTTTAGTCGCAGCGGTGCACGCACACCGCACGCAGTTCTCGCGCTCGCAACGAGAAGGTATGCACGGACCGGCACCGCCGCCGCCGTCGCCAACCGAACGCACTCGCTTCCGGTGGCTGCTCTCCTTCCAACAACCGATACCGCCACTGTCCTATGCTACGCGTACGTGATGTTGTGTGACAAAGGCTGGTTTTACTTACTCGCTATATAAAATATCTAGTGTCATATGCCACTTAGTTGGTTGCAGCCACCGAACGCGTCTGTGTGCTGAACGGTACACATGTTTATACTCAGTGATGTCGGTTCTAAGCAGTGTTTTGCGAAAATGTGCTGGACTAAATTAATAATGATTAAAAGTGTTGCTCTAATGTTTTTCCTCGATACCAAAACAATAAATCGCATGATTCCATTTATAAACACAGTGTGTTGTTTTCTCGTGTGATGTATTCAATAATAAAGCCTTTATAATCAATCAAATGTAACCCAAGTCAGTCTCACCGTTCGAGGCGAAAAAATAATTATATTGTTTGATCAGAATGATGATCAGTGTCAAAACTAGTCTAAACAAGCGATTATTACAGACAGCACAAATACATAAGTGTCGTAATTATATCTACTTTGGTGCCTAACTGCTTATTACAGTATACATTACAAGCAGATCTCACAATAAATATCAGTCATAAACTTATAACATATTGCCCCAGGAAACTTGTTTGTACAACGATATGTTTGTATCGGTGCAGCTGGAGTGGAGACAGGCTAGGATGTGTCGGCCGCGGGCCATATGGCAGCAGCGCCACTAGCCATATTAGGGACGCCAACCAAGGCGACACTTGTTGCACTTATACGGCATAAATGCTCCACAAAACAAGTGACGTCTTATCACTATCTATCATTTAATAGATTACTCTATAAACTGACTAATGTTCATTAATATTAACGTTTTTGTTACGTTTAATGATGTGCGTGCAGTTTGCGTGATCGATGTATAACTGCATAAGAGATAAGGTAGGGCAGCGGTTTGCGAGTCGTTATGCAAGCAGGCTGGTGAGGTGAGCTGAGCGGTCGGTGGCGCACGGGGCGGTTCGTTGACCAGTGCGTTGTCCCGCCGCTCCGCCGCGCCGCCCACCGCGAAGGTCGCGGCCCACAACCCGCCGACACGTCCACGGCCTGCATCGAATACCAATACACGTGAAAATAACACACTTCTACTAGATGCACCCCAGTCTCATTATTATTGTTAGTTCAACACATTTTAAATTACAACGCTCTTTACAGGTAGAGTCGATATGTGTTCAGTGTGCTCTGTGCTAAAATAATTTTTATTGTGAAGAATAATAAGTTTTTATGACTGTTGCCTGGAAATTTTGATCTCAAAATGGTGACTTCGAGAATACCGGCTTATTCTCTGAGTTCGGAGTTCAACAGGGAGTTCAGAAGTTTCCGCATAACGCGAGCCACACCACGTTCGACTCTGTACGCTCCCGCTATTGTTCCTATACACGAGTACCCAAGGGTCAGCGTGCACGAGCGGCGGGAGGCGCTTAAGGCCGCACTGGCAAAGGCGTGGTCTTCCAAGAGTAGTGAGAAGAAGAAGCACGACACGTGGACCGTTCCCACTGAACAAAGCAGAGCTGGCATCATGGCGGCCGATTTCACCGGAAAGTCACAGTATAAGAACGGCGTCAACGGTGATATGTCGCGTGTTGCACTTGCCAAACACGAATTCGAGAGCAAGGATGCTGAACGGACGGAGACTGTCGACAACAGAACTGATAGTGTCCAGCCTGCGAGCTTCACATACAATCGTGTTAACGGGAACGGTATCGATATACAAGAAACACTTAAAAAGGGCTGTGATAAAGGTTTACACAATAAAGATTTAAGTTATAGCGACTACCTAAATAATGTTCCTAAATGTAAAACTAGTTTCGAAAATAACTTCCTCAAACAAAGCCACGAGGAACGCTATAGCAAACGAAATGGGTACGATGCCACGACTAAAAGAGTCGATAGAGACATCAACCTAAACAATGTCGAATATAGCAGCCTGAACGGCGACACGTACGATTCTTTGAAGTATTCGCGAACAGCGAACGGAACTGAATCGCTACAATACAAAAATTACGGTAAGGTAGACACCGTTAAAAGCAAATTGCTCAGCACAGATAGCCCCAAAAGCGTGACGTCTTGCAACGGAGAAAAATTAAATGGATACGGTGGTTTGGAGCGGCGCAGTGCAAAAGAGCAACAGCGGCCTTTGACAAGCGGTCCCAAGGCGCTCGTGGAACAGAGGCTGGCCGAGCGGCTCGAGGTGAAGGTGGCCGAACTACCCGCTCTCTATCGGGGCGTAGACTCCTGGACACCCAAATCTGCTGCATTCCAGAAAAACATGCGCGACCACGAATGGAGCGTTTCGTATGTACCCACATCACCAAACACGCTGAACCCTTACTAACAAACTCCACTCCTTTCAATACCACAAAATATTCATAAAACATCCATAACCATGGTTTCGTGTGTGTTCAGCGTCGAGCGCGGCGAAGTATATACTAAATGCGTTGGAAACCGAGTTTATCCCATGCGCTTATAAATAGGAAAAAAAGCTAGCGCGCAGTCGGCAGCTGAGTGCATCGACTTGCCACTGGTCCGGTCCGAGTGCAGCGTGAGCAGGCTTTTACATTATATATTTGTCAACAGTGGGGTTAAGATTGAAGCTAACTAACCAGTCGAGTTTCTCTGTATAATAGTGTACAAGTAACAGTGTGCCAACCTGAATTTTCATATCAGTAAGCGCGTATAGTAATGTAAAAATATAACGTAACCTCTCTCTTAAGATGTGTTATCACTTATCAGGTTCTGGTTGTCTACGCGTTTTTTAAATCTAATTCAAATTAATGTACCTCCCGAGGTTTATCTAGATCATACCCGGTATGTCCAACAGTCATTTTTATTTCGTAGACATAATGTTTGTACCGTTACTGTACTGGTTACCGAGTTTCGCTAACTGTTTCTATGACATTGTAATTGTTTTACTCGTTTTACTGGCCCTGACCCTCATAATAAAATCATCATCTTGAAATCCTTTTTAATACGATTGCCCGTTATATTATGATGTATGACAGTAGCGGTGAGGGCCCGAGGACTGGTTGTGCAAAATCATTGCACAACTCACCGTGACTCACCATCGTTGCGCTTTATTCCATCCTGCTAGCGGTTGCTTAATCTCTTTGCTCATTAACGCCATTTGGTTACTAGGTATCAATCCCACCGCAAGGAAATAGAAAACGGCTCAAACATCGAATACGACCATCTTCAATTTTTATTTTGAAGTCTGCTGACAGCGACCTCCATTCGTGCACGTTTACATAGACGCGTAATTATTATTTTCAGGTCGAATAACAGTTCTTTCACTTGCGCTATTATCTTGCAAACATACTCCAAGTTATAGTATTTTGTCACTGTGTCGGTGCATAGAAATTTGTGTAATAAAGTCGTAACACATCTAACATAACAAGTAAACATTCTACAAATTCGTGGGCGCCAGGCATAACCATAGCTTAAAAGATTCGTCTCGATAGCGTTCACAGTGAATGTTTCAAGGTCCTGTCCTGGTTTATGCGCTCGCAAAGGATTTGTCAACTTGGTAGGCGTTATGACGTAACTAGAACTTATTGTTTTTATTTCTTCCTTCTTTTCACGAATGATACCACGGCATTATCGGGGACACAAAATAGCGCGGTTCTGTGGTATTGTGAGATTAATGGAAAGAGAAAGTATCAAAGATATTGCGGTATAGCAAATATCATTCTCATTATTTCTTGACTTGATAGTCGATGATTTGACACTTTATTATTCTTTAATGTAAATACGCTGAGGCGTAAAATAATAGATCTTTTAATCTAGACATTATTCGAGCGCGATGATCTTTTAAGTTTCCACTAGTAAAAAACAATGAATTTTCTCGTATTGGTTTCTATTCCTGGCAAATAGCGGCATAAAATATTTAAAGTTTTTAGCTACACCAGGATTCGGAAGGGCAATTCTCGTAATTTGAAGAACGTTCACAGTCTGATCTCAGTCTCAATGTGTCAAAAATACCTCTAATTTCCCTATATTTTTGACAAGCTTTTGACATTGATTGTCGCTGAGATGAGATTGCGACTAGATTTTGAACGTTTTTAATTACGAGAATTGGTCTCGATCCGAGAAGTATCCGTGATTAAGTCGCGATGACAGCTAAGCATAGTATATTTTGAAAATTTTCAACCAACTGTTAAACTACATAAAAAAAAGATAACGCCAGCATAAAATCATAGTCTTCTAATACCATTTTCTTCAACGCCCGCGAAAACATGGTTAGGGATCGTAATCAAAAACACATCAGACGTAAAGAAAATGCTCTATTGCTAGTAAAAATTACTTAGGCCTTCGTTCTGCCAACATATTGTTCACGTGGTGAAACTTTTAATATTTTGTGACTGCGCGTCGTAAAAGTTAAGTAAGTAATGGTTTAATGTCGAAACAATTTGGTGTTTCTGCTGTATTTATAATACCAAAAGCAGCATTAGTGTCCTGCTCACGTTCACCAACAAATGCCAAAACATAAGCTTACGGTTGTTATTCAACTTTCACTGCTTTACTGTCTTTCTTGGTGACTACTTAATTCTTCGAGTGTAGCCTCGTCCACAAATACTAATGTAGCGTACATAGAGACGGCTTTCATTATCAAATCTTTAGTCAAAGTAACGAAATGACCCTAATCTATATATATAAAAATCTGCTGTTCGTTTGAGTAACTAAAACTCGAGAACGGCTGCCGCTGGGCCGATTTAGCTGTTTTTGGTTTTGAAATGTTTGTCGTAGTCCAGGGAAGGTTTAAACGGTGAGAAAATATTGATAAATCGCGAGGAAGATAGTAAAAACAACAATTTCATTTTATTTTATTATTATTATTTATTTTATTTTCCCACATAAACTGTTCTACCTACTTTCCTGTGAAACATTTGACGATCGTCCCTTCGGTACGGTAGACTCGGGTCCACTCGAATTGAAGCACGTATTAATTTTAGGGGTTTTAAATCGATAACATATATATTATATCCAAATTACTTGGATTATCTAGGATTAGTAGGTTAGGAGTAGGGTAGGAGTAGGGAAGGGGTAGGGTAGGGGGTAGGACACCACGCGAACGTAGTAGCGCCGGGCAGCTAGAAATAATTTATATGGCAAAACAACGTTTGCTGGGTCAGCTAGTAAGGACATAAATTATGTCTGGGTTAGATCAACCTCTGGATTCTCTTTCACCGTTTGGTGAAGAAGTATTATTTATAATACGAGGAGCCTATTTTAAATAATACTTCTAGCACCAGTATCTAAAATAAGATTGCATTAAATACTCATTTAAAATGACTAAAGTAAAGTTTAATAAAAAAAACTCCGTGAGATCAAATCCTATACGCCAGTTTCGATTTCTGACTAGTCCGCTTGGTATTTTATATTTTATGAATGGGGTACCTTTTTTATCCGAACGGTTTTTTTAGCATTCTTGATCAGTGAATCATGCGTGATCATGTTTTTGGAAAATAAAACATGAGGTGGCTGTCTGATAAAACAAAGATCTTTAATTTTCAAAAAAAAAAGAATCAAATTTAAAATCATTCAAATACCCACATTGGGTTTCTAATCATCTGAAATTATTCATTCACATGACGAGGTAACTTTCCATCGTCTATTCGGTGCTCTAATTAGGGCTAATGCTTTTTGTTTACGTGATCAGGCGAGCCCAGTGTGTTTCAGACTTTCAGTAGTCTACATAATGTAGTTATTTTCCTATGACCTAGAATAATTCAGGTCGTCTGCCTCATGGGGCGTTGGATCCCCACAAAAAGTTTTTACGAAGCCAGCTTCTAGGCGTTTGATTTTTCAAAAGAATGTCAGTTTTTGTTACTCTTGTTCGTACAGAGCGACGTGTTTAGTTGTGCTTGTCATTGACCTGACGAAAAGCGGTGCGGGTGGGTGATTAGTCGTGGCTGCAGCGTTGACACGGTTCACAGTAATCGCTCATCCGGCGCGGCCTTGTCAGCGTGTCGAGCGCCCACTCTGGCCGAACACGGTTTAATTGTAACATAAAAGTGATCACTTTTTCAGAATCGAAACAGGCTTAGTTAGACGTACGGAGTTGATACTGATATTCGCTTTGCGTGAGGGATAATTGCGAAGATCTGCTATAATTTAATTAGGTAGCTGTCGGATTAATGGATATCCAACTATATCTACCTATGTACCGAAATGCCATGTCTGTCAACCAATCGATCCTTGACCGGGCACTGGTCGTGTCACGTTGCAGACTTCGGCTTTCGATTTCGTAACCGAGCCCGCAGTCTGCACCGGCCGACCGATCGATTATGGTCATTGTGCCAGAGGCGTTCCACTCTCGCTACGATTTTGCGTGCTCCGTTGCCTCTCTGACCTTTGAACGCCTTGTAGATTGTGCTAATTTCCTTACTTGTAAAGTCACACGCTGTAAAAACAATTATTAAGTCAAGCCAAAACCGCTCGCGTTTACGTATCCTTACAAATAGGTTGAAGGAAAGTAAAATTACGAAACAAGTATAAGGAAATACCAGTGAAACAGTAAACAGAGCGAGATGATTCAATACGATACACGTGTTGGTGTTTCTAAATATAAAGAACCGTTGTGTGAATACCGTTGTTAGTTGAACGTTGACCGCGTTGCAAATTAAAATGTTTCCCTTCAAAGTTTTTTCATCAAGTGTATTTGTACAATTTCCGTAATAGAGTTACGCCATACGTCAGACTAGACTCAGAGGGCACTTCTAAACACAACATATAACTTGACAGAGCAGGAAGTTAAACCACATGTAATAGCATGTTTGCCAGGAATACGAAATACACAAACTTTCTCAACACATTTTCTACCAATATTGACAAGTATCGTTATCACGAGACAGCTGAGCGGTCTGCGCGGAACCGAAAGTACACGTTGTGAGGACTTAAACACACAACCGAGTCGCGAATTACGCCCAAGTTCGCTTTCACCTTCAACAGCCACCTCTGGTTGTAATTAAAGAGTCCTCGACTACCGGTCCCCACTAAGAGGAAAGGAAAGCCTAAAAAGGAATTTCACCAATTAAAATTAAAGGTGGCAGTAGTGGTTTAACGAGAGAGACGAATATGCTATTAATTTATGAAATAAATTTGGGTTTCAAGTCAGTGACGTGTGGTACTGGTTACGCTGGTTTTAGATTTTTATGAAATGCTGGTTCTGAGTAGCTTACACAAACACATGTGGAGACGGACGACATGAAGCTTCGAATCTATAATGTTATGTCGTTGTTCGTCGAAAGTGAATGTTCCGGTGTTTGTTATTCGCGACGGAGTCCGCGTCGTGTGACGTGAGCCGCTTTGTTGAACATTGATAGCACCATCGAGTGCCTTCTTTAAATAAAAGTGACACACGTTGTGCAATCACTTGATATTCGCGACGTTTACGAATCTGTGCGCTAGTAAATTGGGGCAGGAAACTCTATATCTCAAAGTTATTTGACAAACTTTTAACTGGCAGCTTTCAAAATACTCACAATTTTATCGAGTAACTTGATAAGGAGAAAAGCAAGCTCAGTTGTATTATTTCAAACCAAAATTGGAAGGATTGAAGTCTCATGAAGGAAGCATCCATACGGTTGTCATATGTCAAATCCAAGCTTCTTATGGGACGTAGACGAACCTCTTTTTGTTTCGTAAAATAAGAACTATAGGGATCCACACAATTTTACATATTTTATTCAACAAAATAGTATACTTACTTTGTCCATTGTGATCCAAAAAGGCAGGCTAAATAAACAAAAAAAAAAATTAAGCTCATACTCAAAATATTGAAGCAAGATAAAATATTAATCAGGAAGGGGTTATATTCTTTCCATAGTCCTAGATGACCAGTTCACTTTAGCCACCCAAACCCAAAATCCAATATCTTTGTTTCCATATCCTGTAATAGTCCTACACCAACCGGGGGTTGTCCTTGGGTGCACTTGCATAGTGCGAAAAGGGATAATCGTCGGTTGCTGCCTCATTTGATTAAAAACGTCTAACCAGCCTCTGCGAGTTGGTTTTCGGTCCCTCGTACACATTCCAAAGGCCCGGGGACTCGGGACCCCTAGGTCTCGAGAAATGTCAAAATAATATATGAGGTAAAGTATTCCCATGTGGCTCACGAAAACGATCTCGAGAACAGAAAGTGTAACAGGAACAGCCTATGGCGAAAAGTCTACTTACTACATTTCTTATGTAAGAATGATGACTTCTTGTATGTTTTTAGTCAGTCTGTCTTCTGTGCAAAAATCTGTTTCAATTCGCGGTATTTACAAGTAAAAGAAATATAACCTGATAACAAAACATGGAAACAAAAAAGAGCACTATAAAGCCTTTAGTCAAAATTAAGAAAGATCTTCACAACTCTGGCAATCTACTTGAGTTATCTAAACTAGGTCGAACGAAAACTAAATACATATTTATGTATACAGTTGCACCACTTACATTGAACAGAAACGAGAGAATAACACCAGTGAAGTTTCTGTTAAAATATATTCAAATAATGTTAATATGATGAACCGCAGAAACGAATGGACGTAATTTTAGTCTGCCTTGCCTTCATGTATAATTGTTTATATCTCACAAATTAGAAGAAGCCATAATTTAATAGTCCAACCACCACCAAAACCAAATCGTAAAAAAACGACCAGAAAAATACAAGTGACAGGTTTTACTCGTATTTGCCAAGATACTCCACCGAACCAGACATTCGAATGATCGGATCGGACCGACACATGGCCGAACCGAATATTATTGAAGAATGCGAAAAAAGTTCGGATCGGCTCAGTGGGGTCGGGACCAAGAGTGTAGGAGTGTAGGATCGGGACCGACCGAACAAAATAGTAACTTCGTAGCAGGAAACGGCCGAACATTCGGCCGATACATTTACCACTTCGGAGTAGACCCCCGGGGTAAATGTTATGCTGAAACTTCTGCCACGCATCGTCTCTTATTTTCGTTTTCATAAAGAATTTCCAAACGTTTGATCTCAATTTACAAACAATTGAACCATTTTATAATTTACTAGCTGCGCCCGCGGTTTCACCCGCATAAGTTATGAATGCATGAGTGGGAATATCGTGATAAAAAGTATCCTATGTGTTAATGCTGGTTATAAACTATCTGTATGCCAAATTTCATACTAATCCGTTCAGCAGTTTTTGCGTGAAAGAGTAACAAACATCCATCCATCCATACAAACTTTCGCGTTTATAATATTAGTAGGATTAGTATATGTTTTATTGTACATCACAAAACTACATAATACATATAAAAAATACATTTTCTACATAATTTATTTTATTACCGGTACTTAAAACAAATTCGGTACAATTTTGAATTTAAACAGGTGCATAGCTACATCATAATCCTATTCGATCTCACTTTAATGTAGTAACAAATATCTTGCGACCTTAGATTAAATTTCACTATCATTATCTTTCAGTTCTGCAGTAACCTTGCCAAAAAGCCGCCTACAAGCATTTTGCAATCGTTTTAAATAAATGTTAGTGAATCTTAAACTTTACAAGTTGGAGAATTTTTGAAAGAACTGATTTTGAAAAATGAAGTTTGCGGAAAAATGTGTTTCATTCTGTAAACTACATTTTTCTAAATGTGTAAGTACGAAGGCCTCCAATAGTTTTTCTACCAAAGCAGGTGCTTTCGTATAAAACCTATATCGATTCTATGGAATATTAAAAAATACATAAGTCGACAGTGGGATATTTAACATATGGTCTTAGCACGAGACTGCGAAGGCCCACAGCCTAGAAACAATCAAGTGTTCAAGTTCAACCTCTCGTATGGCGCTAAACAATGTGACATTAAGCTCGACATATGAGCGACGCCCGCGCACGCCACCGCGCCTGCGCCGTAACGACACAATCCGTTTAAGGAATTTTTATTTTAGATACTCTAGTCAATTTGTCTCTATTAATACAACATTTTATTTATTGTCAAATGAAATAGTGAAGTTGTCATACATGCAAATGAATATAGTTATTATATTAGTTAGTATTTCTTCCCTTCATTACGATTTAAAAGAAGCATTCTAGGTACCTACCTAAAATGCTATATTTAAATCTTAAGTACGTGATTTTTCAACAAACACGTACACACGGCGAAACATCAAGCTATACATTTCCAGTATCAGCTGACCTCACATTGTATAAGTTTTTCGTACAATCAGAATTTAGCTTATACTAGCTTGATGTGTAGCCGTGCCAACTTATTTCGCATTAATCATATTTGAAAATTGAAACATTTTTTTTTAAATACAGAAAAAATGTCTTATATTTAAGGCTACTAAATAAAAAATATTGTAGTACCAGACTCTGACTAGGCTAGTGATAGTCACTGTCCCAGAAATGTATTTACTCCGGTCATATCTACCTAATGCAAAAAGAAATTAGACGGAGTCATTCCGTCATTAAAACATTCTTTCTACGACGTTCCTAAGATTTTCACTACTTTCTGTTTTACCGTGTTATACATCTTTACTGGTATGTGTGAATAATAGTGATGATATTGTTTGGAATTATAATTGGTCATAAATTCTTGTTGTGTGCAAACGCGACATGAAAATTTCGTCCAGCTTACTTTCGCAACAGTTACACTACTCACCGCTAGATGTCACTAATGATTACATCGTTAAAATGTAACAAGTATGAAAATATTCGTCTAAATATACGTAGTAGCACATCGACATTTATTTTCTGCATTATCTTGTGAGTATACATATTTATCTCCACTGCGACTAGGTAAACCAATTACGTACATTTAATTCTATTAGCGGTGCCAGCGTCCCTCGTTCTGCATTCTTATGTTATTTTCAGTTGGTCCTTACTAGTGAAAAGTGTCATTTTACGCATTATACCTATAGTTTTCTTTACGGTGAAATGTGTTATTTTAGTATTGATCTATAATGGTATTTTTCGTTATGGGAGAAAAGAGTGCGAGTTTAACATTCATCGACTATAGCTTAATATCTAACCCTCAAAGTTTGCGCGTTTGCTGGTAAGTCATAGGTACACAGTGAGACAAGCAAGTATATTGCATGAGTTATTCTAGGTATCGATTAAACCTTCGTATGAAGGGAACGTGGATCCACGCGCGACACAGTGGCTTTTTGTGTCTGTAATTATGCCATTCAATCAGTTACTAAAATTAATATCTGATCAAAATTTATCAGAATGTATGACAAAAAAATAGGAATGAACTAGTAATTTACTAAAATTTGTGTCAAAGTATACAAACGTCAATCGACCGGTGATTTCTCATAGACTGACATTGTGCCAATGACGTGGAGGTTTTGATTGTTCGCTTGTTAGGCTGTGACGGTAGCGGTGTTTTGAAACGAGCACTTGATTGTTCGTCGCTTTACTTGAGCCGGTATCTTGTTCGCGGGCGAGCTGACTGCGCTGGCAGTGTGTCGGTGACCGCAGTTCGGGCCGGGTCCTCGCCAGTCTCCCGTCACTACTGTTATCAAACAGCTGCTCATACAACTGTCTTGTGCCTATTTTCAACTACCTCCCGACATTATCTGTGTGTTTGGTTGCTTGTAACACTCGTATAAAAAGTGATTAATGTTTAGTGACCTTGACTGTGAAGGCTCAACCGCTGATATTAGGATTGTGTTAGCGTAATCGTAGGGTGCGGTAACAGTATTTATTTAAGATTAACTTTATTTTGTAGTCTATGAAATGAGCATGTGTAATAAATGCAACTTTCGACGAATCACCGAATATATAATTATAATTAGTACTTTATTATGATGAACCAGCGATTTAGAGATAGGGCACCGTCAAAGGCTTAGGCACGGGGCAGAGGCGGTGGGCGGCCGTGCGGGCGCTCCTGAGCGTTTGCTGCCTGCCGCCACCTGACCACCTTGCCCAACTGATAGATCCGCATTCTGCTCATGGAAAATGCTCGCCAACGTTAGTAACACTTCGGTCAACCTCGCTCATCATCATTAAACGCACACACGGACCTCACCTAAACGTTCGTTGCATACGTTGCACTGTCTTGTCCTACTCACTAACCCTACAGCCCAACGATCGATGATTTCACAGCTCGGAGCACTCGTGGAGGCGGAGAAATGAACGTTCCAAACGGTCACATCACCGGCGTTCTCCTACGTCACACAGGCGGAGGAGACACCATCGCGACGAGTCTTCGCCACGTTCACCCCCTGAACAGGTCAGTTTTACAGTTTCTTTTTTATACTTATGAGGATGTGCGAAAGGATGGTGTGACTTGTAAAATCCAAAACTCGCCATTACCACTAAAAAGTGTCCACCCGTAAACCTGTCTTTCCCTCACTTCTATGATACTACATATACTGTACATCGTAAGCAAAGTGCGGAACCAGAATAAAGCGTAAAACGTCAGCGTGCCTGTTTGGGATTACACGCGGGACGGGTTTGGCTTGCCAGTGCGCGTGCGCCTTCGCCCGTGAAGATGTGCGCGAGAGACGGCGACCTCCTCGCGCTTGCGCCCGTTCTATTTGTGTTCGCCTTCGTCACTCGGAACGCCTTCAGTCAGTCGCAAAGCTGAGCCGGCCGCCCGGCGCGTCTCTGCCGCACCGAAATACTAGTCCACCGCGTCGGGCCGCGGGCGGCCTGCCCCGGAGCCATGGCTGCCCAGCCGCCGCGTCCACCCCCCAACAACCTTCTGTTCTGCGGACCCCCGCCCGCCCTCCCGCACGTGTTACTACTGCCCAGTGATGCTGCATGCGCCAACGGCGATCTCCAAGTTGCACCCAGTGTTACCAGCCAAACAAACGATGCGGTTGCCTTACACGAAATAAACAACGTGGGTGTGCCCACTTATGAAGGACTTTACGATGACCATGTAGAACTTATCGATAGAGATGAAAACATTGAATATCAGTTGCCACCCGAAAGCTATTTGCGAAGAACTCACAGTTTTGACGTTTCGGATATTTACGCTGCAAATATCGCACACGAAATCGACTCCCGCGCATTCCAGCATAGTCGATCTGAACCTGATTTATCTAAGTATGGATTGTTCGCTGAAGTTACTATGGAATGCACACCTATGCAACCTCCCCCTCTAGTGCTCAACAACCCTTTTTACGATGGTTCGTATGCACTAGATCCAAGTCAATTAAATCCAACCATGGTGATGTTACCTGAAAATTATTTAGCCTTTGAAGATTCGTTCGTTCCTTCATGGGACTACAAGCCAGAATATCTAATCGATAGGGATATGAACCCTGAGCTCTACTATGATGGATTGCCTCTAATTCCTTCAAATGATCCTTGGTCCATTTATTGCAACGAAAATGCTGCGTTTGAGTATTATTCTCCCAACTTTGAAGCACCGCTACAGGGGGGTGGTGTTCATTATACGCCTTTAACAGATTTGGACTATGCCATACCACAATATATGAGTTTACCTGTAGTAGAGCAAGCGAAAATGGAAAACTACGTGAACGACATTTGCAAATCAGAAGATACAAATCAGACTAGTGTTAATGAACCAGGTGACCAAAATAACAACGACGAAACAAATATACACAAAACTGATGTTCCAATGTCAGGTGTCACAGTGAGCGATGTAGTTAGTGAAGATGAAAAAGTTAGTGCCATTGAAGATTCTTCTACAAAAGAATCGTCTACGCAAAGTGAGGAATCATTTAATGCTGATATTTCGAACGATGTGACATCTAGTTTAGCTTTTGTTCCTAGTAGTAAAAGTTCACAAAGACCTGATGATACAGACGATACCAGTGATGATACATCTCCTTGTTCTACGGATTATCACGAGGCGTCTGCACTTGATTTAGTGCAAAGTCTCGAGGAACTCTCTTGTTGTGATAGTACTGATTTTTCCCAAAGTAGAGATGACGTCTCGCCTACTGTGCCGGAACTACCCAAACCTATCAATGCTGTGGCTATAATAGAAAACCAAAATGAAATTAATGCTGTTGTTATAGCTACTACTACAGCTTCGAATCTACCTCTTAGCCAATTGCCATCCATTCCATTTCATGAACAACCGCCAACGCAAATACCTCCAGTGTCAAATAGTAGGCCCGAAAAAGAACCCACAAAACCTACCGTGAATGTTGAACAAATCTCGCAAAATTTAGAATCCAATAAGAAAGTAGTACCTGTCCCTGAACCGGAGGCAACGAAACCAAATGAAACGTCACAGTGTAATAATACGAATCAACAATTAACAGAACCATGTGCCCGTGACCATAGTACTAAGGTTAATGATAATGCGTTGAAAATAGCACAGCAGCCGCCTGTTGTGCCGCCTGCGGTGCCCCCCTCTTGGCTGGCTCCAAGACCGCCAGCTAGTGGTAATCAAACAAATGTAGTGCATCCGCCACAGATACGCGTCCAGAACGCCGAAGGCATAGTGACAGATTTGCAGAAGAGCCCCAACGTCGCCCCCCAGCCGCCTGTGAAAACACAACAGCCTGCAGTGGAGCCCCAGCCCTCCTGCTCCTTCGCGCCACAGCAACCCACACAAAGCTCACAGCTCAAACCAGAGAAACAGTCCAAAGAAGTAGAGGTCAGCCAACAAATCATTACTGTACTTTAACAAGTATTAAAACACTATTACTTGGGTGTTAAATTAAATATGTTATATGAAAAGTAACTGCGCCACGCGCTGCCAGCGCGCGTGTATTGAGAGCAATGTGCATCTATTTTAGCATATATTATTAGGTCAAGGATTTAATTTACTACTATCCTCGGAACTATTTAGAAGCACTTTTAAAACAATGGCAAAGGACTACCCCATTACTGAATACCTAGTTGTTTGTGTTGTCTTTAACATCTATGCTTTTGCTGTACCTACGCAGTTCGTGGCAATCACATTTTATTTTAACAGTACTGAATTTCACATGTTTTCGATAACGTGCTGCATGGATAACATGAATTACGTAGTTTCAGAAATAAAACTGCATAATTGATATAAATTAATTTGTTAATGCACATATTGCGAAAGCTCACACAGAAGTAACTTTAATCGAATGCAACAACAATTATTTCTATGTACCAATCTGAAATAAACAACGTTATGTGTGTATGATGTACTAAAATAGTATCAGCAGCTGGCACGATCTATGAGATTCCGAATGCGATCGATAGATGGCGCCACAAGGCGTTGTTCTTGCGCAGAAAACATGGACGGCGCATGCGCACAGAAATAGTAACGTGATGATCACCTTCACCTAGGAGAGACAGCCGTCATGCATTCTGTTATGATAACACTCACTGATTTGTTAACAGCGACATTACATTCTTAACTAGCGTCGTGTTAATCATGAGTTGATAAAATAAGCTAGAAGAACTAACTTCGCAATGTGGTTTTAGAAAATAGCTCTAAACCGGTAGTATGTACATATCATTGCTAAAGGCAAGCGAACACGCATGCACGTCAAAAATGGGCAATGTGAACCGTATTAATAAAGAGTGAAATATAATTTGTCATTTCATAGTAAGAGCTTGTAGTAGAAATCGTTGCGAGTCATACTGGATACATTGACTAATGAACACTCATAAAGAGGCGTGCTTCTCAATTGTTTTGAATTGTGAAACCAAAACTAAATTGTAGCTTGTTAAATCCAGATCGAGGCAGAACATGATGACTGTAGGAAACTTACACGTTTTTATACCAGGCAATTGAGATACGATTCATCGCAATCCATAACTAAAGAAATACATACACAAATAGTCAATGAAGAGCTTGTTTTGGAAAAATCAATTTGTTATGGTCGCATTTTCTGTCACAAGTACTGCACTGTATTAAGACTATGAAAAAGATTTGAACTTAGCACAAAGCTACAGGTTTTTGGACAAATAATCCCACTAATCAAAACATATACGCTGATTGCACTGTCATAACATTGACTAGGTAACGCGCAATGACGTGGGTCACCGCGCGTATTATGCGTACACTGACTAATACGTAGGTCTAAGTACGTATTTGAAGTTATTGGAATTGAATGTTATGGAAAATAATGTATTAAGACAACTTGTTTTTGCCATTCATTTGCTTACGCAAAACTGATAAGCAAGCAACATCGCACTTCGATTGCATAACAAACTTTCGTCCAGCTATTACAGGGTCTAGTCTCATAACAGACTATTAAATTCTGAATTCAGCACAATACAATGTGAGATAAAAAAAGATTATCTTAGGCGGATGCGCAAATTCAAATGTTCTTACGTTTTTTGTGATTTGCAGGTCAGTGTCAAGTTGTATATTGATCAAAATATAATTCACGATCGTAACAAATAACGTATTCGCAGAATTATATTAATTAAAATCATCAATACATCTTGATACACAACCAGAAAGCCAATTCTTGTACTTAAAAAAAAATTCAGCTCAATCGGATACCGGGAAGTGGGTCAAATTTAACTTACAAGAGCCATCTTTACATACATACAAGTCAAGTTAAATAAAATCTTTTAAAAAACATTCATATCGCAATCTCATCTCGGCGACAATCAATGTCAATCTTGTCAAAAATGCAGATAAACAAGAGTTTTTTGACAGCTTGATACAGAATGCTAACGTTTTTTAAAATATGGGAATTGCCTCCGATACTGACCTGCAAATTGCAAATAACGTTCGGAACTTTGGATTTCGCGGGCTACCGAGGCGCTTCCGCCTTAGTATGTCAATAAAGCCGAACTAAATCACGCCATCAATAGATAACCAAATTACTTCATTATCCCTAATATTTAATACTTACTTAATTATTCACCGTTAGTAAAGCCTACCGCAACATACAACTTTTAGTTGAACAACTGTTTTGTTGTGTTTCATAAGTTTATAGGAATGTACTACGATCATAGAACTTGCGCAAACTGTAAACACAATAGACGACATCTCCTTTTATTATCTCTTTTAAAATTTTTATAAAGCAAAGCACAAACTAGAACTTTCTCGTTAATGGACATTGTATGTAGCACCTTGTCTTGAACGTTGCCGAAAGAAGACTGGTCGGTTTGTTTAGGAGATAAAAAAAATCTACGATCGACTAATCAATTGTATGCGCACCTCCATCGGATAAATAGTTCAGCTGTATGGAATTCACGAAAAGTACACAACTCGACTAAACATCAGTCGATGTAGAAGTTGTATGTATGCGCCTGGCATAACCATATAGAAATGATTATTGACTTCGGCAAATTGTCAAGTCTTAATAACTGATGTAAGTACTTTAATAGCTTATAGCTAATCGTGGTGAGGGGTCAAGTTTATAGGTACAGAATAGGCTATCGCGAATCATTAATACAATAGGCCGTGGCGTGTTGTGGTGACCGCGAGCGGTCGAGATATGGTCTGATAAATGCGGTACGCCCGATGTTTTGCCCACCTATCTATTTGGTAATGCCCGATTCCTTCCGGCCGACCTTGCCGATATCGCTCAGGTTGCGGCACCGCTCCGCCTCAAGTACGCGGTTATGCTTCCCAAATTACTTCTGTAACACAACGTGCTTATGTTGAAGCCCATGTCACTGCTTTTTAGAAAGCCCACTAGTCTAAAAAAACTTCCATAATAGGTAAACACTTGAACATTGAAATTGAATGCCTTCAAAATTATTAATGCCTTCTTTAAATGAAAGAGTTCATCCTACAATTATCAATGAATCTGAAAAATAGTTGTATTTTTATGACCGTCTAATTTAGAAAGCATACCAAAATAGTTTTCCATGTGTGTTATAAGTTTCACTGAAAGTCGTAGAATAACTTTGCGTTCAGTGTAAATAGTCAGAAAACATATTTGATTTCGTTGATATGCAATGCATTGAAAATTACATTACTTATATTAAGTATGAATAATTTGAATTGCTTAATTTTATTCATAATAGAAACATGCTGACATTATCCAAGATTTATTATTGCACACACATGTATGCACCCGCACCCATTATAAAACAAATCCCTATGTGATAATGATAACTGATACGTTGCTCATTATCAACAATTCAAAATAAATTAGACTTTTATTACAGTAAGTATAAGATATTCAAATAAATACACAAAAGGGTATTGTCCTCCAAGACGTCTGAATCTGTGGAATTATGATAGTGCAATTCAACAGTTTGGCATAAGAATTCGTTCAGTTTGGTTATGTAAAATGAAATAAACAAACTAATAAAAACTTGGTTTTCAAGTACATACCAAAAATTCCCTTCATGTTATGGCGGTGGAACGGCAGCAATGTTAACGAGTGGGACGCGGATCAATCCTGTTTAAACCGATACCAAAAGCTTGAAATGGTTTGCTCCATTTGTGCATGCCATCTTTAATTAAGTGCCATGGAACGGTGGACCCACGCAGTTCGGTCTCGGTCGCTGAACGAATTACACATTTTATTAATTGTTTAGACCGATTTTTATAACATTTGAGTTGAAGTTATCTTTTGATAGTATCATCGTCCGCGTAGTTAAGTGGAGACGTGGTGTGGTGTCGCGCGGCACTCTATACAGTTGTGTAACAACCGGCCGGCTGGCCACCCGCCCCACGACGCTGGCGGCTCCGTCGCTCGTGTTCGAAACTATACTCACTAGACACAGTGCAGTGCGGTGCAGTGAAGTGCATAATGGCCGAATTGTCAATAAAACAAGAACGCGTACGGCTCCCCTTGCGGTTCGGCTCCTTTTATGAGCTCTATAAGAAGTTCCTCAAGGAGCACGGATGCAAGTGGCACGATGTCTCGAAGTTGCTCTCCGTGGTCGCGGAGATCCTTTTTGATGTAGACGGAGCTTGTAGCCGACTGGCGGGCAAGGTCAGTCATAAACAACGATTTGACATAAGATGTGATGCTTCAAACTGCTATGAACGTTCAAATTTAACCTCAAAATAAGTGAGAAACAATACTGACTGGTACAGCGTAGCTCAGAAAATAAATAAGTATCTACGAGTAAAAAGATAAACTTGACCCCTAATGCTACTACTCCCATACGAATTGTAGGTATAATATGAGTTTTAAATTCTGCCCATAGCAAAATATACATTGTTACACACTATTATAATGTATTTATCAGGTGTTATCTTATTTACCATGAACATATTTTGGGGTAATGAACCGATCGTACTATCAACTCATACTTTTAACCGACGAAAAAAAACGGAGGAGGTTCTCAAGTCGACGCGTATATATGTATATATATTTTTTTTTAATGTATGACCACGCGTAACTTTTTTGAAATAATTAATTAAATAATACATTTAACTCAAGAATACATCTCAAAACTAACAGTTTTATATTATTGAGCATACCAGTTCCCACTAGTAATATGACCTGGCGACAGCGACCAGGACTGGTTGCTATTGGGGTTGTTTTTACCTGCACCCTAATAATAAACGACCCTAAACAGCTGGTCGTCAGTTTGTTTGTCATTCAGTACCGCGCTACCGGTGTGCAATGTTAACTAATAATTCCCATGTGGTATTTACCATGTACAAGTGCTACGATTCCTGTGCTAGTGGCGAACGTCTTGAATCAATGTTGTTGTTGGTGTTCATTACCTATCTGACCGTTCATAAAATGAAAATATTCAGCTTTTTAAGTGCTTTGGAAAGAATTGTCAACTTTAACTATCCTGTGTTGTTAGGCCAAAAAGATTACCCGTGGGTATGTACTTGTTTGAAATAAATCTTATAATGTACCATACAAAATGTAGAATGTTCAACAATGGTTGGGAAATACATGCATCAGGTTAAAACTTGCTGATATTGATCAGTAATTAGAAGCAATACGGTAGTTTGCAATAACGTCGACTAATAGTGTTGAAAAATGTTTACCCGCCAAGTGAAAGTAGAAAATTACCAAGCGGCAGCTACATGAATATGCTTTGGCAATGGCGAAGTGCGCTATATTACTTACGTAAAGAATGCAAGACATTTTTTTGTTTCCTCTGCTGCACTTACAATTCAGTAAACAGCATTGTGAGGACGGTATGGTATTATTGCGTCACATCAATAGTAATCGAACACAAATGAATGCTGTTAATCTGTTATTTATCTATAATTAAAAGCAAACAATGATTTACAGAACATTCGGAATCAATCAAGGTTCTTAGTTTAATACGCGTTGTTTAAAACGCGGATGGGGACAAACCGATTTAATGTTTTACACTGTGATTGATAAGCGTGAGACAGCACGTACCTCGGTCGTGTCGTGTCACTTTATCATCTCATCTCCACTCGGTAGCGCCCGCATCCGTCCTCATGCTCGTTCCCTGAGTAGATAACGCATGTTTTGACATGCTGATTTGATAATTGGTAGAAATGTTAAATAAGACAAGCTATGGGATAACTATTATGATGATGTATAGTTGCGTGCTAGCCGCGTGCGCACGCGTCGGGTGTCGTCCGTGTCGGTCGCGGGCACCGTCGGCATTGTTCACAGCTCACACTCGCTCCACTGACCTGCTTACCTACCGCTTATTGACAGAACTGTCTTGGCTCCGCTGCTCACCGTTCAGAGAAAGGTGTGCGTCTCCAACGCTACGATGTCATTACAAAGCTCAATTACCAACATGACCGTGTGAAATTTAATAAGTTTCAATGTTTGTTTACACTGATACATATTTAGCACACGATGACGTACGTGAACAGACTATTGTCGGTGATATTATTCATAATTATATATTATACCTATACCAACCAACAAAATTAGACAACGGGAGTAAAAGGGAATTGCATTTTACATTTTTTTTTTAAACAACTTTAGAAGGAATGACCATTAGTCATTTGTATTACAAATAGAAAAAAAGGTCAATTGTTACTTTGCCAAATGAATGACGGGACGAGTAACTAAGTTGAAAATGATACAATTTTTTTTATATAGGTGGGTCATTGACCTTTGCCAACGCTATGTACTAAACACCCCAAAAATAGGGATTCGTGGAATAGGCCTAAAATCTATATTTCAATAATACGAAAAAACATAGTAGGTAAAGAGTAATGCGAAGAAATGTGTTCGCGGCGGGCACCTCGGAGTGCGCGGGAGGGCGCTCCCACGGGTTGCCGATATTTTTAGTGCACGACGATTACTTGGCACCGGCGGCCGCACTCGGTTGCGCTAGTGATCTTTCTGAAATTCGTTCGCGCTTAGGTACGCTCTCGATCTCGAGATAGACCCAGTCTTATGTCCGGTGGCGAAGAAGTAGCCGTGTAAACTAGAAAAGTCGCGAGTAGACCCCAATGTTTTGTTAAAACGAACCCATTGTGTAAATATGACGATTTTGGACTATTATGTGATATATCCCGGCTAAAGTGCTAGTAATAAAACAAAAAAAAACTCGGCAAAACAAACAATATGGCTAGTTTGAGCACCAGTGCTAGTGACACGACGAGTCCGCGACGTCAGCGTTATAATAGATCTTCCACAACGAGCGTCACACAACTGCTGTCAGATGGCTACTCCAGCTTTATCAATCGTTTAACTCGACGAGGTCCCTCCGAGAAGACTGAAATTATTTCAGACACAAAGCTTACCGCTACTCGGCCGCGATTCGATGACAAACTCATTTCAAGCAAAAATTCCGTGTTAGCGAATGTGCGGCGGTACGAGAACAACGGCCACATCTCACCGTACACAACATCTTTGACGTCCGGTGCGCCAGCGCGGAAGTTGAACGGTGACCGTACGTACTCGAGTTACCTGGGGGCGACCAAGTCGCGCATTGATACATCACCTTTGCATTCTACCTCCGGGATTAGCGCGCTCGGTCGCACTGACTCATTCCGCAGAGCTCACTTGAAAGATAAATCATCGCCGTTCACTAAACGGTACCCTCTGAAAGAGCCCAACAATAACATTGACAGCATTTCTTTAGGTAGTACACGTAGTCGCTTGGAAGATAAGTATTCCTCAGTGTTAGATAGGATAGCAGTACAGAAAAAAGAAAGGGCAAGGAGAGAAAAAGAAGATCGTGACAAAACATTAGAACCTGAATCAACGTTGTCGAGAGGACTAATGCGAAGCTTAACGACTGCTGTTTTTGGGGAAAATTCGTTTAAAAGAAACAATTTTTCTCATGAAAAGATCAGAGACAAAACCCCTTTTAGGAATACTGCTGACCGGCGATTATCTTCGAGTAACAAGCAAAAGGAAGAATACAAAAATGGATTTGACATTCCATTGAAAGATCGGCCTTATTATGGCAAGGACAGAGATAGTGTGTATCGAAGACATCAAAGGAGATCTTTAAGAGCTGAAAAAAGCGAAAATGGTGACAAGAAAATGGGTAAATTATCATTGCGTCCTATAGATTTAAACATACACCCTGCAGTTCGAGATTTAATATCACCACTGCAACAAGGTACAAACGACACGAATGGAAAGTTAAAGATAACCAAAACACCGGCGGCTTCACCAGCGAGAGAAGTAGGACGCCAGAAACAAATATATTTTCCATCGAGTGATGAGGACGACGACAAAACCCCGGTCGGAGACCGAGTGCTCAGCGAGCGGGAGACGAGACGAAAGGAGATCCAAGGACTCATAATGAAGTATGCGCATTTGGACGAAATGTACGGACGTATCGGCGATAAGGAGATGAAAGAAACTACCACCGCAGTGACCGCTCCTAAAAAAGTTGAACCTTTGGCTGTGGGCGATGTAGTGTTGCTGCCGCCCGAGCTGCGTGCGCGGCAGCGGCCTCAGCGACCCCGGCACCTGACGCGGCACGCGGTCACGCCGCCTGTAAGCACAAGCTAACCACCCCGCCTGCGCACTGTGTGCCGCTAACATACACCTGGTCCGTGGTTTTCCACTATTCACTATTTACATATTGTACCAGCGTATGCATTGTTTCCGTTGTTAAATTTTATAGTAGCAAGTATAATAACAACAAAATGCTCTGTTCGCAAAGTAAAATAATCAGGTGATACCTGCCTGACGTATTTTGCGTTAACTTATTATAAGAATTACTAGGAATACCAATGCATGTATTTCTCAGCGATTTATTACAAAGCGACGGTACCGAGACAAGTCTAAAACAAAACCGAAAGAGGGTATCTTTTTAAATGCTTAACTTAGTGCTACTAACGATGTCTGACATGACTGTTGTTATAAAAGACACTAATATGTACAATGATAGTGCATGTCTTAAATTTCTTTGTGCGTGGTTCAAAGCTAACATGCGTCTTCTGTGTGTTAAAATATTTTCAAATTCTATACTTAAAACAAGATCCGATAGTTCTTTTCCCTGTAAAGTTAGTAATGTGACCTAATAATTATTTAAGAGAGGTTCGGGTGGACATTTATCCTAAATTACCTGTGTGAACGTAGATTGTGTAAGTGATCGGAATGCGAGTGGTGTGTCATCTCCCATCCCCGGTGATCCCGTCCCGCTCCCAGGCGCGCGGTGCGCGCGGGCGGCTGAGCGAGGCCTCGGCCGCCCGCAGCTCGCTCCGCAGCGCCACCCGCCCGCCCTCTAACAGCATGTACCTCCGACACACCATACCAATTGTCGCTTGTCTGACGGGCAACCGTTCCATTGTCTGATTGTTGGGTACAACACTACTCGGGTCGTGCGGATCGCGTGGCGCGCTCTCCGTGCATGTGGCGTGGTGCGTGTGGCTGTGGCGTGACATCTGCGCGGCGCGTGCGGCTCGTGCGGCGGCGGTCTGCGGTGCGGCGCTGGCGCATGCAGAGCTCCCGGGCACGCTCCTCCGTCAAGGACGACAAGGACGGACATCTGGTCTACTGGCCCGGATATGTCATGGGAGCGAGATGTTCGTGTCTACACCCATAACTTTAAAAACTCTTTACGCATACATACAATACACATACACAGTACACCACACATACATAAACATTACACAACACATACATATTCATAATTAAACATTCATGACTCTTTCAGAATAACTGAAACCCAAACACTAGTTACATTAAAATGACTCACAAAAACATAACACTACACGACAGATCGCAGAAACTTCAACAAGAAAACGAATTTTGCCACACAATACTACCGCCGTGTTTTCAAGATTTCAGACTTAAATTTCTGCTTTTTAATTGTATTTTTATATTTTTTGATAAAAATAGTAACAACATCACAGAGTCCATTTGGATGTTAAAACGAAGTCAAGTTGGAGCCTCGGATATTGGTCGTCTATCACTGTGTGTTGCGTTTCATGATACTAACATAGTTGATATTCTCAAGAATTGATCATAATTCTCAGAGTCTGCTAACGTGTATCAGTTAACTTATAGTGAATGGAATACCAATGCCGATTCCATCGTGACTTTGTGCAGTGAACATTTGATTAATTATGTTGCCTTGGTTTCATTGCAGACAAAATCATCGACACGCTCGGTGAGGGCACCTTCGGCAAGGTGGTCGAGGTGAAGGACTTGGAACTGTAAGTATCTTTCTTTATTTACTCGAATAGCACAGCTTTTTGTGACCACTGCGATAACATCGGCACTTCGTGGCTCGCGGTGAAATGTATGCATCTGTGACTGCATATCGCCTGTTCGTATTTTTATACTCAAGTATATTATGTTGTTTATTGTGTTGGCTTGGTTAAAATAGCGGTAAGTAAACTCAAAATTTAAAGCTATCTTGATGACCAATTGTTGAATGAAATATTGAATGGTAAAGCTCCCTTATAAACTAAGGTGATGTGGTGTCGTTAACATCGGCGCCGGATGATGACACGCATTGTTTGGCAGGACACGCCTCGCTAATTATTCATATCTATTTCCATTTGTTTATAATAGCACCGTCAAATTTCGATACTTATTGCCAAAATTCCGAGTTTTATGCACAAAAATAAAGCATGATATCTAATTTTAAATTTCAGGGAGCACAGAATGGCTCTGAAGATTATCAAGAATGTTGAGAAGTACAGAGAGGCTGCAAAACTCGAGATAAACGTATTAGAAAAGTTAGCTGAAGTTGACCCTGATTGTAAAAAGTGAGTGTTTGATTTGATTGTGTGTTATTATTGTGTGCAACGTCACATGTTGATAATCGAGGCTGGTCGGGCGACGCGCGACGCCGGCGAATGTAGCAATATTTGACCTTGCACGTTTATATGCGACGTTACTGCTCCTGGCTGGCGGCTCGCCAACCAAGAACCCGATGTCAACTCCTAACACTAAAATACCGTCTGCCGCTCGCTACCAACTCCACATATTATTTGATTCCGTGTAATTCATTGTATGACGTCTATTTGTTGCACACACTCTTTTAAAACTTGTATAAGAAACATGTATTTATACTTTCTGAAATTGATGCTAAAACACTATTTTTGTTCTATTTCAGCTTATGTGTTAAGATGTTGGACTGGTTCGAATACCACGGACACATGTGCATCGCATTTGAAATGCTCGGACAAAGTGTATTTGACTTCCTGGTGAGTGTCAAGTTATTATTAACGTTACTATTGTGCATGATACTGTACATTGGATACTGAATGCGTCATCATAACGATAAGTAATAAAGTGTATAGTAATGGTTCCCAAACATGAGGGTTTTTCACGTTACCCCAGACAATTTATCCTTGGTAGAGGTTGAATAATTGTTTCATGTTCATATTGAAATTGATTCGATAATTTCAATATGACACTGAGACAAGAAAATAATAAAACCGATAGCAGTTACAGTTATAATTTTTTGGTACAATTACTTTTCTATCTATTCTGAATAATTTATTTCTGGCTTGTTTTTGCATCATCAAAGATAATAAACAAAACATTGGCAAGCTGTTAGATATAATAAGTATTTGTTTATGGTATTATTTATCCTGTTACAATGACGCAAAAGTATAAATTTAACTATATTTTAGTATTTCCCATAGCCTATTCATTATTGTAATAACCCAACTTCGTTCAATAATTTGTTGGGTAGTGTGTCAAGCATTGATTATTTTAAATTGAGACACAACATACGCAAACCCGTGAAATTCACATATTCCTTGCAGTTTGAAGGAATACGCGAATGATCTTTCCCTGTGTCTCATCGAATACGACACTTTCAATCAGAATGCATTATCAAAATATATTCAGTAAAATCCGAGTTACTTAAAATAGACCTACACTCAGATTCATCTACAGCTTTATATATGCATTTCCCGCATTACGTCGTCGTTTTTGGTCCTGAGCCAGTCTCATTCACGACGTCCACACGTCCTGTGATGGGAGCAATGTCATTTATCATACTCTTTTGGATCTGCGGGCACATCCACCTAAATTGTGTCCATATTGCCTATTGAGCCGACATTTATTCATTGCTAAGATCTTGATAGACTCACTCCCCAAGGCTAAATATATAATATAATAATAGTATGCATTTATTATGTAAAAACACGATGAATCATAAGATGTCTCTTTATACTATTGCAGAAGGACAACAACTACCAGCCGTACCCGTTAGAGCAGGTGCGGCACATCGCGTACCAACTCATATACAGCGTGTTGTTCCTACACGACAACAAGCTCACCCACACAGATCTCAAGCCAGAGAACATACTGTTCGTCGACAGCGACTACGAAGTCGTCAGCGTCTACAACGCATCCAAAAAGGTCAGTTAAAAAAACTAGATGCATGCATGCAATTATACCTGCACCACAAAATAAAAAAAATTGGTTGATGCCATCATTAAATGTTAAAGGCAATAACCGGTCTGAAAGAGAGCAAGCCACGTGCAAAGTTCGCTCGTCCGTTGCCTATCAACAAGAATGTAAAACATTTTTGGCAGTCGGCAAAGTTCCGCTGACGCACTTACTTTTTCAAATTATATAAGAATGGAAATCAAAGCATTGACGCTCGAATTCAAAAAATAAGAAAATATAGTTGTCAACTCTATGAGTTTAATCCAAAGTGAACCGAATCCGAACATAGCGAACCGTTACATTCATATAGCTATATCATCTTGAATCGGTACAGTATGTGATGGCCAAGTAGTGACTAATCGCCACCTCATTATAGCACACTCGCTATTTTCGTCATTCTCGTAAGAATCGTTTCTCTTACAGCTTTTGACATAATAGGAGTAAGATAATCTCATAATATTCACATTGTACAGACGCCAGCAGGTCAACCTACCCGAAACTGTCAAATTTTCCCAATGAACCTTGAACCTTAATGCTTTAGCGATAAAGTTGAAAATCTATTAAAGAAATTTGACAGATTGTAGTAGCTTGATGTGCTGGCGTCTGTACTTTACTTATAAAACTTAATAGTTCAAACAGATTTGGTTGCGTAGAAATTGTTGGCCAAGAATGTAGCGTTCTGTGCGCCGTAAACGAAGCTAATTTGTGTAATCTAATTTGATACAATATTGTGTACAGAAACATGACCTGATGCGTGTGAAGCGCAGTGACGTCAGACTCATTGACTTCGGCAGCGCCACTTTCGACCACGAGCACCACAGCACCATTGTCTCCACCAGGCACTACAGAGCGCCGGAGGTTATATTAGGTACGTGTCACCCATTTAAACATTATGTACAACTCATTTAAACAAGCATTATTCTAATAGTTTTCTAAACGAAAACGAATAAAAGCATGAAAATGCACAGGAGCTTGAAAATTGTCCTGCTCGTGTGTATGATGCTGTAATCGTTGCAGAGAATTATTTCTTCCTAGTCAAATATTTTTATCTAGTTGTAGAGTAGGAATGGTGGATTATAAAACTGACAATAAAATCGATGATACCATTGATTGTGTGTACTCCTTTTATGCCCGCACGTTGTCTATTCAGAATCAATGAATAGCCGCTTTTGTGACCTAGTCATATTATTCTCTAACATATATACATAATGATATCAACCTTCATGGTCACGGTGATTTTTTGGACAGACCTTGTCAACATTCCTATGTTAACTATTTTATTGTTACGAAAATAGTTGGATAAATAAAACCTAGTCACGATGTTAATAATGTTTTTCCAGAATTGGGTTGGACCCAGCCGTGCGATGTGTGGTCTATCGGCTGCATCATGTTCGAGCTGTACCTCGGCATCACACTTTTCCAGACACATGACAACAGGGAACACCTCGCCATGATGGAGAGGATCCTAGGACCCATACCCTACAGGTTTGTAACACTTATTGTAATTTCAGTTAAGTTATAAGAATCAATAAAGTAATTAGTAAGATCAATAAGCTCAGAAAATTCTAGAAGCATTTAAAAATGTTCTCTTGATAGTCTATTTTCGAATTCTTTGGGTTTTGTGTCATTGAAATATTTCTTACTCACACTTCTGTATTCTAAAAATCTAAATGTGTTGTTGAATATATCCACTTGTTTATTCTCTCGCTATGAATGTTCTGAGTTCTGATGTCTTTGTTTACTCGCGCATTGCTCCACTTTACGCAACTCAACACGATCCTGAGTACTTGTAGACCGTACCGTTCAAATAAACAGCCATTTGTTCCGTACACATAAGTGCCACCCGATATAAATACTCGTCTGGTTTTTGAAAACTAGGGCAATTATTATCGTCACATACCGGCCCCACGGTAAACTCATTTAAATTTTAAGTTCAATTTGCATTTGTGTCGTTTCAGAATGGCGCGTAAAACAAAAACAAAATACTTTTACCACGGCAAATTAGACTGGGACGAGAAGTCGTCAGCTGGCAGATACGTCAGAGAAAACTGCAAACCGTTGATGGTAAGTTTCCTTAGTGTTGATCGAGTGTGCTAGCATTGATATCTACATTATTTACGTAATGCCGTCTTGTTTATTTTAGAGTTTATTGACCAGGGCATTTGAATGTTTCCGCAGAGGTACCTACAGAGCAACAGCGAGGAGTCGCGACAGTTGTTCGACCTGATCGCGCGCATGCTGGAGTACGAGCCCTCGCAGAGGATTACGCTGCGGGAGGCACTCAAACATCCCTTCTTCAACAAACTTCCACAACACCAGAGGCTCGGTCAGTACACGTGCCACTAAACATTATCTCCTAATGAACGCGTATCCTTATTTTGTGAATATTGTAATTTGCTAAAAAGATGTAACGATTTTAAAGTCTACATCGGACATTTCAATCGAAAGAAACTGACGAATGTACATTTTAAAGGAAACATTCTGACGTATCGTATTAATATTTATGATGAGTGATCTTTTGTTATAGGACACCAGTTTACAAGGCCATCATTTCTTAGGTCAGGCCTTTTCGTCGTTAGATGCTTATTTTAAAGCTTTATTTTTCTATATTACACTTTTTAAAACACATGTTGCGACATGATCTTATCTTAATTGGTTTTATATTGTGTTGTTATTGTACGTGTGCCGTTTATTTCTTTCGCTTATTATATTCACATTTTGTTCTAGTCTTTAACATCTGCTGTTGATTTTATTTTATTATGTTTTTGAGGCCGGGTGAATCTTTTGATTCCGTGCCGGTCACTCGTTTGCATTAAAATAAAAAACTAAAAATTAAACGAGATTTAGCTCGCATTGTAACTCATTCATGCTGTAGTCATCGTTAATATTATCTATGAGATATAAATAACTAAAACGATGTTTGCATATTACAGGCAATGACCGCTTGCGGTGCAACGGTGAGAGCTCGGGGTCTCGCGAGCGATCGCACTCGCTCAGCAGGTGAGCGACACTCGGCCGCCGTCAGGCCCGAGCCGGAGCGTGAGCGGCTGCGAGCGGACAGCGGGCCGGCCGGACAGCCGGCGGCCCGGCAGGTCGCGGGCCGGCCGGCCGGACAGCCGGCGGCCCGGCAGGTCGCGGCCGGCCGGCCGGTCGCCCGGCGGCGCACACGAGCGATAGTCAAATGGCGCGGCCGCGTCGTGGCCCGCCGACCCTGTAAACTTGTACAGTTGTAATGAAGTGATAAGTGATAATTATTTTGTCGAACATTGTAATCTAGGTAATATTTTGTTGTGAATCGGTACTTCTCAATTTGTATTTATAAAGTAACTATTATTCGAAATAAAGACTGTCAGTCTGAATTTTGTTTTTTATTTATTTAAGCAGCGACTCAGCTGTGCACACGTTTGAATAACGCAAACGCTAGCCAGACCAATGCCAAACCAAGCAGCTGGGAAACTAGATTTGGCACTTGATCGAACCATAAGGTAGCAGAAATTAATAAAAGGAAAGTACGAAACCTGAGCGGGTCAGCCTGCTAGTATTCGCTCTAGATACATACCCACGGTAACCCATCGCGGTAATGCTATGGCGTATTTCATGCTTTTATAGCACAGTACAGTACATGTCAACGAAAACAGTGTTCAGTTGACAGTTAACGGTTTATCTACAGATTAATGGGTGGCCTTTAATTGACTTTTTTGGTGTACAATTACAAGGGGGAGATGAAAATGGCATAATTTTTGACGTCTAGTTTTTGAGATATTTTCGAAAAACTCGAAACGTGGATTCAAAGTTATCTATTTTAGCAGGCCCGCCGGAATCTATCTGAAAAAAGCTTACGTGGGCGCCCCACTCGGGAGGTGCGAAAGTTAATGATTCGACTGCTGCACTTTTTTTTATAAATAAACGTTATTATTTATATTTATTTATTTACCTTTAGATACTATTTTATATCTTAAATTTTTTTATCTGAAAATTGAGTTTGATTTTGATGCACCTTTGCAAGGGTATAGATGAGGTATCCCAATATAATTATCAAAACCTTATCAATGTTGGTCCATAGACCGCTTCCCGTAGGCCAAAGAGATTTAAGATAGGTACAAAAATAATTTAATGTCTTTGCCGTAGGCAAATGTGCTCCTAAATACAAGGGTATGGAGGAGTCATCATTTATGCAGAAAGGGCCTCAAAGACCGCTTCCCGTACAGTAGGCAAATGTGCTCCCAAATATAAGGGTATGAAGGGGTCATTAATTATGCAGAAAGGGCCTCAAAATAATAATAATATCCCTGGACATTTCACACAGCACCATCTAGTCCCAAGCTAAGCAACCTAATGCTTGTGTTATGGTAACAAGATGGCTGATAAACTACTTATATACATTTTTTTTTTTTTTAAATCCATCCCGCTCGTATGAACTTTGCTGATTTTGGGTAATAAGTAGTCGGATTATGACATAATTTGTTTTTGTTGCCATAAAATAATCGGTTCCTTGAATTCCTATATAATACCTGCAGATTGAAGAGATGATACAGTTCCTCAACTACTTCCTTTTGTGACGATCGGACGCTACGCTCCGTCGGAGCGAGCGACCGTTAGGGGCAGCCAAACTTTTTGTATTGCTTTTGCATACTTGATGACCCCTTCATACCCTTCCATTTGGCATAGGATTTGATTTACTTGCCCGTATTGATCAACAGTTCTACGTGTTGTTAAGTAAGTGCCAGACAATTGTTGCTTCCATTTAGAGTGGCATACACGCAAGGCAACAAACTTGCACCGTGTAACATACACATAACATCACGCCTGTAATCTCCGAAGTGTTAGGCAAAGGTGTACCTATTCTAATATACCTACATTTCACCAGTTATGTGTAAAGTCCCATGTCATAAGAGGGCGAGCCTATTGCCATCTACCGGGCACATAGGTAATTATCCAGACTCCAGGCTGCTACTGAGAAATCCCTGATGGAAAACCTAATATCACTTTGACCGACCTGGGAATCGAAACCAGGACCTCATGCTCAGCTGTAGCGTTTGCGATCATAGACCAACGAGGCAGTAATTTCCTATGATAGCTAGTTGACAGATGCCTAAAGCTGTTTCCTAGAAGAACCTTGGTCGCCACGCAGCTTCTGTACTTTACCGGCGAATGACGTCACTGAAACTTGTGTGTTTTCCGACCTTTTTTTGACACCGTTAGTCAAACGCCGCTGCCTAAATATTTTAATCGCAAGATTTGCCCTCACCGTATTTAGTCACGCGAACAAGTGTCCAAACTGAGATTTGACTCAGGCTGGCTGGACAAATCTTCAAAATAGCTCGCATTTAACTAGGTCAATAGGGCACTTTATGTGACGGCTAAACATCCTTATTTCAGAATTTGTAACGCTACAGAATCTTAGATAATCGATCGAAAACGTGTCCAGCCAGCTTGAAAAACCACTTTTCGCTGGTCTCAATCGATACGTACAGCGGTTTAGTAGAAAAATGCAAAAATATGTGTCCACCCAGCTTGAATTTACGTATAAAACTTCTAGCTGGCACTTCCGAATCTCAATAACGAGAGCGTTTTCGAATATGGTTACTTTACTAACATTTAGTGACGCAATGTGTAACAGTAATAACTTTTGATTTATGGCGTCACATGTTAGGTTTACGAGAAATCAATAAAAACTTATTTTATTTTTATTTTTTTATTTTACCATTTATGTACACACCTATATAAACAGACATTGAAAAACAGAACAGAAAAAATAGGTACAGAGGTGATGCTTATATCATAAGAAATCTCTTCCAGCATACCTGAGATAGGACAATAGATACAGAGATAATAAATAGAGAAATAGTGAGAGAATAAATAAATGAATATATACACAACTATGATGAAGTGGACAGATAGTGTTCTTTCCCTCTTCTTTTGAAAACTGCTATAGTTTGGCAGTCCCTAATGTCAGGCGGTATTGAATTCCACAATCGCACCGCGTGCACTGTGAAGGAGTAGGAGTAGAAGTCGGTAGAATGGGGAAGGTTTTTAAGATGCGACCTGCAAAGTGCATCTGAAGGACGGGCGTAGGAAAAAAAACTTAATGTCCAGCCAGCCTGAATTCAAGCTGGCTGGACACATGTATCTCCGCTGCCTGATGATCTACGACCTCCGAAATGTGTTCAAAATTTTGTGATGGGGACGATAATGATAACTTGAATTTGTAACGGAAAAACTTTGCGTAGTTTCAAAAATATTGATCATTAAAATTTTCCCATACAAACACTGCAGTAGGGTTACCAATATTGTAGGTTTTATGTAGGACTAAGTATATTTTAATTTTGAAGATTTGTCCAGCCAGCCTGAGTCACATAAACTGAAAAGCGTGAGCTCACTCATTACTAAATAGCGTTCCTATGACATTATAGTCGATCATACGTCATTTTGTGTCAGAGGCGTCAAAACGAAACAGAAATGCAACTATCTTTTGACGCGGTAAGGCCAATCTAAGGATTTAAATCTTTGCCAACGCCATCATCTTCATCTCTCTTCTAGAAAACCGTAGCTTTGGTAACAATGCGAATCGAACTTTCTGCGTCGAGAGTTCAAGCCAGTTTTGATTGCACCCTCAGAGCACATCGCCGCCCCAGTGGCTGCCGAGGCGTTTCCGTGCTCAGAGAGTTCATCAAACATTGGATGCGAGGGAAACGCGCCCCCGTTCTATTCTACATACAAATTCAATAATGGGGTGGATTCTCGGACGTTTGTGTTGTGCGTGTTTGGATTTTTAAGGGTAGATAACAGAATAACTGAATTAAACAAATCATTATGTTATTAAAATCAATTTATTTCAAAAATTTACATATAAATACCGTACATTCATGGTTTAAGTTTTAACTTATACTATAATTTTAAAGGAACGTCATGCAATTTATACTAATAAATTCTAATGTACACATTAGTTTTACATTTAACCGCCAACTGTCCTCAATATACATTGCAATAAAAATATTATAATTACATGAACAAATAAAAAATCGGCTTGATACCACATGAGAGCTTAATTACCAAGCATTCATTTTATTAATAAATAACACTTAAGTACAAAATATAACTAATTTCAAGGGTTGGTTTTGGAATGATGAATAAATAACAGTACCTAAAGGCAACAGACACGAAGCTTTAAGTCATGATGCTTATATTGTATCAACTGGGATGTGACACCGCGGGGAGTTAGTATCACGACCCTTAAAAAAGATAGTTCATCATCAGGCGGCACAATAAATGCCTCGTATTTCATAAAAATATAATTTCAGTCACTTAAACCGCCGTATACGTTAAGCTCAGTTAGCAAATCCGTTAGAACAACAGTTCATGGTCATCAGTACGATCGACTTAAATAAATATTCGAAGCAAGATTCTGGAATACACTGCAAGCGCTTGAAAACATATCCAACTAATAAGTAGAAAATATGTAGAACAAGAACAATTTTATCGATATGACACGACAGTTAAACGCTACTTACACTGATGGATCAATGCGAAGAGATATTTACAAGGTAGAAAAAAATTACAATTCGGAATGTTATTAGAATTACAATTGAAGCAGTTAACAGTTAACCTCGCCTGAGTTGGCGTCGCGTGTCACATAGTGTTGAGACTGTATCCAAGCGCTGCGATTGTATGGTGCGACATGGATCTTAATGAACGTTGCGAAACATGAATGACAAGACTTTGACATGTTGACAAGCAGCGACGTCATCCATTTTGATCCATGTCGCCGTGTGCCACAAGGATCTTTTGGCGCCTTCATGGCATTGACAGGGGGGCATCGTAGGTAAACATTTGTTCCGGTTTCGGCCACGCGCCAAGAGATCCTTGCACCGTAGTATGTGTGTTGCTTAGATCATGTCGACGCGCAAGTCCCGGGTGGGCCACGCGTACTGCGGCGGCACGGCGGGCGCGTATCGCACGTCGTACATCTGCGAGCGGATGAACTCCTCCGTGTCCAATGGCTGCGGGAACACTGATGCCTTGCCTGGGTAACAAAATATGAGGTCAAAGTGTTGTTAACACAAGATTTGCTCTTTCATCAGTCAAGTCTACACAGTTTCGAAACAGCCTTCCGACAGGGGCGTCAGTTTTTGTGGGAGTCAGGCAGGTTATGTTGCCAAACTCGGGGTCAGGAGGGCCCGGATTTCGGAAAGTTTTGAATCTCATTTGTGTTGTGTGTACAGGCCTTAAAATGATTAAAAGACTTTCCTATAGAAAATAATATTTCTAATTGAAAACTTGATGCAAAATGGGCTAATCGCTGATAGTGGTGCTCATTAGTTATTATTATTATTGGGTCAATTCAAAGTCAATAGAAATAGGAACCTACTGCGAAATGTCTAGTGCTAACTATCTAACTATAGTAAAATTAACTGGCAAGCACTGCAGGCTGAAGAACTTTGCAAAAAAGTGAGTAAAACACGCCCCAATAATCAATATCAATCATAGTCTGGTGCACATATTGCCTCGATCCTTAGAAGCGCCATAATTTTTTTTCCGAGGAATATCTACAAATAAGGAAGCGATTTTTAAAATGCAAAAGCGGTATAAGTATAAGGCCAATGTTTGAACTGAAAAGCCTTCACCCTAATGGCGTACACGCTACCAATCACGATTCTGAATAATATTGAAGGATACTGCTAATCCATTGCTTGTTATGTTCGAAAACTGTGTTTGTTCAACAACGTACTCTTAAATAACGCAATGAATGTCGTTGAAGTGTCAAAATGATAGCCATTGTTACTGATAGTAAAAACCCTACTTATCATATCGAATATTTATCAGAACTTATCTAAAGTCGTAGTTTTCCCCCGTCCTCTGTCCAAAATTACACAGGTAGTTAGCCTACTTGTGAAAACGACTAATTAATTTTGCTCCGCATTCTTTAATAGAGACGCGTTCCGAAATAAATATTTGCTTACGCGACATGACGCACGTTGAAATTTATTATCTCTCCCACGCCGGAATTTTTCCTCCAGTCTAATTGAAACAATAAGGTGTCCAAGACATTATCCTCTTTATTTATAAACGTTGCTGTTTTTGTGTTTTAAACAGTTTCCAGGCATGGATGTCAACTGCACAAAAATTGCACCCAAACTGCAATGTTGCAGCTGAAGTGCAATTCAAATGCCGTGCGTCCGTGTCATGTTTAGACCCTTAAAAGGAGCGAAGATGTTAGAAAGTTGTTCTAACGATAGAACACACAGTGACCGTGGACCATGGATCACGGTCAACGTTGCTACGTTCAGCTTAGAACGGTATGGCATAAGCATAATCAGCCTTGAATATTCCCACAGCTGGCACACATGCCTAATCTCTGCGAAAGAGAGTGGGTTGTAACCTACCACTCTGGTACAGTGCGGGTTGGTAGATGCAACATGTCTTCGAATTTTTGGCTCTAGGACACGCCGGTTTTCTCATGATAATGTCCTTCACCGTTTAGAGCAGTGGTGATGAAATTATTTACACAAAGTAAAGCGCCTGCCTGGGTTCGAACTTATACCCGACCCGTAAGTCGGGTCTTTACCACTCGGCCACGACTGCTCCACCACTGCTGAAAGGTGTGGGTGTCGGTGGTGACATGAGACATTCCTGTTTCGTCTCTGGGATAGCAGCACACATGCGACGCCTCTGGTAACAACCGGCCTATTCTGTAAATATCTCACCGTGAAAACTTAGGTGAAGTGAGCTGTAGGTACTTCTTCCACCTGATGTTAGGGAATGACGGCTCACTTCAAGCTTACTTCACTTCACGTTTTCACGGTGAGGTTTTTACAGAATAGGTACATCAGCAATGTCCACAGACGGACGTGACCAAAGCACCACTTACCATCAGGGCCACCTGATTAAAATAGTGCTTAAATAGCCCTAGTCTTTGTACTTGGTAGTACTTACCACATGTGTAAGCGTGTTCGAAGACTTTCTTGGCGATTTTGACGGAGCAGTTCTGAATGTCCTTGAGCGGCGGGTACAGGCTGCCTTGGTCCAAGTCTGCTTGGCACACGATCTCCGCTAGCGCCTGGAAAATTACAAAATGTTTTTGAATGTCCTACAATGTGGACCAATATTTGTCGTTAATGATACAGTACAGGCCCAGTGCGGGTCGGTAGATGTCACATGTCTTCGAATTGTTGGCTCCAGGACATGCTGGTTTCCTCACGATGTTTTCCTTCACCGTTTTGAGAGCAGTGGTGATGAAATAATTAACACAAAGTGCCTGCCTGGGTTTTACTTGCCATTAATCGGGTGCAAACCCAGAATACTGGCCGCTACTAAGAAATTCCTAATACATATAATCCAATAATCAGCCGACCTAGGGATCAAGCCCAAGACCTCAAGCTCAGCAGCTAGCTACCACTGAACTAACGATTCAGTAAGCTGGCGGTGGGTACACTGATCCTGGAAGAACGATCTCGGATACCGGTAGTATTGGCAGTACAACAAAGTGAGGGAAGCGCACCTCAGCGGCTAGTAACAAGAAGTCCTCGGAGATGTCGATGATGCCGGCGCAGATGATGCCGAGCGCGAGGCCGGGGAAGATGTACGAGTTGTTGCCCTGTCCCGGCCGCAACACGCGCCCGTCCTTCGTGCGGTAGTCCGGGAACGGAGAGCCGGATGCGAAGATCGCGCGCTCCTGGGAACAGATACATTGCTTGTTATAATATTTAGTTCTGATTAAGATAAATGACAAACCGAAGGTTTTCCTAGAAGTAAACAGGTAGGAAAGAAAAATATTTTATTTGGGCACTAAAAACTAACACAAGTTACATTAAAAACAACCAGAAAAATAAATAATCCAAAAAAAAGGTACAAGAACACGCACAATAACAGGTGCTTCTAGTGTGGATAAAATTAGGTCTGGGTCATGGTTAGTTCCACATTCAGATCGAACTGATCTGCCCAATATCCATACCGAGTAGCTGTAACGGCCTCAAGGCCGTCAGCCACAGTAGGCACGATCTGTTCCTAAAGTCAAGTTGATGTATTCGCGTAGTGTAGCCTTTAAATACGTTTTATTGTCCATCTCGTAATATGTACCTACAAGTAATGAAGTAACTTATAAATACACCAATTGGCTACTCTTTCAGTCATTATCAAACAACCGACCGACTTCACGTTGCTTTTCTTGTCTCATATAAAATAATTTCCTTCTTTTCTACCACACAAACCGGCTCAAAACTTACGTCGGTGTTGGTGTACGCGTCGATGGCGGTGCACTCGGCCTTGCTGGTGGGGTTGGAGAGCGCGAAGATGACGGGCCTCTCGTTGAACTGGCCCATCTTGCGCAGGATCGACTTTGTGAACGCTCCGCCGATGGCCGCGGCACCTGCACGTAACAGGATTAGGATTATTATTAGGATCTCCAACAAGATATATTCACATTAGATGCCACATAAATGATGGGAAACATGTTAGAACAATTAACAAGTCCAAAGGAGTGGGCGATGTTGTATGTTCTATTTTGATTGCCAAGGCTAAGCGATTGGCTAAATGTGTATTTGTTAAAATTATAACTTCTCAACATCGATCACTAATATTAGTGATGCTTCTCAACGATGCCTGGTGGAAATAACCACCACCAAACTATACAGGAATATTTTTTAAGCAATGCGCAAAAAATTTTTGGTGGTTCAGTATCAGTAATAGAACACATTTCCATTATTTGTTCAAAATTTTTTTATATTTTTTTATCCGACTTTAAATCAGCAAAATATGGACACTATCTATTCGTAATAATATCAATGAACGCGGGCGCCGTGCGGCTTACGAGTGATGTAGAGGATGTAGTAGCAGAGGGGGTGAAACCCCCTTCCGGGCGGCAGGGTGGCGCCAGGCGGCGGCGGCCGGCCGGGCGCTCGACAGTCTGCTCAAGGCATGCGCTTGCGCTGTCGTTACGTCGCGTCTAGTCGCGTACTCGTATCGTACATACTTACGGATTTTAGTAACCGCGAGTTCTATGTGATGGTGCGGGTCTATTTATTATGTGGTGAAAGCCTACGAGCAGCTCGCAGAATGTATGCTAGGGGGTAAGGGGTAAGGACCCCACGGTCCCTAATGAAAGGACCATTTTAGCAGCCACTCAGAGGCTGCTTGATCACGGTCAGTTCAGGACCCCAAATCACGCACTAGGGTCTGGCAGACCTCGACTGGCGGTAAATGTAAGTATTAAGTTTTTAAAAGTGCCTTAATTTAATTGATTATAATGCGTTATTTTCTGCACTTTGATGGTCCTAAGCCCATGAAAGTATGAAGGAAAAATTGGAATTACTCTTCAAATAACTTCAGATCACGGCCTAATCTTAAAAAAGTCTAATTCGAACCTGATAAAATCAGCGATCAGTACATTGTATGTAACCCACGTAAATATCTATCTACCCCACGCCTATGCACGAAAAACGACCGAGCGCTGCCGCGCCGGGCGGCGCGTAGTGGCCAGAAAATCAATTTCAAAATAGACATCTTTCGTTAGCGATAACTTTATTTTTTTGTACTAAGACTTATCAAAATAAAAAATAGGTGTTTAATAAAACTCATTTAAGTTCAATTTGTCAAAGTTTGCGCACTGAATAAAAATTATTCCTGTATAGGGGCAAGCTCTACTGTCTTAAAATTTTATTCAACGTTGTCACCACTCTTGATTTTCCGAATGGAAACCGATGAACGAGGTCTAAGATGATAAAGCGTACAAATTCACTCCTAGATTAGGGGGAGACTTTACGAGTGTTATATTTATAAAAAAATCCACTACTTCGTATTTTAAACAAAATTAAAATTGATTAAGTAATAAGTTGAAGCACTGCAACAATGGAAAACTCTAATGATTGCGCTACTAACCAATGAGCACGGAAGGCCTGGCGATGTCCACGACCTCCTCCAGCGTGCGCACGGGCGCGTGATCCTTGGCGAACTTCTCCTTGTGCTCGTTGAGGCCGCCCTCGGGCCGGTTCTTCACGATGAGCCCCTTGGAGTCCACCATCCAGATGCGCGAGCGCGCCTGATCGTCGGGAGTGCCCTCGGCCTTCATCGCCATCACGCAGAGAGTGGCGATACCTAGGGAAGCCTGTGGATGGTAGATAGTTGTAATAAAAATGAATACCAGCCTAGTGGGACAATATCCTACAACAGGGCAAAAACCTCTTCTCATACAGAAAAAAAGGTACGAGCATTGATTACCACGCTTGCTGAAGATGGGTTGGTGATTAACAGACATACGAGTATATTAACTATAAGTGCAGGTTTCCTGACGATGTGTTTGCGACAAGCTGGTGTACTATTCAACCTTGTCCGAACCCCGCAAGGTTTATTTTCAGGTGTGATGTTAATATTATTGAGTCGAAGCTGTAGTTTACCTCTCCGGCTCCCTGGAACACGATGGTGTTCTCGGACAGCTTCTTGCCTGTGATGCGCAGCGAGGCCAGCAGACCCGCCACCGCCACCGACGCCGTGCCCTGGATGTCGTCGTTGAATGTGCAATACCTAAGTAGAAAATTGTTTTGTTTTAATAAAATTACTGTGAGCTACACAAAATATTGTGGTACTTTTGTTATCATCTGCATCTAATTCGAATGAATTCCATTGTTGGACTTTAGCCTCCCGAAACATCAACTGTTTCTGCTATAAAAATAACTAGGTATAATGCAAATAACTAAATACCTACGTTTAGCGTAAAACTAATTTAATTTCTACTTCTGACAATCGTACGAAGATCACAAAGACAACTTGATGTTTTAAATATACTTAGCGCTAAACGCATTTAGTGTTTTGTGGTGCAAGTAACCCTGAATTAAACCATCAACCGCTAAATCACACTCACTTTCCACGATACTTCTCCAAAAGCCTGAAGGCGTTGGCATTTCCGAAGTCTTCAAACTGAATGAGACAGTTCTGTCCGTAGCGCTTCACGACGGCCTGCATGAACTCGTCGATGAACTCGTCGTACTCGGGCCCGCGCACGCGCTTCTGGCGCAGCCCGATGTACAGCGGGTCATCCAACATCGCCTGGGTGTTTGTGCCCACGTCTGGAATTACAAGATGGATACATTATTAACTGTGCTATTAGATAGACTGTGGTAGATAAATACACTTACCTACTTTAATAAGTGAACGTTATTTATTTTACAGAGATCTTGCCAAATCTGGCAGTTTTCCGGAATAAAGGTGACAGGCATATGGTTGGACTGTGTGAATGATGATATGGTTAGAAAGGGGGTGACTGTCGAGATGGCGGCTAATAGAGTATGGAAGAAAAAGACATGTTGTGCCGACCGCAACTAAATTGGGATACGGATAGGAGAATGATGATGTATTCTATTTTATAAAACCAATACTTCAATATTTGAAACCAACATACATACTATTGTTTGCATTTCATTTCCTTCCGGCATAAGGAAATACAATCCTACTAATATTATAAACGCGAAAGTTTGTATGGATGGATGGGTGTTTGTTACTCTTTCACGCCAAAACTGCTGCACGGATTCGAATGAAATTTGGCACACAGATAGTTTATATCTAGGATTTACACATAGGATATTTGATCCCGATATTCCTACGGGATCGAAACTTATGCGGGTGAAGCCGCGGGGCACAGCTAGTACCTATATCATATCGCTAATCATCGCCGCTATTTGGTTTTGATTGCACAAACACATCAGAGGGGCAATTCATTCTAATATAAAATTTAAGGCATTGTAATCTCAGTCTCAATCTGTCAAAAATACAATCAATGAACGTTTTTTGACATTGATTGTCGCTGAGCGACTTGTAATTTGAAGGTTTTTAAGTAGGTACGAGAACTGGTCTTCAGGCCGGTATTTCCTCCACCTTCTTTTCCCGCATCTGAATGAACTATTTTTAAGAGAACTTATGGCGTGGTAAAAATATCTCGTCATTAAGGTACCGGAACTAAGTGCCCAGAGTGCGTTGAATGTACCTACACTAAAGTATCGCCCTCCGTGGAGGCTATTCATTCCTGGAAAATACATAAAGAGATCTTCTACTAACCCAAAGTGATGGGCAAGCACTGGTGTGGCTTGATGCCCGCGAGTGCTGTGTACAGTGACAGCTTGCCCACGGGAATGCCCATGCCGCACGCTCCCAAGTCGCCCAGACCCAGGATACGCTCGCCGTCTGTTACTACAATAGCGCGCACGTCGCTTTCAGGCCTGCTCGAGAAAAAACAAATTAGGTATGTAATTAAAATAACTAAGAATTTGCCCTTTGTACACGGCACGGGTTCTTTACGGTACGGCGTATAAACCGCGACGTAGAAAAAACGTGCCTGTCAACAAGCTTCCACAGTGATCCATACAACACTGACGACCGTACCTGTACACGGTGAATAAACCGTACTTTTGCGGCAAGAAAAACATATGTGTACACCTTTGTACACACGTTTTTCTTGCCATTTTCATTTTCCTACTACGGATTCGCGGTTTTAGGCTCTTGCCTAAAACCGCGAATCCGTAATAGGAAAATGTAAAGTAGAGAACGCCCTCAGTCTACACTAGATGGAGCGACGATATCCGCAGTTTTTGGTACCAGCAAAACAGTAAGATAGCAAAAAGGAGCTCAGGATCAAGTTAAATGGGGTGTGATTGGAGAGGCTTATCTCCAGCATTGGAAAATACATCTTTCGAAGCTACCTAAGGTTTTAAAATTAATTCTTCTAAATTTTTGCACTAACTTTAAGAACAGAAGAAATTAAATAGGAGTAGTTCGGACGTCGGATGCTACATTTGAACTTTTTACTATACTACTGCTTGATCTAAAGTGTAAATCACCGGCCCTTCTTCCTGTGATTAAAATATAAAGTTTGAGAGTTTTTCTAGAAGACTCCTGAAAATCTTGTATTTTTTTAAGAATCAAACAAAAAAGCCAGTATAACTCACCAGTTCTTAAGAATATCGTAGACGTGACCCTTGTCGTGGATGGTGATGAACAGTCCCCTGGGCCGGCGGTAGACCAGGCCGAACTTTTGGCAGGCCAGGCCGACAGTGGGCGTGTACACAATGGGCATCATGTCAGCCACATTCTCGCCCACGAAGCGGAAGAACAAGTGCTCGTTGCGGTCCTAAACAAATGTGTCATTTATATTTATAGTACTCATTATGGTGCCTAGACTGGACTATTCAATACTTTGCGGGTTCCGCGAGTATAGAGTGTTTCGGAGTCTCCTTGCTCCATACCTAGGATAGCAGCTCGGAGCCCAAAAGCCTACATTACAACTCGAAGTTACATTGGATAAAGCTTAATAAAACTCGTGATTTTCTGACGTGGGAACTACTGCTCGCCATAAGTCCACAGTAGTGTGCAACTTCGAGCCAAAGTTTATAATGACTTTAGTTGGTACGAGAATATTTGTACATCGCCTTGTCCGGTATTCGCTGGGGAATTTAATATGCGTACCGGATTAATTTCAGAAATTCGGACTACTCCAGCAGGATTTTGGAATTTCGAAACGCAGAAGCGAATTCATTAGTGTTCCCTGTTTATTCATTACTACACCAAAAGTAAACCTCGCTACTGTAGCGCGTCGGAAATGTTTGCGCAAGCTCGTACCGACGGACAAGTAAAACAGCTTCACTAGTTAGGAGAGTGAGAGACAGTCGCAACCGCATCCTGAGAACTGTCGCAGAGTTTCAGCTCTCCAATTTTATTGTAAAGCAGTTTGTGCGCAGGGTGATTGGTACTACACTAAGATAACACTAGATAATAAGCTGTTTTAATATTGTTTGTGTGTTTTGTTGTTGTGTTGTTGTGTGTGTTATGTTCAATATTATGTATTATGTTGCTGTTGTGTTCTCTATAGATTCTTTGTTCCGAAATAAAAATCATTACCTATTTATTTACTATTATCGAAATAAAAACTAGTGTCCTATAAGCAAGATTTTCAGTTTCATAAATTAGTTACATCATTTTCTAATAGGTGTTCAATGAATGTGGCTGAGGATCCTAGCATCCAATGAACTCAGTTTTTTCTGTGTTCATAAGTACAACAATCGCTTGTTTCTGCTGATTGTACTAGTGTTTGTAGGTCGCAAGTCTGGTAGTATGGTCTGGCCTTCAATATGACGGGATCTATGCTTCTTGAATCCCTTCATTATAGTTTGGGCAAGGTTTGAAGGCGTTAATTGGTTGCTTTCATTTCATGTTAACATGCTGTTTTAACTACCTATGTACTGATTTACATAATTTGACAAGATCTCAAGTAGATTTTTCCTCTATTATTGATATAATTTCATTGATTTCCTTTTTAAAGTTCATAATTATAGTGACTTTGGTGATTGCACGACAGTTTTCCTTCAGGATACCAGTGGAGGATTTCATTCGTTGTCGAATGGACTTCGAAACAACCCTCTAACAGTATTCCGTCAAATAAATATTTAAATAATGCGAAATATTCAGTAGACTCATCGGCAAGAAATAACGTTAATCTGTGTTGTAGTTAGCGTTGCCAGGCGTCCGCATAAAGCCGGACATAGGTAGGCTTTTTGATTAAAAAATAAAAAAATAAAATAATATCCTTGGACATTTCACACAGCGCCATCTAGTCCCAAGCTAAGCAACCTAATACTTGTGTTATGGTAACAAGATGGCTGATAAACTACTTATATACATTTTTTTTTTTTTGTAAATACATACATATTATAGATAGAAAAACACCCAGACTCGGAACAAATACATGTAGGTCATACAAATATTTGTTCCGTGCGGGAATCGAACCCGCGACACGCAGCGCAGCAGTCAATCGCTTAACCACTGCGCCAACCGTGTCGTCAAAATTTAGATTGCGTGTCCGGCCAAAATAAAAGGTATCTGGCTTGCCCGGCTTTTGTTAGGCTTTTTACATTTCGCAAACGAGCGAGCGCCGATGACTGATTATGACAATAATAAAAAAAGCTTGATTTTACATACAATTTTTTTGTCGTACCTATTATTACTGAGACACAAAATCCTCAATAAAGGCCGGACACCCTGTCCGGCCTTTCTACCCAAATGTCCGGCCAAACTGGCTGGTCTGCCTGGCTATTAGGTTTGGCGACCTGGCAACCCTAGTTGTAGTCACTGAAGCTTCATGAATATTCAGCTCTTCGGTGAAGCGAAAGATTTCTCCCAATTTATTATGAGCGGAAAGCATCTCAATAAATATGAAATGAAGTTGAGTTCTATTCATATTTAACGAAGTGAATAAAATTGACATTAAATAATGTTCCTTTTTATAAAGTTCATTCAAGTGTGGCTGGCAGCTCTAAGTGTGGAGAGGACTATTTTATTAACTTAGACTGCGTTGAGTGGGAAGGAAATTATGTTAGTAAACTTAATTAGCTAGTCGTCTGAGTGATGTCTCATTAACAAAGTTATTAGAAAATCTATCACGTTTTAATATTATTTTCGATAAGCACTTCAGTTGCAAATATTTCTAATGTCACCACATAGGTATGCATTTTTGAAAAGTCCTCTCGAGATTACAGATTGGTGTTTATGAGACTTTCGGCTTCTTATAAAACAAGAGAAGAGGTTAGATTGCAGCTACTCTGCCTAATAAGGCACTGATAGCATTTAAATTAAAAACCCTCAAAGTTTAGTGACACACATAAGTAGATGCAGTATTGTAGTCCCCATTATTATTACCTATTTTTTATTTGTAACTGCGCGTTTTGTTTGTGCAGAATAAAATATTTTTCTTTCTTTCTTTCTTTCCATGGATATCATAATTTTATTCTTAAGTATGCCAAATCATAGGTTACAGCCGTTACAGGTTGTCGATTGAAGTAGGTACCTAGTGTGCGCACCCACTTTCTTTAACATAACGTTTGGTTCGATCGACCGAGTTTGGACGACGACGTACATATAATATGAGCTAATTCGGCCGATGAAGAATTGGGCGGACGGCTCGCGTTCGCTACTCTAAAACATCAGAATCTGTTTTATCCTGTATAGTCTGACTTACCAGTAGTCCCATAAGGTAGATGTATTTGTTGAGCGGGTCCTCGTACCGTTCGATGGACAGCTTGCACATCGCAACCTGCTCCTCCTGGGTCTTGACCCTGGCTGGTAGCAAACCGTGGATGCCCAGGGTTTGGCGCTCCTCAATCGTGAAGGCCATGCCCTGTGGACAAAAGAAACATGACGTAAGATATTGATCTGAAACTATTTAGGAACACTGATTTTTGGCAAGTTTAAATAATGTTATAGGTACATTATACTAATATGTTAATGGACACCTTGGTCCAGCAGTAAAAACAGGATGTGACTTTGTAATATGATATACGTACGTATAGGAGTTTCTGTTGCATTTTTTTTATGTTACTTTTTTTTATATAATTTGATTTTTTTTATATTTGACTATGTTTAGTTTAGTTTATGATCTTCCTGTACGAGTCTCAATAAATACTTTTTCTTTCTTTTCTTTCAATGATTACAGCATTACGAAAATATGTAAATACGAGTACAGCTTCGTTGTGAACCTGCCATGGAAAGTCTGGCGGTTTGCCAAGTCCCAGCTCAGTATGAACGTTGCTATTCGGGTTATTTTTCTCATTTTCCACAATATAGTAGGTATTCAAACACTACCTACAGTTGAAGTACAGATAAGTACCTACAATAGGAACAAACATTAATATCACAAACACTCATAATAAAATGGTTGTAAATAAAAATCGATGTACATACAGATAACGCACGCCACATAATGGTGAATCACAGTCTATAATTATGCAAACGTAGTTGTTATGTGTTATTATGCCTTTTAATTTAACTATTGTTCATGCACCTACATAATGTCGAAATTCCTGTTCCGTTTTCTTTCATTCTCTTCCCATTTTCAGCGTCAGTTTTCTGCTGTTTTTCATAGATAGAAGTTTTACTTATAAGTATGATGATGAAATATGATTGCCATGTCTTTTATCGAACCCATTCCACCACAGGAACCAGCTCTGTTCCTGTGGTAGAATGGGCCTTATATTACATAGGTAATTATAATTCTGTGACCTAAATAAGTCTCCATATTTCGCAGAACTAGTAAAATCACAAATTCCTTCATTGTCTAGTACGTGACTGAGTACTTCCTGCTCAGCTTATACCGCAATGGGCAATGTACGACGCCCACACACAAAACATACTTTCAACACTCAAAAATAATTATAGTTAAAGACCTGTTTGTAAATAAGTTGTATAATAAATGGGCAAAATTGAGGAATAAACAAAATTCCGCGAACACTGCTTGTCCGGAAATGGCCGAGCGGCTATCAGCTGTGAATGACGTAACGAAGGTGACCGTTTCTCAGCGACCTTCCATTCTGCATCGCGACTTGTTGTTAATATCCGACTTTATAAGCATTGATATAAAGTTTATTTTTTCTTGGCTCGGAATCATCGGGTTATACGAGTATTACCGTGCGTAAAGATGTTTTGACTAACGTAATAGAAACATTTCCGCTAAATCATTACGGGTGTATGACCTACAGTGATCTTGTGCTGACTATTTTGATCAAAACACATGTCTATCCTGTAAACTATGGAGCTTTTAGATTAGGCGCGCTTCTATGGTTTCTTGGCAACGGGAAGCCAATAAATTTCGGTATGATAACTGTAGCAACATGTCTCCAAAAGGGGCTTTATGTTAGACGAGAATCTTTCTCAGTGTTCATAGAATATGAAGTCGGTATGTTGGGAATTTAAAATCTATTGAGAACAGAGAAGGCAATCTGTGCAGAAAAGAGTAGGTACATACTAACTAATTACTGTTCACTTTTTCAGCACCAAAGTGACGAAAACCATTTACCAAATACAAAATATTTTTGTTTCTATTTCGTTAGTGATCTATGTAAAAGCAAAGACATTAAATTATTTACTTGTATGTAAGTAATTTTCCCGGAGTTCGTTTCGCGTGTCCGTGATCAAGGAAAGTTTAAATGCAAACGTAACTCCTGAACAAAACTAGGTGATATGCATAATAACAAAAATATCTATAATTTATCAGTACCGTTCAATACCGTCCATACGTCATGCATCACTCTCATCAAATCATTGTTCCATTTATTTTGGGTTTTCCAAATGAGACATTCAAACGATTTATGTATCTAATCATCAATTCAGATGCCAACTCCGTCATCGAAATATCAATTTGCTCCAATTCAATAGCCCAATAACCGATCATTGTTCTATTGTCAACGTTAACAGTACCTACTTAACGGGTGTAACTGAAAAGCGTTCCCAATCAGTTTGTAATAATGAGCGTGCATGCTCACCTATTATGTGTCCAAAAATTCATAGTTCTCGCATTTCATAATATTTTGCGGAACTCATTACTGCATAACTGTAGGTTATTTAAAAAAAAATATTATGTAAATATAAAAAGTGTGGTGAGTCGGGTGCGGACCAGCCCCAACATTATGTTGCGGTGTATCGCAAGCAGACTGGATTGCTTGTATGTGAATCGCTGTTGCAAACTTTCTACATCGGTGTTGAGTTATAGTCATTGGTGTTGAGCTTGTAGCAGAGATTCGCATACATCTATATCTGAGTATGTCAACATAACAGATTTTTACTAAATGCAAGTACCATACAAGCCATTAACTTGTTTATCGAAAAGTGACTTCGGTACCAGTCTTTCCTAATTATATGTCCACAACTGTAGCTAGTACACTAACTTACTGACTTTACGATAGAACTGTTTCGAGGTCACAGTATGGCTAGGCTATTGTAGTGGACTACCCGTACGAAAAATACGCGCATTGACGTGGAGCAGCCCGTATTACCTATTCCCGTATTACCTACGCCTACCTAGTGGACTACTTAAATAGTGATGCTTATCTCTTATTATGGCTATAATTATTGTTATCACAATTGACTTTTGGGAAGAGCCACAATAATAAGATCATTAGTGGTCGTTTATTGTGAATTAATAATATAATAGTGGATGTTAATAAATAATACATTATAATTGAGGATATTAGATGTTTGGTGAGAACAGTAAAAACAAGTTATGTATTAATTCATTACATTAATACATATATTACTTGTTTTGACAGTGGAAGTTTCCAGATATTACAGGTTAATTGCAGATCTATGTTGTTGCTAGATAAAACATGTTCCGAATGTTATATTACAGGTTGTAGATCTACGAGTATGTTGTAATAGTTAGAACATGTTCCGAATGTTATATTTAATATTGTTAAGGTAAATGTACCAATATCTTGTCAGGTTTCGAAATTCACTGACTTTTACGAAATTCACTGACTTTTACGAAATGCTGTGTGAAAAGCATTTCTTTTAGAAAGAAACTTTTTACATAATTAAATAGATAATTTTTAATAATTAATTTTAAATAAGTAATTCAATTCTATAATTTAGTGTGATGATAAATACTTATTTAAGAAAATACAAAAAAAGGGCGATTTGCACAAGTCGTAGTCTGATTTGTACTATTACTCATCAAAAGGACCCAGTAGTCGTCAATATTTAATGCTAATATAAACAATGTCTTGAACATAGAGTTCAAGATAAAAACACATTAAAAAATATGTGATTATCTTTGATATGAGTGGCAAGTCTAAGAAACAAAAGGTAGGTAGAAGATCAAATCCCAAGAAATTACTAAAGGTTTAAAGCTGTTAGCAGAGCAGGTTGGTAATAAAAACAGCAAATTCTAATATAGTTTTGCTTAGAATCACGGAATCTTGAGCCCAATGACGCCACGAGCCACGAGTGAGCAAAGCGCGTTTACTCAAGTAATGTGCGAGCGCAGCGAAAACAGCTTTAGCTTTAGTTAAGAGAGTTAAAAACTATGTAACGGTCCCGATAATACAGTCAAAACCGGTTATGGCGACATCGTTTAGAACAACATACCGGTTAAAGTGACCAAAATCAAAGGTCCTGGCTGAATGCTATATGACCGCCTTATCAAAAACATTGGTTTTTACGACATTGTTTACTACGACATACCGCATTAAGCGACCACATTTGGTTAATGTTTTCGGAGAATTATATCTGTAGAACGACCGGCTCAGCTGTATATAATGGTCAATGGCTATTATCGTAAAAGTAAACAAAGTTTAGGGTCTTTTGTAATTCTTAGAAACAAAGCACATGCATGCCTTAGCCTCAAGGCCCGCTTCGTCATATCTCTTAAGTCAGTTTGTTACTTATCTTTACACAAGACGCACCAAAACATATTGTTGAGTTGAGTTAGTTGTGAAAATTGTAACATGTCGCAAACAAAAAGAAAACAAATCAATATCGAAGAAAAATCGCGTAGGAAAATGAAAACGAACAGGAAGACTCGGAAGAACAATTTACAGTGCCAACTTTGATTGACGGTCTCAATGCTGTTAGTGTATTACGAAAGATTGTTCTGTTTAATGAACAGTTCCACATGCAGGGAAATTGTGACGATACGCTGATTAAAATCCAACGTGAATTACAAAATATGTATGCACAACAGAAGTGTTCCAAACAAACTAAAATTACAGATTTTATGCATACAAAATGATGGAAAAATGATATTGTTCTTTTATATTATACGTTTGTATTGAAGTAAACAAAATGTGGTTTAATTTCCTACATTAATTTATGTACATATTATTTTTCCTATTAATACCTGTCACTGGTTGTTACGACTATCGGTTTTTACGACTAAATATGAGTAGTCCCTTCGATGTCGTTATAACAGATTTTGACTGTAGTTATTATTGGCGTTTTGTGGCATAAAACACAAAACGACTACAAAATGACGAATTAAGAGACCACTATTAAACGTGTCCCAGTAATCGTCACAAAAGTACTTAAAATTACGAGACCTGGGTCAAATGGGAATTTTTAGGTACCAATAGATGTCACATTCGAAAAAAAATACTTTTATGATAAAGTATTCCAAATAACAATTTATCCTATAGTTAGCAAATTAACTTAACTAATTCGTCAAATAACGCAGACCCCACTGAAGTTCCCCAAATCAAAACACAAAACTACGTGCTAAGAAGTGTCACATTGAGCAACTAAATGAATGATGTCCTTTGGTACTTTGAACCCTGGGAAAGTACATAGGCTGCGTTTTAAAGACATGCGATGCGGGTGAAGCAGCGGGCGGAAGCTAGTAAAGAATAAAAAAGTGAAGAGCTCATTGGGCATCAAAAAATTTGCCCGCATCGATGTCAGCAGGAAAAGTGCCCAAAAGTCAGCGTTGCCACGTTTAATTTGGAAACAGAATCTCAGTTTGATTAATCTAAATTGTATATATTTCTGATGCATTACATATGATGTATCTCGTCTAGTTTTGTTCAGAAGTTACATTTTCATTTAAATGGAAAAAATTCTACCTGTTATCGATATCATATTTTTAAGTAAGAAAAACATGGGACGACTACTGTGTTACTTACGAAACATATAAGTACCTACTTACTTAACATCATGAAAAGCAAAGCCTTTATCATAATACTTATTCATCATTTCAGCTGAAAGACGTCAAGCACGATGGAATCATGAATAAAATTTAAACAGAAAAGAAAAAAAGTTAAACAATATTTAATCATAAATTGTTCAGCTTGAATATAGCTGATATAAGACTTTCTGAAAGATGCGACTTCAATTAAAAATGAATGACGTAATAAAAGTGTGCCCTCAGCACAGCTCTACACAAACAAAACTCACAGTTAATGAATGTGACATCAAAGTCTCTCACTGGAAACTTTAACAGCTTCCGTGAACAATTTATTGCGAGAGAACGAGAAAACTCCCATTCTGAACAATTTTATTAACCCATTAGGATTATGCTAACATTTGTATAGGACGGTATATTCAATTTACTTCTAGGTATGTATTTGTTATGCATTTGCACCTTCACGTTTTATAAATGTTTAAAACCCTTTATTTCATAATAGGTAGGTACACTAACTCGTCCTTGTCATTAGAAATTTAGAATGTCAATAATTAAATAGAATGTCAAATAAGACCGCAGTAAAATTATGACGTTTTATGACGCACGAATCATTTACAAATTATCTTAGTGTCGAAAAGGCAAAATTAGCTTTCCGGACCATTCACAGAGTTTGAAAAGACTTAAGTACCATCACGTTGAAGCAAACGTGACCTTTCCGAGGAAAGGGAGCAAATTACCTCGTGACACAAACTCACTGAAGAGTATTATAAAAAAAAATAAGTAGGTATGTTTGTTTTATAGAGTTGGTACCTATATAAACAGCCTACAAAAGCTCTAAGTAAGTATCCACTTAAGAGGATTACAAGTCGTCTACTGTGGGACTGCTTAGTTACCACTATTCTAGCCATTGTTTACCAACAGCTTTGTAACTGTTAGTTTGAATACAGTTTATAAGTTTGAACTCTATTTATTTTAACATAGAACACAGTAATGAACAAAAAACAGAAAATAAAGCACAAAAGAAAATAAGGCACAAAAGAAAATTCTCCCGGCATACCATATGACTAGGAGCTTTTGAGTAGAACGACATGTCTTTACGATACAGAAGTATTATCATACTTCTCTCAGAAAAAGAGGTCAAGAATATATTCCGCAGGTACTGTGTTCATTACCCATTCAAAGATTCTCACAATCACAATAAAGAAAACGATAGAAAATCAACGAACCCTTGAGTCTAATGCAGCAACACTTTCAGACACCGCGTACAAATCCCTGCGAGGAGTCAGGTACCACCAGTCCCTTTCCATTTTACACTTCAGTCCATAACAATGAGTCACTATAATACCTCCATCACTGAAACACCAAGGCCGCACTTAACGTCACTCGAGCGAAACCACTTTTCAAACCAAAGAAAAGTAATATATCATTTTTATTGTTGTGCAATCTATTATTATTCAAAGACATAAACTAAGCTGTATTATACAGTGTTTGAAGCATTTCACTGTAATAATGGTCGTTAAATTCATTTAATTCCGACCCCAACATAGTTGGGAAAAGGCTCGGCAGATGATGGTGATGAATGGTCGTTAAATTGAACGTAACATGCATAAAACCGTTTTATAAAAGCATCTACTGCAAGCTAGAACGTTCTACACTTTATCTAAATTGAAAACGCTTTTCAGTTTTCAGCGTCTGTGGCGGCGATTGCCTTTGAAGTGGAAGGAGCGAAGTAGAGGGAACAGCTATTATTATTTATTTATTAGGAATGCCTCACGATCGATACTTCAACAGCAAGCACTATTCTTTATGACGCATTGAGGGAAAATCGAGGTCGAGCGGGTCCGGTTACCCGAAATCAATTTTTGTTGTTAGTACAGCCCATGTGATGCGAGTCTAAATTGACCCTTGTTTATTTTTTGCTGGGATGTTTTCTGACCTGTCGCGTCCCTTTGGATTATCATAATGTAATGCTGTAGGCCTCAGTAAGCGTGTGCTAATGTGTATAAGACAGGTTCTATTTAAAACGATAAGAAATGTTCAAGCGGTGTTAAATTTGCCTTTATAAATTCATGAAACGGAAGTTGGTGTTCCATTATTTAAGGCTTCAAAAAGACAATTTGTTAAATAATACTGATGGACGTAAGTAAGACTTCGTTTGACTGAATGATACTCATATTCTATAATATGAGTATCATTCAGTAATGTCTTCAATACATTTATTATAGCTAACTTTTACAGTATCCTCAAGAAATCAAGGTATCGATTCTAGATATACCTATCAAACAACATTTCAAACTCAATGCTTTGATACATTCAAGACAGGTTGTCTGATCTAAAAATCAATAAACAACATTATTACACGACTACAATTTCCTAATTACATCCGAGTCTCAAAAACATTTAACATTTCAACCGCGTTCAATCCCTCGCGGGCACAGCACAAGGTTCCTACGGCAATATTATCGGAACTAAGACCATTACCGCCGTCGTCAAACCCGATACGATCACAAATTGTCCCAATTACAACGGGTAATCATCAAGTAACCTTCAACTTGATGTAAAGTGCCGACGGCGACAAATCTTAGAACATTACGCTCCCTGTATTTGGTCCGTTCGATGTTTTTATGACAACTGACGGGTTCCGGTTCATTAGAGAGGTTTCGTCAAGTTTGTACTAGCATTGACACTAATTACACCGTCATTGATAGATCTTAGTAATAGCTAATGGGATTAGATTGCTTAAATAAATTTACATTTTGTATTACACAACAAGAAAAACTAATATAGTTTGTATTTAAGTTCTAGAACCTAGTTTACTGTCCAGGTCTGTTTATTGAACAAACAACAAACATGAAAATACGAATTTATATGAGAAATATAGCGAACAATCAGGGAAAGCAAACAACACGAGGGGCTATATCAACATAATAATTTTCCGAGGGTATAACTAATATTCCACGTGCCACCCTTTGGAGGCACGTTAAATCCCAGCTATGTAAGTACCCACGAGTAGTACCTGCCGTAATCATGATAACTGTAGGCCATAAGGCCCTTTGTACACGACACGGTTTCATCACGGTACGGCGTATAACCTGCGGCGTAGAAAAAATGTGTCTGTCATCAAGCAATGGATCATTATAGAAGCATGTTCACAGACACGTTTTTTCTACGGCGAAGTTTATTTGCCGTGTGTAGGCACGGTTCGTCAGTGTTGTATGGATTACTTCCATAATGAACACGGCGAGGTTTATACGCCGTGGTAGAAAAAACGTGTCTGTCGACAAGCTTCCATAGTGATCCATACAACACTGACGACCGTGTACGGCGAATAAACCGTAGTTTTTCACGGCAAGAAAAACATCTGTGTACAAAGGGACTTAACGTTTTAATAGCTCAGGGGGAATCAATAAAAGTTACGTCGACAACTCGACTTGTTACGAAGCTTTTCACAGAGCTATTGAATAACAAGGATTTATATAAAAGAATATCTCTTTGTTCAAGTATCCAGGATATTTTCCATTTGTTTTAAGATTTTCCTGAGACATCAAGTGACAGTGACAGTGACAGTGTGTCAGTTTTATTCAGACATCAAGTGTCAGATTTATAACTGTAGTTACTTGAACGTAAAAAAAGTGCCAAAGAGCTATTATGTACTTTTTAGAACGCTGTCCACATTCTACTTATTGTTTTAGCATATACATGTCTGCTGCATATATGTATATGCTTTCCCTGAAAACGTTATTCAGAAAATGTTTTCGTAAACACGCGTCGATGAGTCTTGATCTTTTTCGATGCTTCCCCATTTAGTAACGGTACCTGGCACCGAACGATCTTTTCAATGTAGAAATTATTCGCTTGTACAGTGTTAATAGAAATGACATATGAAAATTGCGAGGATATAGGAAACACGATTTTGAAATATGAAGCCAATTACGAATCCCAAATACATAAATAAAGTTTATAATTAAATCGAGGGGTTTAGGTTTTGATAAAGCAGTTTGGTTTGGAATGAGAAAGTTACATCCATACCGTTTCCATGGGTCTCAATAAGATGTAGGTACAATCATAAATGACGATATCATTTTTCATTCATTGTCTTACTTACGCAATGCCTAAACTACTTACTCGTATCTACAGAATGTATTTTTTTGTCAAACCACTGTGTACGGACCAACTGCTATTTTGTTTGGGGTAATGGTTCCTTTCAGCGTTTGTCTCTATGACGTGAGAGGTAGTTGCGTAGCACACTATCAGTAGCAATGGCTTTCATTTTGACAGTTCAACAACATTCATTGCGTTGTTACCGTTGTTGAGCAGACACATTTTTCACCATATGAAGCAACACATCACGCTTGTTTTGCGCAATTATAGTCTAATTTAAAACTTACGCTAACTGGCTAGAAACCAAAATTCACCCTATATTTACCAAAAGCATCTTCCCTTAAGTACTATAAGTTACTACGTGAGCAACAAACGGCCTGCCTGTCATGAAAACAAATGGCTCAGTTTCGTAGTTAATTAATCCACAGAATAGGCAATTAGGAAGACCTCTTTTTGGACTTAATAAAATAAGTAAAGCGGAATTGTCTGTTAATTTTTCTTTTGACCCTACAATTAAGAATAAAGGGTCTTTATTTAGTAAATGATAAATGAATTTATTTTTGCAAGTAGGTTTGTACAAACTTTTACACGTCAATCATACTTTAAAACTAGATGAGGTCGGCGCTTCCTATCTGACTAGTGTGAGAAGAAAGGCCGAAACAAAGTCAGAATTCACAGTCTCTTTTAAAGTCCAGACATAATAAAGACTAGCGACACGCCCTTGCTTCGCACAGTTATTACGACTTGACAAAACATCAAGTTTTCGGATTGAAGATTTAGATGGTGAAGACCACATCCATATCTGATATGGATGTGGTCTTCACCATCATTTAGAGAGCTACTTTAATTTATAATAAGTAAGACTTTCTGAACTCAAAGCATTCAATACAAGCAGAAAACAGACTTTAAAATGTATAATAGTGTGTTGTATATGCATAATGCTGATCACAAATATGCCTCCACCCAGATAATCCAGTCTACGCGATCATGAGAAAGTGTATCTAACCATAATAAATCGTTTACGTTTAGTATGATTACTTTTTGCCCGATCTTAAGGGACGAACACGACAAACATGGTCAATGCTCTCATAACCCTATAAAGCAAATATTGTATTAAGACAATTCAACATCGAAACACGTAATTCAGCAAAAGGGATATAAATACTTTTGGTTAATGACGTCAGAAAAATAACGTGACTCTCATGACGAGGTGACGCCTTATTTTATACATTTTTTTCCGTTAATTGTTTGCAAAAATATATTTGAACAAAATAAATGCGTTTTATTACAAACTTGTCTAGCACTCTAGCATGAAAACATTGACCTATTGACCAGACATTAGTGTTTTTTGCCCACATCAACTCATGGTCAGTTTTTGCGCCCAAATTGTAGGCAAGTCCTAATTATTTGCGAACTTAGCTATGACGTCGACCATCTGGTGAATTAAATGCTTTGAGTTTGAGTACGAGTGGGCGCTTTAGAGAAAATATGGTAGAAGTCACGTAAAAGTAGACAAATTGTGAAGTAGTTGTGTTACATTTTATGCAGTTCATTAGTGGCTTACTTAACGTGCACGTTAAAGTAAGGTGTCGCAACCGTCCGTAGAGTTGAAGACATAGATATAACCTCGTTCAAGAGCACGGACATAGTATAGCGAACTGGCAGTCTAGCTAGTGTTACGGTTATTCGCTAGCTGCTTGGCCGTGAGCCCAGAAGCCCCACCGTCAAGAACACAACCAACGCCATCTACCGGCATTGATAGCAACTAGTACAACAGCAGCCATCAGGATCTAGTGATGCAATCTATTTAACATACTCACTAGCGCCATCTATCGCCCCATAGAAACACTAATATATTATAGTCATTTTAGATATTTAATCTTGTCTTTAATTCTCTGAGCATTCACTTCACTAATTTGGAAACAGTCGTGTAAATCATATACAATTATAAAATTGTAGTTCATAACCCTGTAAGCTCCCATTATTATAGGTTTTGTTAAAAGTATGTCAATTATGTAAGTGCTTCGAATACTTTACAATAATTATAAGGGGATGGGAGTTGACTTCCTGCTGGGACGGTACTTTTTGGCGGCGGGCGATTTTTGATGGTCGTGTTGGCGGACTCTGAATCGTTAGAGTAATGATTGTTGTTCTGTGCTCTGGATATAATAAAAGTAATAAGTGAGTGTCTAAGTAATCGTTTAATTTCCACTTCTGAACACCCATTACAGTTCAGAAGTGGGATGGAAGAATTCCACGGCCCATATATCCGCGGCTTGGGGAGACGCTCGCCAAGCGTCGAGTCTCAAGAAAATGGCGGACGCCACGAGGAAAAAAGTCCCGATTTTTTTTCTTCGCAGTCCTATAGTCAGCCACCTGGCAATAAAAGACCAAGAATAACATACCTGGACACAGAGATCATCCCCAAATTCGATCCTGCGAAGGCAAATATAAATGTGAAAGGCTGGCTTCATAAGATAGACCAGTTAGGTGAGATCTATAACTGGGAAGAGAAGGACAGGGTTTTCGTGATGCAAACCCGGCTACGCGGCGCAGCGCGCGACTGGTACAACGACCTAGAAGATTATAGCGCCACGTGGAGCACTTGGAAAGATTGGTTATCGAAGGCGTTTCCACGCACCACCGATTTCGTCGACCGCCTCGAAGAAATGCTGGCACGCCAAAAGGGAAACGAAACCATGACCCGATACTACCACGATAAGATATCTCTAATGAAAAAGTGTGGGCTGGATGGGGAGAACGCCATGTCATGCCTCATACGTGGATTGCCGGTTGAGCTGCGTGCGAACGCGAAGGCATGCGGCTACAAGACGCCTGAGGAATTATACTATGGATTCCTTTCTTCACTTGAAAATTACGGAGAAGCGAGGGCTGAAAAGACCAGACGGCCCTCCGAACAGAAGCCAAGCAAGTCGACTTGGCAACGGGGCTCTGCGGCGGGGAACCCCGCTCCGAAGGTGTGCTACAACTGTCGGCGACCGGGGCACGAAGCGCGGGATTGCCGAGCTGCACCCGCCACACGCTGCCAGATCTGCCAGCGAGCGGGACACGCTGCCAACACCTGCTGGTATGCAGCCGGGGGAAGCCCGCGTGATACACCAGCGCCCCCTCAAAGAAATCAACAGGTACGGCATGTTTATCATGTCACCACAGAAATTATTTCAGATTTATACCAAAAACATATGTACATTAATGGTTTTGAAGCAATTGGCTATATTGATACTGGCAGTAAAGTAAATATAATCACAACAAAAGCGATTAAAAAATCGCGAGTGCGTATCGTACCATCAAATGTAGTAATGAGAGGTTTTGGAGGTTTACTTGTTAACTCTTTAGGAAAAGCGGTCCTAAACCTAGTTATAGATAATCTAAGCTTACAAACGTGTGCCGAGGTAACAAATACCAACCTCAACGATATAGATTTAATTGTGGGGCAACCCATTCTTAATCAGCCGAACGTAAACCTAATTATAACCTCTAAATCTGTGACATTAATAGCAAATAGTAATAGTGAATATGTTTGTCCTTTATCAAGTGTGCGTTTGTCTAGCCACGACTTTATATCAAAAGCCGCTTTATTCCTGTTTGATGATGTCAAGGTTCTGCCGGGTTCGAACACAGAAGTACGCGTCTACACATCTTATGATTTAACGCCAAGTGAAATACTTGTTTCCCACCCACGATTGTATTCTATGGATGATGAATCCTACTACATACCACAGTTAGTCTTGGAAAATACACCAATTTTACAATTACGCGTAATTAATTTAGGTGATTCTTGTTTACAATGGTCCGCGGGTCGACTAATTACTCGCGCAAATATACTTACGCAAAGCGACGTAGCTTTCGTCACTCAAAGTAGTGCCGCTAGTAGTACACAATATGATTATGTTCAGTTGAACAAGACATTTGGTTTGTCTGACCTAAATATTGGCGATTTAGAAGAAAAACATTCTAAATTATTATTAGACTTACTAAATAAATATCCTGGTTGTTTTGCCGAATGTAGCAGTGAACTTGGTTGTACAGATTTAATTGAAATGCATATTTCTACCACATCAGAAACGCCTGTGTTTTGTAAGCCATATCGATTATCCTACAAAGAAAATGAAATTGTACAGGAAAAGGTGAATGACCTTTTATCCGCGGGAATAGTGCGAGAATCGAACTCTGAATATGCGAGTCCTGTAATTCTAGTTAAGAAAAAGGAAGGCGACTATCGGTTATGTATCGACTACCGCGCTCTCAACGCACGTACTGTAAAAGACCGATTCCCTCTTCCACACATTGATGACCAGATCAATCGACTATCGGGAAAAGTATACTTTACGGTTCTAGATATGGCACAAAGTTACTACCAAGTTAAAATGGCGGAAAACTCGATTCATAGAACCGCCTTCATAACGTCGACTGGTCAGTATGAATTTTTAAAAATGCCGTTTGGTTTGGCAAATGCTCCGGCGGTTTTCTCACGGTTAATTCGAAAAGCGTTAGGGTCCCTGGATAATAAAATAGCTATGTATCTTGATGACGTCACATTACCCACTGTAACCATAGAAGAAGGTATAGAGCTATTGGAGGATGTTTTGAAACTTCTTTCTCGTGCCAACCTAAAACTAAATTTAAAAAAGTGTTCTTTTTTGAAAACCAGTGTAAATTACTTGGGTCATGAAGTTACTGAAGGGTCTATACGCCCGGGGCAAGCAAAGATTATTAGTGTTACGAATTTTAGACAGCCGCGAAACGTCCATGAGCTGCGTCAATTCATCGGTTTAGCATCGTATTTCCGTAAATTTGTAAGAGGATTCGCTGAAATTGCCCGACCTTTAACCAACTTAACAAAAAAGGACGTAGCCTGGACATGGAGTTCAGAACAAGAATATTCTTTTAATCTTTTAAAAACTACGTTGACTGAGCGACCTGTGTTGGCGATTTATGACCCGCATGCTAAAACAGAAATCCATACTGATGCCAGTAGGTTAGGGTTAGGCGGTATTTTACTTCAATATCAGAATGATGGTGATCTAAAACCTGTTGCTTACTTTAGTCGCGTTACTAGTAGGGAAGAAATGCACTATCATAGTTATGAACTAGAAACTCTCGCCGTAGTTGAATCTCTAAAACGCTTCCGTATTTACGTAACAGGTACCCCAATTAAGATAATTACCGATTGTGCGGCATTAAGAACCACACTAACTAAAAAAGATTTAATTCCGCGTATAGCCCGATGGTGGCTAACGATCCAGGATTTCGATATTGAAATCGAATATCGCCCTGGCAACCGTATGAAACATGTTGACGCACTCAGTCGCAATCCGGTTGAAAGTGTTCCTATTCTTCGCATTGATGAAGCTGACTGGCGCCTCACGCTGCAGCTGCAAGACGATACGGTACAAAGTATTATCCGACAGATTAATGCGGGTACGGATAACCCAGATATAAATAAAAATTATATCATTCATAACGGATGTCTGTTTCGGAAAACTTTACACGGAGATCGATTCGTAATACCTAAACTGTCAAAGTGGTCATTACTACAAAAATATCATGACCAAGTTGGGCACATAGGTTTCGAAAAGTGCGAAAAAACAATAAAATCAAAGTTTTGGTTCTCTGGTATGACTCGGTTTATACGAAAATATGTAAATTCCTGCTTACACTGTGCTTATGCTAAAGGAAATTATGGGAAAGTAGAGGGCGAGCTGCATCCCATTGAGAAAGTAGCAATACCGATGCATACGTTACATGTAGATCATTTGGGCCCATTTTTGAAAACACGCCGAGGTTACTCCTACATACTGGTTATTATTGATTCTTTTACGAAATTTGTATTTGCTCGAGCCGTTAAGGGCACTGGTTCTATAGAAACTATTCAAAACTTGAAAGAAATAATATCTACGTTTGGCAATCCTCATAGAATAATTACGGACCGAGGCGTCGCTTTCACAAGTCGATATTTTAAAGAGTTTTCCATACATAAACAATTTAAACATGTATTAAATGCAATTGCTTGTCCACGCTCGAATGGTCAGGTGGAACGAGTAAACAGAACTATTGTAAACGGCCTAAACACTACCGCCGAAAGCGAATGCACATGGGATGAAAAACTTTCGGATGTAGTCTGGGGTATAAATAACACTCCTCATACTGTTACAGGATTCTCTCCATTTAGCCTTATGTTTTCACATGACAATTCTTTATTACCAGCTTACCCTGCAAACGTTGATAAGAACAGTGACCCTCAAGAGCAGTTACTTGAACGTAGACGCAGTGCTAAATCACGCATTGATAATAATATGGCAATTATGAAAGGTCGGTACGATAAGAGACATAAGAAATGTAGAAAATATTATTTAGGAGAACTGGTTTTGTGGAAAGGAGGTTTATCTCGCGACAATACAGTTGGAGTCACTAAAAAACTAGGAAGTATGTATACGGGACCGTACAAGGTCACTAAAATTGACCATACTATTGACCGATATACAATAAATAGTATTCAAGGGGTCAAAGGATATAAAAAGTTTAGCGCAGTAGTTCCTGGTGATTCACTTCGCCCTTATAAGTCATCAGTGCCAGATAGCTCTACAGATTCTGATCACGAAATAGATAGGGATGATTTAATAGATTTATTAGAGAGTTAAATTTGTCATATGTTTAAAATAGATAAGTAATAGCTTTTATTCATAATACCAATTGTTTGTACCGTACCCCTTACTTCTTGTTATCACAACTTGTTCAAATCTCTGATGATTTCAAAGTAAATAGCTAATTAATATTGTAAATATTTGTATTATTCCACCTTCAACATTCAACCCATGTTAAGGATTCAATAACTCATTAAGTACCTACATATTAAAAATGATGCACAAACAACAGAACACAACAATTAAAAACTTTAAACAAGATTAGTGTACCTACTCATTATAGAACAGAATCTAATTGATACCTAAACAGAATATAATTACTAATCTGTGTGATACAGACAGATCTGTGTATAACTGTCCCGCTATACTGTGTGATACGGTAGATAGGTCTGTGTGAATAACCTGCTACATAATAATATACTGTGTGATACGACAGATAGGTCTGTGTGAATAACCTGCTACATAATAATATACTGTGTGATATGGCAGATAGGTCTGTGTGAATACCCTGCTATACTGTGTGATATGGCAAATAGAGCTATGTGAATATCTATCCTGCTATACTGTGTGACATATATGACAGGACTGTGTGAATATCTGCCCTGTTCAACTGAGTGATTCCACAGATAAATCTGCGTGATTATTCATCCAGCTATGCTGCTGTTAGATGTTATTGTTTGAATGTTATTCCGGTTATGCTTTGTGAAAGTCCAGACAAATTTAAACGCACGAAACAAATCTGTGTGAAGGCTAATGAAAACTTATGTTATAGAAACTATCATAAATAATATTGCTATATATAGAATTCAGTCAGTTTCTTGAGAAAATAAAGATCTATGTGATGAATTAAGCAACACAAAAATGTAACTTGTAAACGAACATTTAAAAAGGTGCAGATTTCATGTTTATGTGTATCAAATATACTGTGGGCTCATTCTGTTCCCAGGTACTGCCAAAAATGGATTCTGGTGCCACTGCCACCGCTGAAGGAACTGGAGCCCAACGCCGTGGAGGACCACGGCAATAGCAGGATGGCCGAGTGTTACGGTTATTCGCTAGCTGCTTGGCCGTGAGCCCAGAAGCCCCACCGTCAAGAACACAACCAACGCCATCTACCGGCATTGATAGCAACTAGTACAACAGCAGCCATCAGGATCTAGTGATGCAATCTATTTAACATACTCACTAGCGCCATCTATCGCCCCATAGAAACACTAATATATTATAGTCATTTTAGATATTTAATCTTGTCTTTAATTCTCTGAGCATTCACTTCACTAATTTGGAAACAGTCGTGTAAATCATATACAATTATAAAATTGTAGTTCATAACCCTGTAAGCTCCCATTATTATAGGTTTTGTTAAAAGTATGTCAATTATGTAAGTGCTTCGAATACTTTACAATAATTATAAGGGGATGGGAGTTGACTTCCTGCTGGGACGGTACTTTTTGGCGGCGGGCGATTTTTGATGGTCGTGTTGGCGGACTCTGAATCGTTAGAGTAATGATTGTTGTTCTGTGCTCTGGATATAATAAAAGTAATAAGTGAGTGTCTAAGTAATCGTTTAATTTCCACTTCTGAACACCCATTACACTAGGGTGTGCGGCGATTTGGCACCGAGTCAATATTCACGCACAACACACGATCGTACTATGGTCTGATCCAAAAGTATCAAATGGAAGTGTAGATTAACCCTGTTCAGGATAAATTCTTACGCAATCTTTTACTAAAGGTAATAAGTAACCACAGACTTATATTGGCTAGACGACGCAAGTGTATGTACTTCGCGTGTAAAAAGGGAGTAAAATTTACTTCCTTTATGGCCATATCCATTCAGTCCGCGCTCGAACGTTCTTGATGCCAGACGTCAAACAAAAACTGAAAAATGCCAAATTGTGCGGTATTGAGATGTAAAAACTACACAAAAAAAGTGGGACGAGATAATGGAAACATTTCCTTTCATCGGTAAGTCATTTTGTTATTAAATTATGTGTTATTTATTGCAAAATCAATTATTTTGTGTTCATCGTGGTCGTACAATGAACATTATGCAACTGAGTGTGTATCGAATAATTCATGATACATTGCCGTTTTTAGTTACAAGGTAGTATATAGGACTTGTCTGTTAAAACACGCAATGAAAATCAAAATGATCGATATTTTCACTTATCGCTCAGCTTCGTGGTACAGTAGCTATTCTCATTTTTCTGTCAAATAAAGCAAATAATGTTGTACACACAGTTTGTTCTCGATTCTAATCGATTTTGGAAACAGAGGAATGATAATGTTTGCGTTGGGTATTTTGTGACAGGTATTTTTTTTACTGCAATGTTTCAATTTAGTGATTTGGTTTAGAATATTATTAATTATATTTACAGATTTCCAAGTGATCCCAAAGTTAAATTATCACTGTTATCTTGCAAAAATCGATTAGTAGGTACTCGTTTCATTCTAAATGTAACGGGTCAGAAAATGTGGACGACTTGACGCTGATATTAGGATTATTTAATAGTTAATTTCGTGTTACAGGACATTCACCAGCCGTCTACGTCAAATGAGGATACATCGTGTAACTTGAAGAGCGGCGAACTTAAACAATAACATGCAAGCGGAGGGGTGCGCGCACGCGACCTCTCGATCCAAAGAGTACTGGCGGACGAGCGAGGCGAAAAGCGGATCGTTTTGAATCGTTTACTCGCGGACAGGGAGTTCCCATCACTAAATCGCTCATGTGACGTCACAGTAGGTAGAAAAATAATGGCACGCTTGGTTTCTATACAGACGATGAGACTTGCGTTATCTAGTCAATATAAGTCTGTGTAAGTAACATTATTCATCTACATTTAAAGGGTAAACTGTACAACACAGTACTTTTTCCAGCAAATATTGTTTAGTTAACATAACCTCAATTATCCAATGAAAAACATCTTCAAATAGATCTGAAGATAATTAAAATCCAACTAATTCATATTCAAATAATCAAAACAAAGCACCCAATTGGTAAATGGCACTACAGATTGGCATCCACAGGTACGTTTTCTAATCCATTTGTTTACAATTTCATCAGATACTTCTAGAACAGACTATAGGAACACGCAGCGCTGCATCACTCACAAAGCGGTTTAATCAAGCTAGACACACTATATTATACATGTTTATTTGTTGACGTGGCGATTGCGGAAATGTATCCGCAATCGCCACGGCTTGATTAAACCGCTTTTTGAGTGATGCAGCGCTGCGTGTTCCTATAGTCTGTTCTAGAAGTGTCTCATTAACAGATAAAACGGTTTTACGTTGCAATGGAAAACGTTTACATCATTATGAGCTAACTAAAGAGAAAAGCACTTACTAGTTTAAATACTTTAAATCATACTGATTACCGTTGTTGTTGTCTATTAGGCAAGCTTATTAATTTCGGTAACAATAGAAAAGTAACTGTGTCTCGTTGTGGTGACAGTTGAGCTCTTGGTTCACAAGTGCTATAATCACATATCACCTCAGTCGATTCTCACCACTATGTGGGGAATTTCCGCATAAGATTTTTACTACACCGATGTGTTTCGGCAGCAAAAAGCCGCAAAGACCTGCCGAATTGGTCATTTAATTTCGTCATGGAAATTTCTGTAGAGTAAAGGAAAATAAATAGACACAGTCACGTTCTTCACTTCCTTAAATGTTACCGATATTGGTCACCAAACACGTCTTGTTGTTTGAGTGTAGACTTTCGTTTTCTGTTTAAATTATCTTGACGATTCTATTATAACTATTTATATTCTACAGAAAATACTCCACTGTTTTCTGTACAATATAAAAACGGCAAGTGTACTGGTTTGGTATATTAAATTATTTCTAATAAAATTAATTAAAAGAAATTCGACAAATATTTATATGGTCTTGTATAAATATTACCTTGTGTATCAAAAACATGTATGTTTGAAGATAATAATAATAAAGTCTAATCTTCCCGTAATTTTAAAAACGATCGCATTCCAATCTCAGTCTCAATCTGACATTAATTAATTAATGTTGAAATTTCTTATTCTTGCTGACATGGCAACACAACACTCGACTTTTAAATTTGGTTCTTTGCTTTTTCATACAATTATTTAATTTAATACAATAATTATTTATTCATGACATACATTTTGACATTAATTTACTAATCAATTTATATTATTTTTTAAATCATTATATTTTGTACAACTTTGACATATTATTTACGCACCATTGTTATGGTAGAATGTGACGGGATTAGAATTACCTTACCACCACTATGTAACCACATTTCTTGTGAATAAATGATTATGATTATGATTATGATGACAAAAACTCTTCGCAATTATCAACATTTTTGTCATTTTTTTTTACGTTGATTTTTGCCGCTGAGATGAGATTGCGACTTCAATTTGAATGTTTCACATGGTTTTAATTGCTATATCCTGATATTATAGTTATGTATTCAATTATACAATATCCTTATTTTAATATTTTATGTATTCAGTTCGAGAATTCGCTACTTATCTATTTTATTCGTTACCTTAATGTTTATGGTGGCTGTCTTTGAATACATCATTTAAGTACTCGTGTTTTGGTATAACACCCGAGACCGAGACCTTAAACATCTAGGTACATTTATCTCTGTTAGACTTGGACAGTTTGGCTCAAATTATATTCTGCTATTATAGTAATTTATTCAATTATACTACTCGTATATCCTTGTTTTAATATTTCATGTATTCAGTTCAAGAATTCGTTACTTATCTATTTTATTCGTTACCTTAATAATTATATGTTTATTTCAGCGTAGCACCCGAGATTGAGGGTTCAAGCTAGGACATTTATCAGTGTCAGACTTAAGGCCCCAGCAGACGGCAGCTGAATACCAGTATTTTACATGGAGCGACTGCCTATCTGACCTCCACAACCCAGTTACTAGGTAATACGATACCCCTTGGTAAGACTGGTTGTCAGACTTTCGGGCTTCTGACTACCCGTAACGACTTTGACAGTCGTTACGGGTAGTCAGAAGCCCGAAAGTCCAGATCCACGAATGACATCCGGGACCAACGGCTTAACGCGCTTGCCGAGGCACGGAGGGGTCTCGGTATGTAAAGATGGTCACCCATCCACAGACCAACCGCGGCAAGCGTAGCTTAACCTGACCGATCGACCTGTGCGGCTGTTATTATTTAGCCACGGGCCATATATTATTAAAGTAAGTTTATCCCAGCGACGTCTATCAAAATGAAATCTACAAACAGTTAAAGCGAGAACGTACAGTTTAAAAGCCGGCTTTGATCAAAGCCAAACCTATTTCTGAGTAATTAAAATCACTTTGGTAGCAAGTGGAGGAGCATACATACTTTATTAAGCTTTTTGTACTTTGCTTGCCGTGAAAAAGAAACTCACAAACATACATAAACCCTGAAACATAACACTGCTTTTTAGGGCAGTCATGTAAAAACTACGGTTTATTCGCCGTGTGTAGGCTCGGTTCATAAATGCTCTATGGATCACTATGGAAGCTTGTTGAGGAACACGTTTTTTCTACGGCGCGGTTTATACGCCGTACCGTAAAGAAACCGTGACGTGTACAAAGGGCCTGTACATGCTGTAACTCTTTATGTGTGTAAAGAATAGAGAATTATCGTTAGTAAGATTTAAGTCGCCCAATGTATTTATGTAGGTACGTACTTATTTAAAATTAAAACTCAATCCTACATGGAAATTCATTAAAGAATCGTATCGTTTTCATAGCTAACGCGAAAAGACAGGAAAAAAAAAAGACTTCAAGCTAAACTTTTATCTTTACTAAGTTCTGATAAAAGTTTCCGACGAGGTGGATATTAATTTCCACGTCGAAAATTAATAATCTTAATGAAAGATCGCGTTGATCTAAACTTTTATTTAAAATACTTAAGCGTGCCTTTGAAGACCATGGAGTTTTTAATAGGAATTTCATTTTATACGACTTGGGATTTTGGTAAGTAGGTATTACCTTGGTTGACTATATATATTTACGTTACTCTACGATAAAAGGTATTGAAATAATACATAAACTACGGTAACCTCAATTCCTAACCGTACATAAATTGAACTGACATTTAAGTACCTACTTACGAGCATTTTGTTAACTTAACGTCAAAATATTGGCCGTAATTTTCCTACCAATGTTACAGACTACGATAAAATGTAAGTACACATTCTGTGCTAATACGTGTTGCAGGCACATTATAGGTACGCACAGTCAAAAGGCATAACAAACAGCGGGATAATCGCGTAACACACTAACAGTAGGAATGGCTTTCAATTTGACAGTTCAACAACATTCATAGCGTTACGTTGTTGAGCAGCAGTGGCGGACTAAGCCCGTCAGAGGCCCGGGGCGGCAAAGTCGAATGAGGCCCCCCCGGTTTAAAAAAAATTTAGTTTTACAAGCTTTTTTTTCAGTTCAAATTTGTATTATAAATAAGTACTTCGTTAAAATCTGGCAAGTTAAATTCGAATTAAATTATTTAGCCTAAATAAACATACATACCTACAATATGGAATACTTAGATATGGGTGATGAAAATAAAATACGAGCCGATCGACAAAAAAAAAAAAAAAAATAAATTAAAGATAGTTTATTTTTATTTTTTGTAGCGTATTATATGTGTTTTCGTGCCTTCAATACTTCCTCCAGTATAGAAAGCCCATGTTTAAAGTCTAAGCACATTTTTAAAGTCTTTTTTAGGATTTGATCAGGGGAACGCGAAAGGATTTGGGGGCCCCCCAAGACCGGAGGCCTGGGGCGGGCCGCCCCTTCCGCCCCCCTGTTAGTCCGCCACTGTTGAGCAGACAAATTAATCAAACATGTATTGTGTAGCAATGGATTAACAATATACTTTAAAATAATTGAGATTTTGATTGAAAGTATGTTACGCAATAAGGGTGCTGCGGTGCTATTCTGTAAAAAATCTCACCGTGAAAATTTAGGTGAAGTGAGCTGTCATTCCACCTTATGCTAGGGATTGACACTATTGTCAGCTCACTCTAAGCTCACTTCACCTAACTTTTCACGGTGAGTTTTTTGCAGAATCGATCAGCTGGTCGTCCCCAGCTTCCTACAACTTCGATTCAATAAGTACGTCCTAAAACAAACTTCACCTTCAAAGAAAAAGCTTCCTTACATTGTTCCTAACAATACATGGCAATATAAAGTTCCTTACAACGGACCTACAATAGCCTCATTAAGTATGTAATCGATATCAACTTTCATGCAAGCACAATGAGCGACAATGCAAGGATATATGGCGGGCGTGCCGGCTAGCCTAGCTCTTAGGACGCCAAGAAACGGAACGAGGTTAATAACAATAGCTCAGTCAGACAATAACCTACATTGACACAATACGGGGCTTCGAAACTGGAGGACTCTGACGTAAATAAATGATAGTAAGTTTAGGGCCGAATGGGAGATTCACAAAATTAAAAAATAGGAGTCAAATTTTCCGCGAATTGAGGACTTAATGTTGATTTAAGGCTTTAACTGAAATTATGTTAGTTTAAGTTCACCTCCAAGCTTTTGGTTAAAGGATTAATTAAATAAATATGTATGAACCTATAAAATTGTAACATTGTTGGCTTGCTTTGTTACATTTGCTTTTCTTTTCCCAATCTTACAATATCCTCGACTCTTACAATTTTTTATCTCTAAGTATCAATCTGATGTTTTAAAGGTCGAAAATGCTTAGTCAATTGCTGTTCACCACTCCACTTAATAAAGTATGTTTAAGTTATTCAATCCGCGAAAGGTCACATTCCGAGCTGACTAATTATCACATAAACAAACAACTCAACGCCAAAACCACACCAATTTGGCAAACCGCGTGTAAATGCGACCACAGCAATTATAATTTTATCACAAACAGCTTTAAATCCGCAAGAATCACACTAACACCACTTCACACCGACTGCGTGAAGGTTCCACCGTTTACATAGCTTTTATAACACCCGTGGCAGCAAGTTACACGTTGCCATGGAATCAGTAAGCCGCCCCACAAACTAAGGCTTAACGCGTGTTTGAGGATTACCGAGTCGATGATTCAATTAGCTGTGACATGCAACCACCCTTTATTGAATCTACGCACACAAAAATAACAGTGTTTTGAGTTCCTATTGGTTGGGCAAACATGTGGCAACACGGGTTGGTAGAAAAGAGTGAAATGCTTTCCTTTGTTTCGTAGGTTTCCGTTTAAAAATACATAGACTGTCCTTAATTCTCTCTGTAAAGGGATTTAATGAAATGGTGAGAAATTTCAATCAGCGCAGTGAAAACATTAAAAGAAAATGAAAACATTTACTGACTCAAGGGCTTACTTTAGGTCTGCATAAAATTACTTTTTGTTGTAGTGAGAACGTGGGAACATGAACTGAAAATTACATGTTATTTGCCTTATTTTTATAAGCTTTTGTTTAATTAATTGTTTGGGGAAAGAAAATGACTTTAACAGGTCCTTTCTTCTAGATACTTCCAATACCATTCGTTTTAGTCCCAGAAAGATACTGTTATCTGCTTTACTTGTGGACTAAATTAACTTAGGGTATTAAAAAAAATCAAATCAAATAAGTACCTAAGCATATAAACTGCCCCTGATAAAAAAGAAACAATAAATATCTGCTACAATGTAATTTTTCTGCCTGTATAATATTTGCCGCAAAATTATTAATTCTATCGAGGCACTCGAATAAATCCGCTTATCTCAATAAAGTATTAATACTTAACGATAACGTAATCCCCACTTTCGGATATAACTAATGAAATGCAATTTTTTATCGTCACCTCGCAGTCGGCATTGTTGTGACCTACTTCGTTAGACGCCTGGAAGTCTAGTCGTTATGTGAATACGTAACTTTTATCTACACTGAACTATACCTACTGTTGTTCTTTTAGTAGGTACGGTTTTCTACATGGAAAACAGGTTTACATATTTACACCTGAAAATTGGAAATAGCCCTGTATTTTCGTAATTTAAGTTATGAAAAAAAAAGTTTGAAATATGGTAAACATGCTGATTTAAACATTTATAATTAAGATCGGAGAATGTGTGCGTTTCAGACTGGTTGATATATAGGCTCTTTATGGATTTTTTTTAATAGTAGAAGCCTTGTAGTCAATGATAGGCAATATACAATTGCTATAAATTCAATAAGTTTGGCCAAATACAACATACAATGGCCGCTTTATTTTCAGAGTAGGGATCGTTTTTGTGCATTCCTGACTTGCGAAGCTATCCTTAGCTAAAAATGTAACGTAAACCTTGACCTTGTCAGCCTCACGAAGACACGAGGCAAGAAAAACAGAGCATTTACGAGTCTCTTGAGAAAACACTCGAGAGGGCCTCGTAAATTATCGGTTCCGATTATCTCGCGACAAGCAAGAGTAACTTCCTAACGTTTTATTTTATTTTCTCGTGGCTTAATTCCGAGATAAATCGGGCTCAGTTTTTCTGAACATTTTGATATAGACTTTCTATTACCGAAGCTTAGTTAACTTAAGTTAGGGGCAATTCAACAACTATTAAACAAATATTACGCATGAATTGTGTCAATAAAATCAAAACCAGTCTTCTGAGAGTTATAAGTCTATTTCTCCACGTAATAAAAATTGACAGTCGAATTTGCACGTCACTGAATCCCCGACATTTCAGCGAGAGCCGAAATATCTTTTGGTACGACGAGCGACGCTCCACCGAGACAATAAATAGATAAAAACGAAACTATGGGCGAATTCTGTGAGCAATCGAGGGCAATAAAATGTCAAAGACAACTTTAATATAACATGAAATATCGAACTAAGTATCTATAGTAATCCTTTATCGATAAAAAAAAGGTTTCTTTTGGTTGAAGATCTCAAAGAAAAATGTCTTTGGGAACTAAGCTCAAAATGTGTTCTAAGGAATATTTCGCTTTATATGGGGATGTAGTAAGTACTTAGGTATGCGACTACAAAGGAAGAATGCTAATCCGTGAGGCGCTATAAAGCTATATAGGGATGGGAATGACGTCACATTCTAACCCTGGACGCTTTCTGTCGTATCTTGAAAAGCGTTCTAAGATGCTTCTCAATGTTAAAGCCATGTGACGATGACGCAAGTAAGTAAAAAATTGCTCACTCAAACAATTTACACTATCGATCGAGTACGACAAACCTAATATTTAAATACGTAATGACTACTTCATCATTGATAAATACAAATTCGTCGATGATACGGCATTTGTTGTTTGGTTTATTCCATAGATTCGATTTTCGTATCTATAGGTATCTAACGAATTATCGTAAACATTCTCCTTTGAGGAAATCTTTTGTGATATATAAATGTGACAACTGAAAACACAGTGTAGTAGTACCGTAACACAGTTAGAGTTGGCGTTTTGCGGACCACACACTACAATTAACGCGCCACGCGACGGGAGGCAGATAACGCACTCCACCGCACGTGATGTTTACATACAAATTCAATAAAAACGCGCTGAATTTGGCTCCGTTTCCCGCGCCCCGTCGCGTGACGCGTTGTGATTTGTGATCCGCCTTAAATAGTGACACATTAGAGTAAACTTTACTAATATTAACAAGCAACTCTGGAAAACTAAGTTTTCCGTTCCGGCGCCGCAGGGTGGGTTTTGGTTCAGGGAATTTGGCCGACGGCGACGGATGAATTTATTATAAAAGTTAACACCAAACTTGTTCTATAAAGTCCTTAAACTAAGCTTGATCACTAATTAAACTGTGACCACTCATTGTTCTTAAATACATTATCTATACTAATAATATTGAAGTTTGTTTGTTTGAGCGTGCTAATCTTTGGAATTATCAGGCGGATTTGGAAAAATATTTTTGAATATGATAGCCCAATTCATGTAGAAGGTTATAAACTTCACGCTTAGACCCTTAAGAGCCGACTAAAAAGAAAAAAAGTCAGAAAGAAAACGAGCTAATAGCGCGGACCGGCGATGCGATGCGACGCTGTGGGTCGAGGGAACAAGAAATTTCACGCCACGAGCAGAAGGTAGTTTAAAATATATATATTACCATGTCGATTTCGGCTACGGTGACTATTTCCGTTTTTGACGACTATGGGTTACGAGCATGTCCTCTTAGGTGGCTAACGTAGCCTATCTTGACTGTGAAAGTACGAAAAAAAGTCAACCAGAATTCAATTTAGCATGACACTGAATTTGCGTGAATAATATCAATGATGATGACCTTAAGATTTTAACGTTCACAAGACGCGTACAACATAATATAAGGTCTTATGACTTGTTATCGTTATCAAAGAGATTATCAAACCGAGATAGGACATTCAATCTGATAAAACTGTTGAGTTTATATTTCCTAATTGGCATTGTAAGTACCTGATGGATTGCCGATGCCGATAAAAGACCATAATGTTTTTACTAGTCAATAACAACATTAATAAGAGGAGGTCACAGCAATGATTTATTTTCATTTTATTCAGGGAAATTTCATGTTAAATAGAGCAAAAAAGAAAATAAGTACTTGTACTTGTTTTAATAATTCTCTGGAGAAAACTGACAGATGTCAGCTGTCACTTTGTAACATATTAGGGACATAGATTATTGTATTTTATACTTTTACTCTTATTTTATTTTATTTTTTTAGATTTAATGTTAATGTAAATCGATTAAGCTAATTAAACAGTCACTATTTTAATTATAAATGATCAAATTATATTATAAAGTGACGCTAGCAGCTGTCAGTCTTCTCCAGTGAATTAGCTAGCGGCTGTCAGTTTACTCCAGTGAATTATTAGTACGAGTATACCATTAACAATTTATCGAATCTTACGAAATAGAAACCGCAATAAACATTACTGGGTACTAGAAATTAAGCACAGGTGCCCTGTGATTAATTTCCTAGTCGATCGTAACATTCGTGACACGGCAAGGCCGGGGTCAAGGGCAGCCAACCGCTAATAGCAACCTGATACATTTATTTTCATAAAAAATGTATTAGAAGCTTTGATTATAAACTTGTTCTGTGAACGCATTTTTTTTAATTGGCAGAGGAGGGATATGTCAATGCCAATATGGGAATAGTTAAAATGATGAAAGGTTTATTTGTGATAAACAAAGTGACTAATAATTCCCGGATATTAAAAGCTAAACATATGTAGATTTGGTTCCCAATACTCGCCCAAAATTATATTCAGATAAAGAAGTAAACTTGCTTTACTTTAGGACACAAAGTATCTTTTATAAAGCTAAGATAGGAAGCCATCGCAAACTTGCTGAACTTTAAGGTCGATTGTTTATATAAGCCAAGAGACAGCATAAACTTTTGTAAAACCCATAGATATCTATTACCTACGCTCCATAGTTAGAACACATAATGGAAAAATAACGTTAATTATACGAGGCCTTAAACGTTAATAACATGATATACTTAAAAGTAAACTGCAAAATCAGGGCTCAGCAACGGTTAAACTACCGGCAGCCGGCGGGTACGGCAAGGTTTTGATCGTGACCAAGCAAATAGCGGCGACCTTGTGGCGTTACGTCACGACACACCCACCCACCGAACGTGTTTGAGTGACGGTACGTGACTGTCTGTCTGACCAGTGATAGTGCAGTTAAATGGAATTTACATAAGGAAACAATTACATATTTACATACATACATAAATTTACGCCTTCTTCCCGTGGGGGTAGGCAGAAACAACAGCAGTGCGATTCTGTAACCATCTCACCGTGAAAGATTAGGTGAAGTGAGCGTGGAGTGAGCTCACTTCACCTTACTTTTCACGGTGAGATTTTTACAGAATCGATCGGCTGAACGCCTCCTGCTACGATGCTTTACATACTCCGTTTGCTTCGTCGTAGATATATTGCTTATTAGATGGTAATTAGGTAAATGAATGAAAAACAAATAGTTTACGAATAAAACCTTAGTAAATACTGAACGAAAAAAATTAAATTGAACCTATCTGCGGGATAATTCTTGTAATTTTAAGAACGTTCACAGTCTGATCTCAGTCTCGCCGATTTGTTTCTCGCCGAGATGAGACTGCGACTAGATTTTGAACGTTTTATATTACGGGAATACGGGCCCTAGTTGCACAATTCTGTTAGCTTTACATAAATAAAACTACGTGAAACTCGTAAAATATTTCATAGGTTTATCAATAATTCATTAATTAACTGGATACTGAACATGCGAGATATTTTGGTTTTTTTTTTCAATGAGTGCGTTCAACTAAATTCTAGTTACACAACATGTTGTATCATTTCATGACTGAAATATACGAACTTACTTACGATATTGTGTACGTAAAACTAGCTGACACTATAAAAATAAGCGCTAGGTACCAATCTTTACCGAACAACTTTATGAAAAATTCAACAGCGGAAAAGTCTCGGAAAATCCAATGAAAAGTGTAGAGCACCTCATTGCTTTAAGTATTACAGCAAGCGCGAGAATCTAAGCTGCTTATACGATTTTTCCCGCAAGGCACTTGGCGAACAATAGGACTTATATTCTCTTCTCTTATGAAATAAAGAGCAGCTCGTCTGAGTCAGATGCTCAGGGTATTTTATATACGAACGCCTTGGGAAAATATTAAATTGCAGTTACATTTTTAAATGTACTTAACTGAAAACTATATCGTCGCTACCAATAAGACAATACTGCAATAAACTCATCGGCCGTGTGCCCGATAGATAATCCCATCGGCCACACGGCGGATTCAACGGCTTAGTTCAACTTCTATACAAACTTTTAGCCCCTATTTAACCCCAAGAGGACAACATTTCTTCGTTTTATATGTATAAGGAACTTTTGTGCAAAATTTCATGCTTCTAACTTTAGGCTGTGTGTTGTCAGTCAGTGAATGAATGAATTTAAGATTTTTATCAAGTAGATCATCATGAAATTAAGTGGCGAAAACGATCAAAGTATTCAGAAAATGTTCAGATTTTTCAAACTATGCTACAGGAACGACAGTTTCTGTAACACATAGCGTATAGCTAGAATTAGCAGCAGAAAACCGACATCCACTAAGTCGTGGTACATAAAATCAATAATAATATTGACTGACATGTTCAGAAGTGACAAATGTTTGCTTCGGGTTGGCACAGGTAACTTGGAAGCCGAATAATCTGGCTTACCGAAATACGACTATTATATCGGTTGAACGTGCCTTGTAAATTAATGACTAGTCCGAAAGTTGGAAGCCTCCGAATTGAGTATTGTAAACGTTTATTTTCACTAGGATAGGATAGTAGGGGATTATCTAATCCCCGGTTGAAAAGTTTGACTAATTTACTTTTGCCTAAACGGTCGCAAGTACGACTAATTCATTCGATACTGGGATTACTTAAGTCTTAGCTCTCTTAGCATTTTATGTGACTAAGGGTCGATTCCAATTGTTAAAAATAGTAACTAATGGTTAAATTTTTGCAAAATGTGTTTTTTGATCAATTTTTTAATTTATCTAATAATATCCTATAATTACTAATGGTCAAATAATTAACTATTAGCTTAAAAATAACCATTAGATAAAGTAACAATTGATCAAAAAACACATTTTGAAAAAATTTAACCATTAGTTACAATTTTTAACAATTGGTAGAGTTTAACTACGGATCAAAAAATTGACCCTTACAGGCAAAATCAAAATATTTAAATTAGGCAAGTCAGCACTTTTTGAATGTCAAAATTACAAAAGTCAGTCCCTCGAACCGCCCGCCCTTCACCACTTCCTAGTGTTTTAGCTGGGAAGAAGTGGAGACGATCTCCCAAGAGCACATTAGAATTTGATTCTATGCAATAACATAGTATGCAAAGTAATAGTAAAAGTCAGCCTGTGTGCTGCTGTAAAATATGTGTGTAAAGGTTTTTGATTGTTTGCTTGTTTAGTTATAGGTAATGTTTAGCGGTAAATGTATTATTTAGAAAATATAAAATTGTATATGGGAGGTACATCTGCCAACAAACTGCTCTGCAGTTTGGCAGAAGTAAAATTTATTAGGAAAATTTAGGCTGTCACCACGAATAAACGCTAAATAAATAATAAATAATTAACATTACAAAACAAAGAAACATTAAATTAAATGATTTGCCACATGTCAGCTAGCACACGCCAATATACTTACCAACAAAAACATTGAGATCTAAACACAAAAAAAAGTAAAAATATTCAGTGTTAAGTTTCTCATTACACTTTTACAGTAATGCATTTCGGAATTAGAAAATATTTTACTTTTTTTTACTTCCAAATCTAGACGTTACGGCGAATTTAGAAACTCAGTGGTAATTGACGGAGAAATGTGGTTTACGAATGTTAATTAATACAAGTCTTAATTGCAATGTACACAGGTCTTAGCTTCTACTTTAAGAAGTGGTCACAGTGTAATTAAATTAGCATGTTTCCGTATGCACTCTAGTATTTTTCCTTCGTTAAATAGAGTGGCTATTCGAAGCAGTCATTAGGTATTCTATTCTAGGGTAGTCGGTAGGTAGAGGTGACATACTGGCACATTGAAACGGCTAAAGAGTTAGTATGTAATGTTGCAAAAGAGTTACGACATATTGAAGTCTACATGGACTGTATGTTGACAACAATTATTTAATGCCTAAGATCACGCGCATAAAGGTGTTAAAGTTAATAATGATGGTTAATTTTTTTATAAACTACTTATCGGCCTTGATTTTTATCTCTAAGACATAAAAGTTACCTTAAACGTATGGTTCAAGGTAACTATTTTATTGTGATCTGGCTATATTTAAACATAAATATTGACGCTAATAAATTGTGAAGGTAATGGATATCGGAAACAAGTTTAACATAAAGAATAAATAATGACTTTACATAAACTTGAAATAAACATCACCATTATCTCGGAACACTTCTAGAAGATTCGAGATAAGATTTAATCAGACATTTTCTTTTTTTAGTAAGAGAATATTGTCGTGAACCCCATTCATAAAGCTCCCATTACTAATAAATTACATTTACAAACATAATGTTGTTACATTGACTACAGCTAAAATCAATACCGAAATACCAGGTAACCGTAGCAACCCGTGACTACCAAACTGATTTCACCAAGTCATTCATTAAGAAAACAATGGGAGTGACTACCGATACTACGACTTATAGAGAAGTACCTATGGGAGAGAAAGATATGTTGTGCCGACCGCAATAAATTGTGATAGGGACAGGGCAGGAGCATGATGATTAATTGAGACCCATCATAATCTTTTCACACGATATTTTGAGCCTAACCAGTTAGTAACATAATACGTGTCTGCCTTTCTTCATGTTTTACAGAACACCCAGTCACCCCTCTAGACAAATCGGTGACCCCTTTTAGAACGCGTTCAATTGTGCCTAGGGAGCTGGATTGTGCTGCTGTAAAATATGTGTGTAAAGTTTTTGATTGTTTGCTTGTTTAGTTATAGGTCATGTTTAGCGGTAAATGTATTATTTAGAAAATATAAAATTGTATATGGGAGCTAGATCTGCCAACAAACTGCTCTGCAGTTTGGCAGAAGTAAAATTTGTTAGGAAAATTTAGGCTGTCACCACGAATAAACGCTAAATAAATAAATAATAAATAATTAACATTACAAAACAAAGAAACATTAAATTAAATGATTTGCCACATGTCAGCTAGCACACGCCAATATACTTACCAACAAAAACATTGAGATCTAAACACAAAAAAAGTAAAAATATTCAGTGTTAAGTTTCTCATTACACTTTTACAGTAATGCATTTCGGAATTAGAAAATATTTTACTTTTTTTTACTTCCAAATCTAGACGTTACGGTGAATTTAGAAACTCAGTGGTAATTGACGGAGAAATGTGGTTTACGAATGTTAATTAATACAAGTCTTAATTGCAATGTACACATGTCTTAGCTTCTACTTTAAGAATTGGTCACAGTGTAATTAAATTAGCATGTTTCCGTATGCACTCTAGTATTTTTCCTTCGTTAAATAGAGTGGCTATTTGAAGCAGTCATTAGGTATTCTATTCTAGGGTAGTCGGTAGGTAGAGGTAACATACTGGCACATTGAAACGGCTAAAGAGTTAGTATGTAATGTTGCAAAAGAGTTACGACATATTGAAGTCTATAACATGGACTGTATGTTGACAACAATTATTTAATGCCTAAGATCACGCGCATAAAGGTGTTAAAGTTAATAATGATGGTTAATTTTTTTATAAACTACTTATCGGCGTTGATTTTTATCTCTAAGACATAAAAGTTACCTTAAACGTATGGTTCAAGGTAACTATTTTATTGTGATCTGGCTATATTTAAACATAAATATTGACGCTAATAAATTGTGAAGGTAATGGATATCGGAAACAAGTTTAACATAAAGAATAAATAATGACTTTACATAAACTTGAAATAAACATCACCATTATCTCGGAACACTTCTAGAAGATTCGATATAAGATTTAATCAGACATTTTCTTTTTTTAGTAAGAGAATATTGTCGTGAACCCCATTCATAAAGCTCCCATTACTAATAAATTACATTTACAAACATAATGTTGTTACATTGAGTACAGCTAAAATCAATACCGAAATACCAGATAACCGTAGCAACCCGTGACTACCAAACTGATTTCACCAAGTCATTCATTAAGAAAACAATGGGAGTGACTACCGATACTACGACTTATAGAGAATTATGGGAGAGAAAGATATGCGCCGACCGCAATAAATTGTGATAGGGACAGGGCAGGAGAATGATGATTAATTGAGACCCATCATAATCTTTTCACACGATATTTTGAGCCTAACCAGTTAGTAACATAATACGTGTCTGCCTTTCTTCATGTTTTACAGAACACCCAGTCACCCCTCTAGACAAATCGGTGACCCCTTTTAGAACGCGTTCAATTGTGCCTAGGGAGCCCCTATTGTCTAACAGGGGAGGGAGGAAGCGTGGAGAATGGGTGTCCCCAACTTCCCCATGCATTTAAAATATTGGTGAAATGCGTTGACTTTGTTTACAGGTGCTTGAACAGAGAAATTATGTCTTCTAAGTGTGCGTAAGAACATAATGTACGGTAAAAACACCATAACTCTGTCTTTGCTGTCACGTAGTCGGGTAATAAGGGACTGTAGTACCTACAGTCAGTTTTGGGTACGTTACGTTGAATTAATTGCTTTTGCACAATGTTTCTGGGAAAAGAACTACATACTGTTTTAAGTTTCCAAAAATATAAGTGTATTTTCAAAACACAATTTTGTTAAGAAAATAACCGAACAAGAACATGTTCACATTGCTGAAAACTTGTGAAGATAACATACAATACATATTTATCTTCGTAATAGGTAAAATGCAAAATACTGACGTGTAGATTGCATAATGTAGTTAATGTAGTTATAAAATACATGTAACGAATATGTTTAATACGTTACTAACATAGAAAAGAGTGAAATTCATTTCTCTATTTTTTTTTTTTTTTATCTTTCGGAGACAAATTGATATTTTTTATTTTTACGTTCATATGCTCGTAAATATTGTTATTTACGAGTATATCAAGGTAATGCACAGCACTTAATCAAATCTAAAAGGCGGAGGGCCGGAAGTGTGCCAATGTCAGGGCGAAATATTTCCTCATTGCAATGCGCTCGCCATTCTATAGCCATCACAACAAGGAATTATCTAACAACTAACAGACACTTCCTTATGTAAATATTAATTTATTTTATTGGACGTTTGCTATTTAAAAGGTGATTTGTATGTTTATACCTTAGCAGCTTAGGAATTAGATATTTTTGCAATACATAAAAGTCATGGTGATTCGTCATCGTCATATTATTTCAATATTACGTCTCTACTTTATCAGTCTTCACTCTGTTCCATTTATCAAAACTAAAAGTCAGTTTTCCTACTTTTCACCAAAACATTACAATGTAACGAAACCCTTGTTTAGATCCCGCAAGTTTGTTGACATTACGAACCACGTGAACTTTGACGCCGGGTATAAAGTTCAAAACAAACATTTACATGACAATTGCACGCCGGATGTGAGCTGACACCTACATTGACACCTGACACTTTGGAATCTCTATACAAACTAGACCGATGCACACATGGATAATACGATTTGCCGTAAGAACTGAACACTTCCGCCAAGTCGGAACCATGACCTAACCGAAAATACGCGGTCATCGATCTCAATATTATGATGATACAATATAAACAGTGTGGAAAGATACCTTGTTGAGTCCTGGGTGGCGGAGGCGGTCGAGGCCGGAGACCTGGCTTGCAGCCGTGCTGTCTCCGGAGCCCCATAGTCCGATGCGATCGCGTTCCATGTCGTGCGTACACTTTCCTGCGCTGGCCGCGTACGACTGCTTGCCGGAGCCGAGTGTGGCGCTCGTTTTGTCTCGCTGTGCGGGGGGCGCTGGACTCATCGCGGTTTCGCTCCTGGGAAAGCAGGAAAATGTTTCAGCGATAACAAAGTACTTCACCGCAGTGCGGTCTCTTCCGTTTGATAACAGATGGCGCTGACCCTTGAACTAATAGCGTGGGAATTGTGCTGTAGGTATTGTTTTGCATTCGTTTATTAATACAGGTCAGGTCAGTTAGGAAGATTAAGCAGTAATTATCATTGTTACAGGTAGTTAGAATTTAAGTGTTTGAATTATACTTCAATGGAAAAAAATGTTTTCAGGGAATAGATTCTGATTATAACTGCTAGATATGTGCCTACCTATTAAACAATCGATAGTCAAACCGCATTGAAAACATGATTGTTATTATTGGGGTCATTGGCATCATTGCAGCTATCTGAGCCCCTCAGGAAACTGCGGTTTCAGTTCTACCTACATGTATTGTTTTTATTATCTTTTGAGTTACATAGATACGGTAATTAATTAATTAGTTTAACTTCAACGTTGTAATGTGTTACACGCAGTATCTAACAGTCGCCTGAAGTTATTTATTTATTTAACTGTTTTTTTTAAAGTACATATTTAATTGGGAACCAAACACATACCTACTTTAAATATTGGTAAAGCAATATCCAGAAATAGTATTTTCAGAAGTTCAGAATAATATTATAAATAGGTAACTCCTGGTTTCTTTCTCTAGAGTTATGAGAGAAATAAAAAGCTATTCTCTTCTTCGCTCCGTGTAGGTACTTATAAGGTATAAAGGTAAAGTTGTTTGTATTCTTTTGATACATTAAATATGTTATTTAGAGCTAACTGCTTTGAGCAAGTTTTTCAAATTAAACCCTTATTTCCAAGACCAAACTCTAAATCTATCATAAACTATCAAGTCCTTGTAATGCTATAATACATTAATAACTACGATATAAGTACTTCACTTACTAAACTGTGACTTACAAAACCTCCTGAAAATGACTTCAGGATTTTTCCACTAACTTTTATTATTTCTGTTGTTGTGAACCTTATAAAAATACAATTTCTCTCTTGCATATTATTTTAGATGATATGGTAATACAAATATGTAATGTAACTTGCAGACATAAATATGATATTATATTATTTTATATAATAATATTTATATTATATTAATATGCCTGAAGTAAATGGATAAATAAATAAATAAACATTTATGTTAGTCATCAAACTGGTAATTCTCGTAATTTTAAAAACGTTCACAGTCTGATGGCCAATTCTCGTAATTTAAAACGTTCAAAATCTGTTCGCAGTCTCATCTCGGCGACAAACAAATTCGTCGCCAAATTCAGAATCCGATTAGATTTTGAACGTTTGGCCTTCAGATTACGAAAGACAAACAAAAACTCAAATAAGGTTGCAACTTGCAAGTCACAGGATCGCCTACGCAAGTTGCTACGAGGCTACGAGGCTACGACACTACGCTACGAAGCTCTACGGCCTACCTACGCTTCGCGAGACAGGAACGACAGTTTTTTTCACAAGGACAGCTCATAAGAAAACACTATCTGAAACAATTGTTTTGGTCATTCGGAGAAAAATGTAAACTATTTAGAAGTCTTTATAATTTAAATAGAAAAAAAAGTCGATAGTAGGTAATACATTTGCCAGAAATACGACGCTACATAGGATGTTCGCACATTACGAATAGGTCAACAACAATGACTCATTATTTTTCACAAATGGTAATATTACAAAAATTAATAGGAAGTAACTCTTTTATCTGTTACAGTCTGGAAAAATTACGATACTCTGTCACAAATTAGATACTTTTCAGAGAGTGTTCACTACGATGCATTCCAGGACAATTTTATTAAAACATAGGATTTAAAAGAAATGGAGAAATAACGATGGTCATTACAAAAAAGATATATCACCATCATAATAAAGAAGACATTTAAAGAATCCACATTAACATTAATCATTAAGGATTTTTTTAATCTCACGCCGCTGCAAAAAGATTATTTTGTTTAAAAGAACTGCGTGTTCATGCTTCGCATATTTTATGTATCTATAACATTATTTAGCAAAATACCTAATACCTATATAATTATCCAGTAATCTTATCTCATTGTTCTATATATCACAATCGCATCACATAATAACTGATTTATAAATACAAAAACAGCAACATAACAAAATAAATTCATACGTCTTTAAGTATATACACTACTTTTGCATAATAAATTCCCTAATAAGTGAATGTTTCACCTTTCTGTAAACCGCTCCAAAACTTTCAATCCCTGCGTTGTTCTGAGGTAATTGTCTGTGGACCTCAATAACTTGGTAACTACTAAAAAAATGAAAATAAATACTATAAACAACAGTACGATGCACTAGTGAAGTTATCTTTTTAATAATTTACACAAAATGACAAGACAGATTACCGTTCAGATTAAACTTGTAGGAAAGTAATGTGTGATATACACATTCACACACGACGGAAATATAAATTTAAAAGCGTCTTCATATATTTCCATATTTACATTTTACTTTGCTGTGTTATCGTTATAGCGGGACATGAACGTGGACGTCCACAATAGTATCGTCACGTTAGAAATTATAAGCGCACATTCAGTTTTTTTTTTAATCTATGATCATAATTATTATGAAAAGGTTACTCCTAGATTACTGTACGAAATATGAAATGTGAAAAAACATACTTGTCAATAATTGTTTGGTGCCCCTCATTATTATTATTTAGTAGGTATCTTCAAGGTGTAAAAAATAATTTTACCAAGTTTTCGCATAACTTATAAACTCAGGTGTAATTTAAATATGTAGGTAGATTTTGAAATGCTTACCTTTTATGTTTGTTGTCAGACGCGCCATTTACTTGACGTGCGTCAAGTTGACTATGTGACTTGACTTTGCGAGACAAGAATTCCATTTTTGAATTATAACTTTGTTACAAATAGTTTATTTTTTAATTCAGAAAATAGGTTTTATTGATTTAGAAAATAGTCTGCTTATTTTGATAAACTTATGTTAAAGTTACAGAATTTGAATTAACACATATTTTAAAATAATTAATAAATTAACTGATTGCCAGGGAGCTCTTACAAACTCTAAATGACAACTAGAGGTTGGAGAGTGGTACCACTGAACATAAATGAGTTATCAGTATCAATAAGATGATACTGGACCAACTGTGAACCTGCATCACGCGGCACATAAATAAATAAACGGAACGCGCGTGATCGCTGATTACATTGTAAAAATGAACGTTGAACAGCTATTTTTGCGTAGCTAGTAATAATAATTAATATACATTTTTGACTTACCTGTTTTCACACTGAACTTTTATTTCCCTATCGGGATTATGGATAGCACAGTGGGTAAGTACGTACTGGTCGGAGTCACATAAGCAATAAAGTGCTGACTTTGAAATGACTAGAGTTTATAACGGCGACACGGATCACTAAGCTAATCATCTCCATTCGAGCTTAGAATGATAAGTAATTGTGGTGGTGTGATAAACAGCTGATTCAGAGCTATCATCACCGATACAAATCACAAGTAGATTGGAAACTAGTGTAGGTAGAACTACGCTATAAATTGTTTAATATTATTGCACTTTTGTGAACTTCGTCTGTCTGCATCCTCTTCACATATAATTAATGAAATAAAATATTGTAAAACATTTTAAAAGAGTAACGGCGGAGTTTCTTGCCCATTCTTCTCCATACGAAAACTACCTTTTGGAAGGGGCGACTATCAATTGTATTTTATTGTAAGTTTTGACGTTCAAAAGTGCCTTTTATGTGCCCATACTACTTCCTACTATAATCATACTAATCCTACTTCCTACTAATATTAGCGAAAGTTTGTATGGATGGATGGACGAATGGATAGATGGATGTTTGTTACTCTTTCACGCCAAAACTACTGAACGGATTTGGATGAAATTTGGCACACAGATGGCTTATAACCAGGATTAACACATACTAGAGGTGTTAATCCTATACTATAGGACGTTTTATCCCGATATTCCCACGAGATCGACACTTATGCGGGTGAAACCGCGGGGCACTGCTAGTTTGAAATAAATGCTTTGACTTTGACTTATCGAATAAGTCGATATAACGAACATGGGAAACTAAAGTTACAAACAAGAAGGGCTCCAAAATAAAAGAGGCAGGCCTGGCCAAAGTTTATGAGTCTATTTATACAGGCTGCATAAATAATTGATGTGATCGGAATCAAATGTATTCAATGTAAGTATGTCGGCACTATATTAAATACTTACTATTTGGACTCTATGTAATACACATGGCGAATGTCTAGCTGTACATTTCCAGTATCTATAAGCTGACTTCTCATTGTACGAAAAGCATGCGAGGTCAGCTAAAACTGGAAATATATAGTTAGCTTGATATGTAGTAGCCGTCTGACACTATGACAAGAGCGTGTCCGGCAAAAATTTATTTGGACTGATACGTTTGAATAATGATAATAATAGTAATTCAGAATTCACACTTGCATGATTTATTATCAATACGATGTCCAGACTCCTCCATTCTCTGTAATCGTCTGCCATCCTTGGAGCATTTTTCCACTTATAGGAATTTATAGGAAGTAAATTCTGAAAAACTGAACTTCGTAAAAGACGAAGTAGAAGTTGTTCTTTGCGAGTTGCGTAGTGTGGTACATAAGTGGTGTGTATAATGTCGTGACTTTCATTTAACAGCCTCTAAAATTACCGTGTCCAAGTGACTTTTCAGATAGTTTAAGCAAAATGACGCAACATTTTAAAAATTTTCATCTTTTTGTTAATGGGCGACTAAATTCGCGTGATAAATTTAGACATGAAACATTAACCTACGAATGTTATCGGCACGTTAACGGAAACTAACCGGTGAATTGTGATATGGATCTTAACAAGAACTCTAAAGTTATTAAAAAAATATCAGTGGTGTTGTAAAGTAACAGTTTGTAGTAGTTAAGATGTCATTAAACTTTATATTTACGTTGAGTCTTCATTATTAAATCATTTGTTGTGTTTGTAGATTTAAATAAGTTCGGTTTAAAGAAGTTTTATTTCTCAAAAAAGAACATACATAGTTCACTTAGAAGTTACTCTCCTAAATTATTTGCACAGAAGCAAGCTTGATCTAAGTGTTTATATGTTCCTATAGTTTTTTTAAACGGTATGACTTTACGACGACTTTATGACGGTATGTGTTTTGTCAAGCAAAAAGTGTCATTTACAATACATGGTAGACAGATTTCAACCGGCACCCTAATTGCGTAACACACAATCAACCGGAATCTGAATCATTTTGAAGCAAATTGCTAATCCATTGCTTCATAAGTTCGAAAACTTTGTCTGCTCAACACGTAAATAACGCAATGAATGTTGTTGAACTGTCAAAATGAAACCGATTCCGATTGATTGTGTGTTACGCAATTAGGGTGCGGTAAACATTACCCAACTGTGCAGTCGGCTAAGTGGGTAATTATTACATTTGAAATTGAAAAATTTGAGATGAAATTGGTCTAATCTAATCTAACTAGCCTGTATTGTCACACTGCAGGGCATAGGCGAAATTGGTACATACTAGATTTAGAACCAAGAATTCATAGCTTGAGAAGAATCTCCAGGCCACTAAGACATATAAACATAACATGAGCATAGCAAAGGTAATCTGCCTAGATTGTTCACAACAGCTGGGTCACAGGCCTCCTCTCTGTGAGAGGGAGTGGGTCATAGCCGACTACGCGGGCCCAGTGCGGGTTGGTGGATGTCACATGTCTTCGAATTTTTGGTTCTAGGACATGGCGGTTTCCTCACGATGTGTTCCTTCACCGTTTTGAGAGCAGTGTGCAATGGTGATGAAATTAAATAAATATACAATGCCTGCCTGGGTTTGAACTCACGGCTACAACTCGTAAGTTGTGGCCAATACTACGGGGTCACCACTGCTCTACTATCGAAATCTACATGTACATGCGAGTATTATACACAAAGTCGCTTTTCGTGTCTGTTTGTGTGACCACTTTGTGCTTCTAAACTACGCAACGAATTTTGATGCGGTTTTCCAAACATCTAGAGAATTTATTCCGGAAGGTTTATGTGTATAATAAATTATTACTATTTAACTTGTATACAATTAAGAAATCTCGATGTTTTGTGAAGTAAAAGCAATGTGAAGCAGAGGCGGGTCGCTAGTATAAAAATATAATAAATAACCTCAAATTAAATTGCGAAAAATCATATCTAATATGAAAAGGTTAAAAGATTAGTTACAATGTCACTGCCATAGAGAACGGTTGTCATTATAAGAAGTGTAATAAATGCGCGCGAACTGGCATGGCGGACATGACATGACGTTCGCATGACCTGCGTAAGCGCATGATCAAGATCAGGCCAAGGGCAGAACAACGCATGTTATAAAGCGTGATAGGGCAACACCTATTGGTAGGTTATATAATTGATAATTAGATTTATGTGACATATAAATAAACTCGTTTATAAACAATTTTCTTGTGATTTATATCTATAATGCTGGAGTACATCTGTCTGTCTTCTACGTTTATTATTAATCAATATGTAGAAAAACTGGTTTAAAATGAATAAGTACGTTTTGCAGCCATAATAGTCTGGGTCTGACACAGTCGCCAATTATAGGTTTACCAGCAATCTCAAAAATAAGTAGATATAAGTATATCATTTCAAAATCGTATAAGTATCTCTGCGTAGTTTATTAAATTGCCGTGACTCTGTTCAATATCAAACGTATCTACTTCTTAGGCTGAGGCTACAGTAAGCAGCGATTTGCGATGCGACTGCGACGATTAATATACGCAAAGATTAGAATGAAACGTTTAATAACTACTTTATTTTTGTGTGCTCCATGTTTAGCCATCCATATTGCAGGACGTGCTTGTATTTCGGATACAAACAACTCAAAGTCCATTGTAGATAAGCCTCTATAAAAGAGCGATCAAAACAAACTGTTTTTAACGTGTCGCAGCGTCATGAGCGAGCGCCGAATGCACAAATGTTGCCCCCTTCTCCCGCACCTCCGTTCGATGTCCGTAGCGTGATTATGTAGCCACTTGACAGCGGACCCACTGAAACTGTAACATTGAACTTCTCGCAAAATGAATCGCTCATTCATTTAAATTCGCTCAAACAATGCCACTTAATATAACTGACAAGCATTTGTTTTTTATGTTCTGAAGTACAGACGTAACGTGACGCGATTCTGTAACCATCTCACCGTGAAAACTTAGGTGAAGTGAAGGCTATGACAACGCAATCTAAGCTCACTTCACCTAATTTTTAACGGTGAGATTTTTACAGAATGGATCGGCAGTTGTAATGTAGCCGCTATCATAACAAAGACTCAATTTGAATCGGTCGTTTTCTTACGCATAATGTAGCCACATGCATATTTAGTATCACTATTGAACTAGTCGTGCAAGTGAGAAATTATCTAATAAATTCGCTTCAATTTCGCTGATACGTTGATGTCGGCTACATCAACGTATCAGCGAAATTGATGATGAATGCCGTGATTACAGTAACGTTGTTCCTATCGCAGAAAGAAATCAAAGATCGCTAGTAATATTTGATGTACGGTGTAGCTATACATGTGAGCATTCATTTATTTGTTTTAATCGCTCATGTGTCGCAGATCGCGTCGCGGCTTAATGTAGCCTCAGCCTTATTCTTGCAATTGGCGCGAAAAGATAAGCGAGACTTTATAAAAGAAAAAGAATTCCCCACACCGTAAGTAAGTAAGTATGTTCGATTTCGATCCATTTGTTTTACTCATAAGTTTGAGTGTTACCTTTATCCTAAAAGAAAACCCGTAATAGCTAACTTGTGGACGCTTAATTGGACAAAGAGGTAAAATTTGAAAGCCTTGCATCATGCAATTAACTAGAACTACATTTAGCAATGATTATGAACCAATATAAAAGACCTGAAATAAATAAATCCATCGAAAAGACAAAAGAACGAAGCAGCCGAGCGATTCTACCGATCGATTCTGTAAAAATCATACCGTGAAAAGTTAGGTAAAGTGAGCTTAAAGTGAGTTGTCAATTGTGTCAATCCCTAACATTAGTTGGAATGACAGCTCACTCCACGCTCACTTCACCTAAGTTTTCACGGTGAGATGGTTACAGAATTATTGCACTGCTGTAAAAATCTCACCGTGAGAACTTAGGTGAAATGAGCTGTCAATAGTGTCAATCCCTATAACATCAGCGGTGTTATTCTGTAAAAATCTCGCAGTGAAAACTTGGGTGCTACTGCTAGAGATTGACATCAAGCTCACGCTTGATGTCAATCTCTAGCAGTAGCAGAAATGGCAGCTCACTTTAAGCTCACTTCACCTAAGTTTTCACGGTGAGGTTTCTACAGAATGGATTGGAGTTGGAATGAAACCTCGCCAGATGCACTCCTTATCCTATGTGGGTGGCTATAATGTCAAAGAAGATACTCGTCTATTTCACTTCCCAATTGAATAAAGTCGTCCATTTTCTATCGTAAAACAGGGAAGTGGTGAGTAAATGAGTGCTGTAGTGCAGCTAATTACGATTATCTAGAATTCTAGATTCAAGTATTCAAAGTATTCAAAAGTCATTTATTCAAATTAGGCTGAGAATCAGCACTTTTCGAACGTCAAAATTACAAAAGACAGTCCCCCAAAAACGCCCGCCCTTCGCCACTTCCTAGTGCTATCGCTGGGAAGAAGAAGTGGCGGAACAAACTAACCAGCAGCACAGCTGTCTGTTCAGTTAGAATATAGTTAGTTGCATGTATACAATACTAGGAACCTATGTTCAGTAATGAACATTACAAGAAGCTTAAATTATTTGCCATATTATGTCAGCTAGCCACGCCAATATACCAACAAATATAATAAAAACTATACGTACTCAAGCTAAAAAATAATTAATTAAAATAAAAATAAAAACTCACTACCTAAATAAAAGCCTCCAGGCATAAAGGGCGTGACAGCTAACACATTTATGCATTGCTGGGTTCGTCACCTAGCTGTCACTTGCAGTCACAGATGATGAACTAGGACCATCGATGTGAAATAAATAAGTGAGTTAATACTAATAACAGTAACCTGTCAGTACCTAAGCTAATTCTGGAGAAAGAACATGAACATTGTCTTGAGTTAATTAGGGCGACCAACTATTCTTATCGTGTAAGTAGTCGTTGATGGAATAGTAAGCCTTTGAACAAAGGTTGGATTTTACTTGAGCTTTAAACGCATTAAAAGGCAAGTCTAGCAAAGAAGAGGGTATCTTGTTATAAAAGGTTATACCAAGCCCAACAAATGAGTTATGAACCTTATGAAGCCGGTGAAAGGGGGCACGTAGTTTGTCCTTATTTCTAGTGTTAACACTGTGAATATCACTGTTTTTAGTGTACAAGTGCAAATTTTGCCTAATATATAGGATGTTGGCGAAGATGAATTGTGATGCAACCGTGAGAATACCAATATCTTTAAAAAAATCTCTTAGAGAAACTCTGGCACCTAGCTGGTAAATTGCTCGAACAGCTCGTTTTTGAAGGACAAATATATTTTGTATATCAGCGGCTTTGCCCCACAGCAGAATACCGTAGGACATAACACTGTGAAAATAACTGAAATAGACTAAACGAGCTGTATCAACGTCAGTGTATTGTCTTACTTTCCTGACGGCGTAGGCAGCCGAACTGAGCCTTCCTGCTAGACTTGATATATGAGGTCCCCACTGAAGTTTGGCATCTACTGTTAGTCCTAGAAAAATTGCCGAGCCTACTGTTTCAAGCACCTCTTTATTTAAGACGATGTTGGGTCCTAGATTTCTGACATTCGGTAAGGCGAACTTTACACATTTCGTTTTCTTGGCATTGAGAACTAGGTTATTTGACGTAAACCAATCTGTAACTATTGTGAGTGCACTGTTTACGTCGTCAAAATCTTGTCTATTCCTGTCTACTTTAAAAATAAGAGAGGTATCATCTGCAAACAGTACAACGTCACAGATGCCCTTCAAATGGAATGGTAAATCATTGATATAAACTAAGAACAAGAATGGACCCAATATTGAGCCTTGCGGAACACCTAACTGAACTGGTAGCCCGGAAGATTTCGCGCCATTAACATCTACACATTGGACCCTATTATGTAAATATGAAATTATTATGTTGAGAGCCTCGTTTCTGACACCGTAATGATGTAGCTGTAGATGTTAGTGCATAGACGTTTAACCTATACGAGGCTTATCTCCTTATGTAAGGTCAGCGGTCAGCCAACCTAATGAATATATGGTATTGAAATTGTTGAAATATTATTTATTAAGATCTTTTTGGATTTGAAATGATGATGTGAATGATGAAATGAAAGTGTCGTGATGGCACAGTGGTTATAAAGCCTCGCTTCTCATGCATGAGGTTGTGGGTTCAAATCCGGGCAGGTACGTGTGCATGCGATTTTCAAAGTATGTATCTATGTTTCATGTATTCACATAAATACATACCTACTTGTTACGATCACGAATCATATTTTGTTCAACATACAACTGACTGACCTGCAAAAAATTAATTTCGCACGAATCGTATTCGCATATCCTCCGTGGAAATCAAGTATTTTTTCAAACAGAGAAGGAACGATGAACATAAATAGATTATGATAACTTGCAACGGATGAGAATCATAAACTATCGACCGTTCTGAGACGCCTCGTTCGATCAGTTAGGATTTTTATCCAAGTACCTATGGTAGGATACAACTCACTTGAGCATGTTTGAAATTCAGCACACGTACATATTAGCATTAGTTTGTTGTTATCGTATACTATAGGTAAAACTGGTTAGGTTTCTGTTGTGAGCGCGATACTGTACTCTTGCACAAGTTTGCGGTAACTATCTACGTATTGGAAATTCCAGTACCGGAACTTCGTAGACTCGTGGTAGGTCGTTAGCAACAGCCAGAGAATAAAACAATTAGTTAGGTACCACACGGTCAATTATACTCCAACTAAATTAACTCCGGTTTGGAAATGACGTCAAAAACAAATGTAGACTTTTTATGAAGCAAGAAGTTTTTTATATATTTTTTGTTCCTTAAATAGTTATTTTAGAGTTATAGACTATGGGGCGTGATTAGAAGCTGATTCAGCAGTTAAATGGTGCCTAGTCAAGGAAATATTGCATTGTCCTATAAAATGAACTAAATGATAAGTACAGACGCCAGCAGGTCAAGCTACCCGAAACTGTCAAATTTTCCCAATCAAACTTGAACCTTAATCCTTTAGCGAAAAAGTTGAAAATCTATTAAAGAAATTTGACAGATTGTAGTAGCTTGATGTGCTGGCGTCTGTACATACAATTGTAAGTTCCGAACCTAACGATTGTGTTTGAACCAAAGAGCGAATGGAATAATAAATAAAATAATGGAATAAGAATGTGATTAAAGGTTGATTGTTAGTGTATAGTGTATGAACACATGCTATATACATGTATTTACTGTAAATTAAAGAACTACAATCATCGCAATCTGTAACTCTGCAGTATTGTATTGGGACTAGATGGCGCTGTGTGGAATGTCCAGGGATATTATTATTATTATTATTGTCTATAGAATACAATATAAAGTTCGTATATAAAAGATCTTTTCGTACAATCGCAGTTTGATGTAACCGGACATCACTATATAGGTAAGTTTTGCAAGTCAGACAAAAAGTATCCGTCATAATGACTACGCGACGTTGAGCGATGAGGCAACTCTTGCGCACCGGTGATGACACCGACAGTCTTAACTTTAATTATATGCGCTTTGCAGGCTTTGTGTTTCGGATCAGGATTAAAGGTAATTAAGATGTAGATTTGAATTTGTTTCTGTCACGTCTTAATTCATATTCTTTTGAATGAATTATAATGTACTTCATAGAGGGTAAGTCCTTGTGTTTGCTAGCTCGCAGTCGCTATATCATTTTGTCTGCAATAATTAATTCACCATAAATTTTGTTAAATGCGTTTTGAACGCAAATGGATATCAGTTTTCCATTGGAACAGAGAAAGAGGACAATTCAGACGCAACAGGAACCGATCACATCCAGAATCTAGTAGTTGTCAGGACAATCTGCCACAATTTCGTAGACAGCTGGATAGATACGTATAGTTAGTAGTGTGTGGGTGTGTAGCGTAGTGTTGGTAATGCGTAGTGAGGATTCACTGTTGTTTTCTGTAGGCACGGGTTAGGTTAGGTTAGGTTTGCTTATTACCCTACACCGAATGAGTAGGTAAGAGTAGAACAAATTTAAAGAAAATATGGCCCTAAAAGAGGCCCCTGCGAACTCTCCATGCCAAGAGCCTATCGCTAAATACTTTAGTGATTTAAATGCAATAAAGCCATAAAAGATTACACTCGAAAATGTAAACTTAAACAGAAACAGCTATTAACCGAATGCAGTTTATTCTAGAACTCAACTTAACCATAACAGTTACTCAAATGACTGTGTGGTAACAACAGTAATGGTAGTCAAGTGACTTGCAACTGCACCGCGTTGTGACGAAACGACGCAAATTCCTGCGTCTACGCATAATCATACTCATAGTCATACGCAGGAGAGAGTGTTCTATGCCTGTTATGGTAGAAAGTGAAAATATAATATACTCGTACATTATACTTATATCGACTTTTCCACACTTACTTTGTTTGGAAAATTGTGGACGCAGTTGTTGGTTATTTTCTAAAGTGTAGTGGACCTGATGAGTGGTTATACTATGGTTAAACTAATGATATGTTTATAATGACTGCATTTATTATTGAACCACGAGAGTTGTATGTCAGGGTTGTCACGCTGTCAGATTATCTCATGAGAAATAAAGTCTCTGACTAATCTTATTTAAACCTGAGTGGTCACTAATTTGCTTTTTGTAAGGTTTTTCTTTAAATTATTTTTGTTTTATAGATATCGGTACTAATATAACAAAGCTGAAAAGTTCATTTTTGTGAACGCGCTTATTTCTGGAACTATCGGTATTTGAAAAAATATTTTTACAGTTGATAGGCCAATTCTTAAGGAAGGTACATATTATATAGGGTATTTTGTATCATGGTACGACAGTTAGGACCCGAGCAAAATTTAAAAAATATCATAAAGAACGCTAAGTTAAAACGAAGTAATAATGCGGGAGGATATTGTGGCTGTTTTATATATTATTTTATTATATTGTGGTGTCTTTCGACTTCCACGCGAACGAAGTCGCAGGCAGAAGCTAGTACCCTCATATTAAGCAAGATCCCTCCTGCGGTCTGTAGTTAACGGTTAACACACCCTGTATGATGTGTCGACCTAATAATATTCAAACTGTTGGCTATTTGAAATAATCGTAGATCGAAACACCACTTATCTAAGGTAATTAAATTACACAGAACATGGGAATTTCCAAACACAGTTTCTCTGTTGCCAAATAGAGTCAAATGTGAATGAACGAATAAAACATTTTGCACAATTATTTATTTACTTTGTAATGTGCTTTTGGAACATAAATCTGGATATTATAGCCGATATCTGACGCAATGGCTGTCGGTCAGTCTACCCGACTGAGATAATTCGAGGCCGAATTAAGACATTATAGATTGTTCTATAGTGTAATTGCAAGCTGGTATAATACCAGTCGAGTGCCTACGTCAAGTTATGAGTTCCTGGTACTTACCTTGACCAAAAATTCTATGCATAGAGCTATGCATTTTATAATATCCTGTCATTAAGCGGAAGTATTTCTAGTAGGTAACTAGGTCACGTCCTAACAATGTATCTACCTAGTGTTTTGTTATGACTAATACTCAACTATAAATAAGTACTATAGGATAACCAGACATTTTATATTAGAAACCAACAGGTGCCAAAAACGAGTCTCTAAAATGCTATTTCGTCGGCAGGTGACCTACTAGATAAATGATGCAAGTCTTTCAATATCATACAGTTCCTTCAATGTCAGACTTTCGGGCTTCTAACTACCCGTAACGACTGTCAAATATCTACAAATGACAGCCAACGGTTTCACGTGCTTTCCGAGACACGGAGGGGCCTCGATATGTAATGGATGGTCACCCATCCACGGACTAACCTTGGCAAGTGTAGCTTAATCCCCGATCGACCTACGGCTGTGATTAGTGTTTAGCTTTGTTTGGCTGTGTTTTTCTTTTGATGACTAAACTACCTACTTGAGTAGACGTTATACAGGCAGTAATAGATATGGATATTTATAAATTAATCAGCAACTCGGCATAGAGTTTGCTCCAATCAGAGATCTTCCAGTGGGTTTCGGAAAATATTCAAGTACTTTATCTTCAAATTAACTGTCGATAAAAAAATATCTGCAATAGATTAGACTTCTAGGTAAGAGGAAAAATATAAAAAGCGAAAATCAGATGGAAGCACTCTGATAGCGTAACACACAATCAATCACAATCTGAATCCGTTTGAAGGATATTGCTAATCCATCGCTTCATATGTTGAAAAATGTGTCCGCTCAACAACGTAAATAACGCAATGAATGTCATTAAACTGTCAAAATTAAACCCATTGCTTGTTAACTGATAGTATGTTAAGCATTTATTATTACCCCGCTGGTCACTTATGTAGATTTAGAGTAGGTAGGTATATTATTAAGTACCAAAGAAAGTACTTACCTATAACAGATTATTATTTATTCATTTAAACGTTCGTCGACGCTGTAATTCAGTTCATGAATGAAATAGCCATAATTATTTAAAATTACTCGTCATTGTCCTCGTGAAATGGCCCAATTGAATACTTTAGTACATTGTCCTCTAGAATTATCATCGATCGATGGATTACGCACAATTAGTAAAAGTTTTTATCAGAATAAGAATCATTTATTAACAGAAAATATACAGTGGCCCCCAAAAGTTAGTGGACATTTTTCCACTAACTTTTTTGACGATAAAAAAACATTTTTTATACAAGTCAAAGGTAATTGAATCCTATCCTACTTCCTACTAATATTATAAACGCGAAAGTTTGTATGGATGGACGGATGTTTGTTACTCTTTTACGCAAAAACTACTGAACGGATTTGGATGAAATTTGCTACACGTAGTTTATAACCAGGATTAACACATAGGATATTTTGTCCCGATATTCCCACGGGATCGGAACTTATGCGGGTGAAATCGCGGGGTGCAGCTAGTTAGTCAATAAAAACGTTAAAGCCGTTCAAACATTTGCATCACTAGAATTTTAAATCATAATATTTTATGGTGTGTCAAAGCTGAAGTGAAAAAAAGTCAACTAACTTTTGGAGGCCACTGTAGGGTGTTACCAGTTGTGAAACTTGGCACCTATTTTGCCTGATTAGGGTATGCAAATTAATTTTATAATATGAATACTACTGTGAAACATACATAAACGCTTACTAACCAAATGTATCTTTGTTATCTGAAATAAATTAATTCTAATTTATTATATTTCACTTCTGGTCTAGATCTTCAAGACGATTTGTTTCAAAGTATTTAACAGTTACATAATGTAAGACTATGTGCACATAGTTTTAAGTTTTGTCACTGCAAGCTATGTCTCCCAAATACTCGTAGCATAATTGTTTTAGGTAAATTAAATAGTAATAACACGAATTGCTAGTCCAAGACATCATTAAGAATTTCGCCACCCACACATATAATGAATGGCCTTAAAATCCATAGTTTTTACGAGGCCAAGGAATTGTCTCGGTCTGATTATTTGCTTACCTAATGTGACGATGAAGATTCCCAGTTCGGAACTCAATGTTTTACTTTGTACCAGCAAAAAATTACTTACACAGTACCTACTAATAATTTTTATTTTATCATGTTTAGATATCGATATACATAACGGGTTTGAAAAATAGGCTGAAGTAACTTACTTAAAGTCTATTCTAACTAATGTTTCAAATTGATGTTATTTCAAATTAAACAAGTATCAACTTTATTTTAATGTTGATTAGATTGATTTCAGAGTGACTAGCACTATTGAAAAAGTTACTTTTATACTTACCGTAAAGTCTGATGGAAGATGGTGAAATAAATTATGAAACATATTAAGTAACTAGCTTCTGCCCGCGGCTTCGCCCGCGTGGATGTCGGAAATTATCCCACGGGAACGTGCTAACAGGATAAAATGTATATGCTTCCCGAGGATTCCATCTAGGTATCTCGCGGGCCCTTTGTGGCTAATTACAATAGAAAACCAATTGTGTCTCATTAGTGGTGATTAAGAGGGTACCTATATGATATCTTTACCTAAGTACCTACCTAATTAAAAAAAAAAACTCAATAACAGAAAATAAAATACCTACCTACCTAAATAAACCTATTTCTGATGATAACTAATCTAAACTCAATAAATAAGCAAAATCCCTAAAACTAATATTTAGGTATACGAATGACTAATCCTACCTAACCGTATTATAAAATAACCTACGGTCACTACGTACACTATCAAATATACTACCTACCTATACTTTAAAATTAAAATCTATCCCTACGACTTATAAAAATAAACCTAAATAACTCTAAAAACTAAAAGGAATAAAAAGGTCGCACTGAAAAGCACGATTTAGAATTGCACGTAGCAGTTAAAATAAGAATAAGAACGAACGCTTGCCACTCGACACGTCCGTTCAAATCAAAGTTCAAAAAATGTAATGCTATAGGTAAGGATAAGTACTAACGTAATGCGCGCGCGGCCGCGCGCCACGCGTGTGCTGCGAACGGTGCAAGCCAAATTCAACCTTCAGCACTACATTTAGAGCATAACTTAGGGACACTGCACACGGCTAAGATACTGTGACGTAACCTACGACAAACTTATTATTTGCGGTTGGTACAGTAATCGGGTCTAGGGATCGAACCGCAAAATTAAGTTTGTTTTTTATTGTATATACTTTTCCGGGATAAAAAGTACCCAGTGTTGTGCCCAGGATATTAAAGAATAATTATACCAAGTTTCATCGTAATCGAACCGGTAGTTTTTGCGTGATGCCTGAACAAACAGACAGACAGACAGACAGACAGACAGATAGACAGACAGACCGACAGACAGACAGACAGACAAAAATTTTTTTAATCACATTTTTGGGTTCGGTGTCGGTCTAGTAACACCCCCTGCTATTTATTTTTTTTATATTTTCAATGTACAGAATTTTCACTTCTACAGATTTATTATAAGTATAGAATAGATATTCCTATCATTTTTATTTGAAATGCTGAAGTAATGGTTTATTCTGAATTACCTATTGAATTGAGAAAATGTTACCTAATGGTTTGATAATAGGTCAGTGACCGTTTTAAAAATTGTTCGGAGTCTCTGCATAATCATCATTGACAACAACATTACAGCATAAACAAGCTTTTGCCTGCGTCTTCGCCCGCGTGGGACGTACAGCCGGACTAAAAAGTATACTATGTCCTAACGAAGATCATAAAATTTCATCGAAATCCATTTTAAGCCGTTTTTTCTGTGATTGAAGTAACAAACATCCAAACTTTCACATTTATAATATTAATTAAGTAGTATTATATACCTAAGCCTATGCATAGCATAATCAGCCTATAATGTTCCCACTGCTGGGACACAGGCCTTCTCTCGGAGAGAGAGAGTGTGCCGTAATCCACCGCGCGGCCCAGTGGGCTGGGTTGGTTATGAGCGCGTATAAAGCAAAATTACCAATCTTATATTTGATTTTACATGAAAAATTCTGGACCAAATCTTAAAATAAAAATGTATGAATAACTACATGATATTTCCGAGGGTTCACTTTGATCAAAAACATGAAATAATAACATTTCCTCGATAGAAAAAAATTACGAAGTAACCTCTAATTCTCATATTTTTCCGTTTTGTACTCAATACGGTAATGCCTATTGCGACAAAAATTTGATAATTAATTATATTTATACAAGAGTAAAGGTTGTGCTTAGGCATTTTATGTAATTCCTTTTAGTTTTGGATTTATTACGATATAACAGTTTTGGCGCATACTACGTTTTTTTTTTCTATACTAAAATTTTACTGGCTTTAGGCGCGCTCTTAAAGCACATATCTTCGAATTCTTTGCTTCTAGAACATGCCGGTTTCCGGCTTTATCATTTTGAGAGCAGTGGTGATGAAATAATTTACACACAGCAAAGCGTCTATCTGAGTTCACCACTGCTCTGGATCTACCTAGATCCAGCGCGAAAGTTGTGAACTCAGATATAAACTTCAGAGCTCCCTTCGTCCCCTAAGGAACATTTCTCCACTGGAGACCTACGAGAAGACTGCTGTCTCATTGTAGTAAGTTTTGTTTTTGTTTTCAGGAGTTATCAAGGTCGGTACTGATACAATTCAATCCTAAAAAGTATGATGCTCAATGCATAATTTGTATTTGTAGGTACGTAGTGCTATGTGTCACCGTATCCGGTGGATGGTTCTAGGATGTATGCGTCAGTCAACTGGTTTCCATGCTACGTTTACGATAGTGCATTACCTCATTTAAGTACTTTTACTTTTGACGTCACTACGCATGTACACATGTACCATCAACGCATTTTCATTGTTAGTTTACGATTTTAATTCATTTGCAAAACACATTTATTTAGCATTTAATTTTAATTGCTTTTTAGTATTGGAATTACATACATACATGTCCAAAATATTTGGTTTAACGAAGAATGGCAATAATCTTTTATCAAATTAATGTAAGTACCTATGTTTAAGTAAATGTTTAGTTAACGAAATTTCAATATTAAGGTGTTTTAAAACATCGGTGTTACTGTACCTACCTACCGTTGCTTTGTTTGTTAAAAGAAGCGATCACAGGCTAGCAGAATTGGTTTATGAAACCTTTACGTTAATAAATACAACAGTGCTGAGTAAGCGCAACTTAGGTAGTCAGAAGCTCAGATGTAAAACTGTAGACCGGGTTCCATTTCTGCAACGAAGTTCTTAATAAAGGAGGACTGAAAAGTTAGTATTAGTTTAGTTATGTTGAGATCCCATGTATTAGAGGCGAGCCTATATCCACGGGGCAATAATCTAGATTCTAGGCAGTTGTGATTAAGAAATCTAAAAAAGAACCTAATAACACTTGGCCCGACCTGGGAATCGAGTCTCCGAACATCATGCTCAGTCGTCGCACTTATGATCACAAGACTAGACCAACGAAGCCGTTACAAATGTGTAATTATTTTACGTTTTCTTGCACGCACGACGATATATCAAGCTATACATCTCCAGTATTAGCTGAATTCTCATTGTACCAAAAGCCAAAATATACAATGCGACGTCAGCTAAAACGAAAAAGGTACAAGTATAATTATATACCTTGTCATGTCGTCGTGTGTACGCAGTGCGATATTTAGGGCTGATTATTTCAACGCCAGATAATATTATCCGAGGAATAATTTTGATTTTTTGACAGTTCTTCCATATTAAAACAGTCAGACGTCAATTTTATTCCACGGATAATAAATCTGACATTGGAAAATCTCTAAGACGTCAATTTTATTCCACGAATAAAATTATCTGACGAATGAAAAATCAGCCCTTTAAAATAAAAATAATCTTTTGGACTTTATGTAAAACATCTATACATACTCTCTCAACAATACCTATATATATATACAACTCTCCTAACAATACCTACTGTAACTACTGTACTGTACATAATACATATATAACACATGCAGGTAGGTATAGCCACGGTAATATAGATGATATATTACCGTGGTATAGCTGACTAGTAGAACACAATGTTATCACTAGTTATCGAGATAAAGATCTCTGACGAACAAACTGAACAATACAGCACTATAGTCATATAGTGCACCAGCTTCTGCACGCGGCTTCGCCCGCGTGGATTTCGGAAATTATCCCACGGGAACATGCTACCAGGATAAAAAGTATGTCCTTCCCCAAGATGCCATCTATCTCTTTGCTAAATCAGAAGTTCAGTGGTTTAGGTATGAAAATGTAATATACAGTTTCAAGTTAAAATCCTCCCCTTAAAAATCGAATTACCTTTTTACCCCGTCAGGGGTCAATTTTTGACAAGACTTATAATAATAAACTTTATTATTTACTTAGGCGAGTATTCTTGCCAAGTTTCAAGTTAGGTAGGTGGTTAGTTAGTTTCAAGTTAGTTAACTAAATGAATAAGATTTTTCATATAAACTGTATCCCCGCTTTTCACCCCCACAGGGGTGGAATTTTCAAAAATCGTTTGGGATGTAGGTATTCATAACTTAACGCAAAGATTATTTATACTAATTTTCGAGTTAATCAAGCCATGCAGTAAAATCCTCCCCTGTAAAATTGACTACCCCTTTTCAGCCCGTCAGGGGTAATTTTCGAAAAACCCTGATACACATTATTCTTTACATTCGATCGTAGGTATAAATAGTGAGTTTCGAGATAATCGGACCGCGCGCTAAAATTCTTCCATACAAACTTTGAAACCCCCCAATCCCCTTTTAGGGGATAGTTTAGTTTAAAAACATAAAATGGCAAACTTCATAATTTACTTAGATTAGAATTGGTGCCAAGTTTCAAGTTTATTACGTAACTCAAGGAATAAAATTTTCCATACAAACAAAATCCCCCCATTTCACCCTCTTAGGGGTGGAATTTCGAAAACCCCTTTCTTAGTGGATACCTACTCTTCACTAAGAACACACCCTCCAAATTTCATGTCTCTAGGACCAACGGTTTAGGCTGTGCGTTGATACCTATATCAGTCAGTCAGTCAGGACTTCGAATTTTATATACATATAAATGTTATGTAAAAGAAACACGTAGCGTTTGCGTATGATATGATATCAATTGGCAAACAAAATGATTACCATGGAGACTGTCTCTAGAATTTACTTTGACTAAGGACGCATTTAACCAAACTTTTATACCTAGAATAAGTCTTATTCTGAGAATAAATTTTGAATTTTTAACAGTTCTTCCATATTAGAACTGTCCGACTTCATTTTTATTCCACGGATAAATCTGACGAAATCAATAACATCGCAATATTCAGATAACTTATATCTGAGGAAAAGTTTGACAGTTTGACATATTTTCTATTCATATAAAAGCTGTTATACCGCAATATTTATTATTTATTTATATACATATACTTTATTGTACACCACAAAAAAAAATCTACCTCGATATTCCTTAGATAAAAAAAATCGACTATTGAAAAATCGGGCCTAAGTATAATATTCCAATTTCGTCTAAGCTCTAATATGTCTGGATTTCCCATTGGCATATCCTGTAAGTAAGAAGGAAAGACTCAAGTTCGTCAAGTTTCCTCCATAAATTTTTACCTGTACCTACCTAATAATGACGAGTCAAGACTTTTTGAATAGGTTGTCCGGAGTATTTAGGTGACCAATTGAAATAATGATACGTCGTCATGATACTACATGCGGGATAGGTTGGTACGGCAAATCTAATTAATGCCTGGTTTTAAGTTACGTAGGTACTTAATTATTTTAGAATAGAATACTAATACTCTTAGTATGTACACCATATTAATTACAGACATAAATATAGAAATTTTGCAAAGGTTGACACAATGGACAGTCTTATCGCTAAGAGCGATCTTTTAAAGACAACCTTTGGATGGATTAAAAAGAGGAAGGAGAGACAAATACTGAAGGTAGTCTGTGGTGTACCATTTACATAAAACAATAAATACAAACGTACATAAACTATACAACACTATATTTACCATATTTTCTACAAAATATAGGTACCTAAATACCAGACTTAGATATGAATAAACAAACATTATCATGACTTCATCTATAGAAACAAAACAGGTGCTATAGATAGGTATATATAAAAGTAACGTACAAACAGAACAGTAGGTAATTAAAATGAACAGTATCTCAATAACAATAACAATTAAGTTGGCGACTTTTCCGAACTTTAATCATACCTAAGTATGTAAAACCTTATAGGTAGGTTAACTATTATCGGTAATGTTAAATGTACCTATATCTAAGTAGGTATGCTGTTGGTGTTTTGTATTCAATAATAAATACCTAAACTAACAGACTACCTACACTGAACTCCACAAAAGTTATTTAGAATTCCGATTTAGGTGGTAGTAACGAATAAAAACTGTTAAACTACCAACTGTTATTGATATTCATAATTAATAAATAACAAAGTCATTGAAAAAAAACTTACTGCCAACGCCGTTTGTCGTTCAACTTGACAGACGCTGAGTTTCCCATGTTAATTTTCCAATAGAGCTATAGTCTAACACTGAATACCGCCTGACCGGTGTTTTAGTAAACAAATAATATGTCCACGAACGCGTCTAACCCACGCAACTACCAGCAACACTTTGCTTTATCCAACGTCAACTTAGAGAACGGTGGCCATGACTTTCCCTCGCCAACTAATAACTAAAAACACAGCAGCGTCGTTTCCTTTAATTGTTTGAGAAAATCTTACGAGTCATAAAAGAAAAAATTGGGATGTAGGAAAAGTGTTCCCGCTCAATGTAATTCCGTCTACTCGATAATAGATGGCGCTCCTAGCTAAGGGTTAGCTGAGACTGAGGTAACTCAGCATAGTTGTTATTGCGATTTGCAATTATCTATTGATTACGGATATACATTAATTAGACTATCAACGTTAAGTAATGATGTTAGACTTATATCACACGTATGTGATACCTACGCATCTGTTTCTATGCATTTATTATTGCTAATTCAAATTTTGTACAGCCCCAAAATTGTGTCCTAGGTATTAATAAATAACATACCTTGTTAGGGACTCACATGAAAAGTAACACTCACACATATTATTGTTAGTGATTGCATTACAAGCGCGACTACTGAGCCATAGGTCATGGGTTTGGTTCTCAGGTCGAGCAAGGTGATAATTGGAATTAATCACTAGCAGCCCGGAATCTAGATCCGTGCCTGATAGAACAAAAGGTTCGCCCCTATCACTTAATACATTGGGACTGAAATATAGCTACTTATTATTTAATGGAAAGATACCCTTATTGCTAAATTGCCTAGCTCTTCACCCATACAGGCGTTATTTTATTTATGTTTAATATTATATAAATTTGCCCAGCAGCAGGACATTAAACGCTAAACAAAAACAACAACAAAAAATATTACTCTGCAAGCAGTGTCAATTAGCTACATAAATTAGAAGCGATAACCCCATCGTCAACATCTACTCAGCTCGTATCTCCCCTCTTAACAGATTGCAGAGTTTTGGGAAGTGGCCAAATAGTTTGGAAGGTTTGAATTGTCTATCAAAATACTTGATTCAACGGGTCAAGCAATAGCCGTAACAACTGTCAAAGATATCCCAATGACAGCCGGGATCAACGGCTAAGCGTGATTTCCGAGGAACGGAAGGATCTGGATAAGTAATGGATGTTCACCCATCTACGGACCGACCGCGGCAAGCGCAGCTAAATCTTCGATCGACCCGTACTGCTGTTATTTATAGCCCCTTTCGGTTTAATAATGATGAAGATTACACCACTGCGCACCGTTATATTTATTCGTTAGAGAAAATCACTAGAAGCAATGAGCATTTTCGGTGATAATTAATGGCCGTGGTTTTAGAACGAAATCAAAAATGCTTTCAAAACGAATCAGCTAGACAAGTCTGACAGCTTAGTGACATTTATTTTTCTAGGTTATGTTGTGTGTGATACGTAAACAAAACTAGTTTTCTTTCAATTAAATTCAATAAAATCAGTTATTTTTAGGCAATAAAATGAAAAAAGAAGGTATAAAACACACATCCAAAATAGAATTAACCGTAAAACTGATGAACAAATTTTCATAATATTTTGTCTATTTTACATTTACAGAAGTCCAAGAAATCTTTTTAAAGATTTTGAGAGAAGAGGAAGATGTATCAGCAGGAGTGGCTGCTATTAGAACCCTTTTATCTGTAATAGAAAACTATAAAGGTTGGTACTATGCTATGCATTACTTACTACTTAAAACCACTTTGCATCAGCCATTGGGACACCTATATCATAAAGCTGTAACTGATTGTTCGAAATATTTCACTGAACACCATTGCTATTCACTGCAGTTCCGTTAACATCTGCAAATGTGTTTTAAGAATGTCAACATGGGAGTAAAATAAATGAATAGAAATGCATTGGGTCAATAATTTAACATTATAAAAAAGTTTCAAGGTCGGCTGAGAGTAATGTCACAGCTGCTGCTAATTACCGATATGATAATCGCCATTTCACCTTTCCACCACCACCGCTATCACATGTACACTCACCAAAAGAGATAAGTATACAGGGTCGTCAGATATAGTTAAAGTTTAGTAAGAAACCACTGGATGTTTTCAATTGAAATTTTATTAATTAAATAACTTACATGACACCAACCAGTATTACCTAATTAAATAACTACCTAACTATTTACACTAGGTACTAAATTAAATGAGTAACTAACTACTACTAATACAAAAACAACAGGCGCGACACTTAGAAGTTTAAGTACTCGTCTGCATTGTTATCATCCTGAAACATACAAAAGACTGGCTGACTTTAGTTAAATTAACTTTTATTAAAAAAAAATCCATTGATTTCTTACTAAATTTCAACCTGATGACCCTGGTTACTTATCTGTTTTAGTGACCGTACCATCTACCTTGCTATACTGTCTGTGCATTTACACACTTTCTTTTATTCTAGTTGCACCCTCTAAGGGACAGAGCACGCATGATATAGTTGAATGTCCCATGATCTTGGTATGTTTTAATATTTATCTTACCAGTGGCCACAGTGAGAGAGCTGGATCTGAACCTGCAGTTAGCTGTAGACGCTATGAAGCACAGTGACCAGCCCGTCACCGCCATCTCTTCAGGATGTGAACTGTTCATGAGGTTCATCACATTCGCTAAGCTTGATGTTAAGGTAAATTAAGTGAAAAGTGTATTAATTGCTCTACCTCTACCTGTCAAAGTAATCAGCCAACTAAATTCTGAAACTAAGTATACTTAGTTTGCTCAATCGTTTGTTTCTAACAATACTCCATATATATATATATATTCAAAGCCATTAATTAATTTATTAATAATAATACCAGCCCGTTACTGCCCCAGTGCAGGGCATAGATCTCTTTCCTTATACTTACTGTTAAAAATATTTTAAGTTAACCTGTCCCATCTTGAACAAAGGTTTCCCCCAAATCCTTCCAAGCATCCTTTTCTAGAGCCATATTTAATTCCCATTTTATTTATAGCATGTCTTATTAAATAATTAACTGGTGCTGACCTTAATGGTCTCTTTGGTATTAACATTTTATTGACAAGTAACCTTTAAATTCCAGTCTTTTGAAGAGTGTGAGCAAATCATGCTGCAAAGAGGACACATATTCCTGAACACTTTACTAGAAGCAAGAGGGAAGGTTGCCAAACAAGCTACGATGCCTATATCTGATGGATGTGTAAGTATCAATATTTAATAAGTTGTATGTTGCAAAATAATAATTTGCCTAGATTTATTCCTATTACTTAGGACTTAAAGAAAACCGAGGTGAGGCCGAGGTGTACTATAGTACACCCACATTAAGCCTAATGTGGGTGTACACTCAGCGTCAATAATATCCAGACGAACAGACTGTTCAAAATGATCTAAGGAACTATGAAAATGAAATATTAACTCAAAGACACAAGGAATGTTTCAGAATGAAGACAGTACACGACAACTGTCGTTTTGACAAGAACTTTATCCAATTGAGACAAAGTTTAATTTTCTTAGTTGTTGAGATCATTTTGAACAGTCTGTTCATCACAATATTTTTGACGCCGACTGTTATAGTACACCTCGGTTTAACCTTCTGGGGAATGTAAGCGTAATGTTATGATAAGTGTGTGTTTTATTCCCGTTATCCTTATAAAGGAAAGTTTGACTGCCCCATTGGTCTCGTGGTTGCAAGTGTGACTGCTGAGCGTGAGTCCTGGGTTCGATTCCCAGGTCGCATAAAGTGTTATTGCGTTTTCCATTAAGAATTTCTTACTAACAGCCCGGAGTTCGGAAGTTGGCAGTTTAATACCCCTGTTTCTCGGAAAGCAATTAAAGCCGTTGGTCCTACGCCTGATCTCTCCCCGTTCGTGTCGAATTGCGTAAAGGAACAAAGAGTGCACCTGTATTTACGCACACACTTGTGCACTATACACTGCAAATAAATGAATGATTTAAATGATTTATAATATCTCCTGTGTAACTGGCTAATCTCCGTTGAGATTGGCCACCGAGACCGAAATCGGTCGGGAGGCTATTATTATTATTATAAACAAAAGTGCAAATAGCTAAAAAAGAATACTGACATGAAATTGCATTTTCAACTACACTTATCATCACTTAGGTCCAGGTCCAGTTGAAAACCAGCGTCAGGCACTTGTCTGGCATTTTTGCTGAACTGGGCCTTGTTAGGCGCGAGGCACACTTTCCTGCAATTTTTTTTACATCGCACTTTTAGTTTTCTTTTTTTTTATCTGTTGTGTATTATATTGTGTGCCTTTACTCTGTGCTAAATAAATTTTCTTTCTTCACTTTAATGCAATTTTATATTATCTTTTTTAGAAAATATTGACCCACTCCAGGTCGAGGGTCGTACTGCAAGCTATGTTGGAAGCAGCAAAAGCCAACAAAAGATTCAAAGTCTATGTCACAATGTCTTGTCCAGACAATAGTGGGTAAGATGTTTATTTGTGTTGATGAAAATATTTGTATTTTTGAATTATTATACTAAAAAGTTCCTAATTGTACAGACGCCAGCACATCAAGCTACTACAATCTATCAAATTTCTTTAATAGATTTTCAACTTTATCGCTAAAGCATTAGGTTCAAGGTTGATTGGGAAAATTTTACAGTTTCAGGTAACTTGATGTGCTGGCGTCTGTACACAAATAATATTGTTGTTGTTGTTGATAATATTGTTATAATATTGTTGTTTGATAATAATATATATTGTTGTCTCTTATTTGTACGCAAAAAGTAAAGGCATTTTAACGCTGAGAATCGTAACTAAAGGCTATTGTATAAGAAATTGGAACTGATTTTTAACCAAAAAAATAAGCTTTGGTGATGACAAACAACAAAAAATAATAATCCACTATAAATTACCACTCAAACCTAATCTTTAATCCTAGCCTAATATGTTTTATTTCCATATTCTGCTTTAGTCCTGCCAAGCAGGGGTTGTCCTTGGGTGCACTTGCATGATGCATACTGGGATAATCGTCGGTTGGTGCCGGTCCATTTAAAATTATCTAAGGGCCCCTGCGAATTGGCTGCGGCCTCTCGTATGCCTTCCAAAAGATCGGGACCCCACGATCCCGAGATATTTTAAAATACATGTATAAACATAATATATACTAATACCAGCTTCTTATTGTTCCACTGAAGGACAAAAAAGTTTGTTTCTAAAACAACCTGTTTTATTTCCAGTGTATTGATGCATAAGCAGCTAGAGGAGGCTGGTATCGACGCGACCCTCATCCTAGACGCGGCTATCGGCTACATCATGGAGCAAGTGGACATCGTCATGATTGGCGCTGAGGGAGTCACCGAGAGCGGCGGTATTATTAATAAAGTAAGTCACATATTCATGCGGCATAAGGACAAAGATAAAGTGCTGTTGGATTTTCAACTTTAGGCGCTGAGACGAGGGTTGAAAATCCAACTGTGCTTTAATTTAGGCATTCACTTAGGTACTGCCTAGTGTTAGTGAAAACGGGCAAAAGATTGCCCTTCCTTATTTACACTAGCGCTTTGCCGGCGACTTCGTCCAAGTGGATCTCAGATTATCCTTCTCCTTTTAATTACAGGTCGGGACTTACGCATTATGTGTGGCAGCTCTAGAACTTAAAAAGCCAGTGTTTGTACTGACGGAAAGCTTTAAATTCTCTAGGATATACCCTTTGAACCAGCGAGACCTACCTAACGAGTTTAAGTATTTGTCCAGTGTTATCAAATCTAGCAAAGATCTGTCGAAAGAACATCCTCTAGTAGACTACACGCCGCCCGCATACATAACTGGTTTATTTACCGATCTAGGAATATTGACACCGTCGGCAGTTAGTGACGAACTTATTAAATTGTATTTGTAAATACATATTTTATTTAAACAAAGGTAGTCGACTTTTTTTCACCTGTGAACGTTGCTTTTGCAATTTTGCATACGAATTATCATTCCAGTTGTTTCATACTCCATGGTTATATCCAATCCATGGCACATACGTTAATATTGTAGGAAATATTATTACATCGTTAGTCTGCCATGGCTCCAGGCTGGTGAGACCGAAATCACAGAACATACCTACCAACCGGTAATCACATGCACACTTATAAGTATACCAAATACATACACACATACATGCTGTTTTCGTCCAGCTGATTTTGAAGCCAATTCTCTCCAGCATCTGTTGCCGCTTTTTAGAATCTGTTGTAGATCTCAGGTCCATCTTCATCTACGAGAGCAATGTCGTCGGCAAACAGCATGCACCAGGATGCCACTTCCTGTATGTCTGACGCCAGTGCGTCCATTATCTATAGGCCGAGATAAGGACTTAAAGCCGACCTTTATTGCAAGGCTACAGCCAGACTGAACTCGTCAATGTCTTCAGCAGCTGTAGGTACTTATAATCGAACGTAGGAACTGGATTGACTACATGGCACGAATTAAAAGGCACACATCTATTTCAAGGTCCACCACAACACCTGCCGAGGTACCCTATCATACGCTTTCTCCAGATCACAAAACACCGTGTGCACGTCTGTATTTCTCACAAAACTGGCGTCTCATTCCGTTACCAGCACCCTAATTGCGTAACACACTGTCACTCATAATCTGAATCATTTTGAAGGATATTGCTAAACCATTGCTGCATACGTTCGAAAAATTTGTCCGCTCAACAACGTAAATAACGCAATGAATGTTGTTGAACTGTCAAAATAAAAGCCATTGCTACTGATAATGTGCTACGCAACTACCCCGCTGACATTATAGCCAGACTGGTTTAAAGTGATCTGTATCAAATCAAGCAGCTTTTCAAATTGCATATTTTGTATTCTGTGTGTTGTACCTATGTTTTTGTTACAGATTGGAACTTACTCATTAGGAGTTGCAGCTCTAGAACTTAAAAAACCAGTGTTTGTACTGACAGAAAGCTTCAAATTCTCTAGAATATACCCTCTGAATCAGCGAGATCTACCTAACGAGTTCAAATACTTATCAAGTGTTATTAAATCTGGCAAAGATCTGACGAAAGAACATCCTCTAGTAGACTATACGCCGCCCGCATACATAACGTTGTTATTTACCGATCTAGGTATATTGACACCATCGGCAGTTAGTGACGAACTTATTAAGCTATATTTGTAAATGTGTTGTGATAAAATAAAATATATTTATACGAAGATAGTTGATTTTAATTGGTTGATTCGCATGTTGCTAGAATGCCTATTAATTGGCACTCCATTCGTTTATACTCTATGGTGCAATATGAGTTGATGATTCCAGGAAAAAAACAATGAATTCAAAAAGGTCTGGCACTTTAATATTGTACGAAATATATTTACATAGTTTTAATAAAATGTTCAATTAAAATACTAGACTGCCTATACATTTATATCTCACTTTGTGTTAAAATATCAATTAATAATAACATGCACTTACTAGGCAAGGAATAAACATATTACTTAAAATATCTAATTATTACACTATTCTGTGGAAGCATTAAACATATCACAAACATGTCCTTTATTGCCAGAATTATTATTTAAAATATTATAATTATTCATTTTAATTATAAACGACTTATGACAAAATATTCAAAAGGCATTTTGGAAGCACAGTTCAAACCGTTAGGGAACTTATATTTATTTATATTTTATTTCTTTGAAATCAATTTTAAATTCTCAACAATAACATAAAATTTCGATTTAGGTTAATATATCTAAAACAATTAACATGGTTCTCTATTACATTTACTAAATTATTATAATAAGTATTTATTGGTTACCACTCGAGTTAAAATGTGGTTAAAAAGGGAGCAATTATTACGTTCTTAAAAAGTTGCCATGGTAGATATTTCTTACCACAATCCTTACAAAACTTACGGCATCTAAACACCTTACATTTGATGCTATACAAATCCAAGATAATTTTACGTACACACTACTTACATTATTCTTATAATTGTACTTGAAATAAAACATACGTAGATATTCAGTCAGAGCTGATATTATATTGTACTTACTACTTAGAGACTACTATTTCCTTCTATCGCTAAAGTACCATTCTTAAGAGATCAACGCTTCAACACTACTTATAAAGTCACTTACTAGTGCTTTCATAAGTATACCAGTAGAAACAACAGGGGATCAAAAGTTTGCTGCCTCGACATGAAATGATTCATACATTAATTTGGTCACCTTAGCCAGGCCACAATACTTGGTCATACAAGCTGCCTCATGCCAACTGGTTAAGCTAACCAGCGGGGTAATTGCGTAACATACCTACTATCAGTAGCAATGGCTTTCTTTTTGACAGTTCAACAACATTCATTGCGTTATTTACGTTATTGTGCAGACATTTTTTTTTTTGAACAAATGAAGCAATGTATTAGCAATATCCTTCAAAATAATTCAGATTCAGATTGATAGTGTGTTACGCAATTAGGGTGCTGATGTAAAGTTAAGGAAATTTATTGTTAAGCAAATTGACTACCAACTTAAATTGTCCGTAATTAAAATCACAACTGGCATTCTTTAGCAGCTGTGTGAAATAACATGGCAAATTGACGTAGGGTTTCAATTTGCCTGACTGGTGCCAACTAAATTGCCCAGGTGACTACGATAGCTATTATCTGAAAGTTCTGTTTACCTTACCTAGGCAAGGAGTGATTGCACAACTGTCCAATCTGCTTTATTTTTAGAGGGACAGCCTTGCACAAAGGTTATGTCGTTTCTTTTCGTCCCTGTTGCCACTTCTGGATATCGCAACACTTCCATAATCATTACAATACATTACAATAACGCCTTACATTACATAGAGTAGATACAATATTATTACAATTAACACAGTTATTAATATATTTCTACAAATATTTAATTATTACAGTAATCAGTTGCTTATTGCATAATGGAAAATGAGTAGATACGCACTTAACATTACATCTTTACATAATTGAATGTTTACAAAATAATTATTATCAAAAACCCTGATTGAAATGTTAGGTCTGTAGGTAAAAATTGCAATGTGGGTAAATGTAACTTTTCACTTTTTTTTTATTTTTTATTTATTTTTATTATAACTCTAATTTAGAGTAGGACTTTTAACCCAATACCTATAAATAACATGTCAGGTTCACAAATGTCCACCTCTGGAATTTGCATAGATAACCTAAAATATTATATTAATGAAGTCAAACCGGGTCAAACCTAATGTTACATTGATATCCACATTACTTACCTGACTATACATCGTCCTAGGGCTTACAAAACAATAAAATTATGACGACGCCAAAATCCTGATCCTCGTAGCATTCGGGTCGTAGTGTTACCTATTGTAAATATTATCGATAATTGTGTATATCTGGTGGAAGTGTGGTCTCTTCTCCGCCTCATACTCCCAGCAGCGCAGCATCAGGGCGTAAACGTCTTCTGAACAGCCTTCCGGAGCCGGCATCCTGAAACCTGGGAAACAATAGAAAGGTCTGAGGTTTGCTTATGATATACAAGACGACCTTTTAGAGGGACGAAGGTACTGGAACTCACGCATGCAGGCCGAAGACATTTGAATCATCTACAAAACAACCGAGATTGCAACTAATCTGTAGAATTACAGCCCGATTTAAACTTTTTGGCGGCTCGGAACATGACAAATTTTTTGAACATAATATAAAGCAATGGATTAGCAATACTTATCCATCAAAATGGTCCAGATTGTAATAAAAGTGTGTTACGCGATTAGGATGCAGTAGGTACATACCTGTATCAATTTTCTCCCGTGCGCGCGAGTTGCTCATGCCTGCGTAGGGGGTGTCGCCCTTGGAGAATATCTCCCACATCAGCACGCCGTAGCTCCACACGTCGCATAAAGACGTGTATTTTCCTGAAAATTTCAGTCAACAATCATCTTCCTGTAGGTACTTAACAGTTAATTAAGACTGGAACTTGGTCAACATCGGGTACTGAACTACCAGCTGGAGACTACCAGACAACTGCCCAAACAGTAGGTAAGTACTTGCGTTGCCGGTGTGCTAGGGAGACCGAATAACCAAAAGCGCCACAGGCTTTTGAATTAGCTAGGTACATCGGGGAAATTACGCTAATGGGTATATTCTGATTGATGTTAATTTCTAGCAAATGCAGCATTTTTATATTGGAAACATTGACTAGACGCCATTTTATCGTCCGCCGTCCCTTTCGCTTTTGCTATATAAAAATGCCACTGCGTTTGATAGAAATTATCATCCGACGGAATATACCCACTATCGTAACTGCCCCAGTAAACTATATCTAGGCTGGGTCTCATTGGTGGACTAGGGGCAAGAGAGTTAGCTAATCAAAACAGCTGACTGCTTTTCAGTTTTCTCAAAATATCTCACCGAAATTAAGAGCTTCTGGCGCCGTCCATTTGATAGGAATCTGCTTCATGCCTCCTGACACGATATACTCCTCTTCCTCCCTCGACATTCCAAAATCAGATATCTTGACAATGTTGTCGTCTCCCACGAGGCAGTTCCTGGCTGCCAGGTCACGATGGATGCAGTTCTTGGACTCCAGGTAGCGCATGCCGCCGGCCGCGTCTCGGCACATCGCGAGGAGGGAACGAGCGCTCAGTGTCGCTGCTCGCGTCCGGAGGAATGTTAGGAGGGAACCACCTGGGGAGAAAAAGAGGAAGGTAAGTTGATGACCGATGTTTTGAGGTTTTGTAAGGTATATCCGTTTATCGCGGGATACCCATTGATACAAACACATCGAAGACATGCAATTCCAACACCTGCAGGATATGAAACATTGTCTTATTGCCTATCCTGTCTTGTTGTTTATTTATTTACGGGTGTCAATGTAGGTCCCTAAATAGTAGGTGCTTACGCTAGCTAGCGACTGAAGTTTATTGTCGTCATATTCTAAAACTAGATAAGCTGACAATAAATCACAATACTGCGGCATTTTATTAGCAACATGTGCAGTTATTTACAGTGAAAGCTACGGTAGCTTAATTTTAAACGCATGTTTCACCCACCTAGCATGAAATCGGTCTAGACACCCACACGCTGGGTTTTATAAACATGGCAATGACACATCACACGGTAAGCTATGCTTATGTAGGTGCAGTTTCGTAAATACATTCTGGATTAACGTTGCATTTGTAGATACCTACCTGTTCTCAGTTGCTACTAGGGTTTGGGAAGTTTTGACGGTCTCAAAGTCTCGGGACACGAGACTATTCAGAATAAAATTGAAATCGAGTAACTTTTGGAACAGATGTATAAAAAAAGAGGAATTTTAGTAGAAATCAACACAGATTTAATTTTTGGTAGTAAAATCTTATAACTAAAAAACAAACTTAGTAATCATGAATAATTTATCATTATTATCTAGTACTAATCTAATTTTAGTGGTAGTAGTTAGTTGGTCGCTATTGTTTTAATCAGAGATCATTTGTTTCGTAATAAAAGCTATTAAATGACGTTTTACGGTGTTTGGTCCTGTAATATTTTCTGTTTGTATTGATGTCAGTTATCGATTTAGATGTATAAATTCCATGCGTGGCCGCCATTTTGGAAAAAAAAACAAAAAGGCGCGACAGTAGCTATGCCAGGCTCCATATAAAAATTTTCAATCCTCTTTACTGTTACATATTGCTACATGGGCATAAAGGGGTTTATTTATAAACGATGATTAAAGTTAAGTGATTTTCAAACATTAAAATTAACCAGTCGCTAATGACAAATATCTGAAGTTAGCCCTACCTAGTACCTACCTACACCTTGAAAGCAAATTTTAACTAAGGAATTGGGTCAAGAGAGGAAATGAATCTGTCAACAAAATGTATCGCTTCCACCGCGTTCTTTCCCACCATAATGACGCAAGACATTGTAAAAATAAATGCATATTTTTATAACTAAGAAGAGGCTATTAGTATTTTTATCTGCAGTTTCCATGAGAAATCAAGTAAAGAATAATGCTATGTTTAGCTTAGTTTAAACGTAGGTCGCCCACGTTGAATCTAAACTAGATACATTCCTCATTGAACAGCTAGAGAAAATGTACAGATGGGAAATCTGTTTATCATTTACTCAAAATAATGGGTTTTAATGGACGAAGCATTAAACATTAAACACGAACAATGAACCGAGATAATTATATCTTACTTTTCGGTTCAGCAACATATACATAACTATTATTTTAATGTATATTGCAGACTGGGAGTCCAGTAAAGACTCAACATAAATTAAAATCAAGAGATCATTTATTCAAATTAGGCTGAGAATCAGCACTTTTCGAACGTCAATATTACATAAGACAGTTCCCCAAAACGCCCGCCCTTGTGCTTTCATTGCCTTTTTTCAGTGCCTACATTTTTCGAGCTTAAAAACTCCTAAAAATGGTAAGTAAATGGTGGACATTTTCGGGACGCTAACTAAACTGTATTGAAAATCATAAAACATTATTAAGTCACATTCGAAAGTTTAAAAAAGTCTTACCCGGTACAAGTTCCATGACAATCATGATGGGCTGCTTCTGCACTGCTATACCAATCAGCCGCACAATGTTGGGATGTTGGTATTGCTTCAGAATCCGGCCCTCCTGCAGGAAGGTTCGCTTCTGTTCGTCCGGCAATGCCACTCGGCAGGTCTTGACTGCGACTTCCTGATTGGTGCTCTTGAGCCGAGCCTTGTAGACGTCGCCGAAGTTACCCTGGTGAAGGAAAATATCATTTCATTTGGGGAAGAGAGCCATTTTTGAAGTGATAACAGCGAAGCGAGATGACCTGCAGGCCAATTCTCGTAATTTAAAACGATCAAAATCTAGTCGCAGTCTCATCTCAGCGACAAACAAATGTCAAAAACTTGTCAAAATGTAGGGAAATTTGATGTACCTATTTTTGACAGATTGAGACTGAGATCAGACTGTAAACGTTCTTAAATTTACCAGAATTGCCCTCCTGGTTGCGTACCGCGCGGGCTGGTTCGATTTGGGGAGGTTTTGCCCCGCAGTGGGTGAGTATAGCCTAAATAAAAAAAAAATCTCCGAGGAAAGTAAGGATCTTAGGACAATCTCAAATTCCTATCAATTAAAAGGAAATTGAGAATTGTTACTATCAGCACTCAGTCGAGTTCTATCAGAACCTAGTTACAGGATGAAGCAAGATCTAAGGCCCTGGCTTTACGCCGCCAGGGCCGCGGGTTGTTCGAAAGAGATACCGGCCACGGTATCTCTTTCGAATAACCAGGGGCCACCCTGGCATAGGCAACTGAAGGAACACGGGTGGGTTTTAGTCAGTAAAAGTCTGACACGCCCTTCCGCTCAGCCCAGAGCGGGAGAGGTCATTTGATGGCATTTGAAAGGCCCTGTCTGTACCACTTTCGAAATCAAATTTTAATGGCCACAATCAAGTACTATTCTTACTACGATAAATTACGTCCTCGCCAATAAAAACGCAACTAAAAACTCTTATCTTCGCGTAATAATAGGAACGCAAACTACTATTATTCAATAAAGTACCTAATTTAATGTGACGCATTACTGCAACATTGTTGCAATAAACTTCCAATTCAAGCATTGCCATTGTGGTATTGAAGTTAGTGATTGTGTCACAATGTCAGGTCGAACAATAGGTTCTATTCCTGGAAGTTCACGGTAGCCGTTCGACCTTCAATATCTAAGGAACACAGGTACACTATAATTAATCTATACTAATATTAAAGCTGGAGAGTTTCTTTAACTTGATTCGGATTCGGCATTTGATAGCCCAATTCTTGAGGAAAGGCTATAGTACTGCTTAACATTACGCTAGGACACTGTGGAGCCGAGCAAAAACCAATTAAGTCAAAAAGAACGCTGAGCGAAATCGAAGTAATAGCGCGGGCAGGCGATGCGATGCGATGAGGTGGGACGCGCGGACAAAGTCACGGGCAGAAGCTAGTTTACTTATACGTAGCAGATATCTATCGATTCTGACTATCAGACATCGTGTAGAAATAGATAGGCGGTGTACTACCGAAATTGCTGACCCGAATACTCTCCCTAGCGGCCTTGCCAATTGACCCCAAAAGTTCCCGAAGCTGATTCGTGTGCTTGTTCTTTAGTTCTGCTTGTATTCTAAATCTACTTTCAGCTTGATAAGCCATGAGCTCTTTCAGTACCTATACAAAGCTAGGCATACCTACATCATAATCATGCATCAACGATCGAGCTTCCTAAAGTGTAACATCCGCATATCTATAGTCTCCTTCCCTCAATTCTACGTACATCTTTGAGATGGCAACGCACCTCTAATGCCTCTACTGCAGAATTCCAAGGGCTGCGGTGACTACTTATCATCAGAATATACGCCTGCTTGTTTCCCTATCCCAACTTTTGTTGGTCTGTTCTGCCCCTCTCCTGGGCAAAGGCCTCCACTGTTTCCAGTTCACACATTTAAGTTCTAAAGAAAAAAAACCGGTTTCTGAAGCCTGTAACAACTTACCCTGCCAATCTTGTCCAATAGCTGCACATCATCATTGTTGAGCTCCCAGTTCTCCCTGGGAACTGCTCGACGCAGCAGGGCTCCGGATCTTGCTGTGACGGGCACCCCACTGGTTCTCTGCCAAGCTATCAGCTCGGCCACTGACGGGAACGCTGCTCCTTCAAAACGGTAGTGACCCTGGAAGAAGAAGGGATTTTGTATCATTTGGAACTAGATACTTATACTCGTATTTTGTCTTTTCATTGGCGACGTCCTTTGTAATGTGTTTTGACTTCGAATTTTGTACTGATTAAATTTTTCCAATCATAAAGTTAGGTACTAGGGGAAAATGTGTAAAAGGTAGGTAAGTACTCCTCTTCTCTACTTCGGTCGTAGGTTGGGTTTATTTAAAAATATATAGGTTTATAGATATTAATTGATTCTCAATAACAAGACAGAAAGTCAGTTACGTCGTGAGAATTATGTTTCACAATTGTCAATGCGTGCATCCAATCAATTCTTAGTTGTTAAGGAACGGTGTTATTCGTGATTGTATAAAAATTCTGCTCTTTGAATGTTCTTTTTTTTTGCCAAAATTCGTTAAGTATCTGTGGTAGAATCAAAAGATCGATCGATTATATACAAGTTCAATGGCCTGCAACTAAAATAATCCCATTTCCTCAAGTTGATTCTCTGAATTTGGTCAGACCAGCAATAATCAAACCAAAATATTCAATGTATAAATAAATCAAATAGAAAGCAGAACAGTTTTTCGCACATTTGACCTCATAAAGTTTTTAAGATCCTATTAAATAAATAATTCGCGAATCGTGACATAAGAAGCACCTCAAATTCGGAGAAACCGTAAGATTCACTAATTGACACGATGCAAACTCATTTATGAATCATATATTTGAGCATAACCGAATCGAGGAAACCATTACACTCTATTACTGCATAATATTAAAGAATCCGTATTTAGAGTTCGAAGCATCCATTTGCCGAATGTTAGTCGGAGATTTGCATTCAACATTCAAACCGGTTTCGAACGATTCTTGATCCATATAATTAGCCCACAAAAAAGCATTCCACATAACAGGTGTAACTAGTAATCTTTTTGTAACACTACTTTTGGAGCCTGAATGTTTTACAAGTCTAGAAAGGTCAGGGGCCTTGGTATTCAAAGCCTCTAGAATTTCTTGTTGCTAAGCACTTTTATAGACAGTATAAAACTACGTTCTACAGCACGTATTGTAGACATTTGAATCAAACAGTGTCAAAAACGTGCTATTTATTTCGTGGGAACCTGGTCAATACTCCAAAAAACAATGCCCTGAGAACGACCCAACCCCAACATACATATATTATAATAAAAAGTATTGATTATGATCATACGAACCTCAGGAGTCGTCTGTACAATGAAGTGTTTGTGCTGCCCCCAACACACGGACAACACCAGTTGTCTCGCATGGTTCCTAGTAGTCTCCCGCACCAGGTAGTCGCCATCAGCCCTCAGAAGCCTCACCACCTCTTCACGAGGCAGGACTCCGTGGAACCACTCCTGCTCGACCAGAGTTCGCTCTGTCTCACTCACACTCACCTGCGAAGATAGGAGTATAAGTAAGACAGGTAATTATGTAGTATGTTATCCCACGTGTACCTGGCGTGGTGACGATAGCAATTAAGTATGGGGAAAAAATTGGGACAGTCAAAAATAGGTTTATGATCACTTTGACCCAGAAATGGGTAAACCCTACTTCCTATCCTACTAATTAATATTATAAACGTGAAAGTTTGTATGGATGGATGGATGGATGGAGGACGCAAAAACTACTGAAAGGATTTGGATGAAATTTGGCACACAGGTAGTTTATAACCAGGATTACACACACACATAGGATACTTTTTATTCTAACATTCCCACGGGATCGAAACTTATGCGGGTGAAACCGCGGGGCGCAGCCAGTATATAATAAATCCAAGTTTTTTCTTTTAATTTAATTTAACTTTTTAAAACGCTGTAACTAAATTAATCGATATTTGATTATTAATCAGAAAGTAGTTATTAAAAAAAATATATACATTCTAACTGGTACTGTGCCATTACTTCATTAGTAACACCATCAAACACATCAAGAGAAAACCATTATTCCGCGCGATGCACATGCCGACTTGTAACTTGTAATTACATAATGCTACAAAAACACACGACAAACGTAACAATGAAAGCGATAACATACGTTCTCTTGCTCAAGTTCAAGTTGTAGCTGCTTCAGACGTTTCTTCCTCCGAGGCACCACGACCGGCGGAGGCAGTTCGCTGTGCGTGATGTACAGCGAAAACGGATCCATTACTCAACCTCATCAGCTCACAAAACCGCAAAATAAACCAACACTACTTTATTATTTCTTTTATTTCACCACATGAAGCGAACGCTACCAGAAACAGGATGAACTTGACGTAAACCTCACGACTGAAACGTACACAGTCTACGCGTAAACACCGATACATTTCTGGAACGTCGCAAGCGGCTTCACCTTGATTTTGAAACTGAGTTTTAAGGAGAGCCGGTGCTATTTTCATTTTATTTGAAATCTCATTCCCGACAGAAGTTCGTGCGGTGCACGGTGACGTGGAGTGTTTGTGCTAATATTAGCACTGACACGTTGAGTAACGCTCCTCTCGGAGCGAATAAATCGTGCCGTTTCCAGTGGCGCCGTGGAAGACGAAAGCTTCATGCATCGTTCAAACTGCATGCCATGCGTGGGTGAGGGATGTCTCGGTTAGTGGCACTCACCACACTGTTAGAACAACTATCGAGTACAACGCGGCTCCGTCTCCTCTTTTTGAAGAGCGTTTTGTTGTGAACTCGGCAATGCACATATCTATCCACACGTTTGCGCAAGCGTCGCCTCAGGACTCTGATCCGTCTGCGATATGGTACGATTACCGAGTCAGCGGGGCCTTCGCTGCTGCTTCTGACCGTCTTGGGGGGCAGCGCCGGGCTCGAAGGCGCAGACTTGCGTCGGAACGGCCGCGTGAATAGTTTGAAGAATGGTCTCGGCGGTATAATCGAGTGGAGATGCAATCGTAACACGTCCGTCGACGCTTTAGATCCGATTGAGGAGCGATCCTGATAATCGAATGTCATCTTTAGCAAGGCTGCTAGATCCATAGAAGAATCTACACCAGAAATACCTAGTATGTTAGTTAATTTCCATCACCTTTTTATTTAAGTTCTAAAAATTAATACCCTAAACCCTTCAACAAGCTTAAAGAGTCATAAAACATGCAATCCTACCTGGTGATCAGGAGAGCTGCCATCCAGACTATCAACTCCAACAGTCTCGGCAGACAGATCAGGACATCCGCTGGGCGCCTCTTCACAGCCCAGTTCAGCCAGGGCGGACCTGATCATCTCTGCTTGTTTGGCACATTTGCGTTCTGCGACGCGTAGCTCCAGAAGTTTGATAGGCTCTGACGTCGTCACTGGTAATGGTGGCGGTGAATGCCTGGGTAATTGGAAAAGGGATTATGGTATCATTGATTAAATGGAAGGCGATTTCATATTAGGGAAGAGAAGAACTAAAAAATCGTGGTGCATAATGTCATCAGAAGCTTCACAATTATCGAGACAGAAGCCACCAAATCGATTGAGCCATGATGACTGCTCACAGTCCTCACAAGACTTCTCTCGTAACAGATGACCAACCCATTAGAATGCAATGATCTGTTTATACTGACACTAAGGAAAATCCTGCGAAGTTTATTGTGCCACTTCTTCCCAACTAAAATACTAGGGAGTGGTCAGGGGCGGGAGTTTAAGGGGACCGTCTTTTGTGACCTCAGCCATCTCAGCCTACAATGTTCCCTCTGCTGGGACGCAGGCCTGCTCTCGGTGAGAGAGAGTGGGCCGTAAACCACCACGCGAGCCCAGTGCGGGCTGGTGGATACTTCTCAGCCTAATTCGAATAAATATTTTTTAATTTTAATGCTAGAATCTTTTGTAATGTTTCGTTATTTTGCAACTCACCTATCAATCCCATTGACTCCATTACTCAGTCCTGTATTATTGTTCTTGCAGACTCCATTCCCTATGATCTCCGGACCCTGGAGCGCCGACTGTTTCTCCCGGTTGTCTTGCAGAGTGTTCTCGAGCTCCGTCAACTTCTCCTTCAACCATTCTACCGTGAGGTTGTCGACTGTCAGCTGGTTCGGCTGCAGCTTCCCGCTTGTGTCCTCGACTAGACTCTCGTCGAAGTTAAACGTTACTGGCGTTGAGGGTGGCGATCTAGAACAAATTGAATGGTGGTTAAATTCTGAACTATAGAGTTCTGAAATAAGGAGAAATCAACAGTCTATTCCTATTTTCATCATTATCCCAACTTGTCTGAGGTCGGGGCAGCACGTCTTCCTAATACGGTCACCTTAAGGAAGGCCCGATTGTACCACAGCTCAACTAAATTCGTTTACCGCTAAACCTATTTAAAACATTATTCTGTCCCTGTCATCTTCAAACGATGAACAGAAACAGAACGATGTTTTAAATACGTTTAGGCGAAAGCGCGAGGGTACCTATAATAGTATATCATCTAAATATGATTCGCGGCCGTAACAAACATTTATTTATAGAATTATAATCCTAAAAATCATCAATACATCTCTCTAAGTTCATAAATACCCTATTCAATGACTATTAATTTCATGAAATCATGACAATTGAGGCCAATTGTAACTTAAGGAGTTGTATAGCTGATTCTAATGATTATAATTCTGTAAAGCCATATTTGTTATGGTCGCGAATCATATTCTATTCAACATACAACTTGACACTGACCTGCAAATTGCAGAAAACGCAAGTAAATTAACATTTCGCGGGCTACTTTAGCGCATCCCTGTGATGCAAGTGGCCTAAGAATAAGCAATAAGTTTAGGCACAGACATACACAGACGACGATAGTATGATGTTAAAAGCCCTAGTCTAATCATCATAAACATGTTTTGTAATATAATTGCTTGTTTATTTCATTAATCCAAACCTACACGCTGTAGACGCAAGAGAAGCCATAAACATTTGGTACTTAACCTGGTACCGTTTTATCTTTGTGGTTTGGAAACCCTAATTCTTACTAAAGCCATTAAAAAGGATTACGAAACAGGTACATCTATCAACCAATTACAAACATATTCATTTTAAATTCGGAAAGCTTCTGCGGTTTATGACTCAGTGTCAACCTATTTGGAAATGACTTCGACCCTCAAAAATCTATTAGTGTTTTATTTATTGTTCTTTATTTTAATGTTGTTTTCCCTATCAACTACTGACGATAACGACATAAGAAATGAATGAAGTTTTTTTAAAAAGTAACAGATAATTTTACAGGAAACGTGTTTAATTAACCTAAACAAATATCAGTAATACCTACTAAATAAATACCTACTCGATGTGCCACAAACACCAAAGTGACGTCACGTGTGGTTTGTACCTTTGTACATTATGCCAATGACTGCATTATGTGGTTTCCGATTTAAATATTTTCGTTTATTATTTTATTCATAGAGAGACACCTATTGATTTTCTACAATTGGAATGGTTTATACTTCATACCTACTCTATCTACCTATCCTATCCTACTAATATTATAAACGCGATAAGATTTGGATGGATTTTTGTTACTCTTTCACGCCAAAACTACTGAACGGATTTGAATGAAATTTGGCACACAGATAGTTTATAACCAGGATTAACACATAGGATATTACTATTTATTCCGATATTCCCACGGGATCGAAACTTATGCGGGTGAAACCGCGGGGCGCCGCTAGTCCGATATAAATAGATGTGGTGGTATAGTGATTTTTTCAAGAAACTTAATTGACAATAGAAAAAATAAAGGAAGAAAAGAAAACACATTTATTTGCGACAAACATGACGCATCAAAAAGAACACAAATATAACATAAAATACAACCATAGCATCGATGCCGATTAACAAAATCTGACATTGACAAACTCCTTAATGTTTGGGCAAAACCATCTTACCACGAATTACTACAGCACCCTAATTTGCGTAACATAATATCTACTATTAAGCACAATCTGAATCATTTTGTAGGATATTGCTTCATATGTTCGACAAAGTCTGCTTAACAATACGTAAATGACGCGATGAATGTTGCTGAACTGTCAAAATTAAAGCCATTTCTACTCTTAGTGTGTTACATAATTACCCCGCTGATGGTACCACGAATTACTTTTGAAGAATTTTTACAGAGAAAGTAAATAAATTATTACCTATTATTATGTATTTGAGACCACTCTACAAAACTACAGAACTTCTAAAACTCTCATGTGCCGTAAATACTAAAGTTTGGGTACTGTATTATATGATTGTCTTATTATCAAACAAAAACGTTAGTGAGAAACAAGCTTAAATAAAGACAAATAAAACAATCGTAATTTACTTAAATGGCCTCAAACGTAGCCTTTGAAAGTAACGGTCAGGTTCCTGAATACCTCTGATTCATACAATCTTACTTTACCTTCGAGGCTTCGACTACTCATCGCTCATTGTCGCAACGATCACTTTTAAAAACGAACCATTAACGAGTTATTACTTTAGTCATTAAAATTGTTTTATTTATTTAATTTATTATTTATGTATACACAGTAAAATACATAGGGATATGACATAATTATAATATGAGTACAAAGATACTATTGTTTGAGGTTTGTGGTTGATATTTTTATATTGATATTAAAACTGCAGACCATCTTCCGTTATCTTTGTGTTCTGAATCGAATTTCATTCAAACTTGAACATTCGAAGTAAGCCAGCTGTTTGTTCTTCCTGTAGATAAGAAGTAAGTAAGTAAGACACAAGGGTCTCTTTTCTGAAGCCACCTCTTGTCATTCACTAAGTAGTTAGCCAGGCATTTCCCTCCAAAGGACAGTACCTTCACGTTATAATCTATAATTATTATCTTCTTCTGATTTCGGCTTTCCGATAATTCTAGCGTCTGCCGCTGCTTTTCCAGACTGTTCAAAGGATAACTTTTAGGTACACCTTTTTATAAAAATTATACTAATAATCTTATTGAATCGAATGCTTTCGGTACCTACCTATATCATTTTACTTTCTATAGCATTCTTGCCAAACGGTGGTTCGATAATAATTCATGATGGTGCACATTTACAGTTAGCTGATGATTGAAATTCGAGAATGATTCTTTATAAAAGAAACCTATTATGAATATGTAATTGCGAAATTTTAATATCTCGTCCGCGAAATTATTTATAGTATCTATTCATCTTTTCTTCATTCGTAAATCGTGAGCATTAATTTCTTCACGAATTAGGTTTTTGGGTTTCCACAATTACACGGCTCATGGTAACCTCAATAAGTACGTTTCGATAATCTTCAGCCTGGCCTTTCCCCTTTATTGGGGTTTTAATTTCATCCTCATCCATATGCATCAGCATATATATGCGTCTATAGGTGTGTAATTTGTTCGCAGTGTCTCATCAGGATCTTCATAACCTTTTTCTCAGATATCTTAGGGTGCAACTAGACCGCAGTCGATCGACGACGACTCAGTATGTGTCACATGATATAATGTAAAAATGTCGTAGATATACCGCGGTCTGCTGCACCCTTAGGGTGCTACGTGTCAAAAATTCTTGCTTCCATAATACATTCCACATAATCAATCAGCCTTTAATTTATTGCCATTGCCTATAATCCCATCACTGGGACAGACACAGGCTTCTTTCCTGTCCACCAACAGGGTCAGTGCGCTTTAGTATAATAAAGCTAGATATCACCATAATGACTTACTTGTACTTTTCAATGAACTCCTTGTATTCGTCCTGTGGCCTCAGGTTCTGGATGGTGGTCTCTATTTTGGTCTGGATCTCCCTGAACTTGTCCGTGCTGAAGTCTGACCTCTGCACCACCTCCAGGAGCACGCCTTTCCTGTTAAAGAGACAGTATTGTTAATAAACATTCGTCATCTTCATTATTGTGTTGAGGCTATTGTTTTAAAGGATATCGCACGATAAAGCTGAGTATTTCCCATCCTTTTATTATTATCTCCTCTAGTAGCTACATTTTAATTAAGTTCGTTCTCTAGACCTTTTTATGTCCATTTTGTTGGAGCGGTCACTATAAGGAGAAAGCGCCAGAGTAGCTCGGGAAATTCAAATTTTCTTACGCTTTTGCAATTTGAATTTATTATATTATTTATTAATTTACGCTTTTTGTCAGTGTCAGAATATTTCATGAAATAGTCATTCAATAGGATTATATGAACTTAGAGGGACGGTATTGATGATTATAATTCTGTCAAATCATATTTGTTTCGGTCGCGAATCATATTTTAATCAACGTACCTAACCTTAACCTTACACTGACCTGCAAATTGCAAAAAACTTAAGAAAATTTGAATTTCACGGGCCACCTTAGCGAATCCCCCTTAATAAGTAATAGGAAACAAGAGGGCTCACAATGTATGTATAATCTTACTTCTGCGTGTTTTCTTTAAATCATAAGTTCTGCCCTGTAAGATAAATTCTGTTGGCTATTTTAAATAGATAAATGCAAAAAACGGCACTATCTATATTGAAAGGGTAGCACCCTGATTGATTGCGATGAAATATAACGAAAAAGCTATCAAATCACCTGGCATTGCATCATACTATTAGTTACTAATTACTTATTGTAATTAATCGATGTGCATACTTCATTATCGATTAATTACAGTAATTCAAATAACATGAGTAGTTCTTTATCGTCGTTAAATACACGTGCATAGTCGATATCAGCTTCGTATTTTTTTACTTTTGATTTTATCCCAAAGAATCTAGTTATTGTTGTAATTAACTGCCGTTAAAGATAATAATAAAATGATAAAGACATAACTGTCTTTACGGTAGTTAATTTCTTTACCAAACAAGTTGAACATAAACGCCCTGATAGGTGGCAATGTTGGCATAGTCTTACGTATATATAGTCTATATGTCAAGTCTGTATGTGGAGTTTGGAAGTTGGTGGTGTGATACCCCCGTGCCTCGGAAAGCACGTTAAGCCGTTGGTCCTGCCCCTGATCTCTCTCCGGTCGTGTCGGATTGCCGTCCCATCGGACTATGAGAGTGAGGGAAGAGGGAATGCACCTGTGTCTGCGCGAACACTTGAGCACTATAATATCTCCCGCATCGAAGGCTAGTCTCCGTTGAGATTGGCCGCCGTGTCCGAAATACGGTTTGGAGGACTTTATTTTTATTTTATGTCAAGGCTGAAGCATCAGTGTCTAGTGTATCTACCTAATGCTTCTTTTCATGAAATAATTCTTTAACGGACTAGCATTTTGCAGCCTCCCCAAACATAACTCTGTCATTGTAATAATATTTCTAACCGAAGGCACTGGCTACACTTTCTTTCCAAACCAAATACGGCAGACCGTTGATAAGGAGCACATAAACAAGATTAGCTCTGCAGGTTTTAATACAATACGCTAAACGTGCTAATGATGAGGGCACCCTGTTACCCTTCGTGAATCCAACTTTAACCCTTCGTGAATCGAATGTGGATCCATGCGAGACACAATGGCTTTTTAATTGTTTCTGTAATTACGGCATTCAACCAGTTGAGGAAGATTAGGATCTTCCTCAACTGGTTACTGGCTAACGTAGGCGTTAGCTACGAAAAGAAGAATGGCAAGTGCATTGAACACCTATTTTTGCAGTAAGGTTACAAGAGTTTAATGGAAGACCAAATGGGCCTTAATGACACGCCTGCATCACAAATGTGTTTAGCGTTAAACGTATTTAAAACGTCGTTCTGTCAGATGACGAGAGAAGATACAGAACGTTGTTTTAAATACGTTTGAGGCTAAACGCATTTAGTGAGTTGTGGTGCAAACGGGCCAAGGGCCAAATAGTTCAATGGACCCTGTACTCACCAAGACGACGCAGTAGCCTCCCCCTGCCGCCGCTGCTGGTCCATGAGCGTCGGTAACGCAGCAGTCCGTAGCGCCCTCTCGCACTCTGTAGCCTCAGCCAATAGCAGGACATACTCGTTGTGTGCCCTGTGTAGCCGTCTGCAGGCCTTGCCGTATTTGTCTCTGGTCTCGTCTAGCTTGCGACCGCCTCGACTCGTTGGACCTGGAAGATATGGAAAAAGAATATGTGTAAGATTCCTGTGGAAAATAAGGTGTAGATATGAAAGAGACTTTTATAGAGATGGAATTTGAAGACAAATAAAATGCATATGCAAAAGACGCAGTTGTGTTTTGGATCCAAAGCAAAATATATAATCATTATAACTACTTAATTTCAATCCACAGCAACACTATGCGGAACTCGAATTGAAGTTGTCTGTTACAGACGATCATGCATCATCTCTGTAAGCATGTTTTTTGCAAGCGTATCTTAATTATATTTTTCCAGTGTTCCAAATTAAGATCCACTTAAGACCACCCACAGAGTTGATGCTACCTACATACACATAGAAGCTGCAAACGTTGTCAGAACAGAAACGACTCTGATTCTACTCTAGGAAATTAATAAAAAGTCTTACATTTCAGATAGTTTTCCTCGAACTTCGCCCTCATCTGTTTATAGGACTCGAGGCACTTTTGGTACTCGCTCTGTTTCCTCTGCACCTCCTCTGACAGCTGTGGACAATAAGATAGCAACATTAAAAGTTTGTTTCATATAAATTAATCTTATCTTAAAGACTATGGTTTGAATATCCTTTCACAGGATGATTAAACGACAAACAGCCTTATAACTTATGTAAGTAAGCGAAAGGACAAAAACACTAAGAGCACAAAACTGTATCATCTAGAAATACAGTAAATTTTAACATCGAACCAAAAAGAAATATATTGCGGGATTTCACAATCAAGGCCCAGGTGTTTAAACTGAGCGTTCATAAACCAGTCAGTCTGGATATCCCTAAAAGGACATGCGTATACGCAGACAAAAGAGTAACCTGCTGAGCAGGAAAATTACGTAGGAAACCATTTGTGTTTTCCAAAAGCGAACAAGTTTTTTGCATTTCAAGTTCTCAAGTTTGATAAAACGCGTCAATAAATTCCCACGTGGAATTATTTATCTGTACATCTATATCGAACTATTAAATAAAGCGATAAATCGCCAATGAAAACAGATGCGCTTGAATAATAAATGAGTGGAGCCGGAGAGGCGCGCGCGCAGGTGTGGGACGAACAAATCATGCTAACAACGAGATTTATTCTCTCATCGCGCCCTCACGTTAGCGCCTTGTTGTTTAGTCGGTAACAACATTCATCACCAAGCTATTTGTTCAGGTTTTATTACAGCACTCTAAAAATAATACTGCTAAAACCATTATTGCCTAGTTAAAATTCCAATAGGCGCAGACGGTGCTAGTCAAAGGCGAAATACAATATCCATTAGAAATATAATACTTACGACATGGTAAGGTATAAAATCAACCAATCCAATCATCAATATTTATCAGTAAAAGCCTTATCCGCCAGTAATTTCTCGTGGAAACACATTCGCGTATACATATAGCCTTATTAACAATCGTTATCGAACTAAAGCTTCCATAAATGTCCTTAATTGAGAAGAAAACTCTGCTAATGGTTGCAATATGAAAGTTTTCTCACGAACATACTCGTTGCATATATGCTTTAATTAAATATAGAGTTAATGACACTGAAATTATCTTCCTCGGCTATTAGACCGCGCTGTGTGGGTATCGGCACGTTTTTTACAACAGCCATTAAATATTAAATGCTAATCTCAATTGCTTCTTTATTATGAAATGGGTAAAAAATGTCTTCCTACTACTACATGATTTGTATGTACATATTCATTTATGTAAATGTATTGTGCTTTATGACGCCATGTATTATGCAATGCGTTGTTTACTATAGCTGAAATAATCTGGTTGATGATTACGACCATCGGAGTTTGGAGATTTATAGATACACATATTTTATTTTGGAACTAGAGAGAGCGAGGAAACATAACAAAGTCGAAGTTCTATGGTCAGGAGGAAAGTAAGTATTCAATCAATTAAAGATTTGCAAACTTGGCAAAATCCTTCCTATCAAATTTTTCAAAGAAACCTTTTTTTACTGGAAGAATATAACGAAGGTTTGTTTAATAGCGAATGTACAAAATAATAATGGAGGCATAATCAGCCGATAATGTTCCCACTGCTGGGACACAGGCCTCCTCATGGTAAGATGGAGTGGGCCGTGATCCACCACGCGGGCCCAATGCGGGTTAATAGATGTCACAAGTCTTCGAATTTTTGGTTCTAGGACGGTTTCGTCACGATGTTTAACTTCACCGAAAAGCGCCTCTCCGGATTTGAACCTACGGCCTATAGATAACTCTACAAATCGCGGCCGAATAATAATAGATACCCTCATAAATGTCAGATGACTACAGCTATCAAACAAGCACCAGACAAAACACATGTTTTCTATCAAATAAAATAATAAAGGAAGTTCAAATTAATGGCGCTATAAAAATGCCATCAATATCAGTTGCTTAAGCCATATTACATATAAAAAGTAAATGAAAATGCTTTCAATCAATCGGTGTATCTATATATGAATGCTTCGATAAATCATAGACACGTGGATTACAGCAAATACATATATGATAATGCTTCCGATATTCATATCGCTTTAGCTGCGTTTGATTTAACAGATATAGATGAATGAGCATGGGCATGAATGGTAATAGCTAAATGGACATACCTATGGACGTCAAAACAATATGAACAAAAACAAAGGAGATGACTTGCCGCTAGTAATGCTGTTTTCAGATTCTTTTGAGATGTTTCAAACAAACATACATCGTCTAATGGTTTACCTTTCTTTAAGCTTGTAACCAGTTCAACCATCCTCCTCTGAAACAGTTGCTTGAAGGGAACGCAATTTTATTCCCGTAACATCATCTGCCTAGCCTTTTCCCAACTATGTTGGGGTCGGCTTCGAGTCTAACCGGATGCAGCTGAATACCAGTATTTTACTTGGAGCGACTGCCTATCTGACCTCCACAACCCAGTGACTGGGTAATACGATACCCCTTGGTAAGACTGGGGGTAATTACTTGTAATATTATTCCCGTAACAAACATTCACTATCTCAGAATTATGTTAGACATGGGAAAAAGTCTATTAAGTTTATATAACCTACCAATTTCATCAAGCCAGTGCTATTCTTCGTTTGTCAGAAAGTTTACCAAGATGGAGCTAACGATTGATCCTTGAGGAACCCCAAGGTCAATTTAGGCATTGAGCGATTCTTAAGCGTATGTTGCTAATCAGTTTGACAAACAACACATTGTCGTTAGCTAGCAACAAGTCGATAATAAACATATTGTTTACTGCAGAATTGTTGATAGTATGTGTGTAGGTCCCGCGGTTCACGACAGCGTCCGTCATCGGCTCGTCCGGAAATATTTGGCATAGCAACACATTCACCTGGCCTGTTCTTATCCATGTTTACACTTGTTTTGTTGTTAAATGATGTATTATCAATTAAAACTATTGATTTGATTACTATGTTAAAGGTACGCGTCCTTAATTGTAGCATTCGGAATTTATAATTTACTAGCTGCGCCCCGCGGTTTCACGCGTATAAATTTCGTTCCCGTGGGAATATCGAGATAAAAAGTACCAGTACCAAGGATTAATCTATATGTTAATCCTGGTTATAAACCATCTGTGTGTCAAATTTCATCCAAATCCGCTCCAAACGTGCGAAAACTTTAAATACTGCCATCAATCATATTCAAGCTAAACTGATAACATTATGGAGCCCTTAGTCATCCATCCAACAATTGTCGACACTGCTTGTCGGTGTAGCAATTTCTACCTTACTCATAAGTAAATCCAAAGACAACTCTTTCAGTATACGCGTATACTGAAAGAGTTTATTTATTTATTTATTTATCCTCACACTGGAACGCCATACGGCAATTACACCAACGGAGCAAAAAGTCAGTTCATGTGCTGCTATCCATCCATCCTGTGCGCGGTGGACATCGAACGAGTGGCGATGGATCACGGTACAGCATTTCTCCAAAGCCCCATCACTCCTTCCATATTGCGCACATTCATTGCGAATTCTTGAAACTCGATGATTTTTCAAAGAAAATACAAGAGTTGTCTTTGGAACAACATTTCCATTTGATTTTCCTTCAAAAGGTCCGTGTACCTTTTACCTACTAATTTCTTTGTCTTAATATTTTTCTATACACCTCTATTTTACCACCTCGAAATTGCGAGTAGATAAATAAAGATCGAATTCATGCTAAAGAAACTCAATACTAAAACATGACATTGTTATTCAAGGAGCACATACTAGATAGCTAGCAAAACTCCAGTTTGGCGTAAGAAAAATAAACCAAAATAACAGTATCCGGTCGTCAGCGCATATTTCATGAGCTAACGGCAACATTTCGTATCTGGCCTCTCATATCAACCAAAAAAACTGTAATAAACAGACAGGTTTAGTCCAGGAAAAACTGGCGGTTTTGATCTTAATAATACTGTTGTCCTGTACCAATAAAATCATATTTTTACAAACATTAAAGCTTGCCATACTTGCCAAAAAGCCAAAGGATGCTTTGATATTCAAGATTCAAAGTTCAAATTATAGTCTTGATGTGTTTCCTGGAAGTGTAATTCATTAATTTAAAATAACTATCCAATAACCGACGAATTCATTAAGATTTTTAGACGCAAATACGTATCCACATTTGATGTGGTTGAGCTCAAATAAGATGTACCAAACGCATAGATGCGATCAGAGATAACCGATAAATTAACTCGTAATGTGAATACCATTACAGCTGCAGAATAGCTCAGAATTGATTGGCAAGTAACCTTATTTTATTTAAGTCTTTATGGGCATGGGCCGATTTATAACTCCAGAATCAGCGATAACCATGACTTTACCATCTTGTTGGGTATAGAAAATACTTAATCTGTCGATGAATTATTTAGATTCTCATCTACTACTAACTTCTATCGAGTTACAATAGCAACCGAATTCTCACATCATGTTCTCACTTCCCGATTGAAGTGATGATTGAGCATGATACTCAATCATGCTCAATCATCACTTCAATCGAGACCTATGATGTTTTCCTTTCCTCACAAGTTCACAACATAACAAATCTCGTGAAAGGAAAGTGAAATCGAACGAATATTACAAACACTTTTTTATTAGAACATCTTCGGAAAGCCGTTAATAATTATAAGAATACAAAGTATGTGACTTGCATTAGCGTTAAAAGTGGACAATGAATACGGTAATTCGCACAACATGATTGTCATGCTAATGCTCTCTTTAGTGAAATAATCTTGCAGAGGCTGTCATAATGAGACAGGTACCGTTTGATATAATATACGTTAATGCAAATCACAATGCTGGACGTTTTATTGTGTGGAGTAGAAGGTAAGGACAATGGTTCTATTTATACAGGTTGACTAGTAAATTGTCATATTCCTTCCAGGACGTGATAGTGGGACCCATTTGCAACAATTAAGCACCCCATAATGCCTAGGCGAATAGGAAAATTCTCAAAAATATCAAACAGTTAAAAGTTAAAGAAAGAAGTTTATTAACCATTTTCATAAATCATCTATATACTTGAACTTTAACACCAGTTATCTCAAAATGTTACTATGACATTAAGCGTACAAATTACGGGGAAGACATCTTCATTCAATCAGCTATCTAACGAAGAACAAAAGTTTAATAAATATTTAGAGGTGCCGATGAAACAGTCGATAATGCTGGCAAAAGTGGAATTTGCAAATTGTTGAAATATTAAAAAATTATGTGATAATCGAATTAATGAACTGGTTTATGTTATCTGAAAATATGCCAAAAGCCTATATACTAACCCAATGGATCTTTGCTATCTGAAAATAAATGAATAATTGTATTATATAAACGTTGTCGTCTGTCTTAAAAGAATTATGAAAATTTAGGAATGTTAACACAAAGAAAATAAACAAAATGTATGTATGTTGGAGGTCCTAGTACAGCGCCCTGCGGTACACCACAAACAACGCACGCCGTTCGTTGACTCAAACATTCTCGCTCTTAGGAAATTAGCGAAGATTTTCTATCATCATCATCAGGAATGAGCACCCATAAGGGGAAAAAGATGATAGTACCCATATTTAAATGTTTCATCTGTGTCAAAAGTCTTGTCTTGTGTATCCATATTCTAAATACACAACCAAAGCGGTTAAAATCACTATATCTCGTATGTTCTGCATATTTATGAACACAATAAGGAATAATCACTGCGTAAAGATTTAATGCCAAAGCACGAAGTGTATCGAATAGCATTATCTTGAGTCATAGAGCACAATAAAACAAGAGAATGTTACTTAATAGACATAATGTTTTATGTACATAAGGTAGTATAAGTAAGATGATTAAAAGTGAAATCCTAAAAATATACGCATAGATCTATGTTAATAACTGCCAATAGAATTTTCGTACGTCTACCTATAGAGAAAGTAGCAGTGCAATAAATTACAATAGTCTTGTGCAAACAAAAACCTGTCAGGGGCTTGAGAACTATTATAAGAAACACAAGTGGTATGGTTAGTAGGTGTCGTGAACAAAAGCAGAAAGTAACAATGTCACATGCACGGAAGGAGACAAAGTAACGGTTTCCAAGAACGGTGTCTGACAACGTAAAACCCTCATTTTATGTGAATGTTAGATATATAAGCAGCCTATATTTTTACTTTTACGATAGAAATAAATCTACTAGTGTACATTTGTAAATGGGCTACCTAACTGTTCGAGTAAGGTTACACTCAATCAATAAGTACCACATAAACGCGTTTTCTTGATAAGAAAGCTAATAGTGAGCGCTAAGGCATTAAGGCAACAAGGCTGTTGCAGCTAGAGAGATCTGTAGCGTTCTAAGACTAGCTCACATTTCCTATATTGCGACGAATTTTATATTAGCAGATAAATCACTTCAATTCGCTAATGGAACGAAAGTATGAAATTGTCAGTATAGAATTAGCGTCCGGTGAATCCCGAATACCGTATTCCATTCCTGTTACTCAGACATTAGCAAGAATGTGTGCTAGATATTTATAAACATAAACACGCAACTCTATTGTCTATGACCCACATACATCAGATGCGGCATCACGCGGCCACTCACACGCGTGCCTTTGCCTTTGACTCCACTTGAGGATATCTTTATTTGTATGGTTGCCCATCGACACACGTCATCGACACTAATCGACAGAATGGCAAATTGACGTCATACGTCAATGGAATTCGAGGCTAACAAAAAATCTTGTGATTGTACACAATATTATATCTACTATGTGATCGCATTAAGTATAGGAAGCCGTAGATATTTTTGTGGTCGAAAAAGAAGTAATGTCATTTAGGACATCTCTTTTTATTCTGTCATTTTATATGTAAAATTATGTCCCAAAATCCTAAGCTTAATGTCTATACTTGGTTCTGCTTATCGGTAAGAAAATGTAACATGAACCCCGACTAAATATTGACAAATTATGGTATTAACGATGTAGGTAACGTCGGCACATTAGACCAAAGAATGAATGTATTTGACTTCCGAGAAGCGTCAGCAAAAGCTGGTCCCGTGAGAAAATATGTGCATAAAGTGAGACGCGCCGAATAACTGCCAGTAATAATGATTTTTTATTAACAAATAAGGTAACAGTTGCCATATTTGACGCCAACTGCACCATGTTTTATGTCTTGGAAAGGCTTTTTCTTGTTAAATTGAAGAAAGACGTTGTCAATACTAAGGTACTAGAAAGCAGACAGAGAACATGTTACTAACAGAATAACATGTAACTTGAAGTGGTCCTTTGAATATCTTGAGTGTTTACCTATTAAGGCGCTAAGGACCAAATGCATAAAAACAAGTATTATAATGTAAACAAAAGAAATAAGTTCACATAAAACAAACGTAACCTGATAAATGGTAAAACGCATAACCATCACGAAGGATATCTAAATAGGGCAAAGCGTAGTTAATAAACGGGAAACAACTCGAAGTTTGTTGATAAATGATAAGTAAATAATACCACTAAGGACTTAACCGCAAGCTATTTCGTAAACCTCCGAAGATTGCTCAAAATCCGTGGAAGAGAAAAGTTAAAAATTAAAACGGTGTGACAAAACTCACTAAAACGGTGTACCAATACCAAGCTGTAACCAAGATTCTTTGAGCAATACCGCTGACGGTAGAGAAAGCGTTTTTCGTAGAAACGATAAAACATTATGTACTTTTTACGTCGATTCTTTAGGAACCGGAGTTAAATGCTTCTCAAACAACAAAGCATAAGCAGTTAGTTTGAATATAAAATGATAATAGGGACACAATAAGAACATCTTCTTTTTGAATATTAGTAACTGGTCATTTCTCTAATGCAATTCTGGCCCAAACCCAAATGATAGTTTCCTTCTACGTTTCATTCAATATGTGCCAAGATCTCACTTTCCCTGTGCATATGTCATCGCTTAGTTAGCAATCTTGTTTAAATCAACTCGAAATCTTATATGATAACTAGATATCTTTAGTATAATGCAGCCTACCTACTTGATATAATCTTTAAGTGGCCTCTAACGACACTCCTGGGAAAATAGGTGTGCCCATTACCGGCGCCAGCTTCAAGATATTTTTACATAATATTTTATAATATAATCAAACTTTGTTTAAACAAATAAACTAAATAACACCATTTATATTCAAAAGCTTAGATTTTATAAGCGTTATATTATTATGACCAATATCACTTCGTTTTCAAACAAATGTGAGGTCGGTGATAGGTCGCATAAAATTCTCATTATTTATAAACAATACTGTGAAGTGTAAAAATATTGATAGGAAGAGGTATGTTAATCCAACACATCCAGTTATCCCGACAAAGAAACTAATACGTTTATAACTATAGATTTATACATAACATATTGATATAACAGATTGAGAGATTTGGAAAACTCAACTGTTTTCTGTAATTTTTGAAACCGTTAGTAGTTACTAACGGTAACGGTAAAAAAAACTTATTAGTTAATCAGTTTTTTTTTAACATATTTATAGAAACAAATAAGTAGCATGTAGTGAGTACAGTGGTGACCCAGTGGTAACGGACCCGACTTACGAGTTGTAGGTCCTGGGTTCGAACCTAGGCAGGAGCTTTACTTTGTATAAATAATTTCATCACCACTACTCTCAAAATGGTGGAGCAAAACATCGTGACGAAACCGGCATGCCCTAGAACCAAAAACTCAACATCTTCCAACCCACACTGGGACCGCGCTGCGTGGTGGATTACAGCCCACTCCCTCTCGAAGAGAAGAGGCCTGTGTCCCAGCAGTGGGAACGATATAGGCTAATTATGTATAAATAGTTTTCGTACCTAAGTTTTCCTTTCTAGCAGGTTCGTTTCGCCACTACAAATTCCAAAAACTGCAGCATCTACTGCAGCTTGATGAAGTTAAATATATCCAGACATCAAGTCAAATAGGATGACTTAATAATAAAGCACTACATAATATTCACCAGACACCAGTTTATTATCAACCTTGAAATAAAAGTGAAAAAGTCGATCGCAGTAAACCAAGAAGGGAAAAAATCCAAAAGGACCAAGTTGACAATAAAACTGGCTTTGACCACTGAACGATAAATGTTTGCGGTCAACGTATGAGAGGGAAACAATTCATTTCACATTATATTGTCTACTGCAAACCGTGTGATGGGTATTTTGTTAAAATGGCTCCCATCGGACCATGTTTTACCATTGTTCACTTCAATCATATCCGACAAAGCTTTTTATTTAATTGTGACACATACAAAGGGTTGACTGCATTCTATTTTATTATGCATAAACTTTGATTTCGATATTTGATAACAAACATGTTGAGTGTCTGAGTCATTGTGTGATCAATTGATCATCCTATCTATCGATGAACGATTCCTTGAAGACGGATTGAGTCAGCTGAAGCTAGCTTTTGCTTGGACTTTGGAGCCAACAATTTTTGGGCGCATCAACGTTGCAAAAGATGTTTTTGTCGATGGCGGCCTAGATAATACTCACAGCACTTTCTTCAAGATCTAGTTTTAATATGTGTGTCTTTTTTTATTTGTACCTAACCTAACTTTAAGCTTTTTGTAACATCTTTTTTACAATATGAAATGCAATAAATGGTTAGGAATATTTCTGTGATCCCAACTGCTGTTTAAAATATTTATGCTTTTAAAATTATTGGTTTGGTCTTGACCCACACATAATTTAAAATTATTTTATTTAACATTACACATAAATTAATTATCTTATAGGAAAGGGAATGACATCGCAAACAAGAATGTCGATCATATGTTCTGAAACACGTCTCACTACAATTTTTTTAATTGGACATTAACTATGAGTCATCGCCTGGTCTCCGGGTAATTTCGAATGCAGTCGTTGGATATGTTGCTCTTGCACATAGTAAGTGAAGGGATACGCCCGGGAATGACCTCAGGGCTGGTGACGACACCGCGTTTAAAATTCCACACTCGTTCTATATGCGAACAGGACTCAGGAGACTGGGTGTTTACTAGTCTATAAAACAAATGAGCAGGCATAATAATCTATTACTGAATAATAATGAGATGTTCACGTCCGAAGGCACTCTTTCTGTTTTCTTGTTTTATTTGAGTGGGCTTTTTGCATACCAGATTGAATTTTAATCAATAAAGTATCCGTGGCTGTTTATGTTATTGCATTTCAACATTGACCAAAAAAGACAAACGAATGGCCGTTTCAAAATGCACAAAAACTTAGTATCTACAAAACAGCCGGAAAGCATGCAATAAGGTGTGGCAAGCGAGGCTGCTTTCTCTAGTCAGCTGCTTACCCGCGCCTTGCACGTGCGGTGCGCACGCGCAGCGACGTTGACAAGTGTGTGATATGCTCCACATTAGCCCAAACCTTGTCAATACCAAGGCTACAACATGTTGATTTATGATGACAGATTCTATTTTGTAATTTGGGTCGGTATAAACATTTTGAACATATCTTGGGTTAACTTGGCAACAGACGGAATTACTTTTTAAATATTCCGTGTACGTAATTGGATATTATTATCTTAGAATCGATATTCTTTTAGATTTAGAATGTTATCGCTTTCACAAACTTCTTCCTTTTCTTGTGTAAAGAGCACAATACCACAATGTAACAGTACCTACTATTATCTTTGCTTTCGACTACTACCTGATCAGGAACTAAGTATGGCATTTTCTGGTGCGTTCAAAAACCAATCCCATTTTCCTGTGAAATGCTGGCCAGGCCAAAATAGTGAGAAACTCGCTAGTAATTTAGTCATGTAAATAGATGTAAGTCAAGACATCATTGGCTTGATATGTATCTAATCTACAAACGGAATGATAAAATAGAATCTATTTTATCTAGTTCTATTTATTAGCCTTCCAATCATTAGATACGTGACATCGATAAACTGATAGGAAAGTTACATGCAACAGTAACTACTGATTGTATCGCGATTACTTTCCTAGGAAATCCCGCTTTCATCTTATTTATATTTGAACGAGATGTTTACTGTAACTACTACAGTAATCTAAGTCATATCATCAGCTGTTCGTAGAGAAATCTAAACTAGTGCTCAAGTAAAATGTGGGGTGTTATAAAGTTTTCCTACGTTATTAGAAATTGCTGTTGTTATACCAAATGTTTCCTTGTTGCCATCACAAGTGTAGGAAGAATCGTTTTCCGCGCGGTAATTGCGTAGCACACTATCAGTAGCAAATGGGTTTCATTTTGACAGTTCAACAATATTCATTGCGTATTTACGTTGCTGAACAAACACATTTTTCGAACACATTTTTATTTTATTTATTTTACCATTTATGTACACACATATAAACAGACATTCAAAAACAGAACAGAGAAAATAGGTACAGAGGTGATCCTTATTTCATAAGAAATCTCTTCCATGATACCTGAGATAGGACAATAGATACAGAGATGTAGACAGCGTGTGATAGAGCAAAGGAGACAAAAAATAATACATAGAATCAAAAAAAACAATTCACTTAAAAACTAAACAAAAATTACGAGAATAAACTAACATACATACAAATAAACATACATAAATACTTCTAAAATAAATATTACTACATACATATGAAGCAACGGATTAGCAATATCCTTCAAAATGATTGAGATTGATAGTGTGGTGCGCAATGAGGGTGCCGCATTAACTACTTTTATGTTATTTGCCATTGCTATTTGCTATTTTCGAAATTTGCAGCATTACTTACTCTTACGATTTCTCACTTTTTCTGATCAGTCTTCAAAAAAACATTGACATTTTGAGGAAAATCGATTGCAAACTCCGTAAATGGGTACAATCATAAGATTCTAAACCTACGCACGTGTGTAAGGCACACAGTTACATCACTACGTGAGGTCTTTAGGGAAAGAGGAAAACGCGCCGAGTACTAACTGTAAGTATAGTGTTCCCTATATATTATAATTAGATGCATAAGCAACAAATTCTTATTTATGATCAAAACAGCATCATTTTCATACCTTTCTTTTTCTGCACGCTTATCATCATCAGAAAAAGATCTTACGAATCCAAACATTATCTACCTATGTACTTCATTCGGGAAAAAAAATCTTAGCTCAAATCGTATCTATCTATTCAATAAACTCATTCACTATCCAAAGAATGAGTTCAAACTCTTTCTTAATGAACATCGAGTTCTCAAATTGGCAGTTAATAAGGTAAATTGCATAGCAACAATAGCTTTATTCACGGCCATGCTGAGGTTCATTGAAGCACCCTGGTGCCGCAGGCCGGTTCCCACGACTCCACTCCTGCGCACCAATTAGATACACCAGGCCTACGCTAAGCTATATTTAGGTGCCAATTTATTGATGCAAAAAACGTTTTGGATGATTGTTTGCAAGGAATGTTTAGCTTTATTTAAAAAAACTAAAAAAATATTTTTAATTTGAGCTTTGGTTTGCCAGCCTGCAGTCAGCAAGAGTGATGATCGATGCTCGTTTCTTGTGTGATTTAGTTCTAGAATATGTTTAATATTGAAATTACTGTGTGTTTACAATTAATGCAAAATGACTACATTATTTTAATTGTTCCATGTTCAACAGCATTGAAATTTAAATTCTCTGGAACTCAATGAGAAAGAAAATTTATTTGACTCAGGTTAAGTAAGGTACACAATTTTAACACAAAAATAAAAAAAAACTTAAAACAGTACTGTGTGCCTGTATCGTGCGGCTGCGCCAAATAGGCCTGTTCAGCATAAATGTCCGACAACTAATGCCTGACGTTGGTTTTCAAGTGGACCCTATATTACGAGGACGTCTTAAGTCAGAGTAATGTACAGACGCCAGCACATCAAGCTACTAAAATCTGTCAAATTTCTTTAATATATTTTCAACTTTATCGCTATAGCATTAAGGTTCAAGTTTGATTGAGAAAGTTTGACAGTTTCGGGTAGCTTGACCTGCTGGCGTCTGTACCAAAGACCATTGTCCATTATTCAGTCTATCTAACGATGATGATATGAATAATATGGATTATTTAGAAAACCCATTATCTACTTTTCTTTAAGAAACAACAATATTACGTAAGGTGCGGTCTTTGGGCACGAAGTTTTTATTTATTTTCAAACAATTGGGTTTGTATTTATTTAGATCACACTTCGGTGAGTAATAGCCCCGACTTACGAATTGTAGATCGTGGGTTCGAACTCAGACAGGCGATTTACTTCGTGTAAATAATTTCATTACCACTGCTCTCAAGACGGTGAAGGAAAACATCGTGAGGAAACCAGCATGTCCTAGAACCAAAAATTCAAAGATATGTGACATCTACCAAACCGCACTGGGCCCGCGTGGTAGATTACAGCTCACTCCCTCTCGAAGGCCTGTGTCCCAGTAGTAGGAACATTATAGGCTGATTATACTACACTTCGGTATGTAAGTATTAAAATCTGTATCCATCAACATAATATAACACCCACAAATATTACCAGTATGTATGAATATTTTAAATTCTATCATAAAAATGCTTCTGCCATAACTTAGTAAACATGTCATGGTGTTGTTTTATGATTTACCTACGTCAACTGCCGTGGTATTTATAAAAGTAATTAAAAATATTACGCAGCATAAGACATTTAAAATAAAACGAAGAATGGTTTAACTACACAGGAAATCCTAGACATCACACTTACAATTTTGCAAAAAGAATGTTATCCATATCTTTAAATCTTTGTAAATTGATCCTCATAATGCAATGGATGACAGGGTTATAGGAATAGTAGTATTCTACTAGTAATAAGAATTGAGATTTCTAAGTTATGCTACCATTGCCCACGAGTCTAGCTTCCGCATCCAGTCGACACCAGTTGCCTAGATCGGTGGCTTCACCTAGTTCGTTTCTCCATTCTCTCAGCCTCTACCGTCTACATTCAGAGATTCATCTTCTTGGTGACTCCGGTTCTGTTCCGATGACATCTAACGAAAAGACTGTCTCTATTTGGTCTCACTGATTTTTATTAATAGTGTTTTTTATCATTTTCCTTGCTTATAACGCATATAAAGCAGCTTTTAAAGATCTACAAACATATTTAAAACCTGCTTAAATACTGATGAGATGCTTATGAATAGAAAGGGATTGACTACCGAGATGACGACTATAGAAGTATGGGAGAAGACAGGTTGTGCCGACCCCAAATAAATTGGGACAAGGGCAAGAGAGTGATGATGCATATGAGTAGAATTTTGCAAATACAACGCGGTATGTTATACATATTATTTTCAAGTAGCTTAGACCGTATACATATTGTGATAAAATTCAAAAAAGATAAATAAAAAGAAGCCACAAAACACTTTCAACCACCGAATCGAAGTTCATAGCAAACACCCCAATAAAGATACCTGACTTGAATACATATTTCCTTCTATAGTAGCGATTTATCTTTGTCATATACTGTAAACAATATAGTGAGGACGTTGACTGTACATACGTGCCTGCACGTCCGTGATAACTAATACTGCTATGCCACTGAACCCTTTGTTTTGACATGGGTGGGCTGACTCTACTACGCAGTATTTTACCATGTTTTTTCTAAATGTATTTCGCCCACTTGACCGCTTTTTGGAATGGAAACAGCTTCAGTTTTGGAACTAAGAAATTATCTAATGGAAATTTCTCAAACTTTGTGGTCGCATCGGTACCTAACGCTAACGACATTATCATGTTCAACAATCAATGGTATCTACAATCGTTAAAAATGTTACTTCAACGGAAAGGTGTAAGCAAACAACATTATCAGAGTTCACATCCGTAGGTGACTTAATAGAAATAACAAAGATAAATATAATTTAAGTACAACGGTAAGTAAACGAGAAAGTTCTCGGTATCGCGCGTGTTGCTACCAAACCGACTCTATTTGCACAGCTATACAAACTGCGTGTTGTTATCGGTATCCAAAGCAAGCAGACCCTCCCCGCTTCCCCTCGAGAGCAATAATGAAGCAATAAATGGTAATTTAGAATTTTACGACGGCTCTCTGTAAGATGGTGGAATTGTATTAAAGTATGATGACGATGTTGCGCCAGCTAAACCACCTAGTTCTTGTAGAAAACGTCGCGTCGAACAGGGACATTGTTTGTTGTATTCTGGTACACTTGTGCTAACGTCACTGCATCTGTTTGATCGAACTGATACACAAACGAAACAAAAATTTTACAATATACCATGATGGTTATCAACTATTCTTCGAATCAAAAATTATCCAAATTAGTAATTCTTCAGTCATTTCACTGCATTTCACATTCAAAACCAGTCGCTGACATCAAACAATTTTCTAGTTCATCAGACATCATTTTCCTCATCAAATAAAAGATCTCACCTACATCGACGATAGGCCACCAACTTTCCACTACTTATACGTTAGTGCAATACATGGCTAATGTCGCAGCGACGCACCTTAAAAGGGCTCGAGGTGTCGGAAATTCCATAGACTATAGTGATTCCTGACATTTGCGAACATTGTATATTCAAACGAAACTTCTTGTGCGAATTAATTCACGCATTACGGAAAAGTCTCCAAGCTTTTAGTTGTAGAACTATGTTTGTGTATATATTTACTTAAACACAGAAGTGAAACCAGAATTTGATAGTAAGAAACACATAACTTTCTGCTACTTCCTGGACTTTTCTTTTAACCCTCACATGAATATGGATTCAGCAATCTACATAATTTTGAGCATAAAAATGCCATCTCACTGTCCAATAATTAATGCACACGCAAAATATTCCGTTCTACATTTAAAGTGTTACATAGGTTACACTTGTTGAATTCTTGATAGATTACCATAATTTCAATATCCGAAAGTGTAGTCTACGCATGATATTAACATCTTTGCCGGAAAAGAAACCAGTTCGTTACATAATCATAGTTCCACCCTCAATCACGACATCTCTAAGCTTATTACCATCGTCTTATCACTCTCATCGTCTCATCAAAAGGTTTTATTGGTCTAAGGCTTTTTATTGTAGTTTTAATTACTGTATCACAAGCCTCCTTTTGGCATATAAAGAATTCTCGGATTTATTTGCAAATTTTTCCTGCTAACGCAATTTCAATTCTGCAGCGCTGCGTTCACGCATGCCCCTACCCACATTGCTGACTGTCTTTATGTATTTATTGAGCAATAGGGCATGGTTTAATAGATCTATTTTATATTCTTTACACCATCAGAAATGGTGTAATTATACTTTGGATTCAGTTCACACCTTGTAACGTTCATACGTAATTCGCATAACATATTATTACGCAAATTAAAGTTCTCAAATACAACATAGAAGACACTTTTACTTTTAATCGATCAGTATTCAGAAAGTCTAACTTTCCCTCGCTCGTGCTGCCGATGTTGGAGTCAACACGGAAATCTATGTTTATTAAACAAGCTTTCGTTTAGATTTATACAGTCATTGATAGTGAAGTTGTAAACTTCGCTTGATTGATAGCAGAAGCCGTAGTAGAAAACGCCCAAACAGTCGGAAATGTAGATGTAGAAATGGTTAAAATAAGTCATCTAAAAATAAAATTCATTTGAAAGTCAGTAATGTTATATTATAAAAGACCATTTCATAATTCCCAGAGAAACGAATAACAACAATAAATATACAATAACAACTGTTAAAGCTAACGAAACACGTTGGAGAGCGGCGCGGGCGCCGGCGAGCTTCTAAACTTACGAGTGCTCTCAACAAATAAGTGGCTGACACAGACGCACACACGAACACAGGCAGGTCGTGCGCGCCCGCGGCGCAGCGCCTGCGCAGCCTGGGACACAGGTTTACTCAATGAACTGTACGCCTCAGGGATGGGAGAACTGTACCCATATTTATCGAATGCAATATTATTAAGTTTCATCATTTCTTCAACTTCATCTAAGGGATCTTAAATCTATTCCAGTTGACCCTGCCTACCTTTAAACAAGGTCAGGTTATTAGAAACAACATTCTTATCAATAACTTATTCTATCAACATATACGAGTAGTGTTATTTATTGTAACGTTCTCTGCCAATATAAGTATTTCGGTAGATGCGTCATCTATTTATAATGTGGCCACGACAAGGCAACAGACAAGTTCGTTTACGATCGCTCTAATGTCACTCACTTTTTTAATTTATCGGTCTTTTGCGTCACCGCCTGAAATATGCATGCCGTAAGAATCATTTGTGAAGGCAACTGTTCCAGCCAGAAAATTATTTATAAGAAAGAAATAATTAACTAGTTTGAATGCATACCACATGACATGGGATCATCTGGTTCAAAATCAGCTGTTGAGGTTCAAAACTCCAGAAGAATGAAAACTGATTTTGGACTACTCTGGTTAGGATCCTCTAGACTCTAGAGATCATGATTGTCTGTTACAATGACACTTACAACGTATTGTTTCAACCGTATCGATGATTTTGAGATTGACAGTAACGACAACACTATGGTTGAGTAGAGTAGACGTTAAGTAGGCGAGATCGTTGCACTGACTAGCGGTGCAGTCTTCCATCTCACTCGCACCTAGCATGTAAATCTAGCGGTGCAGTTTTACCTCTCCTTCACACACTAAAGCAAGGCTTTAGGGTTGCTTATTGAAAGTGATTCAAAAAATTTGTAAATCGAAGTGTTAACAGGCTGCTAAAGAATGAGACGGGTGTCCTTCAATCAGGGAATTTATGACTACAGCGTGGCTGTTACCAAGTATAAGTCAAATGGCAAGCGCGGGCAGCAACCGCAGAGCGATTTATTTCACTGGCTACAGAAACTACAACGGGTGGTCTCGAGTTGCGATTTCTTCGCCTGGGGACTGTATCTGTAATGGTGTTTCTAGTCATAAATACAGGCGCGATAAGTATCGCCCAGGACGGAGCGGGGCGATGGGTGGTCGACGCAAAATTCGGCAGAGCGCTGCCCTCGGGACCGGTTCCGAGAAGGCTCGGCGCGTCGGCGGCGGCGGCGGCTATTGTGTCTGCCCTCTGCCACACGCGCCGCTTCATTACCGGCCCTCCAGACCTCCCCTCCCGCCCTCCGCACATGTGTTAGTGGTCAACTAACCCAGGCGCCAACGCTTCGTGATATTTATGCGCTGATTTGGATCACTTGCTACTATTCAATTAATGATAGGCATGTTTTTATGTTGTATCGTTATAGGTTCATGAAACAAATGACATCCAACACCACTTTTAATTTTAACATGATCAAAATCTTCATCAGCAATTTTCATAAAGAGTGAAATGAAAAGCTTCCATTGATTTTGATTTGATTTTTGTTTTTTTTTTTTTTCATTTAGTGGATAACACAACATGAGACAGTTAATATAACATGCAGAAGTTACCAGACACCTAATTTATGCTTATAAATCATATCATTTTTGTTATGTTAATGATATATGATGGTTACCATGATATCCTAAGAAAACATCTAACCTTCGTCACAGCTTAACAGGTGATTAAAAAAATAACACGGTAAAATGCATTTGAAACGGCAAACAGTGCCGCTCCGCACCGATAGACCACAATAGACGAGAAATAATATCGTCCACCTAATCTCTTTTTCGTTAGAGGCGCGCCATATTTCATTCTGGCAGCCATTGTCAATAAGAACCGAGGTCAGAGGCAAATAGGAGAAAAGAACGTCCACACTTTTGTTTTCTTTTTCGAACACTCAAACAAAATAAACTCTAGCACAGTTGCTTGAACGCGCCGCCTTTTAAAATTCGAATTCTAATATCTTTTTTCTATCCCATCTTTTCATTAATATATTACGTTGGACGCTGGCTGTCAATTTTGTTTTTTAGTTAAGTTCGAGTTAGTTACCTGAACAGAGTGATGTCTACCATTTTACGATGGGAGCTTATTGTGATGTCGGTGCCATCGTGTGAAATCCCATAAAATATAAATAAATTGTTAAACGCCCAACACTAATAACTAATTTTAGGTTAACAACAGAAAATGGTTCAGTGTCAAACCTTTCACTACCAGGACTGTTATTCAATTTGTAAATAATGATGCAGAATACAAAGGTGATTCAAATGTAAGTAGATGTGTTATAGCTGACTTCAAAAAACTAGTGAAAAATCTATGATTGCTCTAAAGATCACCAGCTTGCATAATCTTGTGAAATTGTAACATCGAAACAAAACCCATACCATAATAAGTTGCTAAAAATAAATCTCTATAATTTAATAATTAGTGCTTGATCTAAGAAGAATCGCTACACGTGTACAAGGATTTATAAAAACCGTCAGTTCGACGAAGCAAATTAACTTTTGCTGAATCTAAAAATAAAACACGAAGCACAACGGACGGTTTTAGGGTAAAATATTTACACGATACTGACTGTACTGGAGATCCTATAAATATAGCTACTATTTGCAATCCAGATACAAACTTAGGTACAAATATATCTCCAATTCCAGTTCTGGAGCAGAGCATAGATCTCCTCAATAAGCAATTAGCCACTGACAATCTCAAAGGAAATTGGCAATTGACCTTTTACTTGAACTTTAAATTGACGCCAGACTGGTATTTACTAAATGCAGTAATCACTGGAATATATGTATAGCACAGTATCATAGAGGATTTGTTAGTGTGGTTACTATCTTATAATATACAAAATTATGTTACACAAATCAAATAGGTATTTTTCATGAAAATCAGAAGAGCTACCAACGTTAAAAAAAGCTTAGGAAATAGACCAATATTGAAAACTGAAAACCTAGATAAAGTACCTAACAATTTCCTTCATTAACAAAAACGAGATGGTGTCCATTGTACATAGAATTGTATAACACGTTAGTAACAAAGATATTTCAGAAAATGCGTAAACTAGTTGAAATTCGTATTCTCACGGCACTTCAACGCAACCCACTTATTATAACTTTTATTATATCACACTACTCTTAACGAAAGCAAAAATTCACAACAGCTTTGTTACGTTACGTCAAACATTACAGTTGTAACCACTTACCTAATTATGCGGTATAGAACTAGGTAATGTTGATTCTAAAGTTTTAGATGAAATTCATATTACTATGTTCATTTTAGTTGTAGTGAATGAACGCTGATTATGTTCTTCTTGGACAACGAAAAGAAAATGAAGTAGTAGATAAACCCAGAGGAGGAAAATTATCATATAATCTTGGAAGAGATAAAGATTTGCAAACACTGATGATAGTAACATCAAAAGTGATCTGATAGATGACAGTGAAATAGAAAATACTGTAGATATAACAAATAATATAATCTCAAATCATCATTCTAAAACTTTCGAATAAAATCTATGGCTTCTTGTCCTTTATAGGACACAAACAATCACATATGCACACGTGCTATGGTCAGTTGCAATGACAACAAGGCAGTTCATCACAATGACATACATCCTTGGATCCTTATTCTTTGCGCTACTTTTACTTCTCTATTGTCACAAGTGACACTAATCATTAGATATTGAATTCAAACGTGTCGTCAGTCGTCACTAACATGATCACGACTATGCTATGTGTCTGTGTCAGCATTGCCACTGACACGCACCCGGGTCAGTTGCACAATGTCTATTAAGTAATTACCTACTAACAAAGGTGAACGTGGTATTTATCTTTATAATTATAATTTACGGTAAAGCTCAACTATGGATCATGCTTGAGAATGCACAATGCTGCAAGGTTGAAGAAGATTTTTCTTTTATTCCAGATTCTACTCTTTTGAATTGCATGAATTAAAAGTTCAGTCAGTGTTACACAAATCAAAAATAAATTATATTCTAAGGAATATTATATGGTTGTCTTTTTAAAGGAATATACGATCGTTTTCCATTTCATCACTCATGAAGTTTTTCTCGGTAAATCAATCAAGCGAGCCACTTTTTAGCTCTACAGAAATGTGCAATTAAGATGCTATCAAGACACGCTATTTAAAGCAATCTCAACGTCATATTGAGTAACAGAAGGCAACTTCAACTTTAAGAAATAAACTAACAAAGAATCATTTTGGACCAAAGCCTAATTGCAACGTTAAGTTAAAATTTCATTGGTGCGAGAAACATTGAATTACTTGCATCAGTAACTGCACACTATAAATATAGACTTCCAACAAATTGCACTGACAACAAAATTGTAATTGATATGATTATAAAATAAAGCAATCAACTGTAATAATTTGCAGCGGATACAATATGAAATGAATATATATTTGCAACAGGTCGAGAAGAAAGAATTGTAGAACTTATACAATAGAACACGGGAATAAAGGCGAAGTAGAACGGGGATATAATATATAAGTCTACTATAATAATGACTAAAATGAATGAATAAAACGAGCCACGTGGTCTTGTCTCGGGTGAGGTCAGTATGGCTGGATGCGAGGACAGTGCAACGAACTATTTGGAGCGGTGCGACATTTAATTCCAAGAAGCGCGAGTCTGCGACTCGGCCGAGAGCCAGCCGAATGTCGATTGAAAGCACGGACTTTGTTTTGTTACCCACATGCTAAACCGCCATTTTATTGCATTTGCAGTTATTAGCGGTACTGTTGTTCTGCACACTTCATTTGATTTGCGTTGCACGAATAGTAGTGACAACAGCCAACAATTTGCTAGGCGAATGTTTATTGCAGTCGTAGTTCTCTCTACAAACGTGTTGGCTTGGCTTCGAACTCAAACTCCATGCAAATAAATCAAGGTTTTTACAATATTTCGCCTATTGATTTCGCTACGCATGATCAAAGCGACCGGTCATATTTAAGCAAAGGTGACGCAATACAAAACGTAACGACTTTGTCTGCGATAACGTAACGTATTATAGCCTTTATTATTCTGTAAGTAGATTAATGTGCAACGTATGTAGATCGAGAACATAGCCCAAATTTTCCCAGTATCATAACTCTAATGATCAATTGTCATTTGTTCCCGTCATCGTCAGCATTCTTTGCTCTCATAATTTTATCAGAAACCGGGGTTATTTGGGTCATAGTCTTTAAAATTCACTGTTGTTCCACTTACGCGCCACTATTGACAGCTTAATGTTTTGTTGATACTTTACTATTAATATCCCTCTTTTTTATTGTTTACAACGCTAGTGATAAATTTACCAAATTGTCTCATTGTGGAGAACGCGGTTGATTTCACATTAGTATAATTTCTGTATCCTATCTTTTTTGTAATTATTAATAAGCAACTGTTTCTCTTCCTGATTAAATAAAATAAAGTGGGTATATGGTATATAATATAAGGTATAATGTTTTTCCCTTTCTCCATTATTAATAGTGTTACGAGCTCCGGGTTCGTGACAATTAAAAATGCCGATAAAAATTACCAAAAGTTACACTTTAATCAATCAACACTAACAACAATTCAAAACACACTAATTATAAAACACAATCACTCTTAAGTCGCACTTGAAGATCGCTTTCGATGTATTCGCTTGTGTCGCAAAACCAAGTCTGATTGCTCGCGGCTATTCCCGGCCTTATATAGTGCCGCAGATAGTTCCAGAACTTTCTATTGTAGAACCGTCTAGAATGTTCGAGTACATACCGGCCCCGACTGACTACATGTCGATAGTTCTAGTAAGTTCTAGCTACGTCATATCTACTCGTCAATAGATGGCGCTGACGGATGGCGTGACTATTAGTTCTACTATTCCATAATAGATGGCGCCAGTTAGTTCTGCCAATCCACAATAGATGTCGCCAGTGGTAACTAATGTCGCCGTGTATCAGGCATTAATTGCGGCGCGTAACACTGCCCCCTCCTAAGACATGCTCGTCCCGAGCATTATCGGCTCCATAATAACGCGCCAGTCGATCCACATGGACGATCTTAGGAGTACCTCTTGCACCTTTCCGTATCCGGTAGGTTACGTGATTGATCTTTGTCACAATCCGGTACGGTCCATCCCATTTAGCTTGAAGCTTAGGAGATTTCCCTTTGCTGCGCACTGGATTGTGCAACCACACTAGTGAACCTTCGTCGAACCCTTTACTGTTCATTTTGCGGTCATAACGGGTTTTCATCTTTTCAGACATTTGCTGGCCCGATTGTCTGACGTGCTCACAAATGTCATTCATTTTATTCCGCAAGTTATTCGCATAATCCGTTATACTGCATGGGGCATCAGGTGGTATTCCGGTGATCAGGTCTGCAGGCAGCCGTAGTTCTCTTCCAAAGTTTGCGAAGGCTGGTGTCACCGATGTACTTTCGTGAACAGCGCTTCGATATGACAACAAAAACGGTTGTATGTGCTTGTCCCAATCTCGTTGCCGATTTTCCACAACTTTTGCTAGGTACCTCTCCAGTGTCTGATTAAATCGTTCCACCATTCCATCTGATTGTGGGTGGTAAGAAGTTGTTCTTGTTTTGTGAGTACCCATAACTCGACAAGTTTCCTGGAATATTTGGGACTCAAAATTCCTTCCTTGATCACTGTGAATCTCTAAAGGTACTCCAAAACGACAGAAGACTTCGTAAACTAATTTATCTGCAACTGTCGAAGCTTCTTGATTTGGAATGGCGAAGACTTCCGGCCACTTAGTGAAGTAATCCATCACAACCATGAAATACTTGTTACCACTTTCACTTTCCGGAAACGGCCCCGCAACGTCGAGGGCTATCCTCTCCCATGGTGCACCAACATTGTACAATTTCAATGCACCTCTACTACGAGTCTGAGGTCCCTTTACAGCTGCACAACTTGTACATTTGCGACACCAGTCCTCGACATCGTCCCGACAGTGGACCCAGTAAAACCGTTCTCGTATCTTCAGTAGAGTCCGTTTTACTCCCAGATGACCTCCTGAACAACCATTATGGTACAGCTGCAGAACATCCGGTACTTGAGCTTTAGGGACAACCATTTGCAAATGACAGCTATCTCCCCGAGCATTTTCCCATTTTCGGCACAGGACTCCATCCTGAATCACCAAGCTATCCCATTGGGCCCAATAGCTTTTTGTGATCGAACTCATCGCTGAGACGTCGCTCCACCTGGGTTTAGGAGCTCTGGCCTTCATCCACTCCAGAATCGGCTTGATGTCCAAATCTTCCTGCTGTGCACGTTGTAGGCTTTCCTTCCACTCGATGCTGAGGTCTGTCTTAAGCATCCTCACAGGTACGACTTCTTTACTCTCTTGCCTAGTACAATGCTTGCAGTCTTCAGGACAAGGTCTTCTTGACAATGCATCTGCGTTACCATGAGATTTTCCGCTGCGATGTTCGACCACGAAGTCGTATTCCTGCAGAAGTTCAATCCATCTCGCAACTTGTCCTTCTGGATTTTTGAACTGCAATAGCCATTTCAGTGCAGCATGGTCGGTTCGTAACTGGAATTTCCGCCCTAGAAGATATTTGCTAAAGTGCTGCAATGACTTTACCACAGCAAGCAGTTCTCGTCTCGTAACACAATAGTTCCTTTCAGGTTTCGACAATGACTTGCTGAAGTACGCTATCACAAATTCTTGATCGCCATTCCGCTGGGACAACACACCGCCAAGTCCTATGTCGCTTGCGTCTGTGTCAACTATAAATTCCTTGCCCGCATCAGGGTACCCCAAAATAGGTGTTTTGCACAGACGGTCCTTTAGCTCCTGGAATGCGATGTCGCAACTTCCATCCCAGTTGAAATGTCGCTTCTCCTCGGTTAGCTTATGCAGGGGTTTGGCTATATCTGCAAAGTTTTTGACAAATCGCCGATAGTAGGAGCACAAACCCAGAAATGCTCTGACCTGCGTCTTGTCTTTTGGAATTGGCCAATCCTTGACAGCGGCGATTTTCTCTGGATCCGTGCGGATACCTTCTTCAGACACTACATATCCCAAAAAGCTAACTTGCCGTTTGAATAGTGAACACTTCTTCGGACTTAACTTGAGGTTGGCACTCTGGATCTTCATGAGCACGCGTTCCAGGTTTTGAAGATGTTCTTCAAACGTACGGCCTACGATGATGATGTCATCCAAGTAGACCAGGCAGGCATCGCCAATTAGCCCGGTAAGTACAAGTTCCATCAACCTTTCAAACGTTGCCGGAGCATTGCATAATCCAAACGGCATAACTTTAAATTGCCACAGACCCTTTCCTGTCGAGAACGCAGTTTTCTCCTTGTCCTTAGGATCAATTTCAACTTGCCAGTAGCCACTTTTCAGGTCCAGCGTGCTAAACCACTTTACTCCAGTAAGCATGTCCAGCGTGTCATCAATTCTTGGCAAGGGATAACTGTCCTTTTTCGTAACGTCGTTCAGACGACGATAGTCAACACAAAACCTCATGCTGCCGTCCTTCTTTCTTACCAGCACTACAGGTGAACACCATGGACTAGATGAAGGTTCAATAACACCATCCTTCACCATTCCCTCAATCATGGTTTCCACTTCCTTTTCGCGTGCTACCGGCAATCTCCTTGGCCGCTGACGGATAGGCAATTCTTCTCCTGTGTTTATTTTGTGTTGAACTAAGCCAGTCCTCCCGATGTCAGCATCGTTTGACGAGAAAACGTCTGCATACTTGAGTAACATTTTCTTAGCCTTGACCATTTCATTTTGGGGCAGAGCGCTGCGGCAGTCTTCTAAAAGTGTGGTCACTCTTGTTTGTGCATCCTTGCTGAGGGTTCCAGTCGAAAGATATTGGCATCGACGCAACCAATCCACTTCCTCGCAAGTACCAACTAATGTGCCTTTTTCTATAATTTGTTCCTGATCACAAAGGTTCAGCACACGTACCCCTGAGATGTCGGTGGCTCTGACCAAAGTTCGTGCCACTTTCCATGGAAGGTCATTGTCTACCCTTTCCACGAGTACACAACGATGAGGTTGCCCAGGATTCCGAGGAAGACTAACCGGCACAATCGTTTCCGATCTCGGCGGAAGAACAATCTTCTTAAGGCTGTACACGTTCCCTGGTAACGCCCCTTCCACGAAAAGTTCCTCTTGTCCACATTTTAAAACACCTTGCTTGACGTCAATTTCGCAACAATTCTTCCTCATAAAGTCAAGGCCCAGGATGCAATCGTCCATTATATCAGCCACGATGACATTATGCAGGTAGATTCTGTTGCCTAGCTTCAACCCTATCTTCTTCTCTCCATGGACGGGTATGCGCTGACCGGTGGCTGTTACTAAATTAATGGGTTCTCGGTTGTATGCGGAGTCCCCAAGGGACCGTCTTATCAGTTGGGAACTGACAACCGTGCGAGAGGCTCCAGTGTCTATGGTCAGCTTACACGGCGTTCCGTTGACCTCGCCCTTGATGATTAGGCTGTTCCCGTCTTGGGTTTGTGTGATCGAAACCCTTGGGGCTCTTTGAACATCAGCCAGCACCCGCCCCGCAGTCCTGGCTATTACTCGTTTCCCTGCTGCTGGTTCTGGGCGGTGCTATTAGCTGCACTGCCCTCTGGAGATCGGCCGTCTTCTCTTTCTGCAGTTCGCTTGGGGCAACTGGATCGAAGGTGGCCCCTTTCCCCACAGCCGTAGCACCTAGGGCTGTACCCTTTACTGCGGTCGCGAACTGTAGCCGCTGCAACCTCCCTGACCCGATGGGAACGATGATCCTGTCGCACGGCTTCCACCTCCAGTGCATGGGCCAAGGCGTCCTTAAGCGTCCCGTGGTGCCCGAGCCTCACAGCAGCTCTAACTTCAAGGTCGCGGATGCCGTCGATGAATGCCTGCACCAAGTTCCCATCAATAAGCGCAGGTACGGACTGGTAAGCTTTACGCACCAGCTTCTCCACTTCAAGGGCCCACTGCTGCAGGTTTTCATTACTGCGTTGCACGCGATCCTTGAGCTGCGCACGAAACACGTGTTCCAGGTGAGCATCGCCATACCGAGCCTCCAATGCCTCTAGGAGCTGCTCGTAAGTCACTTCCTTACCGAGAGCTTCCAGAACAGTTAAGGCTTGGTCGCGCAGGCCTAGGGTGAGGGCAGTCATGGCCTGACTATTATTCCAACCATTCGCCTTCATGACAGCCTCAAATTGGATTTTGTAGGCCGACCAGGAAGAAGTTCCGTCGAACGGTGGCACTTTGAATCCTCGTAGCGAAGGTGTTGTAGCTACGGGAGCTGCGATTCCATCCCCAAGTTTAAGGTAATCCAGCGTTTTCTTTACGTCAGCCATCACGGTTTTCTTCACGTCAGCCACCACGTTGTCAACCCGATTACTCACTTGGTCGATCCGGATTTCAGCTTCCGACAGGCGGTCGTCATGTTGAGCAACCTTATCCTTCACCTCCTTCATGTCTTTCCCTAAGGTAGCGTGAAGGTCCTTCATAAGGAGCATCTGCTCTTCCTGGCGGCGCGCTTGCTCCTCCTTATCACGTTGGAGCTGTTCTTCCAACCGGCGAGCCTGTTCCTCCTGTCGGCGAGCCTGTTCCTCCTGTCGGCGAGCCTGTTCCTCCCTGTCACGCAGCAGCTGTTCTTCCAACCGACGGGCCTGTTCCTCCTTGTCCCGCTGGAGCTGTTCTTCCAACCGACGAGCCTGTTCCTCCTGTCGGCGAGCCTGTTCCTCTTGTCGGCGAGCCTGTTCCTCCTGCCGGCGGGACTGCTCCTGCAGCATTATCATCAGAGCAGCAAAGTCTGGTGCTGATGATGCTGGAGCTGCTGCGGACGGGTCGGCCTCCGTGGTTGGTATCTGGCCCTCCGACCTCTGCGGTGCAGCTCCACCAAAACGCCTCTGGTCCGTCTCCTGTTGACGTTGACTCCGGGTACGGATACCCTCCGTGTCGTCTTTAGGCAAAATCGGCATGATTTTAATCCTTGCTTCTGACACCAATTGTTACGAGCTCCGGGTTCGTGACAATTAAAAATGCCGATAAAAATTACCAAAAGTTACACTTTAATCAATCAACACTAACAACAATTCAAAACACACTAATTATAAAACACAATCACTCTTAAGTCGCACTTGAAGATCGCTTTCGATGTATTCGCTTGTGTCGCAAAACCAAGTCTGATTGCTCGCGGCTATTCCCGGCCTTATATAGTGCCGCAGATAGTTCCAGAACTTTCTATTGTAGAACCGTCTAGAATGTTCGAGTACATACCGGCCCCGACTGACTACATGTCGATAGTTCTAGTAAGTTCTAGCTACGTCATATCTACTCGTCAATAGATGGCGCTGACGGATGGCGTGACTATTAGTTCTACTATTCCATAATAGATGGCGCCAGTTAGTTCTGCCAATCCACAATAGATGTCGCCAGTGGTAACTAATGTCGCCGTGTATCAGGCATTAATTGCGGCGCGTAACAATAGGTAAGGTTACTCTTTTATGCTTAAAAGTTCAAGACCAACAACAAAGGTTTTGAAGAAATTCGTAATCCTTCAATCCGATTGATGATATTACTCATATTTACACCTTGCTTTGTCATGATGTCAGGCACTAGAACCTTAACAAAACATGGATTACAACGGCCAAAACAAAATCAAAATGCAATTAAAGGACTTGAACAGATGCAGTAGTGATTGCACGCCTCAGATGCGCATGAGTTTGATCTATTTCTGCTCTGCGTCTCGAATTAATATCCGTAATTGATGTGTTCTGCAGCCAGATAATAAATGGTGGGGCAGACGCGCAGCCAACAACAACGGGCTTATTATTGACTTGAGCCTAATGAGCTCGAATATAATCAATAACAGCGCAAGGACTGGCTGCTATATACAATTAGCATAAAGTCATGCCCCGAGGCATTTCTTAGAATCCAGCCTTTATTTACTTCTCTGGGATTATTGCCTTTTAAACCAAAGAAGAAATCTGAACCTATAAAATCTCCAAAAGTTATTTTCAAGAAATTTATTAGTTTCCATATAAAGAAAACATTTGGGCCGAAGAAGTAGTACTTAATCGTTACAATAGCTAAATAAGCTACAAGAAAATAATATTGAGAGCTGCGTCTAAGGATGAAAATCATTTTAAAATATTTTGGAACTGACTTTCAAGTGGGAATAGAACCAGGAAAATGATATTAAACAGAAACCCGTTAAGTATACAATTATCCTACGTGTGCGGGGTCTGCGGGGAACTACTTGTTTCGTACAATTCTGTGGCGTATAAACGGGTCCTTTTTCGGAAGAAAAGCTTCCTATGAACTCTATTATTAGTTATTTATATTCGTTAGTCATTCACGGGTAGGTACTTTTTTCACTATTGTATTATCCGTAGCATTAAGTTTTAAATTATTTTTTATTCTAATTATTATTTTGTATAGAGATTTTTAGAATAATGGGCACCTGCTCTAGTACTGCTAATATTGTTATTTCAAATGATAAAATAAAATCCAACTGTCCATCTCACTCCAACAGATGAAATCTGCATCGATCTTCCATCTAAACCTATCAACTTTTTGTCCAAATAATATATTCATCCGGACACAAAACAAGTTAAAAGCAACGATCAAAAGGCAATTTCACGCAAGATGAAAGAGGCGTTCTAGAGTTACCAATAGTCGGATGCGATTGTCGGCGAGGCAAATAACAGGTCCCGGTGATCGTCTAACGAGCAGCCGCCTCCTCGCGAAACTAAACCCGAACCGAGACGGTTATTCTCGACCAAATTAAAATGGCGGCGTCGTCAACAAAGGCGAGTATAGTGAGTAATTTGCGCCATATCGCTGCACCAGACGAAACAGAATACATTAACACGATAACGATTGCAAATTGCTACCACGCTGCTGTTATGAGTTCACACAAAACTCTTCGTTTTTAATCATACGTAATTATAATCAACACCATGACAGCATTGACAGCGTACGTACATGCGGACGTTGATCTTATCTTTTGTAATCGAAAACAATACATTTTGTTTGGGTGTGGAACTGTCGACGCCAATCCAGGTTAACGGCTGTTTTATTGGTCTGCTAAATCTGTGCCGATGTAATCAATACGTCTGGTCGGCTACAATAGATCATAATGATCATAAGATGGTTATTATAGTGCGGCACCTGAGGTCATCCGGCCTCCGATGCTCACGCATGTTGTCTGTTGACAATCCATTGAAACGATTAATGACACGTCAAACCCAAGTTATACGGCACTGACAAGATTTCACCGCTTATATTTTAATGGTTTAATATAAACACCATAGCAAATTGCCTATTGTGAAATATGAACTGCAGGGGTGCTATGCACAACCAACAATGGGATCGTGGGAAACAATACAAATTGGCAGAGGTTAAATCCGCAATTTGTTTGCTACGAATATGATTGAGTAATATAAGAGATATAGAAGCGTAAATTATAAACACTTATATTATTAAAATGCCCGCGATGATTTCATACCGGTCGCGGCGCCTCATCGGGGATTCACCAAACAAATGCCCCGACGCGACCGTGCGTTCGAGCTCCAATATAAGAGGAATACAACTCAATTGATAGTTCATTCGTTAGTTTATGTGTTCACGGACACATGTGACATTAAAAATATGAAGTATTCAGTGATCGGAAACAATTTGAAGATGGAAATGGAGGAGAACCATAATCGATTGAAGATTATAGGCAACAACAACTACATAAAGATATGTAAGAACGTGGGAAGTGTTACGATGATTGGTGACGAGTGCAGTATAGACGTTTTTGACAACTACGGAAGTGTGGAAATGATCAGTGCCAGTAGTACAGTAAAAATAAATGTGTGTAATAGTGACAGTGATACGAAAGCTGAAGTAAGTAGAGACGTGCCCAAAAGAACTCTCGATTCAAAGAAGAAATCTAAACCCAAAAAATCTCTAAAGGTTATTTTCGAAAAGTTTATTAGTTTCTGTATAAAGAAAACATTTGGACCGAAGAAGTGGTAGTTAATCGTTACAATAGCTGATAAGCTACAAGGACAAGGAAAGAATATTGAGAGCTGTTTTTAAGGATGAAAAGCATTTTAAAATGTTTTGGAACTGCCTTTCAAGTGGATAGAACGAGGAATATTATATTAAACAGAAACCCGTTAAGTGTAATCTCCTACGTGTGCGGGGTCTGCGGGGAACTACTAGATTCGTACAATGCTGTGACGTCTAAACGTGTGTCCTTTTCCGCAAGCTTCCTGTGAATTAATTATTTACATTAGTTAGTCATTCATGGGTACTTTTTTCACTGTGCATTATGCGTATATTTAAGTTTTAAATTATTATTTATGCTGAGTATTATTTTGTATAGAGATTTCTCATTACCAAGCGAATCTTCACCACGTTTGTGAACTGTCTGTGATAATTAAAACGTTATTGCATAACTGTTGTCGTGATTGATAAACACTGTGTATACACCTTTTATCTTATCATACTGTAACTCGTAGTTTTAATGAATAAATACGGCGACCTGTCAAGCTATACATTTCCAGTTTTAGCTGACCTCGCGTTGTTTTTCGTTCAATCATAAGTCACCTTATACTGTTATAGATAGCTTGATGTGTAGCCTAGCCTACAAGTGTTCTGCTCCTAAACAACGTGATTAAATTTTGCAAGAGTGACCAAAACAATGAAGTTTGGGTTCATAATTAGGTCAACTTCATATCTTCGTTCACCTCACTTAACATCTGATTAATTCTCTGCTTCGAACTGTTCGAACGCACAAATTTTGGAATTGAAGTTTGTCGAAAGCTGAAGTTAGATTTACTTAAATGGCATAATTCGACTTTGACCGTGGTCGAAGAACTATGGCCGCATACAATGTTTAAAATCAAGTTTATTAGATTATTAACTCCTACTAAGTCACTGAAATATGTGAAGAATTGTAGAGATGAAATCGCAGTCCCTTCATATAAAATAATTTCATGGTATTCAGCCGAGCATATCTACAGCAGTCAGGACATGTTCACTATGCTCAGGTAAAGTCAGTCATATGAGCATCCTGTTAGGCTGGAAGCCGAGTCCAACGCAGCTGGAAAAAGATTAAGCCGATGATGATTCAACCACATGAACCGAACCGAGGTAAGCAGTTGGACTTGACGAAGATGATTAAAATCTGAATGTACAATCAACATTTGTGTGGGAGAGGCTCACATCCAACAGTTCTTAGCGTATTCCAGATTTGATTTTAGTTAGTCTAAGTTATGATTAAAAGAAACACTTTTTCGTAACACATAAGAGTTCAGTATGTTACAAGAACAAACGATTTCAGAGAAAACTTCTAAGCGATCTAATGTGGTGTTGTTAGTGCGGCGTTTCTGGCAATGCGCCACACTGCTTTAATTTATTGCCTGTGACTCCATTACATTGACTAAATACTTTTAAGTATGCGGTTAAAATTAGTGCTAATGTGTTTAGCACATACATTGTGTAACGTAAAGATCATAGCTAAATACATGAGGCTGAGAACAATAAGAAAATTGACTCATCCCAAAGATTGTACACTATATCCAAAATGTTTCTAATGGGCGGGAGGGATAGGAGAAGCATCGATTTCAGAATCAAAGCGAAAAAAAAACTTTTTAAAATTAATCTTTTATTACTTATTAATAAAAAGAACTAAAACGTTAAAAATAATTTAAATTTGATAAGAAATAAATAAAAGTGTGTTACATTTTGATGGAACATTAATGAACATTATTTTAAAACACAATGTAACACGCTTTTATTTATTTCTTATCAGGTTTAAATTATTTTTAACTTTTTAGTTCTTTTTATTAATAAGTAATAAAAGCTTGTTTTTAAAAAGTTTTTTTTTTCTTTTAATTTTATTTATAACTTTTTAGCATTTTTGATGCGAGATTGACTACGGCGTAGTTCGGTGCGTAGCACTGTTTTTCCGTTATATACGTTTACTGCACTTAAGCTACCTGTTCATCTTTAGTCCCTGGTTACCATCTAGCACCAAAGTACTCGTCAAGACGAACCAAACGACTCCAAACTCGATGGGGTTGTGTTGTTTAACTACCCAAGTTCCTATGGCCACCTTCCGGTTCCATCATCAGATCAGCTCCATGGCATAATAATTTTGCATTGTCATCCGATTTACACATGCATGCAAAATTTCAGCTCAATCTGTTGAAGTGATAAACATGCTTCATTTAGTTGCAAAAGTCCACCCGAACAAACATAGTTACATACATACATACATCGCAAGTTAAATAAAAGCTTGTAAAAATACAAAGCTGACGATTAATGCTTCAAGCATTTTAGATTTTCCTAATCCCAGCCCTTTTAATGCCTTTGCTGTTAGGGCAGTAAGAGGAATTCCCCGAAAACATTTAATTCAATCTATGGACGTGAATTAAGAGATACGAGAGTGACGCAGCAACTCAGCTCTTATCTAATCATACGTTCACCCTTCAAATTCACCAGATAAGTGATGGCAATAAAATCTTCATAGTAGCCGTAGGTTTTCCTTTGAAAAAATAAATTTTATGACAGTAATTACCACACAGAATAATAATTTTTCGTTGTTTGTTGACACACTTTTTTAAATACAAACAAATACGTTATTGTTTATAGGTTAAGTAGCAGTTACATTAAACGTTTAGTTCTGCCATCGTCCTGACGATGACGTCACGCAATGGGTCGTATTGGAAATATGCCACGTTGTTGTCACGACATATTACATTTCGCGTTAACTGCTGATTTTGACACAACATGAGCTCATACATATACTACACTCAAACTAGACGCATGAGCTCATACAACTCAGCCCTGACGTTCTAGTATAAAGTCTTTGCCACGTTGAGTAGGTAACATCTTCGAGCTTTTCACCTCATGCTAGCTCGAGTCACGTTCTTCAGTTGTATTTGTCTGACCATCTTGCATCTGGCTAAGGGTAACCCCGCTACGCTTGTCGATTGGATTACAGCCGTAAGTTATGTTAAAAATGAGGTTGTCAGCCTTGTTACCAAAGCTCAACACAAACTTCATCGTAATCATACCACTAGCTGGAACTTATCAAGAAAAATTGCAGGAAATCAGTACTTTATTTAAATGACATTTGCATTTACATTTTATCTAGTCTAGACCATACATCACTAAGCAACAAGACAAGTTTATTTTTAATCATATTATCGTAGAAAAACCTAATAACATCAGTATTATCATCACACAGGTACCTATACTCGGAGTACCTTGATATTTGCACAGTAATGTCAAGAGATAACGTTATCTGTGGTAAAAGGAAATTCCACTCAATAACGATACAGTTGTTCGTATCTTTAGGAACTCGTTAAGGATAACAAAGACTGCCCATTGACTCAGCGTTGGAATGCAATTTCTTGGATAAAACCTCATTGTCGAGTGTTAATGCTGTACAGTTCATCACTCTATTCACGTCGTATTTTTGAGGTTGGAAGTTGAGAAAGATTTTGTTTTATTCGTCTTGTTTTGTCATCAAAATGAAATTCTCCGTTCTCATTCCTATTTGATGTCTTCCTTCAACATTTAATTAATAAGGTTGCCTGATAATAGCATGGTTGTGTTTGATAACAATGATGACTGACGTCAAACTACAGTGTGAACAGCTGGTTTTAGATATTTGTTTTGGTATTCGATAGCTTTTGACAGAGCACCAGAACTAAAACTACTGAGAAGGAACACAATTTCTATGAACGTTAAACACAACCTTGATCTACTTTGGTCTCGATTAGAGAACGCCAGTCTACTTAAACCAGTGCGGAAGAAGTTACTCACAAACGGAAATGACAGCCTAATTGGAAATCAACTCCAACCGGCGCATGGCGTAGGTGCTATCATAACCCGTCCCTAATTGATCTTCCCTAAACTGGTCCGAGATCACCCACGGCCAGACGCGTCATAATCACCAACCTGCTATCAAAATTAGATAACTGTCATTGAGACTTTCACTGATTGTCGGTTGATTTCACTTTCCCCGCTCGGCCAACTAATGAGACGATTCGATTCTTGCGTAACAATGGGGCGTCGCAGGGGCAGGCTCCCATCGGGTCGAACTCGAACCGGTCATGTCAAACCACTGTCTGAGAATTTGATTTACATTGCCGCCATCTGCAACTATGCCGTTTCTATCTATATTTTGCATAGGGCAAAGGTGAGCTAAAGTTTTGGCTGAAAATTTATATCAGTACCTACGTACCTAAACTCTTCTAAAAGTGGTTCTCACATTATTACTAGTTCTACATATCGACATTGTCGAACTTTTCACAAAGTTCTTAAAACTATATACATTTTGTCAGGCTCAGCATTTTCTCTACCGAACCTATTTAAAACAGCCAGACAGATTTCTAAGAAAAAATAAATCTGTCTCTAAAATATGCGACTTCTACTACTCATAATATGTGGTGGTAAAAAGTGAATAAATCTTTTACTTTGCCGGAAACGACGACCACCTATCATTTACAAGCCAATCAAGTTCCAAGTTCCAACAATGTCTTCATCCACAGCAGTAATACCATACGGTTAGCAATTGCCCATTCAATTTATATTACAATTTACTCAAATGGTTTCATGGCCGTTTATACAAACTGTTATAAATTGCTTTCGGCTAACAAACGGCTATTCTGTATTTGAGAAAAAATATTTACTCGTTTGATTTTTTGCCCAGTATAATTATTTCAATCATAGGTACATCTAAATATATCTATGATACAATATTATACTTTGCTTTATTGCTGAATCTAATTCAATATTGTATAAAGGGAGCGTCTGAACCATCTGTTTTACATCAAAATGTTTGTAACAACATAAAATATTGGCACATATTCAAACATCTACGACAAAAAATTAACGCCAAAGATAAATATTACAAATTGAGTTATTTCCGTAGACTTGCTGGTCGAACGGATATTTTGCAATGCGAACCAGATAGTTATTTACAGACGTATAAGAAATAAAATGTCGTACACTGATGTTCACACGGCTAATTGTAGGTTACACATAGTCTAGAAATACTTCGTAATTATTCCGCGTGTTCTGTACATGACCTAGATAACAGAAAATACGCACTTTATGTGGTACTACTGTAGCATATTTAATACAAATGTTAATAAAATATTTATTCTGTGACCTCTACTAAGTCAGCATCGACGTGAACTATACAAAACCTACGCAACGAATTATTATTACTTTGTCTACGTACAGACGCCAGCAGGTCAAGCTACCCGAAACTGTCAAATTTTCCCAATCAACCTTGAATCTAATGTTTTAGCGATAAAGTTGAAAATCTATTAAAAAATTTGATAGATTGTAGTAGCTTGATGTGCTGACGTCTGTACATCCTGATTTACAAGAACTTCTCACGAAGTTGACATAAGTCATAGTAATATTTTATAATGAAATGATAATTTGATACAGTTGACTGCAAACCTTGCAATTATAGCATATTTGCAAAATTATCTAATGGAGCAGTGGACCGACAGGTATGCAGTGAAGACTTGATGAGTTAATCTGCAGTAGGCATCATGTACATTATGACATTCACTCCAGCTCCCAGGATGTTCTTATTGCTTCGACGTGAGAAACGTTTCTTAATACAAAAATTGCTGGGACACTTATTATGACATCACAGTACGCACATTATCATATCCGACTCGACTTTTACATACACATAAAGTTACTGACATTTACGCATCCGAACTCAATCAAGCTAACGACAAATTGCTAGAATAAATACATGTCTCATAATAAGTAGGTTAGTACTACTGATACGAAGACTTGATAATAGCCTTCAGTTTAGTCCATCATCAACGATGTCATCAAAAGTAGGTGAAATTGAGAATTATTCACGGTCACAAGGGAAACTTGCAACAAGAGGCACGTCGCGGTTCTTTTGCCCCAGTTACTACGTTTTATTTGTTTTGTAACACAAACACGGCAAGACCCTAGATTTCAAATGCGATTTAAGACCTAGTGAAACTACATCCGGTACAACATGCAGAATTTGAAGAGACCGTGATTACGATATCATTCATACTGCCGGATTTCGATATACACATATTGCATGACTAAAATGTGCATGTCCGGCCTAAAACCGCAAATTCAATTAATATACTTATGGGAATATGGTAAAACATTATATGGTATCATAAAACAAGGGAGTTCGTACTTATTTCCCCATTCTTGCTATAGATGATAGAGAGATTCCTGTTACACAAGACAAGAGTCCTGCCGGTCGATTCTATAAAAATCTCACCGTGAAAACTCAAGTGAAGTGAGCTTGATGTGAGTTGTCACTTGTGTCAATCCCTAGCATTATTTGGAATGACAGCTCACTCCACGCTCACTTCACCTAAGTTTTCACGGTGAGATTTTTACAGAATCGCACTGCAGTGCTTTTAATGAAAAACAAGATGGCTGACAATATCCTGTTACAAACTCCAATTTAATTTAACTAATGCAAAAATAATGGCCAAAAAAGTGAAACTAAAAAGAAATCAGTCGTGCACGCGCCGCAGCGCAGGCACAGGGCCAATGAACGTTGACAGGTGCCGCGCGACCAATCCCGATACAGAATCTCACTTTACGCGACTCGGTTCAAATCATGAAATTATGTCTACATCCTTCTCTGGTGCATTCAAATAATACCGAGCGAAAGAGAGACGCGGAGGGCGAAGGACCTCTCAACTTACCTGACTTGCTTTTGCACAGGCTTTGTTTACCGATCAATCTTAAGATTGCTTAACTTATTCAGGCATGTAATGCCTGAATAAATTAAGCATTCTCAAACTTCCATTTTCATTCCTTTTCGTTTTAATACCTTCTAACGAAATTATTTGTTCTCCCAAAAGTTCAAAGTCGTCGTTGTAAGCTTTGATCCAAAGGCTTACGTAATCCTTTGTTAGCTGAAAAAGTTCAAGTAGACAGTGATCTGTGAACGGAATTGTAATTCTCCGGGTATCGTCCCACGCATTCCAGGAGGTCGTTACTGTGCGGTCTAATGTCAGTCATTCATTAAAGCGAGTGCATTCCCTGGCATACAAATGTCCTTCCTGCCGCTTGTAGCTTCGAGCCATGACACTACACGGGTAACTAACTTTCTAACGTTTAGTCACACTCACAACACCTCTCGCTCAAGTCGTCCAACAACCCAGAAAAAAACCTAGTTTCTGCAAAAACATAAATCATTTATTACCAGAGTAAGCATTGGTAAATAGATCACAACCTAATTTAAAGTTCTAGATAAAATGTTAACAGATGCGTGTATAATGTCGGTGGTAGGCACGGGTACGGTACGACTGGTTACGACGCACGGCGCAACGGCGCCAATATTGCTTGTTTTATTTACATCTCAGGCAAAAAATTGGCATTAGTCCAAATCCTAAACGAGATGGCGGCTATAATAATATCTGAGTATTTCGAAATCCTAATCTCGATAAACAGGTTTAAATGATTTAACAAGAAGTTTAAGTTGCAAAAATACACTTCACGGAACTGGTCCCTCCTCGAGATTCGATCCGGCAAAACGTTAGTTTGTATCGAGTAAGAAATCGATTTATGTTATTGCATCTGGAAATACGTCGATATAGTCGTATGTTCCTTCGTTCAATTTGTTATAGACGATGATGATGGCGTGTCATTCATCAGCAACCAGTGGTACAAGTCATTGGTCGTCGGATAAGATCGATTAGCCCATATCGAAGCACAGTCGTATTGGAGTGCTAACATTAACATCTGGTTGGAAACTGGCCTCGACACGGTTCTTTCGTTCGCACCGTTCGCTAAGACCTAATTACGTGGATCAGGTACTGGGAGTAGATCGGCGATAGGAAGCGGACGAGGAACTAAGAGGCTAGCCGAACCGGTCAGTAACGGGCCGCGTGTGCCGACTGTTCGGCTCAAGACATGGCCATTTAGAAAATAAATAAACATTAACACAATATGTGCAAACAGTACTATCCAATTACTGAAAACATTGTCCACTGCATGAAGAAGACAATGAAATAGTTTTACTTGCAAACAAATAAATATTAGTTTTTGTACAAAAGCTAGAACGATATTCGTACAAAGTTATCAACGCAAAGAAGACGTACGTGATTGAGTGAAACACTCCAGAAATAGTCAAATAGTGCGTGAGTCAGAGTGTTATCGACGTCAGACGTGATCCGATACGGTGATACCACCCGTGATAAGAAAGCTACGACGACTCATGGCTCAGACAAAGAACCAGTTTGAAAATATCATGAAGTTCTTGAACAACTTACAAAAATAATATAAATTATGTCCCAAGTTAATTCAGTTCTTACAGGAAGCACACGAAGACTCAAGGTTCCGTTGAAAACCAGCGTCAGGCACTATTGTCTGGCATTTTTGCTGAACTGGGCTTTTTTGGTGAAGCACACTTACCTGCTAATTTCTTATATAGGTCTTTATACTTTCTATTTGTAGTTGCTATCTGATGTATGTATCTGGTGTATTGTGTGTCTTTTAGTCTGTGCTAAATAAATGTTTTTGGAACGAAGTTCCTTATCGCGCGTTGCGAAAGGGGGCTAGACGGAAAAAATTAAGACCAAAAGTTGTAACAACACTTTTTGCTATAGTTGTAAGCCGTGCCGCGTGCGCGTGTTCCTCTGTCTGTCTCTCTCTCTCTCTCTCTCTCTCTGTCTCTAACTTCGTTCCCTTGACACCTCACAAGTTTTTTTCTTTCTTTCTTTCAAGACAAAATCAAAAGCCATTTATTTAAATTATGCTGAGAATCAGCACTTTTTAAACGTCAAAGTTACATGAGACGGTCCCCCAAAACGCCCGCCCTTCACCACTTCCTAGTGCTTTAGCTGGGAAGAAGAAGTGGCGCAACAACCTCCCCAGCAGCACAGCTATCTGTTCAGTTAGAAGAACTTGATTCTAAACATACATATTTTATTTCTTGATTCTTGTACATATTAACTAAACGATAACAAACAAGATTTTGGTATCATCAAACATCAATCTAAAGCAACCATTTATCACTCTATAGAATGTAAGTATGCATTTAATACGCCAAGAGCTAATTGGCAAAACCAAGGAAGTAATTGAACACTCACAACACATCACCTGCCTAGCCTTTGCCCAACTATGTTGGGGTCCAATCTTACCGGATGCAGCTGGATACCAATATTTTACATGGAACGACTGCCTATCTGACCTCCACAACCCAGTTACTGGGTAATACGATACCCCTTGGTAAGACTGGTTTTCAGACTTTCGGGCTTCTGACGACCCGTAACGACTGTCACAGATCCACGAATGACAGCGCAGAATTTAACACTACCATAGAACAAATTAATTACCCCTATACTTAAATTCACCTGTATATGTAGAATATGACAGAAAATATATGGAAGCCACAATAAAGATCTATGACATTCTCGGAGTTAAAACATACCTGTGTGAATTGGGAATTGATTTTCGAGTGGTCCTCCTGGTACACCTTCCTTGATTTCCGTCGTTCCGTCATGAGGGCTGTAAGTCTGTCGAGGGCTTTAGATTCTAGAGCTTCAGCATTGGCCCTGATAAGCCGGCTGATATTCTCCCATTCTTCCGTCATAGCTCGCCAGGCTGATGCTATCACAGAGCCTAGAACAAAAGGACACTATTATTGTAAAGGTTTAAAGAAATAACTTTCAAACTTGAAATTTTAACACAGCTTGAGGCAGTTGGGGGTGATTAAATTGCTAGTTGATAACATGGTCACATGGTCAATGTCGTGAAGTACATTCCTTGGGTGAAAGAAATAAACTGGCATCATGACCATGGTGGATTTTTGTCAGTAAACAATATATTATTAGAGCTTTAATAATTGGCAGTAGAAAGCACAAATTATAATACCAAAAACTGTAACCCCATGGCCAGTGAGGAATGTTTTCAAGGGGAAAATGAGGTCACTAGAATTCATACAAAGGCCAAATGCTCCATTTATCTCAACTCTACTACGCCCATGCATGTTTGTGTAACATTTAAGACATTGGTTATTGACGATAATATTATGTCTAGACTAGACGCATGTCGAACCTGCTGAATGATTTCTGGCACAAAATCTAGCTGAAAGTAATTAACACTTTGTATAATATTTTTTTTTTTCAATTTTAAATGCACTAGTAATACACAAAGCTGAAGACATGCATAGGTTTACTGCTGCTGGTTAAAATAGGTTTCGAATCCCAACAGACAAAATCCCTCAAAATCTATATCTGCATATTCATATATCGTTGAAATTGCTATATGTATAAAATATTCAACATCGACTCTAAGGTTCTTCTTTTCGATTCCATAGTAATGATCCTTAAATTACTTAAATGTGGTAAAATAATATCTTATCTTTTATGAATTTAAAATCAAGCAAATTTTTCTATATTTACAAAACTTATCGAACGTTTGAATTATGCATGCTTTATCGAAATACGATTATATACGCGATAAAAGCCTTGCTGATGGACAAGACTAGTTGTAACTGCTGTCAGCAATGTCTAGGCACATCAAAACATAATTGTTTGACTGCCTACTACTTATCTTATCATCAATTTACGAATGCCATATTCACAGAAGCTCGATAGCAGATATCTGAACTTGTAGATATGTGTAGTTTTGTCGATAACCAAATCACTTAACCACGTTTTCAGCGTCATGTTTATATTTAATGACATCATAAAGCCAATCTACGACAGACAACCCACAGCCTAAACCGTTGGGTCTAGAAGCATGTCATTAATTAGGAATTTAAAATTAAAATTAGGAAGAAAAATGAATAGAGCCTCTAGGGCCTAGGGGAAGAATTTTCAAGTTTGTAGCGGGGTAATTGCGTAACACACTAAGAGTAGCTATAGCTTTCATTTTGACAGTTCAACAACATTCATTGGGTTATTTACGTTATTGAGCAGACATATCTTTCGAACATATGACGCAATGGATTAGCAGTAAAGCCAAAACCAAAACCATTCAAATAATGATTGACAGTGTGTTACACAATTAGGGTGCTGAGCTGGCTTAAATTTATTTAATGGTCAAATAATTCTTCACGATTTTACGGTATGGCAATGACAAGTTGTTGGAGCTTTTGAACAACAAAGGGAAGATATGGATCCAACAACGAGACTTAACGGTATAAAAGCAAAGCTACCTGTACTCCTTTAAGGTACTCTTCAAACAAAGCATTTTTATTCATGATCTTCAAAAACAATAGTGTTACCATATGGTAGGGCCAGCTCACCAAGGAACAGTTACAGCTAGAACAATGACAGCACCCACAGTACCACCTACTATTTAGAATATTGATGAAAATTAATATAATTATTATGTAAGGATGCCGATATAATTATAATAATTACATAGGGAGGAGACATCCTCTGCCTTTTTGGCGCAAACATTATATACCTGATAGTTTCGTAATGTTTAGATTTGTCATTTTTTCATTCGTCTACCGGAGCTTCCTCCTGAGTTTTTTTATTGTTTTCATTATTTTGTTAGATTTAATGTTCATTATTATTGCTTGTATTTCCTGTGTGTCCTAAATCAAATACTTTTCTTTCCTTCTTTTGAGCTACCCGTCTTTGAATCCTTTTCTGTTTCACTAAACACATATATCTACATATCCGTTCTACCTTCATTTATTTTAATAATGTCGTAATTATAATATGGCATTATAAAAATACCTTCAATTGCTCTGCCGAAATTAGCTGTCGTGAGATTTGTGTCTGCTGTTTCCTAATTAGTATTGTCAGAATTATATTGTGAGGGTCAATCTAAAATCACCGCCAAATCTAAATTATTATTTTTAATTAAGGTAGATATCTAATTAATAACTCTTCCTTCATCTAAATTGACACAGTTAGTATTGGTGGTATTGTGCAATCAGGAAATAACCTAGGCCTGTCTGTATTATTTTACCGGAAAGCTATACAGCACCCGTTTCATTGCTTTAAATGTGTTATCGTAGCAGGTTTTATTAATAAATAGGAAATAAACTTCACCTACTCTTGATGATCAATCAGATATTTGGGTGAATTTGGAGTGAAGAATGACAGGTGAGTAGGTTAACATACAATAATATTTACACAGAAACAGATTCTTGTCAAATTCGCCAAATTTAGCGAATTTGGCGAATTTGACAAGAATCACCATGGCAACAAAGTTTTTTCATATGAAGATGTTTGAAAGACACAAAGTTTCCCTTGACCTGGGCACCAGTCATTTCAACAATAAATTATCCATCCTAATGACTGCTAATACAAACTGGTTGTTAGTTAAGCATAAGCGAGTTCATGTTTAACACATCACATTTAAATGCAACGGTTTCTTAATCAAGGATGTGCCTAATTCCTGGACTACGCCTTAGCACGTTTTATTCTCTGCTGGAACCTATCACAGAATAACAGTAAAAAGAAGCTTTGATGCAAGTAGATCGTTCAGCGGTGCTAATAGGGTTAATTCTCGTTAAGTGGCGCTGATTTTTTACCGTTAAGTTCTTCACACTTGTCCATCTTCTGGCCTTGAGCGGCAGCAGCGGACAACGCGAGGGCGTACTCCCGGTCGCTCTTCATCTTGGCCTGGAGGCTGCGCTTCATGGTCTCCATGAGCCTCAGCTCGGCGTCCTGGCGCGCCAGCAGCGCCTCGTGCGCCGCGCGCCCCGCACCACTCGATGCGTACCCCATTGTAAACAACCCACGTCTACACTAACCCGCACATCACAAACATAAACACAACACTATTCACATCATTCTCCGTTATCACCGGCACAGTGTTTATACGTCTAACGTCACCTCGTAACAAAATTCAATTTATTGGCAAGCACAACAGAGAAAGGAGACCACGACAAAGCTTTTAAAAAAATCTTTCTATTTTGTTCTTAGTACTAGCAACCGCAATGAAGGCTAACAGTAAAGACTAAATAAAAACTATATAACAAAAAAACTTTCGATAGAAATGTTTAACGATCGAGGTGAGCGCGCTCGAAATATCAGTACGCGCGTCCGCACGGTATCGTCGCCCGACCTGAATGCCATCTATCGCGAGCACATTACGTCTGGTGTGGCCGCTGCTGGTGGCTAGCCCAGTCACCCGCGCCGCAGCCGCTGTCCGTCGGCGAGGAATTGCTTGAGAACAAGATGATATAAGATCCAGACGATATATTACGATTTTTCATGAGACGTCGCCACAAAGCGCGACCTTGTTTTCCTAGACTTAGACCGAGCTTTCGAGTTTGGTCGTTTTCCATTGTCTACAAAATTGCAATTTAGATATATGTCGCATATCCTTCAATATGAGCCCTTTCGCTGATCGAATTCGATACAAAGGACAAAACATGTTTGTGGAGGATTTCGGTGATATATGAACGCTAACACTTTAAATAAAAAGAATAATTTAACAACGCTTTAAATAAAAAGGTATGGCCGTTCCTAGAAACGAAGAGCGCAGTGCGACAATGGACGCGTAGTTTCATTAACAATGCAGGCTAGTTTCCGACAAAGATTAGATCCTTCAGATACCGTGACTTATTAGAACTAAAATCATTCCGTCGTAGTTATCTACACCAAAGAAATCAAAAGACAATGCTTGAATATGACGCGATTTGACTTAAAAAGTCATCTTGGCAAGGCTGTGTAAAGAAATGAGGCATCGAGGCATGAACTAAGGCCCACAAACCTTGCTTTGTGTACAAATGAAGGTGCAGAAAGCATTTGACGTCAACTAAAACAATAGTATTACCATTGTACTGTTGATGTTGTATAGTTAACTGCTACTAGACAATGCACCGCACTACAACATTCATCTTCATCGACAATCGCTTTTAAATCAAAATTCCTAAAATATTATTGAATCTACATTTATAATCGATATGGATTTTTATTCAGACTGGTTGGAATTGGCAACCTTGTTCCACCCGCTTCTAAGTATAGGCCTCCTGCCTGTTTTGTCATGCTTCCCTGGTCTGAATGGGTCTCATGCAGATCTTCCCTAATAATTTTCACTTATTCAGCAAACTTTTGTAGGCTTTCGGTATTATACAAAAGTCAAACGAAACAACAGGAAACAAAGAGCGGCTTATTATAGTGCCTAGAGGGAACCTCGACGAACTGATTTACTAACATATTGAATACGAAACTGTAAATTAAGTAGTCTCAAGACCTGTTCCTGATAATGACAAATCATAAAATCCTATGACACTTGCTGCTCGAGTGACTGACAGCATGATAATATCTTACGAAGCCATTGCGCAGTAGACATGGTTATCATGAATAGATCATCTAGAAACTAAAAAAAGTTGTGCCATGCGCTTTTAACCAAGGACTAGGGCCGTTGTTTTCAGTAAATAAACATAAAGCTCACTCCTCACTGGTTCTCGCAACGAAGCTGCTACCCCGTCTTGATTTAACTTGAAATATTTAGTACATAGTATAGGTACCTAAAGGGTTACTTGACGCCTGTCTCCCAGCACGAGTAGGCAGAACCGTACAGTACAGACGCCAGAACATCAAACTACCACAATCTGTCTTTATTTAATAGATTTTCAACTTTATCGGACAAAACAGTTTCGGGTAGCTTGATGTGCTGGCGTCTGTAGCAACCTATATTTTCACTAACCGGATAGACACAAGTACACTGAAGTACAGTCGGACCCTCGAGACTGAAGAAGAATGTTCAGAATGTGGATGTGTGTGTGTGTGTATGAATGTTCATGTTCATATTTCAGTAAGAATGTTCTAATAGAAAACCCCATACTTTGCCCGTCCCGGGGATAGATACAAGGTGGGACACACACAAGTAATCACCTAATGTTGTTTTACTGCAATGTTTTTTAGCATTGAAAAGTTTTAGTTCTACTTCTGGATTATGTTTATTTAATGAATTAAAATTATTTCCATCAAGTCGAGAAAATTATATCGGTCAAGTGGCCGCCGCGCCGTCAAAATTGATGACCATACGGGCTCGTTTGATGGCATTTTCCATCACTTGGTATCAGAATTTCCGGCGATGGCTTCTGGCATTTCTATCGGATATTCTCTTTAAGGGCTTCAAGAGTCTGAGACTTGTTTAATAAACCCGGGACTTCAAGTAACCTTGCAAAAAAAAGTCTGGAGCGGTCAAATCGGCTGATCTGGCCGGCCAGTGCAAATCGCCAAAGCGAGAGATTAGACGACGCCACGCGACGATTATTCCGCGTTCTTCAGGAGTATAGCGTTGTATGGCTTATTGACATGTATTCTGCATCTGTTTACTTCACAAACAAAACAGAATTGACATTTACCGCCATTTGCAAAAGTTATAGCGCATTCCAATAGGGTGATTACTTTTGCCCCACCTTGTAGATAGAATAGTCTTTATTATTTTACAGTACCTACACCATATCATCATAATATAAATTTTGCATGCCGAACAGTGAAATATGGCTAAACTGTAATGTATTACAACACCTGTTAAGTACAATACCCATATTTGCAAAAATAAAATCTATTCTATTCTTTCTTCTTTGACGATATGGTTGGCGCAGAGGTTAAGCCATTGACTGCTGCGCTGCGTGTCGCGGGTTCGATTCCCACACGGAACAAATATTTGTATGACCTACAAGTAGTTATTCTGGGTCTGGATGTTTTGTGTGTGTTTAACGCACCCACGATACAGGAGAAATTCCTAATGTGGGGCAACGTTTTTTAAAAAAACAAACAAACAAACTATATTGGGGCCCGGTTCCACTTTAAACGGATGCAGCCGTATACCTACACCATATTAATTTTATTACAAATATATATATATTATTTTTATAATTTTACAAAAGTAGATTTGAACTCAGGACGTCGCCGTCGCACTCAGCAGACTCGTGCTTGCTACCACTCAACCAATGAGACAATGGCGCCGATTCCCTTGTTCACAAACTAAACTAAATTTAAGTTCAATGCATCTTTTTCTTTCTATTTCAAATTCGTGAAAGCTGAACGTGCTTTTTTTCTATACTGCTCAGAAAGTTGGGTATTTCAATCATGATTCAAAAGACACGTAGCGCCATCTAGCGTCCTAAGGTAACTGTGACCGTCTTTTTAGGGGTTTCGTAATTCACGTCTCCTTTTAGTTTCGTCATGTCCGTCCGTCCGTCCTTGGCTTACCTTCAAACGATTAGTACTAGAAATATGAAACTTTGCATGGATAATTATGTGTATTTACAACGTCAGACAAAGCGCTAAAATAAAATCACGAAAAATATTTTTTTTTTTTGGTCTACACGTAAAGTAGGGATGATATTTTTTCTCACGTCTACCCCATAGTTTGTAGTATCATTAGGTATGTCTTTTCAAAACATTGAGAGGTTGCTAAGACGAGTTTTTGATTTAGGTATCCGTTTGCGAGATACTCAACTTTAAAGCGCATTTTTTTTGTTAAAATAGGGCCTCCCGTCCTCTAAAAGCTAAACGGCTGGCTCGAAAAATCTGAAAACATTCGTGATGGTAGTCCATGTGATGAACTTTAAAGGAAAACTATAACGGCTTAGATAACTTTGTTAGTTCAGGAGTTATAGAGGCCTAACTTGTAAAGTGCCATTATGTGTGAATACGGAACCCTATTCTATGCGTGGCCTGACACGCACTTGGCCGGTTTTTTCTATGGGAGTTTAAATTTTAACAGGACGTCTGCCGGGTCAGCTAGTAACTGTTATTTCTAAGTCCACAGCATTAAACAAATATTGAAAACAATCACAATAACAGAAGGTTCAATCCCCAACAGAGTTGTTGGGGATCGAACCTATGAACAGTGTCGTGAAACCGGCAGTTTTTGCGATAAACTTGAAGAATACAAACATAATGCAATATTGCTATTCCTCCATCGCCAAGAACTGGATGAATACAAAAATATTTTTTTTAATCCGACTGCTAGTTTGCAGACATTAGCGCGTTCAAACAAACAAACTCTTCAGCTTTATAAAATGTTTTATATTTATGTTCTGTAATTTGTATGGTGTACAGACGCCAGCAGGTCAAGCTACCCGAAACTGTCAAATTTTCTCAATCAACCTTGAACCTTAATACTTTGATGATAAAGTTGAGAAATCTGACAGATTGTAGTAGCTTGATGTGCTGGCGTCTGTACAATAAAGAGTATTCTATTCTATTCTATTCTTTATTATTAGTATTATATTATAATATATATAATAACATAATATATATATAATATAATAGACAGTATAGATAATTTTTTACCTCTTTTAAGTTCGGCTAATATTTTCATGTTCATACCTACTAGCAAATCATATTTTGTAAGACGGTGAAACGAATTAAACTGCTAAGATAGCATATTCCTTGATCGGTCATCTATAATGTTTAGTTAGCACTGTTGAAACATAGGCACAATCACAAACCTTCTCTCTGTAAGAGCGAATGCGCGAAAATAAAAAATAAAAAACCGGTCAAGTGCGTGTCGGGCCACGCGTAGTGTAGGGTTCCGTAGTTTTTATAACAGCCAAGTGCGGGTCGTATTCGCTGACTGATAGTTTCGTACCATGCTCTAACTAAAAGCCAAACATGACTACCTACCTAATTTGACTTCCTATACAAATCCTCACCTGATCCGACAATTTTGCATGGAAACTATTTTTTTTTTTTTGAGATTTGCATAAGACTTGTCATAGCCGGTGTAGCAACTGTTTTTTTTTATATAACTTATTTAGGAATGAAACAATAGCGATACAACTGACGCTTAGCGCCATCTATCGACATTTCTAATACAATTGGTCGATTATTACTCGTAAACTTGTAAAGCCCACTTAGGCGCATCACACACTACAACGTGCCGCACGCCGGGACGCAGATAACGCGCCCCTGCGCGTGATTTTTTACATACCTACTAATTCAATAAAAACGCGTTTCCGCGCGGCGAATTTGGCTCCGTTTCCTGCGCCCTATCGCGTGGCGCGATGTAGTATGTGATCCGCCTTAAATGTGATAGCTTTCCTTTACTTCGTTATATATAGGTACTACTGCCTTGACATTTGAATTTCTAACTACAACCGTTTAGTTGGTAGAGGGGCACTTGACTCTAACGAAAATTGATACTTTAAAGCTTGATAAGTCACGAACGGTTTACTTAATCAAAAAATGGTCTTTCCAAACCCCTAATATTTTTGAAAGACCTACCTATCCAACGATATCCCACACTATGGAAAGGACGAAAAAAAAATTATCATCCCCACTTTAGATGTAGGGGAGGTACCTACCCTAAATAATAATTTTTTCAAAATTTTATTTTACCACTTTTTCGGCGTCATTCATTAACGTGTATACTCATGCCAAATTACAACTTTCTAGTACCTACCAATATAGTTTTTGAGCTAAACCGCGGAGCTACAGACAGACAGACAGACGACATGGCGAAGCTATAAGGGTTCCTTGTTCGGAACCCTAAAAATTACCTAGAATAAGCATTTTGATTTTTCCATCGCCAGATAACTTTTTTTTCTTCTTTGGCAATATTCGAAGAACAAAATTGACGTTAGACAGTTTTGGTATGAAATAACTGTCAAAATCGAAATATCAGATGATTGAAAAATCAGCCCCTAGAATTATGAAACTATAGTTAAACCAAAAATTATTTTTATGTTATAATTTTAAAATTCGAAATAACTCAAAAACTATCTGTAAATATATAATATCAAACAAATACAAGATTATTGTCAAAGTTACAAAATATATGTCAAAATTAAAAGATATGTCAAAACAAGATTGATGTCAGAATTATAAGATTAATGTCAAAATTACAAGATATATATCATAATTACAGGATTTATATTATTAAACACAAAAACAAAGCTTAAGCTACGGTTAAGAGCGGTGGCCGCCACGTAGTCTAGCCGAAACCAAATTCTTCTAAATATTAGTGACAGAAAAATTATTAATAATCAAAAAACTTTTTCGGCTAGAAATTCGGAAACACTATAGTAAACTTTCTGCGAAAGAAACATTTTAGCTCCTTCCAACGTTTAGAACGATATGTATGTCCTAATTATTTATTAAATTAATAATCATAAAATGATACCTGGCACCTAATCTCTTCACCACCTTTGGTTGACTGGTAAAGAATGCCTAAGGCATTATGTCCGCGTTTGTACCTTTTTGTGCGAAAAGTTTAAATAAATAAATAAAAGTGCCAAGTCATCAAGGCAATAAGAAAAAATAGAATTTGAGACATTACGAACATCAAATAAAGATTTGAATTTCGCGGGCTACCTTAGCGCATCCCTTCCTTATTGTAAAGTGGATATCTTTTACAAATATCTTAGTCAATTTATATTACACGCGTCTTATTCTAACAAAAACTAAAAATAATAATTATAATAATTTTAACTAGGTTTCAAAGTTCTCAACAAAATTGTCAGCAAAGAAAAGTTAACACAAAATAAAATAAAATATTTATAAATTGGCAATGAAACAAAATGACCTTAACTTTATCATCCATCGATGGATGTCACAGAACATTATACCTGATGGATGTGCTACAAATTTTTGGTGAACAAATATCGCCATGGACATTGAAGTGTTGCTAGTAACTTGTTTTTTTATTCTTGTGCTGCATTCCAAGGCTGTTTTTAAAATATTAAATTAGCTTTATTGTATTTATTACATAATAAATTAGTGATACTCATAAAAGAACAATTAACTTTCATTTTCGAGACAAAAATTTATATCTTTTTAACTTTTTGCATTAAAATAAGGCAATACGTGCTTTTAGTTTGTTGTTATATTTATATAGACGAATGTTCTATGTATGGCTGTAATTATTTGCAGAATATTATTTTATTTTTAGAGAAATGTATTTTTTTTGCCTTTGTAATGAAATGTCACTTTTTCATTGAAATATTTTGTGGTCATACATGGATGTAAATGTCTTTACGTCATTGGCAACACTAACCCCAGCCTTGTAATATGGCCGCTACAGGTTAGTTCTAGTAATTTTGTCACGTGAAAAAAACCCTAGATTTCGCTTTATTTGATTGTGTATTACCGTATTTTCATACCTAAATTAGTTTGCATGTGAATCAGTTACCCAATGCATCCCTTTTGGAGGCTATACAATGTTATCTAATAATGCTAACGTGTCATTATTTCACCTCTGCGGACGTTTGGATTTACCGCGTGGCCACATTTCTTAATACTCCCAATCAATTTATTACCCGTTTAACCCAGTTTTATGTTTCAATTATTGGCTTTTATTTATTTCTGAGAAGGTGAGAAAACCGACTTAAAACAGATGTGTAACAAATGCTAAATTGTCCTTTCATGTGTCCGCGAATAACCGCTTTCCAAAATCGGAGTAGGTCGTTCACTTACTATGCGTCATCATTATTCATTAAGTTGTCCTCTATTTTTTCAAGACTTCATCCAGCTGTCGCATATGTTTCACAGAGCATCAACCGATTTTCTTATGACATTTTTACAGGCAAGAAATCAAAGAAGGCAAAATGGATTCCAGCCAGCATCACAGACATTATTGCAGAACCAACGACAATTCCAGCAACACACAACTGGGCGGACTCTGTAGATGAAGAACGTAAGTGAAAATAATGTTCTCTTTGTCATACACACACCTGTACCTAACAAAATGCTATACCTAGTTAAAAAATTGACCCAGTGATGATGTAAAGGGTAATGGCTGGCCAATGTTAATCTCGTACTTGGGGCGCACTTACCGAGTGCTTGTCACTCTTTCCGCCCCGGGAAGGTCTGAGCAAAGGTCTTTGTGTTTTACACATTCTAGCCGGATGCTTCTCTCAAAGGGAAGGCGGGGGAACCAGAAATTACGGTGTGATGTTAAGCCTATGAGGCCCGGCCTGTGGGGCTAGGTGGAGGTGTGGGCATTGTCACTGTTGGAAACCCCTGTGACCAGCAATTTTAGCCTAATCTACGAGATGACTCTGGTCACAACTCAATTCAGACTAGTCTTTCATTGGCTTGCTCCCTGATTTTTCTGAGGGTCCTAGTATATTTTTATAATTATTTAGAGAAACTAATATAAAGCCTGATGCTTTTGTACCCATGAGTGATTTAATCTTAAAGAAATTGGTTTTTCCATAATGAATATTGCATTCTACATTCTTCATTATGGAAAAACCCGATATTTAACCCTATAATGAGCAATAATATAGAAGTATCATTAGCTTCTTGTAAATATATCCAGTTTCGCTAACAGCAACTTATGCAGGCATCAATAACACATTGATTACTATTTGTTTAACAACAATAATAACTATCATGGAAATGCACACAATGTTCTTTGTTTCGAGTTTTTAAAAAATACCTCTATTTTGTATTAAATGAGCTATACTTGAAAAATACATCATACATAACCTCTCCTATGCTATCTTATAAAAACAATGCAATGAGTAGATGATGTAACACGCTTACATTATTCACTTGCATTATTCTAAAGCATTGCTAGAATAATAACTATCTCACCATGGACATAAAAGCATTTACATCTAAAATCCAATTATTAACAAAAATGGTGTTACATCTTCCCTCACAAGAAATTTTACGTGGAACATACTGTGTTAAAGTTTAACAATATCAATATGTTCTTAGCTGAAAATACATATGGAGGAGGCGGGTACTCGTCGCGCCAGCGGGCGCCGGTGGTGCTCCCGTCGGCTTCGCGGGCGGCGCGCGGAGGACTGGCAGTGGATGACGAGTCCATACCTCGTCGCCCGCCCTTCACCGCGCACATCTCCAACCTGCCCTATGATGTCGACGAAAGCGCTATCACTGAGCTCTTCACTGGACTTAAGGTATCAACATTACTGCCCATTTCTTGTCATAATAATAATTGCTATAAAGTCCACGCACAATGGTCCACCTCAAAGAATGGAATGGAAGGACTAAGTGCAGAAACCAAACCCTAGAAGACCCTATAGAATGCTATAAAGTCAAATTATGTTAAGTAGATTGTTGGCACAACAGGATGCATAAGATTTTACAGCAGATTTATTAATTAGAGACTTTGGTAACCAGGGGTGTTGTAACAGCAAAATGGCTGCTTAATCGAAATTATTGATCATATTGAGCTCATAGCTACACATGTGTACCTTCAAATTTGCGTCATTCCATCCAATTATTTCGCGTGTAACAGGTGTGTTAAATGTAGTAGAGTGTCATAAAGTTATTTAATCTGTCAAGCTCTGCAATATAATTTAATCTGATTATGTTCGCTACTCTGTATGACATTCGGTTTATATGATGACAAGCCAACCTAATTTTTGCTAAGTTGGCCTTTCTAGCTTTTTGTTAATCAATACTGCTTACTGGGCATTGTTGGCATAATTGGAAGACAAAGAGCCATGGCCTTGTTCAGAAAACTTATGTGCATGAAGTACAGATATGCAGAGAAACAAAATAATAAATCATGAATATCTTTCATCAACTCAGCCTATCGCAGTCCACTGCTGGACATTGGCCTCTCCCAGACTGCGCCACAACCAACACCCTATCCTCCGCCTTCCGCATCCAGTCCGTCCCAGCAACCTTCTTTAGGTCGTCGCCCACACTACGCTTACCGATACGCGGTCTTCACTCCAGGACTCGTCTACTCCATCGGTCCTTCGACAAACATGGACAGCCCACTGCCACTTCAGTTAGCTTACTCTGCGCGCTATGTCGGTAACTCCGGTTCTTTTCCAGATAATTTCATTCCTGATTTTATCCTTCAAAGAGACTCCGATCATAGCTCGGACCATAGCGCGCTGAGCGACCTTGAATTTGTGGACCAGCCCGACCGTCAGTGTCCACGTTTCGGCGACATATGTCAGGACGGGGAGGACGCACTGGTTGAAGACCTTAGTCTTCAAACATGGGGATAGGCGACGAGAAGACTTGACGGAGTTTTCCAAATGCTGCCCAACCCAACGGAATCCTTCTGTCGGCTTCTTTCTCAAAGTTGTGTCTACCAAGCTGGATTATTTGCCCCAAATCCTTCACAACTTCGAGAAGCGACCCTTCGATGTGGATCGGACTTTGCAATCCGTGCGAATTGTACATGACTTTCGTCTTGTCCAAATTCATGCCGAGACCAACCCGCCGAGTCCATTAAGGCCGTGCAGCATTTGGTCTAGCTGTTACAGCGTCTGCCATTATGACGATGTCATCGGAAATCGGAGATGTAAAATGTATTCGCTGTTCACGTTGATACCCTGTGCAGTCCAGCGTCTTGAAGACGTCTTCCAACGCATTTGTAAACAGTTTTGGGTATATTACATCCCCCTGTCACACCCCCCTGAGCTGTTGGATGGGGCTGGTTTTCTGGTCCTGGATCTGGACAGTCATCGTAGCAGCCTCATACAAACATCTCAACACTTCGATGTAGCCCCAGTCAATTCGACATCGTTGCTGAGAGCCCAGAACTGGCCATATTTCGATGGAATCGAAGGCTTTCTCGGAGTCCACAAATGCCATACACAGCGGCTGATGGTGAGAGAAGACCTAGGAGTGTCTTCTGTACAATTTGCCGAACAGTATGGATGTGGTCTACGGTGCTGAAGCCTTTTCGAAAACCGGCTTGTTTTGGCGGCTGGAACTCGTCAAGTCTCCTGGCGAGACGGTTCGTGACGGCCCTCGAGAACAGCTTGTATACGTGGCTCAGAAGTGAGATGGGTCTATAGTTCTTCAGTAAGGATTTGTCACCTTTTTTTGAAGAACAGAACCACCGCACCTCTGCTCCACACCTTGGGAGCTCTATCAGGACTGGAGCCCGACCCGTTTTTAGGAGCTCTGTCGTTATTCCGTCATCCCCAGGGGCTGCAGTCTCGACATTCATAGCGATCGCTTTACGACCGAATTCGGTCACAAAGTCCCGAATTGACAGGTGTAATGTATGGAGTGACAGGACTTTGCGACCGAATTCGGTCGTAAAGCGATCGTTATGAATGTCGAGACTGCAGCCCCAGGTGCCTTGTTGTTTTTAGCTGCTCTAGGGCCGCCTTAATCTCTCACTGGTCGATATCCGGAATGTCCTCCGTGTAGTGGCGCGTTAGTTCGGCTCAAACATTTGCTCAGTTCGGCTTGAATACCTTTATTTTATAGAAAGTAATTCTCTGCAAAATATGTCAATAGCCTTGAAGACGGATTAAAACCAGTTGCCTTAAAATACTAGTTTATCAATATACATACATACTAATTGAATATAGATCATGTTTCTGATACTGTTACATAATTTAAGGATGCTTGTACATGTTATGAAAGATACAATCAGTTAGAATAATTATAATTTTATTAACTTATCCCCATTAATCTTATCTACTTTTTATGTGAAACTGCATGCAGTAAAATGTTGCAATGATGTATTAGTGACAAAATATTTTTCAATGTAAAAAGCACCTTAACGTTTTTTTTTTTTTAAGATACTTTGTCACTCACTGCACTGCTGTACCCTATAGTATATTTATTTATTTATTTAAGTTTACATATAGCCTGCTTTCGTTTTAAGCAGTTTACAGGTGTTTCAATCCACAATGAGATATTGACAACCCAAGATTAAAAGTGAAGAACACATTGATGATTGAAATTCTTTTTTTTTTTTGCAACAGATTATCAACTTGAGAGTCCCTCGCGAAGGGGACCGTCTCAAGGGCTATGGATGTGTGGACTTTGAAGACAGGGAGAGTTTGATCAATGCTATGAACATTCCTGACCTGGTAAGAATCTCGATAATATCACTATTTATTAAGAATACCATTTTTCTTTGTCTTAATGTTTTATTGTTAAATATTTAAGTTGAAAAATTTAATAGTATGGCAAATGCAACATTATTTTTTATTATCAACATAAATTTCTAACACTCAGGTTGTTTTGTTTTTTCAATAGATACTATATATCTATGTAGAATAAAGATGAAGAAGTAACAATACTTACACAAAATTGTAAAAGAACGCCCAGCTGCTGTATAAAGAACGAGTTTCGCCCCTATTTATTATTTTTCTGACTACTTTACATTTATTTAATAAATTGAAACCAAAAGCAACCTTGTGAGTCATTGAAAAGGGGTCCTATTGTATGTACTACCGATTGTAAGTTGTAAGCTAGTTTCATTTGTTCATAGACAATAGGCGGGAGACGCATAAGAATAGAGGTGTCTACCCAGGACAACGATCGCCGAATGGGTAGGGGAGGCAGATCCGACCGGGACAGGTAAATACTCTTTGTGACTTGTTATGTGTTGACAATTATTGTTATTGAATACAGGTAGTTGGAAGTCAAAGCTGGTTGTCAGGAAATTAGTTTGTATTCTTCATTTAAATAATAGGGAATATTATAAGGCTCCTTGTACACACGCGTTTTTCTTTCCGTGAAAAACTACGGTTTATTCGCTGTGTCGTCAGTGTTGTATGGCGTATAAAGGGCCTAACTGTCTCGATATCGAAACTATTATTGATGTAGTAATGATTTAAAAATAAATAATTCCTTGGTATACTTTAAATCAATATGCATGTCAACATACTTGATTGGTTGCTGGTATTTTTCCCAATCCTGAATAATAGAATAGCCTTTTCAAAACCTTGGGAATGTATTCCTATAATATCTTCTGGATACTAATATTATGCATGTGTTGTGTAGAGAATATGACCCAGAACGCACAATGGGCGACTGGCGTTCAGGCCCTCGTGCCATGCCCGACACATCACAGGCCCGCGAGAGACCGCGCCCGGAACGCGGCCCTATGGACCGCAGCAACATGGATCGCGGCAACATGGACCGCGACCGCGACCGTGATCGAGAACGGGATTGTGAGTACAAATGATTTTTTTCCATATTGCTCGGCTCCTGAGGTTATAGCGTGTTGTTAGATAGCCTATAACCTTCCTCAAGAATTAAGCTATCAAATGCAATAAGATTTTTATTAATCTGACTAGTAGTTCCGGAGATTACCCCCTACATACGTACAAACAAACAAATTGTACCTCTTTATAATATTAGTATAGACTAGCTTCTGCTCGCGACTTCGCGTGGAAGTCGTAAGATATACAATGCCTGTACTAAAATAACAGCCACATTTTTATAAATCGCCCCGTCGCATTTACCATGTTTTCGCTTAGCGTTCTTTCTGACTTTTTTTCTTTTTGCTCGGCTCCTATTTGTCCTAGTGTGATGTTAAATAGCCTATAGCCTTCATGAATTAGGCTATCAAATGCAAAAAGAATTTTTCATATCTGACTAGTAGTTCCAGAGATTAGCGCATTCAAACAAACACAACTATTCAGCCTTATTATTAGTATAGATGTGCCTCTTTTTGTGCGTCTCAAATAATTCCTATTTTGTTTTCCTAAAATACTAAATAGCCACTGAAACCAACCAGATACACTATTATATATTTACCCTTCCATTCCGGTTCTTCTTTCGTTTCGGCATGAGCTATATCAAAATAACTCAGGCCGTGGTTCAAATATGAGACAGCTAACCAACTAGCATGGCTGGTAACTGTCGAAGGCGTGTATCTTACAGCAGACAAATATTTCGTCACTGAGTACAAAATATAGATTTTATTTCGATGCTACTTTGATCGCAGGTCACGCGATTCATGGTAATGTCATAAAAACACGCATCTTTGCGTAGCCTGACTGTTAGTCTTTGGGTGACGTAATACATTGTGTACTAAGCAAAGCTAAGTTCCCTGTTCACAGCCCCTTCGTGGGTTTTAGTAAGATTGCGGTTTGATTACCGTAAATGTCTTCTTAGCGTGTCGATGGCAAAAACATAGTTTTATTCTTGTCTAATGTCTTAGAATTGCTCGACTTTAAGTGCGAATTATGTTGTCGTTCCGGTCGGAAACTTCAAAAATTGTTCGTGACAAAACGTATTATGTATTTAAAACGATATAATGATGTGTCCATCATAAATACCTTTTACCTATAAGGAAAAATATCGCTAGTAAATTATTTATTTTTATTTTAATACATTTCCTCAGCTCTTATTCACAATGATGATAAGTAACCTAATAGGTTGGAGCTAACTGTAATGTCACACTTGGGGCGCACACACAGAGTACATGATCGTCGATTTATTACCTCTTGTTTAGTCGTCATTGTTATTGCCGTTTAAAGCTTTGTCATCATCGTTTGCTTTACGATCTATTCGTGTACACTGATACTTACTATCTTATAATATGTCGATAAAATCAGCGATCTGGGTTACTCCACCCGCCTCGGGAAGGTCTGAGTAAAGGTCACGCGTGCGTGATGGCACTAAACCCTTTAGCAAGGGGTACTGCTTATAGTGGTAGGAGGTAACCAGAAACCCGGGCTCTAGGGCTCCGTTAAGGACTCCGCATGGACGAGACTTGGCCCTCTTAGCCCTTGGAATATCCTCTGACCGGCTGTTTTAGTTTAATGTGTGACGTAGCGTAGTTATAACTCAATTCAGACTAGTCTTTGGTTTGCTCCTTCTATCAGGTACTTAAATCTGAGTGACTGACTGAAACAACTCAAATGATGCATTCATTTCAGATGTTTTATCACATTTTTCTATGTAATGCTATAATATTTGTTTGTGTATGTAGCGAGTGCCGACAACCGTCCGGGTGGCTGGCGCGACGGAGACCGGCCTGCAGCGGCCGAGCCTGCACGCACGCCGTACGGCGGACGGGACTCGTTCGGGCGCGATCGTTTTGAGTAAGTTATTCATCATTATTGCCATGCCCTTGATTCTTGTCCTTTTCATCTGCCAGCCTATCTAAGAAATAAAACTTTCCATTTAAATTTTTACGACATGAGTGAGGCAATAAGTTAATAGTTTTTAATTCACACCCAGATGGCTGTGAAATAATAAACTAGTTCAGCACATTTCAAAAATGGCGAGACGTCCATGCCTCCATATTTATGGGGTTATATAATTCGTTATATAACATCGTGCTAGATTGAATTGGTTAACTAGACACCGGCTCATGCTCTGTGCTAGACCCGGTCGCTTTATACCTACATTTATATCGACCGTAAATTTGGCACATTGAATTTTTTTGAAGATTTGTTTGCCAGTGTCATTACTGTCACGCTGGCAAACAAATCTGTTCAGGACTACGTCAAATCACAACGGGTTTTAATTGGTTATAACACTGCGTCAGAAGGCATCACGACACGACACCACACAGTAATGTGACAGTATTCGGTTTCTTAGAGCCTCGTTTCTGGGGCCCCTACTCATCTACTACATCTCTATTTGATAGAGATGTTATGGATATGATATTTCGGATATGGATATAGGAATAAATTATATCGGTTTCGGATACGGTTACGGATGTATTTTTATTTCGGATATCCGATAGTTTCGGTTACGGTTACGGAGCTCCATAACATCCCTGCTCTCAAAGACCGTCAACGAAAATACGGATCCATCCGAAAGTAGTTCAAAGATGGCTTTCGGGCGTTTCCTACGCTTTGGATGCAACTACGAATTTCAGGAGACCTGGGGGCCTAAAAAGGCCACTTGGGCAGAATCATAATAGGATAACAATATGAATCATATTAAAAATCGTAAAATGGTCACAAACTGACAATTCATAATATGATTTGTGTGCAATTCATATCACAATGAAAATGAAATAACATTAAAACTGTAGAAACAAAAAATAAAAAACCAATTTGATTGCAATAACTGTAATTAAAAATTTACCGATAAAATTATGGTAATTTTTTTTCATGCGGCAATGTTTACGCCAAAATATGAAATGAAATTTTACGAAAATTAGAGGAATTGCTAATGATCTGCTGGGAATTCAGGAAATGAATAGCTTTTAGAGGTATTGCTTAAAGTGGCCTTTTTAGGCCTCCTGTTACCCACACCTGTCTGACGGTTCTTTTCTATAAACTTGCCATGCCATATAAAACCCGGTTATGGTTTTTGGGTGTTCATCAGGCTAAATACATTTTCAGTAGCAATATTTTATACTTGTTGTATTTTTGCAGAGGTCGAGAGCGCGGCGGTGGCGGGTTCGGAGGTCGCGACCGAGAGGATCGTCCGGAGCGCAGCGGCTACGGCGGCCGCGACGGGTTCCGCACTGCCGAACGTGATGGTGGTGGATTTGGAGGGTATGTGTAACATTTGATCATCATCGTCATTTCCGACCAGACGTCCAGCGCTGAACATAGGCCTCCGCCAAGCATCTGCTGCTCCTCGAATCTAGTCGATTCTTGCCACCTTCACCAGGTTCATAGGTCCACCGTGTGTAACATTTATTAGAAATGTTATGCTATGACTATTTATTGTTATATCAGCTGAAAAGAACCAATCTTACAATACACAAAATCTATTAAATCATATTTAGAGGGACACAAAATTGTTTAATAAAGGAAAATTTGTAACAGTCCCATTGTTTGTTTAGAAGTCGAGAGGGCAGAGGATTCGGTGGCAGAAACTTTGGCGACCGTGAGCGTGAGCGCGATGCTCCTCCCAGAGAAGGTAACTATAATTTTTAGTATAAAGTTCATCTGTCTTTGTAATTCCGTGAATTGATTAATTTAAAAGCCATTTACTAGTTCAACAGCAGTTTACTTATTCTATCAAATTTCAAAGCATATACTGTAAATATCGAGATATTTATACCTCGATTTTTATCAGGTTGTTATAACAACATGTGCTATACTAAAATTGGTCAAATAGACACCGGCTCATGCTCTGTGCTAGAGTCGGTCGCTTTACACCTACATATTTTATATCTTTGACTTAACAAACTGTAAACTATTTAAACGTGTTTGTTATTCCATAAAGTGATTCATATCTGTATTACACAAACCTCTTGATTGATTGCTTATCAGTCTAATCAATTCTGGTACTTGTATCAAATAGTTTTCAATTTATCACTTGTTACAAATTCACATCTAGCGATTATGTCTTATTTTTCCTTTACGACCTCTCAAGTCTTTGGAAAGATCCCTATTCATCAGTGGACATTTTTGATCCGACGTGAAATATCTCAGCCTATCACAGTTCACTGCTACTTAATAAACATCATAAATTGGTTCACTGACAGACAATGCACAACGTAAACTGCTGGGTCTAAAAGCATTAAATTTTGTTCAATAACTCCATATATAGCTAAAAATGAGCACTATGGAAGGATTTTTAAAAATTCATCCTCTAAAAAGGTTCAATAGGGGATGACAGGTTATATGGAAGTCCGTCATCTTTGCCGATGGGAAATCCCACTGGGAGAATGGCTTGTCCCAAACTAAACTTTTTCCTCTATTTCTTTAGATGCAAGGCCTCGTGAGCGTCCGAAGCTGAACTTGCTACCGCGCACAGTACCGCGCGACTCCGAGGTACCTACGAAGCCCGCAGACGGCGCCGGCGCCGATGAAAAACAAACTGAAAAGGTCGCGGCTAAACCTGTGTCTGCTGAGAGTGTGTTCGGTGCCGCTAAACCTGTGGACACTGCAGCCAAGTAAGATTTATAACATACTCTAGCGAGCCGCCCCTGCTTCGCATGTACGGCTTGATAAAGCATCGAAATTTCCTTTATTATATGTAAGTTTAATATCATTGAATTAAACACAAACTTTTTGTGTGGTGTGCGGTGTTGAAAACCGCGTCAAAATCCGTTGCGGAGTTTAGATGATATTATTATAGAGCCGTAATGGAAAACCACTTTTAGTCTGTTTCACTATCTCTGAATATATTTCCATACATCAAGTAAATTAAAAGGGGTCCGTGGCTAAATAATAACAGCCGCGCGGTTAGATCGATCAGGTTAAGCTATGCTTGGTCTGTTGATGGGTGAGATCTTTACATACCTAGGTATGTAAAGATGGTCCCCCACCCTCCGTGCCTCGGAAAGCACGTTAAGCCGATGGTCCCGGCTGTCATTCGTGGATCATTGACAGACGTTACGGGTCGTCAGAAGCCCGAAAGTCTGATCACCAGTCTTACCAAGGGGTATCATATTACCCAATAACTGGGTTGTGGAGTTCAGATAGGCAGTCGCTCCATGTAAAATACTGCTACTCAGCTGCATCCGGTTAGACTGGAAGCCGACCCTAACATCAAGTAAATTAAACTAGGCACGGAATGTGTTAGATAAGCCACCAGCAGCATCTTCAGATTCATCTTTAGGTGCAGAAACAGGCCTTTATTTTATGTTTTTAGATTTCCTATTAGGTGAACTACTGAACATAACCAAAATTCTAAATTAAAACAATTTTAGAATTTGTGTTGCCAATAATCTATTTACCAGTTCAACAGTATTAGAAACTCGCAACTGAGTATAAATAACTTTAAAATTACAAAGCACATACTATAAATATCGAGATATGTCTGCCTCGATTTTTATCAGGTTGTTATAACAACATGTGCTATATTAAAACTGGTCAACTAGACACCGGCTCATGCTCTGTGCTAGGGTCGGTCGCTTTATACCTACATTTATTTAAAATATAAGGCTGTCTGTAAATGATATCCAAAGCAACCTAATAAGTAATTGTTTTATACTTTCATAGGGAACGTGAAATAGAGGAACGTCTTCGTAAACAAGAAGAGGAAGCCAGACGTGGCGGCGGTGAAGAGAAGGAACGTTGGGGAAGGAGGGTCAGTTGAAACATTATCTTAATATTTTACACGATTTTTTTTATCTGAAAAGGGAATACCAATTTAATAATAATTCTATCTTTACAGAATGATCATTCCGGCGAACGTCGTGCCGGTCCAAAACGTGGTAAGTAACAATATGAATTCGAAAATAGACGTACAGTATTAAAAATAAAATAATATGTTGTCTTACTCAAATAATTTATTCTCAGATGAACGCCCCAGAGATTCGCGCAGCTATAACAGAGACAGACGCGATTATTCCAAGGACGACAAAGACAGGCGCGACTACAAAGACGACCGAGACAGGCGTGACTACCGGGACGACAGGGACCGCCGGGGCCCCGACGACCGCGACAAGCGCGAGCCGGAGCGCCGCGACTACAAGGATGACCGCGACCGTCGCGACTACAAGGACGACCGCGGCGAGAGACGCGAGCCCTCGGGCGACAGGCGCCGCGACTACTCCGGAGACAGACGCCCCAGACGCGACTATTCTGGCGACAGGCGACGTGACTACTCTGGCGACAGGCGACGCGATTACTCGGGCGAGAGGCGCGGCTCACGAGATGACAGGGATTACAGGGAAGGCTCGCGCGAACGTCGCCCCGACTCCCGTGAGAGAGAGAAGGACAGAGACACACCCAAGGATATAGAGACACCCAAGGATAGAGACACGAACAAGAAAGACACTCACGAAGAAGCCGAGCGAGAGCGCGACGACAAGACGCTCGACGAGCGTAACGGACGTCCGCGACCCAGCCGCTCGCGAGACAGGCACGACGAAATTGACGACAAAACAATGCCCAAGATGAAAGAACAAGAAAAACCGGTATTTACAACCCTTAATTCCCTCCATTTAGCATTTACACATAAATAAGACAACTCTTCATAAAAAATAATACATTTATTGCATTTATCGATAGTTGTATGTTAATGTTGTTTTTCGTTTTGTTACAGAATTTCGTTGCATCGAATAAATTCAGCTTCTTAGAGGACGCCGACGACGGCGCATCCGATTAGCACGAACGTAACGTTTGTGTGCGTGCTACATATTAGTGTCCATTTTACAGTTGACTCGAGTGTAAAGTGTAAATTTACGAGTATCAAAGTGTCTAACGTGTAGAACGGACTCGATAAGCACTAAGACAATCTAAAATTGTGCTATGTTATAGAACTCGATTGATAGTCACTAGTGCGGTGTGGATATACGTGTATATTAATAGGGTTGCTATATGCTCACACTGCTTCGATGCCGGCCCCAGTCTTTGTTGTGGCTTCTCAAATAATGCTCTAACGTTTACTTCATTTCTCCTCTCTCTCGGTGGGATCTACACCCACATCTGCTTATGCTAAGTAAGACGCCACAATAAAGACTGGGGCTCGTATTTGTGACCATGTTGTACTGATTTGTGTAAATTTTTCTATGGGTTTGTTACAATTATAATGTTAATGTGAATGGTTGCAAACATAGCCAAGTTTTGAGAACTGCAAATATTCCATTAAATTCTGATATGAACAGGTTAGGTCAGGTGCTGCACTTTCATGTCTTTGTTTTTGTGAATAATTAATATTTCGTAATTTTATATTATTTCAATATTGTCCTTTTTGAAGGAAGTTTACTGCAGTTGATTGCAATGCCACCATAGGGAATCTAATTTCTATATTTTAGAATATGTCTTTATGTTAAATATTTAGTCGATTTAGGTTATTAAAACGTTAATTGTATTATTTATCTTTACACTCAAAATTTAAAATAATCAAGTGGTAAGATGTTAAGCTACAATATTCCTATATATTTTGCAAGTATGCATACAGATGTGCCTGCCTTGGTCGTGATGAAATATAGTTGTTAACTAGAGTACCTAATGAATCTGATTAGGGTTTGGTCACAATATAATTAATTGGTCAAAACGTTGGAGACGTTTCATTTGTAATATTGAAGAATTTTTGTTTGGTACACTATGTAATTGTGAATTATAAATAAATAATTACCCTTTTTACATTACAAAGTCTTTTTATTATCCAGTAGTCGCCTCACTGGAACCAAGGGATACCTTCACTGGTATGCCAAAAGGTTCTTAGCGACACTTTTGCCGAAAATAATCTCGCGAATTCGGCGCTAAAATATAGTTTCGACATAAGTATTTTTTTTCCAGCACGGCCCCCTATCCACATCTATATATTATTTGTTATTATGAATTCACAATATCTGTTGCTGTGTTAATAGAGTACATTCCCTTAGTTTAAGAAACTTAATACGCTATAATATTGTTCTAGTTACAGAGGGGCCGTGCTGAAAACGTTTGGCTGGCACGGTCCCCCTTTTTTAACCCCCGACGCAAAAACGACGGGGTGTTATAAGTTTGACGTGTCTGTGTGTGTGTGTGTGTGTGTGTGTGTGTGTGTGTGTGTGTGTGTATGTCTGTCTGTGGCATTGTAACTCCCGAACGGATGAACCGATTTTAATTTTGTTTTTTTTGTTTGAAAGGTGAATTTGTCGGGAGTGTTCTTAGCTATGTCTGATGAAAATCGGTCCAAGATGGCCGCCGCTACAAAATGGCGGATTATATATTTTTTCACAACTCCCTCAATATGGGTATCAAATGAAAGGGCTTGACTAGTAGAATACTATACGCTATGATAAATTTCAAATCCAAGATGGCCGCCACCACAAAATGGCAAATAACATTTTTTTTTTTTCACAACTCCCTCAATATGGGTATCAAATGAAAGGGCTTGACTAGTAGAATACTATACACTATGACAAATTTCAAATCCAAGATGGCCACCACCACAAAATGGCGAATTACAAAAACCTGATTAAATACCAAATTACCTGAATCTTAAAACGCAAGAAAATAAATAATAAGGAGTTCCTACAAAAAGCATGAAATAAAAAATTAAATTAAAAATTTAAAAAACCCCCGACTACGTGAAACCCTATAAAAAGAAAAAAATAACCTTGAAATTATGACCCTACGTAAGTACGTATGAAATTTTTTGATTAAATATTGTCCTGTCGGGGGACCGCTACTATTTTAAACTTTAACAGAACGTTAGGCTAATAATTAGAGCGGTCCCCCGACGGGACAACATTTAATCAAAAAATTTCATACGTACTTACGTAGGGTCATAATTTCAAGGTTATTTTTTTCTTTTTATAGGGTTTTTTGCATATATCTTCTGACCTAAGACGCAAATTCTGGGGGGCCGTGCGGGGCAAACGTACATCTTTACCGGGAACCCGTTTCTTTATGTAGGTAAGCATCCTACGCCAAGATAGCGTAACTTTAACATGCATGGAGTCCTCTTGGCATATAAGCAAGGCCCACCCAGGGATAAAACATACAACAGTAGGAACACATGAACGAATACCTTCGTGTACCTAGTAGATAGTATGTACCTAAATCATCATACGCCCTGAAAGACATGATAGCGCTTCTTTGAACTGTGAAACGTTTGATACTATGTACTTCCTAACAAACAATTCAACAAGATTTATTGATTTAACAAACGCTGCAATGGGCGACACCGACTCCTGCAAGGTCACCGTCCGGCCAAGATAAATGAGGCAGAAATAACATAACAAGCTAACGCCGCCGCCATCGCCAGTATAAAGATTAGACAATTATTTCGTTCAGGGAATTAGTAGGTACCTACAAGATTTTCGTAGTAGCCACGTGTTGAATGATGAAAGTAACTGGTAATTACTCAGAATTGTATTTAGCATGATTGCATCAGCTTATTGACAAAAACATGTTATGTTATAAGACGTCAGCGATCGATGCCCTAACCACCTCAGCCGGAATTTAGCTCTGGGTTTGAGTTATACTAATAAATTATTATTAGTATAACTCAAACCCAGAGCTAAATTCCACATAGTCAAGTCTAGTTTCCCCTACGACTTTTTATTTCATTGGACGCAGTAAGTTTTATTGTTTTTGATATTTTGTAAAGCATCATAAATTGAATTTTGAACGAATCCTAAAGTCGGAGTCCGTGTCTCTGACAAGGAAATTCCCGTAGCGTCCAGAAATAATCATATTCCTATCCTTAACCTTTAAAAAATAAAACACCACCCAGCAGCGTTTTATAAGTCTACCATACATACACTGTTGCCGCCGTTTCTTAAGAGCCTACGTGTTTATACGTACTTACCCAGACGAACCTTTTTCCAAGCAGATCGATGTTATTGTTGCCCCGTACCTACACCTTATTATTTTCTTTCTGTGACTATATATCAAAGTGCTGTTTTTTGACGTGATGCGTGAGTAATTTAACCTATTTATTTTACAATTGTCTGAATAGACTAGATAGACTCTTCGAAGTAGTCCTACGCCTTTTACGAACCAGTTAAGGAATTAACACATTTTGCACAGTAGTCATTTTGAGGATTTATCATTCTACGAACTAATGTAATAGCGGCCATTTTGAAATTTAATGACTTCGGCCATTTTGAGACTTAACCCATTCGTTGCTACCAACGCACCATTTGCGTTGATCAAGATTACTACGTCATGCCACCAACTTACCATATGCGTTGAGTGTACTATAGGACGTTTTTTGCCATTACATACAAATGATAGAAATTTATTTAAAAATTTGGCAACATTCACGGCTAGAAACAATTTTTAAATGTGGAAACACTGTTGGTTTCTGCTTCGGACTGTCATTCTTGTTTTGGTAAGGAAAAAACGGTCGGTGCTGTGAAGGTCGTATTTTAATTCTGGAATAACTGAAGTTTTATTGGGTGTTTATTGTATATTTGTGAATTGGGAGATAAAGTTAAGCAATATTCTTAATTTTATCATTTTTTTCCGCTGTTTCATCATGTATTTTTAAAATAAAATCACATGCACGCATACGGTGCGTTCATTGGCATAGCAGTAAAAATCTTTTTTGGATGGTTTTATGCATAACAAATCACGCCAAAATGTATGCACGTTACTTATATTACGACGTTGTTTAGATTACGACTAGTAAATGACTTACATACTTACAAAATATTTTGCAAGCTGGCATATATTTGACAAAGTGAAAAATGTAAAATTAAATTATAAACTCACAGGATTTTTATTAAATTTATTTTATGTAGAATTACCACAATGGTATTTAAATGCTATTCATCCTTAGGCCGAAATCTTTTGAAACTGAGTGCCTAGTGCGAGTTTGTTTATGTCGTTCGGCGCTCTGATTGGCCCGCTCCAAGCTAATCAACCAATCAGAGGGCTATGCGCGGTAACGTTTTGATCGCGTTAAAGTAAAAATAACTCGCACTCAGCACTCAGATATGTTGAAAGCGTATATGCAATCATATAATGTCAAATATGTCAAGAAAAATGATTATGCGTTCACAACATTCTTTCCTGTAAATGTTTCGGCAGTGCAAACGTGCGGTAACAAACACACACACACAATGTTTCGCACTTATAATATTAGTAGGAGTAGCAGAAAATATTAATACTAAATTATAAATAAACATAGATTATATATCAAATCAAAACGTGAGGTTAAATATCTATCTCGTCCTAGGGAAATTAAATATGGCGTTCCGCAGGGCAGCGTTCTAGGACCATTATTATTCTTACTGTATATAAATGATCTACCCCGACAAATTCCATACCCTTGTGTGTTATTTGCCGATGACAGTACGATCCTAATAGACTGCCTCGACAAAGAGCTTTATGAAAATGAAATAAATAATTCTCTCAAATTAATAATAAATTGGCTCAACGATAATAATCTTATCATAAACCTCAATAAAACAAATATAATGCATTTCTATCAAAAAATTCTTCCTTTAAATCTAAAAATTAATTATAAAAGACAAACTATTGATAGCGTTAACGTGGCAAAATTCTTGGGTATATTGATTGACAGTCAATTAACATGGAAACCGCAGGCTGAAGAAGTTTGCAAAAGATTAAGCACGTCTGCGTATGCTCTCTACAATCTGTCCAAGAAAGTTAACGTTGATACATTAATGGTTGCATATCACGGTTTAGTGGCCTCTGTTCTAAGGTTTGGTGTAGTATTCTGGGGTAATTGTTCCGAAAGGGAGTCTATATTTAAAGCGCAAAAACGGTGTATAAGATCCATTTTTAATCTCAAGGTTACAGATAGTTGCATTCCTTTTTTCAAGAAACACAAAATACTAACTTTTCCTAGTATATACATTCTCGAAGTAGCTATATTCGTTAAAACTAACAAGCATCTATTTCCTGCATTGAATGATACAAGGATGCGAACTACTGCTATGAGATCAAAATATCAGAGTCTATTGTGTACTGGTAGATATAACACTGCTTTACTTAAAAAAAACATTATTGGTATGGCACCTATTATATTTAACAAATTGCCAAATTATATTAAGGATCAGCCCTTAATAAAATTCAAGAAACTCCTATCGTCGTTGCTGACAGAGAAATGTTATTACTCTGTTACCGATTTTTTAAATGATGAATTGTAATATTTCCTTCATTTTGTCTCATTTATGATGTAAATAATTTTAGACTTAGCTGATTCATGATCTCATTTTGAATTTAAGTATCTAGATTCTAAATTATCTGTAAGTTAACCACTATATTTTTGTATGCCAACAGGCAGAATGTACTGGGAATATCTATGAAACTAACACCATTATTGTAACACCTGCATTCTATACAAATAAACAAATTATTATTATTAAATTATTATTATTATTATATGAATAAAGAAGGCAAGTACATATATTGACATATCTTGCTTGCTTGAACATGTTGCATAATACTATCCAAACGTCAACGCAAACGGTGTGTTCAAGGGCACTTACGATTTAAATTCTTTTACTAGTGCCACCAACGCATTTGTTGCGTTTACCATTTTTGGGTGGGTTTTTTTTATTTAGGGTTTTTTTTAAATTAAAAAACACATTTAATTACGTATTTTCTATTGTAATCATTAAAAATATTAAGTGGCACCCAGGTGATGTTTTTAAAATTTAAGTGGCAATGAATGGGTTAAAGTAGCAATCTTGCGAAAACGGCATCCAGCGATCAAACGCTGTGTAATTTTTTTTCTCATTAAAAACGCACACAGGATTCAGATGTCGGTTATCTATTTGGTAATAGGGACCTAGTATTTTTATTTGGTTCAACTCAAGGGTACATAAAGGTGAAGTTAGAGATTGATTTGAGCATCAAGTCAGGTCGGTCAGGTGGGGACCGCCCTGTGTGTGTCTTAAATAGTGTAAATTATTCAAAAGAGTAATATTGTAGGTATAGTTATGTGTAATTTAATTATTTTTTCAATCGACTCTCTAATGTGTGTTGTGTGACATCGTGTTTGGGTTAAAGGAATAAAAATTTGGAGCATTTTAATACAACAATTTATTTCAATTACAATTTATAAACATACAAGACAAATTTTAATGAGAAAATAAACTTTAAACCATGCATTTAACTAATAGATTGTAAATTCGTTACAATTATATTATTTTTAAGTAAGTATAAATGTTTTTTTTTTGTTTTTTTTTTTAACATTCAAATGTTTTATAGACCATAGATTACAACTAAATTCAACTGAAGAATTTAAAACTACACGCTCTTACTTAAATGTGAAATACAGCATCTAGTATGCATGGCAAGATCTTTCTATAATCATAGAAACGAAACTAATAACCTTGTGCCTATTAAAGTTATAATTTGTACTCACACATCTATGAGAATAGATTTGACGAACAATGAGACATGAAACTCAAGTTGCTCAAGACTGAGGTCACCGAAAAAATCCAAGATGTTCGTTTTTCACTTGCTCTTCAGAATAGCAGACATCAATTCATTCTTCAGCCTCTTTGTCATTTCTTCTAGAATATCAGCTCTGACTCTTAGCTTTTTATTCTTTTCTTCTAATTCATCGGCTAACTGCTCCATTTGTAGCTCCTTCAGTTTCCTGTTCATTCGAGACCTTTTAGATGCTTCATTATTCTTATCTCTTAATTCCCTATACTTAAATTCTTGTGTAGAAATATTTGACGAGTTGTCATCTACACTACACACAGAGGACACTGTGCTCTCCCTCCTCTTGGGAGGCCGTCCTCTTCGCGCCTTGGGTTGACCTTCTAGTGCCAGAATCATGTCCTTGATGGGAACACTTGGTTTCCTTTTTCTATATTTCCTTGATGGTTGTTCGGAGTACGGCGTGTAAGTCTCATCGGATTCATCACTTTCCTGGCGTCTTCTCTTGCTTACTGTTGATTTGACGTCATCGTTGTCTGATTCCATGTGAGATTCGCTTTTAGGGGTAATGGGCTCGTAGTCTACCGGCGGTGGTGGCGGTGTGTCCACTCCTGTGTTTGTTTCTTGTGCAGTGGAGTAGGAGAGGTCAGTGAACGTTTCTCTTGAGGTCGATAGCGAGACGTCCTGGGCCGGCCAGTGCTCTGGTGGTTTCTGAAATAAAGATAAAGAAAAAATAACACATCTGACAAATTACAATTTAATTTTAATGTATCAATATCGAAAGTAAAAAAGAGCTTGGACACTTACCAATAGCTGTGAGCCTTTTTCTTTCTCCAACTGCTCGACGTAGCTGAGCACCTCCGGAGTGCTGATGGTGTCGTAGGGCCAGGCCGGAGCCCGCGCCGACACGTCCACGGACAGCCCCGCAACCTTCCTCGGCATTGCCGGCGCTTCCATCGTCCCGATTAGATTTTTCTCTTCATTAATAATGAATTCAGAAACAACTACGTTGTTACTCTCCACCTCCCGTGGGATGACTGAACCAAATTTGAGATCATCATAAGAGTCTTCTGCATCGATGAAGGGCGCTGTGATTTGTGTTGGTGGGTGTGTGTACATATGATAGTATTGGGAGTCGTGTGTGTTGGTCAAGTCTACTGAATCCTGGACTTGCCACGGATTAGTATCTGCGACCATCTCTGACGCTAAGTCTCCAATAACCACTGGCAGTCTGCTAATATCTAAGAATGTTTCCTTAAATTGCATGTTGTTATCTTTGTCCCATTCTGAGAAGTCAGGCATGTTGGTGTCGTACTGCGGGAACTTGTCGTTCGGCGACAGTGGTTCGTGCGACGAGATGTTGTATAAGCCTGCCGCCTGTGGATACTGGGAGTTAACGTCTAGTGTTTCCCAACCTTGCGGTGAGAATTGTGTGTATGGTGTGTCGGTCTTAAGTGCCTTTTCTTCAGTTTTCTTAGATGAATCTGTTAAGGGGGAAAAAATACGTTAATTTAACAAAACTTGGGATTATTCATTATAGTTAGGATTTTGGGGAACTTTTATACTATTATTATGTTTACTATCAACACTACAGCCCTTTTGTCTTTAAAAATTAACCTCGGCTTTACATTTACTTTAGATTCATTTAAGATCAGGGTGCAAATCAATTTCTCTTACCAATGGTCTGTACTACTTCTTCCTTTGCGGGATCGGAGGACAACGGAACCAGATCTTGGAAGAACTCGTAGTCCAACATTGCGCTCTCGAACAGGGGCTCCGGTTTCAAGTAAACCTGAAATCAGAGTTATCTTATGTTAGCATGTATTTCAGATTGTGAGGAGAATCTAACAATAATCTTATTAATAATAGTAATGCATTATATCTATTAGTACTCACGGTGGCGCGTTCCATTCTTACCTCGGCAAAGCTGCTGGTTGTAGCCACTGGCGAAGACGGTGCTGTGTTGCTTGAATATCCGTCGGTAATCACTCCGGTTAGACCGTTTACGTAATTGTTCTTCTCGGTCTTTAAACGATCTAGCTCTACCACTTTCAAAACAGTTTGAGTATTGAGACTCGTTTGCGAAAAAACCATGTCTTTTGGTGTTCGTATCGTACTGATTTCCGATATCGTCGCTCCGACTCGGACAGGTGATCTTTTGAGCAACCATTTTGAATAGAACTACAAACAGAAATGATACGACGTAACATAATGTGTGCATACTCATATGAAGCAGGATATGGGAGATGGTAGGGCAACATACAAGGGTTGTGAGGGGAGTTGCAAATGAGAAATAGAAATGATTTCGCTGTTATATATTTTGCCCATGTTTGAAACATCACACGAATGTTATGCTCCATCATCAGTAAGCCAGTTAGTTTTAATTTGCATAATGAGATAGACAAGAATTTAGAAGTGATCAAGGACACCAGCCTACACGTATGACGTGTTTAATGACTACCGTGACGTCCGTAACTGTAAGGTCGAGACCTTGAAATAGAAATACCAATGAAAATGTGTCTAGAAAATATGTACATAGCATACGTGTGTTATATAATGAAGATGTACAACAGCGTTGAAGGAATGATGATTGCATAAATATTTAAATACAATAAATATCATTATAAACTGGAATTCGATAGATAAAGAACAACATGTTTTCAGTCGCCGTGGTTGTTATGCAATCAACATAATGTCACCTGCCCTTAAAATTTTGTCGCTTTTCAGAATGAATAAGTAGAGTTCGATGAAGTGTCAAGAAAAGTGTCATTTTCGGTTTCGGTTGCTAACTTTTAGCGATTAACCGAAAGTATGATACCTGTAAGTTTCCTGTTAGTAAAAACTACAATTATTATGTACAAACTTATCTACATTAAAAGTTAATTGAAGCGTTATCTTAATGATAATGACTGGAAACTGCGGTAAAACGCTTCACTGTAATGACGAAGCCATAACTTATCTATGTACCTATTGTATACTTAGTAAATTAACAACTATCTAAAGCTATTTTATAGTAATTTAACTAAATATGTCTTATATCTATTGTAATCAACTAAAATATGACTTAAAGATTATTAAGGAAAATGTAATTATGAATAGGTACTTAGTACGTTCCAAGTTGTACATTGTATTCTCATGTCCTTGGAACTGCGGGCTATCTCAATTATCTGCTACTCATGAACGTACCTACGCATTTACTTTTATCTTTTTGGATAGGTACATTAGTAATGGAATTTTCTGAATCTGTGGTCTATGTTTCAACTGTTGTAGAACCAATATTTAAGAGCAGGCACACGTGCAAGTTATTGGAAAACAGGCCAACAAAAGAAATGAAAAAATGGTAGGTATGTATGAAGGCTGGAACATCGTATAAGAAAATTTTTACGCGAAATAATTATGCACATTAGGTATTTAAATTATCGATCAAGAATTTCAAGATCAGTTAATTTGAAATAAATTTTAACCAATTGAAACTTCGAATTTTTTTGAATACAGAAGTTCATAATAGTCTGAATTTTATCTTATTAGTGCATCTTTCAAAATCAAGAACATTTTGCAAGGATATTAAGTTTTCTAAATCCACCAATTCAATGTGAGATCAATTTTGATATTCTTCAGGGTCTGAAATTTTCCAATGGTTCCTGTGAACAAAAACTTTAATTCGGAAAATAAGATGAACGCAATTACTTACTTCTTTGAACTCGGCTTGAGCTCCTATAGAAATTTTAAGCTTCTAGGCTCCCAACCAACTAACGGTGCCGAATGTAGGCCTGGAACAAATAGAAATCATTTATTAATATCAGTGTATTCTTTTTTATAGCTTCTTGCGGACAAGTTATCTCGTTTTCAAGCGACATTATCTATTTTTATCGTGACTATCACTTAGAAAAACATTATACGTCGTAAATGTTCACGTCTGATAACAAAATTAAAATAATTTTAATTTTTTGTCGATTTTCTTGGAGAATTGGTTGACGTAGCTATCGATTTAGGTACAACCTCGCTGGTATCATTGTTATCGTAGGTCGCCTACGGAAAATATTGATCGTTGTTAGCCCGAAGTAAGGCTCATTTGGTTGACCAAAAGTGTCAAGTACATACCAACCTACTCTACATAATTTGTCGCCATGTGTTTAGACATTGTTATAAATACGCGATAAAATAAGTTGTTTGTCTCCACTAAATACGTCTAAACGCCGAGGTTTGGCATATTTCCAACTTATTTGAGAATAAAACTAACCAAATAAAACATTTGAAGTAGGTCGGGAAAGAACAACTAGCGTGTTACCAACTATATAGTAGTTTTGTAGATAAATAGGTATACTTTTACTAATGTAGACAGACTTAAACCGCAGAAAAACAAGAACTTGTGAATAAGGAAAGTGGACCTAAAAACGTCAGCGGCGACAGGCATTATAGATGAATAACAATATGTCACAATGGTCTTTGCACCCTATAAATGCGTCATTCCCTCTACATAGAATTTCCAAGACCATATCCAAAAGTCCCCACCTCTAACTAGAATCGAATTATTTTGGAACTACACCTATCAAAGCGTCACTAATTGTACCACGCAGCAAGCAAAGGCCAACTTTATGGATAGGTAAAGTGATAATGATCTAAAAGTAAGACTACTAAATCATTTTAAGAGTTAATTTCAGGGTTACAAAACCAGTCCCGAAGTTGTTCCAAGGCTATGAATGGAATTTTATAACATCAATGTAATAAAAGAGGGCCCTTTAACGTTTCAAAACATTTATTTGACGCGCATTTTCTAGAATGTGCGGCGTGCGAACCGATGTACGAAGCAACGTGACCGCGGGGCTTCTCGACAGGTTGAAACAAGTCTCTAGTTTGAGAGGAAATAATTATTGTGCAACAATTCACTAACCAACGTGGATTTTGCTACAGATTCGACAGATACACGCCGTTAAACTAGAAACATTGCTTTAAGACTTCCTAAGCCAATCGTTAACACTTTAAAAGCACAAAACAAAAAAAAGTCCCACGCACCAAATTATTGCACAAGATTTAATTTTGTGTCACATTTGGTTAAAAATTAAACTACGATTCATATTCGAACCCCACAAGCAATGTAAATTATTTCCTGAACCCCGTTTTAAGCTAGTACCTACTGCCCTATTGCACCCTTATAAAAATAACGATATGAACAAACTAAATATTTATTCAGAGTAAAGAATAAGTTATTAAAACTCACCTTGTTACGAACAAATATTGTAACGCCTCCAGTTATTTACTGATAGTATTCGCTACCCTCACAACAAATGAAGAGGATAATAAACGAAAGCTTTTCTTAACGTGTCAACTTCTAAAGCGTTGTTGATGAACTTCAGTGGACTAAATAAACCAAACGCGAACAGCGATACGTGCACTGCGTGCGAACACAGAAAATGTTGTGCAATGTTCACGGCAATGGCGGCCCATACAGTTTTCCTAAATCCCCACTACTCAACTTTTGCGTTCTAAAAATATCTTTCCTTCCACGCTATTGGTCGGCTCAAATGACGTCAACTCGGCGAGCCAATAGGAACGCGCAATTACCACGGTCACGAGACCGTAGCGCTACACGCTATTGTACTGTAGAATGATTATAGGGTTATACGTTGTTGTATGTATGTAGAGTTGGGGAATCACACCGCACAAAACAAGAGGGATACTGTTTTTTCATCATGAGTCATAAGCATAACGCGACTGCAAAACAAGTACCATTTTATATCATTAGTGGCATGAAATAACATGAATAAAAGTTATTGAAATTAGATAACATCTAGCATTGAACATTGCTAAAAAGGGTGATCATTCTATGGTCATGACCGCTGTGATAAGAGAATATTGTATAATTTATAATGTAAATAACGTACTTAAAACTCTTTTGAAAAATCAAGTTAGTAACAAGGATTGCATCAACAATATTGGTTTATGTCATCATTTAACTTCGCTATCACGACATACTGATATAACAGTTATGCAGTGATTCATCTATTTTTAATTAACCTATTATCTATTATGAATTTGAAAAACAGAACGAGATTTTTTTAACGAAATCGTGATTTGCTTCCGTGCAGCAAATGAAGGAATGTAAATCTTGAAACACATATTGTATAGGTATTGTCAGTTCCAATCTGTCCTAGTGAGACAAAATAAAGCAGAAACCGTTTAATAGATGGATGAAAGAGTGAAAAAAAACAAGCTGGTTTTCTGTAACCCACTATTATCATGCATGCGCACCATGTACACCATATTAAAAACAATAAAATTTACTTACTTACTGGTCCGCTAATAGGCACCAAAAAAAAAGCAGGTGTAGCGGAAGAGGACATAAACTATTATTGGCAGTTGGATGCTGGATTCCAATGAGATAACTAGTAAACACCATCGTTGATATGATTGTATATCAGGTGGACTATATAATTATCCCTGAATTAACTTAGAATCCTTCTGGTGCTCGAAAGTTTGGAAGAAGCTTATTAAAGAAGCGTTTTCATTTCAATGAATGTGATTAATGAAGGTCTTCCCTTGCTTGACTAGGACCGACATTGTGAACTAAACCAACAACTGCTCGAAAAGAGCCTTATTGTAAAAAAAAAAATGGTAGATTCTATCCAGAAAAAGGTCTTAGCATTTCATCCTTTTCAAGTCTGAATGAATGAGCACATTCCGTAATTCAGCTAATGATAAAGCAACCACTCTTACAAGAATCAAGGCTACCGATAAAGACATACTAACAAATATTATGAAATGCGTTTTAATGTATGACATAAGGTCTTAGGATTATCGCTGCCAGGTTATAGTTAAATATTTTTTCCTGTTTCCAAGTAATATCGGAGCAGCATGTAGGTACCCAGGAGTACCTAGAATCATCAAGTGTGTCTACAAGTCGATGTCAGATTGAAACGCACAAGCACTTTCAAGTGTGTTATTTTCGCAGGTTGGGAATGAATCATTCTCTCCTGGCATTGAACTAGGTTGAATAACCTTTTTTTGTTAATCCGCTATTGTTGCGTTGAAACGTAATAAGTACCTTTTTAGCCAGAGTTGCTTGTCACTCTTTGTAATGATTTATAGATATACCTATCTTACCTACAAGATCTTATTCCTATATTTTATAGGTTATCTCTATTTTTATAATAAACGACAACCATGTCTTGTTCAACCCTGATCTTGATCGCTTACTTTGTATTCCTAGATGATCTACTAAGAACAATGGATAAAGAAAACTGTTTTGTTTGCAATTCCTTAATATGAACAACAACATAAAATAGGAAGGAATGTATATTCTGAGATAAGTACGTTATCGTCCAAAACCACCGAAAAAAATACGAAACATGTCCCACTAACAAACGACCTCTACAAGGAAGATTGGCGGTCGGCACCGTTTTACATACGGACCTGTAGAAATCTGCACATGAATTACTACATTGAATATCGCCCTAGACGGACTGCTCGCCCGATTGGGCCTCTGAGGCGCGCCGTATCTACGTCATCAAGAATGGTTTAGATAAACATGATAAGAATGATTTGCAATTTTTACTGTTTTCATGTAGGTATTTACCTGCTAGGTTTTTATTATCTATATTATAGTTCCATACAGTACCTAAAGATAACATGTAGAAATCAGAGGTAGAGGACACCCTCTACCTTGATATCTTTACACATGAACCAACAACAATCTTCGGTGACCTGGAGCATTATGGAATTTGCTGGATTAGAGGGAGACAAATGATATAACATCATCTAAAACTCGACAGGCTCGGAAATGGTGAAACTACATCTTCAGCAATAGATAGAAATCTTCAAAAAGCTGATTAGTGATGACCAGAATTTATACAAACCGAACGAACTCTTTTTGAAGATTACACAAAACACAGATTGGACACAATAGTTATCACAAGTCAACAAAAGCAGCACTATCAGTGTCTGTATCATTTACTTTACGATTACAGTTATCATGTCTTTTTACTATTTGTTTCAGACTACCATTTTCCTGTTCCAAAACTCCGTTAATTTATTCTTGTTTCTGGGTATTACCAATATCAACATTCTCCGCGTGATTACACAGCTCGCTACTTTCCCCGAAAATATTTTGCAGATGAGCGTGTTGAATATGTTCCAACTTTTTTTATTAATTCCTTGAATAGAAGTAAACAGCCTATGAGCTAATATCTATTAGCGAAACAGATGTAGACGTGATAAAAATGTTTATATTTTAGTTTACACTGCTCTGGTTTATGAAAAAGTGTATGTTTTAACGTGGACAGGTTTATAGGAGGGGCGAGGGAAAGTTAATTGTACTCAATTATTCAGCATGGTTTTCCACAAGCGTTTTGTATTTATTATTCTTTGCCTTTGGCGCATTAACAAACGCATGTGATCTGGCCACATGCGTTTATAGCAGTTAGATACTTACTTTATGAACATTTTGTTTATTTGGCAACATCGTGTCATATTCATTGTATCGTATAGGTAATAGTAAAGCTGAAGAGTTTGTTTGCTTGTTTGAACGCGCTAATATAAATTTCACTCGAACGAAGTCACGAACAGAAGAAATAAAAATTACTGGGGGAAGAATACAATTTTATTGAGCCGAAAATAACGATAAACCAAACGGTTTGCCGTCTAAGCTTAGCGTACTTGTGAGAACGCGTAGGATCGTCTAGAAAGTTTCAGTAAATTATTTACTTGTACCTACGTCACAACATAATTCCTAGAAATGGTTAGTAGAGATGTTGTTTTGAATTGAACATATGGCATAATTTCGAAATTGAACACATGACATAATGTCGAAGTGGAGTCACATGGAATAATAAGCCATTATAGATCGATTTTGGGTTTAACGCCTAGATTTTTCTGTGAGAGCAGTGGTGGCCCAGTGGTAACGGCCGCCGACTTACCGAGTTGCAGATGACGGGTTTGAACCCAGGCAGACGCTTTAGTTTCTGTAAAGAATTTCATCACCATTGCTCTCAAAACGGTGAAGGAAAACATTTTGAGGACATCAGCATGTCCTAGAATCAAAAATTCTAAGACATGAGACATCTACCAATTCGCACTGGGCCCGCGTGGTAGATCACAGCTTCACAGCCAACTCCCTCTCGAAGAGAGGAGACCTGTGTCCCAGCAATGGGGACATTATAGGCTGATTATGCCGTGATTTGTCCCTCGTGCACCAAAAGCAGATTCTTGTCAATTTCTATGTTATAAAGTAGGTAGGTAGAATGTTATCTACTGCGATCAATACTACGCCGTACGTAAATTGAAATCAGAACCCATACAAAGCAAGTCGAACACTTATCAATATTTATCATAAATTCAAAGCTCCTAAATAGGCTTGGGATTGAGCTGCTTCCAATTTTTTTACATATTGAATGTTTTTTTTTTGCTCATTTTGTTGTTGTTTTTTTTTATATACACTGACATTAATGAATTTTACATATACTATGACATTTGCTTACTTTGTTAAGTATTCTATTATTTTAATTATTGTGAAAGTGAAGACTACGTGGGTCATTTTATTTATATTATTTTTCTCTTTATTCTCTTAGTTTTTGTCATGGTCTGGCAGTTTGAGTAATTAATGTGGCCTACCCAAATGTCCTTTCTTTGGTATTGTTCGTCGAATCGTTTGAGTTGAGCTGCACAATTTCTGACAAATGCGTGCACTGACTGGACAGGTCCTCTCAATCTGTGTGGTTCTTTCCTCAAAAGACCATCTCAGACATCGACCTACATGGTCTTCATATGATCTGACCAAGATTATGTCTGGACTTTAAAAGAGACTGTGACGTCTGAGTTTGTTTCGGCCTTTCTTCTCAGACTAGTCAGATAGGAAACGCCGACCTCATCTAGTTTTAAAATATGATTGACGTGTAAAAGTGTTTGTACAAACCTACTTACAAAATAAAATCATTTATCATTTACTTAAAGGATGCGAAAATGAAACACGTTTATAAAAGAAATCGATGTAAGCGCGCACTAAATTGTGACAGGGGATTCCCCCCTGTCACAATTTAGTGCGCGCTTACATCGGCAGACTAACTAATAATAGCTACACGCGCGGGAACGGCGCGTGAATATACAATTTCTAGCAAACAATGGGGCAAATAGGCCTCTAGGGATATGGATTGGCATTTATGCTGGTAATGAAAGTTACGTAGCCACCCCAACTCCACCAAAAGGTAGTAAGTAGGTACCATTTAGGTGACTAAAAACACACGTTTCGTCATTATTATAAATGGAAGACGAGTCGAATGATCAGTTGATCATTGATTTATGTATGTGTTTTTTGTTTGAATTCTATAAAAAATAGACAAAATGATGATCATATACAAACACTACAAAATATGCCGACTGAATTTCAAAGAAAGGAGCTCTGAAATACACTATAAACAAAATAGGTACATTAATTCATCAACTTGTAAATTCGTTGCTTAGTTTGTATGATAACGTCAAATCAAGTGTTAAAAAACAATACGACTTGAACATTAATAAACAAAAAACAGTAGGACAAAGCAGTGGGTAAGCTTATCTCAGATATATTATAAATAAATACTTATAGATTTTTACAGATAACAATCAAATGAGCAATCTACTTTATACATATAGGTGCGACGCAAAGCTAAATTAGTAAACATGGAAACTTAAAAGTAGTACTTACATCATTGTATGGCTTCTAGAATGCACTGTTCTCAACTTCTTTACCTTGTCTTTTCCCTGACAACAATAAATAACGCGGCGCAAAGCGACCTGCTTATTGTTAAAACGATTTACGGACCCGTAAGAAACTTTATATAACAGATTGTTTAATTGTGGGCAGTCCGCGTTGATCATGTTATTTAAATAGCAATTTTCTTCGCCCTTATAGTTTTCAGTGTGCTTTATATGAATCAAAAGAAATATTACGGGCGGCGGTCTTAACTTTAAGACCTAAATAAAACTAAAAAGTAAAGTTACTACAGTCACTTTCGCGTTTAAAATGCACTGTTGCACGTTTATTGTACACCATAAACAAACTTTGCAACGCTAATCGTGACTAAGAAATATATAGCAATAACTTGTGATACGTGTAATGCTCTGAGGGTTTAAAGTAGGAATGAATAACTGGCGTGGCGCTAACTGGACATCTCCGCACAAGCTTATTCAAATTGTCTGACGCAATAACTACGTTCCGTTTCAACTGTGAAGCGGCCGCGTCAACAGTATTTACGAAGTCATGTTTCTGAACTGTTTGTTTTCACAATATGCTGGGTTTTTTTCATACTATACCAAATCATTTAATTATCAACCTTAATGTTTAATCATCCGCGAATTTTCCATCAGTAAAATTCTTGTTTTATAACTAGAATTACCTCGTGTATGTTTTAAAGATTCTGCGTGGACCGAACACGAAAGTACATTTTTGTCGTCATAACTTCGCTGTGGTTCTGCTATCTCTGTCATGTTCATAGCAAATATCTTTGTCTATCTTTGTCGCACCGAAAACATTGTTTTCCCCTTGTTTACATTTAGTTTCCCGTTTTATTCGCTTTTCTTTACTTATACTATTATGGCTAGTTAAGTTTCGCGTAAAAATAACTTTTGATCAGTCTGATGCAATGTATATACCTTCCAATTGTGATAACAGATACGATGATAGCATGATGCAATTCTATTGCAGATGAAACAAGATCGCAAAGTGGCACATGGCGTTAAGAATGTTTGAGAAAAACTTATAGATGGATTTTTTTATTGCTTGTTATTAGTAAAAAAAAAAATAACTATAACTACGTATATGATTTTCTGTCTTCATGAATTACTTCAAATATAATAACTGTTATAATAGTCTTTTATCAAGAAATAAAGTTAGGAATTAAGTTATTAATAACTTAGTTGTGATATTTTGTAACTTTCTAAAGAGAAATGAATGTACAGACTGAAGTAAAGATAAGGCGGTGTTTGCGTTATCTCCTGCTTCCTAAACAATTTGAAAGTCTAGTTTGGAATTGGATAAAATCTTTTTTTTTATTTAATTAAATTCAATAAGTACTTATTGTATAATTTATTTATAGGTATCAAAAATTATAGGCACGCCTTTGCGTTACATGCAATGTTTTAAGATTTGACCAATATTTGTGAGATGGTAATATGATTAGAAACAATTAAATGATAAGTTTCTTGTGTCTTTCTAAACCAAACCATAATAGACAAGGGTGTAGTTTAAAAAAAAATCAAGCATTACAAAACAAACAAAAATTATGTTTTTCAGATGTATGAATTTAACCAGATATGGAATCTGTTTCATACCTATTACAGCAACCTTTCTCAATAACATTAAGTCTACCAGAGTCATTGTAGTCAGAAAATACAAGGGATAATCCAAAATGGTAGTTATCGAGGGACTGGTATTACCTAATGTTAGCAAATTACCCCTTGCATTTACTGTTTACATATTTTATTTTTACCATGTTATGAGGTGATGTATGTAGGTACCTACTATATTTGGCACCTACTTAGAAGTATTAACATAGAAACAAGAGAACAGTTTCATATTATCATAATTAAATAAACGCTAGTAGTACTTACATGTTCTGTAGTTTTGGTGTATTCACTTTTTTTTTGTTTATTCCTATGATGAAGGACGGGTTCTAACGTGTTCTCTTTTGTGAACGCTCGCGCCGGATGACAAAACTACTTATCCACGTAGTTGTTGATGATACCTACATGCATGCATACTAACGAAAAACTAGATTTAAACAAACTAACAACCGTAAGGGTGAGTCATAAAACCTTTTTACTAAAGTACCCATAATAGTACAACACATAATCTCACATTAGAACAGCTATAAGCACGTAGAAACAGACAAGCAGGACTAACTAATTTTATTTGAATATCTACACTCACCAATAATAAATAAGGTCTTTGGAATGAAGTAATAAATTTTATTATTTTGAGACTACGAAAATTCACGTCTTCTGTCAATTTCGTATTATGGCGCCAAAACCTCTTTGACCATAGACAATATCACGGCAGAGTAAATAATGTTTTGATCACTGCAGTGAGGTGAAATCATAAACAATATTCGAAAGTTTTGAATATTGTTAATGATTTCACCTCACTTCGAAACAAAGAGTTGCGTTTAACAATGGCAGTGGTGGCCCAATGGTAATGGCCGCGACTTACGAGTTGTAGGAGAGAGAGATTTGGACATAGAGGAAAGAAATATATGGATTTGGAATTCGCCGGCAGTCAAACTCACTGTATATGCTGCAGCTAGCATTATTGTTAGAAATAAGTCGTATTTACTAGAACAGATATATGCACAAGGTATTTTTCTGGACTAGGCCGCACCTGATGAGACGCGTAAAGTATGAGGTGCATCGAGTATTTTCATCAGTTTTTATAGCGTTTTTATACCCATTGTATGTATGTACAGACGCCAGCACATCAAGCTACTACAATCTGTCAAATTTCTTTAATAGATTTTCAACTTTATCACTGAAACATTACGGTTCAAGGTTGATTGGGAAAATTGGACAGTTTCGGGTAGCTTGACCTGCTGGCGTCTGTACATACTAATTCCATGGATGGTGTGGACGTGAGATTTTAAAATTACCAGCGACTCGCCGACAACTGAAGTCGAATCATTATATAATAAAAATATGTTTATTTTTTCCTTTCCGGCCTGCAGTTTCTAGCACAGACATAGTTTTTGACAGACAGAATCGCTGGAAACCTATCAGAGACAAAATTGTGAAAGATACCGTATACTGGGCGGTCTGTACGTGAAACAATTTTCATTTATAATCTGTTCTACATATTTTCTTCAATTTTGTGATCTCGACTCGTCCAAATGTCGGAATAAAAAATAAAACAATTTTTTACACGTAAAACAGACAATATTGTCGTCACATTGACAACGATTTCAAGTGAAGTTGTAATTAAATATTCCTAGTGATTTGTGCTTCAAGTTTCGGTGTGGCTTTAGCTATTTTCGAGATGTTTTATTACCACGGAGGCATTGAGTCGCAATAATTGAAAATATTTGTCGATTCTGCTGTTTGCTGTGTGCGGAGCTCTAACCGAAGAAGTGCGAGGTAAAGACTATTGTTTTTAAAAAGCCATCTGACCTTGAATCTGGTCGGATCTAGAAAGGCTAGTCATGAGTGCTGTCTATAAAAGTTGGCCGTGTATCGTCTGACGCACTGTCTACCTACATAACATTCATTAGATTATATAGCTACTGGTAATTAATCTGTTATATTTGCTTTTATGGCTCAATTTGATTTGATAACAACTTGTAACAGTCCAAAAGGCGGTAAGAATGTAACATATTGTATGTGTGTTTTTGGTCATACACCAGTCAGATAAGAAACCCAAATGAAAAGTTTTTATGCATTAATCAGAAACATGTAAACTATCATAGTCTGGTAAACTCAGCCTGAACCTGCTGTATAAACAATAATTTACCAAAACATAATTGTGCAAAGACTAACAAATCAACACCCAGCTGGCTTGCTTCACAATGATTTTGAGGATATTATAAATATTTATTTATGAATAAATATCAAATAGTTTTTATTTTTAAATTATTGTATGGAATATATTTATTTGGTTTAAAACATGGTACGTTAAGGTCTTATAAATAGAACTAGCTTCTGCCCGCGGCTTCGCCCGCGTGGATGTCGGAAATTATCCCACGGGAACTTGCTATCCTAATAAAAAGTATGTCCTCCCTAGGATGCCATCTATCTCTTTGCCAAATCAGAAGTTCAGTGGTTTAGGTATGAAAATGTAACATACAGTTTCAAGTTTAAATCCTCCCCTTAAAAACCGAATTACCCCTTTTTACCCTGACAGGGGTCAATTTTCGACAACTTTACGTGCTTATTATTAATTATTTTCTGTCAAAACTATTAATACTGAGTTTCGAGTTAATTGGACCGCGCATTCAATTTCTTGCACACAAACTTCAACACCCCTATATTCCCCTTTGAGGGGTAGTTTTGAAAAACTTATAATAATAAACTTTATTACTTACTTAGGCGAGTATTCTTGCCAAGTTTCAAGTTTATTAACCTAATGAAGAAGATTATTCATATAAACTGTATCGTATGTATGTAAAAAATCGTTTGGGGTGTATTTATAACTTGGCTCTAAGATTATTTATACTAATTTTCGAGTTAATCAAGCCATGCAGTAAAATCCTTCCCTTTAAAGTTGACTACCCCTTTTCAGCCCGTCGGGGGTAATTTTCGAAAAACCCTGATACACATTATTCTTTACTTTCGATCCTTGGCATAAATACTGAGTTTCGAGTTAATCGGACTGCGCGCTAAAATTCTTCCATACAAACTTTGAAACCCCCCAATCCCCTATTTGAGGGTAGTTTGGAAAAACATAAAATGGCAAACTTCATAATTTACTTAGATTAGTATTGGTGCCAAGTTTCAAGTTTATTAACTCAAGGAATAAGATTTTCCATACAAACAAAATTCCCCCATTTCACCCTCTTAGTGGTGGAATTTCTTAGTGGATACCTACTCTTCACTAAAAACACACCCTCCAAATTTCATGTCACTAGGACCAGCAGTTTAGGCTGTGCGTTGATATATCAGTCAGTCAGGACTTATCTATACTTATAATAAATCTGTAGAGAGGTCAATTCTGTACATGAAATATATTTCCAAAATAACTATCAGGGGGTGATTAGGGATCGATACTGATGCCAAAAATGCAATCAGTAAAATTTTTGTCTGTCTGTCTGTCTGTCTGTATAACCGTTATAGAAACAAAAACTACTCGACGGATTTTAACGAAACTTGGTACAATTATTTTTCATACTCCTGAGCAGGTTATAGTATACTTTTCATCACGCTACTATCAATAGGAGCAGAGCAGTGAAGGGAAATGTTGGGAAAACGGGAGAAGTTACTCCATTTTTTAAGCTTCCGTCGCGTGTGCAACCTTAATGGTTAAAGCTACACAGAAATAATGTATGACGGAAATGTTCTCCTTAAAATTATATAAAAAATATCCCACGACAGCATATGTGTATCTTTTACGGTTGACTCACAATAACACGTGTAACTCCCGATAGCTTAGCAGTTCGAAGCATTCTGATTATATTTGTCTACTCTTACGTTTATAACACTCTCAGTCATCCCTAATTAAAAAAGTTAACATTATTAACTATTCCATAAAAAAGAATCATAGAAATCGGTATAGAAACACCAAAGTTATACATGAAATACACTAATAATAAGCCATCGCGCGTGAATACTGAATCACGCTCAACGCCTACCGGTTCGATTACGATGAAACTTGGTATAATTATTCTTTAATATCCTGGGCACCACACTGGGTACTTTTTATCCCGGAAAAGTATACATAATAAAATACAAACTTAATTTTGCGGTTCGATCCCTAGACCCGATTACTGTACCAACCGCAAATAATAAGTTTGTCGTAGGTTATGTCACCCGTAGTGGAGTTCTGCACACGGCTAAGATACTGTAATATTTTATCTTAAGATTAGAGATGGGCCGACTACATATTGTATTTGCCGACTAACCGACTAGCCGACTAATCAACTAGCCGACTAATCAGTTTTCAAAATGCTGATTAGTCGGCCGACTAATCGGCAATGCCGATCATTCTAATACCTACTTGCTAGCTACTACCTAGCTTAATTACTGACTGATTAATACGTTCTATGTTACCTTATTGGTTTTTGAATATGTTTCAAGACTGTAACTTTAGATTTAAAATCTATATATATATTAAATTCAGTCCTTTTTTTTTGAGTATGGAAAATCATCAAATGACCCCTCCCGCTCTGGGTGGAGCGGAAGGGAGTGTCAGGCTCTTACTGACTAAAACCCACCCGTGTTCCTTCCTTAGCCCTTTATGTTCCAGGGCAGCGGTAACCCTTTCGGACGATCCCGCTACCCTGGCAGAAATTCAAAGTCCTGACTCACTGACTGACTGATATATCAACGCACAGCCTAAACCGCTGGTCCTAGAGACATGAAATTTGGAGGGTGTGTTCTTAGTGAAGAGTAGGTATCCACTAAGAAAGGGTTTTTCGAAATTCCACCCCTAAGAGGGTGAAACAAGGAATAAGATTTTCCATGCAAACAAAATATCTATCTATCAAGGAAATGTTATTATTTCATGTTTTTGATCAAAGTGAACCCTCGGAAATATCATGTACTTAGTTATTTATATATTTTTATTTTAAGATTTGGTCCGAAATTTTTCATGTAAAATCTATACATATAAAATTTAAAGTCCTGACTGACTGACTGACTGACTGACTGATTGACTGACTGACTGATAGATCAGCGCACAGCCTAAACCGCTGGTCCAAGAGACATGAAATTTGGAGAGTGTGTTCTTCGTGAAGAGTAGGCATCCACTAAGAAAGGATTTTTCGAAATTCCACCCCTAAGAGGGTGAAAAGGGGGGAATTCGTTTGTATGAAAAATCTTATTCCTTGAGTTAATAAACTTGAAACTTGGCACCAATACTAATCTAAGTAAATTACGAAGTTTGTCATTTTATGTTTTTCTGAATTAAAAAGGGATTGGGGTGTTTCAAAGTTTGTATGGAAGAATTTTAGCGCGCGGTCCGATTATCTCGAAACTCACTATTTATACCTACGATCGAAAGTAAAGAATATTGTTTTTCGAAAATTACCAGTGACGGGCTGAAAAGGGGTAGTCAATTTTACAGGGGAGGATTTTACTGCATGGCTTGATTAGCTCGAAAATTAGTATAAATAATCTTTAAGTCAAGTTATAAATACATCCCAAACGATTTTTTTTAATTCCACCCCTGTGGGGTTAAAAAGCAGGGATACAGTTTATATGAAAAATCGTCTTTATTAGGTTAATAAACTTGAAACTTGGCAAGAATACTCGCCTAAGTAAGTAATAAAGTTTATTATTATAAGTTTTTCAAAACTACCCCTCAAAGGGGGATATAGGGGTCTTGAAGTTTGTGGGGAAGTAATTGAATGCGCGGTCCAATTAACACGAAACTCAGTATTAATAGTTTTGACAGAAAAGAATTAATAATAATTATGTAAAGTAGTCGTAAATTCAGCTGCATCCGGTTAGACTGGAAGCCGACCCCAACATAGTTGGGAAAAGGCTAGGCAGATGATGATGTAAAGTAGTCGAAAATTGACCCCTGACGGGGCAAAAAGGGGTAAATAGTTTTTTAAGGGGAGGATTTAAACTTGAAACTGTATGTTACATTTTCACACGTAAACCACTGAACTTCTGATTTGGCAAAGAGATAGATGGCATCCTAGGGAAGGACATACTTTTTATTAGGGTAGCACGTTCCCGTGGGATAATTTCCGACATCCACGCGGGCGAAGCCGCTGGCAGAAGCTAGTTTTATATATATAGATTATAATCTCACATGATTTGCCATGGACAATATACAAATACTTAGGCTTAAAGATAAGTAGTGATCAGCAACTGTTATACCATACATGTTTGACTTGATTTTTTTAAATGTAAAAAAAAAAACTAGTATACATTTTATAGTTATTAATTTTATTGTGACAAAAAGTGTAAAATACAAGGTGATTGCTATCAAAATTCATAGATGTCTTTGAGGCATGTAAAATTTAAAACAAGCTGCAGTCATATAAAATTAAAACTTTTCACTGATTGAAGTTTAACTATGTTCAAATTCAAATTCATTTATTGCTTGCTACAGGTGGAAAAGCAGTTCCTACCATGATAGTATATAGATCGCTGTAACATACCCATAGGGTGAACAATATCTCTAGTAGCCATTTAAAATCCATTTTATCATTAATATCATTATTTATGTCAGAATACATTATTATTAATTAATATTACTCATGCCAAAATACATAATTAACTTCATCATTCATTGTAACATATACTATCATTAATTATAGATATCAAAAATATGCATAAATTTTAATAATATACATAGAATATGTCAAAAATACAAACGAATTTTAATTTAATATTCACATACTTTATATCAATGTTATTATGTTAAATCTTTATTATCTAAAAAGTCATTGATCATGTTTTCATTACTTCAATACTATTTAATTTGGTAGTCTGTTATAAATTTTTATCCCTATCCCATATAATCCTTTTAAATTTAACTGTCCTACATTTAATAACATTCAATTCATTTTTATGTTGCGCACTTAATGTTTTTTAATTGCTAATATTTGCGTTTTATCATCACCGCAGCCTCATAAATATATATTGACGGAAGAGTTAAGATTTTCAAACTAGTAAACACTGCTCTACACGTATCAGTTTGTTTAAGTCCACTTAAACTTCTAATACATTTTTTTGCGATCTTGTGAGGCTGCAGCCCCAGTTGAAAAGAGAAATTTCTTGTTTGAGGTGAACATCTTTATTTTCACCACTATCCCAATTATTAAAATAAAAGATAAAACTTGAGGCATGTAAAATTAAAAATAAAACTTTTACCTTTATCCCAATTTTTTGTAGACAGTGCCATATCACATATCTTTCACAAATCTCACAGCATCCTCATTCTCAGTTGTAGTTATGTTAGGATATAATTTTATTATTTTTATTAATTAATTTTTATTATTAAATAACAATTAATACCTATAATTGTTATTTACTTACAATTACATATTATTTTAATTCTAAATATAAAACCCATTAAATACAAAAAAATAGATATATCAACTCTTTATTGCACAACAAACACAGGATAAGAAAACACAAACATTATAAAATAATGGTGATACAATAGCCATATTGTCCCACCTTATTCCGATCAGTGATTTCTTTCTCACAACCTTACAAACTTACCAACCAACCTGACCTTTTTCTGCACAAGTGTTTCATCTATCATCTATTAACTGGGTATTCTCTTTCTAGCAACATCATTAATTATTTTTTCTTTCATCTTTGTCAACCAGTTTTCAGAATTTACTCCTTACAAGCTGACCCGACAGACGTTGTCCAGTCAATAAGTCATACAAAATTCCCATAGAAAAAAGGATGTTCAGTTTTTTCAAATTTGAAAATTTTCAGTGAAAATTTTGGAAGGAAGGAAGGAAGGACGCGCGATAAGGAACTTCGTTTCAGTGAAAATTTTTGGAACGAAGTTCCTTATCGCGCGTTGCGAAAGGGGGCTAGACGGAAAAAATTAAGACCAAAAGTTGGAACGACACTTTTTTTTTTTTAAATAACATTTTATTACAATTCCTTCACTAATTAATCGAAAGGAACTTCGTTCCATCCGGATGATTTTTTTTTTACATAAAAACCTAATTCGGACTATACCTAACAATCCTTTTAAAACAAAATATAGCCAAATCAGTCCAGCTGTTCTGAAGTGATGCGCTTACCAACAAGCAGCATTTCATTTTTAGGGTTCCGTACCCAAAGGGTAAAAATGGAACCCTATTACTAAGACTTCGCTTTCTGTCCGTCCGTCTGTCTGTCACCAGGCTGAATCTCAAGAACCGCGATAGCTAGACAGTTGAAATTTTCACAAATTATGTATTTCTGTTGCCCCTATAACAACATATACTAAAAACAAAATGAAATAAATATTTAAGGGGGGCTCCCATACAACAGACGTGATTTTTATATATAATGGTACGGAACCCTTCGAGTGCGAGTCCGACTCGCACGTGGCCGGTTTTTTGTTATATGGATGTCCTCTGTTAAAAAAATAAATCGGCTTGTTTCCTACAAAAGTGCAATCTGTACACGGTGAGAATGTATGGAGACGCTGATTCTTTTAAATTTCAACATACCAGAATTCATGGTACCTGCCACCCTGTATAGAATGTTAGTCATGTCAGGTCATCTAGCATACAACCAATACACGTTTTCCTTGGCCGGACTCTCTCTAATATGATATCAACAGAATGCACAATTTATTTGTTCATAAGTAGGTATCAATAATTATTAAGAAATCATTTCAAAATTAATCAAAAACCGTCTAAAAACAACAAGTAAAACAATTAATTAAAGTTAAAACATGTTTTGTAGAGAGCTGATTTTGTTTCTAGGATTCTAATCTTAGGGTCGTGCTCTGGCTGATAAATATAAATTTATTAATAACTTTGTATGTATATAATGTAGTGAAAATAATTAAGTATCTACTCCATATTACAACATATCTAATAGAATTTACTTTAATAAACTATTGTATATTTTGACAAGTATACGTATTGCGCTTAACTTATGAGTCTTAAGACTGTAACGTAATCAAGAATAAAAGAAAAAAAAAAGACAAACACCACTTATTTTTACTTTTAATCGAAATTAGTTTTAGGTCAAATTTTTCAATCGACAGATAATTTTTATTAGGGTATAAAATAGACCTCTGTCAGAAAATTTGAAATTCAAGTTACAGTACATAATAAAGCATACTATATTTTGGATGAAGAGTATGCATTACAGCTTTATGCCACTGCAGCAGAAACATATTTATTAGCAAGCCAAAATTTACTTGTGTCTAGAGACCGATCCTTAACGAAAACTAAATTCGGCGAGATTTATGTTCAGCCGAAGACCAAAAATAAAAATGTTTGTTTAGTCGGTCTAGTTTGTGTCCAAGGAAAAACAATAATAACATAAGTATTTGTGGCAGGCTTCTGTAATGTTTCCTCAACAAATAAGTACATGTATGTTGTCCAGGTGCCCCACAATGACGATGATCGACGGTGTCGGTGATGAAGTCGTGCAATTTGTGGTCGTGCTACTTGTGGTGGTGGTGGCGGCTCTAGCATGGTGGTCCACCAATGCGCGGCCGGATCGGTACCGAACTGTGCTGGTCATGCGCTCCAGAGCACTACACCCTGTCACCGTCAGCATTCGGACCAGTAAGCATCTACTTATTCCATTTTACAGGTCTTTACACAAATATTCTTTGCATGCTCAAAAGATAATCTCAAACTATCTGAATGGTCTTCATATGACCTGACGAAAATTACGTCTGGACTGTGACCTCCGAGTTTAGTGTCGGTGCTTCTTTCAGAGCAGTTGGGTAGAAAACCCACCTTGTCTAGTTTTAAAACTCACTTTATTTTTGGTATGCTAAAGGGTTTTTAAAACCAATTTACTGAAATAAATATCATTCATTATGTTAGGTAACACTATGGTAGACCTAGGTGAAGTTAGCAGTTAGCAGCACCCTAATTGCGTAACACACTCAATCACAACCATTTTGAAGGATATTGCCAATTCATTGCTTCATATTTACTAAGACAAATTTTTCGAACAAATGTTCGAAAAATTTGTCTCCTCAAGTAAATAAAGCAATGAATGTTGTTGCACTGTCAAAATGAAAGCCATTGCTACTGAAAATGTGTTACGCAATTACCTCGCAGGAGCCCTTAGAAGCAATTTAGTTAGACACCTACAATTTCTTTAAAAAGTTTTAAATAAAATCGCTCTCCATGATGATACCAGTGGTCTGTCGTCAGTATATTTATTCATAGAAACTTCTTTATTTATATTATAATTTTTATTAACCGGCTTCATTTATGTGAAGTTGTATGTGATAAATTCAATAAATGATTGCAGTCTCATACTCTACTCTGACGTCAATTGAGAAACAAGTTATGTTAAGTTAAGGTAGATAAGTAATTCAGAAAGGTTGTTCTAAAACATGTTTATTGTTACAGGATCCAATTTAATGATAACAGCTGCTCCAACGACCACCTTGATACAACCTCCCATATCTGAAATTGCAAGTATGTTAATAATAATTATAACTTTAAAAAAAAAAAATGGATTTATGTGTGACTTTAATATGAATGATACTGCCTCATTTGTCTATAGTTTGACCGAAACTGCTGTATCGCGCCTTAGGAATGCGCGGCGAGGCGGGGGGCGGGACGCCGTGAGCGATGACGAATGAGCGGCCTGCACTGCCCCCCCGTCTCGCCGCGCACAAACCGAAGGCGCGGTACAGCGGTTTTGGTCAAACTATAGTAGTCGCAAACATAAACTTGACCCCGTTGCCTACCCCTGGAACAAAGGCGAGACGTGATGCTGTTTTATTATTTATTTAATTTTAAGGGGCTAATAAGTTAGTGCGCGAAATTCAAATTTACGTTTTTTGCTATTTGTAGCACCCTAAGTGCGTACCACACTTTCAATCCAAATCTAAATCATTTTGAAAGATATTGATAATCCATTGCTTTATATGTTCGAACAATTTGTCTGTTCAGCAACGTAAATAACACAATGAATGTTGTTGAACCGTCAAAATGAAAGCTATTGCTACTGTTAGTGTAATACGCAATTACCCCGCTGGTCAGAGTCAAGTTGTATGTTGATTAAAATATACCCAAATTAAAATTCACTCAGGTGTACCCAACTCGTCAGGGAGGTAAAAATACGAAGTGTATATTGTCAGCATACACTGAGCGAGCGAGTAACATAATTCGCGGCCGTAACAAATATAACACAGAATTATAATCATTAGAATTAGCAAAGCTCTTTGAGTTAGAATTGGCCTAAAATCAATCTGTTTTGTATAAGAATCGGTTCAGTGGTGTATATGTGTGAAAAGGTAACCGACGGACATGTTTCTTTCGTGTTTCATCATCATTATCTCGCCCTTATCCCAATATATCTAGCATCGGTGCATGTCATCTTCATCCATACCTAACCCTCTATTACTCGTCATCAAAATCAAAATTCATTTATTCAAATTAGGCAGAGAATCAGCACTTTTCGAACGTCAAAATTACAAAAGACAGTCCCCCAAAACGCCCGCCCTTCACTACTTCGTAGCTTTTGCTGCGAAGAAGTGGCGCAACCAACGCCCCCGCAGCACAGTTGTCTGTTCAGTTGGAAAATACTTGATTGATTTCATCTCAGTAGTCATCCCCGGAATTTCTAGCCATGTCATCTTTCACACAGTCCACCCATCGTTTCTTTAGTCCCCTTTCGCATTTATAATATTATAATGGATTCTATAATAGTATTCACTGAATACTATTCAGCAAATAGGTACTATGACAATGAACGATGTCATAATGATAATAATGAATGTAGATGACGTAGCCTGCGCCTGAGCATTGTAATTCCTATGTATTTATTAAACAAGTACGTAGACAAGACAGTACGTAGGTACTGTCTTGTCTGTGTCACTGCCTTGTACTTGTTGAACAATGTGTAGCACCACAGGTAGCTGTGGAGTTACACATTGTTATGTGCATACCTTTGAGTATTCAACAACCAGCCAGTCTTAAGTCAAAGTTGGGACAAAAATTAGTGCATCTATACAAATAAATAAAATTGAAGTGTCTGTGTTAACGAAATAACAGCTTTTTACTAAATTCTGAAAGTATAATCTAATCTCCGAAACGGCTGGGCCGATTTTGACGGAACACCGATAGATATCTATAATTATAAGGAGTAACATAGGCTTATTTACTTTATTTAAAAAAAAAAATTAAGTAGAGTTCCGTCCAAAAAAATTAAAACCCATGAAATCCAATTTGTTTTCCGAAATGCACGCGAACGAAATCGCGGGCACATCTAACTATATTATTATAACATTCATAGCAGTAGATGCATAGATACAGGTGAAGATGGTATGGTGTAAAGGGATGCTATGCTACGCACTTGTTCTGCATGATTCGACACAACCGGGCTGCAAAATCGAATATTTATTTATTTAAGTTTATATGCACGAGATTACAGAATAGAATCTCAAGGCGTTGTACAGTGCAATTTACTAACTAGTTTGTAACAATATTTTGTCGGCCGACTGTGTCGAATCCTGGCACGCCTAAGTCAAGCCTGATGCCTAGAATGCTAGTTTTATAGGTAAGTATAAGGCACAGCTGTCCTACCGCCGGCGACTAGCGAGAGGCGAGTAGGACTAGCAACTAAAAACAAGTTATTTGTTTAAAACAAAAGATTGTAGGCCACGTGTCAGCAAAAGAGATAATATATAATTATGTCGGCGGACATTAGAATGTTATTGTCGAGAGTGACAGGTGGTCAACGTCACTCTAGCGGAGCGTCGAGTCTATGGTAGCGGGCGGCCATCTTAGGATGGACTTCCTTGGAGAGCGGTCGCCAGCGCACCGCGTTTTCGACGAATCGCTATTCATCACCTTAATCAAAGTTTATTTTAAAGTGATTAGTGTTGATCAGAATATTAGTGATTATCATTACGCAATTGTAGAATTATTTTAATGTTATAGAAGCTAAATCGTTGTTTCGAAGACAATACCCACGTTGCAAGATGGATTCTGATGAAGGCCGTCCTGAGTTTTTATATATATTAATAGTTGATCGCTGACTTTTCACACCGCCGGCGAGTACTCGTTTGTCGCAGCAGCGACAAGAGCTATCAAAGACAGTACTCGCTCAGCGACGCTCGCTTGGCGGGCAGAACACTCGCCGAGACAATCACGTTGGGTGTATACGCATACCAGCGAGTAATCGCTCGCCGTCACGCACTCGCTGCTCGTTGCTCGCCAATTCGTTTTTCTCGTTAATCGCTGGCGGTGGGACAGGTCCCTTAGGCTCGTCCTCGTATCTTCGGTAGATAGGCGTTTCTTGTCTGGGCAGAGCACTGGTTGTGAAGAGAGAAACCCACTTCGCAATCATATCTGTCTTGTGACACGATTGAGAAGTGAGTTTTTTTTTGGGTCCATCATTTCTGACTATAGTCATGTTTCCTTGACTGTAGGTACAGTCAGATAAATTAATTGTTAATTTAATTGACACACGTCACTTACGTCGTTTACGTCAATTTGCAGTATTATAGCCATTTTATACAACCGTCAAAAGATGAGAGTTGTGATTTGTATTTACTGACATTAATTAAGTTGGTAGTAAATTTTCTTAAAAAGATATTGCCCTGACTTTAAAATCAAAATTCTATTCAAGAGTTATAAAAAAACCTTAAGGCCACGGACACGTGAAAAACCAATTACTTAAACTAGCACCAAGAAAATTAAACGGATATACATTGACCACATCGGCATTGCCCTCCAAAAAGGTCAAGCTCACGCGCAATATCTATTGAAAATAAAACCGGTCAAGTGCGTGTCGGGCCACGCGCAGTGTAGGGTTCCGTAGTTTTTATAACAGCCAAGTGCGGGTCGTATTCGCTCACTGATAGTTTCGTACCATGCTCTAACTAAAAGCCAAACATGACTACCTACCTAATTTGACTTCCTATACAAATCCTCACCTGATCCGACAATTTTGCACGGAAAGTTTAATTTTTTTTTTTTGAGATTTGGATAAGACTTGTCATTGCCGGTGTAGCAACTGTTTTTTTTTATAAAACTTCTTTAGGAATGAAACAATAGCGCGATATAACTGACGCTTAGCGCCATCTATCGACATTTCTATGGAGTTGTTCGAAATTTTCTAGTCTAATACAATTGGTCGACTATTACTCGTAAACGTGTAAAGCCCACTTAATTGTGATAGTTTTCCTTTAATCTTCGTTATATATAGGTACTACTGCCGTGACATTTGATTTTCTAACTACAACCGTTTAGTTGGTAGAGGGGGACACTTGACTAACGAAAATTGGTACTTTAAAGCTTGATAAGTCACGAACGGTTTACAAAACACGGTCTTCCCAAACCCCTAATATTTTTGAAAGACCTATCCAACGATTTCCCACACTAAAAAATTATCATCCCCAGTTTAGATGTAGGGGAGGTAGGTTAACAAAATTTGGGTGGCAAAATTTTATTTTACCACTTTTTCGACGTCATTAACGTGTATACTCATGCCAAATTACAACTTTCTAGTACCAATAGTTTTTGAGCTAAACCGCGGACAGACAGACAGACGACATGGCGAAACTATAAGGGTTCCTTGTTGACTACGGAACCCTAAAAAAGCGTACAAATGTGGAATAGACTATTTAAATTATGCTAAATCGTCGCTGTCTTGATTATAATTACTTTTTTATTATCAGTCCGATCCTCGCTGTGAATGGTCATGTGCGTCTAACAAGCATAATTATTGTGCCTTAATGTCAAATCGATTAGTTATGAAGCAGGTAGCCTGGGGTAAGGATTAAATGGTCATGTGCGTCTAACAAGCATAATTATTCTGCCTTAATGTCAAATCGATTTGTTATGAAGCAGGTAGCCTGGGGTAAAGATTTGTGCCCGTTTGATGGCTGTAGACTCTTGTATGGAAGTAAAACAATACTGGCGAAATTATACTAGAAGACTAGAATTACATTAGAATCAGTAATACAACTTGATAGGTTAGCATAATCCTAAAATGTCAAGATTTCATGAAATAGTCATTCAGTAGGATTACTTGATCTTAGAGAGTAGTGTTGATGACTTTAATGATTATAATTCTGTAAATACATATTTATTTATCTCATTTATTTTGTAAATAATTTTAGACTTAGCTGATTCATGATCTCATTTTGAATTTAAGTACCTAGATTCTAAACTATCTGTAAGTTAATCACTATATTTTTGTATGCCAACAGGCAGAATGTACTGGGAATATTTATGAAACTAACACCATTATTGTAACACCTGCATTCTATACAAATAAATAAACAATTATTATTATTATTTCCTTTATTTTATCTGATTACTTATTAATTACATTTTTCAATATTTTTGTAAACAAAAAGATGAAAAATCATTAAAAAATATAAAAAAATAGTAGCCCACCGGTATCGGGAACAGGGTCCAAGCTACCGCCGGTCAGGGCTCCAGAGAGAGGAACCTCCTGACAATGCGAGCTGTGTCCAGAAGTACCGATTTTTTAATCAAGCCCTTGATCCAGCTACCCCACGGGAGCCTCCTCAGGTGTTGGTCGAGGCTCTTGGCTATTAAGCCATTGGCTGTCACGACTATCGGCACAATGATCGCTGAGTCCACATTCCACATGTCGCCAACCTCGCGAGCCAAGTCAAGATACTTGATTTGTTTATCTTTTTCGGCTTTCACGAGGTTCTCATCATGCACGGTTATGTCAACAATCATTGCGCGCCGCTCTGATCGATCCACCACCACTATATCAGGCTTATTATTATTATTGTTACGCAATAAGGGTGCAGCCTACACCACGCTGGATCGATTTGAAGGTCGAAGTGAACGATCTAAGTGCATCTCCCATTGAGCAATGCAGGTGTGATGTTATATTATGTGTCATTATTGTGCAGGTGCCAGTACTACGGAGACGACTGAAGAAGACACGAGGCTGATTCCCCTGCAAGAGATGGATAGCATAGTGGACGCTGATATGGCCATGCTGGACAATAATCGGATGCATTTCTATAGGAGAATTGAAGGTAAAATTGTTTTAAATACATACATATAGAAATTAAGATTCAACTATAAATATTGTTACGAGCTTCAGGATTCGTGACAATTAAAACTGCCGATATAAATTACACTTTAATTAAACAACACTAATAACAACTCAAACACACTAATTATAAAACACAATTGCACTTAAGTCGCACTTGAAGATCGCTTTTGATGTATTCGCTATGATCGCTTATCCGACTCTGACTCGGTCGTGGCTAATTCTGGCCTTATATAGTGCCGCAGATAGTTCTAGAACCATCTGTTGTAGAAACATCTAGAAGGTTTAAGTACATACCGGACCCGACTGACCAGATGTCGATAGTTCTAGCATTGAAATTTCTAGAAGGATCTATTAGTTCTGCTACTCGATACTAGATGGAGCTAGTGGTAACTAATGTCACCATGTACCAGGCATTAATTGTGGCGCGCAACACTATTTTTACAGCCATGCTGGCTGTGTTTCGTTTTTTGTGTGGGTATGCATAAGCAGACTTTTTTGATCATTAAAATAAATTAACATTGAAATAGGTAACTATATCTTTCGACATTTGGATTAGGTCGTCTGGCTCGTATCGGCTGACTAAGCGAGTTTTTCTGACCTATGTGAATTACAACTATAAATGATATCTAACTTAAAATGTGCATTAAAATGTTACGCAAATCATCGTAAAAGTGCAAAACATAAAATATAGGTGTTCATGTTACTATTTAAAACAAACACATCTCTGCAGTGCAATTGACTTTAATATCTGACAAGTTGTTCTAAATGGACTCAAAACCGTTTTACCTTATACATACGTAAGCAATCTAGTATGTAAAGGCAGGGCTTATAAGGAAACTCTTGGATTATAAATACTTTAAACTTTATCTTCCTTGTTTTTTGTGTATCATTTAGTTCTAAAGCCAAAAATAGATAGTGTTTGCCTGCTAAAGTGGATAACCGGTTTGTATTGGAAACTTCCTATGTTGCAGCAGTAATAAAACTATATTAAGAACGTGATTTGGTCATTTACATGTCCATGTTTGTTAACATTTATTCTTATAAGAAGAAGAGTGTTTGTTTACATTTATTCTGATAATGTTTTTTTTTTTTTTTGTTAGTATTGTCACTATAAATGTTATTTTATTTCTGTAAATTGGTAGTAAAAAGGAAACACTCTTGCACGTCAAAAGAATCAAACAATCTTTATAGCCTTTTCCCAACTATGTTGGGGTCGGCTTCCAGTCTACGCGACTGCCTATCTGACCTCCACAACCAGTGACGATAAAACTATACCCTTTGTTAAGACTAATTGATAGACTTTCGGGCTCCTGACTACTCGTAAGTCGTAACGACTGTCAAAGATTTACAAATGACAGCCGAGACGGCTTTAACTTGCTTTCCGAGGCACGAAGGGGTCTCGATATGTAATGGATTGTCACCCATCCACGAATCGACCGCGACGAACGTAGCTTAATCTTCGACCCGTGCGGCTGTTATCATTTAGCCACGAGCCACACGTGAAAAGAAATAATATATTTTAGAATTAGGTGAGGTTGGTGTTTCCTGACTACTCTGAGAGAGATACACCGAAACAAACTCAGATGTCACAGTCTCTTTTAAAGTTCAGACGTTACCTTGGTGAGGACCATGCATATTAGTATCAGAGATGGTCCTTTGAGGAGAGAACCACTCAGATTTGAGTGGACCGGTCCAGTCAGTTCACGCATGTGTCAACCATCGTGTAGCTCAACTTATACCTTAACTTTACTTTAAATTACTAATACCATACATTTTTATTTCAAAAAACGTAATTCTTCTTTTTTCAGGTTCAAACAACCCACAAAGCGCTGCAGAGTCGACAAGCGACGAGAGCGAAGTTCACGAGGAGGTCGAGCCGGCAAGCAACGCGCAGATCAGAGAGATGGACAGCATCGTCAGCGCCATGGAGGCTGACGTCACTGCCGGCTGCGACTTCTTCACACGAGCCAACGGTACGACACTTTAAAATTATGTTTCTCTAGACATAATAGTGACATCTGTAGGCGTGGCTTTGAACCAGTCAGCAACGCTCAGATCAGAGGGATATGTATAAAGAAATATGTTTATTTGGACGAAACGAGTCGCATAAATACAAAAAAAAAACCACATAAACATAAGAAGTAGAAATAGGGGAATAGGGTGCGTCACATCCACGAAAAACGGCCATCACACGCTCCATACGGAGGTCACGGCTGCACCACACACTACCTACATACATTCAACATCGTTTCAGTCGTAGTCACCGTCAAACGACAAAGTTTTGCGCTTCTCGTATCTATTGGATTCCAACACTGTATAATTATGACCAGTACCTCAACTAAGCCCTTTTTATGAAATCAAACGCTTCTCTCTAATGCATATTAGGTCAATATATGTCTACTGCAATTCCAGCTTCCTTCACCGACCCTCCGGTCCACCTTGAGACCCTTCCGGCGTTTGATAGCCATTCGAGAACTTTTAGCCTCAATTGTTTTAGTCATTGTTTCAGAGTCAAACCCCTCCACAATTACACCGTCTGAAGCGAAAAAAGAGGACAAAAAAGAAACGAATGCACCTTCAACAGCTGATGCAGAGAAAAAACCGGAAGTAACCACGGATAATGCACAGCCCACAGAGGGCGCTGGCGACGCGATGACGAACGAACAGGCAGAAGAGACGGCGAGAAGGAGGATATTGATCAAACTGAAATATTTGAATGACACCTTGAAAGAGGTTGAAGGAAGTCTCGATGAGTTATTAAAGGATTTTAAATGGTTAGTACTGTTTTTTTTTTCTATTATTGTTTAAAATTCAGTACTAAAGTACACGTCATCGCAAGCCAAGTCACTTTTAACCAACAGAATCCAAGGTGCAGCTGAGTATGATTGGCACTTGTGACAGCAGTTGCGTTCGTATGAACTAAAATATAACAAAAATAATTAAAAAAAAAAACGGGTAAATTGGTCTTGAGTTAAAAGCGCAGTGTAACAACGGATGATGTACAGACAGATAGACGTTTTGAATAATAAAATGCTGCACATATTACAAACATATTTTTAACGTTCCAGGCGTCATTTCTCGACGGAGCTGACAGCAGAATGCCGCGTGCGGTTGATCTTCAACGGACGCGTGTTATTGGACGACGCGGCTACGCTGAGCGCATGCGGCTTACATGACCGAGCTGTGGTACACTGCCTCGTGCACCCCAAGCGTATTGTTACTCAGGTGAGTGTCGCGAACAATGTATACAGTGTCATCTTCATGGACGCGTGTTATTAGACGACGCGGCTTACATGACCGAGCTGTGGTTCACTGCTTCGTGCACCTCAAGCGAACTGATAATCAGTTCTGTGGAGCGAGCAATGTATTAGCTGTATATATATATATGACTTTTAATTGGCTGTCAGTCTCACATACATTTTTTTTTTATTCTGTTTGTTTTAGCTGTAAGTTATCCATAGTTAATAAATAAATAAATAAATAGACAGAACAAGATACTAGACGCGAAAGGTTGCTTTAGAAGCCTTTAGGGGCCTAGCCAGACTCTATTTTTTTTTCGGGTGATTGGGCACAGACGGGCGGCAAAATCAAATATACATTGTTATTTATACATATATTTGTTCGAAAAAGAGTCGCTCGGCTTAGCTCGAATTGTGACGAGCCGACCCGAACATGATACGGGTAGACACCGAATAGAGTTTGCTGGTCAGCACGAGCCAAATAAGTGTAGTAATTGCGTCGGGTCGGCATCCCTCAGACAGTAAGGATGTAAGCAGGTCCGCTTGCCTCGAGTGCACCTAACGAATGCTTAGTATCTTCGTTCGTGGGGTCTAATTTATTTTACCTATGTACGTATAAGCAACTTTCATTTTTATTTTACTCCTAAATAATAGTTCGTGGTGGATTATGGCCCATTCCCTCTCTCCAAAAGGAGGCCTCTGTCCCAGCAGTGGGAACATTATAGGCTGATTATGATATGATGGATAGTTCGTGTAGTCATCACATCATGCTGTCTAAATCCCAGAATCTATCAACCAACACTTTTTGGATGTACCAGGCAGTGGGAAGGTCACTACTGCAGACTTAACATATTTTGACAATCATAGACACGGTAATAGTCATTTCCAGCTTGAGCCAGTCGGGCAGGATGCGGTGTTGAGGATCTTGCGCAGTCTTAAGTCCAATGCGCAGGGCTCTGACCAAATTTCTCTGGAGATGCTGATGTTGACACTTCCTAGAACTCTTGCAGTGATCACAGCTATCGTCAACAGATCCATAGTCAGCTCTTCTTTCCCTGATCTGTGGAAAATGGCAATTGTTAGACCGATCCCAAAAGTACCTAACCCTACTAGTGTGAAAGACCTCCGTCCGATAAGCCTACTTCCATGTCTGTCTAAGATTTTAGAGAGGGTTGTCTCTGACCAGCTTAGGGCATATCTTGAGCACCACAGTATCTTGCCACAGGCTCAATCCGGTTTTCGCAAGGCCCATAGCACAGCGACAGCGCTCCTGGATGTAGTCGGTAACATTCTTGAGGCCAGGGATCAGGGTATGGGAACCCTGCTCGTCCTGCTAGACTTTTCACGTGCTTTTGATTCGATTAACACGTCACTTCTACTCTCCAAGCTGTCTTACTATGGGTGTGAAGTCGAAACCGTTAAATGGTTCGAGAGTTACCTCAAAAATAGATCACAGTTTGTCCAGGTGACAAGTGACAGTGGAGATTCCATGTCATCGAGTCCGAAGCGCGTGGAAAGGGGCGTACCTCAGGGATCGATCCTGGGCCCGCTTCTCTTCATCCTGTACAGTGCTGACATCACCAACTGTCTGATCAATACTAAATTCCACCTCTATGCTGATGATCTGCAGTTGTACCTCTCTTTCCGGTCCCAGGATATAGCTGAAACAGTAAACAGGGTGAATGATGATTTGGAAAGGATCTCAGCTTGGTCCACGAGAAACTCCCTGGTCCTGAATCCTAGTAAGTCCAAGTATATTGTGATGGGATCTAGGGATTTCCTGAACAAAATGCTTTCTTGCAACCTGGACCTCAAGATTGATGGTTGTGGCGTGGAAAGGGTTCTGGAGGCTCGTAATCTGGGTGTGATATTTGACGGGCAGCTGCATTTTGAAGCACACATATTGGAGGCTGTGCGCAACTGCTTCTACCGACTCAAGGTCTTGTATCGTATCCGTCCCTACATTAGTGTGGATATGCGTGTCATGCTGTGCGAGTCACTTGTTTTATCCAAGCTGAATTACGCTGACACTGTGTATGGGGCGTGCATTCTCGGTAGAAGCGAAAGACTGATTCAGCGGGTGCAGAACGCGTGTGCAAGATTCTGCTACAAAGTACCGCCACGGTCCCACATCACTCCTTTTTTAAATAAGGGTAATTTGATGAGAATGTCAGCACGCAGAAAGCTTCACCTGGCTACCCTACTCTTTGGCATAATTCTCACTAAGCAACCAGAATATTTATATAAGAAACTGTCTTGGTCACGCGATTTTAACAAAATCAAAACAAGAGCATCTTCTTACCTCATGTTAGCCTCATCACATAGAACTGCTGCATTCCGTGGTAGTTTCAAATTCGCTGCCTCCCGCTGCTGGAACGACTTGCCACCTCCTTTTCGTGCTATAAAGACAGTTGGTGCATTTAGATTAAAATTCAAACAACATTTACTGCAGCTTCAAAAAGATACCAAACTCTGAACCTACCCTTGATGTGCACGCAGGTAGCATTGGCGGTCCGAGCGTTTGGCAGCGATTGTTCACTGAACAGGCACAGCAGTTGTTTCGCATCTTGTTTTTGTGTTCGATAGGTTAATGTTCGATAATTAATAAGTAAAATTTTCTTCTTTATTCCACGTTTTTTCTGGCAGCATCGTTAGACGAATTGTTATGTTATTGCCGGCCAACACAAGGTTTTGTTTCGTTGTCTGTCATTTGTTTCTAAAAGTCTTAACTCGATAACACTATTTTATTTATATTTCTCCATTTCATCCATGCCGTTAATTAACTACCACATTCCACTTTGATTGTATATTCACTGTAATACTGTTCCACTACACAGCCGTAATGTTTATCGTATGTATTATTTATTGATTTTCGCCGGTTTTTTTTTTATTTTCGGCGCATGCGACCCTTCACTTGTCACAACAATGCCACAGAGTGCTTCTGACACTCAGGGCATAGACAAGTAATGAGGTTACGTCTAGCGCGGATTAAAAATAAATAATATATATTTTATTGCTAATAGTTTACATAATATTATATCTATTTTATTGTTTATTTATTACTGTGATTGCCCGTGACATCACAGCGGGCCCTATCAGAATACCAGCGCTTCGACATTTATTTTTTAAATGTCGAAGCATCATGCTGAGATAGGAGCCTTTTGGCCTCGTATAGGACTTTCTGTTTATTTTATTTTTTTCCTTTTGTTACTTTTTATACAATTTGTTTTATTTTTTATTTTTAACTCTGTTTAGTTTAGTTTTATGATCCTGTACGAGTCGCAATAAATACTTTTTCTTTCTTTCTTTCTGTCTAAGTTAGTAATTGTTCTCATAATTAAAGCGACAAAGTTCAAACTAGTTAGTTACCACAATACAATAAACCATGCAGCAGTTTTTTTTCTTTTAAACAACCACCTACTTCCGTTCGACAACCATCTTGGATGAAGTTATTTTTTTTAAGGAAAATTAAGTATCGTTGAGTTCAGTCATTAGAAAAAACTTTTTAACAAAAAAATTCAACCGCCGAAAAAACTGAAAAGCAAAAAATAATAAACCTTTTTTATTTAACCTTAATAACTACAGTCGCTCCATGTAAAATACTGGTATTCAGCTGCATCCGGTTAGACTGGAAGCCGACCCCAACATAGTTGGGAAAAGGCTAGGCAGATGATGATGAACTAAGTTCTTAAACTAATGTAAGTATACCTAAGTAATTTTGAGTCGGCGCCGACTCAAAATTATTTAGGTATACTTACGTTTTTATTTTATAATTTTTTGTGGCTATAAACTACTATTATGTTGCCAAAGGGCAGGCATATGTGGCACTGAGTAGAGTAATAATACACAACTCAGCATTCAACTCTGTGCGTGAACAATAAATCACCCCTATTTTCCCACCCTTAGCGTTGGATTTTTTTTTCTAAATTTACATGGGACCAACTTTGGGGTATACCCTTTCCGATAAGAAAAGAATTATCAAAATCTGACTACTCTGTAAAAAGTTATGCGTGGTCATACATAAATATATATATATATATATACGCGTCGAATTGAGAACCTCCGCCGTTTTTTTTTCGTCGGTTAAAAATAAGCGAAGCGTTACGCAAAAGCATTGTTATGTTACTAAACGATTGTGTTATAAAAACTGAAATCTAGATTTGGCTCGGCCATTACAAATGTTGTATCATGTCAAAAACAGAATTATGTATGTTGTTTTGTGGAAAAACCGCGTACCTACTGTAATTTCTACAAAAAATCACCAAATTATGCCAAGCGTTGCGTTTTAGACAAATTACAATGCATATTATTGAAATATAATAATGGATGTTATTTTATATTGTGATTATTATATGTTATTTTATATTGTGAAGGGCGGGCGTTTTTGGAGGACTGTCTTTTGTAATTTTGACGTTCGAAAAGTGCTGATTCTCAGCCTAATTTGAATAAATGACGTTTGATTTTGGTTGGTTTTAGTTTGTTAGTAAATAAAGGTTTAAGTAACTGAGTTGAGGAGGTCAGATAGGCAATCGCTCAATGTAAAATACTGGTATTCAGCTGCATCCGGTTAGACTGGAAGCCGACCCCCAACATACATGGGAAAAGGATCGAAGGAAGGATCATCTGTCTGTCACAATTATGTAGTCAATGATTTTTGTATGTATTTAATATTGTTGAATACTTACGGAGAGATGAACAGATGACATTCTTACGTGTAAAACTAGTATGTGGCTGGAATAGGAGCGTTGGGATTTGCACAACTTCTGGTTAAAAGTTAGTTAAATCATCGTTTTTTTGGAAATTAGCTACATCGTTAATTGGTTAAATAGCTTAAGAAAGTTTTAACTTTTTAAAATTACAAACAAGGAAATTGTCGTTTACGCTTCTCTTTGAAAGTAAAAGTTACTAGTATCATAATTTTTTGATAACTCTTAAGGTTCCTGAAGAAAAAAGTTAACGATGAGAAACCCCGTCGCACACCGCTAGTATAATATAAAAATCTACTTACTTTATATCTTGTATTCCAGCAACGTGGCATGCCAGAGGAAGGCTCCGCGAACGCAACTCACGAGCTGATCACGGACAGGGCGCAGCCCGAGCGTGCGTGGGACCTCGAGAACATTCTCATGACGCTCGTGTCCGTCGCACTTACCGTCGTCTGGTTCTTCAGGTGTGTATTCTGCGACCCGCTTTGCTCCGCTTTAGAAAAGGGATCCCCCGACCAGACGGGTGTCGTGTCTGCTCAACCTTATTTCTAATTGATGTTGTTTTCACTTAAACGAAGATCATCTATATGCTAGTGTAAATTAAGGTGATTCCAGAATTACTACTATTGTTGAAAAAGTCGTAAAATGTTTAAGTTGCAGCGCAAACTAAATTTTACATTTGTTGACATGTTTGGAAACCAAATCGCGAACACAGTATAGGCCTAAGCCCAACCATAGACAAGGGCTCGCACTCGTTGGCAACAATATCCCAAATTATCGTGCTAAATAAATATATATAAACATGATTGACGTGTAAAAGTGTTTGTACAAACCTACTTACAAAAATAAATCATTTATCATTTATTTAAAGATTTTTTTGTTTTATTCTTTCCAGATGCGAATATTCGAACTTGTTCACGGCGAGCGCGAGCCTCGCACTATTCGGCCTGACAGTGTTCTACAGCGTCGCGATATTCGGCCTGTATCTCTCCGATACATTCCAGTTCGACAGAAGGCCCCCACAACCCGTGCCCGATAACTAGACCTTCCTTAACGTGTGAACTTGCCCTAAGATTTGTAAATTATAGATATGCCGCCTTTTCTACTGTGTTAAAAAGGTAGCGTTTGGATTTTTGCGTACGCGAGTAGCACGGCGGACATAGATTGTCTATGGAAAGTAAAACCTCATTTCACAATGTTTATTTATTTTTAAATATAAGTTGACGTCATAATTGTGAGCCAGGGTGTAGTAAAATAAGCATTTGGAATACTTGGTCTACTCGTGAATCACGATAAGCATTTATCGTAGAAATAGAATAGAAGATCTTCCTCCTTTCAGAACTATTGAAGATTTTATACCGGATAGTGTGTTGTAATAGGTATTCTTCATTTCAGTGGCTTTCACGATTTTGAAGTTGAGTTAAAGCCGCCATGCTACTCGATACAGCTGTGTTAGAGCTCTTTATGCAGGTCATATTGCTGTATTATCCTTTGAAATTAGTCCCAAGCGCTTATACTTTTAGTTAAAATGTAAATCAATATTTGTTATTGGCTTAGCAAAGCAGTCATGTATATAAATAAATGTTGCATAAACATAGTGTAATAAATAAAGGAAAAGTAAAAAAAGAATTGTGAATGTAAACAAAATCATTTGCAATAAATTATTATTATTATTGAAAGGTAAAATGTGAAATGTTAAAAGATTTAGTTTATACCAAGTCATGGTAACGAATTTCATATATTAATTGGACATGTGGGAGTATTGAAACTTAAAATTTTGTTATTTTATACTGTAAATACATACAGCTGGAACTAAGTAAGTTTCGTAATAGTGAATGTTACAGATCTAATGCCTCAATCATTCATTCATTCATTGCACAAAGACAAAATTGTATAAAAATAAATGAGACCGGAGTATTTCCATGTTGCTGAAATAAAATTGGTTTGAAGCAGAAATTGCGTACTAAAATGAAAAAGAAAAAAGCACCCTGCAAGATTTTAATTTTAATAACGGATTGAGTTATTACTGGATAAATGGATTTCCTCACAAAATCCCTTATTTCTATTCTATTTTTCTCTATGGCAATGGTGCCGATGTCGACAATTCTGCCAATGTCAGATGTGATATGAGAAAACGTGTGGAAACCCCTTATTTATAAATTTACCAATTTCTGTGATTGCGTCAAAAATTAACCTTATTAACTTATAATTGTTGAATTATATAACTCAGTCAGAAGTATCCTGTGCTATAGTAAACATAGGTGTACTGGTCTCAAAAATTGTAAATAATGGTAATAGGTATAATCATCTTTTTTGTATTTATTTAGACGTAAGTTTGGATCTTTCTTTGATTCACTTCATCATCTTCATCAATATACAAAACATCTGCAAGTTGGATGTTAAATTAATATTTTTGTAGCATATATTTCCTTTCATTCTCCAATCATTTTAGTAATCAATAAAGCTTATTAAAATTCTAGTTATTATATTCGGGTACCTAATCGTTTTCTACGCTAATAAACGTTTTATTGTTATTTACTTTTAAGGACATAGATATATTAAAAGTAAATTTTAATTGAAATCTATTTTGGCTTTTATTTTTCCCGGTTAGTTTTTCAGCACCTAGTAGTTGTTGAGCTTCAACTATATTTTCTTGATCTATGCAGCAAGTACATAATAATAGATGCAAATGATTAGGAAAATCAACAAAGTGAAATATGTACTAATAAACAAGCATTATAAATAATTATTGCTAACCCCCGACGCAAAAACGACGGGGTGTTATAAGTTTGACGTGTCTGTGTGTGTGTGTGTGTATGTCTGTCTGTGGCATCGTAGCTCCCGAACGGATGAACCGATTTTATTCTATTCAATAAATCGTCTTAAGTACCAACTATTTTGGACTTCTTTTCATCCACTTGGGCTGAAACTGCGTTAAGGCGGGACTTTTATTTTTTACCATAGATCCCAGTTGCGTTCCAGGATCTTTTGACAGTTGGATTTTTGTTTGTTCTTAAGTATTTAATTATTTATAATATGGATATCACTGTGTTTTTTAAATAATTTTATATTGTTTTTGTATTTCAAAAGTTTGGAAGAACAATGGTATGTATGTTATTCGATTTAGTATGAATCGGGCTATTTTTTAGCTAAATAAAAAAATAGGCTCATCGCTTTAGATTTTGAAATAATATTTGTTTTTTATTTACGTAATGTAAACAAACAAATAAAATAAATAATTATTGAAAAACATCAGTCATTTAAATGAGAGCCATTTTGAAAATTTGTCCAGCCAGCCTGAGCCACATAGACCTAGTTGTATAAACGGAATAGGTAATCAAAATTAACGCCAGTCCCCTCAACATGATCGTTGTGGTACAGTCAGCAACAAAAGTCAATTAACTCCGTTACTTTTACAAATCCATCTAAATTGTTACAAAATAATACGATACATTGGTTTTCTCCATTTCATGTAATAGCAAAGAGTTAATTATTCTTAAATATTCTATTACTATGTTTTTAAGAATATTTTGCTCAATAATTAAGATTTAAACAACTCAAGTGTTAATCGGTTTTTGTTGCTGACCGTACGTGTAATCTGGCCCTTTTTTTTTGAGGATGTGACATTATCAAATGACTCCTGCCGCTCTGGGTGGAGCAGGAGGGAGTGTCAGACTCTTACTGACTAAAACCCACCCGTGTTCCTTCCTTAGCCCTTTATGTTCCAGGGCAGCGGTAACCCTTTCGGACAATCCCGCTACCCTGGCAGGCTTCGGCCCATCGGGCCCCGTCACTCATTGAGGCACGCGTGGAACACATATGTACACGCCGTCCGGCACGGGCCTGGTCCTGATCGGACGGTGAGTTACCCATTACTCACCGCCCGCAGGCCCGCGCCTACGGTGGCCGGGAGTAGTCACGCGGCTCCCGATGCCCAGAGCGTCTCCCGCGGCGGCTGAGGCGTGAGGTGCGTTCCCTCGCCCACCCCGCCACCTCCTTCGCTAGCATGACTGCCTCCCGCCCCGGACCATGGCTTGAACCAGGGCCGGACGCGAGAGGTCGCCGCCGCTGCCGATCGCCTCTATGAGGACACGGCGGTGCTCTGCCCAAGCAGGGCAGACCTCCACCGTATGCTCGTTTGTTGCTGACCGTACGTGTAATCTGGCCCTTGGACTGATCTTTTGAGGTATGTCTTAAAAGAAACAAATTATTGTTTAAAACTTGTATAATGTAATCATTTTTTAATAGCGTGACGCATAGTTTAGGACACAGTTGAGACACTTCTTCGAAAATAGCTTCAATTCGCCATGTACGAGTAGTTTCAGTTGGAATGTACCTGTGGTAAGAGAAAATTACTTGTTAAAAAAGGTTTACAAATCGATTATGATGATGCTAAACTAGCATAATAATATTTGTTTCTCGCCGGATTGAGGTTTACCGAAAATGTAAATAACAGTGACCTCACCTAGACAAGATTTTGATCTTTCCAAATTCGTTTTCTCGTTAACACTGAAAGTTTAATAAGCGATCTTATACGACTTTGGATTGTTAAAAACGACTACATAAACCAAAATAATAATCACCTAGGAAATTCGAGTCAGCGCTGTAGGCCGGTGCATCTGTGAAAACAAAAATCTTATTGAAATATAATTTTGAATAACGATATTTGTTTAAAAAATATTTGGGTCATGTTCAGCCATCCAAGGAAGTTTAAAAATGCGTGGTAATCAGGGTTGCGCATTCATCAAGCATTGTATCATCATTCAAATTTCGATATTTTATCTTTTTTTTACACATTTAGTATTGGACATACAGATTCTAAATACAGAGTTATTTCAGGGGGTAAATAAAATACTTGGGAAATAAATAATGAATGCTGTTTAGGAGAATGAGACGTAACACACTAGTCTCATTCTAAACATGCACAAAATTCAGCTCTTGCTTCGAGCATAAATAAAAATGTGATTGGTAAACTTGGCACAGGGGTCAATCTAATCAGGCAATATTTTGAAAGCTTTGGTGATAATTACCTTTTGGGAAGAGTTCTGCTCTGCTTGTTTACTATCCAGATGATCCTTGGATCCCTGCTGATGATAGCCTGGAAGAAGGATCATGGTTAGGTACTTAGTTTAGGAAAGAAGTGTAATATTATGTGTAACATTGTATCAGATAAACCGGTAGGTGAAGATTCAGCAAAACCTTTAAGATTGGTGCATGACATAAAGTTCATCATTTGAGTACTTTTTTGTGGTAATAATGAGAGCAAGGTAACACTGGTCTCCAAAAGCATGCATAAATCCAGCTCTTGAATGGAGTATTAATTAAAATGTGATTGGTCTTTGTCAGGCCATCAATCAATACAAAATAATAATTACAAGCTTCAGTGATATTTACCTATTGAGATTTACAAAAGTGAAGAGTTCCAGCAGCACAACTATAACAATAAAAACTGTATGAGTATATTGGCTCCAAAGTAAAATCATAACAAAACATAAATGAAATGAGTACTTACACTTTATAAACTGGTATTATAAGGTGGCTATATAATGAGCAAAATAAAAAGTAGAATTTATAAAGTAAAATTTTATTTGCACTGACTTTCCATCTGAAAATAATAAAAAGATCAAATAGAAAGTCAATGCCTTGTCTGATGCAACATTTATCGCTTGCGGTGGAGCTGTAGTGTGTTGCGGCGGATCCAGGTGGCACGGCGGGAACCTCCCTTGGTCTGTGAGAAGCGATGACCCTTGCCAAGACCACGGGAACTGCGGCCAGCAGACGTGAGACCACGCATCTCGCGATGCTTGTGGACAGCGTTTACTATCCAGTTGATCTTGGGATCCCTGCGGATAGCCTGAGAAACAAAGTACATCAATTAGTTTATTGTTTAGAAAGGTAGTGTTGTTAATTAATTATTTTTGTATCAGATTAAAATGGTAGGTGAAGATTCAGCAAAACCTTTCAGATTGGTGCATGACAAAATGTTCATCATTTGAGTATTCATTCTTGTTAAAGAATGGGTGGTCAAGCTATAAGGGTGGGTGCAAGTGGTGGATTCAATAATTACCTTGTGTGAGGGGTCAATAAGGATGACTTCAAAGTATTTGTATGAAGAGTCCTGAGCCACCCAGTAGGAGTTAAGCACACGCAGACCTCCGCAACGACGACCAACACGCTCCTGTGAGCAAAACAAACATTATTACTCACAAAGAAATATATCATTATTGGTTACGGTACTCTGTAACAATATTTATTGTAGTCAAATTAAATGCCTCGTGGCTTGCTTTTAATGAGGTTTTCTTTGCCAATTCTAAAAGTGCCATAGAAACATGGTTGCAGAGTAGTTTAGAAAGATAATGTTGCTTGTATTCTGTCTTGGATGCTGCAAAAATTGACTATCTCCCATGTGTGCTAAATAACAAAATTCTTTAAAAAATAAGATCAGAACCCATAAGAACTTATTTTGATAAGAGAACTTATTTGGATCATTATGGATAGAGCTTTAAAACACTCATCTCTATCTAACCCATAAAATAAATCATAAATATAATAGAATAGCCGACCCTAACATAGTTGGAAAAAGGTTAGGCAGATGATGATGATGTAAGAATGAAATTTACCTCAGCAATGGACTGTAGGTTGCGTGTAGGCTTCAGCTGGTTCACACCCTGGCTCTTGGGCTTACCGTAGGTGGCACCCTTGGGCACGGGGCGCTTGCGGCCACCACGACGCACACGGATTCTGAACACAACGAATCCTGGAAACACAGATCACATCAGTATCCAAGACTAGTTTAAAACACCACGTGTATCGACAATAGTGCCGGTCAAAAAGTTATATTTCTTACCCTGCTTGGCGCGGTATCCCAGCCTCCTTGCCTTGTCGGGCCTAGTAGGCCTAGGGGCGCGATGCATACGAGTCAACTGACGGTACTGCCATACTCTGACACGCAAGAGGAATCGCATCACATCGCTCAACTTTTTTCTGTACAACTCTTGGATATATCTGTACGCTCCCATCTTGGACAGGTGCCTGTGGCAGACCTAGCAACAAAATCAATACATATTGATCAGAAGTCACATCATCGGTCTGGCCACAAAAAGAGCGATTCTACACCCATCATGTATGCCATCACGAAACCACTGAAATATTCGAATCAGATAATAAATACACTGCAAAACAACAACTTTGAACTGTTACTTCACTTATTAAATAAAACCAAATCTAAAATAGCGAATGATAGCTTAAATATTTCAAGATTCTTAGACAAAATTTCAACGTACGTCTCGCGTACTCCACAGGTAAACCGGAAAAGAAAACTGACAGAAACTTTTGATTCAATGGTCGCCTGTCAAAGACAAAAGGAAATATTTTTGTCTATGCCGAGTTTTGTTTTGTGTTGGCAATGTGGTAGTTGGCAAAACTATCCGTAAATCCTTATTCCGTAGACTACATGTCATGCAGTCACGAGCACTATGTCAACACTTGGAAACTTTCAATAGCGATTTTTGCGTGAAATAACGGAAACAACAATGAAATACGACACATTGCATACATACTTATGCTTGTGACGGTACATTAGCAAACCGGCAAACGTGTGGGTTTTTTATTTCTACTTAGGACATGTTTTTGTTCTAGGTACCGTACCGTTTTACGTTTGTGCTCACTTCTGTGAGTAGCGCATTACACAGTTCACGGACCCGCCCGCCCCTCGAATCACTTTGATTTTATTTCACAATAAGAATGTAAGATCGATCGAAAATGATTGTGCCATCTCGGACAGCTTAGATTTTCTTTGATCATTTAAACAGAAAAAAGAGTTTCTTTGTCGAGTTAGGCACATTTTCGAATACGTTACATGTTTCTTTTGACTATCGAAATAGAAAAAGGAGTTACTTTGTCGCCTTATTATGGATAAAAGCTATAGAATTAAGAGAATCAAGAATGTCAAATGCAAATTATTGTGAAGGTGCGTGTGTGTGAGTATAAATTATTAGATCAATGCTAGAATTAACTTCTCTGAAGTTTTTCAGTCAGGAAGATCATCCTCAATTTGGTTTTCAATTTCGATTAGGTTATTCCTGTCGTACGCCTTAAGTTTTCAACAAAAATAAAACTTAAAGTTAAGAGACATAAAATAACCTAATAATTATAAAACATTCATATTTTATTTACTGTTCCACTACAGCTGCCAGTGTAAATGCGTTCTTTTCCTTAGCTCATCTTTAATGGTGCTGGACTCCAAGTCGCATACATATTTATCTAGATATGGTTTAATTTGTGATTGATATTAAAGGAAAATTTAACTGATAAACAAAACAATGGCGGCTTGTAGACGACGTAGACGTTGAACAGTGCTGCCACCTATGATCAGCTTTCAGTTTTTAACCCCATTTGAACTAAGTGGAGCGGCTTATTCCCGAACATATATCTACAAATTATATTCGACTTTATCACCCGGTTGTGCCAAAGCATGGCTAGACAAGCATTTGTGTGTATTTATATATATCAGTCTATGTGTCTCTTAACAAAATTTGGAACAAGCAGCACGTTTATTTAATTGAGGTTGAAGTTCGATCGATGCGATCATTTGAATGTGTCACTTCGGAGTTGACCTCTTGACTTGAATTTGCTGAAACATTCTACTGATGCACTCACTTATAAATAAATAAATGGATAATCTCAATGCAGCTCAAAAAGAAATGCAGCATACACTCAATGGAATTAATGTATTGTATTTTGATGTTTCTAACTACAGCTTGGCAAAAAAGTCGTGAAAATAATGGTGGCGCCACTATCGTGCATGTTGTAACCCTATATAGTACGACTAAAACGGTTTTGATACTTAGTTTTTTTTTTTGAAAATTAATGTGAATATTGGCGGGTTTTATGAAAACAAGAAAGCTCTGGAACGTTTGTTCAGCCACTGCCTAGAACGATAACATTTGCAGTTATTTAATTTAATGAATTGAAAATAAAATTATTAGGTATTTCAAAATACTTTAATATCAACTAATCCCACATTATATGAGACAATTTTATGTTTTACAAAACCTGGGGTCTTGTAAAACACTTTGCACCTGTCCTTCTATCGCAATTCGCCTTATAGTACTGATGGATTTACCTAAAAATACTATAGTTATTTTTGTTCAGTGATTTATGCAGTATTAACAAAAAGTATCAAAATTATACGAACGCGCTGCATTCCGAATGTGTTTTGTAAACATAACCTCAAATTCGTGAATGTATATTTCAATAATTGTGTGAAAGGTTTATAATAGAGATTGCACCTTGAAATACACACATTAGATCTAATTACACGTATAAAATATAATTCTACGTGTCATTTCAGCGGTTCTTTCAAACACATCGTTAAGATAGGATAAAATTTGTCTGGCATCGAGTTCCGACAAACATCTCACGTATACTTTATAAATTATCGCTCTTGCGGAGCTGCGAATAACAGATCTGTTCATTATGAACACAATGGGTCACCAGTATCACCACGATAAAGCAAATAAATAAATAATAAACACGAGAAACAGTCACCGTTTACAAGAAATGACAGAATATGTACCTTACTCGACAAGGTAGAGCGAGTGTTGCCAATTATTAAATATTTTAGTTCTGTTTCAGGACTTTCTTGCCAAACTATAATTTACTATTCATAAAACTCGAATAAAAAGTTAGAACGTGTACTCGTTTACGAATAAGTTGGACCATTTCTGAACGAAACAACGGTTCATATTTTGTGGTTCGTAAACTTCGTATGTTACGCCGCCATCTTGAAAGCGTAATTGTTGTCATGTTTACGTTGTGTGTGAAAGGTGAAATTTATGATATTTGATATATTATCCGGTAAAACTCAATGAATTTAGCAGTAAATATACGCTTATAGAGTTATTGTTACGTGAAAATTGTTATTATGCAGTTAGAGAACGTAGGCGTCTCTGAAAATTGTGCTTGAAGATTAGGCGCCAAATTGCTCATAGTCGTTACCAATTATTGTAATAAACAGCCCCTATGGAGCTACTTCATGTAGTCGCGTTAATTTGACTAGCTGTGGACGTTAGTGTTGGTGCTTAATTCATAGTTTGTATTTCAGAACAAGGTTGATGTAAGTACAAGCCGGAAGCAGTAAACCATCACAATGTTTTACGCACATTTCGTGCTGGCCAAGAAGGGCCCCTTGGCCAAGATTTGGCTGGCGGCTCACTGGGATAAGAAGCTGACGAAGGCTCATGTATTTGAAACTAATATCGAAAAGTCAGTTGATGGTATCCTGAAGCCCAAAGTGAAGATGGCTTTGCGTACATCTGGCCATCTGTTGCTGGGTGTCGTGAGGATTTACTCCAGGAAGGCCAAGTACTTGCTTCAGGATTGTAATGAAGCCTTTGTCAAGATTAAGGTGTGTTTATTTTCGTTATATTTTGTTAAACTGAAGTGGCTTGTTTGTAAACTGCAGTTGTAAAGCTCACTGACATAATTGATATGCTTTGTTTGGTTTCTTTTGATATTTGATCAGAACTTGATATTATTCTCAAAATAATCTTCCTAGAACATAATATATCTTGTGTCCTGTTACAAACCAAAATGCTATATACCATGCAAATTAGCACATGTATGAAGAATTCATGTTACTTTTTGGAAAACAAAGTTAATGTAAGTAATGTTTCTTGTAGATGGCCTTCCGACCTGGCATGGTGGATTTGCCTGAAGAGCACAGGGAAGCTGCCATGAATGCTATCACTCTGCCCGAGGTCTTCCATGACTTTGATACTGCCATGCCCGAGTTGAAGTGAGTCCTTATTTTTTTTTTTGTCCAGATTTTAGAGTATTATGACCTTTAAACATCAATGAAAGATGATTTAGGTCACATCTTTTGTGGACTGTAAGAAATATAAATAGTATAAAAAAAACAGTAAAAAAAAATATAACCTAATTTTAATTTTGAGTTCCGAGATATTAGTGCTATCATCATTTTCAAAACTCCTTGCTATGAGTTTAAGAGCAGCATTGCTTGTAAAAAAATATGCCCATAAAAGCAAAAGGGATTGTCTCTGTCTGTTTTTGTAGCATTCAGTTCTGAGTAAAATATTTAGACCTTGTTTACACATCATAGTTCGGCCTCAGTCCTAAATCTAGGTTGTCATTTTTGGAGTAATTAGAAGCAGGTTGTCCAATCATGTAAAAAGGCTAAATGTATAACAAATCCTTTAAAAAAATCTCTTATTAATGTGTTGTCTATTTTAATATTTGAAAGAGGTAACGTTTCTACGTTTTGGACATAAGCGGAAATCCCTGAATCACTTGTCCAATTTTAAAAAAGCTTTTACTGATAGAACACTTCCATATTGTCGAGTGCTATATGTTTTATGTAAAAACATGCCGATAAAAGTCGCAGGCAGAGGCTAGTGCACATAACTAAGTCACTTCTATTCTTTATTTTTTATGACCATGAAGATTACAGGTCATTTTGTTATTAGGTCATAAAATATTACATTGTAAAGTCTGTTAAGTTCCTGAATTTATTTATTTATTTCCCAACACTTTTCACTATCGTTAGTAGGTAGTGAAAAGTGTTGAAAGGGCCAACCCAGTAACCTATCTATCAACAGTTTTGGCATACTGGAAGTAGAAAAACGTATATGTCCTTGGTTTTAATGTCCCAATAATTTATAAGAGATAATGAAACCTTACCGGTCCACACTATTGATGGGAGGGTAAATAGTTTACTACAGATAGCTATTTCTGTGTAAAAAGCCAAAATATGCATCCCTATAACATGTTGACAGCTATTTGTTTGACAGGACTGATACTATAGAATGACAAATAGGTCTATTTGCCGAATTGCAGGCATAAACATGTTTACCTATAGTCCATTTATAATAGCATTAGAAAAAAGAGGCTCGTAGAAGCAGGAATGCAAAACATTTTATTTCAAAGTTATGATAAAACAATTTTAAGGGAGATGCTTAAATTCTAATTTTCTTGCGTTTTTTGCAATTTGCAGGTCAGTGTAAGGTTGTATCTTAATAAAAATAATATGATGCGCAACAATAAGAAATATGTAAGCAATAATACAATTTTAACCTTAAAAATCATCAATACATCCCTTTAAATTAGAATTGCTCCGAATTCGTCTGATTTCGCGGGCTACTGCAGCGCATCCACCTTAATTAAAATAAAATTCGGTAGAATTATAGTGAAACGAATAACGTTCCAAGTATTGTTCATCCCTGCTTCTTTTAGGTTTTTAGCATTGACACTGTAATTTTAAATTGGAGTTATATAATATAAATAAATTAAAGCCACATAATTTCATAAGATAAATAGTTAAAATGGTTACAATTAAGTGTGACAGCTCCTGTAAAAATAGATCATAATAAATTCGGCGTCTATCATAATGTAACAATGTTTATTGTATTTTTGTTACAAAGTGTGCATTAAAAATAACCTTTTTTAACTTCTTTCTAATGCTATTGTAAATGGACTATAAGCAATATTTACTGTCTAATTGACTGGTAGAAAATACATGTGGCATTAAGACCACTTCTGTAAATTATGTGCTTGAAGTATCAAATAAAAAATAAATTTACTTTAAAAAAAATCAAATTATAAATAATCATTTAAAACATGTCCGAGGGGCCCGTGGCTAAATAATAATAGCCGCACAGGTCGATCGGTCAGGTTAAGCTACGCTTGCCGCGGTTGGTCTGTGGATGTGTGACCATCTTTACATACCGAGACCCCTCCGTGCCTCGGAAAGTACGTTAAGCCGTTGGTCCCGGCTATCATTCGTCGATCTTTGACAGTCGTTACGGGTAGTCAGAAGCCCGAAAGTCTGACAACCAGTCTTACCAAGGGGTATTGTATTACCCAGTAACTGGGTTGTGGAGGTCAGATAGGCAGTCGCTCTATGTAAAATACTGGTATTCAGCTGCATCCAGTTAGACTGGAAGCCGACCCCAACATAGTTGGGAAAAGGCTAGGCAGTTGATGATGCATTTAAAACATGTCCGATTCGAGTGAAAGTATGTTAAGCGAAAGTGATGTTGAAATCGTAACAGAGTTAATCAATTAAAAAAAATATTTTGAGATGAAAATCTTTAAATTAAAAAGACATAAATACCGCATTGACCATAATAATATGAGCAAATTAAGTTATGAACTTATATATACATATAGATTTTGTTTTTTAAATAAAACCGCTGGGTGAGTTTACTTACCGCAATAAAATCTCATTTAAAAGTAACCTCAACCAGGTTTGGCGATTCTTATGTCAAACTGTCTATTATGTTTCATTCCTCCTCTGCAGTAAAATCTTGTATAATGTACTACTTACTTACAGACTTTTAATTTAATAATTTATATTAAAAGTAAGTAGTACATTATACAAGATTTTACTGTATTTTGCTGAATAAATTGTTAACGCTATATCCAGTCCTTTAAGAATTTAAATTAAAAGATGTTTAAAATAGAAAATCTGTAACGTAACGTAAAAAAGTGTAGAGTTAAAACTGTGTGTAGTTGTCGCTAGACTGACAGCCTTTCTTGATGACATTCAAGAACAGATATGCTTGTACTGGCTACCATCAATATCAATCTGTCTTTAACTGAAAATAGGTTATTGGGTTTGGCTGTAAAAAAACAAAACATATTTTAATTCCTACAAACAGATCCATAATTATTTTACATTTATCTTTTTATAATGCTATTAATTAAAATTGAATACACCGTAAAAATTTGATCGTTTTAATCCTTAAAAGGGGTCATTGTAATCATCATTATGAACAACTTTAACTACGGGACAAACCCTGAAATCGTGAAAAAAAATCAGTTGATCCATAGATTTATGTTTTCATAACCCGAAATAATGTATGGATCATCCATACATTATGTTGAGTTATGAAAACATAAATCTATGGATCAACTGATTTTTTTTTTCAAAACTTAACGGTGTATACTACTGTATGTTCTTTTTTCAGATTTTTTATCTGAACATTAACATGGAGATTAGCCCATAGATTGTTAAAAAAAAAGAATTACACTAAGTCAGATAGTTCTAAGCAATTTTCCATTTCAGTGAGGTGGACATTGAAGCCCAGTTCTCTCTAAATCAGTCAAGAGCTGAAGAGATTACGATGCGCGAAGACTATGGCTCCTTGAACCTGGTCACCCATGACGATGGGTTCGGAGACATGGGGTTCGATACAGACAACCCCGATATCATGCGTGAAGCTATCGGTAACGAAGGTGGATTGGAACAGGTATGAAAAGTAGCCAAACTATTCTAATTTTCTCTGGATAGAAAAAAAAAACCTGAAAATATCCATTGTCACAGACTAAACAGCAAATGGAGTACTCAATGTTTTCATTTACTTAACCACTTTGTTTAATCAATTTAATTTTTGCATTAATTTTATACTTCATGTTCAAATCTCTGGCCAAACCGATGAGAATCCCGCGCAGTATTTGCTCGCGCCGATTGTCGTCAACTAACTTGTATTTAGGTGTTGAAACATAGGGTCTACTCTCTAAGTCCGTCAACAAAGATACGGGTCCGTCCGAAAGTGGTACGCGAAATTTTTTTGGATGGGCAAAAACACATCGGCAGTAGGGACAACTGTCAAATCGTGGTCTCATTAATTCTTAGGTCGGGCCCTAAAAACTTAATCTTATGTCCATAGGTGATAGGGAATAGACTACTTGACGCAAATAGTCGCGTATCGTTAAAACAACCGACGCTCGTATTGGCGACTAATGTCGCGCGCAGGATTCGCCACAGTGTGGCCAGAGCTTCAGTTTGTAAAAGATCACTACTTGACGCTACTTGAGACTGGACATGGACATAAATGTCCATATTCAGTCTCAATTTTACCTTATTATTCATGACTGTATCCATCTTCCAGAGTAACCTACTGTTCGCGGATGGGTCTTCTCTGGAGCTAGCGGGTAAGGACGGAGGTGTGGGCAGCCTGACAGGCGGCGTGCCCACGCTAGAACCGGAGCACCCGCGCCGCATGGAGGCTGCGCCCCATGCGCCCATGGATGACGGCTTCGGAGGAACTATTGGAGATGTTGCGGATTTTGGACGTGAGTAAAATACACACTAATTTTGTTTAGATTGGAAGTTAATCTTTGCATTAGCTTATCTAGGACAAGTTTGTGAAACTAAACAAAACGTTGCCCCCAATGTAAGTAATGTTATTTGCGTGGAGATCCCTTGATTGTAGGATTGAGGTGTAGGATGAAGATTAAAACAGACGAATGACATTACGGTAATATCGTTCTAGCTTAGTTTTCAAAAGACTTGCCTAAGCAGATCAGCAGGTCATGTCCCATTTCAGCTTCAGAAAATGTGATTACGAAATTTTTGTGTCATGTTTGTGTAAGCCGTTTCTATTTATTTATTTCTTTAATTAAAACAGTTTAAAAACAATTACAGTAGGTAATTAAAGATACAATTTGTATATACATGAACACAAGATAAAATAAAAGTACACAAAAGATAAAATATAAAATCATCAAGTTAAACAACACTTTCACAAATCCCTCTCACAGTACTTCTGACATGCCGACAAAATCTTCGTCCATTCGTCCGCAAACAGATCGGTGGTTGGATTAGAATCCAAGACATCATTAAGTGCGGCCAGAGTACTTGGTATTGGGGACTTGGCACGCGCAAGTGTACGACATGGAGGCACAGCAAAAAACCTGGGGGCCTACTCCGAAGTGCAAAGTGCCAATGTTCGGATCGGACCCACACATGGCCGAACCGAATGTTATTGAAAAATGCGAAAAAAGTTCGGATCGACTCAGTTGGGTCGGGATCATAGTCAATATTCGAAAGAGTGTAGGATCGGAACCGACCGAACCAAATAGTAACTTCGTAGCAGGAAACGGCCGAACATTCGGCCGATACTACTTCGGAGTAGACCTCCTGTGCTTTCTGCCGCGGCAGTAATTGTCTGGCACAAAGAAGATAGCACAGCATGTAGATCAGGCGCGTCAATAGTGCCACAGAGCGTCTTACAGGGTATGGCGAGCTGGTCTTTTGCTCGCCTTACCTCTTTAATTATCTTGTACTTACTGTGTTTCTGGTATGTGTTTAGACGCGGGTGGTCTATTCGAGGGTGACCTCTTCGGTGAGGTGACCGGCGGCAGTAGCTCAGCCGCGACTGCTTCTGGCATGCCCGGCACTTCCGCACAGGCACAATCGCTGCAGGTAAATATAATTTTTTCTTACGAGTTGCTTTTTTATTTTCTTACTAAAGGCATTATCATTGTTTGATGTAGGCAAGCAACAGTTACTTCGTATGACGGATCGTTGTCAGAAAAAATCGCTTGAGGCGACCTAACCAAAACGACTCGTTTATATGAAAATTACGTACTCGCGCGATAAATCAAGTCGCGTTTGTACCTTATAATTCATATAAACACAATCGCTTTCGCTTCGGACGTAGGGAGAAACAGTGAGCTAGCATGATGATTAGTGCTTGTTCCTTCCTTTGCCGTGCTGTGGAAAAATATCTGCCTTGTGTTGATGTTTTTGCTGGTTACACACATGAGCATTATAAAACGCTGTACCATCAGGCCGAGATAGACGCGGCGGGCGTGGGCGGCGGCGACGCGGGCGGCGACGTGGCGGCGGCCGACGCGCCCGACTCCGACGACGACATGGGAGACCACTACGACGCCGGGAACTCGCCCGCGCACAGGTCAGTTTATACTACCACGAATGATAAACGCACAAACAAACAAGCGCAAACTCAGACAAAAAACTGGGAACTTTATTTCGCGGTTATAATGTATATAGAAGCATTATTATCATTTCATAATTGTTATTTAAAATTATAATGTATTTTGTAGTTTAATATGATTTGCATGCCATGTGACTGTAGATTATGCAGGACTTTATTATAAAAAAAACATCTATAGACCAATAATTACCCATGCTTGCAATGAAATAAATAAATGATTTGATTTGATGCATCGGCGTCAATTGCGATAATTCATTTAATCACAAACTATTTTCATCTCCCTTCTGAGAGTGAGCACTCCATTCAATAGGTACCTCTCCATTATTTGAGGTTTGAGATAACTTTATTCTCATAAGAATACAAAATTCACTTACATGAGAATATTAAAACTATAATGTAAATCGATAATGTTGAGAGATTTACAAAAACTAGAGATTTGTACAGACGCCAGCAGGTCAACCTACCCAAAACTGTCAAATTTTCCCAATCAACCTTGAACCTTAATGCTTTAGCGATAAGGTTGAAACTCTATTAAAGAAATTTGACAGATTGTAGTAGCTTGATGTGCTGGCGTCTGTACATTAATGTATTTTGTGGGTAGATAAAAAATTATAATACAGACAACTTAATGTTTGCTTGATACACGGGCTCAAAACATCTGTTCAGTCTCAGTTCAACACTGATAAGCAATAGCTGGATGTGGCTTGAAATTATTGTAAGGAATGTGAATTTTTTATGACGTGCTGTTTGTGTAGTTTTTTTTTTAAATGGTTATGGATTTGGATTCTGTGATTTGCGTCATTAACCTCGAGAAAAATAGAATTTGTTTTTAAAATGGTCACAATAGTTTATTCATTTACGAGGGGAGGTCCAAAAGTTCGTGGAATGGAGGGGATGGAGTTGGGATAGGGACGTTCGCTTAGTGTCATACTAATTGGGGACTCATCATTAGTATATAAATTGAGTTTCAGCCCTATTGCGTCATTCGTTTACGAATACTCGCCTGCTAAACAAGTCAATCCGGAAGAAAACTGAAACTATGGAGAAAATTGAACACCGTGCTGTGATAAAATTCCTTACCAAGCAAGGAAAGAACGCTCAGACCATTTTGAATGAAATGGAAACCGTTTATGGGGAACAGTGCCCTAGTAAATCAATGATTTACAAGTGGCATGGTCTTTTTAAACATGGTCGGGAGTCGATTGAAGACGACCCCCGCTCAGGAAGGCCAGTTGAGGCCACCACATCAGACATCGTCGAAAAAGTAGAAAAAATTGTACTGGAGGACACCCGTTTGAAGAAAAAACAGTTATCTGCATTAGTTGGAGTATCAGATACCACCATTTTGCGAATCCTACATGACCACCTGGGTATGACAAAAGTCAGTGCAAGATGGGTACCGAGAATGCTCACGCCGCTTTAGAAACAGCAGCGTGTTGATGCGTCAAAACAATTTTTGGAGTTGTGTGGAGACGAACCGGCACAGATTTTAAAGCGGATTGTTACCGGAGATGAAACATGGGTTCATCACTTTGAGCCTGAGTCCAAACAAGAGTCTATGCAATGGCATAAAAAGGGGACACCACCGCCAAAGAAATTCAAAGTGTCGGAGTCGGCTGGAAAGTTGATGGCTACTGTTTTTTGGGATTGTGAGGGGATAATACTGATTGATTACAAAGAAAAGGGAAGGAACATAACCGGAGAATACTACGCAACGATACTAGAAAAATTAAAGGAGGCCATCAAGGAAAAACGTCGAGGAAAATTGACCAAGGGTGTGTTGCTCTTGCAAGACAACGCGCCGGTTCACAAGAGCAGAGTTGCAATGGCTGCTCTGCACACGCATGGCTTTGAAACACTAGTCCACCCACCCTACAATCCAGATCTGGCCCCATGTGATTTTTATTTGTTCCCCAATTTAAAAAAAGGCTTAAGGGGAAGGAAATTTTCCGATGACAATGAGGTAAAGGAGGCAATTTTGGCTCATTTTGAGGCAAAAGATAAAAAATATTTTTACGATGGTTTAGAAAAATTAATTCATAGATCTGATAAATGTATTCAGCTTAAGGGTGATTATATTGAAAAGGAAAAATAGATTTATTGTTTAATTTTATTTAAAACCCTTTCATTCCACGAACTTTTGGACCTCCCCTCGTATGTCTATCAGAAATTTGTACGATGTGTTATGTTCTAGTTGGGGCGGCTCTCCTGTCCCCGACAGTGTGGCTCCGCCGCCCGTGACTGTGCCGCCTTCTCCGAGCCCACACATACCTATGGTGAGAAAAAACTTTGTTATTTTCTATGAAAGAAAGAAAATGCAACATCAAACTTTGCATCATTCCACTTTGCCTCACCGAGCCGCCCCACTGGTGGGGCAAAGTGGAATGCCTAAAATTTTGCAGTGGAATCTAACCCCACTAATTCGATTTGGTGGAGCAGATTCCACTGCTTTAAAATCTTGTTAGATTTTGCTCCACTAGGGTTGGCACCTTAGAATAAAAGCACAATTTTTTTTTTTGCAAATTTTTATTAGGATGTAAAGTAGGTCACCCATCCACGCACCGACCGTCCGACTAGTATCATCATTTGCCTAGCCTTCGCCCCAACTATGTTGAGGTCGGATTCCAGTCTAACCGGATGCAGCTGAATACCAGTTGAATCTTTTGACTTCTATATCAGATTAAAAATGATAAATAAAAAAATGCCCTAAACTAGAATTTCACCGTTGTGGACAAAGAATATACGTACTTATTATAAATGAAAGTGGGTTTTAGTGTCTGCCTGTGTGACCACGTTGTTCTTCTAGACTACGCAACGGATTTTGATCTGATTTTCAACATCATTTAGAGAATTTATTCTGGAAGGTGTACTTGTAATGAATTGATATTTTAGTAACACGTAATAAATTGTCCCCAGGACGTGGACGTGGCCCCGGGGGCGGCCGCGCGTGCACCCAGCGCCGAGCCCGCGGCGGGCGGCGCGTCGGTGCGCGCGCCCGACAACACCACGCTGCTGCACAACGACGAGGAGTCCTTCGCACTCGCGCCTGTGGACGCTACTGTGCTTAAAGGTACTGTTAGAGGCTGTGTGCCAGCGCCGAGCCCGCGGCGGGCGGCGCGTCGGTGCGCGCGCCCGACAACACCACGCTGCTGCACAACGACGAGGAGTCCTTCGCACTCGCGCCTGTGGACGCTACTGTGCTTAAAGGTACTGTTAGAGGCTGTGTGCCAGCGCCGAGCCCGCGGCGGGCGGCGCGTCGGTGCGCGCGCCCGACAACACCACGCTGCTGCACAACGACGAGGAGTCCTTCGCACTCGCGCCTGTGGACGCTACTGTGCTTAAAGGTACTGTTAGAGGCTGTGTGCCAGCGCCGAGCCCGCGGCGGGCGGCGCGTCGGTGCGCGCGCCCGACAACACCACGCTGCTGCACAACGACGAGGAGTCCTTCGCACTCGCGCCTGTGGACGCTACTGTGCTTAAAGGTACTGTTAGAGGCTGTGTGCCAGCGCCGAGCCCGCGGCGGGCGGCGCGTCGGTGCGCGCGCCCGACAACACCACGCTGCTGCACAACGACGAGGAGTCCTTCGCACTCGCGCCTGTGGACGCTACTGTGCTTAAAGGTACTGTTAGAGGCTGTGTGCCAGCGCCGAGCCCGCGGCGGGCGGCGCGTCGGTGCGCGCGCCCGACAACACCACGCTGCTGCACAACGACGAGGAGTCCTTCGCACTCGCGCCTGTGGACGCTACTGTGCTTAAAGGTACTGTTAGAGGCTGTGTGCCAGCGCCGAGCCCGCGGCGGGCGGCGCGTCGGTGCGCGCGCCCGACAACACCACGCTGCTGCACAACGACGAGGAGTCCTTCGCACTCGCGCCTGTGGACGCTACTGTGCTTAAAGGTACTGTTAGAGGCTGTGTGCCAGCGCCGAGCCCGCGGCGGGCGGCGCGTCGGTGCGCGCGCCCGACAACACCACGCTGCTGCACAACGACGAGGAGTCCTTCGCACTCGCGCCTGTGGACGCTACTGTGCTTAAAGGTACTGTTAGAGGCTGTGTGCCAGCGCCGAGCCCGCGGCGGGCGGCGCGTCGGTGCGCGCGCCCGACAACACCACGCTGCTGCACAACGACGAGGAGTCCTTCGCACTCGCGCCTGTGGACGCTACTGTGCTTAAAGGTACTGTTAGAGGCTGTGTGCCAGCGCCGAGCCCGCGGCGGGCGGCGCGTCGGTGCGCGCGCCCGACAACACCACGCTGCTGCACAACGACGAGGAGTCCTTCGCACTCGCGCCTGTGGACGCTACTGTGCTTAAAGGTACTGTTAGAGGCTGTGTGCCAGCGCCGAGCCCGCGGCGGGCGGCGCGTCGGTGCGCGCGCCCGACAACACCACGCTGCTGCACAACGACGAGGAGTCCTTCGCACTCGCGCCTGTGGACGCTACTGTGCTTAAAGGTACTGTTAGAGGCTGTGTGCCAGCGCCGAGCCCGCGGCGGGCGGCGCGTCGGTGCGCGCGCCCGACAACACCACGCTGCTGCACAACGACGAGGAGTCCTTCGCACTCGCGCCTGTGGACGCTACTGTGCTTAAAGGTACTGTTAGAGGCTGTGTGCCAGCGCCGAGCCCGCGGCGGGCGGCGCGTCGGTGCGCGCGCCCGACAACACCACGCTGCTGCACAACGACGAGGAGTCCTTCGCACTCGCGCCTGTGGACGCTACTGTGCTTAAAGGTACTGTTAGAGGCTGTGTGCCAGCGCCGAGCCCGCGGCGGGCGGCGCGTCGGTGCGCGCGCCCGACAACACCACGCTGCTGCACAACGACGAGGAGTCCTTCGCACTCGCGCCTGTGGACGCTACTGTGCTTAAAGGTACTGTTAGAGGCTGTGTGCCAGCGCCGAGCCCGCGGCGGGCGGCGCGTCGGTGCGCGCGCCCGACAACACCACGCTGCTGCACAACGACGAGGAGTCCTTCGCACTCGCGCCTGTGGACGCTACTGTGCTTAAAGGTACTGTTAGAGGCTGTGTGCCAGCGCCGAGCCCGCGGCGGGCGGCGCGTCGGTGCGCGCGCCCGACAACACCACGCTGCTGCACAACGACGAGGAGTCCTTCGCACTCGCGCCTGTGGACGCTACTGTGCTTAAAGGTACTGTTAGAGGCTGTGTGCCAGCGCCGAGCCCGCGGCGGGCGGCGCGTCGGTGCGCGCGCCCGACAACACCACGCTGCTGCACAACGACGAGGAGTCCTTCGCACTCGCGCCTGTGGACGCTACTGTGCTTAAAGGTACTGTTAGAGGCTGTGTGCCAGCGCCGAGCCCGCGGCGGGCGGCGCGTCGGTGCGCGCGCCCGACAACACCACGCTGCTGCACAACGACGAGGAGTCCTTCGCACTCGCGCCTGTGGACGCTACTGTGCTTAAAGGTACTGTTAGAGGCTGTGTGCCAGCGCCGAGCCCGCGGCGGGCGGCGCGTCGGTGCGCGCGCCCGACAACACCACGCTGCTGCACAACGACGAGGAGTCCTTCGCACTCGCGCCTGTGGACGCTACTGTGCTTAAAGGTACTGTTAGAGGCTGTGTGCCAGCGCCGAGCCCGCGGCGGGCGGCGCGTCGGTGCGCGCGCCCGACAACACCACGCTGCTGCACAACGACGAGGAGTCCTTCGCACTCGCGCCTGTGGACGCTACTGTGCTTAAAGGTACTGTTAGAGGCTGTGTGCCAGCGCCGAGCCCGCGGCGGGCGGCGCGTCGGTGCGCGCGCCCGACAACACCACGCTGCTGCACAACGACGAGGAGTCCTTCGCACTCGCGCCTGTGGACGCTACTGTGCTTAAAGGTACTGTTAGAGGCTGTGTGCCAGCGCCGAGCCCGCGGCGGGCGGCGCGTCGGTGCGCGCGCCCGACAACACCACGCTGCTGCACAACGACGAGGAGTCCTTCGCACTCGCGCCTGTGGACGCTACTGTGCTTAAAGGTACTGTTAGAGGCTGTGTGCCAGCGCCGAGCCCGCGGCGGGCGGCGCGTCGGTGCGCGCGCCCGACAACACCACGCTGCTGCACAACGACGAGGAGTCCTTCGCACTCGCGCCTGTGGACGCTACTGTGCTTAAAGGTACTGTTAGAGGCTGTGTGCCAGCGCCGAGCCCGCGGCGGGCGGCGCGTCGGTGCGCGCGCCCGACAACACCACGCTGCTGCACAACGACGAGGAGTCCTTCGCACTCGCGCCTGTGGACGCTACTGTGCTTAAAGGTACTGTTAGAGGCTGTGTGCCAGCGCCGAGCCCGCGGCGGGCGGCGCGTCGGTGCGCGCGCCCGACAACACCACGCTGCTGCACAACGACGAGGAGTCCTTCGCACTCGCGCCTGTGGACGCTACTGTGCTTAAAGGTACTGTTAGAGGCTGTGTGCCAGCGCCGAGCCCGCGGCGGGCGGCGCGTCGGTGCGCGCGCCCGACAACACCACGCTGCTGCACAACGACGAGGAGTCCTTCGCACTCGCGCCTGTGGACGCTACTGTGCTTAAAGGTACTGTTAGAGGCTGTGTGCCAGCGCCGAGCCCGCGGCGGGCGGCGCGTCGGTGCGCGCGCCCGACAACACCACGCTGCTGCACAACGACGAGGAGTCCTTCGCACTCGCGCCTGTGGACGCTACTGTGCTTAAAGGTACTGTTAGAGGCTGTGTGCCAGCGCCGAGCCCGCGGCGGGCGGCGCGTCGGTGCGCGCGCCCGACAACACCACGCTGCTGCACAACGACGAGGAGTCCTTCGCACTCGCGCCTGTGGACGCTACTGTGCTTAAAGGTACTGTTAGAGGCTGTGTGCCAGCGCCGAGCCCGCGGCGGGCGGCGCGTCGGTGCGCGCGCCCGACAACACCACGCTGCTGCACAACGACGAGGAGTCCTTCGCACTCGCGCCTGTGGACGCTACTGTGCTTAAAGGTACTGTTAGAGGCTGTGTGCCAGCGCCGAGCCCGCGGCGGGCGGCGCGTCGGTGCGCGCGCCCGACAACACCACGCTGCTGCACAACGACGAGGAGTCCTTCGCACTCGCGCCTGTGGACGCTACTGTGCTTAAAGGTACTGTTAGAGGCTGTGTGCCAGCGCCGAGCCCGCGGCGGGCGGCGCGTCGGTGCGCGCGCCCGACAACACCACGCTGCTGCACAACGACGAGGAGTCCTTCGCACTCGCGCCTGTGGACGCTACTGTGCTTAAAGGTACTGTTAGAGGCTGTGTGCCAGCGCCGAGCCCGCGGCGGGCGGCGCGTCGGTGCGCGCGCCCGACAACACCACGCTGCTGCACAACGACGAGGAGTCCTTCGCACTCGCGCCTGTGGACGCTACTGTGCTTAAAGGTACTGTTAGAGGCTGTGTGCCAGCGCCGAGCCCGCGGCGGGCGGCGCGTCGGTGCGCGCGCCCGACAACACCACGCTGCTGCACAACGACGAGGAGTCCTTCGCACTCGCGCCTGTGGACGCTACTGTGCTTAAAGGTACTGTTAGAGGCTGTGTGCCAGCGCCGAGCCCGCGGCGGGCGGCGCGTCGGTGCGCGCGCCCGACAACACCACGCTGCTGCACAACGACGAGGAGTCCTTCGCACTCGCGCCTGTGGACGCTACTGTGCTTAAAGGTACTGTTAGAGGCTGTGTGCCAGCGCCGAGCCCGCGGCGGGCGGCGCGTCGGTGCGCGCGCCCGACAACACCACGCTGCTGCACAACGACGAGGAGTCCTTCGCACTCGCGCCTGTGGACGCTACTGTGCTTAAAGGTACTGTTAGAGGCTGTGTGCCAGCGCCGAGCCCGCGGCGGGCGGCGCGTCGGTGCGCGCGCCCGACAACACCACGCTGCTGCACAACGACGAGGAGTCCTTCGCACTCGCGCCTGTGGACGCTACTGTGCTTAAAGGTACTGTTAGAGGCTGTGTGCCAGCGCCGAGCCCGCGGCGGGCGGCGCGTCGGTGCGCGCGCCCGACAACACCACGCTGCTGCACAACGACGAGGAGTCCTTCGCACTCGCGCCTGTGGACGCTACTGTGCTTAAAGGTACTGTTAGAGGCTGTGTGCCAGCGCCGAGCCCGCGGCGGGCGGCGCGTCGGTGCGCGCGCCCGACAACACCACGCTGCTGCACAACGACGAGGAGTCCTTCGCACTCGCGCCTGTGGACGCTACTGTGCTTAAAGGTACTGTTAGAGGCTGTGTGCCAGCGCCGAGCCCGCGGCGGGCGGCGCGTCGGTGCGCGCGCCCGACAACACCACGCTGCTGCACAACGACGAGGAGTCCTTCGCACTCGCGCCTGTGGACGCTACTGTGCTTAAAGGTACTGTTAGAGGCTGTGTGCCAGCGCCGAGCCCGCGGCGGGCGGCGCGTCGGTGCGCGCGCCCGACAACACCACGCTGCTGCACAACGACGAGGAGTCCTTCGCACTCGCGCCTGTGGACGCTACTGTGCTTAAAGGTACTGTTAGAGGCTGTGTGCCAGCGCCGAGCCCGCGGCGGGCGGCGCGTCGGTGCGCGCGCCCGACAACACCACGCTGCTGCACAACGACGAGGAGTCCTTCGCACTCGCGCCTGTGGACGCTACTGTGCTTAAAGGTACTGTTAGAGGCTGTGTGCCAGCGCCGAGCCCGCGGCGGGCGGCGCGTCGGTGCGCGCGCCCGACAACACCACGCTGCTGCACAACGACGAGGAGTCCTTCGCACTCGCGCCTGTGGACGCTACTGTGCTTAAAGGTACTGTTAGAGGCTGTGTGCCAGCGCCGAGCCCGCGGCGGGCGGCGCGTCGGTGCGCGCGCCCGACAACACCACGCTGCTGCACAACGACGAGGAGTCCTTCGCACTCGCGCCTGTGGACGCTACTGTGCTTAAAGGTACTGTTAGAGGCTGTGTGCCAGCGCCGAGCCCGCGGCGGGCGGCGCGTCGGTGCGCGCGCCCGACAACACCACGCTGCTGCACAACGACGAGGAGTCCTTCGCACTCGCGCCTGTGGACGCTACTGTGCTTAAAGGTACTGTTAGAGGCTGTGTGCCAGCGCCGAGCCCGCGGCGGGCGGCGCGTCGGTGCGCGCGCCCGACAACACCACGCTGCTGCACAACGACGAGGAGTCCTTCGCACTCGCGCCTGTGGACGCTACTGTGCTTAAAGGTACTGTTAGAGGCTGTGTGCCAGCGCCGAGCCCGCGGCGGGCGGCGCGTCGGTGCGCGCGCCCGACAACACCACGCTGCTGCACAACGACGAGGAGTCCTTCGCACTCGCGCCTGTGGACGCTACTGTGCTTAAAGGTACTGTTAGAGGCTGTGTGCCAGCGCCGAGCCCGCGGCGGGCGGCGCGTCGGTGCGCGCGCCCGACAACACCACGCTGCTGCACAACGACGAGGAGTCCTTCGCACTCGCGCCTGTGGACGCTACTGTGCTTAAAGGTACTGTTAGAGGCTGTGTGCCAGCGCCGAGCCCGCGGCGGGCGGCGCGTCGGTGCGCGCGCCCGACAACACCACGCTGCTGCACAACGACGAGGAGTCCTTCGCACTCGCGCCTGTGGACGCTACTGTGCTTAAAGGTACTGTTAGAGGCTGTGTGCCAGCGCCGAGCCCGCGGCGGGCGGCGCGTCGGTGCGCGCGCCCGACAACACCACGCTGCTGCACAACGACGAGGAGTCCTTCGCACTCGCGCCTGTGGACGCTACTGTGCTTAAAGGTACTGTTAGAGGCTGTGTGCCAGCGCCGAGCCCGCGGCGGGCGGCGCGTCGGTGCGCGCGCCCGACAACACCACGCTGCTGCACAACGACGAGGAGTCCTTCGCACTCGCGCCTGTGGACGCTACTGTGCTTAAAGGTACTGTTAGAGGCTGTGTGCCAGCGCCGAGCCCGCGGCGGGCGGCGCGTCGGTGCGCGCGCCCGACAACACCACGCTGCTGCACAACGACGAGGAGTCCTTCGCACTCGCGCCTGTGGACGCTACTGTGCTTAAAGGTACTGTTAGAGGCTGTGTGCCAGCGCCGAGCCCGCGGCGGGCGGCGCGTCGGTGCGCGCGCCCGACAACACCACGCTGCTGCACAACGACGAGGAGTCCTTCGCACTCGCGCCTGTGGACGCTACTGTGCTTAAAGGTACTGTTAGAGGCTGTGTGCCAGCGCCGAGCCCGCGGCGGGCGGCGCGTCGGTGCGCGCGCCCGACAACACCACGCTGCTGCACAACGACGAGGAGTCCTTCGCACTCGCGCCTGTGGACGCTACTGTGCTTAAAGGTACTGTTAGAGGCTGTGTGCCAGCGCCGAGCCCGCGGCGGGCGGCGCGTCGGTGCGCGCGCCCGACAACACCACGCTGCTGCACAACGACGAGGAGTCCTTCGCACTCGCGCCTGTGGACGCTACTGTGCTTAAAGGTACTGTTAGAGGCTGTGTGCCAGCGCCGAGCCCGCGGCGGGCGGCGCGTCGGTGCGCGCGCCCGACAACACCACGCTGCTGCACAACGACGAGGAGTCCTTCGCACTCGCGCCTGTGGACGCTACTGTGCTTAAAGGTACTGTTAGAGGCTGTGTGCCAGCGCCGAGCCCGCGGCGGGCGGCGCGTCGGTGCGCGCGCCCGACAACACCACGCTGCTGCACAACGACGAGGAGTCCTTCGCACTCGCGCCTGTGGACGCTACTGTGCTTAAAGGTACTGTTAGAGGCTGTGTGCCAGCGCCGAGCCCGCGGCGGGCGGCGCGTCGGTGCGCGCGCCCGACAACACCACGCTGCTGCACAACGACGAGGAGTCCTTCGCACTCGCGCCTGTGGACGCTACTGTGCTTAAAGGTACTGTTAGAGGCTGTGTGCCAGCGCCGAGCCCGCGGCGGGCGGCGCGTCGGTGCGCGCGCCCGACAACACCACGCTGCTGCACAACGACGAGGAGTCCTTCGCACTCGCGCCTGTGGACGCTACTGTGCTTAAAGGTACTGTTAGAGGCTGTGTGCCAGCGCCGAGCCCGCGGCGGGCGGCGCGTCGGTGCGCGCGCCCGACAACACCACGCTGCTGCACAACGACGAGGAGTCCTTCGCACTCGCGCCTGTGGACGCTACTGTGCTTAAAGGTACTGTTAGAGGCTGTGTGCCAGCGCCGAGCCCGCGGCGGGCGGCGCGTCGGTGCGCGCGCCCGACAACACCACGCTGCTGCACAACGACGAGGAGTCCTTCGCACTCGCGCCTGTGGACGCTACTGTGCTTAAAGGTACTGTTAGAGGCTGTGTGCCAGCGCCGAGCCCGCGGCGGGCGGCGCGTCGGTGCGCGCGCCCGACAACACCACGCTGCTGCACAACGACGAGGAGTCCTTCGCACTCGCGCCTGTGGACGCTACTGTGCTTAAAGGTACTGTTAGAGGCTGTGTGCCAGCGCCGAGCCCGCGGCGGGCGGCGCGTCGGTGCGCGCGCCCGACAACACCACGCTGCTGCACAACGACGAGGAGTCCTTCGCACTCGCGCCTGTGGACGCTACTGTGCTTAAAGGTACTGTTAGAGGCTGTGTGCCAGCGCCGAGCCCGCGGCGGGCGGCGCGTCGGTGCGCGCGCCCGACAACACCACGCTGCTGCACAACGACGAGGAGTCCTTCGCACTCGCGCCTGTGGACGCTACTGTGCTTAAAGGTACTGTTAGAGGCTGTGTGCCAGCGCCGAGCCCGCGGCGGGCGGCGCGTCGGTGCGCGCGCCCGACAACACCACGCTGCTGCACAACGACGAGGAGTCCTTCGCACTCGCGCCTGTGGACGCTACTGTGCTTAAAGGTACTGTTAGAGGCTGTGTGCCAGCGCCGAGCCCGCGGCGGGCGGCGCGTCGGTGCGCGCGCCCGACAACACCACGCTGCTGCACAACGACGAGGAGTCCTTCGCACTCGCGCCTGTGGACGCTACTGTGCTTAAAGGTACTGTTAGAGGCTGTGTGCCAGCGCCGAGCCCGCGGCGGGCGGCGCGTCGGTGCGCGCGCCCGACAACACCACGCTGCTGCACAACGACGAGGAGTCCTTCGCACTCGCGCCTGTGGACGCTACTGTGCTTAAAGGTACTGTTAGAGGCTGTGTGCCAGCCCGATGGAATTTGCTACCGGCAAAGTGATGAACTTCCATTCAAACTTTCATCCACAAGAGTCTCTCACGTGAGTTTGTAAGAGACTCTTAGCTATTACGTGAAATTCTGAAAAGCAATGTGACAAATCATTTTGTATCAATTTAGATGATATGTAAAAGTAACGGTGTTGATAGACTTTTTAACCGACTTCAAAAAAAGGAGGAAGTTCTCAATTCGGTTGTATTTTTTTTTTTATTTTTTTTTTATGTTTGTTACCTCAGAACTCCGTTGTTTATGGATCGATTTGCTAAATTTTTTTTTAACTTTAAAGGATATGCTTCCAGATTGGTCCCATTTTTTTCAAAATCCAGTTCTGATGATGGGATCCATGAGGAATCGAGGGTACTCCTCAAATATTATAGGCAACTATACAGGATAATTTTTTATTCAGTGCGTAAATTTTCACAGGGTGTTCTACCCATGAATATGAACAACTTTCACTATGGGACCATCTCTGAAATCACAAAAAAAAAATCAGCTGTTTCTTATAAAAGTTCAATACCTACTCGACCAAAATGTATGAAACTGCTGATTTTTTTTTTCGTGATTTCAGAGATGGTCCCATAGTGAATGTTGTTCATATTCATGGGTAGAACACCCTGTAAAAATTTACGCACTGAATAAAAAATTATCCTGTATAGTAATTTTAATATTTTCATCGAGAAATCAAGCGTTTACAGTCAAAAAGTAACATTTGATGAAGTGGAACTGGTGAAGAAGATCAGATATGGCTAACGGAACTTGTCACTCGCATAGATATCACAATCAAGATAGTTAAGCAACTATGACAATACAAATAAACATACAATCCTGAATAGTTATATTGAAAATGTTATCATTGAACTGATCTGATGATCATGATGGAGCCGGAAGACAGGTACCGGAACTCCGTAATTAATCAACGTATTCTAGCCGTGTTTGGGCTTATTAGAATTGTCATGAAATGCACTTTGGCTATAAGTTACTATCGAACTGATCTGATGATGGAGCTGGAAGGTGGAAGGTTGGCATGAGAACTTCAAAATAAACCAATGTATCCTAGCAGTATTTGGGCTTAGAACTGTCATGAGATGCACTCTGAATACAAGGTGCCATTGAAAATCTAGTTTTGATGTTATCATCAATGTGTCCACAAAACAACTTCTGAAATATTAAAGGCATTTTGCTTACAATGTTTAAAAAAAATCGCTTCTATTATTTACTAAAATAAAATTGTATTTTTGGTAGTATGCACACGTTTCCACGCCACCTATGAGGTAGTGTGCTGGGCGCGTTTTTTTTAATGTGGTTTCCCCGGTAGGAATAGATTACATTCCGTTGGGAGTCTTTGAATTTTACCTGTCTGTTGAATTTATACCAAAGATTAATTTAACTTTTTTATTGTAACTATAAGAATCGACAGTATTTCATGCGTCATATTATCATCTCTCTACGGGATCAAATTAAAGATCAGAAAGTAGACAGTAATATGTACCTACTTGTATGATATTGGTACTTCTTCAAAATAATATTCTATGTAGAAAAGATATTAACTACGTTGCCATTATATTATAATAAAAAATACACTAAACGGCTAGAAATAAAAAAACTTTTTACAAAAAAAAAACTGCCTTCAAAAAAAGACAAAAAACAAAGCAAAAAGAAGTAAACAATTTTGAATATTTGCAAAATATTAATGTCAAATAAGTTTACCTTTAAATTAAGTTTCTTTACAGGAATTCAATTTTTTACTTTTTAGTGCAGGAACGTTTTTGTTTGTCTTTTTTTGAAGGCGGTTTTTTTTTTGTAAAACGTTTTATTGCTGACTGTACAAGTCTCGGACCTTTGGCGCATGGCCAAAATTGGAACTAACGCCGCCATCTTGTTTTTTCAATACATTGCATCAAACAATTGCACAAATGTTTACCAATGGCGCCCCCCTGTCAACGTCATTCGAGTGCCAAAAGAACTTCAGTGTACCATTACATGTTGAGTTAGCCCACGTTCGCACGGACGTAAAAATATCGCAGTGGTATTTTATCGCGCGCTGGATTTTCAGCTCTCGGTGTTGAGCCGAGCATTGAGTATCCAACAGAGCGCATCCTAGCGCGTCAAAAAAAGGCATTGTTGGATTTTCAACTTTCGGCGCTAAGCAGTGCGTGTAAACATTGCCGCAGGAAAAATGCGTCCGTGCGTACCTGGGCTTAGAGAGCCATTAATTAATAAAACTAATCACAATCCTATTCACCAGGAATAACAAAAACGAAACGCAAACGTAAGCTGATCGTCGACGAAGTGAAGAACATATCCGGGGAAGAAATGAAGAATCAACTTAGCAACACATCTGACATCGTAACGACGTTGGACCTCGCGCCGCCGACCAGACGACTGATGCATTGGAAGGAGACTGGTGGCGTCGAGAAACTGTTCACTTTACCGGCTAGGCCGATACCTTCGAGAGTACTGTTTAAGGTATGAGGAAATAAGTTAGTTGATTTATATAGTAAACATTTAAAACTCTTCCTGGAAGAGTCCATCATCATCTACTTAGCTTTTTCCCAACTATGTTGGAGACGGCTTCCAGTCTAACCTGATGCAGCTGAATACCAGTATTTTACATAGAGTGACTGCCTACTTGACCTCCACAACCTAGTTACTGGGTAATACAATACCCTTTGGTAAAACTGGTTGGTTGGTGGTGGTTGGTCTTCCTGGAAGAGTCCGTTAGGGGATACTACCGCCAAGCTGTGTGGCTTCATTCTCGTTTGGAAAATTTTGATGTTTGGAGAAAAAAGGATGTGTGGAATTCCGGTGTATGAGAACAGGCACAGGAGACATTTCAGCTTTGTTTGTTTCTGAGATGGTAACGCACCTTTGTTGCCTTTTATTGTATTGTGGATGTCCTGTAAGCGGCAGTGACCGTTAGCAAACCTTATATGACAGTGATTTTCACAGTATTTGTTAATACTTGTACAGTCCGATTCAAACTTTACGGCGGCTCTAACGTGCGCTATTGGCTGCGCAGTATCCCCCCCCCCCCCCCCTATTTTATGGGATTTAAACTAAACGGCACAATATGGGTACTATTAGGTGTACCTGTGGCCGAACCCTCCGCAGATGGCTTGATGTTATGTATTATTACTTGTTGCAGAAATACCAGCGCAACATGACGCTCCGCAGCGAGGCGGAGGAGGCCGAGGCGGCGCGCTCGCCCGAGCCCGACGCGGCGCGGCGCGCGCGCAAGCGGCGGCACGACGAGGTGCGCGACTGTCGACCCTAACACGAACACGAACATACTCGTACACTTAGGCCGCTTATTAGCTTGTTCTTTGACTTAGACACGTTCCTGTCTCTCTCTTGCACATGTAGTTTTACAGCTGTGTAACAGTGACAGAAATAATCAACTACGGTAGAAGGACTGTCGTATATGACCGAGCACAACTCTATGAACAATTGCCTAAAACGATTAACTTTGAAAGGGCTATTAAAGCACTATTTTTTGAAAATATGTTATTATAAGTTTGTACCAACTGTTTTTATATCTTAATTTTAGTTATATCACCCAAAGAAATGAAGGAAAATTAAGTAAACTCCGTCCTTCGTGAAGACGAAATTATTAGATGAACTGAAATAGCCCAATAGCATTATTTTAGCGCAAATGACGATGACATGATACTTATGTGACGATGAAATGATACTTACTTTGTAAATTGGTGATCTTATACTTTGTAAATGTCTTGCAGACAATGCTGCCACCAGAAACCCCAGCACCACTTCCTACAGCTGAACTAGAACCTCCCACACCAATACCTCAAGAGTACGAACCCTCCGTCGGTAAGTGTACACTGGTCTTACCTCACTGCTTTAATTCACCAGGATATGGTTTGCAATGCCAACATTACATTCAATACTTCAGCATGAATCTCTGCTATACCATGTGTTGGTTTGGTTACCTTCAGCACCATATTTATGGTCAACAAAGGTTGTGCAACATTGTTTCAGCAACAGCTTTTTATGTTGGTAGTAACATGTTTCACTGTTTGAAGATATCAGAGACAATGTTGTTTTAAATATGGTAGTAAACGTATTTAGTGAGCCGTGGTGCAAGTGGCCATAGACATACATAAAGAAATGTTACATGCAACATGTTTCATAGTGCAACTTTTGTTTGCCATGAATATGGAGGCTTTCGTGAAAATATAACGAAGTCATTACTACATTTTGCAAAACGTCTGAGACCAGTCTTCTTAAAAATGCTCATTATGCTTTATCATAACCGTTGCAATAAGACTCAATATCTGACGAAGACTGATGGAAATCTAGATCCCAAATGTATGAGAAATGCCATGATCATTATTTTGTTGATTAAAAGTTAATAAATTCATAAATTGCTGATTGCACTAACAAAAGAGATTATCAAATTCATTAAAGATGTCATAATAACTTCAACGGAAATGTTTACCATGAACTATAACTCAGAATCAAATCATCATTCAAACTCCATTTTCATTACAAGACATGCTTAAAGACCTTATTCACACATCACTATGGCCTATTACGCAACTAACAGATTCATGTAAACATTTCCTAATAACTAATGTACATTATGCTACCTAACCGCACTAAATTAACACTGGATCATATGGTGCACGGTTAGAGTCGGATCCGGCGCCGGAACCGGCCGCGGTACCTCCTCAGACGCCGCGTCCCGAAGTCGACGTGGACCTACCTCCGACACCAGGTACTTGTAATGGTAATCTCATGGCGAATTTTACCAATGAAACTGAACGCGATCAGTATATCTCGCTGACCTATATTATACAAGTACGTTGGACATCATACTATCGATCACAAAACGAAGACATTTGATTTTCGCCATTTTGTCGCTGATGAAGTGAGCGTCCGTGGAACTAATATTTTTGATAGTAAGTTTTACAAAATGAGCATACTCTCATAATAAAAAATGTTCTAAATCTCATAGTAAACATAAAATACACAAAAAAGTCTTATTCCACGATTTAGACCTAAAATCCTAAATCATCAGAGACATACCATTTGCAACAGTTTGTGGATTTTAGCTCCTGAGACGCCCAAGCGGGGCGCTTTGAATCGTCACAAAAAACAATTGTCATTTTGTATAGTATATTTAGTCCAGCGTACTTGTTTATTAGAGGTCAGTGTGTCATATCTAAAGTGCGTTCAAGAGCTGTCAGTGTCAATATTCCACAACAATCACCACACTGACAGCTCTTGAACATGGTTTAGATGTGCTGATCGCGCTCAGTTTCATTGGTGATATTTGCCCTTAGTTGTTTCCTTGACATTTACTTGGCTACTCGTTATAAGGCGCAATTACACTTTAGTATCCGAATGCCAAAGCGTACCCGATACTATTAACACAGCCTTGGCGAATTCGTATGCCTTTTAAATTGGCTGAGGAAGCTGGAGAAACTTGCCCGAATGCGGGCTTATTCGACACAGTTTATTTACACTTGGTCGTTAGCTTAGTATGCAGGTGAACGACCAAAAAAAATATTTTCGTTGTTATATTGTAACTTTAATAGTATGTTATTATACTCATAAACATTCGGGAATAAATTCTCTAAATGATGGTGAAAACCGCATAAAATCCGTTGTGCAGTTTGGAAGAACACCGCGGCCATTATTATAATTATTAATACTGCTCTGCGCTCTTTGTTCTACTAGTATGTACTATCTGATCAACTCAATCAAGAGCAGCAAGTAACACATGTGTCAACCCGCAGGCATGCTGAGTGCACTCGGCGGTCCTCTAACCCCGGGCGGGATGACGCCGGGAGCGTTAGGCGCGTTGACACCCGGCACACTTCTGCAAGGAGGCCTTACACCCGCTGGACTGCAGCACGGAGCTATGACACCCGGTGAGCACATGCTATCTTATAAACTAACGGCTCCTAGAGGATCCAATAGCTTATCAGAACACCGCTTAGCTCGCGTCTTAGTTTGTTAGAACGATGACGTGTTGTGGGAGCGATGACGCCCGGCACGGTACTGCAAGGTCTTACGCCTGGTGTGTATATGTATATTATATAAGATTTAACGAACTTCAGTTTTAGGTTCAAAGAGTTTTTATTCATTCAAAAGAATAGGGTTTTGGTTGAATTGTGGTACAATACATGACGCATCAAAAGATCACAAACACAAAAAAAAAAATAAGTTGGGAGAAAACATGAAAAAAGAAATCAACGCATTGCGCTCCGGGAGTGCCGGCAGAAGTGAAAACTAGAATGTTAACGTTGTGCATTTTTGATATTTTGGAATGCGGTCTACTCTCCCTCCGTCTTACGACGTAATTTTCGATCAGGTCACGTGTCCTGACGCGAACTCCGTCTTACGAATTTTCGATCAGGTCACGCGCGAGTTGTAACATTTTTTACCCATCACAACAAAAGTGCACAACGCCGCTAAAGAAGTTTTCACTTCAAAAAGAAATCCTCTACTTTATTACATAAGTGTAAAGTAATCCTCAGATCAAGAAACCAATAATGACCTAACATAATTTTAATATAAACAATATTTGCAGTTGGTTTGCAACATGGCGGCATGACACCTGCGGGTTTGCAACACGGCGGCATGACACCTGCGGGTCTACACCACGGCGACAGTCAACACGTCGACTTAGGACTCTCAGCGGGCGGTATGACCCCGGCAGGATTACACCATGGAGGTCAGTTACTATTACTACATACATACGGCGTAAACTGTTATACCCGCACCACTTGACTCCTCGCTGGTCTAGTGATAGCAAACAAACGCTACTGTTGAGCATGAGTACTTAGCTCGGAGTCTGGATTTGTACCCGGTTGATCGCAATAGGCTCGCCCCCTAAGACTTAAACATAACTAGCTAAATGTTGGTGTACTATTTATAGGTACACTTCGGCCTGTGTTATGTTATGTAACATTCATTTTATTATCACCAAAATCAAAGTAAAAACAGATAACTTTTGTCAACATGGTAACTTTAGTTGAATAGGATGTTACAATGCATGCAAAACAGTACAGGGAAATGTGACTTGTGCTAGTGGAGGTTTATCCTTCTGATTTGTTTGTCTAGCAGTGTTGTTTAATGCAGTTTTTGTGCAGTTGATGTCTTATCTTCCTTGAAACTGCAAACAGTATAAGCGTAGAAATTGGTCTTACAATCGTTACTATAATGTCAGAACGCTCAAATCAAATATTTTTGCAGGTATGACGCCAGGTCTACTAGAGAGCGGCATGACGCCGGCGGGACTGGTGCATGGAGGTCTCACTCCCGCAGGGTTACATCACGGAGGCATGACGCCGGGTAAGCTCTACTATCTAACTCACCTGCTCGCCTTCTTGCTTGTTCTCTTAAATTACAATTTTTGCCGCTGTCTGGGGAATCTGAACTGGCATGTACAAAAATTGTACCAGCCATTAGTGCCTACAACTTCAACCACATTAGAGACATTTGGAATCCGCCAAGGGAAGCTGCAGGCTTTCCTTTAGTTTTTCAACTTTAAAAATTTGCCATAACACTATGTGCTGGGAAATGGGCAGTTTCAACACATGTGAAGGTATTGAAACTGCCCTTTTCATTTGATGTATAGCTATATAGGATCAATTTCCAGGCACAAATTGTCGTTCCCAGAAAAAAACCCCACGAATATCCATAATAATAATCCTCAATATACTGTTGACGTAAATGTTGTCGTTGATGTTATTTGCATAACGGAACATTTCATGATGTCTGGTTATGAGCAGTATCTCTCAATCCCGAACTATAATGTAGCTGCTTGTTTCAGTAGGAAAGATACTAAAAGAGGGGTTCATGTATCATGATAAAAAAGGGACACAATTGGAAAGAAATTCCTGATGTTCAGAATGTTGTGAAATTTGTGTTTAGATTGTTTTTAATATGGCCTGGTACACTTCAAAGTCAAAGTCAACATTTAAAGGCACATTTGAACGTTAAAAATTAAATTGATTCTAGTCGCCCCTTCCAAAAGGTAGTTTTCGTATGGAGAAGAATGGGCAAGAAACTCCACCGTTACTCTTTTAAATGTTTTACAATATTTTGCATACATTAATTATATGTGAAGACGATGCACCTAAAATAAAATTACTATACCACAATAGGTAAAAGAATTAAAATGAATTAATGAAACCATGACATATAAATTAACTATGTGATAGATACATGGTGCTCACATATTTATAAACATTCCAAAAGTAGACGATTTTCATAAATAGAAATACATAAGGAGTAATAAGTCCGGGTGTGACTTAAAGTAATTACAGAATGTAAATCAATGTCAAAGAGAAAAAAATAAATAGAATAAATTATACAATTACATTAGCAACCAGTTTGATTTTGTCTAGACTCTAGAGATTGTCCTATGGAGCAGGACCAGCATGTTTCCACGCATCCTTATCTTGGATATAATCCTCTAATTTGTAATAACCTTGCCTACAGTGTAATTTTAACTTTTTAACATAAGTTTTAAGTTTTCTTTCATTTAATTGCAATATTTCACAAGGTGTTTTGTTGTAACATTTAACACAGTACCCCATAAAAGATGTAGGTATGTACTTTAGATAATCTGAAAAAAGGTTGATCTAATTTGTCTTTATTTCTAGTATTAAAATTATGTCAATCACTTATTTTATTAAAAAGATGTTGATTTTTTCTTACATACGTAATATTTTCATAAATGAATTGGCAAGGTACCGTCATAATATTAACCCTTTTAAATAGTTCCCTAAGAGATTCGCGGCGACGTAGATTGTGTAAATGGCTCTGACAGCTCTCTTTTTTGCAAAATAAAAATGGATTCAATGTCAGCAGCCCGACCCCACAGTAAAATGCCATATGACATAATACTGTGAAAGTAACTAAAATAGACCAAACGCACGGTTTCTTCATCTGTTAATTGTTTTATCTTTCTAACAGCATATGCGGCCGAGCTTAGCCGCCCCGCAATAGATGTTATATGAGGTCCCCATTGTAATTTCTCGCCTAGCATGATTCCTAGGAAAACTGTCTGATTAACAAAATCTAGTTTTTGGCCATTCAATATGATGTCACACTCGCTACGGTAATTTAAATCTAATGCATTTGGTTTATTTTATTAAGTACTAAATTATTTACCGTAAACCAATCTTGGACCTGAAGAATAGAGTTATTCACGTCGTCAAGATTTCGTGACCGTCGGTCTATTTTAAAGATCAATGATGTGTCATCTACACATAACATAACACCATCTTCGGTTGATTTTTAAGTAATTGGGGTAAATCATTAATATAAACTAAAAAGAAGGAATGGACCCAATATCGAACCTTGAGGAACGCCCATTGTCATTTCAAACCCCAGTGAGTTTACGCCATTTACTTGGACTTTAACCTCTCTATCTTTCAGGTATGATCTTAACAAGTAAAGTGCTGTTTTCCTAATCCCATAGTGCTCGAGTTTCATCAGAAGTGTTTCATGGTTTACGCAATCGAACGCCTTAGAGAAGTCACAAAAGATTCCAATAGCATCTTGTGCTTCTTCCCAGGTGTTAAAAATGTTCTTCATTAGGGTAACACAGTCAGTGGTACAAAGCCCTTTGGTGAAGCCGTACTGGAGTTCATGAAAGATGTGATTTTTATTAAAGTGACGTAACATTTGATTGAGCATCAACTTTTCAAACACCTTACTGAGAACTGGCAGAATTGACACAGGTCTATAATTGTTGGGTTCTTTAACTTCTTTACTATCACCGGATTTGAACAATGGTACTACTATACTATGTTTCATAAGATCCGGAAAGACTTCTTGGTCAACACTGGTGTTAAATCATCATCATCATTCTCCTGCCCTTATCCCAATTTATTTGGGGTCGGCGCAACATGTCTTTTTCTTCCATACTTCTTTATTAGTCGTCATCTCGGTAGTCACCCCCTTTCTAACCATATCATCATTCAACATTCCATCCATCGTTTCTTTGGTCTTCCCCTACTCTTATAGCCATCGACATTCATACTCAAAACTCTGCTCACGACATTTTCCTCATTTCTCCGTAACACATGCCCATACCATGACAACCTATTTCCACACAACTTTTCAGTTACCGGTGCCACTTTCAGACTTCCTCTTATGTACTCATTTCTTATTCTATCCATTCGTGTAACACCACACTGTTTTCGGGTACTGTAGTCTGTAACAATTAAACTTAAAATCTAGAGTGAATTTGTCACTTACAGGTGTGCACAGCTCTTACATATTTCAAGTTTTATAATTTTACATAGAGTAGTACATGTAGGTTAAAAAAAACAAATCTACATGAAAACAAAATTGAAAACTAAGAAAAAAAGAAAAGAAATAACTAAATCTATTTTGTTGCCCTCTAAATAATAACACAATCAATGACAAATAATAAACAAGTATGTAATAGTATATAAGTAAGTAACAATATCAATAATATAGATATTAACTGTGGCCACTGTGGGTCAGTAACAATTGTTTGCGAAATTGCGATAGCTTGCTGGCGAAGATGTCAATGCTATTGGCACGTGTATGGAGCTCATTGTACGTCCTCATCAACCTGTTCATTGGTGCCGAATGTCCGAGGTTAGTTCTTGTTGGGCATGGAGTGAATACATCTAGGATGCGTTGAGATCTGGGTGAACTATGGCGAGGGACAGATAAATTTATTTCGACGAGAAGCTTCGGAACTTGTATAGGTCCATTAATGATTTTGTGTAGCTAAATCAGGTCTTTAGTATGCCTCCGCTGTTCTAAAGTTATCATTTTGAAGTGACCTAGCCTTTGCGAGTAATCAGCGTCCAGAGGACAGCTATTAGATTTGTACCGCAGATAGCGTGTAAAGCTTTTTTGGACCCGTTCTATGCGATTCACATGTGTACCATAAATTGGATTCCAAACAGGTGACGCGTATTCCAAAACAGTTCGTACAAGTGAATTATAGAGTACTGTTAAGGTTTGGACAGTTTTGAAATCATAACAGGTTCTTTTTATGAATCCCAGTGTTTTAGCTGCTCTAGAGACAATAGTCGATGTAAGGTATGAAGGTGAGCTTACTGTCAAGGTGAACACCTAAGTCTCGGATTTTGTCGACTTTTTGAAGTACTCTTATGTTGACCGAATATGAAGAAGTAAGGGTGAGGTGTCTTTTTGTGAACACTTATCAGCATTAAGAAGCATATGATTTTTAGTACACCAGCTATGTAAAGAGTTGAGATCTTCCTGGAGTAGGGCAATGCCTGTACTTAAATCAATGACCCGATGTAGTTTCAAGTCATCTGCCAAGATGGAACAGTTACTGTGTTTGATACTGTTTGCTATATTATTGACGAATATAATAAAGAGTATTGGGCCCAAATGGGAACCTTGCGGGACTCCGGATGTTGAACGGTAAAGTAGAGACTGATGACCCATTACTACAACTCTCTGTTCTGTCGATCAGATAAGATTTAAACCACAGCCAAAGTTGACCAAATATTCCGAGGTTTGACAACTTTTGCAGCAACATTTTGTGGTCTACTTTGTCGAATGCACTACTAAAATCGGTGTAAATAGAGTCGACTTGCTTGCGTGAGTCTACTAACTTGCAAAGATCATTAACGTAATGAACTAAGTTGATCGTAGTGGATTTTTGAGCGCAAAAACCATGTTGTTGCGGAACTATCTCTATTTTCGAATGAGCGGTTAAAATAGGACACAAGAGAGACTCGAAAACTTTTGAAAATACAGACAAAATAGAGATAGGTCGGTAATTCTTACCTCCCCTTTTTAAAAAACGGGCACTACATGTGCTAACTTCGACTTATCAGCAAATTGAGAAGTTCTAATAGAGTGGTTAAATATTATTTTGAGTGGAAGAGATAGACTGACTGCACATTTTTTGATAAATATACGTGGTAGATCGTCTGGACCTGCACCTTTGCATACATTAAGCTTTCTCAGTGCTCTGATTACGTCTTTTTCCGAGAAAGCAACGCTGCCCAACGTTATTGCAAGAGTAGATAAGTATATCATCACAGCGATGTTCAGAGTGTACGGTGCCAGATTGAGTAAATGTCGACGAAAAGTGACGCGCAAAAAGATCGCAGATGCCGTCACCCGAAGTGGCTACCTCAGTACCCAACTTACATTCCCACGGCATTTCACTTGAACCTGATTTTTTTGCTTTGACGAAGGACCAGAAGAGCTTGGGATTGTGGGTTATGCCCTCCTCCATCTTCCTAGAAAAGTTATCATAGCTACTTTTGATAACTTGATTGGCTCTCTAGCTCAATAATTTATACTCGTAGTCGTCACGGGGATTTCAACTTATCAACAAAACTGTTGGTGTAAAAAAATTAAGTTTGTCACTGTAGTGACTTACTAAAGGTAAGGCGGCGTGGCTGTCCTGTCCCGCCCCGCCCCGCCCCGCCCCGCCCGCTGTGTGCAGAGACCTTTAGAAATGCATATGATTATTAAGCATATGTATATAATTGTTTTGTCTATTTGATAATCTTTCAAAATATGGAAAAGCGCACAAAATAATTTTATTACAATTTATCTTTAAACGCTCAGAAACACCGTCAGTGACAATTTCTTTTTTGACTTGTGAACTATTACCTAAATCAATTAATACTCTATGCATTCCATTAAGGTAATTATGTTATCAATTTTAATGTCAATGACCTCTATGAATTTTTGCACGCCTTCGGGTATAACATAGCGCTCTTGTAAATTTCTGTAACAACTATTTATGGTACCGGTGTTAACAAATGACTTATGACTTAATATAACGTTAACGATTTTCCAGGTGGTCTAGACCACGGCGGTATGACGCCCGCAGGGTTACAGCACGGCGGCATGACCCCGGCGGGGCTGCAGCACGGCGGCGCCACGCCAGCGGGGCTGCAGCACAGCGGCATGACGCCCGGCGGGCTCGCGCACGGCGGGGTGACGCCCGGCGGGCTCGCGCACGGCGGAGTGACGCCCGGCGGTCTCGGCCATGGCGGGGTGACTCCCGGCGGGCTCGGCCACGGAGGGATGACGCCAGCGGGCTTGCAGCACGGTGGAATGACGCCTGGCGGTAAATACCACTATTTTGATGTTATTTGATACCAAAAACGCGGTTAAGCGGTCACCGACACTTCTGGTTATCTCCATTACCGAAGGAATCACAGGTCCGTTCATTTTCCGAATTTTCTAAACTACAGAACTAAAGAGGTCCAGTCGTTCTCAAGTGATGATTTATATCGATTTTGTTGACATTCTAGGCATGCAACACGGCGCGATCCTCCAACACGGCCTGGAACAGCTGCCCATGATGCCACAGCTCGGCGGAGACCACATGAGCTCTCTCTTACGCAGCTCGCTGCCCACGCCGGCCGCAGACCGCGCCTCCCACGACCTACCGCACACCGTGCCTATGGAACCACTGTTGCATGGATTAGATGACCATGGGGATTATCAGGTAATTAATGCTACTACGAATGTAGGATCTAAAAGAGGTGATGAGATTACTTGGAGGTGTACCGTCAAGGTTATGTCATGTAAGAAAAGAGTATCTGAAAGAACCCGGAGGAGGCTTTGGCCAGAATAGCGGGCTAGATACCTTTTATTGACCGAAGATCTAAGGGGAATGTAGACCAAGGAGTCTTCCCAGATTTAATGAAATATAATAAGGTTATTCCACTTTTTAAATCTGGGGACAGCAAAGACACCAATAATTATAGACCAGTATCCGTCTTGCCGGTATTCAGCAAAGTATTCGAAAAGGTAATGCTCAATCAAATGCTTAATATTTTAACAACAAAATCTTACACGATCAGCAATATGGCTTCACCAAAGGACGTTGTACGACTGACGCCGGTGTCACTTTATTAAAAACACATATTTACAGCGTGGGAGGAAGCCCAAGATGCCATAGGAATTTTTTTGTGACCTCTCCAAGGCATTTGATTATGTTAATCACAAAACCTTACTCTTTAAACTTGGGCATTACGGACTAGGTAAACTTGCGCTCAGTTTAGTAAAATCTTATTTACATGATAGACAGCAAAAAGTTCAAATAAATGGTGTCAATTCAATTGGTTTACAAGTAAAAATGGGTGTTCCACAAGGCTCGATATTAGGTCCTTTCCTCTTTTTAGTATACATAAATTACCTGCCCCATTTATTAAAAAAATCAACCACAAATGGTGTTATTTGCTGACGATACTTCCTTAATTTTTAAGATAAATAGACGTGCATCAAATCTTGACGACGTAAATAACGCCCTACTGCAAGTGCAAAATTGGTTCACTGCTAGTAATTTAGTATTAAATGGTAAACAAACTAAATGGATCAGTGTTGCTTTACCGAATGTTAAAAGTAGTGATTGTGAAATAGTATTGAATAAAGAGAAACTAGAATTCGTCGATAAAACTTTTCCTGGGGATAACGCTCGACTCAAGGATGCAATGGGGTCCTCATATAACATCTCTTGCAGGACGGCTAAGTTCAGCAGCATATTATGCTGTAACAACAATCCGTCAATTTACTAATGTAGATACCGGGAGACTACGGTATTTTATTATGGGGACGGGCTGTAGATATCAAGTCTATTTTTATTCTGCAGAAAAGAGCCATCAGAGCAATATATGGCCTCCGCAGGCGCGATTCTCTAAGGGAACTGTTTAAAGATATTAATATCATGACGGTACCTTGTCAATATATCTATGAAAACATCATGTACGTAAGGAAAAATTTCAATCTTTTCAGTAAAAGAGGTGACAGACACACCTATAGAACCAGAAATAGGGACCAATCAGTTTAACCAGGTTTCAGACTGCCTAAAGTAAACTCTTCCTTCATGGGGTACTGTTTAAAATGTTACAATAAAATACCTCCTCACATACTCCAACTCAATGAAACGAAATTCAATTCTTACATAAAACGCACACTATGCAGCCAAGCATATTATAAGTTGGGGGATTACATCGCTGACAAAAATGCTTGGCTAAAGCTGTTCCTGCTCCACAGGACGCATAAATAAATTGATTAGCTTATGAAAATACTTCACACACGCCTACCCTACCTACATACTGTTGAGAGCTGCTGAAGATTTTAAAATACTATTAATTTTGCATTGTATAAATTCAATTTCCTAGTATTGTTTATTTGCATAGAATGTATGTGAATACTATTGTTACGAGCTTCGGGTTCGTGACAATAAAAATGCCGATAAAAATCACCCAAAAGTTACACTTTAATTAATCAACACTAACAACAATTCAAAACACACTAATTATAAAACACAATCGCTCTTAAGTCGCACTTGAAGATCGCTTTCGATGTATTCGCATTTATCGCTAATCCAAGTCTGATTGCTCGCGGCTATTCCCGGCCTTATATAGTGCCGCAGATAGTTCCAGAACCTTCTATTGTAGAACCGTCTAGAATGTTCGAGTACATACCGGCCCCGACTGACTAGATGTCGATAGTTCTAGTAAGTTCTAGCTTCGACATATCTACTCGTCAATAGATGGCGCTGACGGATGGCGTGACTATTAGTTCTACTATTCCATAATAGATGGCGCCAGTTAGTTCTGCCAATCCACAATAGATGTCGCCAGTGGTAACTAATGTCACCGTGTATCAGGCATTAATTGGGGCGCGTAACACTGCCCCCTCCTAAGACATGCTCGTCCCGAGCATTATCGGCTCCATAATAATGCGCCAGTCGATCCACATGGACGATCTTAGGAGTACCTCTTGCACCTCTACTACGAGTCTGAGGTCCCTTTACAGCTGCACAACTTGTACATTTGCGACACCAGTCCTTGACATCGTCCCGACAGTGGATCCAATAAAACCGTTCTCGTATCTTCAGTAGAGTCCGTTTTACTCCCAGATGACCTCCTGAACAACCATTATGGTACAGCTGTAGCACCTCCGGTACTTGAGCTTTAGGGACAACCATTTGCAAATGACAGCTGTCTCCCCGAGCATTTTCCCATTTACGGCACAGGACTCCATCCTGAATCACCAAGCTGTCCCATTGGGCCCAATAGCTTTTTGTGATCGAACTCATCGCTGAGACGTCGCTCCACCTGGGCTTAGGAGCTCTGGCCTTCATCCACTTCAGAATCGGCTTGATGTCCGAATCTTCCTGCTGTGCACGTTGTACGCTTTCCTTCCACTCGTTGCTGAGGTCTGTCTTGAGCATCCTCACAGGTACAACTTCTTTACTCTCTTGCCTAGTCTTCAAGGCAGCCCTCTCATCCTTCCGCTGGTTGACATAAGTACGGTCCTGTTCGGACCGCGCATGCGCTTCGCGTCGCACTCGCTCCAACTTTTTCTGTTCCATGTCAACCGCGCGCTTCAATTCTTCTAAACGTTCTAGAAGGGCTTGCTGTTCCTGGTGAGCCATAAGCAACGCCTTCTGCTGGTGCTGAAAGTCCTGGGTGGTGCTGTTAGCTGCACTGCCCTCTGGAGATCGGCCGTCTTCCCTTTCTGCAGTTCGCTTGGGGCAACTGGATCGAAGGTGGCCCCTTTCCCCACAGCCGTAGCACCTAGGGCTGTAGCCTTTATTGCGGTCGCGAACTGTAGCCGCTGCAACCTCCCTGACGCGATGGGAACGATGATCCTGCCGCGCGGCTTCCACCTCCAGTGCATGGGCTAAGGCGTCCTTAAACGTCCCGTGGTGCCCGAGCCTCACAGCAGCTCTAACTTCAAGGTCGCGGATGCCGTCGATGAATGCCTGCACCAGGTTCCCATCAATAAGCGCAGGCACGGACTGGTAAGCTTTACGCACCAGCTTCTCCACTTCAAGGGCCCACTGCTGCAGGTTTTCATTACTGCGTTGCACGCGATCCTTGAGCTGAGCACGAAACACGTGTTCCAGGTGAGCGTCGCCATACCGAGCCTCCAATGCCTCAAGGAGTTGCTCGTAAGTCACTTCCTTTCCGAGAGCTTCCAGAACGGTTAGGGCCTGGTCGCGCAGGCCTAGGGTGAGGGCAGTCATGGCCTGACTTTTATTCCAAGCGTTCGCCTTCATGACAGCCTCAAACTGAATTTTGTAGGCCGACCAGGAAGAAGTTCCGTCGAACGGTGGCACTTTGAATCCACGTAGCGAAGGTGTTGTAGCTACGGGAGCTGCGATTCCATCCCCAAGATTAAGATAATCCAGCGTTTTCTTTACGTCAGCCATCACGGTTTTCTTCACGTCAGCCACCACGTTGTCAACCCGATTACTCACTTGGTCGATCCGGATTTCAGCTTCCGACAGGCGGTCGTCATGTTGAGCAACCTTATCCTTCACCTCCTTCATGTCCTTCCCTAAGGTAGCGTGAAGGTCCTTCATAAGGAGCATCTGCTCTTCCTGGCGGCGCGCTTGCTCCTCCTTATCACGTTGGAGCTGTTCTTCCAACCGGCGAGCCTGTTCCTCCTGTCGGCGAGCCTGTTCCTCCCTGTCACGCAGCAGCTGTTCTTCAAACCGACGGGCCTGTTCCTCCTTGTCCCGCTGGAGCTGTTCTTCCAACCGACGAGCCTGTTCCTCCTGTCGGCGAGCCTGTTCCTCTTGTCGGCGAGCCTGTTCCTCTTGTCGGCGAGCCTGTTCCTCCTTGTCCCGCTGGAGCTGTTCTTCCAACCGACGAGCCTGTTCCTCCTGTCGGCGGGCCTGTTCCTGCAGCATCATCATCAGGGCAGCAAGGTCTGGTGCTGCTGATGCTGGAGCTGCTGCGGGCGGGTCGGCCTCCGTGGTTGGTAGCTGGCCCTCCGACCTCTGCGGCATAGCTCCACCAAAACGTCTCTGGTCCGTCTCCTGTTGGCGTTGACTCCGGGTACGGATACCCTCCGTGTCGTCTTTAGGTAAAATCGGCATGATTAATCCTTGCTTCTGACACCAATTGTTACGAGCTTCGGGTTCGTGACAATAAAAATGCCGATAAAAATCACCCAAAAGTTACACTTTAATTAATCAACACTAACAACAATTCAAAACACACTAATTATAAAACACAATCGCTCTTAAGTCGCACTTGAAGATCGCTTTCGATGTATTCGCATTTATCGCTAATCCAAGTCTGATTGCTCGCGGCTATTCCCGGCCTTATATAGTGCCGCAGATAGTTCCAGAACCTTCTATTGTAGAACCGTCTAGAATGTTCGAGTACATACCGGCCCCGACTGACTAGATGTCGATAGTTCTAGTAAGTTCTAGCTTCGACATATCTACTCGTCAATAGATGGCGCTGACGGATGGCGTGACTATTAGTTCTACTATTCCATAATAGATGGCGCCAGTTAGTTCTGCCAATCCACAATAGATGTCGCCAGTGGTAACTAATGTCACCGTGTATCAGGCATTAATTGGGGCGCGTAACACTATGTACATACTATAAAGCTGCCATTTACTGGGTACGTCTTTCATTGACTTGAATGTGCCTTGGCGGCTGAGAGTATGTCATGCTCACTCTAATGTCTCGCTGATGGTGGCGCATGTGTTGGATCATTTAGCTCCCTTCAAAATGGTTGAGCTGAATGGTGCTAATCTATGCGTCATGTTCGTGAACGGGCGCCGTCTGCAGGGACTGGTCAACTCTTTGCTGCAATGGCTTATTTTGATTTAATATTTGAATTGTTTTTTTATCTTTTCATTACGGACGCTTTTAACGCTCTGCATCGTTCTCACATGCATAATTTTGAACATGAATGATGTAACCAATACTTTGTAACAATATTATTGTGATTTAAAAGAGTGTCCATGGAGTTTCTTGCCCATTCTTCTCCATAGGTACCTACTACGCTTTGGAATGGGCAACTAGCTTCATCTTTTTGACTGACCGACCTTGACAATTCAAAAGTGCCTGTAATTGGTTTATTTGAAATAAATAGTTTGAGTTTTAATTTTAACAATGCGCACACTGTACTTGTTAGGTTCAGACGAGACTCGTGCTATTTGTAGCCCAAACATGTAATTTGCCTTGATTATGTTAATAACGTATTTTATTTTTCCAGAATGGAATGCAAATGACAAACTTGGGATACGACGACCAGCATGGGCATCACAGTCCACAGCACGATTACGATTTACCTTTAACGCCGGACAACGTAAGTATACCATTCATTCAGCCTTATATCCAGCATATACCATATTAGATGTAATTGTAAATAATATGTTACCAAGCTGTGTTATGGGATCTCCCACTGCCAAAAATGACCTAAGTCCATACAAATTGTCAGCCCCTATTTAGGGGGCGAATTTTCAAAAATCCTTGTACACTTTTGCTGTTTATGGAACTCTTGTGCAAATTTTCATGCTTCTAGACCAAGCCATTTTGATTGTGCGTTGTCTGTCAGTGAATGATGTCACTAGCAAAAGGAAAAGTTTTAACTTCATACAAAACATGTTATCAGGCGGAAGAAGGTGAACGTGAAGCGGGTGAAACGGACGAGCAATTCGAGGAGCGAGTGTTGAACCGTCGTGCGGCGCAGCTGTTCGCAGTCATGAAGCCCAAACTTTCCATCGGATTACAACTCACCTTCACAGACCTAGCGCCCAGACATAATAACAGAAAGCAGGTAGGTTTCTAACTTCCAACTATTAAAATATGTATCCACTATCTTTGTTTATCTTCCTTATCACAATACGTGACATACTGCATACAAAATAATTATATAACCTTTTTACTCTGTTACAGGTCGCACAAAAATTCTACAGTTTACTTGTTCTCAAAAAACATCAAGTGTTGAAATTAGAACAACATGAATCATACGGACCTATCACCATAAGCAAGGGTAATCAATTTGAAACTGAAGCGATTCATTAATACTTTACTAACACATTATTTATAATAGAATGTAATATAAAGAAAATATCAAGACTAGTTCATAAAAAAGATTTTTATGGAGGTGAAGAGATGATGTTTAGTTGTAAAGTTATGGACTTCACGGGGAAACGCGTTGAGCCAAAAATAATGTGTAAGTTTGATCTTGTAACTCGAATTCATGAAAACATTTTATTTTTTAAATATTGGACCAAATAATATTACGAGTGTTGATCTCACAAAAAATCTAATTGCAATGCGTTTTGATAATGTGAAACAGTAGTTGTTCTCATGGATTCAAATTACTCGTGACAAGCAGTTTCTATATGGATAATTATGTTTGATAGAAAAGTGTAGGAAAATGCCTTATTTTGTTTTGCTGTAGGCTAAGTGAAATTATTGTAAAGATGTTTTACAAACATTGTTTAAATAGTCAATCATTGAAAGAAATAGTACCTATTTGCTGTATTGTTAACCCCTGACTCCCAAATTATGTATGCATATTTACTGATGCTGCAGCCACAAAGATTATGTTATTATGCCTTTAACATTTATTAGAAACTGTACCTCTCAAGGAAGTGTAGACATTGAATTTTGTTTATAATATAGCTTGTTGTCCTTCTATTGGGATTAAGAGATTTTAGTGACTGTGTGTTTATTGACAAATGATGTAAAATATTTTAGTAGCAGACGAGTGATTGAGAGAAATTATGCAGAAGAAATCGAGTGATAACCTCAACACCAAATAAAGTGTTATAACTATAATGTTCCCCTAAGTGCGTTAGTATGAATTTGGTTTTTACATTTCTTTGAGATATTTATTATAATTATTGTGTTATTGTAATGCAAATTGAATGCATACCAAATCCTGATTTGGTTTTAGTTTGGATTCATTTTGTTACTCTCATTTTATTTTGTAAAATTTCTCGTTCTATTGCATTATGAATGCCTCAAACAATTGATTATCATGTATGTTATTTGGACATTACTTCTTAAAATTTAAGAGTTTACCTCCGCTATGACCTGCGTTTGTCAATTTTTATTTCTCCTTTATGTTCGGAGGTATCCACTTAGATATTTTTCATAAAAAAGAAACATATTTGCAATAAATTTGTTGATAAAATTCCGTTTTTTATTTTCTCCTCAAGCTTTTTCAGCATATACAGAGCAAGCTCTTGGCGTACGGTAGGTACGTATTCTTTTCCTATCTCAAAGAAAAAGTATGTATATTAGAATTACTAGAAGTGGCGCCCAGGAATCAAAGACGAAAAAAGTCTGCAAGATATGAAAATAGCAACTTACGAATTTGCAAGTTGCTCCTTAATATCGCCCAAAGGAATAATATACGTGAAGTGTAATACAATTGTTATTATCCCATACAATCCTCTAAAACAGCGGGCGCATGTCATCTATCGATTCTGTTCGCCGTATTCATTTATTATGTCGGCAATACTGTAATCGGAATAGCAAGGTCTAATCAACCTTAGAGATGCTTAATTTGACAGGACTAAACTTATATTTTATCTTCTGTCCTTTTCTTAATGAAATAGAAAGAAAAAGATGCACTGAACTTAAATTTAGTTTAGTTTGTAAACAAGGGAATCGGCGCCATGGTCTAAGATTGTGTTTACTACATCCAAAGAGATTTAAGATAGGTACAATAGAGAGGCTATGCAAAGAAATGTCATAGAAAAACTGTGATCCCATGTCTCAGTGACGCCATCTAGTATAATATAGCAAAATTAGATTGGCAATTGGGAACATCTTAACACAAAAATTGCAAACATGAATTAAATTTAGTAAAATATATTCAGCTATTGCTCGGTAGGTGGCCAGTGTGGTCAGTGTTGCCAGATCCGATTTTCAATCCGTGGGTTAAGCCTGAAAAACCTAATATCCTACTTAGTTCAAATGGTAAATAGATATAAAAAACTAAACAAATTAAGCAAAACTTGTTTTAAACAATAAAAACTATTTTAGAATTTTATTCGCTACTATCCATTGTCCGTGTCACCGTGTATGACTAGGTATCAGTTTCAGTGTGTGTTTATGTACATTTTAAAATAAAATCATTTTAAATGTGCCTGCTTTGCCGTTGGATTATTATAGCACTCAGTTTATTACGCTTTTTGTGTAAAGTAGACCTATTATGTCACAAAGCGCATATTTTCTTTGCAATGATTGTCGGTTGCGTTTCGGTTTTAGCAAATTTTTTTTTTCACTTTGTTTGCAAATATTTGTAAATCTTGTATCCGTATGTATACGTATATCCGAGGCGAGATCCAAAATTCGTAGATCTATAAAAAAAATCCGCAGGTCTGGCAATAAATGGGGTGACACTAAGTAGACAGTATAAAACCTGTGGTAGAGATTTTACCATTTCGATATAAATGTATCGATAATATTGAAAAAAGTGACTAAGACTATTTTTTTTTTTCGCGTTTGAATAGATTGAACTAAGTGCCAAAAGATTATGAAAACAATAAAATGATTAGCAGTTTAAAAGTTATTTATTTATAAAATTATTTTTACATACAAATGACTAATAATTATCGTTATTATGATCTAGTAATCCAAGTGTGAGACTGCAGCTGATCACGAGGATGTGAGTGCGATTCCCACAGGACACAAATATTTATGTGATGGTTGTGTTGGTCTGGGTGTTTCTTATGTACATAGTAGTATTATAGCTTAAGTAATAGTATTAGTATATAAGTATTATATCCATTTTTATCCATTCTTAGTATCCATAGTACAAGCTCTGCTCTGCGGTTTGATTTGAACCTACATAAATGAATAGTACTTGTTCATTTATTGATATTTAAATAAAATGACATGATTATCTTCAAACAGTATTATATTTTGTGTTATTTATATTTTTTTAACTTAATAAATATTATCGATAACCAAATCGATAAACAAAATTGCATCTCTACAACGCAGTAGTAAAGCTACTCAGCAATAGAGGGCGTTTATTACAAAATTAGCAAATTTTCTAGATCTATTTATGAAAATTATTTAATTTTAATTACTGAGTAAATATAAATAATTCATACGAAAATAAACTGAAGTTAGTTCCAGCCATTTTACCGTAACGAGATTTACAATATCTCAATGCGCAACTTGGCATATTTCCTTAGAAAATATTTGTTTTTGGTGGACACAAATACGACTTGACACGCAGGCGTACCACACTAGACTGAGTGACTTTTGACCACTAGGACAAAAGTATTGGATTACGATTTTGTTCGTGATGTCCTGTCTATTGTCAAGTAGATAATTTAATGTCTTTGACTACATCATACCTACTATTGTCTCACTCAGTACTGCGCTGTAATGTACCAATATAGATACTCATTTAGGGAGCAGCCCCCGCAGTCTCGACATTCATAGCCGATACGACCGAATTCGGTCGCAGTCCCAGATTGACAGGTGTAATGTATGGAGTGACACGACTTTGCGACCGAATTCGGTCATAAAGCGATCGCTACGAATGTCGAGACTGCTGGGGCAGGTAGTGGAAAAGATATTATTATGTAAGTAAGTAATTTTGTTTCTTTTCAGTTTTCATCAGACTAGTCAAAAGTTCAATCGTCTGTTTTGGATTTCCGGGTGTCTGGAATCGAATTCGGTGTAGAATAATGACAAATTCTACCTATTATTCAGTTTAGTCACGCTTACGCCCCTCGCGTAAAGGAACCCAGTCTAGACAATCAGACACGACTGGTTAGATACTTGCGACTTGCGATTCCCTGGTGTCAAAATGTAAGTAATCTAATTCAGTGAATAATAATAAATTCTACCTACTATTCAGTTGAGTTTGGTCCAGCTTATCCCCCTCGCGTATAGGAACCCAAAGTCTAGACATTCAGGCACGACAGACTAGATACGATAACACACAACTCGTTGCACGTTCCTATTGCATTCCTCTAAGAAACCTGCGCACTTGCGATGTTACATAATGGTACCGTAGCTGTAGGATCAATATTCAGGAACTATTTTTGTACGTGGGATGTATTGTATAGGGCAGCTGAGTATTCCGGTTGAATCAGCTCTGTCCAATAGGTACTTATCTTTTATCTTGTTTCGTGTATATACAAATTGTGACATTAATTCCTGTAATTGGTTTTAAACAGTTCTTTAGAGAAATAAATAAAATTAGTTTGCTGATATGATGCATTTTTATAGATCATCCAAGCGTGTGATGGTATTCTCTATCACCCTGTCCATTAGGTTAACAGTTTTTTGACAGCTGTCTTAGAACCTTTGATTATAAGCTTGGCAGATATATACCTACCTAATCAAAGCTTAGAACGTACAGTTTCCAGATTACGTAAAAGTTAACTCTAAAATAAATATATAAACTGCCTTATCTTACGCATGGCTTCTTACATACATTATAATACCGTAGGTCCGTGTGTGTATCGTGTTGCTGGAATTATAGATGGGCAATCCACCTGTGTGCTTTGGTAAACACCCACTTTTCTGGGTGTTTACCAAAGCACCGGTTTAAACCCGGTGGATTGCCCATCTTTAGCTGCAATCACTAGTTCCATTTGTCAAAAATCAATCTACTTAGTGGACAGGGTACAGGTAGGTACCTAGATTATCCTAGCCCTTCAACAAAAAAGGTAGTAGGTATCAATTTCTTTTATGCAAGCATTTTCTCAACTATTCAAAAAGTTTACACCAAAGAGTACCTAATGTTTACATGCCTGTGTGTACCAGGCACAGTAAACCACTCAATTTCATTATTTTATGATCGACTTGCGTCCATACGAATTGTAGCTCTAGAATTTTTGTTGTTTTTATTCAAAATTCTAAGAGCTAGAGACCAGGGGTGGTATTTAGGTCATCAACAATAAACGCTAGTGATTTTTGTTTTGTATCATTTAATCGCCCTAAAAATGTACAATACAGATGCCGACATTCTTCAACAGGATATTCTCACACTACAAAAATCGATGACAATACTCACGCAAATATACGCAGTCACTGGCTAACTTTAATAATATTGTCGCCGACTTTTGATACGAGGCTAATTATTTGTTTAACATGATTTAGAACAGTCTACAAAAATCAGGAATAGAAATAACTGTAGCTTCAATGTAATGTTTTACGTACACCATTTTATTAGCTTTTCTTTTTTATACTACATAATTAAATAAATTGCATTCCTGATGACGCGCACTGGTAAGTGTAACACTTATACACATCAGTCCATGCATCACTATGAGGGTGAGGTTTCCACACATTCGATTCCATGGCCGTCCACTCCAGATAGTCTTCACTGAAACCTCGTCATGTGGGATGGCAGTAGTAGTGTTCTTAAAAATAAGTAGCTTAGAAAGCGAACAACAACAGGAACGCCATCATAAGACAGAAGAGACCCATAGCCTCAGACAGGGCGAAACCCAAGATGGCGTATGAGAACAACTGTTGCTTGAGGGAGGGGTTCCTGGCGTAACCGATGATAAGGGAGCCGAACACTGTTCCGATTCCAGCACCTGTAATATACAAATAACGCATGAGTATCACATATTAAAATATTACAGTTTAAACTACCTTTCACATTTTTAGAACCATGGAAATTCTAACTACACGAGTTCTACAGCTAACTACCAAGTGCAAAAGACTGAATCTCACCTTTTATTCTGATATTCAGTTAATTGAGATTGATTAATTCCCCCATTTATATCATGCATTTATTATTTGTATAAGAATAGTCTTATCAGTCGGACTTTTTTGTTAAATGATTGCGTAATAATTTTACTGTTAAATAGCATGTATTTAAATAAATAATTACACTTTACATAAATTGGCTTAAAAAATAACTAAAACGCAAACAGCATGAGGAATGCAATCATTAAACAAAAAAGCCCCATTGCTTCAGTTAATGCAAACCCTAAAATAGCGTATGAGAAGATCTGTTGCTTTAGGGAGGGATTGCGAGCATAACCAATGATCAAGCATCCAAAGACCAAACCAATTCCAATTCCTGTAGATAACATAAATAGTTAGTGACATGTACAGGGCAAGCATTCAGGCAGTGAATAAGCAGTTTTATTATGGAACACGCTGAATTAAGGAATTGTGGAAAGAATCTATCACTTTTCTATACACCAACATTTTTCGACTTTCAGGAAATCAAGCCAATGGGACATTGAAAGTTGATTTGTGCTGCAATAAAAGGACTGATTTAAGTTTTAGTTGAAATAAAAAAAAAATTGAAGAAGCTGTATAATTTAAAAACTAGGCTTCCATTAATCACTCCTTTAAGTATAATTCCTAGTTTCCTGATTTTCCACATTTCCTTAATACACTTTGAATTGAACCTTTAACTACTTATGTAATAAGCAGGGATAGCCCTATTCTTGAGAAAATCAATAAGTTGCTGCGTTATGCAATCACGGCATCTTGCAACAAAACTCAGTTTAATGGCAATTTATCACATAGGTCTATTTGAAACTTACATATAACTGTAAGAAAAGTCATTTATCATTTAATCTTAGATTATCCTGAATGAAAACTATGGATAGTTAATTCAATTTTATACATATATTGTAGTTTAACGTTCAATAAAGCTTTAATTCTTGTTTTATCAGATATTTATGAATTAGAAAACCACATAATTGTTAAGACATCTCACAATGCAAACAAAACCATGATTAATTGCTTGGTAACTCTGAAAATGGTAGGTAACTTACCAGAGCCAGCTACTCCTACTGTCGCTGCACCAGCACCAATGAATTTGGCAGCTGAGTCAATGTCTTTTGTCACAGCGGTAGTCTGGAAGGACCGCACTGCGGACAGCTGAGCTGGCGCAGCGGGGACGATCTGTGACTGCGAGGGGATGGCCGCAAGGGGTCGCAGGAGGGCTGTGTTGCTGAAGATCTATAACATACAAAACAACTTGCTAGTAGACACCCATAGTATTAACTCTTCAAGGGCTACACCCTAAAAATCAATACTGCATCAATTTAAAAATAAAAGTTCATCAATTATTCAGATAACGACGGTTCTGCGGCGCTTATCCATTCCATTTGAAATTGTGATAATTATTGTTACCTAATACTGGAATAGATGTTAAGGTTATGTAATGGTTTATAACATCCATTGTAAGGACTGTCTGATAATAAATTTACTGATACTATAGAAATAAATGACTAGATATTTGCTCTCAAATAACCTATAGCACCGGCAAGAACAGCTTACATTGCTGAAGGAACTTACCAAGGTCAAATAATAAAGGTTCAATGAAAAAAATACAAGTCCTGAAGGGACGTTAGAAGGGGTAAATCATGGCAATTACGTTAATAAAAATCCAATAAGGAAACTGTACTTACGGCAGACCTGGCTGCAGGGGCGATCAATCTGGCGGCGGACAGCATTTTGTGTTTTATTTGGGTGCGGCGAGCGACAACTGAAAGAAACCGTACGACTAGAATGAGTTAGCTACTCGAGACTAGTGAGACTATATGCCTACTGATAGATGTAAGTGAAGTCACTTGACAGTTTGACCGACGACCGCAGAATGTTACGTAATTTACGGTGCTACGTAACGGAGACTGGGGTCGTACTACCTCGACTATACTTGAACCAATATCAATTTTGGTATACCGTGAACACAATTCGATGGGCAGAGCTACTGAATGTTTCCTCTAAACGATATAATTGAATGTCGAGCGAAAATGGCCGAATCGGCGATCCGAGTTCAACTTTACTAATATTTGTTCATCTATGACAACTTACGAAATCACCGACAAATATTCCCACTATCACACACTATATGCTCGTATACGCGATTAGAATCACTTTTTACTTAATGATGGCTTCAGATAGTTACACTTTTTCACGATTAGTTTATTCACAAAATTCTGCCGCACTTACCAAAGAACACCGAGAGGGAGGAGACCGGTATCTTATAGTACTCTTTGGAGGAGACCGGCCTTTGGAATGTTCAATTTTTGAGTGGTGAAGTGAAACAGAGTACAAATGCCGCATTGCTATTGGTCGATATAGCAGGCTGTTCCGTTCAGAGCTGCCAACCGTCGATCAATATGCGCGAGTGACAGACACTTTCAGGACCTATTATTATAAAATTACAATAAACTGAGTACTGTACAATAATTTTATATCAGTAAATTATAAATCGTGTTTTACTTGATATTTTTTAGATTTAATAATAACTAGTATACAATTTAGAGAGATGATAATGATTACGGCCTGAACGAATACGGGGTTGTCATTGACTAGTGCATTACCATTGTACGACATGGCCGTCTTCATGATAAACATCTGTAAATTTAATGGCTGTGGCATAACATTTCCAAGATTAGCAGACTTAATTGAACACATCGAAGATGTTCATATCGGTAAATATTAAATATTCATCTCTATTACGAGTAATTGTTCTTATTTTAAGCATGTAATGTAATCCATGACCCTCCCAATTTACGTCTTATCAATGTGCCAATGTTGTCACCATTGGAGGGTATTTTTGCGTCAATTATAAATAATGTAATGAGTGGGTCTACACAGCTTTACTATTGTTATTTTAATTAATGGTTTGTTTAATTTCTTTATAGATTGCTGCATACGCGTAGCTATTTTCATGTCCATTTCCTCTTTAGCGTAAGAGGGGGCTACGGAAATAGTTCTGCCGATTGGAACAGCTGATCGGGAACGGCTGATGATACAATTAAGCTATGTTGTGAGCTCTAAGAGACTAAAACTGAGATTTCTTTTTCAGATTACGATCCAGCTGTGGTAGAACAAAAAGAAGCATCACAACCAGCATGTATTCCACTAAGTTATGTCCTAAAATTCATCTCCGAGGCTTCGAGGCGGGAAAACCAGAATGCAGCCACCGCGCCCGATGTTCGCCGGCGCCTCCTATCTGCGCCCAAAACACCTTCAGTCCGCAGCAGCACGCCTACCGGTATTATAATTACTTATTGTTATATTGATTTTATTCTAGAAGGCCTCACAAGTCGCTGAATTTTCTTGAAATTCATGTTCCCGTCTTTTCTGCTACCTACCAATAAGAAACGTGAAAATTACGGAAAAAATAATAATTTCTTCAGAACGATTTTGATAAGAAAACACAACTATTATTTTAAACAATCATGCTATATTATTATTTCATCGACTCGAAAAGAATATCATAAAAAAAACAGGAAAATAATAGACAAAATAATTTCTTGGGCTCATGGCAAACAAAAGGAGAATGCTCATTTTTGACATGCTGGCTGCCCAATTTCAGTCGCCAGATCCATCTTGTTCAATTTAGTGCTGGACTTGGCTGGACTGAATGTCGTCGACTATATTTCCTATTCCAGTATTTTGAAAGAGGTTGATTTGAAAAAAAATAATAATAACAATAGATAGAAGAAAGCTTTCTTCTCAAGATCATTATTATTTTAGTAAAAAAAAACTTGACTGACTGTCTCGAGACGATTCCAGACACGCTGAGCTGAATAGAACGCTCGATTTAAATAAATAGCTAATTGCTGTGCTGGGCCAATGTAAATCAGTCTTTATAGACGTGCTGGATTGAAGTAGACCGCCAATCCAGTTCTTTAGCCTGAAAATCTCACTGGAAGATGTAACCCGCTCAATTATCATACAAATGAATGTTACTTCCAGTTTGTATAATGCATTAGGTGATGATTCACTGCTAGCTGGACGGGTGAGGCAACCGTCACTGCTGTGCACATTGCGATTGATATTTTGTTTTTGTCTATTACTGGCTGATTCCTATAACTTAAGGACCGTGTTTGATTAAAATTAAGACTTTTGCGATAAAAAAGGCTTAATTTCACCATACCAATAATGAAGCAAAGACCAAAGCTTTGCATAGTAAACCCTGCCATATGGAAGTAGCTATCACAGGTAAAATTTGATTCACGAATCTATTTATGTGCCAGTTTGGCAATAAAATATGCTACCATTGGTAATAAAATTGGTTGGTTTTTGTTTATAGGAACCAAGCATTACGCCTCTGAGCGGTGAAGGGAGACCAGAGGGGCAATTCTCCCTTTCTCAGTCTTCTTCTTCTTTCTCTGTCTCAAGCTGTCAAAAACACCTCTAATTTCCCTGTATTCTGACAGATGTCAGATGAGACTGCGACTAGATTTTGAACGTTTTAAATTGCGAGAATTGGTCTTCAGGACTATCCAGGGAAGGACAATCTAACACCTTTTTTTTTTTGAGGATGGGAAATCATCAAATGAACCCTCCCGCTCTGGGTGGAGCGGAAGGGAGTGTCAGACTCTTACTGACTAAAACCCACCCGTGTTCCTTCCTTAGCCCTTTATGTTCCAGGGCAGCGGTAACCCTTTTGGACGATCCCGCTAGGCAGCGGTAACCCTTTCGGACGATCCTACAATCTAACACCTTAACTACTTATAAACTTTTCTCAGAAAACGGAAGTTCTCCACATTTTTATTTTCCCTCTACACTGATTCGATAAGGCTTTCATTAGCAGGACCGGTTTAGAGGATTAGACTTGGATGAAAGTATCTAAAGGGGTTATTTTATTGCTGGTTGAAGAATGTGATTTCAGAGGTCTTAACAAAAGGCCATCTTTATCAACAGCTTCACCTTCAGCGAATACTCGTATGTTCAATTATGTTTGCCCAGTAGGTGGCCACGGCCACGCTTACCTATATCGTGGCCGTGGTGTTGGTATCGCGGTGCTCGAGGGTTGAGGTCCTGTCTGGTGCAAGTGTAAGGCCATAATTACTAGGGACATTAGAGAAGATAATAATACATTCATACATTGTCTGCACAGCTAGTTACAACTAATCGATACGCGTCTGTGCCGTACAGCGTTTAGAGGACTCCTACGATAACATTGATTGATGTTCGATACGGTACGGAAGCGTATCGAGTGGTTGTGTATAGCTATGCAGCTCTAGTGTTTCCTGAGTCCGATGAGGAAGATTTATATTTCTGTTCCCCACAAGAAATCAACAAAATGTTTTTATGTAATAGTCTGTTATAGATCAATGTGTTTCTTATCGCAGCTTATTAGGTACTATCGATATTTGATAACCTTTGCAAGCTACTGAAAAAAGTGTAATAAAACCTAGTGAAGGATGCGGGCAGCGCAAGACCTATCGATGTGGCAATGCTTGGGAGTCTTCTATGTGGACACAAAATACTGGTTTGATCTGGGTTGGTCTGATTTCGGTTGAGATGATGATAATATTGGTTTTATATGTTCCAGGGAGTGAGATGGATGAAGACGAGCTGGTCAGCCCATCCGAAGACAGCAATGATTCGTGGACGACGGCCGAGGAGTACAGCTCTGAGTTCATTCTGCGATATGGCGTCAAGTAAGTGCTGGCAGCATCATAGTCACTGAACACTATAGAAATTAAAAAGATTACTTCAAGAGTCGCGATTACCACGTACCACAGTGTTTTAAGAAGCCCATTTTTCGGAAATCCCATTTTTATTAAAAAAAATCGGGCAGATATAATCATATTTCGCTAATTGTTTAGTTTTTATGGTTTTTTTTTTGAAAATCGTCCAATTTTTATCCGGATATTTAGAAAAAAATAAATATTACTCTTATCTAGGCATCATCGCAAAAAAATATATTAGAAGCATCGGCGGTGTCTTTTATTCTGCACATTTTAGAGCACAAATTTTAATGAACACAGTGCGTTGTGTAAACCTTTGTTTTTGAAATTTCTAAATGAATTGCACCAAGTTTCTGACTATAGTACAAAATATCACAAGATCAGTCAGAACTCTATGTTTCAACTTTTTGCATGCTTTAGTCCTCAAGTGCTTTTGTGAACAGAACAGGTAAGGGTTAACGATATCTGTTGTCAATCTCACATATATTCATCACTCAATCACAGTGTCTTAAAAAAACAATGAAAAAGTTTTTTTTTTTTTGTATGACTATAGTAGGCGACACCGGAACAAGAAAAACTTCAAGCAGTGAATTGATCCTCAAACAACTTTTCAGTCAGCATTTTCATACTTTCATATCCACCTTGAAAAATGATAAATATAAATATTGATAAATGATAAATATGATAATCCAAGCTGTTAGTTGTAACATTTCGAGCAAGTTTGATAGCACAGTATTAATGGCAAGTGGTCGTCTACAAACAAGAAACAAGGATCATAGTTTTAAAATTATTGTTTCTTGTTCAGAATGAACGCTAGCGCGTCATCTGGGGCTCTCGGCCCCGCTGCCCAAGAGAAACCCTTTGCCTGTCCAGTGCCCGGCTGTAAGAAACGATACAAAAATGTCAATGGCATCAAATATCACTCGAAGAATGGACACAAGAAGGACGGGAAGTGAGTACTTTTAATGATGTTTCTTGTAATCGGCAAAATCACGATTAGAACATTTGCTTAAACTGCTGCATGTTGGATTTTGAAAGCTTAAAATCACTGGATATTAAATATTAAGAACAGCTTGCTGCTTGTGTAACCTAACCTAGGTTACACAAGCAGCAAGCTGTTCTTAATAGAAATAACTGAGAACTTTAAATTTTCAGTTAGATGATGAGTACAATGACCCCTTTAAAATTTCTCTGACAAGATACTCTGTTATTAGGACTTAGATGCGACCTATTCAACTTGAATTGCATTAAGTAATAACGTGTGAGTTTGGCCGTGTGGTAGTGAAATCAATAATGGACGTTTGCCTAGTCTAAAACTAAACGACGGTTTGAAGTGGGTCGATATCTTCATTCTTTTCATTGTCACTGGTGCAGCGAAATAATGTCGATTTATATTTTACTTGTTAAGAAATATGCCTTTTCAATTGCGAATTCATTACCGCTTGTATTATTTAACGATTGATGTTGTGACCTACTTTTAAGTACACGCATAATGGCATGCAACACTTATTTTGGTTGGCTTACTCAAACACGCTATCAAGAATTTATAATACCCCACCAGATTTGATCATTACACCTACCTACCCATTAATCGATGAATCGGTGAACTGCGCGGTAATTGCGTACCTAACACACTAACAGTAGGAATGGTTTTCATTTTGACAGTTCAACAACATTCATTGCGTTATTTACGTTGTTGAGCAGACACATTTTTGGAACATATGAAGCAATGGATTATCCTTCAAAATGATTCAGATTGAGATTGATAGTGTGACGTCATATTCTTTCCCTAAATGGTGCCGATTGTGCATCTAAAAATAAATAAATCAATGCGTTTACTTTCATTAGGAAATACCCGGCCTTGTCGAACCCAGAACAGTACAATAAAAAGATTTTACCTGGCCCCAAGAAACGCCTTTCTGCTCAAGAGTATTTCTGGAAGAAATGGGTACAACTCATCATGTGTAATTGTAGTTAGAAGTTGATACAGACCTGTGACGATGGATTTAGTAGGTACATGATTATGAAGCCCCCTGCGTTGAAATTTTTCATTGGTTATTTTAATAAAAAATAGCTTTTCCATACATTTGACCGCGTAGGCAGTTTTCTATGAAACAGCCAATTTTTTTTTTGATATCCGACTAAAATTTTCATCGTTGCGTCTAGAATCATGTGCTGAATTCATAGTTTCAGTTTACGCGTGGATGTCCCTGCCACCATGTAGAAAGTGCAAGCAGTTTTAAGCCTTTTGTAAATTTACCTGTAATTGTAGAGTTGTTGCATTTTAGCATGGCAATAGGAGGACGGATATAAGCATTCTTCATAAAAAAAAACGGAAATAAATCAGCATCATCGTGATCCTCAACATTGTTGCTGATGAAAAACGGCATATACATTTTTTTGTTAGGGTACTAAGAGATGTTAGATAAAGGGCAATGATTACTATTGCTATGCTCAAACGCTACAATTAAAGTAGAAAAAATAACTACAATTATTTACCCGCATTATGTAATAGATATATTACCTACTCCTATTCGAACTCGATAATTGTATTCATAATTTATGTAAATTTATTCTCAAACGTTTAGTCCTCTGGTCGCCTTATCGGACTGTGATGAATGGTAGGTAATTAGAGCACAATGTGTATAAATCAATAGTATTTTATGACTCGTGTGATATTTTCCAGGGTAAAAAAGGCGTACAGATGCCAGTGCGGCAAAAGCTACAAAACGGCACAAGGGCTTAAGAGTCACTCGATATCGCAGCACATCGCCGCGTCTACTTCGGAGGGGGGGCATAAGTTGCACGCGCCCAAGATGCCCGGGCTCGTTGTCACAAGCTCGCCTGCACACTCGCGCACGCTCAACTTGCTGGATGCTGTCGATGGTAACAAGCTAGTCCGTATCTACGACACTATTAAGACCAAGGACCTGCCGGCCTTCACCATTCCCAAGCACAGCCTGTCTGGCGTGAGTGTGGTGAGCGCTGGGCTCCTGACTCCGGCTTCCACGCCGGGCTCCAGCCCTGTCGACAAGCTCAAGTTCGAGCGCTCGCCCAAGGTCACCGTGCAGACCGCGCACCTGCCTCACCTCACCTCTATCTACACAGACGCGACCGACTAAACCGGCCAGCGACAACCAAACGAATTTAAGTCACTAGTATAGTTTACACATGCAGTTCCTATATAAAAATGTGAAAAAAAAAAATGTTCATTTTCATCAAATGATTTTATTAATTTATTAACTCTCATTATATGAAGGTGTTTACGTATATCGTTGATTGAGCTTGTGCATGCTTTTAATTTATCATTCGTTGCACAAATTATTCCCATCGCACCTTCGTCTTAAGAGGAAAACGATTGTTTCTCAAAGAGATAGGAGAGTTATTTATTTGTTTTTGTTTGTTTGAGATTTTTTATGTTGATTAGTGCGTATGTATAAGTTATTGGAATGCTAATTTTTTTTTAGTATATTTTTATTAATTACAAGGAGATGCGGTGGAGCCAATAGTTAATTTAATTGGTGGATTTAATTTTGTTTGTCAATCAATCCTTTGTGCAGACGACGCACTCAACTTGTATACTATACTATAATATTAATATATGTACCTACAATACTGTCGTAATTGCTGACCACGTTGTACACGTTGGTCTCCGCTGTATCTCGCGTACCGCGACGGCTGTGTAACTTATCGTGTTCGTCTCATTTATACGTATCGTGCGCACGACAGGTTGTACAAATATAATATATGTAACGTAATCGTCAAGTGTATAAGGAACGATTTTATTTTAATAAGTGTCTTCCCCGCTCGATTATTATATAAAAATTTCTGTGATCTCTATGCGGGGATTCTGATGATTGTACTCTATGTGTAATACTTCTACGTGTACGTCATACATGTATGACACCCCTTCGTATCTCTTTGTGCCATTATTTCTAACACTGTGTACTTAATCGTATAATTCACGCGAAACGCTTACGTTCATATGGTTTCTCATAAGATTTCACTATGTTAGATTTTGTAAATTAAGAGAAAAAAACAAAGAAAAAATAGCGTTCACCTAAGTATCTTTCAAAGCTAGAATAAAGGTCATACTCGTAAATGTGATATGGTATTTAGAAAAAAAGTAAAAAAAAATGCTTATAAGCGTACACGTATTAAAAATACCTAGTTGTTAAGGCTGGCAATGTTTGTTCATTATGTGTTTGGTAAAAGTGCGTTTTGATGTGTCTCGGTTTAGGTGCCTTTTCAATTTTGTTATCCGATTGTTTGTTTTGTTTCGCGGTGTAAGTACTGATAGTTTTGTTTTGCTCGGAACACTAGGATAATGTAGATTCCCACGGTGGAGCTCGTTTGTGTCTGATAACGTGTAGGTAGATGTACTCCACGAAAGGTATAGGTGTTCATTGTTTAGTACCTCCCACTATTGAACTGTCGGTTCACAAAAAGGAGCTTATTTTAGAGTAACGTTGCTACGATTAGGCATAAATGCTAGTTTTTCTTTTACTTGCCATATCGCATAACAAAGATTAATACGTAATAATAGAATAAATAACTGCTTTACCGTGTTCCTAATGTGTATGCTTAGGTAAGAAAAACTACAACAAAAATTAAAATATGAACCTAAAACTCTTTTCAGGATTACAAAAGACTTTGTTTCAGAGATGATACGTAATCGTAGCAAACGTTTGTAAGACATTTAGTTAGATAAAAACTGTAATACCCTCTCAAATATTTCTTCGATTGGAAAAAATGTTGGGCTGGTAAGCTAGGAAAAAACGGTTGAGGTGCTATCAAAAATAGTGATTTGGCGCGTAGTCTATGAATGATGTAAAATAAGTATATTATGTATGTATGATATCTGTTCCAAAGCGAAATTATATCTAAAGATAGTTGTACGGTCACGGTGCTTAACGGGTAAAAAGTGTGATATTTGGATTAAAAAAAAGTATGTTATAGTGTGACTACCAAAGAAACGACATTTAAACTACGGTAAGTATTTATTATACTCTGTTTCACAAAACAACTTTCTCTCTCTTATGAAGAACACAATTTTAATAACACCCCGTCGTTTTTGCGTGGGGGGTTAAACATAACTTGCGTGATCAAAGTGGGATTGTTTGCAATAATAATGAAGAAAAAACACTTTTTATTTATTTTATGCCTTTCCTACAGGAGCCCCTATTTTGTTAGTTATACATAAAACAATAATAATAAAAAAATGTCGTATTTGATCGTGGGTACGGGGAAAATATGCGGGTTGGAAACACTGAATCCAAGTAATGTAACAAAAACTTTACAATTATAAACTCCACCCTATCCCTAAATTAAATGTTAGCTGCGCCCATGAATGTAATTATTATGATATGACTGGGGATTAGAAGGCTGTAAAGTAGAAGATTTTTGCGTAACGATTAGATTATTGCCCGCCAATCCGCCATATTGCGGGAGATTGGGAAACTAACGCGTCGGTTACATCCAAATTACTGTACTATCACCAAAAAAATAAAATTGGACACCTGTCACTCGTTAAAAAAACGCAATTTCTTGCAGTGTTATCGGCACTGATGGTTTTATGTAGAAAAATTAAGTAAAACATTATATTTTTTCTACCGAAAAAAATCAATGCTCATTACTTTTAATATCAATATTTTTATGGCTGACAGTTATCTAGTTTTCTTGGTGAAGTAGTATATCCAATTGATTGTATCGCTATTCGCTAAGTTAGGTATAGTATGTGTTGTGCCACATGTCGTTGTATGAGGCATGTTAATATTAGTGACGATTTACGGAGAGGGAGCAAGTATCTCATTTTTCGTACCCAAAAAAAAAAAAAACGTTATACCCCACATTTTAAATGGAAATGTTTGGTCCTACCCGAATTATTACTCATTGAATTGAGTATCCAATTTTATTTACATGATTATTGTCCGTCCTCACTAAAAGTACCTTTTCTGTACATTTTAACCAGTTTATTTGATACAAAGTGCCCCTTTGTTTTCGAAACTATTCGTTCCACCATATGTGCGTAGTTTTAATGTAAATGTATTTAATCGTATGTAAACGGACTGGAAGTGTCCTGGTTATATTTATCGTCGATTTGCTTAGAAGCTACTGCGCTGGCTTCGTAACATTAGCTTTGTGTAGAACACTGGATGTGTCATTGTATTGAGTTAATGTAACTAATTAGTTAATGCACTGTTTGTTAGATCTAGCGTATGATGAACGCTGTCTAATTTTATGTATGAAATGTGGATTTTTTTACCGTCGTATGATATATGCTCATTTTATTATAATATCTTCGGTATAGTTTCAATGAACATAGTTAGTCATGTTTAATTTAAGACTGATAGTTGGATTATAGAATATTGTCTCCTTAATTTATTTTGTGTGCATTCGTAGAAAGACATTTTGTATTGTGAGGAGGATTTCAGTGTAAATGATACAATATAGCAGATAACCATTTTAAAATGTTGATTTAGAATTGTGCCGACTGTTTGCGGAATAAAAATGGTCATGCTACTACATTACACGGAAATAAACAACTATTTGGTGTATACGATTTTTTATTTGTTTCGGGGTTGAGAATTTATCCTAACTAAAAGTTAAATCAATTCTAATTAAAATAATATTGTCTAAAAGACGCGGTGAATAGTCGGCACACTTCTACAGACGTAACTAAGAGGCATACGATGCCTCTAACGTTTATTTATAAATTAATTGTCTAGTCTCCAAGAGTAACTGAAAGTTGATAATTAATTATCAAAGAGATTGAGATCTGTGTGTGTCAATTAAAAGAAATGACCAATTTTAAAAGTTGTCGATTAGGATGGTTAAAAAAATTGAAGGAATTTTGTAAAATTGATAATTGTGCACAGAGTAAAACGCGTGTTGATGATTTCCTCTATGTTATTATTATTTGACAGCTCAAGAAGTTTCCATTCATTTTATTATTTGTCGATACATTTGATTTTGTTCAACGATTGTATTTATCCGTTAATGGTTGTGAATAATGTATATATATATATATATATTGTATGGTCGGTGAAGCCGCCTTATCTGTACGCTAGTGCAGCGACACCGTCGGACATAGTCCTTTATTATATTACACCGTGATGACAAATTGGCCTTATTAACGACATGCATGTTTCAATTATTTCTGCTTCTGATAATAAGCTTAAATAGTTGATGGAACTGCAGTTAAAATTATTGATAATCACGTAAGACTTAGATCGGAGTCGCTACACTTTGATGTTCACAGCTCTTTATGGTTGAATCAGTGTTGCTTACATATAAAATAAGCATTTTGCATAAGCCGACATAGCTCACCGACTGTCACCGATTCAATAAACATAATAAAAATAAACATTGATGTTATGTAACCCCTAATATGTATTTCTCAATTCAAGTTTTAAAAATCCCTTTGACTGATAATTGATAACTTTCTGAAGGCTATTTGTGAAATTATTTGAAATTTAGGTGTCTATAATCCTTATAATATAATCTACATGTAATAAACCTTTCTATTATATGCGAGATTAGTGCAGTCAAAGGGTTCAATATCATTCTGATATCAATATAAATGTTGTCTTTAAAGTATTTTGTATCGAATTGGGAATCGTAAGTCTGTTATTATCGATACTACCTGCGTACACGCTTACTATGTAACAGTTGTGTCGAAAGCGTCAGGGTAGCCCGGGAAATTGTTTTTTTTTTTTTTGCAATTGCAGCAGTGCGATTCTGTAACCATCTCACCGTGAAAACTTAGGTGAAGTAAGCGTGGAGTGAGCTGTCATTCCAACTAATACTAGAGATTGACACTATTGACAGCTCACTCTAAGCTCATTTCACCTAACTTTTCACAGTGAGATTTTTAGAGAATTGATCGGCTGGTCAGTGTTGTATGTTGATGTAAATATGATTCGCAGCCGTAACAAAGAGTTATTGATACAAATATTATCGTAAAAATCATTAATACAACTCTCTAAGTTGAAATTACCATATTGAATGACTATTTCATTAAATCATGTCATTTGAGGCCAATATTGCTGATTTTAATGATTATAATTCTGTAACTATATTCAACATACAACCGCACATTGATCTGCAAATTGCAAAAAAACATAAGACCTTGTCCAGAAAGGGCGAATTCAACGCGAATCTCGAGAGATTCGCGGCTTTTAAATTTGCGCGATGTTTGTGGACGGAAATGTATTGGTGACCAGCAAAGCTATTCACGACTACTCGATATGATGCCGTACCGCATTAAATACCAATCAATGTTATCGTAGTCCTCTAAACGCTTTCCACAACTCCAAAACCCGAAAATTTTGTCAGTTTAATCAAATAAACGGCCTCTATTCTTTCGGCAGCTGTTTGCTGTCGGTGGCAAGGCAAATCAGGTTATCAAAATGTGTCATTTCGATACGATAGCCTGTCGGATGGTTGTGAATACCTATACAGAACCTCGCCAACGCGTGTATGAATTTTCGAGGTCAGGGTAAATTTGAATTTTGCGGGCTACCTACCTTAGCGCACGACTCATGTAATGCCTACATACATTTGTTTCCATCTTGTCTTGATAATAAAAGCAAACAGCAACCATTGATAACTTGTTTTATTTGAATATAATATGGCTATACTTTTACAAGCTTATTGAAAATGTTTTGTTATAAATACTAAACACATTATATTAGTAACTTTATTAAATAATAATTAGATACAGTCTATATCCGACGACGGCCATTCTTCGTGTAAATTTGTAAAAAAAAAACTGCTTATGGGCCGGTTTTTTGATCCGTAGTTAACTAATTGTTAAAAATAATTGTTAAATTTTTACAAAAAATAATTGTTAAATTTTTGCAAAATATGTTTTTTTGGTAAATTGTTAGTTTCTTAAATATTTTGCAAAAAAATAACCATTACTTACTATTTTTAACAATTGCTTGAGTTTAACTACGGATCAAAAAACCGGCCCTAAGACAATTATATAGTTCCTATAAGCACAAATATTTAAAAATCAAACGGACCACAAAGTTGAGTTACCTACTGAAATGGGAATGCAGCCAGTCCGGATATATTTCGAGTTTAAACATAATCTAAAGAGGCTCGCCCCCTAAAATTATCTGGCGTTAGAAAAATCAGCTCCTAGATAACTAGCCAAATGTGGAAGTAGTATACACATCTGCCTATAGTGCTACAGGGATTTTTTGACGTTTGAATGACATTGACAGGGCGCTGTTAGTAAACATTTGTGAAATTGGGACACAAATGTATTGACAAAACAAGATGGCGGCATTAGTTCCGATTTTGGCCACGTGCCAAAAGAACCTTGTAGTGTTGACCCACAAGCGAGATGTCATGTTTATACATAATAATTATAATTCCAGTCTACTAAATCTATATAAAGTTCACTTTTTGGTCGGTAGTTTTTCAAGCAGTGACGCGATTTTGGCGCGTTTTATAGACTCTTCCAACGGACATTTGTTCTGCACGAAGAGAAGGGCACTTTCGTCTTTCTGTTCAAATGCTACTTCTGCCGCTTCCTCGTAGAAACTGAAAGATAATTTAAGTAATATAAAACCAGGAAAATGTATTATTTACCAAATTGACTACCAATTTAAATTGTCCGCATATTCGAATCACAACGGTCATTCTTTGACGGCTGTATGGAATGGCTATAACACGGCAAATTTACGTAGTATGTCGAAAAACAATTTCCTTGACAATGACTCTTACCCAGCTTTAACATAATATTTGACTTTAATATCGTCGCTGCACCGCGGCAGGTACTTAAGCGCTTCGTCTTGCTTGCAGTACTTTAGACACGCGTCCACAAACGGTTCGTATCCGACGGGAGATTTCTTGGATTTCGAGAACTTTTCAAGTTCTGTCCAGTCGTCTTTGTCGGCTAATGTTAAAATCCGCAGCCACCAGTACCTATAATGAAATGATGTTTATTTCTGTATCTTTTAAGACAGGTTTTACACATCGGCTTTTGGTCAATATTTAAAAAATAGAGGGCGCCATGTTAAGGGGATTTTGGGCCGTCTTTTGTAGTTTGACGAGGAAGCGACTAGCCATCGACTATTTTTGCCTAACTAACTAACTAAAATTTTTATATACGTGAAATGCATTCACGTATATAAAAATTTCACGGCGCAAATCATAAATAACAAATAAATAAAAATTCTATTTGTCATCATAGTGGTACAATGTAGACACAGACATGGTGCTTAAAATAAAAACAGAGGTCAAGCAGAATATTAATGTCCCCCATGCTAGGAAAATCCTGTGTTATGGGGGGCATTCAACCGTCCAGTTGATGTTAACAGTGATGTAAATATTAATTTACTATTTACCTTCTATCCGGCATCCTGTACTCTGAGCGCAGTTTGTCAGCCAGCTTGACTTCTCCCTGGTCCAGCAGTTTCCTCACTGTGTCCTGTAGAGACAAGCCTACGAAGCTGCTGCCGTACGTCTCTTGTAGGCTTGATTGTTGCTTGCAGAGCTTGCGCGCGTCTTCGCATATTGAGACACCTAGAAGATGACGAATATTATGAATGTGTATGCGGAGTAGCCACTCTTCCCCTATGACAGACTTCCCCAGAAACTCTTCCCCTATGCCAGCGCATAGGGGAAGAGTATCTGGGGCTACTTCCCAGTTAAAGTTGAGGTGCAGTCAATCCATTCCTTAGTTGCTATTAACTAAATTGCATTAATTGGATTTTATCAAGGAGATAGGCATCAAGATCTAATAATACTCAACCATTTGTTGGTCCAGAGATGGAAAAATAATGAACTATCCCAAAGACCCTACAATATACCTGTCCGCCTGATTTCTTGACGTTTGACGTTCTTGAAATTTGCGGTAGCAGAAATTATACCAAAAGATACTAAGTAACTACTTTACATTTCTACCAATTGGACTTTTATAATGACTACTTCATCATCTGCCTAGCCTTTTCCCAAGTATGTTGGCGTCGGCTTCCAGTCTAACCGGATGTAGCTGAATACCAGTATTTTACATGGAGCGATTGCCTATCTGACCACAACCCAGTTACTGGGTAATACGATACCCCTTATAAGACTGGTTGTCAGACTTTTGGGCTCCTGACTACCTGTAACGACTGTCAAAGATCCACGAATGACAGCCGGGATCAACGGCTTAACGTGCTTTTCGAGTCAAGGAGGGGTCTCGGTATGTAAAGATGGTCACCCATCCACGATCGAGCTGTGCGGCTGTTATTATTTAGCCACGGACCCCTCATTGTAATGACTACCTAAAATCTGTAATAAAGAAAAAAGTCCTACCTAAATCATTCTTCCCTTTCTTATAGCACTCCCTGGCCGATATGAGGGACGCCTCGATACTGCCCGGGTTGGTCTGGTCGATGGCGTCGCGTATGTGTGTGGCGGCCTGTCCCTGGAAGTCGTCCTCCTGCACGTACACCTGACGCAACGCCTCGCGGTTGTTGCTCGCACAGAACTTTATGTATAAAGCGTGGGCGAGGGAGAAGCTTCGGATTGTTAGCTGGAGAGGCAAAAGTGATATTTTTAGCCTTTTTTAGCCTATAACGTTCCCACTGTTGGGACACAGGATTATCGTTATCCACCACGCGGGTCCATGCAGTGTTGGGAGTTGGTAGATGTCACACGTCTTCATTATACAGAAGCAACCATACTAAACATTTCATTTTGTCAATGCCTTTGCAGTCTACTGTGAGCTTGGTATTTTAAGTGTTAATTTTACTGTATAAGCTAACATGATGACTAGTAATTAACAATGAAATGGTGAAATCATGAAAATGTTCGGGACAAATTGATGTTATTCGCAATTTCGTAAATATCTTCTAATTACTCTTCTAATTCTTTTATCGCCACTACAACCGTTGGAAAGACTCTTGTGGCATCTTTTATATCCAAAGAACTCAATATACTTACTTCGAACTCACGTTTGCCCATTTTTTCTTTGAGATGTAATAAAACAATGTAAATTAAATCCGTATCGCCACTGGCCGTTGCTTTCAGTAAAGCGGTTGGCCCCTCACCCAAAGACAAAAGTAGAGGAACTTGTAGTTTACTATGAGTTTCATACTCCAATATCTGGAAAAAGAATTTAAAAAATAATAAAATATCAAAAAACCAACGTCACGCGGTGTTCCCAGGCGGTCACCCATCCAAGTACTGACCGCGCCCGATGTTGCTTAACTTCGGTGATCGGACGAGAACCGGTGTATTCAACGTAGTATGGACGTTGGCGATAAACGTGCTCAATTTATTGAGTAGTATGATGTAGTCAATGACGTCATAGGAAACCTACTTTGATAGCAAGTGCTTTCCGTCCCTTTTCAGCGGCTTTCATGGCTATGGTAGTGTAGGATATGCCAGGCACGTTGCGTAGTTTGTCGCCAATCTCACGGGCGGCGCTCTCGTTGTCCAAGTGGGGTTGTGTCACCTGAGAATAGAAAGCCGGTTCATTTTTAATTTAATTGATAAATTGAGTATGTTTTAGGGCTGATTTTTCCGACGCCTGATAATTTTATCTGAAGAATAGTTTTGAATTTTTGACAGTTTGTCCATACAAAATCTATCAGACGTAAATTTTATTAGTCTACGAATAAAAATTATCTCTTGATTGAAAAATCAGCACTTAGATAATTTTTTCGAGTTATTCTGTAACGATTGTAGCAGATGGTAAAAGAGTGTATAGGTAATCTAATTTAAAATTGCACGCCCCTCCAACAGCTTGTTACATACACATTTCAAAGGTTTTTATCGGAATTTTAGTTGAGGGGCGTGCAATTCTGTATTAGTCGACCTTTATCATTGCAAAGAAAGAAAGAAAATACATTTATTTAGCACAGACATAAGGCACACGTCATAATATATATTACAACATATGTACAACAGATAAAAAAAATAAAAAACAGCGGCCATAGTAGTAAACACTCTCTGAAAATTTCAACTGTCTACCTTTTACGGGTCATGAGATACAGTGCGCTGACAGACAGGCGGACGGACGGACACCGGAGGCTTAGTAATAGGGTCCCATTGGCAGCCTTTGGGTACACACCCTAAAAAAAAAAAGTAATACCGTACCTTATAACACGCCCAATGCGAGAGCACCCTCGTCCTTCCATCCTTCAGCTGAAGATAGGAAGCAATGTGTCCAGCTAAACAGTGCAGTCGCCGCCATATTAGACGGTCCAGTAAAACTCTTTCACCTAGGTTAGTCATTCTGGAGTTTAGTTAAGGTCATCATCATCTGCCTAGCCTTTTGCCAACTATGTTAGGGTCGGCTTCCAGTCTTACCGGATGCAGCTGAATTTAATTAACTATTATTTTTTTTTAAATATGAATACCAATATTTTACATGGAGCGACTGCCTATCTGACCTCCAAAACCCAGTTACTGTGTAATACGATACCTCTTGGTAAGACTGGTTGTCAGACTTTCGGGCTTCTGACGACCCGTAACGACTGTCAAAGATCGACGAATGACAGCCGGGACCAACGGCTTAACGTGCTTTCTGAGGCACGGAGGGGTATGTAAAGATGGTCACCCATCCACGGACCAACCGTGGCAAGCATAGCTTAACGTTATTAGTTAGCCACAAGGAGGATGGGAAATCATCAAATGACTCCTCCCGCTCTGGGTGGAGCAGGAGGGAGTGTCAGACTCTTACTGACTAAAACCACCCGTGTTCCTTCCTTAGCCCTTTATGTTCCAGGGCAGCGGTAACCCTTTCGGACGATCCCGCTACCCTGGCAGGCTTCGGCCCTATTGGGCCCCGTCACTCATGCTGACATCTCTTTGAGGCGCGCGTGGAACACAACACGCCGTCCGGCACGGGCCTGGTCCTGATCGGACGGTGAGTTACCCATTACTCACCGCCCGCAGGCCCGCGCCTACGGTGGCCGGGAGTAGTCACGCGGCTCCCGACGCCCGGAGCGTCTCCCGCGGCGGCAGCCACAAGCCCCTTATGGCAAAAATTACGATGATTATTACGTTATTCTTTTACACAGTAATACTATAGTCCATTTATAAAAGCATTAGAAAAAAGAGGCTCGTAGAAGCAGGAATGCAAAACATTTTATTTCAAAGTTATGATAAAACAATTTTAAGGGAGATGCTTAAATTCTAATTTTCTTGCGTTTTTTGCAATTTGCAGGTCAGTGTAAGGTTGTATCTTAATAAAAATAATATGATGCGCAACAATAAGAAATATGTAGGCAATAATACAATTTTAACCTTAAAAATCATCAATGCATCCCTTTAAATTAGAATTGCTCCGAATTCGTCTGATTTCGCGGGCTACTGCAGCGCATCCACCTTAATTAAAATAAAATTCGGTAGAATTATAGTGAAACGAATAACGTTCCAAGTATTGTTCATCCCTGCTTCTTTTAGGTTTTTAGCATTGACACTGTAATTTTAAATTGGAGTTATATAATATAAATAAATTAAAGTCACATAATTTCATAAGATAAATAGTTAAAATGGTTACAATTAAGTGTGACAGCTGCTGTAAAAATAGATCATAATAAATTCGGCGTCTATCATAATGTAACAATGTTTATTGTATTTTTGTTACAAAGTGTGCATTAAAAATAACCTTTTTTAACTTCTTTCTAATGCTATTGTAAATGGACTATAGTTATACAAAATTCTGATAAAAAGACAAAGTTCGATGTTCGATGTTATTTTGTTCGATTTATGTTGTGGCGGACTCTGATCGTTATATTAACTGTCATTCTTTCAAAGCTTTAATTTCGACAATAAAAGCAAACCTCATATACCATTTAATACTTATATCATTTAATAAGTCATATTTTTTGGCAGTTTCAGTTTTTGTAGTTTCATTATTAGAATTGCAAAGGATACTGCACAGAAGTAAGCGGTATAGCTACTTTGGGGTCCCGAACAGCGTTCAAAACCCTGAGCCATCTGCAAGTCTTCACATAAAGGTCGGTCAACTCAAGGTCCATGATGAAGCACTTTCCGAACTGCGCAGCCCTGATCAACATCTTCTGAACGTCAGGGTTGAACTCGAAGGCAGCTGCCTCTATGCAGTCTTGGACAGCTATCAAAAGACCTGGCTTCACCAATCTTATGTATTCGTCGGCCCTGTGACTGTGATTCTGTAATATTTTGTTTGAAAATTATAAATTAAAAACTTTTATTAACTGAGGAAAACAGTTTTTGGAGATTAGAAGGTTGGAAAAAAGCAAAAAGCCAACGTCACGCGGTGTTCCCAGGCGGTCACCCATCCAAGTACTGACCGCGCCCGATGTTACTTAACTTCGGTGATCGGACGAGAACCGGTGTATTCAACGTAGTATGGACGTTAGCGATAGAAACAACGAAATTACCGAACTGTATTCATGAACATGAAAATGCCTGTTTCGTATCTGCAATTTGCTATACTAACATTTAAACTTCCCGTGTTTTATGCGAATCTTATGATGGTAATTTGACTCCTTTATTTTGTTTATTATTTATGATCTCCTTTATTCAATAAATACTCATTTTTTTAAATATATATTTGCATATAAAACATATTTAAGCTGCCGGCGGTCAAGGCTCCAGAAAGAACTTCTTAACAACACTCCTATTTTTAAAAAAAACGGGCCGTCTTACCTGAAATTGTCTCGAAGCTTCAAGCAAATACGACGCCGGCGCTGTACTGTTAATTCTGAATATTTTCTCGACGACAAACGGCACTTTTTGTATGAGTTCGTGGGTCATCTCGGAGACAACTCGAACGCAATCAATGTCCTGTATGAGGTGGAAGGGTCCGTCGTAGGGGTATTGTACTGACTGGCCCTTTGAGCCGAATATGCACATTGTGTCGTCCCAATGTCCTACTACTGCTTGAGAACCGCACCTGGAATTTATCGCCAAATGGGTATGAGTTTATGATGAGTTTTAACACCAATTTCAGTCGCCATGCAGTGTTGCTGCATTCTGTTTGAAAGGGTGTAATAGGCTATTTTCCTAAAAAAAATCTAATAAGTCCGTCAGATTATCAAAAAATATTGAACCCGTATTTTTTCTGATGAAGATATCGCCCGTTAAAGTTCCGCGTGACGTCACTTGCTTGCGACATTTTTGCAAGCAAGTGACGTCACGACCCCCACTCCCAAATTTTGACGCGCTTTATCTTTGTCATTTTTTGTTTGATTGACAAAAGAAAAAATACGTATCCATTATTTTTCGATATCTAACTGACGGACTAACTAGAATTATTATTTTTTTAGCCAGGCAACTACCCTATTACAGGCATGTGTGACATGATATCTGGTTTCTAGGACGGTATAGCAAATGTTCATAATTATACAGAATGCGTGCATCTAAGTATGTAGGTAGAGGCAGTGGCGTAACTATACCCTTTGGGGCCCGTAGCAAATTCATGGGATCAAAATCCAAAAAAAAATCAATGTAAAGAAGTTCAACCAACGTTATTTTTTTTTTCTGGCACTTCGCCGGGTTGTTCGTTCGCGTAGATTTCGTAATTTCCCCTACAAAATGGAATACCTGACTGCTTCTTTGTTCTAATGGTCGATTAAAGTTTTCATTTCTGTACTTAGGTAAGTTAGGATCCTCCTGTGCTCATAGCCCTCTCGGGCCGGGGGCCCCCTCTGGCTAGGGGCCCGTGGTATTTTGCCACTCCTGCCACCCTATTGTTACGCTACTGGGTAGAGGTTCCGTCCACAACCACCACCCTAATGCGTAACACACTATCAATCTCAATTTGAATCATTTTAAAGTATATTGCTAATCGATTGCTTCATATGTCCGAAAAAAATGTCCGCTCAACAACGTAAATAACGCAATGAATTTTGTTGAACTGTCAAAATGAAAGCCATTGCTACTTACTGATAGTGTGTTATGCAACTATCTCGTTGTATTTTTTTTATATGTTAGGGGCATTTGCGATTGTGGTGACGTTTTTTTTACGTCTGTTTAAGCGATTGGGTATATTGACCATGATTTCTTTACGAATAAAAAAATATACGTAAAGTCTAATGTTTCAAATTGATGTTATTTCAAGTTACACCAATATCAACTTTATTTTTAATCAAAATTAAGTTGATTTCAGATTGACTAGCACTATTTAAAAGTTATAAAAATGTTTAAAGTTGTAGCGTAAACTGAACTTTGTTGTGTAGGAATTAAAGTTAATTTTCCATAGACTCATATTTGTTTACATTTTTGGCAAGTAAATCGCGAATGCAGATTAGGTGTAAAATACTGATATTGCTTCGCACCCCGGTTCGACTGGAATACGACTCTAACGTCATGACAAAATAAGCGGATTTTATCTAAAACAAATATTACTAACTTACCACATCAACTCCTTAGGTTGTTTGATGAAACCGGTGTCAATCTCGGAGTAAGCAGTCTTGAAGTCGGACGAGCCAATCCATAGCATGCCAGAATCGGTGAAGAAGGCCACATGCATGCCATTCTGAGACGAGACTATCGACAGAATTTGTGTGTACGCGCTCTTTATATCGGGAGGCTGAAAAACAAGTTTTTTTTTTCAAAGTTAGTTTTTAAAAGAGAGGGTTGAGAGGGGAGTTGGTGATAGCATCTAAAAATTAAAAACTGGTATCAAACAGGCGATAAGGGTACATGATTTTGGAATTCCCTGATAAAAAGTTGTAAAACTTTTAAACTCAAAAATCTTTAAAATGCCAAAAAGTAAACAAATTAAATACAAAACTTAGGCAAGAAAAAGTAAATTTAATACAAGAATTAAAAAACTGTAACAGTGAATTAGAATTGTGTAATGCTATGTATAACACAGACACTCGGCGCCTTCAGGATGAATTGTTTGTTAGGGAATACGCTCTAAAGGATATCTTTAGTAAATATGAGGCTTCTCAACAAGACCTGAGTAAGCGCATGCAGGAGGCTAATGAGTTGGCAGACCTGGTCAAGTATAATGCGGAGAGGTACGAGTCTTTGACAAATAACCTCTCTTTTAGCTGTACCTGCTCCGTGGAACCCCAGCTTGTTACACCCACTCCCTCAGTGACTCAGCCAGTAGGTAGCCGTATTAGTGATGATAGCAATAGTATGAATAATTTGATTAACACTACTTATATCTTTTCTGATAAATTTGGTCAAGGTTTTGGTAGCTTATTAAGTCAGTGTTCGCAACAATATGTAATTAATAATTGTTTACCCGGTGCCAGTATTAGCCAATTAATAAGTAATATCAAATTGACAAAAATAAACCCCAGCTCAACTGTTATATTATTATATGGGGATAGTTTAAATGTAAGAAAAAAGGACTTAATTGAATGTGTCCATTTGATGTTGCATCTTAATGAGACTAATAATTGTAAATTTATTTTTTGTGCCTTGCCTTATTCTTACTATTTAACTGATAAGCAAAATAAGCATATTTATAATTTAAATATGTTCATTTATAATAGGACTTGTCGTCACAGTGATGCTATTTTATATTTTGATTGTAATCAATTCATTACTGATTACAAACTGACTAATTATACTATGTATTTGCCACCTAGTTGTAGGAGACAAATTGCTAATCTTTTAGCATACAATATACTAAGTGACACTGGTACTTGTAGTGTACCATTGATTACTGTTAGTACTGATACTAACACTACTTTTGATACGCCTTGTAGTTTAAACTATTAGGTGCGACAACAGGTCAGCCGCATATGTTGAATGTTGTTCATCAAAATATGCAGGGTCTGTCCGGCAAAGAGCTAGAATTAAGTTTATTTATGGAGAACTATGATGTTCAGGTGTTATGTTTGACTGAACACTGGTTGAAGGAACATGAAGTAGTGTTTATTAATGATGAAAACTTTACCGTACAGAGTGCATTTGTGAGAAAAAGTGCTATTCGCGGTGGCTCTTTAGTTCTTGTTTCAAACAAGTTGAAATGTAAACAACGTTTAGATTTAGTTAATCTTTCAATCGAGCGCACTATAGAGTTGTCTTGTGTTGAACTTGAGCGATATGTTATAATTTGCGTTTATCGACCCCCCTCTGGGGATTTTATTAGTTTCGAATCGGTAATGGAAGATTCTCTCAATAGGTTGAAATCTAGTAACAAAAGCATTATATTATGTGGAGACTTCAATATTAATATTTTAGATGTTACTCCATTAAGTATTAGACTTCTCAATCTTTTTAGGTCTTATAATTTAATTAAGGCCAGGTATTCCCAATTTTACATCACTTGGATTCAACAATAAACAAAGAAATCGTGATTTTTTAAAGCCAAAAAAAAAAACTTGTTGAAGTTTACTTTATATATTTGAACAATTTGTGGTTCAAAACACGATATCGAAAACATCACTCGATCAAAAAAAAATCCGAAGAACAGCCTAATTCGATATTTTTTTTAAGCTTTTCTTGTTTTTCTCAAAGCTTATAAAAGTTTTACTACTAAAAACCATATCTAAAAAAAAGACAATAACATATAGAAAAATAATATGTGGTTACATTTTGCAAAATAGCTTAATTCTTTTACTAATAAATTATTATATAACACAGCGGTTCGCATCCGTCACTTCAGTCACCCGCTAGGGCTTGTCGAGGTATGACCTATGTCCCTTTTTCTAGCGCGCGGCTATCACGTAGTCAGTTATTCTATAATTGTTTTTGTTAGTGAACAGAAGTATGGCGAATAAAAATAAATACAAGAAAGTGACCAAGTCTAAAGTGCGGAATGTTAGACGAGAAACCAGGTAAGTTTGTTTACAATTTTATTTATTTACATATTATCAACTTATCGTCTTTTGATTTTTCAATCCACCCTACGGTCACCTAATCTTTACCTTTACTTTCAAACTGGTCCATCATGTCTAAGAAATGGCAATAAGAGTGCGGTTCTTACCTGTATTTAGGTACCTACTATTATACAACAAAAGAAGAGCGCCGCGCTGGCCGGCCGCACCTGTGTGCATTGTTATTTTTCGGTTTTATTTACCGACTAGCTGTTGCCTGCGGCTTCGTTCGCCCCCCACCCCTCCCCTATATAGCCTATAAATGGCTCTATGGTCCCTCCCACTTATTTCTGTACCGAAATTCATCAAAATTTCAGCCGTTTTGACGTGAAAACAGAACATAGTACATACATAGATACAAACATACACACTTTCCTTTTTATTAGTAGGGAAGTAGGGATCTCTGTTCCTTTCTACGGATATAGGTTTAGCCTACCGATTTCTAGTATAATCACCGGCACGGACATAGAAGTCTCAAGGACGCTTTAGGCGCACATGTGTGCAGAAGTGAAATAGATCATCAGTCTATAATAATAATAATAATTTTTATTTATTTACCCATCACAATTCACAATCAAATCAAATCACATTTATCAGCATACGATAGGCAAAGCTAGCCCACTTCGTCCTTGAAACATACAATATCGGTGCCGGTAAGTATACAACGTATATTCAAAGTATTTTCTAATTCTAATAGATTTATGTAGTCAATGTTTACCAACAATATCTATAAAGTTCAATATTTTACGCATTTTATTTTATCAATACCCACATGTTACATAGTAGAATCACAACAGTAGAATAACTTGATAATAATATTTTTCATGAACATTTTTTTATTGTTGCAGTGCATCAAAACCACGATGCAAAGGAATGTATGCGTCAAGAAAAAACACAAATACAAAGTAAATACCTATCTAGTCTAACTACTGCAATGCAAAATGGTACTATGTAGCTCCAAGCGAAAAGGCACCCACACTTATACATCTTCGTACAACTCACGAAACGACGGGCATTTGTTTGTTAGTTTGAGTTCTATGTGTGCGTGCGTCTATCGCACGTTGTACAGCCCGCCTTCTGTACTTATGTAGGTGTATCGTCACATCCACGGCAAACTTACGAATCTGCAGTTTTAGTGAAATCGATATTTAGATGAAAAACCCTAATATGGCAGAGGTAAACACACCGTGGCAAATTTACGTATTTCTATCTCTGAGGGTTATACTCGTATAATTCAAATTGTACGATTCTGTATTTTTTGTTATTGATGATGTAAAGTTGTGGATGTGATGATACATTTATTTTGTGTAAGTACGGTCAGCAACAAAAGTCGGTGAACACTTTAATTGTTTAAATCTTAATTATTGAGCAAAATATTCTTAAAAAAAACATATAGTTATAGAATATTTAAGAATAATTAATTCTTCGCTATTACATGAAATAGAGAAAACCAATGTATCGCATCATTTTGTGTCAATTTAGATGATTTGTAAAAGTAACAGTGTTAATTGACTTTTGTTGCTGACTGTACCTATCCTACTAAGTACTAATTTAAGGATACATTATTTTATAAATGAGTTTGAGTGCTAAATTGGAACCGATTTTATTTTTTGCTTCAGAAATCTTATTGTAATGGTCTTGTTTTCAGACACTACGAAACACTGGCAAGCGCCTGTGTAAGTGGAGTTGATAACACCGACAACTCTCTTGTGACACTTGATCCTGTTGATGCGCAACCCACTGACACTGCTGCGTAAGTTTTTTTTACTAATAAAGTTACTTTCTCCATAATTTTCCTTATGTAATAATCATCAAGTCCCACTGCTGGGCAAATGTGACCCATACTCTGAGCCTCATACTCCCCATACTGTATATTTACATATATTCCAAGTATATGTAAATGATTTTGAAAAATATGACAGAATATAAGATTCGTTAAAAAATTTATCAAGCTAAAATTTATTACAATGTATTCATGTAAGAGTAGAGTTGCTAGTCTAAAGTCAACCCGTGAGTTGTATCATATAAAAGCCTAATTGTTTTTCATTCATTGTTACAGTGAAATGGAAGATATTCGTAATTCATTTATTGTGGAAGAAGAGGCTAGAAATCAAGATGATTTTCATCGTGTTACAGGACGTCGAATCGTTGATATAAATTTTCTTCTTAGAGAACTGCAAGAAAAAGGGCGACATAATAATTTGTTTGATTGCAAGACGAGTAATTTTCGTTTAATCACCGAAAAAAGTCTAGGGCTTATATCTGTTTTTAAATTCCAATGTAGCATGTGCAAAGAAACTTGTCTGATTCATTCTGAAGATTACAAGGATCCACATCAAGTAAATTTAAATATAGCTGCAACCACGGGAATCATAGCTTCCGGCATTGGATACTCTACATTTGAGGAATTATGTTCTTCCATGAATATACCGTCATTTTCTTCAAAATATTATTTGAAATTGCAAAATGATGTTTATGCAAAATGGGAGAAAACTGCTAGTGAGTCTTTGGCGGCTGCTGCAGCAAAAGAAAAAGAAATAGCGCTCGCAGAAGGAAGAACAAAGAACGGTTACCCCGTCATTGACGTATATGTTGACGGCTCATGGTGTACTAGGTCTTACGGAACAAATTATAAATCTACATCGGGTACGGCAGCAATAATTGGCAGAAAGACTGGCCAAGTTCTATATCTTGGAGTAAAAAATAAATATTGCTTGGTGTGTGCCAGAGCCGCAAACAAAACAGTCGATCCGAAACAGCATATCTGTTTCAGAAACTATGAAGGTTCTTCGAGCTCAATGGAAACTCAAATTATAGTCGAAGGCTTTAAATCCTCGATTCCAATGTATGGACTTATATACGGCAGAATGATAGGAGATGGTGATGCTTCAACCTACGCTAAAATTCTGAACGCCAAACCGTACGAAAATCAGAATCTGACGGTTGAAAAAATTGAGTGCCGGAATCATATCTTGCGTAATTTTTGCAAAAAGTTACGTGGACTTACCACAGAAACTAAATATATGTTGGCACATCGGAAAACGCTAACAAATCTAAAAATCATGTTAATGCGAAAAGCAATTGTGAATTCCATAAAACATCATAAAGTTTTCCAGAGTCCTAGGCATGTAGCTATATCGGTACTGCATAATGATATTATTAACTCTTTGGCACATGCTTACGGTGATCACAGAATGTGCCAAAGTTACTTCTGTGCCAAAAAAGACAACTTGAATGAGGAGTTTAAAAAAATCCAAAATTCAACGTTTGCGTTTAGAATAAATGCAATTATTTCCAACGTTGCTGCGAAATCGCGAAGTCTAATAGAAGACGTAGACACTAATACTGTCGAATGTTTCAATAACGTAATAGCTAAATTTATTGGGGGGAAAAGAACAAATTTTGCATTAAAAGGAGGTTACCAGGGCCGTTGTCACGCTGCAGCAGTCTCATTTAACTCAAAAGCTGCTCTTTCCACCATTCAAAAAGCTTTTACCGAGAAAAACCCTGGTGGGAAAGTGGAGGAAGTAGAGAAGAAAAGAGCTCTCAAACGAAAATATAACGTTGAGCATCCCACAAAAAAAAGGAAATTAAGAGAGACACAAAAACAAAATGATTATGGGCCAGCTTCTTCAGCACCAGACATGACAGAAACTCAAATGGAGCTAGCCAAAAACGAATACATGGAAAATTTAAAAAAACTTACATCTGATCGAAATTCTATAGAGAGGTCCACCATTTTACAAAGGGATAGTAGCGAGTGGCTAGAAATAAGGCAGAAGCTTATAACAGCATCTAACTTTGGCTCCATATGTAAGCGCAAGTTGTCATCCAGTACAGCTCCTTTGGTTAAAAATATACTGTATAAAAATAATTTGGCTCATGTTGCATCAATAGCCCATGGAATAGAAAACGAACATCAGGCGCTGCTGCAATTACAGCGACAAGAGAACATTAATATTTTGCCCTGTGGACTATTTATTGATGAATCTCACTTTTATATTGGGGCGACGCCTGACGGGTTGATTGGGAATGATACGATTGTCGAAATTAAGTGTCCAATAACAGCATCAAAACAAGGGTTGGTGAAAGCTATCGAAGAAAATAAAATTCAGATAATAAAATATAATAAAAAAACGAAGACCAAAACCGTAAATAAAAATAGCAATTGGTTCTACCAAATCCAAGGACAACTTCATATCACAGGACGGCATGTGTGTCTCCTTGGGATCTGGGCAGGAGAGAATGATCCTATACACATAGAGCGCATTGAAAGAGATGACGAATTCTGGAAGAAAAATATGGAGCCAAAACTGGTAAAATTTTACTTGAAATGCTTGCTACCAGAACTAGTGGACAGCAGACACGAACGTGGTATGCCCATTAGAGATCTGACATTGCAAGACAAAGAAAACATGCAGCCCAATAGATGCAGATCGTCGTCATTGTCTGAGCCACAACCGGGTCCAAGCTCACGCGTAGTCAATATTGATGAATTTTAATTATATAATTGATTTTCTTCAATATTTACTCAATAATGAATAACAGCCATTTTGTATTTATTATTTAATTTCATTTTGTATTAAAAATCATTTAAAAGTAATTCCATGTTGTTTTTTTTTTACCCACTCAAAAAAAAGGAGGAGGTTTTCAAATCGGTTGAGTGAAAAACACCTTTTTACAAGAAAAACAAAACAACCGACATAAAAATATAAACACTACAAAGTTCAAAATAATAGTTTCGGTGTCTAAAAAGAAAAAACTGAACTAAAAACACCGACTTTCGAAACTACTATTTTGTACTTTGCAGTGATTATATTTTTGTCCTTTTTTTGTAAAAAGTGATTTTCACTCAACCATAAATACCATAAGACCATACTAAGAAATGTTATGTGCAGTGATCTGATAATCGGCCGCTAATATACCTAAACTTCACTTTCATTCCCACGAATGAATAATACGGACATGCCTTTCGATTTAGTCTTCTGTTCGTATAAAATACAATAATTTAGTCGATTCGATCACTAATCTATTAGATAGATAAATCAATTTCCACTAATTGACCACATGGTGCACATTATAATGTTTTATGGATATTCCATTTGTTCTGAATAAAATAAAGATACTAACTCAAAATAACCACTGCTATGATTTCATTCAGTTTGTTATAGTTGTTTTTACAAAATTCTTCAATCCCGGTAACCCGGGATTACTTATTTATTCAGAAAGGAATGTCCATATTATTCTTTCGTGAGAAGAAGTTTAGGTATATAAGCGCCCGATTATCCGATCACTGGTTATGTGACACCACTCGCCTTCACGCACACATTCACAGCGTGTTTTTACTCGATAACCATAACTGAAGCGCATGTCGCTTCGTGAGATATACTGTAAGGGACTAAAGTGTCGAATAATTGAATAAAACGTATTTAAAACACATCAAATACATTTTCGGCCTTCAGGATTACTACGTATATCGTTAAACAAGAATAATGGATCAGCTTTTATTATTTTTCAAACAAATTAATAAAATAAGTTGACCTACGACACGCTTACCTGTACTGTGACAGTTCGCCACTTGGCGTTGGGTTCATGTAAGTTCACGCAGGCGACGTAAGCGCACGGCTCGCGTCGCGTAAACGTGGTAGCGTTAAATGCCTACTTTGCTTGGTCTACCTGGCCTCCTACTAGGATCACAGCATCTTCGTCAACTTGTCTTGATAATATTTTTAGTGATTGTGATGCCAAACATAAATTAGTGTTAACTGACTTAACGTCTGACCACTGTGGTTTATTAGCTAGCTTCCCCATGCCATTACATAAAAAGCCGCATAAACTTGAATGCAGGCCTTATACAGCCAGTCGTTGCAAAATGTTTAAAAATAATATAGCTCATAGAATTACACCATCTATAGTAGAATATGAGAATCCCAATGATATTTATGGTGCCCTTTTTGATGTTGTGCAAAAAGAGTACCAATCTATTTTTAAGACCAAAACTATTAACATTAATGGATCCTCTGTTGGCTTTAATCAATGGGCTACTCCAGGTATTTATAAAAGTAGAGCGAGACTATACGAGTTATATGGTTTGAAAAAATACAGGTTTGATACTCATTTCCTAGAGTATGTCAAAAATTATTCAAAATTATTCAAAAAGATTAGTGCTTTTGCTAAATCAAAATTTTTAGGCGATACAATTAAAAATTCTAATAAAAAAGTAAAAGCCACTTGGAAAATTATTAACAATGAAACTGGTAAATCTGTTAAACAAGAAAAACAACTTGAGATTATGGTCGACAACAAATTAGTTAATAATGCAGCTGACGTAGCTGAGGCATTTAATGAGTTTTTTTGCCAACATACCGATAACTACGACTCGCTCCTTAAATTCGTCCCCGTCTAAAGCTGAAAACCTTTTGCATAGTAGTGTACCTAAATGTAGTCCTTTATTTAGTTTCGAACATGTAACCCCACGTGATGTAGTTAATATTTTTAATACACTTAAGTCTAAAAACACCGGTGATTATTGGGGCATCTCCATTAAACTTTTAAGTAATATAATAGCCATCGTAGCCCCCTATCTAGCTGTTACTTTTAATAAATGTGTTGATTTAGGAACTTTTCCTGACCTCATGAAGAGTAGTAAAGTCATACCATTATTTAAATCAGGTAATAAGAATGACGTTGGCAATTTCAGGCCTATTTCTATTTTACCTGCATTTAGCAAAATATTTGAAAAGTTAATACTCAAGCAGTTGCTAAGACATTTTAATTTAAACAGCCTCCTCCATAATGATCAATATGGCTTTACAAAGGGTCGTTCAACTACAGACGCGGGTGTTGCTCTGCTGAGACACATATTTGACGCATGGGAGAAATCGCAAAATGCTATTGGAGTTTTCTGTGATCTCTCTAAAGCCTTTGATTGCGTGCACCATGACACGCTTTTGCGTAAGTTACATCATTACGGTGTCAGAAACGAGGCTCTCAACATAATAATTTCATATTTACATAATAGGGTCCAATGTGTAGATGTTAATGGCGCGAAATCTTCCGGGCTACCAGTTCAGTTAGGTGTTCCGCAAGGCTCAATATTGGGTCCATTCTTGTTCTTAGTTTATATCAATGATTTACCATTCCATTTGAAGGGCATCTGTGACGTTGTACTGTTTGCAGATGATACCTCTCTTATTTTTAAAGTAGACAGGAATAGACAAGATTTTGACGACGTAAACAGTGCACTCACAATAGTTACAGATTGGTTTACGTCAAATAACCTAGTTCTCAATGCCAAGAAAACGAAATGTGTAAAGTTCGCCTTACCGAATGTCAGAAATCTAGGACCCAACATCGTCTTAAATAAAGAGGTGCTTGAAACAGTAGGCTCGGCAATTTTTCTAGGACTAACAGTAGATGCCAAACTTCAGTGGGGACCTCATATATCAAGTCTAGCAGGAAGGCTCAGTTCGGCTGCCTACGCCGTCAGGAAAGTAAGACAATACACTGACGTTGATACAGCTCGTTTAGTCTATTTCAGTTATTTTCACAGTGTTATGTCCTACGGTATTCTGCTGTGGGGCAAAGCCGCTGATATACAAAATATATTTGTTCTTCAAAAACGAGCTGTTCGAGCAATTTACCAGCTAGGTGCCAGAGTTTCTCTAAGAGATTTTTTTAAAGATATTGGTATTCTCACGGTTGCATCACAATTCATCTTCGCCAACATCCTATATATTAGGCAAAATTTACACTTGTACACTAAAAACAGTGATATTCACAGTGTTAACACTAGAAATAAGGACAAACTACGTGCCCCCTTTCACCGGCTTCATAAGGTTCATAACTCATTTGTTGGGCTTGGTATAACCTTTTATAACAAGATACCCTCTTCTTTGCTAGACTTGCCTTTTAATGCGTTTAAAGCTCAAGTAAAATCCAACCTTTGTTCAAAGGCTTACTATTCCATCAACGACTACTTACACGATAAGAATAGTTGGTCGCCCTAATTAACTCAAGACAATGTTCATGTTCTTTCTCCAGAATTAGCTTAGGTACTGACAGGTTACTGTTATTAGTATTAACTCACTTATTTATTTCACATCGATGGTCCTAGTTCATCATCTGTGACTGCAAGTGACAGCTAGGTGACGAACCCAGCAATGCATAAATGTGTAAGCTGTCACGCCCTTTATGCCTGGAGGCTTTTATTTAGGTAGTGAGTTTTTATTTTTATTTTAATTAATTATTTTTTAGCTTGAGTACGTATAGTTTTTATTATATTTGTTGGTATATTGGCGTGGCTAGCTGACATAATATGGCAAATAATTTAAGCTTCTTGTAATGTTCATTACTGAACATAGGTTCCTAGTATTGTATACATGCAACTAACTATATTCTAACTGAACAGACAGCTGTGCTGCTGGGGAGTTTGTTCCGCCACTTCTTCTTCCCAGCGATAGCACTAGGAAGTGGCGAAGGGCGGGCGTTTTTGGGGGACTGTCTTTTGTAATTTTGACGTTCGAAAAGTGCTGATTCTCAGCCTAATTTGAATAAATGACTTTTGATTTTGATTTTGATTTTAAAAAAGCAAAAAGCCAACGTCACGCGGTGTTCCCAGGCGGTCACCCATCCAAGTACTGACCGCGCCCGATGTTGCTTAACTTCGGTGATCGGACGAGAACTGGTGTATTCAACGTAGTATGGACGTTGGCGATAGTAACAACGAAATTACCGAACTGTATTAATGAATAATGACGTCAGTTCGATCCGATAACACAGAACTGTCTAATATGTTACTACGAGTATGTTCAACAATTTTATCAATATTGTTTTTTATTAATTAATCGTCACCGTCGTTTGTTTCGCCCAGTATGATGTACATGCTTGGTAATTATTACTGATTAATTAAACTTAGCCTGTTGACAATCGCGGTCCAACGCTGGCTGGTAAAAGGCCCTCTAGGAAATAGCGCCACAATGCAACAAATGAACGCTGTGGTCCGGGCACAAGGATAATTTTAATGTTTCATATCCGCAATAGATCTTTGCTTCAAAATGTCTGCCGTTTATTATATTTATTTAAACTTTTCGCACACAAAAAGGTACAAAGTTGGACTTAATGCCTCAGGCATTCTCTACTAGTCAAACAAGGGTGGTGAGAGATGACAGGTGATTTGGTTGAGAGGAACAATGCATTAACGACAAAACAAACAGGAACTATCGCCAAAGTCTGTCTGACCACCGTAAGGACTTGTCCTGCTTGCAGCGCATATTATTAGTCGACCTAAAAAGGATCCTCTTTTGTTTTATTTACGGACGCAGTGTGGTCATCATGTGCAGCACGGGATTTTGTTTTCAAAATGGTCAGATATAGGTTTTGACGATAGAACATTATAACAAATATATAAAAAAAAGCGATAATATTTACCATAAGCACAGCTCTTGACTCGCCTAGCTGACACTTGTAGATTTCCTTGTCTCTGCACACAAGGAAGCCAGAACTAATGACGCACCAACACGATATTGCTTCATTTGCTCCTGGAATTCAAACAAGGCTAATTTTAATTACTTTAATAAAACTGTTGAGCTATGGATGGGGTACTCTATTCCTTCGGCGAATACATTTGTCAATCTGTATCACTCATTGGTTTGAAAAATGTATACCATCACCCTTTGTTCATGGATACCTACAGTTTGACAATTTGGTTTACTCTTTCGCCAACGTCCATACTACGTTGAATACACCGGTTCTCGTCCGATCACCGAAGTTAAGCAACATCGGGCGCGGTCAGTACTTGGATGGGTGACCGCCTGGGAACACCGCGTGACGTTGGCTTTTTGCATTTTGATTAATTTTTTTGTATGTTGTCATAGTTGCATTATGTTATGTGATTGTGTCAATGCAGAAATGTAATTTAATGATTAAATACTTACTAGGTAAATCTGGTACAGATCTCACTTTAGGTTCTGATACATTGCTTAGTAGGAACATGCGGTTGGTAGTGGTGATGACAGCTAGGCCTATCCCATGAGGGCTAGGAAACAGCTGGGCTTTGCACACCTGCAAATGCATAATATTTCACATAGTATTGTTTATCATTTTTTAATGAAGTTTTTTTAACTTACAACTGTTCAGAAATATTATTAAGTAGTTTTTTTTCAAGGTAGTTTGTGAGTGTATCGCATTCAGACAAGACAGAAAACGCAGCCGGGAGGACTTTTTTATAATTTGTAGTAATGTTACAAATTAAAAAATAGTATCATAATGCAAAAAATTATGCACAACCAACTGAAAAAAAGGAAGTATTTTTCTATATAGGACAGTGGCGCCGATTCCCTTGTTCACAAACTAAACTAAATTTAAGTTCAGTGCATCTTTTTCTTTCACCTTTAGACGCTCCATAGACAGTTTAGACGTGATTAAAAACATGGCTACTAAAAATACGTCAATTTACGTCTGTCGCTGACTAATTTGACAGGACTAAACTAATATTTTATCTTCTGTCCTTTCTAAATGAAATAGAAAGAAAAAGATGCACTGAACTTAAATTTAGTTTAGTTTATGAACAAGGGAATCGGCGCCATTGTCCAACTGTATACACTAAAATAAACACCTACCTTTGTGTCCCTGACCTCTTGCCCCATATTGAAGGTCCTTTGATAGGCTCCAAACATGTCATAGACTAGGACATCGCCACTCTCCTGAACACAAAGCAGTTGCTCACCGTCTGACCAGCCCATGTGTACAAGCTCACCACTGTTCCACTGAAATGCACAGAATTAAATGAATGTACTTGTAAGGACTCATAAGGAATATTTTATTTGGGTTTCTGAATAAATACTTCATAATTGATGCAGGTCTTTGCTGAGAAACACATCCTGGTATACTATACTCGTAGTAGTAATTGGTAATTTTTAGAAAGAAAAAAGTCTAGCTCCCAGTTTATTATGTTTAAACACACACTACCTATTTCTCCTATAATAATCACAAGCAGCGCTCCACAGTAGTTTAAGTGTGAAAGATTAACAAACATCCATCCATCCATACAAACTTTCAGGATGAATCTTAGATAAGGGAACTGCTATTAATTCCATTTGTATTGTTAAAGCTGGTCATTACACACATACAGCAGCATCAAAACCAATCTACTTAGCCTTTTCCCAACTATGATGGGGTCGGCTTCCAGTCTCACCGGATGCTGCTGAATACCCTAATTTTAAATGGAATGACTGCCTATCTGACCTCTACAACCCAGTGGGTAGTACGATACCCCTTGGTAAAACTGGCTGTCAGACTTTCGGGCTTCTGACCAATATGCCAAAGGTCCACAAATGACTGCCGGGACCTTGGGCTTATTGTGCTTTCTGAGGCATGGAGGGGTCTTGGTATGTAAAGATGCAACAGCATCTTCACCATTAATTCCATTAACACAGTAAACTTACCAAAATTTTCGAGATAACAGTTCCAACACCGTTATATAGGGTGATCACAGGTTTGGCAGTGCCCATGATGCGTACAAATTGTTTTCTGTCCCTCACAACAGCGATGGGACCTCCATATTGAGCTCCACTGATTATCATGTTTTCTAGCCCCTCATCCATAGCCCAGTTCATGGTATACAGGTCGAACTTCCTGCAATTTGTTAAATTAACTTTTTTGTACTTTGAAAATTATCAACTTTATAATTAAATGGGTTGTTTCCTTTTAGAAAGAATTGGATGTTATAACAAAGGTTGCCATAAGAAAAAGTATATTTCATGATTTGTTACAGTATTCTTAAATGTCTGTTTCCAGCTGTGTTTTATTGTAATTTTTATTTTATTATTTTGGTAATGGTAGCTGAAGCTGGTAATTGTGTGAGGGAATCATGTCGAATGTGCATTCAATTATGAAATGCTTTGTATTGTACACTTTAACAAAAATGACATGACAGTTGTTACAAGGAAACAACTTTTACATTTTAAATTACTATCATACCTGTAATAGGAGTCCAACTGAAACCAGTCTGCAGTTAGTAACGCCGACATTTTGTGTATTAATTACACTAAAACGATATTATAGAACACTAGTGATAAGAGATTTATTTGATTGAGTTTTTCCTGTTTGATTTTCAACACATCGCATCAATAAATGTTTTGTATATTTTGTGCTGTAATTTCTCACTGTAAGTCTCGCTTCGAAGCTATATTAACATTTAACAAACACTTGTTTTTTTTCTAGTTTTGTTGTAAATTAGGCTACAAAACAATATTTAGAAAAATAAAAACATGAATCAGTTTTTCGAATTTAATGCAGGGACAAATTGACGTTTGGATTGAGATGTCAATTTAAACTTTTGTGTACGGCTATCTCTTTTTCTCCAAGAGAAATTTCTATCTATACATCTCTACTAACAAAATCATTGTTCTTTACAACTCAAATCGGCCTGTTTGGCAGCGTTGGAATGGAACGGAACAACATTCATTTGACAATGACATTGACGTTGACAGATACGTTCAGAAAAGTAATGCAGATTCGGAATCAACCTTCCTATTGATGATTTATCATCAAAATACAACAACACAACTATCATCTGGTTTTACAGTTATTGTTAAAATAAAAGATTTTATTACCACCTTAGTCTTGTGCTCATAAGTGTTCATAGCGGGGTGGTATCACTACCTAATTAACTCTCACCTAGCATTAAAGCATTGTCGTATGTAGGAACTAGTAGGCAGTAACTAGTATGTTTATAGATTTTGTATTAGAAGCCGCTTATTAATTTAAAGCATTTGTTATGTATGATAATTATGACATCTTTGGTTTTTTTATTGTGATGTGATCACGTCTGATGCAAAGCGATGGACGAGGTCTGAAATGGAACGACCGTGCCCAGAAAATGCCTGTTAGCTCTTGCTTTGAAGGCTAACGGGTTATATTAGGAAGGAAACTCAGAACGCATAGCAGAGGAGTTCCACATTGGCCGTGCGCATAATAATTGTAGAGGAGAAGCGCCGCGTATGACTAGTCGTGATATCAACCAAATGCGGATGGTACCCTGCAGTACCTAGGTACGTCTGGTAGTCCGGCAGTGGAAGGAAGATGGTGGGATTAAATCGTGAAGCTCCTGCGTAGTATTCAAAAATTGAATGACAATTAACAACGTACTACAGCCGTATCTAGAATACCGGAAAACAGCCAGTACCTACATGTACATAGTTAATTTATAGGTATCTACAGATCAGGCGATAAGGAAATTATCTTACGCTGAAAATAAAATCCTCTTGTAAAATTCTATCGGATTATGAATATAGTAAATACTAGTAATTATTAAGTAAGTAAGTAATAAAAGTTATCCGGTATCTTCCACGCTTAGGTGGATACGCTCGGCGGAAGAAAATGAAATAGATAAAATACTTCCGAGCTTATTAGAGAGATGCCACAGCCGCCGCTTAAGTGTTACGGCTTGTTTGTTATTTTTGTAGTATAATAATGTAAATTGTCATTCTTTACGATATAAAAATAGATAGGTAGGAACCTATCTTAATTAGTTATCAACACTGAAAAATCTTCTATAGGATAAAACTTAAAAATCCTCTGGCTACTTGAGTAGTCAGTCAGGTATAATACCCGACTGATTTTTATGATAAGTACGTAGGTGGGTTACATATTAGAATGAGTATAGGTAGGAATCCATTCAGTGAAAACAAACCTATGTAAATAAGTAAATATCTAAAAGATCTTCAGCCACATATATTTTCAGAGTTATTCAGTAAAATTACATGCATTTTGCATTAGGGATTCATACATTTCTCCGCGAGAGGCGAGGCGTTGACACTGACATGTTAGTTCTCCAGTCGCCGCCACATTTTCGCATGGCTGACTGCGAGCCACCATTTTCTCACGCCGCCTCTCGTCCATCCGTAGACTATTAAGTAGTGGAAGGAATTTGCATCCATAATGAACGACACTGGCTATCTCTCTCGCACGCCCACATGGAACATCTTAGTTCTTTATATCTTTGCTATTTTGTGTCTACTGAAGTAGATTTTCTCACCTTTTTTAGGGTTCCGTAGTCAACTAGGAACCCTTATAGTTTCGCCATGTCTGTCTGTCCGTCCGTCTGTCCGTCCTCGCTTAATCTCTGTGAACTTTAGCACTAGAAAGCTGAAATTTGGTACCAATATGTATATCAATCACGCCGACAAAGTGGTAAAATAAAAATTGGAAAAAAATGTTTTATTAGGGTAGCCCCCCTATATGTAAAGTGAGAAGTGATTTTTTTTTCATTTCAACCCTGCGTGTGATATATTGTTGGGAAGGTATTTAAAAATGAATAGGGGTTTACTAAAATCATTTTTTGATAATGTCAATAATTTCGGAAATAATCGCTCCAAAAGTAAAAAACAATGTGTCCCCCCCTCTAACTTGTGAACCATAAGTTTAGAAAATATGAAAAAAATCTGAAAAGTAGAACTTTATAAGGACTTTCTAGGAAAATCATTTTAAACTTGATGGAAACAACAGTTTTTTTACAAAAAAGACAAAAAGTTGTACAAAATAATTTCTGGACTAAGTTTGTAGTATAATCGTATATGCAAGCATTTTTTTAACTTCACTTACATATTTTATTATCCTGAACGAATCTTTTTTCAAACAAAAAAAGAATGATTAAAATCGGTTCTCGCAATCCAAAATTACCACCGAAAACTTCTGGCACGCCTATGTATTAATTAGTAACTCAATTCCCCGAGAGATGGCGCTGTAAAATAGACAACATTTTCTCGAACTTTCCATGTGTGGTTGGAATCTATAACTCTTTTAGTTATCACCGTCCTTTGTGGGCCCGTTTTTAGTGTTCCGTAATTATTAGAGTTCCGTAACAAATAGCCCTTTTTAAGTTGGGTTACCACTATGTTCGCGCTCCAGCAGCGCTCCGCGCTCCTGCAACTGCTCCAATGGATACGTCGCGCGCACTTCTACATGCGCTCCCCTTTGACACACTGCGCTCCCCTTTGTGTTCGCGCTAAAAACCGTCACGAGTCGGAGCGCCTGCCGCGGAGCGTGCAATGTTGCACGCTCCGTGTTCGCGCACGTACCCACTACCGGGAGCAGTTGCAGGAGCCCGGAGCGCTGCTGGAGCGCAAACATAATGGATACCCACCTTTAAACTCATAAGTGGGAACACTTATTGTGAAGGACGGGAAACTACGGAACCCTACACTGAGCGTGGCCCGACACGCTCTTGGCCGGTTTTTTTTTCTTGTTTCAATCGTAGCATTTTTCGTAGAAATAACTTTGCATGAGCATCTGTCATGAGCATTGTTACCCATAAAGACGATCTTTATCTTTTTATAGAGAATGATGAGAATACATCCCGTTTGCTGTTCAATCATAAATTAGAATTCCAATTTCTGTCTCCTCCATGTTTTGCATAAACCTTTTCAAGATGCATAAAGAGAACGCTGAAAACGTCGTGAAACATTTGTCGTGTGAAATTTTTCCTTTGTCGTGTCGGTGTCGTGCCGAGCTCACTTTGCCGACTTCCTTAGCCACGCGTGAAAGAAATATTAAAAATCGCGAAAGCGTAGCCTCCTCGACCATTACCGGCTTATACGCGCAAGATATTTTTATAATACTAGTTTGCGGACCTAACCATTTATTTATACAGTAGCTCGTTAGTACGCAGGGTGATTATTTCGTGGTTTATGTTTTAATAAGTTGTGAGTGAACTAATAAACGATTAAGCTGGTTGTTCACACTTTAGAAACGTTTGGTTAATTGATTTTTTTGGCAATTTATATGAAAGTGTTTCAATTATGATATAGTAGGTAATTATAAATGATGAGTCTGCTGCGTGTTTTATCGACAAAGTTAAAATTGAAAGTGAAAAATGTTAATGATCTTCACTTAAAACCACGTAGACAGGTAATTACCTACTACATTATGTACCTCGTTCAAATATTCATGAGTTATCAATCAATCCATAAATGATCCATAAAATAAAGAATTCTTCGTTTGTATTTTTCATCAATCTAGTCCACAATGTACCTATCATCAATCTTATATTGGATTTCTAAGCAAGAAAAAACTGGCGTCAACACTATTAAAAATAAATGCGAAGGTGTCGGAGGCATGTGGCGAATAGATCCATCATGGACATGAACAAATCAAGGCACAATAAACAAGACGAACTTTGGGACACGCTTAAATGGTTTTGTGAAATATATCTATCCCACTAATATTATAAAGAAAGTTTGTGAGGATGGATGGATGTTTGTTACTCTTTCACGCAAAAACTAGTGAACGGATTTCGATGAAATTTTACAGTAATATAGCATATACATCAGAATAACACAGGATACTGTTTATCCCGATATTCCCACAGGATCGACCCTTATGCGCGTGAAACCTCGGGGCGCTGCTAGTATACTAATAATAATAATAAAGCTGAAGAGTTGTTTGGATGCTTCTTTGAACGCGTTAATCTCTGAAACTGCCGGTCGGATTTGAAAAATTCTTTTTACATTGGTTTCTTTTTTTAAATTTATTAGTCGTTAATGTCCCACTGCTGGGCAAAGGCCTCCCTATTCTCTTTCCTCCTCTCTCTGTCCAGAGCTACCAAGGACCAATTTTTATGAAAGGAGTCCAGCTCATCCCGCCAGTTAATTAGTATCTAATATATATTATTCGTCCCTCCGAGAAATATAATGCTGCCGAACCGTGGTCCCTTCCAGGGACGACGGAGGGACCACGGGGCATACATGATTATTTTTAACAAAGTTAGTGGACCCCTGGTACGCAACTAAGAAAAAAAAAATGTTCTAGTCCTATGTATATTTGTCTAGTCACCCCTCTTATATAGGGTAAGAAAATATTATCTTCTTCTTAGCGTGTCGATGGCTCTAAATGGACTCGGCCCAGTAGGTATTCGGCTACGTGTTCGGCGTCATCACTAGCGTCCATCAGTTCCTGTAATGTGCAGAAAATATTATGAGTAAGATGTCCTTGGAATTCAAAGACCTCTACCTACTTAACCCCTTTGTAGAAATAAATGAAGACCGCTTCAAGGAAATGAAAATCCGGGAAGTGATGTTTATATGGTGACTATTTTCTTCAATCTTTCTAATAGATTTTCTAACGGGAAAACGTCAATTTTAAATACATTAGTCTATTAGAGTTCGAAAGTACCTACCTAGCGCCCGGTAGCAGAATCACTGAGGTGTGGGTGTACCTAGCCGATTTAGAAAATATATGTATGAAGAGAACACACTATTAATCTTAATCTGAATAATTTTGAAGGATATCGTTAATCCATTGCTAAAGGTATATGTTCGTAAAATTTGTCTGCTCAACATAGTAAATAACGCAATGCATGTTGTTGCACTGTCAAAATGAAAACCATTGTTACGCAACTACCCCGCAGAAAAGTTTTAAGTATGAAGAAAATTAAAGAAAATAGGGATGGTTTGAGTGAGAGATAATAATTATGGCAAGGAAGGTAGTGAAAATTGAGATAACTGCTGATAGATATGTACGTATCGAAGAAGAAGTCATGCTGCGTGCCAAGACCCCTCCGTGCCTCGGAAAGCACGTTAAGCTGTTGGTCTCGGCTGTCATTTGTGGATCTTTGACAATCGTTATGGGTCGTCAAAAGCCAGAAAGTCTGACAACCAGTCTTACCATGGGGTTTCATATTACCCAGTAACTGGGTTGTGGAGGTCAGATAGGCAGTCGCTCCATGTAAAATATTTTTGCATTCAGCTGCATCCGGTTAGACTGGAAGCCGACCCCAACATAGTTGAGAAAAGGCTAGGCAGATGATGGTAAAGGAACAGCTGATAGAGATGCATGCTACGTCTACGCTAAATAAATTGGGTTAACAAAGAGTAAAGAATGATAATGATATTCTATTGTAAAAGAACGCAACTACCTTATTTAACTACAATGGGATTGAGAAGTGCGTTTCTCGCAAATCTTCTCTCTAATGCTAGCAATACGGTTCGGATAAACAGATTTAACTTTAGCTAAACGAATTTCCTGTTTTATTTACCGTATTTATTTTATGTATGCGATGAAAGTTGTGGAAAAGGTTTTTGCTTTTCTTTAAAGAAAAAGAACGAAGCAATCCGTTCAGATTTCGCTAGCTGGCTGGTTCTGTAAAATATGAAGCTAAGAATATCGGAATTGTTTTCCGTGTATAATCAGCCTATAAGTTTCACAGGCCTCCTCTCTTCGAGAGGAAGTGGGCTGTAATCTACCACGCGGGCCCAGTGCGGGTTGGTAGATGTCACACGTCTTTGAATTTTTAGTTCTAGGACATGCCGGTTTCCTTACGATGTTCTCCTTCACCGTTTTGAGAGTAGCGGTAATGAAATTATTTACATAAAGTAAAGTGCCTGTTAGGGTTGGAACGCACGGCCTACATCTCGTAAGTCGGGGCCTTTACTACTGGGTCTCTACTGCTCCACAACCGTTTACCGCGCAGGCATAGAGTATTGTAGAGTGTCATATTAGAATATGGTATAGTCTTTTTCGATTTCTTGGAAAGCCGTGACGACGAAAAGTACTGTTTCCCAAATTACCTAGGTACCTATGTATTGATAGTTAAGAGAAATACCTTCCGAAGATCTAAGTGACTTATTTACCTCACTTATATATGTAGAAAGAAGACATGTTTCTTTCCAATCCCCCGCAAAAAATAAATAAAGTCGAATCTAGACGGATAAATTGGGACAAGTTAGGGATTCCGTCAAATAAGATACTTTATACTCTAGTCTCTTTTGGAGGCAGGTAAGCTACCGTAATTATGTGTTTTCGTTTATCTTTTCTTTTATATTTTTCCTGCAGAATATTAAAACTCATATGGAGCAGTTGTGGCCAAGTGGTATCGGCCTCGACTTACGAGTCCAAGGTCGGGAGTTCGAACTGTCAGACTTTACTTTATTTTCCATCACCACTGCTCTCAAAACGGTGAAGGAAAACAGCGTGAAGAAACCGGCTTGTCTTAGAACCAAAACTACGGTACTTTTTGACAGATTGAGACTAAGATCAGACTGTGAACGTTCTTAAAATTACGAGAATTGCCCCTCTGTGCACATCTAGTCCGAGTTCAAGAGCTGTCTGTATCAAATATTCCACAACAATGATGACACTGACAGGTCTTGAACGCTGTGAAATTCGCACTCAAGCTTTGTAACACAAAATAGTTGCAAATATTATAACTTCTAAAGCAAAAATTACGTAGTAGGTAGGTAGTTAACCCTTCACACCTATCGCAGCATCAAGCAAGACCAGTCTAGTAACTTTCCTAGATCCAAGTATGCAAATAGATCTTGAAGCTGGCAGGGCCCATGTCAAGATCTAGTACATGATTTCATACGAGATAACACGACTAATGTCACGAGATAACCGAAGTCTTGTCACGACATTAGACATGTGATTATGAGATTTATAGCCCCAAGAGCTCGTAATATAGCGTGAACAGCTTTAGTTAGCCGGAGCTACTTTATTGCGATCGTAAACAGAATAATCTGCCGTTTTATGCTTGTAGATTGCCTATTGTAAAAATATTTATCGCGTGTCAACGTAAGTAAGTTAAGTAGAGAGTACGACGCGTATAAAAAGTTGTTAAACAAAATTAACTTTGTAGTCCATAACTTTACTATAAAGGTTTTTATAGATGATAGTAAGCGCTTGGCTTGCTGCAAAAGCTCTAAAACTACACTATGACCTCCAAATAGACTTATTCTCCGAATGAAACCGCATGAAATTCTTGCACTTCTAACTAGAAATGAATGAAACCTCTCACTGTGTGTTTTGCATCGTTAAACAACCCATCAAGGTAATCAACTGCTACAATTCCGGCTGAATAGCACGGCGGATCTGTGCCAGAGCAGCAACAATAACAAAAGCGAGTCATGGCATCGATATGAAGTAACCAAATAACTTAGAAATGTCAAAGCCTGCCGGCTTGTCCGACCTCGCTCCCACTCTCGGAGCAACGGTACTCGTGTCTCGGCAGTCGGCGCCTGCGCCGCCACACGCTCGAGGTCTGTGCCCTCCTCCCCGACTACTTGCACGCGTCATTGCGCTCGCGCACAGGTTCTCGCAGCAAACACTCCAGTTTTAAACGAATATTCACAAATAACGAACCCACCGCGAAGTACCAGATCGTCGTGACAAGTCAGGCAAACGAGTCCAAGTTTGCGCCGACAACTTTGACTGTGACACATTACGGTACGCAGCAGCGTGTGACAGAACTTTTATCAATACAGCCTTTTACAAGCTCTCAACTCTCCGCGAGTTCAATGTGATTTGTGAAATGTTGCGAATGTTATGGAAATTTCATGTTTTCATATCGATGTGGTGATTTTTTATCGTGCCTAAGGCGTTAAGTGGAAGTTTGTGAGTTATTGAAGGAGGAACACTTTCGGAAACAAGGTGCGAGGCGCTGGAAATAACATCAAAGGTGAGTTTAAAACGTTCAGAATTTAAAAGGTGTGAATATAATTTCAAGTTTACCGGGAAAACACAAGAATTTACAAGTTGATCTCTTTAACAACTTCCGACGGCGAACACTTGAATAAATGAATACATTTTGTTGATAATGATGAGCAGAATTGTGTAAAAGACAAGGGTGCCAACTGCTTGATCCACTCTAACACTACTTAATAAATTATTATTTTGCAATAAGTAAAGCTTTAATTTGTCTCTTGTTATTAGGGAAAGTACAAACTGTAATTTAAATAATATTTTGAATGGCAATAAAATACAACAAATACAAAAGCTTCTTAGTCTCGACTTCATCTTATTTTTTTGTTTATACGTAGTCATCGTGCCGTGTATGCTGGAAGCTTTGTTGCCACCGGCATACAGATTCTTATATCTTAGGGCTAATTTTTTCAACGCCAGACAATTTTTATCGGAGAAATAATTTTAAAATTTTGACAGTTCTTCCATAGGGAAACCGTCAGACGTCAATTTATCTTTCTCTAATACCTATTACGCATTATGAAATTGCTTTATTTGCTCCGTTTGCATCACTGGTGGTAATTTGGGAAGGTAATTGAATGCAAAGTAAAAGTCTATTAAAGCTTGACAGATTGCTATTAGACTTGTGATCTAGACTTGTTATTTCAATATAATCAAGAGCGTTTATTTTCTTTTTTTATCGTTTTTATCATTGTGTCGTGGCACTTTTAGTATCTACTTTATTTCATTATATACATATAAATTATATTTTTATTTAGTATAATATAAAAACATTAAGAAAAAAAAAATTGTAGCCCCTGTATCGGGAAAAGGGTCCAAGTTACGGCGGCGGTCAGAGAAGAACCTGCTAACAATGCGAGCCGTGTCCAGAAATACCGCTTTGTGAATGAAGCCCTTGATCACAATGATCGTTGAGTCCATATCCCACATGTCCCCAACTTCGCGAGTCAAGTCAAGATTCCGTATCTCTATTAATAATTATATCGCTAATGGTAGAGATAACGTGTAGAATTGTTCCCTTCGACGTGGGAACAGCTTCAAATCATAATTGGTTATCCAGGTCTTATTTTCTACAAGGCTTATGTTGGTTTTCAAGAGTTAGAAATTGGGTTACATTTTACCTTTTGATGTCCTTCAGAACCATTTATACTCTAATAGAGCCGGACATTTTAGATACGGTAGCCGCAGAATTTGTTCTATCTGGGTTGCTTTAAGGCTCCCGCAGAAAGGCGCAACGTACGGCCTAGGAAAAATTCTATGAAAACCTCATTGATTGTTCTACTGAAGTCGCGTCTCATTGTCGTGTCGCGCCTGTCTGCGGGAGCCTTTACAGTTAATCGATTGTCATGGTAATTAATTTCCTTCAGAAGACACTAATTAGACCTTAAATTGTTCAATATTAATTTTATGCCACGTTGCCAAAAGTCAACGAACTTTTTACTCAACATAACGTAATTCCTAAACGGGTTTCCTTTTGATAACAGTTTTTATTTAGTTCCTATAAATTTGTTTAGTATATAACTGTAAGGTACTGTTATAATAGAATTTTGAAACATATTAGAATACTGGACCAACTTGCTGTATCGTCGTAAATGACATCTAATCTGTTAATGTTGAGATTGGATTTTTTATTGCTGTCAACATTGTGATTCACGTCACATAACAGTTATTTAAAAGACTGTTTTAAGAGCTTTGTATAATTGTATCCTGTAACGATCGTGATTTTTTTTTTATTTCGGCTTTGGGGCAGACATTCTCGTTTTAAGTTATGTTCGTTTTTTCCATCTTTGCTTCAGCATAACTTACGACCGGTTCATTTCTGGGCTTCTCCCAAATTGCGTCAAATTGTTTGCGACATTTATTCGTCGGATATGGTAGGTAAAAAGTTGGATAATATAGTTATGTTCAGTCAAGACACATCCTCCGCTTAAAGCGGCATACGAATATTTACAATATTACACGTGGGTATATAACCTAACTTATACTCTAATACTTATACATACTCTAATAAATTATACAAAACACTTAAATAAAAACTAAAAACACAACAATAACAACATTTGTATAAAACTAAATAAATCTAATATGTCCTTTATATTTATAAACAAACGATTCCTATACTGTATAAAAAGTAATAATGGAGAAGCCATGTTTTTTGTAGAAATAAAATGATAGTTAAAATAAGAGAACTAACATTTCAATTAGCTGTTTTTGTAGTGTTTCGAAAGTAAGCATAATTATTATTATTACAAATTATTATTTAACGTCACAGCTTGGTTACTTTAAATTTTTCAGTGGCTTAGTTTAATGGCGAGGTTTACAGTAATGTTGTGAAGCAAAATAGGTCAAGTTTAGAGAGAATCGACTCACAAGGAAAGGTACGGTTCAGTTTAGTTTATTTTCCTGCTACTGTGGTTTTCCTTATGCATTAAGGCTTTAATACCTCAAGATAGTAAAAACGGTCGAAAATTTAGGTATACGTGGGAAATTAAATTCTTTTGCGGTAATATATAAAAACCACCCGTGTGAATCGTTGCCTGACCACAATTTATTTTAGCCCACTTTAAAACGAATAAGCTATCAGACATCTGAAACTCCATTGAACCGAACTCAGTGGTTTTCGAGATCAAGAGTTTAGGTAAGGTTACCGGAACAGACCGACAGGCTACTTTCATTCATATTTTGCTGTAATAACTAGGTACATTCACTTATGAGAACACACTTGCGGATGAATAAGTAACTCAGTATGCATGCTGCATTTTTTTGCCTTAAGGAAAACGGAAACACAGATTGAAAATGGATGAGAGAGATTTTGAGATTACATTGATTGCAATTTTTATCACTTTTAATTATACTTTTAGTATCAATTGTTGAAGGTGAAAACTGCCGTCCTATTTTGTAAAAATCTTACCATGTAATTTTGAGGGGAAAATAAAAAATACAAACAAAAATTAAAAAGACATGCGGACCGAACCACAGGTACAGGTAGTCTTACAATATTATCGTTTAAAATACACACCATTTATCTGCGTTAACGCACGTCTGCGCGTTAAGACATTGTCTCACGAGTTTCACATGAAAGCAAGTAAAAGCGTTGTGTTATAACTTTTCTCAGTCCGAGGCGAGAGTTTGAAATGTTACACGCTTGACGAAGGGGACAGGAAAGTACCTGTAATGTAAGATGGGTGTCTGATATGGTTAGCTTTCTTGATTGAATGCCTACTTTCCGTAACATAGTGATAACTGACGTAAAAGCATAGGTTACTGACGTAAAGCGATAAAATGCTTCAGCATATTGTTGGAGTTGTCAAGATAGGTAGATAAATCGTTTATTTGGTGCACACAAAAGAAATCTAAGCTCAACATACAAAAACACGATTAAATAATGGCACCGATTCCTTTGTTTACAAACTAAACTAAATTTAAGTTCAGTGCATCTTTTCTTTCTATTTCATTAAGAAAAGGACACCAAAATTGGGTAAAATTGAAACCAAAAATATTTTCTTCATATTAAACAGTCTTAGTTACTTATTGATCCGAACCTATCTTTCATACCTACCTAAGAAAATTAATTAATTTTTGTACACAGAAATGTATTAAACCGAATTTAAAATCGAAACAACTACCTCACTTCCTGCGATTATCAGGAACCAGGGGAGAAATCTTCTAGCTGTTGTCACTTGTTTTTATACTAAAGGTTATAATTACGTTAGAGAGGGCACGGTTATTAGAGCGATTATAGAGCTGCGCACACGCATTCCAGTCGGCATGACCGGTAGTACCGTTAAGTATGATTGCACCTTGCTGTAATTAGATGTATGTCAGTTTTGTACTCATGTGGGTGCTTGATAAATGTACCTACTTGAGCGTATGTAGGTGAGATAATTGGTAAAATGTAGAACACGTAATATGTATATGCACAGCATCTATAGTTACGGAATCGTACCTACTGTACGTCAATGGTTAGAAGCAAGCTAAATGGCAAGCGACATCGCGGCAGGCCCAGGTGGAGATGGTGGGATGAGCTGGACTTCTTTAACAAGAACTGGTCCTCAGAAGCTTTAAGCTTTAAGAAATGGAAGGAGAGTACTTTCCTGCCAGGGTAGCGGGATCGTCCGAAAGGGTTACCGCTGCCCTGGAACATAAAGGGCTAAGGAAGGAACACGGGTGGGTTTTAGTCAGTAAGAGTCTGACACTCCCTTCTGCTCCACCGAGAGCGGGAGGGGTCATTTGATGATTTCCCATCCTCAAAAAAAAAAAAAATAGGAGAGTACTTTGCCGTGCAGTGGGACGTCACAGGCTTTTAATAATAATAATATAAAGAAATATTTAACTTTAGTTTTTGTACCTACAAACGCAATAGAACGCCTGTAAATAAAAGTTATTATCCAATAAGGCACGTTAGTGTGAAAGCTGAACAAAAATACGCTTTCCTTTTTATTGTATTACTACAATGACAAAGGGAGATATTTCTGCGCTTCTCACTAAGTTATGGAATAGTAAATTCGTAATGCATTGTCGCGTTTATGTTATTACTAGGTAATAAAGTTTATTGACAGATAGCAGTATTTATATAAGAATATTAGTTGATTATATTTGTTTACTGTACAGTGTACCTATCTACACACATCAAAAGTGTCTAGGATCAAGGACATTTTTAACTATAAAAAAATATCCAATTAATATTTACCAAATCTAGTCTTCCAGATTGTCTTCTTACTTTAATTCCTATGTTCAAGTTAACAACTTGTCCCTATATTTTGTAAAAATTAAGAAAAATTGCAATTTTTGCAAATTGTGGGAAATTAACCAAAGTTAATGTCGTCAATTAAATAGCAAAAAAAGCCAAAAATGAGGATTTTAAAATTATTTATTTCAAGGACAAAAAAAAAATTACAATCTGTGTTTCCACCATTGACACGAACCACACAATCACAGCGTTTTGGCATGCTCTTAAAATCAGTTCATCAAAATCACTTTGAGGAATGGCCGACCACGTTCTTTCGAACCAGTCAAAAAGTTCTTGTGGGGTATGCACGGCATCCTTACTCGGCAAAGCTCTTCTTTGGAGCATATCCCATGGGTGCTTAATTGGGTTGAGGTCTGGCGATTGAGCAGGCCACGGCAGAACGTTGATGCGAGCATCGGCAAGAGTGCGTGTTACGACTCTAGTTGTGTATGGACGTGCATTATCGTGCATTAGACCATTAGTCGAAACGAATCACCCAACCGGCTTCACAAAGGGATGATCTCGTCTGAAACAATCCTCTCCGCATAAATCTGACCATTGAGGTTGCCCCTGATCCAAATGAGATCGTTTCTTCCAACGATCCAAATACCGGCCCAAATCATTATTGCTCCCCCTCCATATGAATGAACTTCCTGACAAAATTTCAAACGTTCTCCACGTCCAGAGGTACTCCAAACTAGAATACATCTTGTATCCGGGCTCATACCGAAACGAAATTCATCGGAAAAGCCAACACAACGCCAGTCTTCTTCCTCCCAATTTCTGTGTTCACGCCAACATCATGGCGGTTATGGTGCGATTCCGTCAAGTAGTATTTTGGATGTACCGGTCCTGTCTGCGAGCGGTGATGAGAGATCGTCCTTCATGTCACTCGGCTATGCTACCCGTCATACGATAGCGTAGTACGTTGCCTGGAACTAGCTTACAACATTCCGACGGCGCTCATCATCTCTTCTCCTGTCAAATGATGTCGTCGCTTCATATCAATGCAATTCAAAATGCAAAAAAATTGTAATAGTTTTCTAAAAACGTACACTTTTATAGGAATCCTGATTGACAGTTTAATTTCTATTTTTAATGAAAATTTAAGGAAATTTGTTATTCAAATAGTCAAATTAACTAAAGAGAATCAATAACAAAAAAGTTAAAATAATAATCCTCAATTGCGGCGATACTCTAAAACGTACTTGATCCCTAGATACTTTTGATGTGTGTATTTATTGTACGACGAATATATCCATCAAATACAATTTTGTAGTCAGTATTTGTTTAACAGTGTAAAAGACACCAACGCGTGCGCATGCACTGTTAGCATGCAGCGCGCACGCACGAATCGGAATCTCGAACAAATAAAAATTCATGTTTTTAATTACTCACGACTGTATTACTGTCGACTTTGTTCCGCTTTATAATTGGTTGTACGTCAGCTGATCACTGAAGTGTTGCTGTTTCTATTTTTGTTCTAGTGCTTTTTAACAACTTTACTAACAACATTGTCATGAACAGACAAACTAATCTAAGTCTGCTTATCTACTCTGACTATGGTATTATCTTCATTCATTAAATAGCACGAAGCCATAATACGTAACCGTTACGTAAATTTAAACGATTTATTCATCTAAAATGCAACTAAGTATCCTGTATTGTTTTGGTTTTGAGGTTTTATTTTATAAGCATTAAAATGATTATCATCATCAGCCTATAGCAGTCCCCTGCTGGACATAGCAGCCTATTGTACGCCATATACAAAATTATGAAAAAAAAAGATTATATAAAATATAATAACGCAACTAACTATTTACACTAGGAACTAAATTAAACGGCTAACTAACAAAATATACAAAAAAATTGTTTTGTGTTTTCATCACTCTGTCATCCAGAAACGTGCCCAGAAGACTGGCAGCATTGCAACTTTGAAGGCAATACTATTTCTTTGGCCAAAGATCGAGCCTCTGGTCACGTAAAATGTCAACCAGTCGGCGTTGTTTTGGTAGTTTTTTTTGTGACAAACTCAATTTGATACCCATAGATATGAAAGTTACGTTTACTCCGCGCGTTCGTCTAGACACACAGGTGTTTTTTCTGATGTAACTTCCATTCGTAGATATTCAATAGTTTCTTAATTATAAGCAGGTGGAATTTATCGGAATTTCTCAGTTGGGAAAGTATTTTGATATTAAATACTATCGAAGTACGTTAAGCCGTCGGTACTGGCTGTTATTCGTAGATCTTTGACAGTCGTTACGGGTAGTCAGAAGCCCGAAAGTCTGACAACCAGTCTTACCAGGGGGTATCGTATTACCCAGTAATTGGGTTGTGGAGGTCAGATAAGCAGTCGCTCCATGTAAAATACTGGTATTCAGCTGCATTCGGTTAGACTGGAAGCTGAGCCCAACATAGTTGGGAAAAGGCTGGGCTAACATGTGCATATTCACGAGCGGCACGCGTCAAAGGCAGAGGCAACCGCAGTCGCCGACACGTCTACGGCTGCCGTCGACAAAGTGCCGCTCGTGTATTTGAGCACCGTACTCAAATACACGAGAGGCACATTGTCGACGGCAGCAGTTGCCTATGTCAACATTTATTTATGAAGCTGACTAGTATCTTTGAACAAAACAGCTTAACGCCAACCCACATGATATTACGTTAAATATTGGATGACCTCATCGCGGTCTAGTTAATTTTTTGATGGTCTTACTTAACCGAAAATTAAATTAAATTGTTTATCTGCAGCAGTTAATCTTCATAACCAAGCATAATTTCACTTTTAAGATTAGCATAATATAGCATTATCTGCCTATAATGTTCTCATTGTTGGGACACAGGCCTGTTCTCGGTGAGAGGGAGTGGGCCGTAATCCATCACGCGGGCCCAGTGCAGGTTGGTAGATGTCACATGCCCTCAAATTTTTCAGTTCTAGGATATGCCGATTTCCTCACGATGTTGTCCTTCACCGTTTTGAGAGCCGTTGGGTGATTAAATAATTTTCACAAAGTAAAGCACCTGGCTGAGTTTGAATCCACGGCCATTGTAACTCTTAAAGTCGGGGCTGTTACCACTGGGCCACCCCTGTTTTATCGTTTAATACTGTGTCTATTGTTTAACACTTGCATTGTGCACTTGTGACCATATTCGCAACGCCACACTGCGCTCCAAAACACAAATTACTGACGTTACTCAAAAAGTCGCTAAGCTGAACTGGGGCTGGGCTGGCCACGTCTGCCACATGCCCAATAAGCTGTGGGCCAAAATAACCACTACGTGGAGCCCTGACACAGCTAGAAGGCGTCGCGGCAGACCCCGTAGAAGATGGCGGGACAAGCTGGACAAAACAAACGACCAGTGCTTTACTTAAGCCCTGGATCGAAAGAGCTGGAAGTCATTGGAGCCTTTGCCCAGCTGTGAGATGATGCAGGCGAACAATACCAGCAACTTGGGTTGTATGTTGGCTTGTGTTCATTGGTTGAACAGAGTTACGATTGTAGTTAGACCAATAAATAAGTACATTAAAGCCCGAATAACAGACCACATAAAACTGGCTCTTTCTAAAACAATTTGGACCTTTTAATTATTGGGCAGAGTGTACCTTCTAAACAGGTTCGGCAATAAACATATCTGCGATACAAACCTCACTATAATTAAATAGTTTTCGACTAATTCGAAACACACTGTAATGAAGGAGAGAGTTTTTGAAACATTGTGATATAATTCTGATTTGTACAGTCAGCCTTAAAAAGATATAATACAAACGGACTAAGATTAATTTAATTGTCTACATAACTACCTATCTTTGTTTCATAATATTGTATCAAGCTGTGGCTACAATTAAGTACAGACTGTTTAATACGTTTTGTCGCTACATGTTGCCGCCAACCCGCACTGCGCCCGCGTGGTGAATTATGGCCCACTCCCTCTCACAGAGAGGAGGCATATGTCCCAGCAGCATTGGGAACATTATAGGCTGATTATGTTATACATTGATACGTGTAGAGTGGGGCTACCTCGACGGAACGGCAGTAGGGTGTGTATGTGGAGCTGTATCCTGCCCTCTGTACCCCAAAAAATGCAGTCAAAGTGACCTCTGTGCTGCCACCGACGACATCGTGCAATTGGCGAAGTTATGGGCCAACAATATCATGACATACAGTCGTGTGCAGCGACACGAAGAAGATGAGTTGTTACCAAGATTGTTAAAAAAACAAAAAGAAAGAAGGTTGTTGAAAATTTTATAAATTTTTCTCCGTGTATACATACATCTTTCTGGGGATGACTGTACTAACTTTAAACTCTTAACGCGATCATGGTGTTTGTTATGGCCAGTTAGAAAGTTTTTACGGATGATTCTCGAGGTGTTGTATGGTTCAGGTTTTTATAAACTTTATTGTGTACTTGATGTGCTAAAGAGCACTTTGTTAAGAATAAAAATGAATAAGTAGGTACGTAAGTATTACGAGGGGTTATTGTGTTATATTATTGGGAGGAAGTTAAGAGGAGTTATATAATTATTTTTAGAAATAAAAATGCCCTTGAAAATGTTAAAATCACTAATATATTAAATGAGTAACTGGAGTACAATGTGCTCATTTAAAAAGGGGAAACCGAAAAAGAAAAAGGGGAAACCATGTTTAGACCACAGACAAATAAAGTGTCCAGCAAGATATACTGAACAATTATGAACTCGCTCCATGTAGAATACTGGTATTCAGCTGGATTCGGTTAGACTTGAAGCCGACCCCAGCATAGTTGGGAAAAGGCAGGCAGGTGATGACTGAACAATTATGAATTGTGTACTACAAATCAGCCGATCGATTCTGTAAAAATCTCACCGTGTAAAGTTAGATGAAGTGAGCTGTCAATAGTGTCAATCCCTAGCGTTAGTTGGAATGACACACTCCACGCTCACTTCACCTAAGTTTTCACGGTGAGATGGTTACAGAATCGCACTGCTGTTTAGGTTTGACGCCTAAGCCTTGTTTACCAATAATAAGTTTAGTGAACTACCAGCTTTTCTAAGAAATACCATATCCTACTACTATTTTTAATGTGAAAGTATGTATGTTTGCATATTTATTGTTACTCAATCACGAAAAAAATTTGACACACAGATAGCTTATAATAGAATACTTTTTATCCCTAAATGACATGGGGGTAATTTTGTATCCCATTTGTTTTTATTACTCACATATTTTTCATTTGTCTCTGGACTAGTCTGGGCCCAATTCTGAGTTCGACGCAGACGAAGTCGCGGCCAGAAATTAGTTTTAAATAAATCAAGACATTTTATGAAAGTCATTTAGATTTCATTAACTTTATTATGCAAAGCTTATAATCCTACACGTAATTTTTGATGTCATGTTAAAATGCTTTACTCAAGTTACAACTTGTTAAGTATTTTGTCAAGCCAAATTAAAGCGTTTAGTGTTGGTTGTCACGTCAAAGATTTGCATTAAAATTAACATGGCGGCTTTGTTAATGTCACATTTATTTTGACATAAAATTTCTTAAGAATTTTAATGTTTTATGTCATCGTCATGTTTATTCAACGTATTACGTTTACACTCGACACTTTATTTATTAGTAGTAAAAAAAGATTTTGTATAATTGATTAGATTTTTGTTGATTTATATTTTGTTACTTTTGATATGATTTCTTATTATTTTGTTATTGTTAATTTTATTTTGCTTAGTTTGATCTCACGCTGATGGCAATTCATATTCTAAGTTCTTTTATTTAATTTAAAGTTTAGTTTAGTTAAATTTTAGTTTTCCTATCTTGCAATAATCACTATGTAGCACACTTTGAAAATGTCGCAACTCTGACTCCCAACATACAGGCAAATGCCTAGTTTGAGGGTCACCGTCTATTCTATTCTTTTATAAATTGTGATTAATAAATCATTTTGAATTTTTAAATTATTTTTTGGCACAGTTTTGATAGTTACAAATGTTACGAATTAAGAGTGAATTTGAATTTATGGTCCAAGTAATATAGTAAGCAAGTTCCCAGGTTAATAGCAAGTTGAGACGACATGAGTAGCTTTGCAATATATTATTTGCTAGTGACCCCCAAACTAGACGATTAGTATCTTACTGCTCGGAACTAGGAGAGCATATTGATAGAAACCGGGCAGTCCGGGCACAAACCCTAAATTACATGGGAAATGTGACTCTTAAGGGCGAATTTCACTTTCATAATTTAGCTGCACGCGATCAGCACATCTAAACTGCGTTTAAGAGCTGTCATTGACGCCGCGGGAGACGCTCCGGGCGTCGGGAGCCGCGTGACGACTCTCAGCCACCGTAGGCGCGGGCCTGCGGGCGGTGAGTAATGGGTAACTCACCGTCCGATCAGGACCAGGCCCGTGCCGGACGGCGCGTATGTGTTCCACGTGCGCCTCAAAGAGATGTCAGCACAAGTGACGGGGCCCGATAGGGCCGAAGCCTGCCAGGGTAGCGGGATCGTCCGAAAGGGTTACCGCTGCCCTGGAACATAAAGGGCTAAGGAAGGAACACGGGTGGGTTTTAGTCAGTAAGAGTCTGACACTCCCTCCGCTCCACCCAGAGCGGGAGGGGTCATTTGATGACTTCCCAACCTCAAAAAAAAAAAAAAGGGCTCGGAACTAGGAGAGCATATTGATAGAAACCGGGCAGTCCGGGCACAAACCCTAAATTACATGGGAAATGTGACTCTTAAGGGCGAATTTCACTTTCATAATTTAGCTGCACGCGATCAGCACATCTAAACTGCGTTTAAGAGCTGTCATTGACATTATTGTTATGGAGTATTAACACTGACAGCTCTTGAACGCAGTTTAGGTGTGCTGATCGCATTTAGTTTCTTGGGTGGAATTGGTCCCAGGTAAACTTAACTAGCGAAATGTGAGTGTACTTTACACTTCTGCCTCGCCCTTGAGAGATATAGGCGTAATGTTATGTATGTTCAGTCTATTCTATTACGTAAATTATGAAAGTGTTGTTACAAAATCACATCGTAACACAAAAATTATTCATGATGGGACTAAGAGTTACGTTTTTAATGGTAGACGTGTAGATGTACAGATAATTATAGAGACGAGTAATAATTTCATCTCTTTATAAGCAGACTGAAATGCGCTAAAACTAGTTCGAGATTTACTGAAACTTTGATCCGGTCCATTTGATCCGATCATAGTTTAAAATAAGGCAACTATACCCTGTCCATTAGTTTAACCGTTTTTTGACAGCTGTCTTAAACTAACGAATTATTCGACGCTATATTTCAGCTTGCAAATAGTTTTAGTTAATTTAGGATATAGAATAGAATAGAATACTCTTTATTGTACACCATACACATTATAAAACATACAAAATATATAAAAATAATAATAATGATAATAATATCCCCACCGCCGTATCTCTACGTTGACGTCGTGGTGGGGCTTGCGCGCTCTAAACTCTCTGTGACGGAAGAGTTTACTTTACCGGATCAGGTCTAGGGTGAGGAGCTAGACCAAGCTCGAAGATACAGGAACCCGCAGGGCAGCATGTAGCGAGCTGTTGGGCAGTAGCGACCCCACGGACTATCTCCCGGGAGAAGACTTGTTCCTCACCTCTGGCTTGACGTTATTAGCCAGCTGGAGTGAACACTGACAAGGAACAGAGCTCCCACCTCATTCTTGCCTTTATTGGCTGGCTTGAGTGGAGATTCGCAAGAGCAAACGTGCTCGGAGGAAGGAAGTATTTCAGTAAGATTCTGATAGGGATCTTGACGGTACTTCCGGGATTGTCCTGATAGCCGTGGAATACCTCTCCACTCCTCACAAGGACCTCAGGACATGTTGCCCCCTTGTCGCTACGACACTATGTGCTAGCGACCGTTTTCGGGGGCCCATTATTGAGTGTGCAAGTCACCCTCAGCCATTTTATTTGTGAATTATATTATCATTGGTCGTGCCTCGGAAAGCACGTTAAGCCGTTGGTCCCGGCTGTCATTCGTGGATCTTTGATAGTCGTTACGGGTAGTCAGAAGCCCGAAAGTCTGAAAACCAGTCTTACCAAGGGGTATCGTATTACCCAGTAACTGGGTTGTGGAGGTCAGATAGGCAGTCGCCATGTAAAATACTGGTATTCAGCCGCATCTGGTTAGACTGGAAGCCGACCCCAACATAGTTGGGAAAAGGCTAGGCAGCTGACTATCATTAGTCAGGCAGGGGACATAGACCTTCCATAGTTCAGGGTAACCGATCTACTATAGCCACCCACACCCATAGCCCAGTATATATTGTTTCCATGTTCTGCAATAGTCCTGCACTAACCGGGGGTTGTCCTTGGGTGCACTTGCATGGCGCATACAGGGATAATCGTTGGTTGGTGCCGCATATCATTAAAATTTCCTAAGGGGCCTCTGCGAGTTGGTTTCGGCCCCTCGTACGCCTTCCAAAGGACCCTATGGTCCCGAGATATGTAAAAACATAAAAATAATAATAATAATGATGATATAATTTTGTTATTTAAGTGTTAGCTTGTAAATTGTAATTGGTACAAAATAAATTCATTTCAATTTCATTATGAATTATTCTAGATTAAGTACGTAAAAGTTAACTTTAAAATATGTAATAAAATAAATAAGTATATAAACTGCACTATCTTATTGAATTATATTATTTATGGCTTCTCACAGACATTATAATGCCGTACGGATATCAATCAATGTATTGTGTGTTGCTGCAATCAGTAGATCCATCTGTCAAAAAATGGACAGGGTGTACGAGATTTACTGAAACTTTAACATTTCATCCGATCATAGCTTGAAATAAGGTAGCCAGGAACTTTTAAGTTCATACAATTTCCTTAAACTTGATAATAAGGTTTTACAATAGTTGCGGTTTACTTAAGTTTGAGAATCGTAGTTGCCTTAAACGTTAGGAAATAGATTTTCTGGAATACCTTTTAGTTGTATTTTGTTGTGTTTAAATTGAGTGATCAGTCTGGTTAACTTCTACTATATTATAAAAGAGAAAGTTTATTAGGATGGATGGATGTTTGTTACTCTTTCACGCAAAAACTACTGAGCAGATTTGGACGAAATTTGGCACACAGATAGTTTATAATCAGAATTCACACAGAATTTAGAACTTTTTATCTTGATGTTCCCAAGGCATCGAAACGTATGCGGGTGCTGCTAGTAATATAAAAAACTTAATAAAAAAAGAGCGAAACACGTAAAAAGTACAAAAACATATATATACTAATGATTTTTTTTCATAAATATTTTATCTTTACACGTCTTAGTATAAACAACCTACCTTTATTTTTATTCTTTTAGTAAAATCATTTTCGTTTAAGACAAAATATCAACATGAAACGTTGAACATAAATATTCGGTTAGATTTTTCCAATTTCCGCTCCTATTTAGTTCTGGTTTTGATTCGATCGCTTTCGTTTATACGACGTCGGAGAAATAAGACGTTGTGTAAACAGCTACAAAAGATATTTTCTAAATATTGGCACGACTAAAGCAAAGTCATTAAACCTGGGGCTGAAAGAATCTCTGATTCGTATTTTAAGACACATTTTTTTCGGCACCTTCCTAATTAAAAATAGATCAAAGAAAAATACATTATTCGCTACTGAGCACAAAATTATTGACTTGGCACTCATTCGTGATAAGAGGATTGGATCATTTCAACGTCACAGAGGTTTTGCGAGGCAGCCGGCCGGAGCTGGCAGCCTGCCATACTTCCACAAAGCGTTCCAAGCGTCACGAGAGGCTGCGAAAGCATAAAACTCTCCTTTTACTATTATTTTCATATTCCCTTGCGCTTTTTATACAGCTTTTATAAAAGCCGTTGAAGATATCGAGACGATAGTGAAATGGCACCAACTTTTGTATCTTTTAGTTTGTTCTTCAGTTACGTGGCTATAAAAAAAAGATGGCGACTTTTCAAATGTTTCCCACATTATCCACGCATCGCTTGTCGGCGACGTGCGTGAATTGATGTTGTTCCACTAGCTTGTACGACTTGACAGCTTTTTATATTTTTATTTCCAAAAAACTAGTTAGATAATGGCCCTGATTCCCTTGTTCACAAACTAAACTTAATTTAAGTTCTGTGCATCTTTTTCTTTCTATTTCATTAAGAAAAGGACAGAAGTTAAAATATTAGTTTAGTCCTGTCAAATTAAGATACTCCATAGACAGATTAGACGTGATTAACAACATGGCTACTAAAAATACGTCAATTTACGTCAGGCGCTGACTAGTTTGACAGGACTAAACTAATATTTATCTTCTGTCCTTTTCTAAATTAAATAGAAAGAAAAAGATGCATTGAACTTAAATTTAGTTTAGTTTGTGAACAAGGGAATCGGCGCCATTATGTTCTTTTTTAGTCAGCGATTGCGGAAATACCACGCTCTATAAATTTAGATCAGGACCCGATAGGTTGATCAGATGTCAGTGTGAACACTGTCTTAGTTTGGAAGTATTAAAGACGTAACATATTCTTGAAATAGACAATACTGAGGTTTCCTTACCTAAATTACCCAGTAACAATAAAACACGCATTAAATTATCAAAGAGGCATATAAAATCATAATTTCTGGCACTCAAAGATTGCTCAATTCAGACCGCAAATAAGATTAAAAATAAACTCAAGTACCATTTCTATTCATGAGACAATATTACTGCAATACTTACAGCTGTGTGAAATTCACGTTTTCTTCATAATAATGGTAAGAATGACTTACAAAATATCGTGAGAGTCAAAGTAGTGACCGTGACTTTTATTATAACCATGTATGAATAATATATTATGTGGCCAGTGCTTTTAAAGTCTATGATTATAATATGTGAATAGAATCGAAACGGACTTTTGAATATGAACTTTTCAATAGGTATATTTGAATATTTCTCAAACCGCTTTTAGTTATTCAGATGTTTGTCCTTGGACAGCTACTATTCAATCAATTAGTGATGTGATAATCGCTCATTACGATTACTGCAGTGACATATAGTTTGACTGAACTATGTATGGTAACTTAAAACTATGAAATAACAATGGTCACTCTTATAGCTCTACATATTATATACTGTTAACTTCAGCATGTCGATGATTTTCCCCGACCAAAAATCGTTCAACGCGCCTAAAGAAGTTTTCACTTCATTAAATAGGGTAAGGCTAGAGATTTAACCAACACAATACGAACTAAATACAATGAGATAAACCAACCTCCATTCTTAGAACCTGACACATCTCCCGATTTTGTTCAAAAAGACTTCGAAACGCGAGGAGTCTGAAAAACACAATCAGCAAGATGAAATATATCATTTGTGACAGCCGCCTCACTCTCAGACGGTGTCTAACTTTGTTTCGTGAAGTTTGATTCCTGCATGAATCTAGAACATCTAAAGTTAAGGCGAAAACAAAGGAAAATTAGTTTAGATGAGTCGACTTGCAAGTTTTGTTTTTTATGGAACCCGATTAATGTTTTTGTTTCAGCAAGTTTAACAAGGTAACCTTAACCGAGAACGAAGAGCAACTTTAGGTTGATTTATAGCACCTAATATCCTTTCAACTCCATACCCCGTCCATTCGGTCAAACCAAATCAAAAGTCATTTATTCAAATTGGGCTGACAATCAGCACTTTTCGAACCGTTTTTTGACAGATGGAACTAGTTATTGCAGCAACACACAATACATTGATTGATACACGTACGGTATTACAGTAAGAACCCATAAATAAGATAAGGCAGTTTATACATTTATTTTATTACGCATTTTAAAGTTAACTTTTACGTAATCTGGAATATGTACGTTCTAAGACAGCTGTCAAAAAACGGTTAACCTAATGAACAGGGTATAGCGTAGAAATTCTTCGTCTGTTACACGTCTATATCCCTGCCATCCTGTATCTAGAAGCCTAGAAGATAGTGCCAGCAGTGTTGTTGGCATCGATGTAGCACTATTTTAAGCTCGTTAAGTGTCATGCTGTCCTTGTCATTTTAAGGTCTATTGTAGCGACAGAACACCTTTTAACAACGTGTCATTTGAGCATTCGGGGGTTAAACAGTGAAAATAATTATAACTAGCTTCTGCTCGTGACTTCGCCCACATGAAATCTCTTGTTTTAACTTGAAATATATCCCATGACACTCGGCAATATTGTAGCTTCCTATTAGTGAAAGAATTTTCGGAATTGGATCAGAAGTTCCGAAGTTCCCTTACAAACAGAATGAAAGAAAGAATTAAGTTTATTTGGACGCAGTTCATGAAACACAAAATACAAATAACAAAACGAAAAATTAAAAGTAACGTTTTAACAACAATAGTGTGTGCCTCACGGCTGCGCTAAAAAGGTTCGGAAATCAAACAGCATCTTTCTAGCATTAGTCAGAAAGATGCTGTCTGACGCTGGTTTTCTAATGAATCTATAGGGACAAGTGACGGGAAGTATAAACAGTTTCAACAAAACCAATACATCATTTTTAATATTTAAACACATACCTCTTTATAATATTTACTACTAGCTGCGCCCCGCGGTTTCACCCGCATAAGTTTCGATCCCGTGGGAATATCGGGATAAAATGTATCCTATATGTTAATCTTGGTTATAAGTCCACTGTGTATTTAAATCTCTTCTGAAGTTTTTTCGTGAAAGGGTAACAAACAAACATCCATCCATCCATACAAACTTTCATGTTTATGATACCTATTAGTATATGTATAAATAAGTATATAGTATAAGTATAATATACAATATTAGTATGTAGTATAAATGTAGAGATAGATAAGCTTCTTATTCATAAGACTACCTCAGACCGAAGAATTATTTCTAATAAGCATCTGTTGCTCCTGGCAAGTAACTTTACATTTTGTTGTATACTCAAATGCATCTGTGCCGTCTTTAAATTAATTAATTTTCTTAATGCAACTTTACACGTGGCACATCGCATTTGCTTGCCAGGCGTACAGTAATTTGTAAAAAGGTAATAGGCGTACACATTCTTGCAAGATGACGACGGAATTATCATAAGATTTCTTGAGTTTTTTGATAATCAGTGGTGATCATTTGCGTCGTATTAGGTACGACGCTCAGAAAACCATATCGGTTAAAACACAAACAACATAAAACATCGTAACCAATTTAATTTAGACGCAACTACATAAAAAAATCCCTTAAAGGTCCCTTAAGGACTTCAAGTAAAAGTATTTTAAAGGTTTCAGTCCTTTTGTTCTACGTAATCCAATTTAAGCTCCGTAATATTGGTGAGGAGTAGACATTTTTCGTTAGCTCCATAAAGCAGACGAGACAAAGGTACCGAGGATTTAATCATTTAATCTGATAGGGAGCAATCTTGAAGGAATTTACGACTAACAAAAGCGATGAAAGACTGGAGTATTTCGTGACTGTGTTCTGAAAAAAGTTGTGTTTGATATCTATCTTTTGTTTGAAGGATAGGTTTAGATTGTTAGCCTTAGGAAATGTTTAGCGGAACCTAGTCCAAGTGACACAAAAAGTGCATTAGACAGCTGATTAATTTAGTGTCATGTGTTTTCAGTGCTTTCCCAACAATCTATACATGTTATAAAGCTTTTCGTATCTGTCTGTATGACCGTGTTGTTCTTCTAAACTCCGCAACGTATCTTGATGTGGTTTTCACCACCATTAAGAGAATTTGTCACACACAGCAGTTATATAACGTTATAAAATGTTGTGTAGCACGATCTCAACAAACAAAATTTATAATTTGGTATATCATGTTGTAATTAGTTGTATAACATTTTGTTACATAATGTACATACTCACAGGTATCTTCATTCATTCCTCCTGCTCCCGCAGTCTCGACATTCATAGCGATCGCTTTGCGACCGAATTCGGTCGCAAAGTCCTGTCACTCCATAAATTTCACCTGTCAATTCGGGAATTTGCGACCGAATTCGGTCGTAAAGCGATCGGTATGAATGTCGAGACTGCTGGGGCAGGTCAAAACAAGCATTCCGTTACTGTTAGGCGATATTCTGATTATGCCTCACGACACCAGGCCCCGTTTTATCCACAATCAGTACACAGACACAGCCATCAACTTCAACACAAGGCTACGACGATTTAGTGACATCAAAAGGCTCTGAATTTCGTCTATATTGGTTGTGCCACTTTTTCGTATAATCATCACGCCATTAAACACAGTAAAACGTTAGAATTTATTTTACTTTATTAATATTTATACAATCATGACAGTTTTGACAACGCTGTAACTACGTCGCCATGACAACTTTTCTTTCGAATTATTAACGGCCCGTAACTTTTTAGCTGATTACACATTCATACTTCTTTAAAATGACTCATGGCTACTAACATATCTCAAATTCATATTTTCTACATGGTATTATTCTACGAGTTCACATTATAAATCCACGCAATGCGAGGATCAGTTCCCGTTTCGCGTCTAAAGCGAATACATCAAAGTAAGCCTGATATTCCAGGGCCACTTATCCCGGGAACACCCAGCATGCCTCTCCTAGAGGCGCCGGTACCTGACGGACCCTCCCTACGCCTCCGTCCTCCGTGAAGGCCTCCAGTACCAGTCGGACCGCCGGCGCGCCTTGCCGGAGGACTCCGAAGACCCTCCTGTACCTATTGGGCCGCGTCTCATCCGACGGCCGCCTCAGAAGACCCTCTTGATTCCTGAACCTATTGGGCCGCGCCTCATCTGAGGGCCACCTCACCTGGCGGGCTGACAGCATCCCCGTCGTGCCTACTCCCTCCTGCTGCCTTGCTGCGGCCTGTTCCTCTACGGGTACCCTCCGTGCTGCACACCGCTCTACTCCGCGCGTGGTTGTTGAAGCCACTTGCTTCGCGTCGGCCTCCATCTTCAGCTCCGCCTCAGTTACCTATCACGCATCTTCATCCTTCCTCACCCACACTACTACACGCCACTGCCATTCCATCTCCATCCTTACCTTGTAAATAAAACTTTAATTGACTTCAATTTCCCTTTCTTTAATTCCTTAATATAAAGTTAAAGTTAGTTTCTTGTCGCTACACGAGACTTTTGTTAAATGAAGTTGTATAACATCACTAAAAATTTATAACTTTTATTACAATTTGTTAAAAAAAGTTAGACAACAAATGTTATGCAACATTCTCTAACGTTATATGACTGCTGTGTGGGAGCACCTTTATATATTAATATTTAACTTACATTAATAAAGAACCTCGCCTGTTTTGTCACGTCGTAAAAACTGCTGCGGCTGGTCTAAATGTATAAACGTTATTATGCAAGTTTACGATCAGCGACAACGTTTGGAACACGTAAACAACACATTTCTACGGAGCTTAGGTCATGTCGCTGACATATAAAACAGTTGAAAATCACATACTGACGTCACCCTACATGCAGACTCAAAAAAACAAAACACTGCCTTGTTTTGCTTACATGTTCTATTATAAAATAATTTGAAGTCTACGCAAGCTTTTTGCTTTATATTCATGACAGCAGCGGAGGGGCCTTGACATATTGTAGCTCAAGTGTAAAGTCAAGACTCACGCTGGCAACACAATACGTAAACCTGGCAATACTTTACGCAATAATGTATTGTATTGAGAAGTGCTTTGGAGGACTTTGGATTACAGATTCTCAATTGAAATACGTAGGCGTTGACTGGTTGAGATGATTTGTGATTGATATCGATATCGACTGAGATCAAATGCAGTGAACATGGCAGAGATTGTCCCAAATAGTCTCCATTCCACTTCATCATAGTTGATTCCCTTGTGCCAAGTTTGTATATTGAGTCGAGGTTCTAATCTGACACCAAAATATTAAAATTTAAGACGTATAATATCTTTATGGTAACAGTGTGCCATAAAGATAGGAAGAGGCTCGTCAGTCATGGCTCGTTCGACGTAAAAACAGCTCAATCTTCGTAACAACCACCGTGATTACACTTCATTGTTTTCGTAAAAACTTCGTTCCGCGCTTAATGATTTTATACCACCACTCCACGAAGGGGTAGGCAGACTAGGCAGCCATGTATTTTATGCCACGTATTTTTAATAACGTCCGCATTTTAATCTCAGTCTCAATCTAAAAAAAAAAAACGTATTTCCCTACAATATTGAGAAGTTTTTGACATTTATTGTCGCTGATATGAGATTGCGATTTGAATTTGGACGCTTTTAAGTACGTGAATTGGTTCCATTTCCCATGGAATAGGGGTGAGCCTATTGCCAAATGCAGACTTCGCGTTGCTACGGAAAATTTCCTGAAATTGCTAACGAAGTTCATTCTTTTTTCACGTCACAAACTTACTGCGGTCCATACTTACGTCACTATAATGTTTTATTTCCAGCCAGCAGCATTTTAGCCACGAATACGGAAGGCATTTCCGATAATTATTCGTTTTTCTCTCTAATTATTGGCCCGTTAAAGGTTTTCCAGCTCGCTCAATGGTTTAAAAATTCAAGTGGATGAGCAGTGAGGATTTTCGAGAGGGTAGGTATAGAATAATTACTGTGCTGTTGATTTCTTTATTTTTAATCTGTACAAATATTAAAAAAGAGAGCGTATTTTGAGAGTTTGTTTATATGTGGAGGGTAAACTCTGGAACAAAAGCTCCTATTTGATAAATTCTTTCACCATTTGAAAGTTACAGACGCCAGCAGGTCAAGCTACCCGAAACTGTCAAATTTTCCCAATCAACCTTGAACCTTAATGCTTTAGCGATAAAGTTGCAAATCTACTAAAGAAATTTGACAGATTTTAGTAACTTGATGTGCTGGCGTCTGTATATTATTCCAGATGGACATAGGCTCCTCCTCCGGGATTTATGCGGGTAAAACCGCGAGGCGCTAGTACAATATAAATATTTCATGAAATGAAAGGCTTAATGTTATGTATCTGTGCAAGCGCGCACACTCCCGCGCGCCATCTATTGTACGACGAGTCCAACTCGCGAATAAACCAGTGCGTTGCTAACCAGCGAGCCTTTCACTTGTGTACACCCCGCACCCGCGTACTTAACAGTGGCGACGAGGATCTGCGCAATTGGTGTTTGGGCACAAGTTAAGGTCTCGATTGGATCTGATGGATCCAAAGTCATCGGCACCTTTGTCACCGTCTGTAGCTAATATTGTAAAAAATCAACAGTGTATGCAAACTAAGCAACAAGCGAAAAATAAAACAAAATATTTAGAAAAATACGATATTGTATTATATAAAAACTTTGTTAATAAGGCAAGTTATACATGGCGTAAGGGCGTCATACTTAAAAGATTAGGAAAAGTGTTGTATTTAGTAAAAGACAGTCATAGTTCGGAAAGTTACAAAAGGCACATAAATCAGCTGATGCCGTATAAAGGAACGAGTAACAATAATGAGGATAAAGTACAAAATTCGAAAGAGAACTTACCTGGGTTATCTTGTCCTCCGGCACCGCAACCATCACCGCCACACTCGCCGTCGTCGTCGCCTCCGTTATCACGGTCGCCTTCCCCGTCGCCAGCTACGCCTGAAACGCACATACTCCAGCCGGAACCTTACTTACAAGATCCCTTGCCGGGTAGTTCGGCCAGAAGGAGGACAGCAGAACTGTGCGCACGAAGTACTTCTTCGTCGTCAGGAGAGGACGAGTCTGAGAAGGATCCACAACAGGCCCATGATGATGAACATCAAGTTAGTACGAACGACGTAGATGTTGAAAGAACAGAGAGACATTCGACCTCTGTGGATGTTGGTCACAAAGCAGGGACTGAACTCGATACCCAGACCTCACAACGCGATGAGTCAAGGATTGTTTCACCAAAGAGATCATCACGTAATCGCCCCGTTGTTTGTTTTAAAAAGTATTTCTAGCGTAAGTTGTTATGTAGCACTAAAGTAAATTTAATTATGTTATGTATGTTAATTTGTATTCGGTGTTTTTGGACTAGAGGGAGGAATTGTTATGTATCTGTGCAAGCGCGCACACTCCCGCGCGCCATCTATTGTACGACGAGTCCAACTCGCGAATAAACCAGTGCGTTGCTAACCAGCGAGCCTTTCACTTGTGTACACCCCGCACCCGCGTACTTAACACTTAATAATTGCAGAAGTTGTTAAATGTCAGCTAAGTTATTATCAGCATCCCGTTAATCTATTAACAGTCCATTTCCGTCACACACCTAATTACTTACATAGTTTTTCCTCAACCATAACGGAAGCTAATTGGATAATTAATGCGTTAAATTAGTCCAATGGGCATTTTAAAAAGATGATTAACTAGAAAACTGACAGCCTGGGCTAGTTGGTGACTGTAGTCAGTCAGCAACCACCCCAGGTTGTCAGTCTGAATGGATGTCAGACGGATGCGCAGGAAAAACGGAAGCGCTATAAAAATGGACATCTATGAAATGTCATTGGTATGTTATACAGAACATTTCAGGAACACAGACACAGTATTGCCGGGTACTGATTGGTGAAACAACACGATATAGAACACAAGCGGTCCTAATTTATGCAATGTAAAATGAAATGTAACACAACCACTGGGACTGACTCTTCACGTGACCAGAGGGCTGGTCTATTTTTAGGCAAAAAAATCAGCATTGCCATAGAGCCTTTTGGGCACTTTTCCCACTGACAGCGATGCGGACGAATTTTATGCTGCCCAATGAGCTCTTCCCTTTAAAATATAATTTGTACATAATATATGTATTTTAGTGTTAGCTTGTACCTATATTGTATTTAAAATTTGTCAAAATAAAGCTCCAGAGTAAAATACAACTATACACTGTCCATTCGGTAAACCATTTTTTGACAGATGAAACTAGTGATTGCAGCAACACACAATACATTGATTGATACACGTACGGTATTATAATGTCTGTAAAAAGCCATAAATAAGATAATTCAATAAGATAAGGCAGTTTATATGTTGTATTATTAAAGTTAACTGTTACGTAATCTGGAATATTTACGTTCTAAGACAGCTGTCAAAAAAGGTTAACCTAATGGACAGGATGTAGGCGAATTTATTTTAACATGACATGTGTTACATTTCGTGTTGTGGATCACTAAACTGTACTCAGGATAAGAGTGCATATTTGTGCACCCGCTACCGACATGAATAAAGTCGCACCTAAAGCTCCATACTCGAACCTAAGCCGCCGATAAGAGCTAGTACCAGCAAAGATAGCAAAGTAAGATTTATGTAAAGGCTGAACTTTATCTATACGGGATTGATACCCTGACTAGCGCGGGTTTCTGTTACCTACCTACCTTTTTATTGTTTCTTGCAGTTAATCTTTTAAATTAATTGAGGTTTAGTTCTTCGAACTACTAGATAAAGACATGATAATAAAAAGCTAATTTGCTTCTGCTGAAGATTGAGAATAACAGTGTGGCGACTCTGAACTTTTTGTACTGCATATCATAAAGGAGACGATTAATAAAAAGTAGAAAAAATTGGGACCAAATAACACAGAACTGGTTCCCTGAGACAGTGAGGCGGGGTCGCGGCAGACCACGTAGGAGATGGCGGCACGAGCTGGATAGGTTCCGTTAAACCTGGACGGAGGACGCGCGGGCTCGCGAAAGATGAAAGGAGTGGAGGGAGGCCTTCGCCCAGGAGAGGGACAGCGTGCGCTAATAAAAAAGAAAAAAAAAATGACAAGAATAATAAACTCAAATCAGGCTGAGAATCAGCACGTTTTCAACATCAAAAGTTACAAAAGACAGCACCTAAAACGCCCACCCTTCACCACTTCCTATTTCGATTCACCAATAGTACCGTTTTTCGACCAAAATTAGGTGTAAAAGATGATAACTCTCAAAGTTTAATGCCCCATATCCTCTACAACGTATGACGCAAAACTAGAATAATAATATAAATTATGATTACGTGGGTACGTTCTTCACGAAGTCGGCACATTACAGAAACTATTATTCACGAAACATTATTGTTGATGTAATAATAATGGGCTCTACAGACGTTCTTAGTGTGGAAGAAGTTTGTCTTGATATATTGAGCGAAAGTAATTTAATATATACTGGGAGTGCTTGTTTGGTACCAGATTTTGACTAAGTATCAGTAGTTTATCATTTCAAGGACTAGGTTGACAGAAGTTAAAGGACTGTCTTGCAGTACACCTATTTTGAGTCTGGATATAGCGTCATTTACCCTGGTTGGGCAGTGTTATTGGACTTTTGCATCAGAAGTCTGGATTTGTGCCTGATTTATGGCAATAGGCTCGTCCCTTATTACATGAACTTAAACATAACTGGTAAAATGTGGGTGTATTATACGTGCACCTCTCAATCAGCAATCAGGGAATTATAGGTGTGATGCTATAACTGACGTTATAAGATATCTCTCTACTAACTCACTTTTTAAATGAAAGATTATGCATGTTTTACAATGCTTGATCATAAGTAATGCATTTTAAGACATTTAACCGTTCACCGAAAGATGGGAATGCATTTGTTATCCATGAATGAATCATAATATGGTAGAATCCTAAAGATCCTGACATAGATGACCGTTGGTGAATGTCCAACGACCAGTCGTGGGAAAATAATCCCATAATCATTATTCTTAAATAACGATACGTCAAGGTAAAACTGTGTTTTTCTACTAATGGGCTGTTATATTAGCCGGAAGACATCTATTGCCGGACATTGGACATAGTCTCACAGTTACGTCTAGGACTAAGTGTGTCTCGATGTTTCTCACGCGTTCTTTTCGGCACATAAACTATCTTATAATATAATGTCCTTCTTCAGTTATCAGGCTATTGCTCTGCATACTTCCTATAAATGGTAAAACAGAAGTGAAAACGTACCCAACAGACAGACGTCATATTTTTCGCATTTACATCATTAGTATGAAAAGGATTTTCATAATGAACGACTGCGCCTTATGCACTTAATGGCTTCCCCGTGACCTTCTCTTGCTCCAAAATTAAGGGTTGAATGGGTATTTTAACCGGCTCTGTTACCCTCATTTCCACGGGTTATCTCGCATCTCCACCAAACTGAATTTATTCCAAGAAATCGTTGTCAAAGATGAGTCTGATAAAAAAATACCAAAGTAAATGAACGAATAATATTAAAACTTTAGATAGTCGACAGTATTTAATAGATAATAAAGTTCAAATAAAGTAGGGCTCACCATTCTAATGTTTTACGACTCCGTCATACCATAATCTCATCTGGAGCAATATAAATCGTGGTTGTCACACCCCGCGCACCCCACCACTCGCCTCCGACGCCTGTCGAATAACCTAATGCCATTTTTACATTCTCCTCATCAAATTAAGAGTCGAGCTTCATAGAAATATACGACACAGCAATCTTACTAAGTATCAAGTCTTTTTGGCGCGCTGCGTCGGAAAATCTTATATTATTTTTCTAGGAATCATTTTCCTTTTTTTTTCGTCGTGATGACAAAAGCACGTGGTACAATAAAGCCGAACAGTCCTCTTTGTGTGAGACAATGGCGTGGAATGATGGAATCTGTTGAGATCTCGGTTTCATTTGGTGAGTTTCAATTAATTTAAGTAAGACGTAGCGCCCCGCTGTTGTTGAATTGATATAGGGATATTAAATTCTGTTTTCTCCTTGTTCTCGATTCTAAGGTTTCATTAGAAGTTTATTATTACTTATAATTAGGTGGCTCAAGGCGTGTTTTTTTTTTTAGAAGTCGAACAAAAATTTTGTATTTTTTAAAGCTTTTTCTCATTCGTGAGAAAAATAATTTTACGTTACGGCTATTTAGAAATATAACTGCTTGTACCAATTGTTGGTTGCAATGCTTTAATTCATAAACATTTTAAATAGGTTTTGCCATAAACCCAGGCTGCAATTGAAGTTACGAAACATTCTATAGAAATATATACTTACTACGAAATGATTTTAATAGCGGAAAATAATTGCCCAGGTATCGGGAACAGGGTTCAAGCTACCGGTGGTCAGGGCTCCTGAGAAAGGATCCTCCGAACGATAAGCGCTGTGGCTAGAAGCTTTCTGGATCAAGCTCTTGATCCAACTGCCTAACGAAAGCCTCCTTAGGTGTCGGTTGAGGCTTTTGGCTATTATGCCATTGGCCGTTACGACTATCGGCACAATGACTGTTGTATCCACAGCCCACGTGTCGACAAGCTCGCAAGCTAAGTCAAGAAGTAGCTAGACTACTTGAATTTTCACAATTATAACAATTTAGACGTACCCCTTTGTCCAATATGCCCCTGTAAAAAGTTTTAGAAAGAAAGAAAATACGGTAAACATGACGCATAAAGAACACAAAAAAATAACAAGCTTTCTAGCAACTTCGTTGTGTTCAGAAAAAAAATATACTAGGATATAAATCATATCAGAACTACCCGCATTTCTAAATAAGTATTATTAAAAAAAATATATAGATCGCGTACATAAACCGCTTGTTATTATATCGTAAACACGCAAGACTTAGCAATTTTCATCACTCCGCAAAGAGAAAATCAGTAACAAGTTGTCACACGCAATGTCACAGCAAAATAACATTAATAACATAGTATTTATTACTAAAACTAACATACAGTAGCTTGCAATTTGCATGAATACAGCAGTTTCTAACATAAAACAAGGAGATAATGACTAGGTGCAAACGCACAATCAATAATTATCTTAACGTTAATCTTTAACTAATAAAGATGTGGAATGGGGAAAGCGTGTCTTAACAGTAGATAAAGATAAATAAACGGATTGAAGGATGGATTGTTTGAATGATGATATGGTCAGAAATGGAAAGGGGATAAATATTAAAATTGACTATGGAAATCGATATCCTAAGCGTCGTCTTACCAAGGGTATTGTATTACCCAGTAACTGGGTTGTGGAGGTTAAATATAATAGGCAGTCGATTCATGTAAAATTCTGTTATTCAGCTGCATCGGGTTATATTAGAAGCCGACCCCAACATAGCTGGGAAAAGCTTAGGCAGATGATGACGTGTTTCTGTGACAATAAAATAATTTTTATTTCTTATAAATACTGCACGAACGATCGCTAATGACTGTTAATCATTTACTCATATGCATGTTTCGGGATTGTCCGACTGGCTTTGGACATTTCAAAGCCTTATTTTGGGTCGTGCATTTTCTCGTGGTGAGGTCGGCGCATGTTTTAGGAAGTAAGGCTACTAGATTACTAACTACAGCGTGACTTAAGAACTGGAGTGAGGCGGAAAAGGTGGGTCTACTTTCATAATTACGTCATGAAGGTATTACCTTAGTCATTACACTTATGACGTGTAAGGGAAACTGCTAGTGGACGCACATCCTCTACTATCATTTCCGTGTTTATGTTGACTTTTCATCACTGGATTGAAACTAGGTGAAGTAGGAACTACATAGAGGTGCCGTTGGTTTAAAAAAAGTCGCGTACCTGGTACAGGATTTTCTTTCACATCTTTAATTAATTAAAAGGATTTTTTAACTGACTGCTAGTGCATCCATAGACAACGAAACTAACTTTGCTTATCGCCACGGTTTTTAGCGAAACATTCTGTTCATTTTTAGAAGCCCTCTTAACCATTACTTTTTCAATTCTACAATGTATTAGCATAAGGCAGACCTCCCACAAGGTGGACCGATGACCTGGTGAAGGTCGCAGGAATCCGCTGGACGCGTGAAGCATAGAACCGGTTAAAAGTGGTGCTGCGTGCGGGAGAGTAACGCACGTCTTTCGGCTGAAATGATGATTATGATGATTTTAGCATAATTAGCCCATAATGTTCTCATTGTTGGGACACAGGCTTCCTCTCTTCGAGAGCGAGTGGGCGGTAATCTACCACGCAAGCCCATTGCGGGTTGGTAGATCTATTATAAAAATCTACCATAAATACATAGAACAATTTTATAATTAAATAACAAGCATAGTAATTATTTTTAACCCCCGACGCAAAAACGACGGGGTGTTATAAGTTTGACGTGTCTGTGTGTGTGTGTGTGTGGGGGTGTGTGTGTGTGTGTGTGTGTGTGTGTGTATGTCTGTCTGTGGCACCGTAGCTCCCGAACGGATGAACCGATTTTAATTTTGTTTTTTTTGTTTGAAAGGTGAATTTGTCGGGAGTGTTCTTAGCTATGTTTGATGAAAATCGGTCCAAGATGGCCGCCGCTACAAAATGGCGGATTACATATTTTTTCACAACTCCCTCAATATGGGTATCAAATGAAAGGGCTTCACTAGTAGAATACTATACACTATGATAAATTTCAAATCCAAGATGGCCGCCACCACAAAATGGCAAATTACATTTTTGTTTTTCACAACTCCCTCAATATGGGTATCAAATGAAAGGGCTTGACTAGTAGAATACTATACACTATACAAATTTCAAATCCAAGATGGCCACCACCACAAAATGGCGAATTACAAAAAACCTGATTAAATACCAAATTACCTGAATCTTAAAACGCAAGAAAATAAAAGAAAAGAAATAATAAGGAGTCCCTACAAAAAGCATGAAATAAAAAATTAAATTAAAAATTTAAAAAACCCCCGACTACGTGAAACCCAAAAATTTCATACGTACTTACGTAGGGTCATAATTTCAAGGTTATTTTTTTCTTTTTATAGGGTTTCACGTAGTCGGGGGTTTTTTAAATTTTTAATTTAATTTTTATCCTATCACATTGTATACTTACTACACATTTCATTAGGTATCATTAATATTATTGTTTATTATTTGAGTTGAATTCATATTATTTTATTATTATTGTATATTTCATAAGTGTTTGTAAGCAAAATTTCATCATCATTTGATCTTTTATATTATATATTTAAATTTAAATTATATTTTGATTACAAACACTTATGAAATACATATACAACTAGATCTATTATACGTGATATAAAAATAACTACATTATTAATAACGACATTCTCATTAAGACCGTGTTACCTCAGGCACAAACTGTCGCCATGTCCATATACGTACAGTGTGATATGGACACTACCGTGGGTGCGCCTGCGCCGGTCGGCCTCTGCGCAAAAACACGACACCGCTAAACTTTAACTTCTCAATGCGGATATCGTGACCTGTGCAATTTTTATGAGTATTTTTAAATTCGGTGAAATTGGAATTGTAGGCTAGAGTTATTTGCTCGGTAACTTACATACAATGTTTACAGTACTTAAATACGAATGACAATTAGTTCTGTGATGTTGATAAATTCATTTTTTTTAAATAGAGTAGTACAGAACGCAAGATATAACCCAATTTCGGTAGATAGCTACATAATACTATACTTTTACAAATGATAATTGCAGATAGTGCCTGCAAAGGCTTTTAACTATCTGTTGCTTATCATTTCAGTAGCAGGAAATAATGTGAAGTAACTTCACTTAATTAAGTTCTAAATTAAAATAATGTACTCTCTTGTAAAAATAATTACTTTTCTGCGACATTTTTCAGAGAGTTCCTACACGAGTTCATTATATTTTTAATATAAAACCACTGAAGTGTAGACTGCTTTTCTGTTATTATTTCTACCGTATAATAAAATATTACTATAAAGATTATTTTTTAGATTGAGGGTTTTTTTCTCTAAATACATAGTTTAAAGCTAAAGAAAACTCTATAATGTACAGACGCCAACACATCAAGCTACTACAATCTGTCAAATTTCTTTAATAGATTTTCAACTTTATTATTAAGGTTCAAGGTTGATTGGGAAAATTTCACAGTTTCAGGTAGCTGGATGTGCTGGCGTCTGTAGCAAATCTTTGCACATAAAAGCTAGGGCGAAAACTGTTTTTAATGAAAATTAATTTCTGTCAGGCTGCAGTATCTGACACTACACAGATTTTTTTACCAAAATCAATGATAATTATGGTAAAAAAAATCTGTGTAGTGTACTCTTGATAGCCTAAGTTAGGGTATAAAATTCCTTTCGATTACGCCAATCACTACCATCCCGTGGCCATCCTTGGATACTTCTAAAGCCATAAAAACCATTGTCCCTTGTTAACACCCAATTCCTTTAATTTGCGGACCGTTATTGGTTAATAAAATTGAGACTTGTATCTTTACCAATAAGGAAGCACAGACCTCATAGATTTGCGTAGTAGACCCTCCCATATTGAAGTAGCTATCACAGGTAAAATTTGCTTACGAATCTATTTTGGTAATAAAAAATGCCACCATTGGTAAGCAAAACGATTCATTTTTGTTTATAGGAACCGAGCATAAATTAATAATTTTAAATTTCATGAAATAGGATAGACATGCCATGGAGGGGCCCGTGGCTAAATAATAACAGCCGCACAGGTCGATCGGTCAGGTTAAGTTACGCTTGCCGCGGTTGGTCTGTGGATGGGTGACCATCTTTACATACCGAGACCCCTTCGTGCCTCGGAAAGCACGTTAAGCCGTTGGTCCCGGCTGTCATTCGTGGATATTTGACAGTCGTTATGGGTAGTCAGAAGCCCGAAAGTCTGACAACCAGTCTTACCAAGGGGTATCGTATTACCCAGTAACTGGGTTGTGGAGCTCAGACAGGCAGTCGCTCTATGTCAAATACTGGTATTCAGCTGCATCCGGTTAGACTGGAAGCCGACCCCAACATAGTTGGGAAAAGGCTAGGCAGATGATGAAATGCCATGAAATCTTCGAAAGCTCTTAAAAAATAAATGACGACGCATGTGTAGGAGAAGACACTAAAAAGAGATAGTATGTAGCTCGAGGCAAATATGGGTACTCGCCATCTACTTAGTATACTCTAGTACTAGCACTCAGACATTAGGATATACTTACAAATAGAAACAGAAAACTAGAGTGTCTCCAGACTCACACCTACACAGGTGCCAACTCAAGGTAAGTGTTGTAATTTAAATGAGGGAGGGAGAATTTTTAAATGACACTGACTTATGTAATGAATATTAATTGTCCCTGTTGTATAATTTAATGTAATTTAATTAATATTAACATACCTAATTATTAATCTCTCACTTTATACGATTTTTATTTCAATTGTATTAAGTAGCCTTTATTTTATTTAATATTCTGAATGTACCATGCCGATTATTGTTTTTAACTGTAAACCATTATTTTATGTTATTTTATAAGAGTTTCACTAATGTTTGCATGCCTAAGAAGGTAGATTGTACAGACGCCAGCAGGTCAAGCTACCCGAAACTGTCAATTTTTTCCAATCAACCTTGAATCTTAATGCTTTAGTGATAAAGTTGAAAATCTATTAAAGAAATTTCACAGATCGTAGTAGCTTGATGTGCTGTAGTCTGTATAAGGCGCACCCATCTTATTGTAATATCTTATTTTATGTAAGTACCTGCAATCTATGCAAATACATTTTTACTTTACTTTACTTTGACACATTGCAGAGATAATCGTATTAGACTAGACTTTATTATGATCTTCAACCTATAGGTAACCGTTGTTTATGGTTTAAAGCTTTCCGCCTCTGTTGATTCGACTAATTCATATATACCTGTCTTCTTCTTCTTCGTCGATCGTCGTTCTTCGTCGTACAAATAGATATATAGGTAAACCATAGTTTACTAGAGTATTATTGTCCGACTGCAGAACAAAGACACAAGCATTATATGATATGTACGAGTATTTAATAGTAACATCGCCAAAACTAAGCTTAATCTTAAAAACAATTGAATAACGCACTTTTCGAAGAAAAGTCCTTCAAATATCTTTCGATCTCTGACAAATATCCATAATTTGAGATGACACAATCTCATTCAGAATCTTCAGTCCACGGTCCTGATGAAGAACCCGCATTTAATGCATACCACTTATTTTCAGAAGACTTATGGTTTTCATTTAACTTATTTTTAAATCAAACATTTGATATTAGGTTTTAGGTTTAAGTTGAAAAAATTTGGAACATTTTCGTAGTAAGGCGAAAAGCTTCTAAAAGGTCATCAGTTACTTAAAATCTTCTAATAACTTGATGGGATAACCACCACGTGAAGCCCTGAGACAGTTAGGAGGCGTCGTGGCAGACCCAGATGGCGGGACGAGCTGGACAAAACAAACGACCAGTGGTCTACTTTAGCCTTGGATCGAAAGAGCTGGAAGTCATGAGGAGAGGCCTCTACACAGCAGTGGGATCATGCAGGGTAATAGTGACAGTAATAACTTAGTTTTCGAAAGCATATTATAAATATGTAGGAACTATGCTATTTGCCTTTTCAGTTTCCAATGAATCCGTTTAAGTTAATATGCAATGAGACTCGTATTTTCCATACAATCTTGTTCAAGCCTGAAACTCATAAAGGCTTGTATTTTAATGCGTGACTTAATAAAACACGATTGCTGGAAAAAGAACATGTAACTGTGTCTCGTATACAAAACCAAAACCTAAAAACTCAAAACAGACTCCTGACTCCCCACCATTTTCTATGGATTCAGCTGTAATATCCTTCGACATACAGAACAGGTATTCAGCTGCATCCGGTTAGACTGGAAGCTGACCCCAACATAGTTAGGAAAAGGCTAGGCAGATGATGATGATACAGAACAGGTATTCCGCGGAAATACCTGTAAAGGATACAAATATCACGCGAATAGTCCATGTTTCCCTCTGTTTGTAAATTCCACAAACAGAGAATGGAAAAAGCATTTATACACATTTTTCAAACGCGTTTAACGATAAAGCTGGTGGATTTTTATTGGGTCACAGTTTTTTACAGGAACAATATAAAAAAATCGAAAACGACGATTAGGTTTTATTCATTGTGTTTTATGCCAACAAAGACTCTATTTTTTTGGAATACACGTTTTGAATATATATTTTACCAAAAATGTGGACAACAAAATCGAGCTATTGCCGTATGTATATATGTTACCGGCAATGTGTATAATTCAGATATTCTATACAATACCTAGGCAATGTATAGAATACCTGAGGCGTCCAGGCAATTTATGAAATATTATGAATATTACTGTCCGTTACATACTTTGCCTAGGTAATGTATACATTTCCTAGGGATTGTATAGAATACCTGCTGGTTCACCGGCAATGTGTAAAGTAAATAGATTTGGTCTATATTTATCAATATTATGTAAGTACCATGGGAGAAACGACCATCTATACACCGTAAGGACTGTCTTGCTTGAAATACACGGCCGCTATATTAATCTGTAGCGGTATCTACAACGCCACATGCGAACAACGCGTCATACTGACGTCACGCAAATCCTGCATCTCGCAAGCAGAGTTTACCGCGCAGTTAGCATAGATACAATTCCCCAACATCAATCGTTGGGCAATTGCCCGCCAGACACAACACCCGTCTGGTCGGAGGATCCTCCCTTTTCTATGGAGGTTGAGTGAACTTTACACCCTGTTCCTCATGCCTCTAAACTGGTGACCCCGAGTATGAACGTCAGCGCAGCCTTCGTGCAAACACTTCAGCGTGACGTCATCATCATCACTCCCGCAAGCTTCAGCGACGAGTCACCCAGCCAGCCAGCATCCACGGCTTCAACGGGTATCCTGACCACCAGCATGCAGCGTCCGCGCATACCTGGTCATCACCCTCAGCCTCATCAGCAACCTTGGCACAGCACACTGCACCTTCGGCCGGTCAACAAGCAGAGCACCCTCTCCTGGTCGACGCAGCAGCCAGCCTCAACCCGGCGCTGTACGACATCCGACGCACTGGAGTATAACGCAGCGCCACCCCGACTCACTGGGGACATCTTCGCAGACAGTTCCGACTCACCGTGAACTATGCGGCAACCGGTTCCGACTCACTGGAACCTCAGCTGGCCTGGCAAAGCATCGCAAGATACAAGACTCAGCCCACTATCGACCTCCGGTCTCCGGAGGGGAGTGATGTAGCGGTATCTACAACGCCACATGCGAACAACGCGTCATACTGACGTCACGCAAATCCTGCATCTCGCAAGCAGAGTTTACCGCGCAGTTAGCATAGATACAATTCCCCAACATCAATCGTTGGGCAAGTGCCCGCCAGACACAACACCCGTCTGGTCGGAGGATCCTCCCTTTTCTATGGAGGTTGAGTGAACTTTACACCCTGTTCATCATCATACCTCCTCCTTCTCCTCGATCAACTTTACACCCTGTTCATCATCATACCTCCTCCTTCTCCTCGATCCTCCGACCAGACGGGTGTTGTGTCTGGCGGGCACTTGCCCAACGATTGATGTTGGGGAATTGTATCTATGCTAACTGCGCGGTAAACTCTGCTTGCGAGATGCAGGATTTGCGTGACGTCAGTATGACGCGTTGTTCGCATGTGGCGTTGTAGATACCGCTACATCATCATCATTGGGGAATTGTATCTATGCTAACTGCGCGGTAAACTCTGCTTGCGAGATGCAGGATTTGCGTGACGTCAGTATGACGCGTTGTTCGCATGTGGCGTTGTAGATACCGCTACATCACTCCCCTCCGGAGACCGGAGGTCGATAGTGGGCTGAGTCTTGTATCTTGCGATGCTTTGCCAGGCCAGCTGAGGTTCCAGTGAGTCGGAACCGGTTGCCGCATAGTTCACGGTGAGTCGGAACTGTCTGCGAAGATGTCCCCAGTGAGTCGGGGTGGCGCTGCGTTATACTCCAGTGCGTCGGATGTCGTACAGCGCCGGGTTGAGGCTGGCTGCTGCGTCGACCAGGAGAGGGTGCTCTGCTTGTTGACCGGCCGAAGGTGCAGTGTGCTGTGCCAAGGTTGCTGATGAGGCTGAGGGTGATGACCAGGTATGCGCCTCTGTGATGACACCGTCCGCAAACCTCTGCAGCATCCATACAAAGGCCCATATAAGATCACCGAACGTAACGACGTGATACCGTGAAAAAACGTACGTGATTGATTACGATTGTGTGAACGTGATTACGACGCGATATTAAGAAGATACCTCCAGATCCTCAAATCAAGTTTTCATCATGGCCAACAATAGTGAACAAGAACTCTCCGGTGTGTCGACGTCGTTGCGCATTCCACCCATTAATGTGTAACTGACGTTATCATTAATGTGTAACTATCGTTACGATGGTGAAATAAAATCGCCGGGTAGGCGTATCGCTTGGCCATAGGTAAGCTGCGCGGCACTTGTGTTGGTGTCGGTGCGCATGGCGGCTCGTCTAGAAAACAGCAATAAATGGATTACTGAATTACCTACCGTTTTAATGGGTCTACGAGCCGCCATGCGCACCGACACCAACACAAGTGCCGCGCAGCTTACCTATGGCCAAGCGATACGCCTACCCGGCGATTTTATTTCACCATCGCCAGCCGCAACGAAAATGGACCATAACTGACCAGTTTGTGTTGGGCAAGTGCCCGCCAGACACAACACCCGTCTGGTCGGAGGATCCTCCCTTTTCTATGGAGGTTGAGTGAACTTTACACCCTGTTCCTCATGCCTCTAAACTGGTGACCCCGAGTATGAACGTCAGCGCAGCCTTCGTGCAAACACTTCAGCGTGACGTCATCATCATCACTCCCGCAAGCTTCAGCGACGAGTCACCCAGCCAGCCAGCATCCACGGCTTCAACGGGTATCCTGACCACCAGCATGCAGCGTCCGCGCATACCTGGTCATCACCCTCAGCCTCATCAGCAACCTTGGCACAGCACACTGCACCTTCGGCCGGTCAACAAGCAGAGCACCCTCTCCTGGTCGACGCAGCAGCCAGCCTCAACCCGGCGCTGTACGACATCCGACGCACTGGAGTATAACGCAGCGCCACCCCGACTCACTGGGGACATCTTCGCAGACAGTTCCGACTCACCGTGAACTATGCGGCAACCGGTTCCGACTCACTGGAACCTCAGCTGGCCTGGCAAAGCATCGCAAGATACAAGACTCAGCCCACTATCGACCTCCGGTCTCCGGAGGGGAGTGATGTAGCGGTATCTACAACGCCACATGCGAACAACGCGTCATACTGACGTCACGCAAATCCTGCATCTCGCAAGCAGAGTTTACCGCGCAGTTAGCATAGATACAATTCCCCAACATCAATCGTTGGGCAAGTGCCCGCCAGACACAACACCCGTCTGGTCGGAGGATCCTCCCTTTTCTATGGAGGTTGAGTGAACTTTACACCCTGTTCATCATACCTCTAAAAATCAGATGTGTTCATCGTGTGCATGTGATTTTTAACCGATGAAAATAAAGGGGGAGGTTCTCAATTCGACACGTATATTTTGTTTTCAAATTGGTCAGATGTAAGTTTCCTCTATAGTACTGGGTGCTCGCATGTCTTCCCTTTCCCCGCTTTCATCTTTTTCACACATTTCCGGCTGCGCATTCGGTACTGTATAGAATGCGTAGGCAAAGTATAAAATAAATAATATTTCATACATGGCCTGGACGCCTCAGGCATTCTATACATTGCCTAGGTATTGTATAGAATACCGGATTATACAGATTGCCGGTAACATATATATATTTCTATACCCGCACCCAAATTGCGTAACACGCTTTCAATCTTGATCTGAATCATTTTAAAGGATATTACTAATCCATTGCTTCGTTATGTTAGAAAAATATGTGTGCTTAACGACGTAAATAATGCAATGAATGTTGTTGAACTGCCAAAATGCAACTACCCCGCAATTATACCGACATACTTTAATGAGTACGTACCAGTTTGACAGCACAGTACCAAGGAAATATGAATCAAAACAATAGGCTAGATGCCTAAAAAAATCTAATTTGTCCGTCAGTTAGATTATCAAAAAATATTGGACCCGTATTTTTTCTTTTGTCAATTATATAAAAAATAATGAAGATATCGCCCGTTAAAGTTCCACGTGACATCACACCTTCCTACACTTTTACAAGGCGTGACGTCACGACCCCCTATTCCCAAATTTTGACGCGCTTTATCTTTGTCATTTTTTGTTTGATTGAAAAAAGAAAAAATACGTGTCCATTATTTTTCGATAATCTAACTGACGGACTCAATATAATAATATTTTTTTTAGCCAGGCAACTACCCTATTCAAACGCTTCCCGTCTACCCGTAAAACTTCAGATTCATCCCGAATCAGACGCCACTGGTATTCAAAGATTATATTTTAATCTTTCCGGTACCCAAAGTAACCGCAATGATTATAAATCGTTTATCAAAGAATTCCACCAAGTTTGCGTAGCAATATTGGAAAAGTTTCAGCGTTCTCGCAATCTGTAAATGTCTGAGATATCAGTCACAAGTGTTTGACTTAACGACCAGTATTCTTTGCCGAGTTTGGGAACTATTGAGAATCAATAACAGTTACTTACTCGTATGTTTTAACAGTAAAAGGAAAAGTATTATGAATACGTATAAAGTTATTGTAAAAATGTAAATGATGAAATCGTTGTTATACATATAGTGAGCATTTTCTGATCGTAGGGAAATTCTTATAGATACAAAGGCAGGGGGTTATGGCACGCTTCTATCGATAGTAAACCACGGTAGCTGTCCTTGGTATGAAAGGGCATTGGATGGGAAATCAAGTGTAGCATTTTATTTTAAACTACACTTAATGACACATACATATATATTGTTTAAACCTATTTCTGTTTTCTCTATAAGTGAATTTGTAATTATTTTGAGAAATAAATATCTTTTACCACAAGTGGAAAGCGCGGTCCCTGAGGCCGAAGACAGGTCTAAGAGAAACATGATTAGTAGTCACCCCCAAGATCGTACCACCACTTGCGATCATCCCTCCAGGATTCTTTTAGAGCCGCTGCATATCATGGTGATGACGTGCATTATGTAATGCCTAATTTATTTAATATGTATTTTAATTGTAATGATTTTTGCAAACCTGTTGGGATGGGATATGGTTTAAAGAGCTTTTGTTATATATTTCACTCATTTTATTATATTCAAGCAAAGCATCAGCCTATAAAATTCCCATTGCTGGGATACAGACCTCCTCTTCGGACCGTTATCCACCACGCGGGCCCAGTCCGGGGTGGTTGATGTCACATGTCTTCGAATTTTTGGTTCTAGGACATGCCGGTTTTCTCACGATGTTTTCTTTCACCGTTTTGAGAGCAGTGGTGATGAAATAATTTACACAAACTAAAGCGACTGTCTGGGTTCGAACCTACAACTCCTAAGTCACGGCCGTTACCACTGGGCCACCATTGCTCCTCAAGCTACGCCTGCTGCTCATAAATAAATAGTTAAAAGAGTAAAAGTTTTTTTTTATTGTAGAACAAAAATAAATTGACATAATATTACAATGGAAACGATGATAGCAATAAAAGTAAGAAACTGTGTCGCAGTTATCAACGAAAAATGATTTGATTTATGTTTAGGTACAGCTATTTACGAAAATGAACTTACGTAAGCATCCTTTGAAGTGTTATCTGGTCCCAAAATGATGCCTATAAATACCTCTACGGAGCCCCAAGTTTCCCAATAGGTCTCCGTCCAACAAAGCGAAACACGTACCTAATCACAAAGCGTAGTTAGCGGTCAGCAGACACACGATCCGTTAGGACTCAATGTACTGTTGCAATCTTTAACACGTTTACTATCCGAGCCGGCTTTTACTGAGTTTCCATGCGTTGGTACACTGCCGTTGTGTAATACTGTAGGTTTAGATTATTGGCAAGCTAATGTAAGTGGTCGGTTGCAAATACATGGTCTAGTATATGAATATGTAGGTCATATTTCCAATATATTAATTTAGAAGCAATGATTTGATCAATAGGCTAAATTCAGGAATGAGGGTTTCTCATCTCTCTGACTGTTTGTTCCTATGACGACTTATGGGTTATTTATTTATTTAATACTTCAAGCACATACATTTACAGGGTGGACTTAATGCCATAGGCGTTCTCTACCAGTCAACACAACACACCACACGCAACACACTCTCTCAAATTGTTAAACAAAATTGCAGTAGACCGAGATCGCGGGATAAACAGCTGGACTCCTTTCATAAATACTAGTACTTAGTACCTAAAGATAAAGAGGAGGGAAAGAAGATTAGATCTTTCTCCTGGTGTAGAGCAATATGGGCTTGAAAATAATAATGATGCCCCAAAGATATTAATGTCCCTATTCGTAATCACCATCGGACCACCAACTTTTACCTATGATTTACTCTAATTTATTTTATTTTGCTTTTATTTGGTTATAGTTCAAGTCTTATCTTGTTTGATTTTAGATTTTATTTATATTTTCTTGTTTAAATTCTATTTTCTTTTGGTATAAAATGGTAAAAGTGTACACCACTTTTATCATTTTATAATTTGTCATTGAGGAGTGGGGCCTCCTAGCACAGGTATATCTTTTACTTAAAAGGAGGTCCCTATGTAAGATTTACTGTAAAAGTTGTACAAGTCTCTGCAATAAACCTTTTTATATTATTTTTATTTTATTTACTTAAAATCCGCAGACTAACATATTTTATAACATAACCCTAATTTCAAATGTTTAATTATGTACCAGCACCCTAATTGCGTAACACACAATTAATCGGTATCGATTTCATTTTGACAGTTCAATAACAGTCATTGCGTTATTTACGTGTTGAGCAGACAAATTTTTCGAACTTATGAAGCAATGGATTAGCAATTTGCTTCAAAATGATTCAGATTACTATTGATTGTCTGTTACGCAATCAGGGTGCTGGTTCAAAGTGCTTAGAAACAGTGTTAAGTTATTCCTCTTTACTCTTACCATATAAAAGATTCGGAGAAACAAACGAAATGAAAGCCTTGACATGTCTTTTGTAGTTGTAAAATGCTAACAATTATATTAAAATGAAAACATAAGTTCGTTTCACAGTCCATGAGTAAATATGTACTTATGTAGGTACTCAGAAAATCTCGCAATGTTGTTACCTAATGTTATGCTAAAATATTATAGGGCTTATACATAATCAGCCTATAATGTTCCCACTGCTGGGACACAGGCCTCCTCTCTGTGAGAGGGAGTGGGCCATAATCCACCACGCGGGCCCAGTGCGGGCTGGTGGATAGGGTTTATAAAAATGCTAAAATATATAAACGTCCGGCGTGGGCACACCCTGTGCCCGGCGTTTTTATTAAAAATTGAGCATTTGTGTTTTATTTTGCTTGAATAAGATTGCTCGGAAATTAGTTTGGATTTGCCAGAAAAAGGTTCTTGGGCTAAGCTTTCTTATGTAGACCTTCCTTATGTAGATCAACCTTTGGAATATATTAACCCTTGTACACAAAAGCTAGGCTTTGAAGGGTGTTATAATCACCATTATTGATGATTATGTATGACACTCTGAGACAAATAACATATATTGCTAAATTACACAGAAGTAGAAAAGTTTACACATGGAACTGCATACTTAGCAAGACCATGCAATCTCTGCCGTGACCCGAATAAATTAATTAAGCATAAGAGATAAGTTTCTAATAAACGCACATTATTCTAAGAGCATAATTTACAGCATCAAATCTCAAAACACGACCCAATTACAAAGTTAAATGAAGTACCTACTTCACGTCTTTCGATCGGAGACTTTCTAGAGAAACTTTACCTGCGTCCTTCTATACATATTATGAATTAAAGTCGCTTTTCGTGTCTGTCTGTGTGACGGCGGTGTTCTTATAAACTACGCAACGGATTTTAATGCGGTTTCCACCATCTCAAACTCAAAGCATTGATTTCAATTAAATCATTTGCACTTTTTAATTGTTAAGGTTTCGGTCAAAATATGAAGCTAGTTGCCCATTTCAATGTGTAGTAGGTACCTATGGAGAAGAACAGGCAAGCTACATGGACACCCTTTTAAACTAGATTTTTACAAGAATATTAGTGTTACTGTTGAATTTATAATTATACTGGCTGCGCCCCACGGTTTCACACGCATACGTTTCGATCCCGTGGGAATATCGAGATAAAAAGTATCCTATACGTTAATTTTGGTTATAAACCATATGTGTGCCAAATTTCATCCATATCCGTTCAGTAGTTTTTGCGTGAAAGAGTAACAAACATCCATCCATCTATACCAACTTTCACGTTTATATATAATATTAGTAGGATAGGATGCGAGAACTAAGTAAAAAAGACGTACATGTTAGAAGCATCGCATACTCTATAAAGCAAATACATGCAAATAATAATAATAAAAATCATTCTGAGAATTCATTCGGGAAGGTTTATGTTTTATAATACATTAATATTAAACTAATATACAATAGAGAAATCTCGATGTTTTGTCAAGCCCTAAGAAACTGGCGAAGCAGGGTCGGGTCGCTAGTGTTCCATAAAACCGTACCTAGGGCGTGGCATCTATTTGTATGTAGATAAACCACTTTATTTGAAAGAGGGAAAGTCATTTGTGCTGCAAAAGTAAACACGGGTAAAAAGAAAAAAAAGGCGATTATGCGCAATGATGTTTACGCTGTAAACAGTGTTCGGGCCGCCTCGCCTCAATCTTTGCTTTGCAAATACTGCTTGAATGGGAATCGACTGGGAGGCTATTTTTGTGACTGCTTTTTAGATGAGCATGTTTTATTTTTTTTCTGTTAAATGTTAGTTTATTGGCTTTTTTGGGGATTTTGTGGTTGATTTGGGTTGTTATTTTAATTTTGACCGTTTACTCTTAGTTTTTTCTTGAATTTCGTTTATACCTATCGGATTAACGGGTAACAGGTTGACATTATTAATTACCTCTCTAATTACACCGTATCTTGATTTATAAAAAAACTAACTGGCTGTGACTGTGTGAGTAACTGTTTGTCTCTGCATAACCCTAAGGTTGACTGTTAGAAAATGCCTATGGCATTAAGGTGTGCTTAAAGTAATAAATAATAAATAAACTAGAAAACTAATATCTATTACAACATCTAAATTCAAAACAATCGAGTTACGTTGCTATTTCCAAAGATTAAGTTTAAGCTTTTAATAAGTTAAAGTTTGCAGTGTTTTCAACAACATTTATTATGTATTGTATAAAATAGTGCGTTATCATGTTCTTTAATGTACAAAGCTTGTAAAAATAATCAAGTTTCATGCTTGAACTAAGTTTAGAACTTACATAGAACAGCATAATTCGTCACATAACTTGATTTTCATTCATTAAACTTCCCAAGAGTGAGATAATTTGTTAAGAAATTCAATCTTGAATACGTTTAAAAATATAATTAGTCTGTGTCTTGTGATAACAACCCACGATTTTTTTTATGCATGTATGAATTTTTCACGCTATGGATTCTAGAATCATGTGCTGAATTCATGATGTTAGTTTGCGCGTCGATGTCCCTGCCACTCTGTATATCATGTTCAACTTTTACCATCTAATTTTCCCCATTACAACAATACACCTACCACGGTTCCAACATTTTTACAAAAATATCGCCAATAATCTTTCACACTACCGAGATGCATCTTTCAATTCCATCTATTTGTCAAGCACATGCCGGCTTCCATTCCCGGACGGGTACATTCCAAAAGGGATTTTTCAGTTCGTGCCTCGTTGGCCCTCTATCTATCACTGTCGCACGCTCTGCAGATATTCGATGTGTTTCATCTTAACAGGAAATGATGATTGGTTGCATACGAGAACTTTTAATGAATTTCTAACATGTCTTTTGCAGTGATAAACGAAAATTTCGGGAAGTTTGTAGCACGTTCGCATAGCTTCCAATGTTGCTGTGCGCCGTGCCGTATCATATTTCTTTTTAACTGCAAATTTTCAAACGTGGAACTCGGTTTTTTGTTTGTTGTATCCGAATACTTGTTAGCTGCCTGCATTAGCTATAGTTGCATTTTATTTTTCATAAAATACTTTTTCGAATATTGGGACCAGAAAACCTGTTTGAGTACAAAGGATTTATAAATAAGTATAGTTAGCATGCAAAACATTGCATGTTCTACAGTGGAATGTCTTCATGTGGGTGTAAATGGTTAAATCGGTGCTTAATCTGATAGCATTGTATGCGAAATCTAGAATTCTGTACCGATATGAATAGGGCCTTAACACTTACTTGTTATTTGAATGCCAAAGGTAGGTAGGTCACGCTTTAATAATCATAATCGTTTATTTGCTAAGAAAGTCGGTACATGAAATAAAGGTGGTAGGTGGTTTCTAAGCCTAATACCTTTACTATTAATAAGAATGTTAGGTATAATGTTATCATAGGTAGGCATATCGGGCTGTTACTGGGCTTTTCCCGTTGGTAACTACAATCTCGTATCAGGAATGACATCCTGCCGATCGATTTTGTAAAACTCTCACCGTGAAAAGTTAGGTGAAGTGAGCTTAGGGTGAGCGTTAATAGTGTCAATCCCTAGCATTAGTTGGAATGACAGCTCACTCCACGCTCACTTCATCTAAGTTTTCACGGTGTGATGGTTACGGAATCGCACTGCTGGTCATTCTCATATTAATTTACAGATAATTTTGCTACTAATAAATGAACTCTTTACATAACATACATCACAACTCACTTCTTCTTCGCAAAGGGGTGGGCAGAAACCAGAGAACCCCACCTGCTACTATCCTAACAAAGTTCTGACAATTTACTCAAAAAAAAAAACTGATACGTACCTACTTTGTTAATTTTCATTGGAAAGTCTTCCTATTGCTTATGACCTGTTTGTACGAGCACCTTTCGACTTTACCAAAACCCTATTCAGACGTACGTGGGGGTAATGTAAGCACTTCGCTGAATTGAATGGGTGGGCCCGCGTCAAAACGCTGTATCATAACATAACGTCTAACTGTTAAAGGGTTTGTACGGAAGGATATTACACTGTTATCTTTTGTTAAAGAAAAGGAAGGTACGGAGCTTTAGTGAATGGTTACGTAGGTAGGTAATATATTACAAAAATGGGCCTTCTAAAATGGAATACCTACTTAGATACTCGGAAAAAGTGGCTTCTAAAATATAATAACTCGCTAATATTTACATAAGTAGTTGTATCTTTTCACTGTATGTGTAGGCTCCATGGCAGGGTAATTAAGTGAAGTAATACAAAAGGTAATATATTATGGGCGAACTTCACCAGTGAAACTGAACACGATCACAGACAGTTTCAGTATTCCACAACAATGAAAGCGATTTAGCTGTGCTAATCGCGTTTAGTTTTATTGATGAAATTCATCCTAAGTGGAGCTACTATCCACTTAGAATGGACTAAACATAGCCCCCAACCTCCCCGAAGCCGCTGAACTTTAAATAACTAAGTATAACGAATAAATATGTGTTTGAACTTCCAGTACTTATATTTCTAAACTTTTCGCAGACAAAAAATGTCAAGCTAAACATAAAATAAAGTAGCACAACTATATTATATAACAACAAAAGTATCAGAATTACTCTTACAACTTTGATTCCAAATAAATGTATATATTTAGAGCTATAGTTATAGTTACTTTGCTTTCCCTGGAGAAGGTCGATCACTCTCCTCAACACAAAACTAAGATGGCCGTCTATAGATCACTTTTGATGACTTTATTTCCCAAGGCGACTGTCAAAGTTTTTATGAATTTAATGAGTTTCTCATAAGTTTGTGTATTTGATTATTTGTATTTGATTTAAATTGGTTTAATGCGTTTAAAAGACGTTTCGTTGAATTTATAAAGCAGCTTTAGTCAATTTAAATGTAAAAGAGCTAATTAGTCTACTGATTAAAAGCTATTACCTATTTTATTTTAGAATCGATTAAAGTTTGTCTATTTTATAATCAATTAAAGCCAAATAATTTATTTCAAATATGCCAAGCTATTTTGAATGTCAAAATTTACAAGAAAATAAAATTGTTTCTAGGCACCCTTTCCAATAGGTAGTTTCGTATGAAGAAGAATGGGCTAGAAACTCTATAGTTACTCTATTCAAATTTTTTACAATATTTTCTACAAATCGTCACAGTATACTGCCCAATAATTATTTTCAGCCAGTGTTTTCCCACTTACTAATAATCTGAGACTAATTCCTCGGGCACTTCTTTCCTCACCATCTGTTAAAGATACAAACAAAGCATACACAACAATTGTTTCTATTTAGTATGGAAAACACGACCAACAAATTACCCATTAGTATGCTATACACGATGTTCAGACTTATGTAACATTATTATTGAAATCAATGTCATGATCACCATAGTAATGACATAACTTGGGGTCAACAGCTTTCTAGGTGATACTGTGTATTCTTAGTTCGTAGAACATTCTTCGTGGACAGACGGTCGTACACACAATACACATAGTGCTTTTCGCTTAGGCGAGGAACTCTTTACTGGAGTCTGTGCTTCCCTTGTAACACAATACTCAATAGTTTAGATTTTAACTTAACATTTTATGTGATCATTGTGGACCCTGTGGGGCACAGCAAAAATAGTAGGAGAGAGGAAGTTTTGTTTTGTTTTTTTTTTTGGTTTTTTTGTTTTGTTTTTTTTTGACCTATGAGTTTTCAAATCTCGAATGAATAGGTTACTACTAGGCTCCACGATCTACGACACCATGGCTTTACCGTTAGATGATGAGAGAGTACATAAAGGGGAACATCTAAAAAAAATGTTGTCGAATTTGATGTTAATGCCGCAAGACTTATAGAGCTACGTTTAATTTATATGTCATGCCTGAATTCACATTTAGCGATATAAAACAACTAATTTCGTCTTTATGTCTGGCGATTGTCTTTTCAGCTTTCCTTCACATTTAGTTTTTAAATGTCACAGCATTATGCTGAGGTAGGAACCTTTTTGGACCCACGTGAGTTTTTTTTTTTTGCCAATTCAGAAAAAAAACAATGTTAATTTTGTTAGTTTTAAATGTTCCTTTTTATTTTTTACTGTTTGTATTTCTTGTGCGTGTCCCAAACAAAATATTTATCTTTCTTTCTTTTCACTCTTAAAATGGACCACAGTCAGTGTAAGGGCGCCCTAACGTTCGTTGAGACTAACCACGCGATATTACTTCGAGTTTTTTCTCGGACACACATGTAGGTCTTAGCTTATAGGACTTATAATCAAGTTTCTTGCTCCCGTTCTTGTTGTTTGCAAGTTATAGCCGGGTAACCGGGTAGTGGAACCGGGTAAAAAGGGAAGCAATCGTGGTTGCTGGAAAGTTGGTTAAATTAAATGTTTCTGTTGATAAACCACTATACTTAATAGGAATATCTACTCTCCGGATGTTAAGATTAAAGTTATTCTTCAAAGTTATTTTATTTATCCATATTAATTTATTTGCGTTCCACAAGGTAAAACCAGATGTTAACAAAAGGCTTAGAGCTAAGAGCTGTTGTACCCTGTCATGGCACAGCAAAAAATATTGTTTGATACATAAAAAAATCTAAATCGTAGAAACTAAAATCAAAATAAAATTATACATGAAAACTAAATAATTACATTCGCATAAAAAGTTATTTTTTATTCTATTCGGGAAGCTTACAGCTAAAATAAACAGGTAATTAAAAGCCAATTACAAGTTTCCACTAATAAAAACTAAAATTAAAAACGGGAACAAAAAAGGTCGGTACAAGATACCTGTGTCATGATTTTAAGAACTAGTAAACAGTTGTGGATATAGGACGAAGTCTGTATGAAGCAATGTTTGTACTGACTGCCGTAGGTACCTATTGGGAATAACAAATATGATGTGGAAGTATGTAAAAGTGGTTAGACTCATATGTTTAGAGGGGAAATATTCGTCGAATCTGAATCAGTTGGCCCACTGAACCGAACTGCCTTCTGATGCGAAATTGACAAACGGAAAACTAACGGTATAGTAGGTATGTAAATGGTAAAGTATATATACCTAAACGTGTCCTTGAAAGAAAGCGTACCTTTTCGATACTGATCAATGATTGATATTTCATCAACAGGATATCAATCTATGAAATATCAATCAACAGGATTATAATGAACTTAGGGCTGATTTTTCTAACGCTAGATAATTTTATCCAAGTCATAATTTTGAATTTTTGACAGTTCTTCCATACAAAATCTGTCAGACTCTTTCTGTCTCACTCATTCATCATTTTTACTCCGCGAATAAAAATTATCTGTCGATTGAAAAATCAGGGGACTATACAGGATAAATTTTTATTCAGTGCGTAAATTTTCACAGGGTGTTCTACCCATGAATATGAACAACTTTCACTACGGGACCATCTCTGAAATCACAAAAAAAAAATCAGCTGTTTCTTATAAAAGTTCAATACCTACTCGACCAAAATGTATGAATCTGCTGATTTTTTTTTCGTGATTTCAGAGATGGTCCCATAGTGAATGTTGTTCATATTCATGGGTAGAACACCCTGTAAAAATTTACGCACTGAATAAAAAATTATCCTGTATTGACGAATCATATTATGTTTAACATACAACCTAACACTGACTAGCAAATGGCAAAATTTTAAGAAGGTTTGAATTTCGCGGGCTACCAGCGCATCCTCCTGAATATAAAAGTATTTCTTCAGAGCGTTTGGGAAGCTTCGTCGGGTCCACTTGTCGCTTATTTCACGGACTATAAAAATAAATAGTAGTCTTCAATCAGTGCGTCCTGTCTGATAAGACTTACGGAGCCGAAACGTGGACACTCACAATACGGCTGGTCCATAAATTCAAAAATGGAACGAGCTATGTTTGGAGTCTCTCTGAGGGTTGGAATTCGGAAAGAGGTGATCTGGCAGAGAACCAAAGTTGCTGACATAGCTCACGGAATAAGCAAGCTGAAGTAGCAATGGCACAGCAATAGGCCGGCCATATTAGCCGTAGAACCGATGACCGTTGGGGTAGATGTGTTCTTGAGTGGAGACCGCTAATCGGCAAACCTAAGGTAGGACGCCCTCAGGTTAGGTGGAGCGACGATCTTCGCAGGGTGGCTGGTAGCAGCTGGATGAGAGTTGCCGAGAATCGAGCTGAATGGCGTGCAATAGGAGAGGCCTATATCCAGCAGTGGAATGCTGGAGGCTGATGATGATGATGTTGATGATTTCTTCTGAAATAATAACTTACAGCAATTTTAATTTCTTCATCAGATTCTTAGTTTTGTGCCATATTTTCTAGAAGGTATTCCATCTCTTTATCGTCACTCCTCAGGTATCTTATTATTTCAAATACTCATTGGTATGCAGAATATGGATTCTGCTTACCAATGAGTATTTGATAAAAAATATGAAAGCAATATTTTTTGCATTGTTTGTGCATTCCGTTATGGATTACAAATTCTAATAAACCTTTGTGAAACGCACAAACGCACGAATCTCATCAATAAAAAGTAGAGTTGGAGTAGGTATTAAAAATTTAGGACCGTAAAAGAATATTAGAAGAAAAGACTACTAGAGCCAAAGAACTTCGATCTTATATCTATAACTAGAGCAATAATTCGGGCGTTTACACACTAGAGGACATTTGTTCAGCATTTTATCACGTAGTCTCGCATATATTTTACAAATGCGTTACAAAGCGCGTCGCATACCGAAGTAAACCCGTGTGTCGTGACCCTCGTGACGTTATTTCATTGTTTCTTGTGATGTAAATGTACTTTTTATTAAGATAATATTAAAAAGTGTCATGTTCTTTGTACGTGAGTGTGTCTCACTTTGTTCTTTTGAAAAAATGTTGGATAGATAATTTTTATGTCTTGATTTAAATCATGTAAGTTAAGAGAGCGGTTATGAATGTTTTCGCTTTGTTTATGGGCAAGTGTACTTGCACTTGTTATGTATGTATGTACTCACTTATAAAAATTTTCTCCTCTCTGTGAGAGAATTCCTACATTCCTATGTAATGTAATTATTTCCAACCAATATTTTTTATGGTTTTGGCGCGCTGTGCTGTGTTCCTTTTACGGTCCGAAATTCGAACTCCCGTTATACTGCGCTCCGTGGTTCGCTGGCAAACCTCGAGCTTAGACTTCTGCTGAAGTGTCAAAGATTTTTGCACCATAAGCGAGAATGGGGAGAAAACACATGTCCATAAATTCTCCATTTGAGATATAGTGGTAGATCTACTTTTAAAAGTTTTTCATTGACCAATAGCTCCTCCAAGCGCTGTCGGTGCGTCGAGCAACTTCTTCTGTTTCTTAAAAACAAACCATATCAAGGACTTGATTGATCCATAAGATAAAAATTCGCGTATGGCAACTTGGTTCCACAATAAAAATAAATCACTACGCAACCGTTACCCGTGATAGAACACCTCACCCCATAAATGGGACAGTTACAAAAGACGTAAACGGTTTTTAACCCACATTTGACATAGGTATAATGGCTCACCACGCCTTTGAAAAATCCTTTGAGCACAATACGTTTAGCAAGGGGTCATCAATCACGGTCACAGCTCGTCATGATGCCTCTAGCGGTGAGGTTACGGGACTTTTTTTTCAAATTATTGCAGAAACCTTTTTAATATTTTTACTGCTTCGTTAGTACAGTGTTGCCAAAAATCGAGTTGAATGGCGTGCAATAGGAGAGGCCTATGTCCAGCAGTGGACTGCTATAGGCTGATGATAATGATGGTTGGTGTAGTGGTTGCAAGCGCTACTGCTGAGCATGAGGTCGTTGGTTCAAGTCTCGGGTCGGGCAAAGTGTTATTGGTTTTTTCCATTAAGGGTTTCTCAGCGGCAGCCTTGAGTCTAGATTTCGGCCGCGTTGATTATGATCAATAGGCTCGCCCCTATTACATGGGGTTTAAATATAACTAGCGAAATGTGGGTGTACTATTAGCAGGTACACTCTGCCTTACCCTTTGGAGATTATAGGCGTGTTGTTATGTGGAGAAACCTTTTGAATCTTTTTTTTTCAGAATACCTTAAGGCTTTAGTGAGTAGCTTTATTTTCCGTTACCAAAGTAAACCATAAAACCTTTTTGATTGTTGACCTCCTTTGTTGATTTAAGATGTGGTCAGAGATGAGTCAGGAATTTGGCAGGATACACCTACTACCTTTGCTTATGGTTATGTAAAATCGGTTTAACGTTACCAATGTTTTTGTAAATAACTTAAAACCGGTTAACTCGCGATGCGATCATTTTGTATTTTTAAAGCTTGGTTGTCCTTGTTTACAGATATGGCATATTATATTATATACTACCAATTTTTTTTCGTCCAAGAATCGCATTACCAGCCTATAAGATTCCCACTGTTGGGACACAGGGCTCCTATCAGTGGGACATAATCATAATCTATCACGCGGACCCAGTGCGGGTTGGCAGTTGGCGGATGTCACATGTCTTCGGATTGTTTTATTTCTAGGACAATTTCCTCACGATGTTTTCCTTCACCGTTTTGGGAGTAGTGGTGATGAAATTAAATACACAATGTAAAGTGGTATAATTTAAAATTAAATACCCAATGTAAGTCGGGGTCGATACCACTGGGCCATGCAGCACTGCTCCTTCCGAGAATCGCCAGCGATTATTTAGCAGTAGTCAGAAGTCGGTAAAGATCTTGACCGTAATGCCTACGTTGACCACAAGTTTGCATCACCTTATAAATCAAACACGGTCGAATGACACGCAAAATGTTTGGTCGCGCACGAAGCAATTGTTGAATGTGTTGAGAAACTGTGTTGCTCTTAAAAACGTTGGAACTTGGATTTCATGTTCGTGAACGGGCGCCGTAGGTTAAGACTGGTCATCTCTTAACTGCCAGGGCTTATTTTTAATTTTATATTTTAAATTGTTTATTTTTTTACATTGTTCTCACATATAGAAGCCATAAGAAAATGTACCCAGGATTTTGTAATAATATCTTGATTTAAAAGAGTGTCCGTGGAGTTTCTTGCCCGTTCTTCTCCACAGAGATCTACGTTTTGGAATGGGCAACTAGCTTCAACTTTCTGACTAACTGACCGACAATTTAATTTTGACAGTTCAAAAGTGCCTGAAATGGTTTAATTGACATAAATGATTTGAGTTTGAGTTTGATTTCGCTCGCGTGGAAATCGTAAGATACACAATATACTAAAATAACAGCCACATGTTTATAAAACTCCCTCGGCCGCCCGCGTCATTACTCTGTTATCGCTTAGCACTCTTTCTGACTTCCTTTGTTTTTGCTCGGCTCCTAAAGGCCATAGTGTGATGTTAAAAAGCCTTTTTTTTTTTTGAGGATGGGAAATCATCAAATGACTCCTCCCGCTCTGGGTGGAGCAGGAGGGAGTGTCAGACTCTTACTGACTAAAACCCACCCGTGTTCCTTCCTTAGCCCTTTGTGTTCCAGGGCAGCGGTAACCCTTTCGGACCATCCCGCTACCCTGGCAGGCTTCGGCCCTGTTGGGCCCCGTCACTCATGCTGACATCTCTATGTTAAAAAGCCTTTAATATTCCTCAAGAATTGGGCTATCAAATGCAAAAAGAACTTTTCAAATCCGACTGGTTAATCCAGATATTAACGCGTTCAGACAAACAAGTTCAAGTTTAAACAAGTCTTCAGTTTTGTCATATTATTATATTGCCAATTAAAATTCAGTTGCTCCTTCCGATAATCACCAGCGATTATTTAGCAGTAGTCGGAAGTCGGTAAAAATCTTGACCGTATTACGTTGACCACAAGTTTGCATCACGTTATAAATCAAAGACGGTCGAATGACACGCAAAATGTTTGGTTACGCACGAACAAGTTGTTGAATGCGTTAAGAAACCGTGTTGCTCTTAAAAACGTTTGAGGTTTATTTAACAATAACGTTTTACATTAATAGGATCAAAAACAGTACAAAGTCATACTTACAATATTATTAATTACTAGCTTCAGCTCCTGTCTTCGCTTGCGTGGTCTTAAGACACGCAATACTAAATAAAATAACAACCAAATTTACAAAAAATCCCCTCGGCCCCCAACCCTCCGCGTCGCATCGCATAGCATTATTATTTCGTTATTCTTTTTCCTCGGCTCCTAAGGCTTTTTAACATTAAGTTACGACCATCTTTATTATTCCTCAAGAAATGGGTATCAAAGTTTTTTTTAAATAGAACTGCTATTTCCATAGATTAACGCGTTCAAACGAGAAAATAATCTCTTCAGATTTATTATTAGTATAAAGATAGATAGATTGCCGTATGGTATTTTGATGACTCAAATTACCCAGGGCCTCTTCTCGTACAGATAACTGCGCTTTTTCATACCATTTCAAGTCATGTCATGTCATTTCAGGTTTCTTTACGATGTTTTTCTGCTTAGATAGCTAGTCATAAAAACTTCACCAAACTATAGTGGTATTGTAGCCTTTTTAAATTAAGACAAAACCGCGTCCTTTTCCTCTCGTAAAACGTATTTGTCAGTAGGCAGAAACTAGACCATTCCACTGGAATAATCCCTTAGTTCCTTTTTACGATGCCCATAGGAAACGTAGGGATTTGGCGCGGAACTGTGCAGTATACGGCCAATTTCGAATTCGCGTAGCAACAAAACATTAACCTCCTTTTGGATCCCACCGCAGTTAGGTAAAAAAGTGGCTTATTAGTTGATTTGCACGAATTTATTCGCCCGAAAGAGGCGAATCGTCACTTTTATATAATGTAATTCTTTCTATAGCCGACTCGCACGAGTCGACAAAATGTATAGAAAAAAGAACACTAGCGCACAGAAGTGATAAGTGTTAAATATTATAAAACGTGTACGTTTTTTCTTAACTTTGTATTACATTCAAAATATGCCATTTGCCTAATATATATTTCTGGAGTTATCGAATCACCCACAAATAAACTAAACGCGTGAGAGACACTTCAAGAAAAAAAAAAAAAAAATTAAAGTAGACGATTCGCCCGTTTCGGGTGATATGAGTAAATTCGTGCGAATCGAATAATAAGCCTAAAAAGTTGATAACGATTTTATGCTCATTCATGAAAGATTGATTATGATGTTCAATGTTCTCCTGTGCGTATTGAGATGGTATGTGATCAATCAAATGATATGGATATCTCATATTCGTTTTATTTAAATTGCGTGTAGAACTTTCTCTTATTGGTTTCTGGGTATGTCTAAATAAGAAATAAACATCATTTCATTTCATTTCATCGTTTCATCATACGTGACAGTCGTTTTGTGATTGAAAATGGGGAAATGAATTATTGTGTTGGAAGTAAAATATAAATGTGAAGTATCTTTTATTTTCTTTTGAATGTAATTTTTATATATGTGTATTATTTTTATATGAGGAGTCCTTTGGATGCGAAAAGCACAGAACCAGTCGAAGTGGAGGTAGGGGAGGCCTATGTTCAGCAGTGGACGTCTTTCGGCTGAAATTATGATGATGAAAGGGCTCGCAGCTACATAATATGAGCCGCACGGGTCCATCGCAAATTAAGCAACGCTTGCCGCGATCGGCTCGTGGATGGGTGATCATTGATTACATATCGAGATCTCTCCGTGCCTCGGAAAGCTCGTTAACCCAATGGTCCCGGCTGTCTTTTGTAGATATTTAAGAGTCGTTACGGGTAGTTAGAAGCTTAAAAGTCTGACAACCAGTCTTATCAAGGGATACTGTTATGTCTTCTGTGCCAAGGAGTACTTATCGTGTTACCTAGTAACTCAGCTGTGGAAGTCAGATAGGCAGTTGCTCTATGTAAAATACTGGTATTCAGCTGCATCCGGTTACTGGTAGCCGACCCCAACATAATTAGGAAAAGTCTAGGCAGGTTTTTTAATGTTTAAGTTTTGTTTTATTTTTCTTGGCACCGTTCTTTGCTTTCTCGTGGGACTAATGCACTGGTTCATAACTTTGTCGTTAAGTGTACTACGTTAACATGGACAATAAAAAGTTATGTAGCCTACCATTACATAAATAACTGTGATTTAACCGACTTCTATTAGTAAAAGTAACTTGTTGCCGTGAAAATCTAATTAGATTCGATTTCGTTGTATCATTGTGTCGAAGTGATTCGATATTACTATTTTTGTATCGTCAGATTGTTTGACGATGTAGAGTCATTTATTTTTCCATTATCTTTTGTATTAAAGACACAGGCGGCAAAAGCTTTTATCGTTGAAAATATAGCATTACCGGTGAAGGGGGAATTAGGGAACATTGTGTAGCGGGACGAACCCTTACAGAGGATGCCCACGAGCAACTTTTGTCACCGCACCTAATTTGTCTTTTACATCAAGTCTATAGGTATGTATGGAACTGCGCGCATGTAGCCACACGACAGCTGGGAAACATTTTTGTCCGCGGGTTTGGACGCAACTGCCGCCCGTTTATTAGTTGCAATGCAAGTGCACGCACGGCGACAAAAAGTTGCCAGCTAGTTGCCGCTCAACCTAAAATTTAACAAAAAAGTAGCGTTGCTGTCACTTTCGTGTGCGCATCGTCCAAGCCTCGACGAGGAGACAGACAAAAAAAGTTACTTATACAGGGTGGCGATTAGGTTATCACATTAATTGAAACCACGTACTCTCTAATAGGTATTTTATCATATTCAATTAAAATAATTTAATAATAAACAATATTATAGCCGCAGGATCCTTTTTTTCATTTTAATATTTCACAACATCATGTATTGCATAAACATAATCAGCTGACCAATAAAAGTAGGTCAAGGACCCGTGGCCGGTGAAGATAGTTCAAAACTTTAAACGTTGCCATTCCGAATTACCTACAAGCACTACTAAACTACCATTTTACAAACTATTATTACAAGAAACGTAAAAAATTCAAGCGAAAAAAGTCCTTACCGCCTTCTTACGGCTAATAGTTGAAGGCGTTTTTTGTGCGCAATATTAAAAGATGAAAAGGGACCGCATGAGAGGTATGAAAAAAATATGCAAAAATATCCTTACTGTTGACGACTTAAGGTATACATTTCTATGCGCGAAATGCTACGGGGTACGGGGGTGTGCTTGTAGGCATTTCTTTGGCGCGTGCGACGAATGAGTCACATAGTCCGCCGCCAAAATCCTTGAGGGATAGTTGACGATTGGCGCGCGCGCCCTTCTTAGTATTGTTATTGTTTTTATTTTGTGGACATTGTTTTGTGTTAACTTTATTTTAGCAATAGGATAGGTTAGTGAAGGTGGTGTGTGTGACAGTTTATGCGAAATCAAACGCTTAAATAATAATAATTGTTAGGTAGCTATTTTCATTGTGTTATTGTTTCCAACAAGATGCCTCGAATCAATTTCGCATCGCCGGAGTACACCGATATGATTTGGAGTTCGGGCAATGGACATTTAAAGAATTAGGTATACGCTACTGAAGTGACGACTATGGACGATTTAAAATCTCGAATAATTCGGGCCTTCGACAATTTAAAAATTTTAGCCGCGAAGCCTACTCAGGCTACTCTGAAGAGTCCGAAATAATATCGTAAGACGATGTCATTTGTGTGTACAGAGAAGCACGGTGGACATTTTCAAAACGTAAAAATTAAAATACGTAATAATTGAGCATTTAAGTGGAGATTTTTAAAGTTAATTTGTGATTATTTCATAAAACAATATCGTAACTATGTTGTGAAAATGTTGAATTACTGTCGCACGCACCACGCGCGCGTGCCTACATCCACAAGTAGGTACTCGTACTCGTACCTCGCGTAGGTACGGCGCGTGCTCCGCCGGCGCGACGCTGCGGCGTTGCCGCTTTTAGGTCAGGTCAGTAAACTAATATTATAAAGGATGATTTATTTTTTACCAACTATAACGCCATTTATTTTGTTTGAAAAATGCATTTTCTTAATTTTAGTAAAATTATATATTTTATTATTTTAACGGACTGATAACAACTTGTAATACCTGCTGTACAATTTAATGTGATAACCTAATCGCCACCCTGTATACACATTGTCACTGTGACACTGTCTATCTTTTGTCCTATCTCAGGTATGCTGGAAGAGATTTCTTATGAAATAAGCATCACCTCTGTACCTATTTTTCTGTTCTGTTTTTCTTGTCTGTATATTACTATATATTCATATGTGTGTACATAACTGGTTAAATAAATAAATAAATAAGTTGCTCGTGGGCGCCCTTAAAATCTTAAGCTAAATATATTTTTTATGAAGGCCGCGTACGATATTAAGATCCGGTGTCTGTCTGTCACATCAAAATTTCATTATGAATAAATCAAAACTGTCAAGAGTTCAATTTGTGGTTGAATCACGAATCCCAAAAAGATACACAAGGTAACAAATTGCCAATAAAAAGCTAACAAAATGCTGTGGGTAAGCATTTCGGTCAAAGCTGTAAATCCCCGGGTTAGGGCAATAAATCCCGGGAAAAAATATCGAAAGCTGTGTAATACAGTTAGACTCGGATTGTGCTTGAATAAGGGCCGTAGGGATACACCGACCATATTTGGGGGGAGTTTATCCGTCTATTGTGAATATCCGAAGCGAGTTTGATGATCGGGCCTCTCATTTGGTATTTGTCGATGTGTTTGATTTTGCGGCTATTGTTTACATTAACCGGCTATTGCGAAGTTTTGTTAGCTTTCATTTTCTATGCGAAGGTAAATGATTTTAGACGCAATCACGACGCCATTCAACATTACTTTTACGCAATTAATTTCTGGCTTATTACTTTTTAGGGTTCCGTACCCAAAGGGTAAAAACGGGACCCTATTACTAAGACTTCGCTGTCTGTCTGTAACCAGGCTGTATCTTGAGAACCGCGATAGCTAGACAGTTGAAATTTTCACAAATTATGTATTTCTGTTGCCACTATAACAACAAATACTAAAAACAAAATAAAATAAAAATTTAAGGGTTTTTACCATACAACAAACGCGATTTTCTTGCTCGATATCAATAATGCCAACAGGTAGACACTTGAAATATTCACAAAATAATCAGTTGTGTTTTTACTTTAATAATAAATAATAAAATTAAAATAAAATAAATATTTAAGATGGGCTCCCATACAACAAACGTGATTTTTATAGATAATGGTACGGAACCCTTCGACGCGAGTCCGACTCGTACTTGGCCGGTTTTTATAATTCACTGCACCTGTCTTTAAGGCATTGACTGCCACCGCGATCACCAGTGACCGCCAACAATAGATTTTCTATTGTGTCCATTGTCTGGCAGTCAACGTTTTAAGATCACATCTCAAAAGTAGTGGCAAGTTCCAAGATGGCGGCTTTCAATCGTAAGTAGTACGAAAGTATTACTCGGCACACTCTCCGTGTCATTCGAGGTAGGGCAAGGTCTGGAAAACCGGTTGCACTCGCCTCCGTCATATGTGACTAGTTTCAATGCCACCGGCGACGCCCGTTAGATGCGATAATGTCTAAATAAAAGCTCTGTTGCATTTTCAATGCTCGGCTCAGAGCCGAAAGTTGAAAATCCAACAGCGCGTTTTCATTTATGTGTTGCTTAGTGTTGGTGAAAACAGGCATAAGTCATTTTTTAACCCCTTTTGTCCTACAGGGTTTGTAAATCAGCTCGCATCTGCGTCATGGTTTTGGCAATTTAAGATCCGTCCACGATATAAGACCATGTTTAATGATGTCATCGACCCCTCTTGCCAGTGGTTGCCTTTTAACCCACTGCAACCTGCAACCCAGGAAACCTTTAAACCTTGTACTGCTTATACATATTCCTTCCTGTTATGTGACAATCTTGGTCTTCAAGATATGCTTAAGTATGTCATCGACCCATCTTGTCATCGGTCTTCAAGCGTTTTGAATACTTCTTGCTCGCTTTACAGGAATTGGGGATCAACATTACACTAACTTATATATATATCAACACAATAATAATAATATGTACAGACGCCAGCACATCAAGCTATTACAATCTGTCAAATTTCATTAATAGATTTTCAACTTTATCGCTAAAGCATTAGGTTCAAGGTTGATTGGGAAAATTTGAAAGTTTCGGGTAGCTTGATGTGCTAGCGTCTGTACAAGTATATAAAAAGGAGACAAAATAATCATATGACCAGCGGGCTGGCCTATTTTTTGGCAAAAGAATCAGCATTATCATACAACGTGGCAATGCTGCCAGCCTTTTGGGCACGTTTCCTATTGACAGCGATGCGGACGAATTTATTGATGCCCTTTGATTATTTCTCTTCCTTTTTAACAATAAGTAAATTATTACTAATCACAGACTTGATATTTAGAAGTAAACTTCCAATGAACACAGCCAATATCTGTGGCAAGCTCAATTATCGATCTTGAGCTTAATATTATGTATGTTACGATGTATAGAGGTCAAGTACCTACACCTGTTTCTTATAACGTGCATTCCAGCGGCATAATTACAGCTAATTATTTTTAATAAGTATCTTGATACTTTTATTGAGATACTCATTATAATAATTTATATCTAAGTCTTGTTTTTTTTTGGGTCATTTTTACAAGAGAAAATGGTTCTTGTGAATGACAAGATGAATGTACTCGTAAATGATATCGTTAATAATGTAATGTAAATTAATCTGAAATGGAGGTTAAAAAGATCGTTTATTTTCTTCGTGAAAAGGTCTATCACATTTAATAACTGTCTAGATGGTTGAGTCTGAAGGTTTTTGAATAATATTTCTAGAATCTAATTTGATTCTGAGTATTATTCTGTAAGGCAGTAAGAATTTTGCTGGTACCTACCTTATTTACTTATTATTTATTTATTTACTTTTTTTTTTAGCGATTTCTGTAATACAGGTTATAGGTAACAGAAATCGCAAAAAAAAAATAAGAAAGGAAATCTAGTTCTAGCGTAGTAGCTAGTTTCACTATCTAGCTTAAAAAAATATATGTGTAAAAGTGTCTTAAAAGATCTACTTACATAAATAAAAATTTCATTTAGTTTCAAGAGTTTTGTAGTTATTTGTTACTCAAAACATTTCAACCTTACTGAAATGAAACATAATCAATGTTACAAAATTCGCTGTCGCAAATTCGACTTCCATTAAAGTAAACGAAAGAGAAATGAAGGCGGAATCATTTAAATTAGAACGTCTAGTGAACCGAAATATTTGCAAAGAGACAGAAAACAAAATGTCCTACTAAGTATTGTGAGTAAAAGTCAACACAGCGCTCAACTAGGACATACGCAGGGTTGCCAGGTAAAATACTTGAAAAAAGTTCTAAAGTCTACTTGAATTTCTCTAATTATGTTTGTTATTATCGTAGTTAAACGAATAGTAAACAACAGGAATAACTAACTACCGTTATATAGGTATAACATAAAAAAGGACTACTTACTCAAGCAGCAGGGTAATTGTGTAACACACAATTCAGTAGCAATGGGTTTCATATTTGACAGTTCAACAACATTCATTGCGTTATTCACGTTGTTGAGCAGACACATTTTTAGAATATATGGAGCAATGGATTAGCAATATGCTTCAAAATTATTCAAATTGAGAGTAATAGTGTGTTACGCAATTATATAGGGTGCGGCACCCTAATTGCGTAACACACGATCAATCGGAATCTGAATCATTTTGAAGCAAATTGCTAATCCACTGCTTCATAAGTTCGAAAAATTTGTCTGCTCAACACGTAAATAACGCAATGAATGTTGTTGAACTGTCAAAATGAAACCGATTCCGATTGATCGTGTGTTACGCAATTAGGGTGCAGGTATTACTCTTTACCTATACGTCATCCTCTCTCCTACTATGCTGTGCCCGATAGGGTCTGTAATTGTTTTATAAATTTTAAGCCCAGCAACTGTTTTACCAACACTATGGAATGCAATAAAGAATCGTAAATTGTAAATGCTTAATATTCACTATAACCTGTTATTGTGCGCTATTATAATTCCCAAAGTGACGATAATATCGTGGACGTCTACGGGCGCCATCACGATAACACATAGAAGTAAAATGTATGGAAATATTATGAAGAGGCTTTTAAATTACCGTCCACGATAACGTTATAACGTGCCCCTGTGTCTGCGCACACACTTGTACACTATAATATTTCCCGCGCCGAAAGCTAGGCTTTATGGCCAATTGCTAGGGCCGATTTACAGTCTGGTGGGCTATTTTTATAACGTGCACGGTATTTTCGTTTATTTTATGGACGTCGACGTCCACGATAATATCGGCACGATAGAAATTTAAAAGCGAACATTGGTTTTGGCTGTTGGTTGTATACGATAGAGAGATAATCACCGTCTAAGGAAATAATAAGGTCACATTTCAGTCAAAAGTGCTAGAGCTTAGTATCAGTTTTTGCATCTGATTGACCTACTTACTATTCGAGTTTCAACACACAACACCTGTCTTGTTTCCAACACTATTCATCACTCTGTCTAATAAAAACGGTAGTAACTGGTTTGCGCTAAAGCCAAAAGGCTAATCAATCAATCTGCCATCGTACAGCAGCCGCCAAGCAATAGCGTACATAATTCGTTTGCGCGCCATCCCTATTGGCGAGTGTGGCACTTGTCTCTGGTTTGAACAATTACCGCTATTGAGCCTGGCCGGAGAGCGGCCGAGACCCTTGTTTGTCTAACTGTACATAGCGCACCGAGCCTATTGCTTAATGTGTTGATTGTACTCTGTGCCACGCGACTAGGGATGTACCTGTAGGTACGTCTATTTATTACAAGCTCTTACTTAGTTTTACTTGACCCAGTGTGAAATCTTGCAAGTTAAATTTGACCTACTTCCCGGTTTCCGATTGTGCAGAAATTTTGCATACATACGCAGGTCAAATCTGTTGCTTAGGTGTTAAATATGATGTTAGTACCTATGTATTTGTATGTATATTTTATGTACTACTCCGAGGAAAAACTTAAAACCTGATCTGTAATTAAGATATTGTCTTCATGGCTCGTGCTGGTTGTTTCTTGTGTTTATTTTTTAAATTAATAATGATCACGGTAGCGTTATTTACTATTACTCGTAATCAAATATGGCGACATATTCGCCAAAAAATGTAAACAAATATGATTTTATGGAAAAATAAATTTAATTTTTACAGTAAAAAGTTCAGTTTACGCTTCAACTTCAAACATTTTTATAACTTGTTCAATAGTGCTAGTCACTCTGAAATCAACTTAATAGCCATTAAAATAAAGTTGATATTTGTTTACCTTGAACTAACTTCAATGTGAAACATAAATAAAACTTAAATATATGTACAGTTATTCATCTAAAAATGGCGAAGTAAACACATGATTTCGACATTAATTTCTCTTTACTTTCTGAATGTAATTATATAATAAGTAATACGTATGACAAATCTACATGGACGACAAAGTTTTTGTCCGCAGCAATCAGTTACCCGATTTTAACATATATTTTATTTTAGTTCTGTACGACCTACATTTTTATTTTAGTCGTCAAGCTAATTTAGATCGAATTGAAGTGCTGAATAAAATATAAAGACGTTTTTACATAATATTTCGTTCGTTTGTGGTGGTGCTTATTGTAATTTTGATTTCACCTGAATGACGTCATGCTCACATATGTAGTATGCTAACGTATGTAGTATCAATAAATGGTGAATATTTCATACGTAATTGCTCCGACTAGAGGTTTTCTTAGTGAATCCTAAATGTTTTTCTGAGAATCGCAACAAAATCAAAACTTGATTTACAGGAAATGATGTAAACCACATTTATTGGTTTCGAAACGAAATATAAATTGGCCTGGCTATTTGTAAACCTTTGCACTGCTGAGTTTAAAGTAAAATCGACCAAACCCAAAGAATTAGTTAAAGTTTAATGCAGCTGCCGATATCTGTCGATTGCGCGTTTATTTCTGCTTTAGGTGATAAATGAGTGACATTTGAAATCAGGATTTCTCAGAAATAGCTGAACAAAATTGGCACAAAACAAGAAGTAATTACACACAATTTGGGAACAATGGCATAAAATAGGAAATAATGGCGTGCAAGGGGAATTATGTTCTGTAGTAGGTGGCTGACCATCTTTACATACCCTTCGTGCTGGGACGGGTTAACTTACCGTTAACCCGGCTGTCATTCTTAGATTTTTGACAGTCTGACAACCAGTCTTACCAAGGGGTATCGTGGTTACCCAGTATCTGGGTTGTGGTGGTTAGATAGGCAGTCGCTCCATGTAAAATACTGGTATTTAGCTGCATTTGGTTAGACTGGAAGCCACCCTCAATATAGTAGGGAAAAGACTAGGCAGAATGCAGTACGTTGAAAAAGGCCAGTAGATACCTAGTAATAATCATTTGAAAAAAAGAACACGATCATAATAAACCTGCATTAAACGAGCTTCCATTAAAAATAATTCTTCTTTCTTAATAATATTTCTTTCTTTCTTTCTTTTTTGTAGAGAGAAAGGTCGACAACTAAGTTATCTAACCTCTTTACCGCAGTAAGTATTTGTTCGACCAACATTTCGTTTCCACAAAGTTAAATATTTACAAGTTCTGTGTCTACATTTAATACTAATTGTATACTTTGTATCAGTAAGTCTATGCAGCGGTGTCCGTTATGTAAAATATTTAAATTCACTGAATATTTAAGGCTGACATCGCCGTCGCCGAGTCTATGTTGAACACGGAGCAAATTGTTGACTTCGTTTGAAGTATTTTGAAACAGTTCCTTTAAATAACAAGGATTTAGAGCTTCTGAATTACTTTCGATATTATTTGGTATTACACTGGTTTTGTTGTTGTTAAAAGGTGTTGCTGGTCGGGGCTTTATAATATTTAATTATGTATACATAATATGTTAATGTTTTATATTATAATATGTTTAAATAATTATGTCTTGTAAAGCAGTGGCGGCCCAGTGCTATCGGCCCCGACTTACGAGTTGAAGGTCATGAGTTCGAACCGAGGCACTTTACTTTGTGTATTTAATTTCATCACCATTGCTCTCAAATCGGTGAAGAAAAACATGTCAAACATGACAAACACATCGTGAGGAAACCGGCATGTCTTAGAACCGAAAATTCGAAGACATGTGACATCCACCATCCCGCACTGGGCCCGCATGGTGGATTATGGCCCACGCCCTCTCATAGAGAGGAGGCCTGTGTCCCAGCAGTGGGAACATTATAGGCTGATTATGCTTATGCTGTATATTTAAATATCAGGAAGGCGTTGGTCAAAGGGTAGCGGGATCGTCCGAAAGGGTTACCGCTGCCCTGGAACATAAAGGGCTAAGGAAGGAACACGGGTGGGTTTTAGTCAGTAAGAGTCTGACACTCCCTTCCGCTCCACCCAGAGCGGGAGCGGTCATTTGATGATTTCTCATCCTCAAAAAAAAAAGGCGTTTGCCAATTTACTATTATATAATTACTATGGCCACTATCCAACCGTAAGATGCCTGACTAATTTATGCCACGCTCTGTTACTATGAGGCATTCATAAGGACTGGTTTATTCATTCACAATGTTGACAGAAATTATAATTGATCAATTTAAATATGGTATTTAAATAAGCTTTAATCTAAACTTAATATTATAAAGCTGAAGAGTTAGTTTGAACGCGCTTATCTCTGGGTCTACCGGTCAGAATTGAAAAAATCTTTTTGTCTTTGGTAGCCCAATTGTTGAGGAAGTCTTTAGGCTACTTTACATCACTCTACCACCCTCAGGAGCCGAGCAAAAAGAAAAAAAGTCAGAAAGAAAGCTAAGCGAAAATGAAGTAATCATGGGGGCAGGCGATGCGATGCGGTGGGATCGGGGGAACCAGAAATTTCACGCGGACGAAGACGCAGGCAGAAGCTAGTGTTACAATAAAGAGAAATATTATAAGAGCTGCGCAAAATAGAATAAGTCTTACAAAACGTTGCGGCAGTGTTTCACGTTTCCTTTTAAATAACATCGAAAACAAAAAGCCTTTAGTTTCACATTTTGAAACCAGCTGTACATACATAAGCAAATGCAAAATGGTGAATTAACATTGGTAATTAGAAGAGAAAGGCTTACGTGAAGGAAATGGAATATGTGTTCAATGATTGACATAGAGAATGGGTGGTCATTCTGACCTGTCCGTAGTAAACTGTTGAATTATTCTTACATTGTGGAGAGTTACGGGTGATACGCCTAAGCCCTAAGCACTTTCGATACAAATTTCATTTCCGTAAAAACCTTCTTATACTAATAATTCCACACACAATTCAATAATTAAGGCCCGCTTGCACCAGATACAACTAAATTCGTTGAGCGTTAAACGCATTTAAAACAATCGTACTGTTTCCGACAATCATTTGAAGATGATAGAGATTGAATGATGTATTAAATATGTACAGCGTTAAACGCATTTAGTGATTTGTGGTGCAAGCGAGCCTAAGAGATCGATGTTCGAGTTCACGATACTTATATTTAAATAGGATTAAAACTACTTAATTTAGAAGAAATAAAAAATGATACTTAATCTTGGATGGGTGACCATCTTTACATACCGAGACCCCTTCGTGCCTCGGAAAGCACGTTAAGCCGTTGGTCCCGGCTGTCATGGATCTTTGACAGTCGTTACGGGTAGTCAGAAGCCCGAAAGTCCGACAAACAGTCTTACCAAGGTACCCTTTGGAAGGTAACCCCTAATACGATACCTCATATTGTCCAGTAACTGGGTAGTGGAGGTCAGAGTCGCTCCAAGTAAAATACTGGTATTCAACTGCATTCGGTTAGACTGGAAGCCGACTCTAACATAGTTAGCGAAATTCTAAGGAGATAATGATGACGATTAATCTCTTTCATACTCTGTTGTCATGCCACGGGTTCAAGTCACATTGACCATTGTGTTAATATAAATACATGGACATACAATTTGTAAGGTGTAAATTCTAAAGAAAGCAATGGTCTTAGTCTCGCTGGTCCATCGTCCAAGAAAACAACAATAAACTGTAATACGTTTGTAAGTTATGTTTTATTTATTTGAACCATTTGTGAAAATAGCGACGGAATTGTCTTCAGAGCTCACTGTGCAAGTGTGCAATGCTGGCTGGAAGACAAATTACTTTTTATATGACATTCTCTCATGTTATATCGTGTAGTATTTTTAAAATGGTCGTTTTTTATGCTTCAGTGTAGATTAAATGCGACATCCCATTTGGTAAAGTTCATAAAAGAAGTGACGTTTATTTTATTTATTTATACAGGGTAGCAGAGACATCGACGAGCAAACTGTAACCATTAATAGAGCAACATGATTAAAGTACATCTAGCTTGAGAAATTTTTCGTCGGGAATAAAAAAAAAAGAAATCTGCTCTTAAATACAAAAGTGCAATACCTACGCGGTCAAAATGTATGGAAAAGCAATTTTGCTTTCAATTTTTTTTGACGCATTGGGTCCAGAATCATGTACAGACGTCAGCAGGTTAAGCTACCCGAAACTGTTAAATTTTCCCAATCAACCTTGAACCTTAATGCGTTAGTGATAAAGTTGAAAATCTATTAAAGAAATTTGACAGATTGTAGTAGCTTGATGTGCTGGCGTCTGTACTGGATCTATGGTAACGGGTTGCGCGGCGATGTCCCTGCTACCCTGTATATACTTTATTGTACACCAGAAAATACATACCAAAAAAATACATTTAATACTACAAAACATATCTATAAAGTCAACAATCTAATGCTATATTAAAATGTTTACAAATTGTTTTCTATTTGCTCTACAAATACAGAAATTGGAGGGCATGCAATGTCAAGCAAGTTAAAAGACAACCGTTATGATCGTATACGAGTACTTTTGACTACAGATAGCATAATCTGTCATTTTATCATGCTAAATTTTGAGCTGTACTTAACCTATAAACATATTTTAGAAGATATAATGTAATGCTCAAGGGATCTAACGGTTACAGTTATAGTAAATGGTATATATTGTGTAGTTTTCTATTATTATCACCCACCATTACCATAATCTAACATTAGTTAGCATACTTATTATTATTTTGCCGGGTACTTATGGTCGGTTCTGTTAGTCTTTATAACATTTAATATTGGATTTGTTCAATTAAAAGGTACGTAAGCCTTTTACTTACAAATGTTTAAAGAAATAAGTCTCAAAAATCGTCTTAGAATAAAGTACAAAATTTATTTATTACTAGCTTCTGCCCGCGGCTTCGCCCGCGTGGATGTCGGAAATTATGCCACGGGGACGTGCTAACAGGATAAAATGTATGTGCTTCCCCAGGATGCCATCCATCTCGCGGGCCCTTTGTGGCTAATTACAATAGAAAACCAATTGTGTCTCATTAGTGGTGATTAAGAGGGTACCTATATGATATCCTTACCTAAGTACCTACATAATAAAAAAAAAAAAACTCAATAACAGAAAATAAAATACCTACCTACCTAAATAAACCTATTTCTGATGATAACTAATCTAAACTCAATAAATAACCAAAATCCCTAAAAACTAATATCTATACGAATGACTAATCTTACCTAACAGTATTATAAAATAACCTACGGTCACTACGTACACTATCAAATATACTACCTATACTTTAAAATTAAAATCTATACCTACGACTTATAAAAATAAACCTAAATAACTCTAAAAACTAATAGAAATAAAAAAGGTCGCACTGAAAAACACGGTTTAGAATTGCAAGTAGGTAGCAGTTAAAATCAGAACGAACGCTCGCCACTCAACACGTCCGTTCAAATCAAAGTTCAAAAAATGTCCTTATATACGGTAGCGATCCGTGGAGGCCGCGCGCCACGCGTGTGCTGCGAACGGTGCAAGCCAAATTCAACCTTCAGCACTACATTTAGAGCATAACTTTAGTGAACTCCACTGCGGGTAACGTAACCTACGACAAACTTATTATTTGCGGTTGTTGCAGTAATCGGGTCTAGGGATCGAACCGCAAAATTAAGTTTGTTTTTTATTGTATATACTTTTCCGGGATAAAAAGTACCCAGTGTGGTGCCCAGGATATTAAAGAATAATTATACCAAGTTTCAACGTAATCGAACCGGTAGTTTTTGCGTGATGCCTGAACAAACAGACAGACAGACAGACAGACAGACAGACAGACAAAAATTTTTTTAATCACATTTTTGGGTTCGGTGTCGGTCTAGTAACACCCCCTGCCATTTATTTTTTTGATATTTTCAATGTACAGAATTTTCACTTCTACAGATTTATTATAGGTAATAGATTTATTTATTTACTAACCCAGCATCACTTCTTCTTCTTCTTCATTACAGGAATTTCCTAATTCAATAGTGTGGCCATAATTACAGTAAAAAAAAGACTCTTTGAGCAAGCGAGTAGATCAAGCCTCGGTTCTTGTCCATGTAATTTTGGACCCAACTGTGGTATCTACATTTCAAGACAACAAAATAACAATCTAAGAGGTAAGTTCTGTACCTACGTCTTACAGATCAAGGCCGTAACGGTACGTATCCGGACTACGATAGCTGTCGAAGGCTTTTTATGCGCACGCGCACTGTAGGGACCGGCTCTTGCGCAGAACTCAACGGTATCGCATTTTTCTTGTTATCGTCTTGTTGGTACCTGTTGATTGAATGTACGAGTGAGTGTTTGCAGGTCTGTTTATAGTTAAGTGATATACTCAGCAATGATAAGTCATTTTATGGTGGTTTAAAAAGTATAATAAAATTAATTTTATCCGTACGTAAGTAAACTTAAGCCTGGTAAATGGGTCAATATATAGAATTTCTTTATTCAAGCTACAAAGACTCAACAAGATTTTTAGTAAAACTTACGACTATGTTAGTAAGCACAGACACTATAAAAATAACGGTTGGTCACCGTTGCGATATCCTATGAGAGCCGGCACAACACTGATCCACGTACACACAGTCTAGGCGACTCGCATTCATGCTTAAGACGCTGTTGAAGCCGCCCCACACCCTGTGCACCAGGGAAGCGCACCTTTTACGCATTGTTGCATAAAAGCAATCTAAATGTGCATCTGCGAACATCCCTGACGCACTACGGAAACGGGGCAGCCCCACCAGTATCCTAAACACAGGTCTCACTGTTTATAACATGGAACTCTAACGTAACTTGCAAAATGTGTGTGTGTAGGTTTGCTTACACCACCACCAAGTATTGCATACGAAACTTCACGCCTGTGTTCCCTGAAAACACAGGCGTGACGTTTCGTATGCAAGACTTATTATTTAACTAGCAGCGTCTCGCGGCGCATATGTTACGATCCCGTGGGAATATCGAGATAAAAAGTATCCTATGTGTTAATCCTGATTATAAACAATCTGTGTGCCAAAGTTCATCCAAATTGGTTCAGTAGCTTTGGCGTGAAAGATTAACAAACATCCATCCATCCATCCATCCATAAAATTTCGCGTTCATTATATTATTAGGACACTCGTACTATGTAATAATCATTTACCATGATGTTATGAAATATTGGTACACCTCCTTATAAAGGAGTTCGCCCCCAGAGAACGCCAGACACACCTATTTCTGTCGCCAAGCATTGCTTCATACACGAGAGGTTTCAACTCAGTCTCTAAGGTTGGTTACACACAATCTCTTAGGTGTTACATTACAGTAGTCCATAGGTGAACACATTGCGTTACGTGTGTCGTCAGCCTGCGAGTAATTGCGTAACACACTATCAGTAGCAATGGCTTTCATTTTGACAGTTCAACAGTATTCATTGCGTTATTTACGTTGCTGCAGACAATTTTTTCGAACATATGAAGCAATGGATTAGCAATATCCTTCAAAATGATTCAGATTGTGATTAATAGGGGAAAAAAATGGGAAATGGGAAAATGGGAATTCAATTTTAGGGTGATGCATGCTTACTTGTAACGTAGCGAAGGATCAACTGTTTATAAGTCATATTATATATTATGTCATCATCAATCATAAGGACTAGGTATTTAGGTACTTAACTTATTGTAGTTCAGCCTGTCACATTTTCATCCTAGCTTGTCATCGATACTAACTACAGTCCGGCCGTCGAGAGAATGCGTTCCAGACACCTGTCAATGAGCCAATTCTAGTTGCTAATAAAGATCAAATTCGAAAAACACGTATTCTTTCGTATGAAACTGACAGTTGTTAAAAACGCATTCTCTGGTTGGTCGCACCGTAACACTGAATAATATACAATGTATTGATCGTTTTCAGTAAATACTTTATTTATACTTCAAGTGATTCTAAATTTGAACTCAAACTTAAAACGTATCAAGTACCTAAGTAACTTAAGTAAGGTACCTTTTAACTAGCTCCAACAATTGGCTACAACCAGGAATAATTGCAGGAAACTCAGTAATTAATTCAGAATCAATCTTCAACAACAAGAGTGTTTTGTTTCTTGAAATTTACAATTCTGTTCGTATCTGTGGGAACAATAGCATTTTAACTCAATTCTCACTGACTTGCTTTTTAAGTTATTATTATAGCTGTATTTTTTGCTGAATCACGATTTTCAACAACAAAAAAGATTAATTTAGGTTCATCCTGCAAGCCAAAAATCTAGCATCATCATGAAGAGTCCGTAGAGGTGTAAAAACGAATACAATTTACAAAGATTCGCGAGTTATACCAATAGGTAAAAACGATAAAAAATACATTTGATCTCAAATATGGCTTAAGCCTTAAATGATTGGTTCAGAGTACTAAAAAAACAAACGTACGCTGAACTACACTCGAGAGCAATGAATCCGGGTCACTTAAAGAATGTTAAAAATCTCGGAAACTAAAAATGATAGGTTAATGCAATAAATTGTATTTAATAGACAATGTAATACTCCTTAAATGAAGGTATTAAAACTTCTTAGTTATTGTAAAGTTATATCATAAAAAAATCAAATTTGAAAAAGGGCCACTTTCGAAGATGGAACTACGAAATTACAGCATTTGGTTTTGCTTTTGTTTGTAATCTGTCATTTATGTGGGTACATAAACCATGTTGATAGTGCTCTATATTCATTATTCAAGCTGAAATTATGTCGCTTACGCCTGAAGAATGCACCAGAATACTTACAATGCTGGAAACCGGCCGGAGTCAGCGCGATACAGCCAGGACTGTCGGTGTGTCGCTGTCAACAGTACAAAGAGTTCTCCGACGTTACGAAGAAACTGGTTCTAACCTACGCAGACCAGGAACGGGCAGAACCAGGTGTACCACAGCACGAGAAGACCGATAGTCCTGAGTCGAGTGTCTATTGTATGTATAATCAGCACCCTAATTGCGTAACACACGATCAATTGGAATCGGTTTCATTTTGACAGTTTGACAACATTCATTGCGTTATTTACGTGTTGAGCAGACAAATGTTTCGAACTTATGAAGCAATGGATTAGCAATTTGCTTCAAAATGATTCAGATTCCGATTGATTGTGTGTTACGCAATTAGTATGCAGTTGACCTGGCGAACTTCGTACCGCCTCGGAATCAATAAATGAGAGAAAATTAATTATCATCATAATTTTTTTTTTCGTGAATTTTTCTCATGTTTTAATAAACATTCTGCTATTCAGGACGGAGACAAATCCAACAAATCAAAGATCATAAAAATCGGTCCTGCCGTTCTTGAATTATAAATTGTGTAACTAACCTGACTTTATTGTATTTAAAGATATGCATATGAATAATGTTAAAAAAGGATAGTCATCACAAAAGTAATATGGATTCGTGATCACACAAGAAAAATCCTTGCGATCGTGTTTTGTTTTTTTCCCGACCACGGAAAAAGTGCGATGTATTCTAAACAGACAGCTAACATGTAGGCACATAATATACCCCTACATATTGTCAAATCACGCCTCGCAATACCAGAGGCACACATTACCATATACCATGTATACGTAAACAGACATGGCCGTATAATAAAGTATTCAACGCGTACCTACGCGTCCGAAGCGAATTTTCCAGTTTTCCGCACCAACGCTAAGCTAAATGAGAGTTTACCTCTCTATCGTAATCCCGACCCACATAATCCATGTCCTATCCTATTAAGACTGCGAATTTGAATGGACTAATAGTGTCAAATATAGGATTTGTATGCCAAACATGGTAATCCTGCCTCTTGAAGCCTGCGTGCCCTTTGTGGATTAGGACGAAATGCAAACTTTGTTACTAAAATGACGGTTGAAGGTTGAAGTAGTGGGTTACCTGACATAGATGAGGCAGTATTTAATCATGATAGCTGCGCCCGGCAGATAATGAACGTATCCTCCTTTGAGCGGTACCTCCATGGTAACTCTGTAAGGTATCTTTTCATAATTACGGTTGGTTGGCGAGGGTGGTATAATTTTATTAGTAGGAAGTAAATCTTCAATGTGCTTGCAATCTTTTAATTATTAATCCTTTACCTAAACCACCTCATGTATAGCTTGAGCTTGAGATTATAGAAATACTAACGATCCACCTTTGCTTCGCTCTGTTTTGTACGATTTGACGAAACGTCAAGATTTCTTTATTTTATGTAAGTTTAATATTAATGTATTGTACACGCCTTATGGAATAATTTCTCTAAATGATGTTGAAAACCGCATCAAAATCTGTTGCGCAGTTTGGAAGAATATCGCGGTCTCATAAACACACACGAGAAGTCAGACATACCTACGTACTAATGAAATAAATTACGCAAATTATTTAGGCTCATGAAGGAAGACTTGAAATATTAGAAGCTTAGTTTGTCTCTAAATATTCAGAAAACAATCGTAATAAATAAATATTATAGGATTATTGTTAACGATACAACGAGGGCATGGCAGTTTGTTTCATAATTGTATATACGAGCACCTAAACGTGACTGTTTTTAATTTGAGGCCAGAGGCCTGGACCCAGAATTTATTGGAGGAAAAATGATGATGTGTAAATTGTGATTTCACAAAATTTGCGCAGACATATTTTGTTAGGGATATTTGATAAAAGTTGCGTTTAAAACTTCCAAATTAATTGACATTCAAATCGTGATATGATTATGCACAACGTGTGGGCAAGTTTATTGATTATGTTAACAATGTCGAGTCATTCATTCAAGGAAGAATGATCAAGGTGATAGATAAGGACACGATCTTTATACTTTCTGTTAATATAAATGCGAATGACATTCTCATTTTTATTATAATTATGTACTTTTATTTTTATATATAAAACGGCGGCGACTCGATTTTGTCATTTGCTGAAAAGGCAGTTTGATTCCTGGAAAAGGACAGTTTTTATCTCGGAAAAAACATTACCGTTATTTTGACATAATAATATTCTCTAATTTTATTTTTTAAGAGTAGAGAGAGGAATGGCCCTTAGCTAACTCTGATCTTTTGCACAATGCTGAAAATAGGCTTTGGTACCTAAATACTGAGGTACAGTGCCCTCCGAAACTTATTTGACATAATAATTACCTGCACTATTCTTAAGCTATACATAAAATAACTAATATATTAAACCTATATACAATAAACTAATGTATACATTTATATATATATACATAATTATACACCCAATTAAGCACATCTAATATTTTATAATAATATTTAATTGTTTGCATTGCCACTTAGCTCTCTTTCTCTCTCCTAATTTTTGCTGTGCCCGACAGGGTCCATATTGATCTTTTACCTTGTAATACCATGTATGTAACATATATGGAATGCAATAAAGATTTGAGTATTGAGACATTTTTCCGATTCAGCTGTGATGCCATTTTATGATTTGAAAAAAAAAATAACAATCAGGTAATCCTAAGCGACTACCTGATTACTTTTTATGATAATTCATAGGTAGATTATCAATAAAATTAGTTATTAAAAAAAAAATAACTAAAACTAGCATGTTAAATCATAATGTGGCATCACAGCTAAATTGTAAAAATATCAACAAACTTTTGGAGGACACAGTAAATTAAGTACAACACAGAAGAGACTAGCTTTGACAAACAACTCTTTCATCAAGCACACTTAAAGATCCGTGTTTGTTCAAACAGAGCTGTGAACATTAAATACAGCTCACGACAATACTCAATGACAGTCTGCAATGGACGTCCGCTACGATTGCGGCTGCAGAGTCAAAGAGCCGATAATTGCACGCATCGGGACAATAGGAGCCTCCGTTTGTCTGTATCTTGATGTGCTTTCTATAGCGGTCAGGGGTGGCAAACAGGTTCATTTGTTTTGTTTGATTTTGTGAAGAGCTCTTGATCACAGTACAGTCACGAGCATAAGCACTTTACACTTACGCAAGATTCAAAAGGGATTTTCTCTTAAAGTTTTGATAGATATTTTATGGCGTTACGAACATAGTATTATCGAAACCATACGACCTATTATTATGAAATACGTCTTTTCTCAAACTGTAATTTGTAGTGAAGAAAAAATTCAAAGGTAAAGTATGTATTACAACGTCCTGCGCGTAAAATACAACAACGCGTTTAGGATGCTGTTGCGGTTGCCGCGACGTTGCAGTGCCTCGGGAATGTTTGCTGCAGCTCATACGGATGGCTTTCACGCCATCATGCGTAAGAAAGCGGCTTCCTTACTGCAACGCTTGCGTAGCACTCGGAACAGTATCCTGAAAATGTTTGTTGGCAGAGTGGACTGCCCCATCCAAAGACACTGGGTCAAAATAAGTATAGGTTTATGTTAATTAATTAAGTAATACTAATAACACTAACATAGTGTTTAAGCACACTCTGTTACTAACCACTAACAACGTATGGACTGTTATAGGTCTGAAATAAAGATATTTTTTTTTATTCTTTTTTATTACGCGATGCGGGCTGTGATATCTACCCAAAAAATCTACGAGCACCTAACCTTTTCGCAATTATGTTGGGGTCGTCTTCCAAGTCTAACCGGAAGCAGTTGAGTACTAGTATTTTACATGAAGTGACTGTCTATCTGACCTCCACAACCCAGTTAGTTACTGGGTAACACGATACCCCTTGGTAAGACTGGTTGTCAAACTTTTTGGGCTTAAGACTATCCGTAACGACCGTCAAAGATTGAATGACAGCCAGAACCAACGGGTTAACGTAGTGCTTTCCGAGGTACGGGGGGCCTCGATATGTAATAGATGGTCACCCATCCGCGAACCGACCGCGGCAAGTGTACCTTAGCCTTTGATCAACCCGTGCGGCTATTATCATTTAGCCACAAGGCAAGCCATTATCCACCAAAAATACCGATATACCTATTCAAATAATTTGAAGCCTGTAATCGAAATCTCAAGAGTTAACTGTCACAACGGTACTCTGAACTCTATTAACTCAAGACAGAAAACAGAGTCGATCAATTAAAACTTTCAATTAACTTATGTGTCAATTATTAAAGTCGAGCTACAGTTTGTGTTGTTTGTCTATAACTCTGTGTCCTTTAAACCTTTCAGTGTTCAAAGACAAAGGCATGAAATACAAGGTCGGACTATCGACTAGCGAACTGAGAGAGTTGTGAAGTAGTTTAAAATTAATTAAGGCTCTATTCATTTTATTGTTTTGTATTTATCTAGCTATCCGCGCCAGCTTCGCACGGGTTTTACGAATTGACAAAACATAAAGATTTTTTTTTATTTGTAAGTTTAATATTAATGTATGAACCTTTCCAAATAAATTCGCTAAATGTTGGTGAAAATCGCATCAAAATCCGTTGCATAGGTTAGAACAACGCGGTCACACAGACAGATACGAAAAGCGACTCTATTTAATAAAACATATGTATATTTATAGATAGATATTGTTCAATCAACTGGTGAGGGTGTTTGTGCCAACTCAAAACATGACAAAATTAGTCAAACAAAAGCCATTCGTTTAACTAAGGGCTGATTTTTCAATCATCTGATAACTTTATTCGAGGAATAATTTTGAAATTTTGACAGTTGCTTCATACAAAAACTGTCAAACGTCCATTTTATTCCTCGAATAAAAGTTATCTGGCAATGGAAAAATCAGCCCTAATTCGAATTGAAATGCCTTTTGTATACCATAAATAGGAAACGTTACTAAATTTCACAAATCGGAATTTATACGGTCACCATTGAATACCCCCTGCATTCACACAAATTATTATTATTCTGTTAAAGGGTCTTAAGTCTTAAAATAATAATATTATTATGTATATGTACATAAAAAGGAGGAGAAAAAATCATAGGGCATCAAAAAATTCGTCTGCAACGCTGTCAATGGGAAAAGTGCCCAAAAGGCTGGCAGCAAAGCTAGTAAATTATTGGCAAGATATACGGATAATGTATGTACAATGATCAATGGTTCAAAAGTATGTACTATCATGGACACTTCCGCCTGATCACCACTAAGTTCATTTTTGCTTGCACTCAAAAAATAGAAGAGCTCTCTAGCCCCGCCCCGTTGACCTTGAATAGACGAATGAAAGATAAGACGGGCCGACTGCACTGTCGCTCGACGCGGTGACGCACGCGCCGTTCGAGATTTATTTTTATTTTCAAACTACTGCTATTACCTATTTATTATATTATGGACTAACTTCTGCCCGCGAATTCGTCCGCGTAGATTTCGGATTTGTGACAGGATTGCGTAATCAAAAGGAAATCAAAATAACCCATAAAGATACAAAATATTTTTTTTTAAATAAATTGAAGTAAGAAGATGATTTTTTTAAACTTTGCGAAAATTATGAAAACTTTATAACACTACAGATCATGGATGTGATGTAAATAGTTATATTATAACTTGATTTTTGATTTTGTAAATTTATTCCTGCACGTGCACGGCCTTGGTGACGCCCACTTCGCAACGGGCCGTGCAGCAGAAATCGTAATATTTTAATTTCGCCATAACTTCAAAACCAAACGTCCAATTTTAATCATTCAAAGACCAAATATTATCTACATAAACGGTACTTACTGATGAAATAGTTTATTTTGATAAGGATTAATAGCATGAGTAAAATAAATGCGTTTAAATGTAGTCCAAAAAAAATTCAAAATTTTTAAATTAAAAAATGGTTGTTGTGCCTCACTCGACATAGATAGGTATAGTGTGTCGCGGACTTTTTTGTAGATATTTATAAGATCTACAATTAATTTGAACATTTTATGGTTCTATCTTTTATAGTTTAGGCAGCGTACGCAAAATAAGTAACTTTTCTGGTTGATTTTTTACACCTTGTGTCCGAAAAACCCAAATATCTTACGGAACCCTATTTTTTTCCAAAATAAAATTTAGCCTATGTTACTCGTGGATAATGTAGCTTTCGAATGGTGAAAGAATTTTTTAAATCGGTTTAGTAGCTTTTGAGCCTATTCATTACAAACAAACAAACAAAGTTTTCCTCTTTATAATATTAGTATAGATAGATCTGGGAAAATTCGTTGAGTTATTAATAATACATTTTATCTTTATTTTTCTAATTAGAAATTTGATTTGATAAATCCTATTGTCGGTTAAGCATTAATTAAAAAGTAAAATAAAATTTTGAAGTTTTATCAGTTTTATTTATTTATTAACTGAACTGAACAAAGATATTCATAAAATATTGGACATAGTAAGTAGGTAAAACACACAATTAACAATATTCAAATTTTCTTAGGCTTTTTGCAATTTTCAGTTCAGTATAAGGTTGTATGGTAATAAAAAAATTCAAGACATGCCCTTCAGAACATATCATTGAACGCGTTAGAACGCGGGTTTTTTAAATTTAGAACTAGGAAGTTGGTGTGGCCTAGCCTTCATTTCATAAGCCGTTGGCGATTAAGTCGCCAAAAACTTAACGAGAAAAACAATGTCCTATGTAAAAATAAATTCCGGGAGCTCTGCTCTCGGATAAACTGTGAGCACAGTAGGCACCATTACGTTTTGTAATAGTTCGCGGTAACTTTCGCCATTTACTCGCCCTGGGAAATGGACAAGCTCTCCGGGACCATCAGCACTCATCCAGCCCCACATATTAGCGCATCACACCATCACACTAAACATTACGCGCGCGGTAGCAGCGCAGTGGCTCGTGACATGACTCGCAGACTCGCTCGAACCGAGCCCTCCCGAACGCATCGCATCGGCAATGTTCGGTTTATATCGGAAGTCCGGAACTAGGCGCGTGCGATTTCGTATTTCGCCCGGTCAGGTGACTTATTATGTTATTTTAAACTCTATTTGTATTTTAAAAGGGTTTATATTTCCTTGACACTATGTCCTATTACACTAGAACATTGCATTACATTAGAACGCGCGATGGTGTGCTATCGCATGGCGCGACATCCTATCATCACGCGTGATGTTTGAAGTGATGGTGTAATGTAATATTACGAAATGTAATAATGACATATCACATCACTTCGTGGTGCACTGTTTTGCACATGTCTATTTCTAGGTTCGTAGCGTGTATTCATCACGCGCCACAAGTGTCGACGACCATGTTGACTCGACGTAAAACATTTCTCATCTGAGAATAAGTGTCTAGTATGTAGTAGTAGAAATAGTGTCTACCATACGTTGGAGGTTATCAGATATGGACGTGGTGCCCGCGGCCTATCCTCTAAGACACCCTCTTCTTCATGGCGTCTGATCCACAGCCGGACAGTGTTTCTCTATAAGGAATAGCCTAATAACAAGTGGCTCCATTAAAAAAAAAACTGACTTGTTTCAAAAAACCCGACCGCAACAAACGACGAAATAGTTCTAAACAAATCAGTTTTCAGGTTTCATCCATACTGAACCCTAGTCCCAACTTTCTCGGTCCGTATATATCTACCTCCATGTATAGCTAGAAGGCGTAAAAGTACTGATGGTAAGAAAAGTGCTTGTATGGTTTGTATTTATTTTTATTCAGTCATCAATTCATCATTCAGTTGTAAATCTGCACCATTTTTATAAATAAACGTTATTATTATTATTATATCACAAATAACAGTCTGTCTATAAATTAATTTAAACTCTCGTCTGACATGTTGCTGACACACATGTTACTGATACATAAAATGACTTGTTATCAGTTGCACTGGGGCATCATTGTAATGTCAAACAAAGAGATGCTTCTTATCTTATCTCGCTTCTTATCTTATAAATGATGAGAGAAAGATCTCTATGTAATTACCGAAACCCGCTAGGTATATCAAAAGTATCAAAGGATGCCACCGACTTTTGCCCACTGCGGTTATTGAATTTTATGACTCTTTTGTTCGGCTTAGGCTTATTGTAAAATTTCTAGAAATGAATTATTTAATAATTAGTCACTACCTACTTATTTGCACGGAATTTAAAGTAGGTTATTATTAACCAACAACAACAATGGCAAGCATTTTTTTTTTACTTAAAACCAACTATTTTTATTTATTTATTCATATAAAAATTCGCATTGTGTTTGAATTATGCACATTCATTAATTTATAACGGCTAAAAATATAAATTATGAATTTCAAATAGTAAATTTCACTGCAAATAAATATAATCAATAACATTGAAACAAATAGTGCGTGTGTGAGCGAGAAAGTATTCCGAGTTCGCCCGTCACAACAAAGCAGTAATACATACCACTCTCATAAAGGTATAAGTAATTGCTTTACCAAGTATATAGTGATAAGTATAACCAAGATGTAAAATCTAAATATTTGCACGGCATAAATGCCGAATATAGTGAAACCTATAGATCTTAAGAACTTATGTTAGCTACCTATATTCTTGCAAATAAATCTGTCATTCATTCAAGTTTAAAAACTCTGAATATTTTTTCTGCTTGTTTCTCGTTTAATTATTATACTAAAACACAAAAAAAATGCAAAAAAAAATTGCAAAAAAAAATTAAAAAAACTAAAATTAAAAACAAAACAAAAAAAAAATATTTTTTGTTTTTTTTTTTATTCATTTTTTTTGTTTGTTAAATTTAAGCAAAACTGTACTAATTTTTATGCCTTATAATTTTTTGAATTATATATTATATTATTATTTATTTATCAAATACTTTTATTGATGTAAAACAAACTAGAAAATATTCAATTACACACAAGATAACATTTGCATGATAAACTTTGCACTGTGCATCGTTAATAAAGTTTTATTTATAAATTAAGGTATTTTAAAACCACACAATTTACCATGACAATAATTAAAATAATTTACTCAAGTAAACAGCTCAATGGTCAATATTCAAAAGGTCCGGTAAGCGCGCCCATGTCAAATAGTTCGTCCGTAAAATTAAAAAAAGGAGTACACGTGATACGTCACTAAGCTGCGCAGTGCAGGTTGCAACTAATTGCGTTATCGCTTTCCTAATAGGCCAAAACTTTTAGGGGGCGTGGTTTGGCACCGCCGCAGGATTGAGGCGAAAAAATTTTTAAGTGAGCAGGCGGAAAAGACCGCGATAGTACCTACTTATCATACGCCCGAAAACTGTATGGCTACACCGCAATTTCGGACACGTTCGGAGCGGCAATTTCGCCGCTGTACGATTTTTTTTCTTCTTTGGTAACTGTGCCGAGATGTTGACTTTCCTGCCAGCGTCATGTAGTGACGGTCAAGATGAGCCCTCGAACCTCTTAGCACTTTGTCGTAGATAAATATTAGTAGTTAAAAGGACAAGACATTTTTTTGTTAGTCAAAAATATTATTTCCTTTTATAATGTACTAGGCAAGCAGACAACCCTAGGCGTGGTGAAGTGCGGTGCAAAGGAGAAGATGCCTCTGACAGTAGTAAACGATCTATTCTTCGGCGCTAGTGTCGGCGATCTCATTTGATTTTGATCGTGAATAATGCTCCATGTGTTATGTTTTATTGATGTTCCTCTTCTAACTGCAGAGGCGACGTTTATTTGCAGTTTGCTCCGGAATATTCTTCGCTTTGTAGTTGAAGTGTGTGAGCTATAGTCGTATGAGCAAGGGATGATATTTTTAGCTTGTTATATAACTCGTTTATTTGTTTTGCGTATTTAGATTGCGTGTTACAGAGTTTATTTCTGGTATATAAACCAGAAATAGACTCTGTTTAATGCTGAAAACAAATAGCCATTACAAATTGTTATCCACCAGTACGTTTTCTGATACATTTGTTTACATTTTAATCAGACATTTTTGGAACAGACTATGTATAGATATTCTTCTTCAGAGCGTGTCGATGGCAATCTAGATGAACTCAGCCCAAAATTCGGCTACGCACCTGACTCTATCACTAGTGCCCATCAGTTTTTTGTTCTTCTGGGCACGCTCGTTCCATCATAGACCTAATCAATCGCTTTCCATCAGGCGCGATCGAGGTCAACAGCAGGCCTATTTAACAATAAAAAATAAAACAGTTGATCTGTAAAATGCAGATGGCAGGACACGCAGGACATGATATAAACTGTCCCGAGTGTGCCGAGACCGGCGTAGAAATCACTATCGATGTTGGTACCTGCACCATCACTTCCGTATGTATAGGTATGCATTGGTTAGCTTTTTTTTTTTTTTTTTTGAGGATGGGAAATCATCAAATGACCCCTCCCGCTCTGGGTGGAGCAGAAGGGAGTGTCAGACTCTTACTGACTAAAACCCACCCGTGTTCCTTCCTTAGCCCTTTATGTTCCAGGGCAGCGGTAACCCTTTCGGACAATCCCGCTACCCAATGCATTGGTTAGCTGTTTGCAATAGTGGATGGAAAGTGCGGTTATATGCGATCACTAAGCAATTGTATTATTCTTAAACTTTTTAAGATCCATTTACTATCGCATCATAATTTCATAATCTGGGCGTAAATTACCGTGGCCTACTTGGAAAACAACCTCCACAAGTGGGGGTTCATGGAAGGCTTTGACCGTCGGCGAATGCTTACCGCGTTGCTGAATTTTGGGGCAAACAAATTTAAGAAAAAAACGAATTTTTGCCATCTAAACGCTAAGAAGAAAAATATCGCATAGTGAAGATCTTGAAGATCAGCAGGACCTAATGTAGAAGTAGCAACGACATATTACAATACTTTTCTTAGTATCCATAGAACTTTCAGCGGGAAAATATATTTTCCCGACAAATCTGTTTCAGTTTTTGATACAACATGCAAAATTCCTCCTTTCCTGGCGTCGCTACACCAACCGTTTCATATTCACTTGTTTCCATTAAAGATGAGACGAAAAAGTAGGACGCCTTCCCAATATTGATTCTGTGAAAGAATAGAAGGAATTTTTAATAAGTTTTGATGAATATCTGTAAGTACGTAGTGTTATACTACTTCGCAAGGTATTTAAAAGTTTTGTTCGCGATGCAGTGTGTACTTAATTTGTTAGGTAAAGAGTTCTTTTGTGATAAAAGATTTTTAACGGAAAATTGAAAGTGGTTTCTTAAAAGTCTGACTTCCGCATGGCTACGGAAAATTGAGCCTTAAAAGAAAATCGAAAGAGGATTTTTAAAAGTCTGACTTCCGCATGGTTACGGAAAATGGTACTTTCCTGCCGTTTGCGTAAAATTTTCCATTTAATTTTATCCTCCATCCAATTATTTTTATTAAGTTGATTTGGCTCCAGAAAATCAATTTAATTAAATGATTACTATGAATATGAAGAAAATACAAGGAGTCAATATATAAAAAGAGAAATGAGAGCAGTGATGGCTTAGTGGTAATGGATCCGACTTACAAGTTGTAAGTCGTGAGTTCGAACCCAGGCAGGCACTTAACTTTGTGCAAGTAATTTCATCACCACTGCTCTCAAAACGGTGAAGGAAAACATCGTGAGGAAACCGGCATATCCTAGAACCACAAATTCGAAAACATGTGACATCCACCAACCCCGCACTGGGCCCGCGTGGTGGATTATGGCCCACTCCCTCTCACAGAGTGCCTGTGTCCCGGCAGTGGAAACATTATAGGTTGATTATGTATATACAAAAAACAGGTTGCTTCTGTCTTCTGAAAAAGTTATGGTGGCATCTTCTGTTCTGATAGGCTCGCCTTGCCATCTTCGCCTTGGTCTGGCACGATGTTACCTAGCGTTCAATAAAACCTATTTGGTGGCTGTTTTAACCAGAGGGGCGATACTCGTAATTTAAAGAACATTCACTGTCTGATCTCTGTCTTAATCTGTCAAAAATACGTCAAATTTCCCTACATTTTGACAAGTTTTTGACATTTGTTTGTCGCCGATATGAGACTGCGACTAGATTTTGAACGTTTTTATTTACGGGAATTGGCCTTTTTTTTTTTTTTTTGAGGATGGGAAATCATCAAATGACTCCTCCCGCTCTGGGTGGAGCAGGAGGGAGTGTCAGACTCTTACTGACTAAAACCCACCCGTGTTCCTTCCTTAGCCCTTTATGTTCCAGGGCAGCGGTAACCCTTTCGGACGATCCCGATACCCACGGGAATTGGCCTTAAGATGTCATAACATAACATTACGCCTGTAATCTCTGAAGGGTTAGTTAGAGATGTACCTGTCATGATTCCGTGTTTTGATTATTTCAATTGGCAACATAGTGAATTTTAATGATTGGGATTGGCAACACAGCCAACGGAATGCCGGGAAAATGGAAGGATGAAAAAGAAAAAAAGGAGGAAAAACACCTCACGCTGGGAGTCGCTCGAGTGATATTTGAAGTCATATGATACTACAGTGATATTGTTAATAACGAAAATATATTCTGAAATAGCTTTAAAAGTGGTTTCATTATATATCAGAAGTGACACGTTCTACGCGCCCACTTTCGCTAAGACTAAAGGTATGTTACTCACTAAATAACATATGATATAATAACGACTACAAACTGGCAAAGCTTGTGTTTGGGGTAATATTAATTTAAAGCAAAACATTGGCATCTTAGTCTACATTTTTGATCCGATAGCACTTGATCAGGCTACTTACTCCTTGATAGTATTATCGAGTCTAAGAGTGCACTATGCTTTTGTCTTAAATACGTGGGCGAGGCTACCCTTCGTCAGTATTATTGTTGAAGTATGGTGTGCTTTTAAAGTAATATGCTCGTTGTCTATAAAAGAAGTTAGAATGATTTTCATGCTTGGTTAATAAAGGTTAAACATTACCAGTCCAAAAGAACACACTATGCTTTTGTCTTGAATGCATGGTTGAGGCCACTCACGGTTTCTCATTTAAATCAATGATCTGCCAAAATGCACAAAATATCAAACAGTTTTATTTGCTGATGATAGCACACTAATTATACCGTGCAAACATATTGAGACATACCAAAATGATACAAACAACTCCATCCATTGATTGCTTAATAGATTGGCTAGTAATTAATGAATTAAAATAAACATAGAGAAAACAAAGCTTATGACATTTATCAAAAAAAAAAAAAAAAACCGTTACCCTTAATGTAAATATAACATATGGTAGTCAAAGAATAGCTGAAACGACCAATGCCAGATTTTTAGGCCTTCAGCTGGATAGTCACTTCACTTGGAAATGTCATGTAGCAACCCAATGAAAAAAAAAAATATATAAAAATTTACTCTCAACATTTCCTTGTATCATGTACATTTTTGAAACTGCATTATTTTCGAAAAGACTTCTTAGAATGGCACCTCAAATCTATAACTTCCTATTAAAATCAAAGAATTAAATGAAATACTTTATTTAAAAAAAAAAAAAAGCTTTATTAAAACTATTAGATAAGAAGGTATGCCTATTACTCTGTTAATGAGTACCTACCTAGATGTCAGATCTTAATTTATTGAATTAATTCCATAATCATTATTAGTTCCAATTTTTATTTATTATATCGATTACTATGAAATTATTGACTCTTTTTAAATTATTGATTACTATTTATTATTATTGACTAATATATTAATTAACACTAAATTATTGACTACCACTGTAATGTTGCAGAAGTCTTCAAATTATTGTATGCCTAAAGGCGATTCATAGATGTACTTCTCTTTATAAACTGTACGGTAACACCATATTTTTACCTGTGTGCTACGATAAGCAATTTGAATTCACTCTTCAACAATGTTTGGCGGAGGAATAGTGTGTGATGTTGATTTGTTTTTGAAAGACCTAAGCATGAGTATCCTGAAGTAACTAAACACTGAAGTTATAATTATAGCAAAGCAAGCCCTGCCAGTTTCTAAGTAGCCACTTGATTTTAGAGGCTATGGCCACTTAATTTTGGAGGCTAAGGCCACTTGATTTTGGAGGCTGTTGCCACTTGACTTTGGAGGCTATTGCCAAATGATTTTGGAGGCTATAGCCACTTGATTTTGGAGGCTGTTGCCACTTGACTTTGGAGGCTATTGCCAAATGATTTTGGAGGCTATTGCCACTTGCTTTTGGAGGCTATGGTCACTTGATTTTGGAGGCTATTGCCACTTGATTTTGGAGGCTATAGCCACTTGATTTTGGAGGCTGTTGCCATTTGACTTTGGAGGCTATTGCCAAATGATTTTGGAGGCTATTGCCACTTGATTTTGGAGGCTAGTGCCACTTGATTTTGGAGGCTATTGCCACTTGATTTTGGAGGCTATGGCCACTTGATTTTGGAGGCTATTGCCACTTGATTTTGGAGGCTATGGCCACTTGATTTCGGAGGCTATTGCAACTTGATTTTGGAGGCTATTGCCACTTGATTTTGGAGGCTATTGCCACTTGATTTTGGAGGCTATTACCACTTGATTTTGGAGGCTAATGCCACTTGATTTTGGAGGCTATTGCCACTTAATTTTGGAGGCTATTGCCACTTGATTTTGGAGGCTATTGCCACTTGATTTCGGAGGCTATTGCCACTTGATTTTGGAGGCTATTGCCACTTGATTGAAGAGACTATATATCTGATTCTTGTATGTATACCATGTATTTGATTCCTGACCATGTGTCATGTGGATCCTAATTTTATCATTTTTAAACACTTAATAGCTTCTACAACAACATTCACACTCCACACACACACACAATTATACACCTTACACTAGCGCACACATCACAAGATATTTCTAGTCAAGGACCTTGATAATGTGAATAGAATAAAAAGAAGTGATATGAAACCTTTCAGCTACCATGATGAATGCAGAGAACGTTAATGAATCACATACTCCTCCGCGTAGGCGTAGTAGACGCAGAGAGAAACGAAGACGATCGTCTTCATCATTCTCGTCCTCGTCCTCGTCTACACCTGAAGAAAGGATTCGGCGACGGTCTCGAAAACACTCGAGGGGTTTGACCACGGAGGACGTGTTAAACATTCTGGCTTCCTGGAAGGCTGAACCAAGTAAGAGTACCAATTCCATACAAAACAGTCAATTTCATAACGTGATACCTGAGTTTGACCCTGCCAATAGGTCGCAAAGTATTGAGGCTTGGATACGGAAGGTTAATGAATGTTCACAAATTTACAACTGGGATCAAAAGCAAACCATTCACTTCTCCCTTCAAAAACTGGTTGGACTTGCGAAGAAATGGTTTGAGTCTCTTCCTACGGTCGTATTTTCATGGGACGAGTGGCAAGCCAAATTAAAAAGGGCGTTCCCTAGTGAGGAGAACTATGGTAGACTGTTGGAAGAAATGCTGGCTCGTACCACTCGTGTTGATGAAAGTTTACGAGAGTACTTTTATGACAAATTGAATCTGTTGAACCGTTGTGAAATAAAGGAGAAGAGAGCTGTTGATTGTGTAATACACGGAATTACCGATAGGTCAGTTAGGAGCGGTGCACAGGCACTTAACTGCGAGGAACCCGAGGACTTGCTTAACTTCCTTTGTGCTCAACGTATTACATATTTTTCGAACAGAGACCGAAACAAACAGAGATCAAATTCTAGTACGGTAACTAACAATTCTGGGTCTAATGAAGGCCTAGTTTGCTTTAACTGTCGTAACAAAGGTCACCCTTATCACAAGTGTCCAAAACCTGTGATAAAGTGTAAACAGTGTAACAGAATAGGTCATGATAACGTAAACTGTAAATTGCGGCCCGTTGCTGAAAATTACGTCCCCAGAGCCAAAATTGATGATACCCGCAGTACCGTAGAGAAAAATACATTAAAGATCGTTGCGTTTAATGATCAATTAAGCCCTAAACCTGTCGATACGTCTAAGGCGTCGACTTCTGTATCAGAACCCAATGATAAATTTTTCAAAACTGTCTTAGTAAACGGTCGGCCCTTTATGGCTTATGTAGACTTCGGGAGTGAATGTAGCCTGCTGCGAGAGAGCCTTGCATTAGAACTTCAGCTAGCGCAAAATTCTGGCAATGTTCCAGTAATTAGAGGATTTGGCAATTCATGCATTTCACCTTTGTATAATTCTACTCTAAACTTAAAACTTGATGATATTGAGACCCAGTTAGACGTCCTAGTAGTTAGTGACGAGTTCATGACATACAGTCTCTTAATCGGACAAAACTTCACCGAATTACCTTTTATTACAGTCTTAAAAGACTGCCATAAATTAGTATTTTACAAGACTCCAGGGGAAAATCTCTTCCCAACCGAAATATATCTCAAGATGTTCACCTCAAAGCCCATAAAGGTTGAAAATACCGGTATGGTACCGATTACAGTCAAGGATACTGCCTTTTCCGGCGACGTTTTTGTCGAAGGTTACAACTCATTGGAACCTGGTAGAGAATTCCGTTTGTTGCAAGGGATTTATGATATCTCGAATGGCTCTGGAGAAATAGCTGTTACAAATTTGTCACGGACACCTCTTCTATTCAAATCCGAAACATTAATAGCACGATCGTCACCAGTAACTGAGGTCAAGAGCTGTCAGGTGAATCGTATTTCAGAAAATTGTGTTATCTCTTTAGAACCATTAGATATAACGCATATTCAAGTTGGTGAAGACGTAAGAAGCAACAAGGATAGGCTGTATACGCTATTACAAAAGTATCGCGATTGCTTTGCCACCAATATGAAAGAAGTAGGTTGTGTGAAAAACTTTGAAATGAAAATAAATCTTACGGATAATAGGCCCGTTGTGTACAGGCCGTACAGGTTATCATTCTCAGAACGAGTGCAAGTGCGTGAAATTGTTAATGAGCTATTAGATACAGATATTATACAAGAATCTAGTTCGGATTATGCAAGCCCGATATTAATGGTCCGTAAGAAATCTGGTGAGCAAAGACTTTGTGTAGATTTTAGAGCCCTTAACAACAAAACCATTAAGGACAGGTTTCCTCTTCCGCTTATTGAAGACCAGCTAACTAATTTAAGCGGCAATCAGTATTTTACGTCATTAGATCTTGCGTCAGGATATTACCAGATTCCTATGTCTCGCGAGAGTCAGCATCTCACTGCCTTTGTAACTCCTGATGGTCACTATGAATTTAAGAGAATGCCGTTTGGATTGGCCAACGCCCCCGCTGTGTTTCAGGGAATGATTAATAAAATTCTAGGGAATAGACGATTTGATTATGCACTTGCGTATTTAGATGATTTACTTATTCCGTCTATAACTGTAGAACAAGGGTTTGAGCGCTTAGAAGAAATTTTAAAATTGCTTCGTGAATTCGGACTCACACTAAAATTAACAAAGTGCCGGTTTTTCGATACTACGATCAGCTATTTAGGTTACGAAATATCTGCGAAGGGAGTAAGGCCCGGGGAAGCAAAAGTTTTGGCCGTCAAAGAATTTCCTTGCCCCAGTAACATACACGAAGTCCGTCAGTTTTTGGGACTTACGGGATATTTCCGTAAGTTTATAAAAGGATACGGGGAGATAGCGCAGCCATTAACCAACTTACTTAAGAAAAATGTTACTTGGCATTGGGGCAGTGATCAAGAAACTGCGTTCAATTCCTTAAAAGAAAGTCTTTTAACCAGACAAGTTTTAGCATTGTATGACCCGCAGTTAGAAACCGAGTTACATACGGATGCTAGCGCCCTTGGTATTGGGGGAATTCTGATGCAATGGCAAGCATCGCCCCGCGTCTTGAAACCTGTCGCTTATTTTAGTAGACAGACCACGGTGGATGAAAAACATTTTCATTCTTATGAATTGGAGACTTTAGCCGTTGTCTGTTCGCTAAAAAAGTTTAGGGTGTACTTGTTAGGAGTTCCGTTTAAGGTATTTACTGATTGCGCGGCGCTTAGGACGACACTGACAAAAAGAGATCTCATTCCGCGGATAGCCAGGTGGTGGCTGCAAATAAGCGAATATAACTTTGAAATTGAATACCGCCCGGGTGTTAATATGGCACATGTTGACGCATTAAGCAGAAACACGTGCCTAAACGCGGAAGGAGATGTTGGGTCTGTTAATGTCAATGTTATTGAATCGGGTAACTGGCTCCTAACTCTACAAATGGGTGACCCTGAAACGTCTCGAATTATAAGATTTCTTAAACCTGAAGCTGACCCTGAGTTCGAAGATCTGAAACAAAAATATACTGTCAAAAATAATTCACTCTATCGCAAAGTTGATGACCGTTTATGTCTTGTAGTACCACGGAGTGCTCGTTGGCAGGTTTGTAAAGCTAACCACGATGACATCGGGCACTTAGGCTACACAAAAACGTTGGAAAGAATAAAGAACCAATTTTGGTTCGCCAAATTACGACGATATGTTAAGAAATATGTAGGTTCCTGCATAGAGTGTGCTTATAGCAAGGATAGTGCGGCTAAAAAAAAAAAACAGGGTCTACTTTTTCCAATAGAAAAAGTTAGTATACCGTTTCACACAATTCATATTGACCATTTAGGTCCGTTCGTAAGAAGCAGAAACGGCAACTCTTACATACTTACGATTGTAGATGGATTCACTAAGTACGTATTTGCCAGAGCCGTGAAAGATACGAAAACAAAGAGCACAATTAAAATCTTGGAAAATATTTTCACTGACTTTGGTACACCGGCTAGAATAATTTCTGATCGTGGCACTTCATTCACATCAACAGCTTTCGAAACCTTTTGCGATGACCTTGGTATAAAACATGTTCTCAATGCGGTTGCTTGTCCCAGATCAAATGGGCAAGCCGAAAGGTTTAACCAAACAATTTTAAATTCACTATCTGCTCAAAATTTTAGTAAAAATGAGCGTGACTGGGACAAGTGTCTAGGCAAGGTTCAGTGGGGTATTAACAATACTGTTAATGCGACCACCCAAAAAACTGCAACAGAAGCTTTGTTCGGATTTAAAATGCGCGATAGTTTGTCAAATAAGTTTGATGCTCCACAACAGTCGCGAAACGAAGATTGGTCTGCATTACGCCAGAATATTAGCGAATCTATTAAGAAAAGTCAAGAGGAACAAAAGCGTAAACATGACATTGGTCGTACTTCTGCCCCTGCATATCAAGTTGGCGATTTAGTTAAAATAACCCGAACCAATTATAATAATGAAGGCAAGAGTACAAAGCTTCTGTCAAAGTTTATAGGCCCTTATAAAATTGTAGATGTATTGGGTAACGATAGATATAGGATTAGTGATGTACCTGGTTTTAATAAAAAAAGGAATAATAATTATGAAAGTGTTGTGTCTGCAGATAGAATTAGACCCTGGATCCATCTCAAGGCCCTTGAGCTTGATGACAATGTTAATGGTAGTTCAGATGAGGAAACTAGTAGCTAAGCATTTTGTAAGTGTAGATAGTACCTAAGAAATATTATTTTGTGAGGTTAATTTATTGAATATAATAATAAATATTATTTTGTAAGGTTAATTTAGTGAATATAATAATACATATTATTTTGTAAGGTTAATTTAGTGAATATAATAATTAAGAACTTGCCTTTATAAGGATCCCGAATGTCATGATTTAACATTTTACTTATTTTTATATATTTTTTTTTACCGTGATTGTACCGCCTGTTTGAACTAAACTCTTCTACTAAATTTTATTTTTATTTTGTAATTTGAAATAAGAACTGATCGAGCGGGTTCAAGTGGGAGTTGTGCTCCGGGAGTAGCACGTTGTCGGATGGCCGAATGTCATGATTCCGTGTTTTGATTATTTCAATTGGCAACATAGTGAATTTTAATGATTGGGATTGGCAACACAGCCAACGGAATGCCGGGAAAATGGAAGGATGAAAAAGAAAAAAAGGAGGAAAAACACCTCACGCTGGGAGTCGCTCGAGTGATATTTGAAGTCATATGATACTACAGTGATATTGTTAATAACGAAAATATATTCTGAAATAGCTTTAAAAGTGGTTTCATTATATACCTATAGTGGGTAGGGTACACCCACATTTCGCCGGTTATGTTTATGTCCCATGTAATAGGGAGCGAGCCTGTTGCGATCAACCGGGCATAAATCCAGACTTCGAGCTGCTACTGAGAAATTCTTCATAAAAAAACCCCAATAACACTCTGCCCGACCCGGGAATCAGAATCAGAATCAGAATCAGAAATATTTATTTGCTCACAATGTAGGTACAGTTTTGAGATGGTACAGAATACAATGTTTCCGCTACATTCTACCTTACGGCGTGCAAAAACATTAAGTTACATAACATTGACATTAAAATAACAAGACACCAAAAAATTTATACACATAAATAAATTGTCACACTAAAGAGTCATTACATTAAAAAAATGAAAATTATGTTATCAAATTATAAATTATTGCAAAAATGTATTTAAAATGCAAATTACAAGAAAAAAAAAAGTCAAAGTACAGTTATAAATCGTTGTCATTCAAGAAGTCATTTATAGAGTAGTAACATTTTTGTAATAGCAATTCAGTCAGTTTAGTTTTAAATATGCGTGTGGGGTGTTCTTTGAGATTATGTGGAATTTTATTATAAATGATTGGCCCCATTGACATTATATTTTTTCTTAATAGTGCTGTATTATATTTTTCTGTATGTAATAAGAACTTGTATTGTAGTCTTAAAGGGCCTGACCTTGATCTAATGTCGATAAGTGACGGAAATAAATTTAAATTCGACCTAACAAAGATGGACACTTCCAATATGTACAGCGACGGGAAGGTTAGTATTCTTAGAGACCTAAACACAGGCTCACAGCTATCTATAGATTTTAAACTTGACATTGATCTTATGCAACGTTTTTGGGCTTTGAATATCACCTCCCTTTCGCTACAGTTGCCCCAGAATATTACTCCGAACCTTAAAATCGATGCCACCAAGCCATGGTAAGCTGTGAGAAGAGTACTTTTGCTAACTTTATGTGATAAATTGTACAGTACATATGCTGATTTGCTCAATTTCTTACATACGTCGAATCGAATCCTGGACCTCATATTCACCAGTAGCACTGCGCCAGATATCAGATTCATAATATTTTCAATTTTATATCGAGCCATAAACATTTAAAGCAATTTTATGAGCAATAAAGCTTATTCCAGACTAGCTTCTGCCAGCGGCTTCGCCCGCGTGGATGTCGGAAATTATCCCACGGGAACGTGCTAACAGGATAAAATGTATGTGCACCAGGATGCCATCTATCTCGCGGGCCCTTTGTGGCTAATTACAATAGAAAACCAATTGTGTCTCATTAGTGGTGATTAAGAGGGTACCTATATGATATCTTTACCTAAGTACCTACCTACTTAAAAAAATAAATAAACTCAATAACAGAAAATAAAATACCTACCTACCTAAATAAACCTATTTATGATGATAACTAATCTAAACTCAATCATCATCTGCCTAGCCTTTTCCCAACTATGTTCAGGGCCGGCTTCCAGTCTAACCGGATGCAGCTGAATACCAGTATTTTACATGGAGCGACTGCCTATCTGACCTCCACAACCCAGTTATTGGGTAATACGATACCCTTGGTACGACTGGTTGTCAGACTTTCGGGCTTCTGACTACCCGTAACGACTGTCAAAGATCCACGAATGACAGCCGGGACCAACGGCATAACGTGCTTTCCGAGGCACGGAGGTGTCTCGGTATGTAAAGATGGTCACCCATCCGCAGACCGACCGCGGCAAGCGTAGCTTAACCTGACCGATCGACCTGTGCGGCTGTTATTATTTAGCCACGGGCCCCTCAATCTAAACTCAATAAATAAGCAAAATCTCTAAAAACTAATATCTATACGAATGACTATCCTACCTAACAGTATTATAAAATAACCTACGGTCACTACGTACACTATCAAATATACTACCTATACTTTAAAATTAAAATCTATACCTACGACTTATATAAAAATAAACCTAAATAACTCTAAAAAGTAAAAGGAATAAAAATGAACTCCACTGCGTGTGACCTAACCTACGACAAACTTATTATTTGCGGTTGGTACAGTAATCGGATCTAGGGATCGAACCGCAAAATTAAGTTTGTTTTTTATTGTATATACTTTTCCGGGATAAAAAGTACCCAGTGTGGTGCCCAGGATATTAAAGAATAATTATACCAAGTTTCATCGTAATCGAACCGGTAGTTTTTGCGTGATGCCTGAACAAACAGACAGACAGACAGACAGACAGACAGACAGACCGACAGACAGACAGACAGACAAAAAATTTTTTAATCACATTTTTGGGTTCGGTGTCGGTCTAGTAACACCCCCTGCCATTTATTTTTTTGATATTTTCAATGTACAGAATTTTCACTTCTACAGATTTATTATAAGTATAGATAAGTCCTAATAACGTGGTGTTTGTGCGGAAGCAAACTGTTGTCCCAGAACTTTCCACTAACGTGCTTAGACAAGTTTGATGCTTGATTGAGTCGAGTTTGTGTATGGGAGGAAGTTTATCTGTGGAGTGATATTCGCAGTCTTTCCTACTGCTAAGTGTAACCGCTTGATTTATACGCTTTTTAATGCATTACGGTCATTAAACCTATATAATGAAAATTAAGAAAAGAAAATTGAATAAAATGATTTTTACTACTGATGGACATCGCCCAGTTTTGGAGAATCATGCTGACTTTTCTATACAAACTTCTATCTGCCGTTTGAACTTACCTAATTTCCTTAAAACCATACGCGGACCGGAACATAATACCTACAAACTCTCCAAACCTATCAATCAAACAAACCAATCAACCAACCCCAACCCACCAAACGACAACTGACCAACCAACTTCAACTATTTTATAAGTAGAAGAGCAAATAATTAGTATTATTTAAAAATGACAACAAGCACAACCTATACTAATATTATAAATAAGTAGGTAAAATTTGTTTGTATGTAGGGGGTTTGATTTGTTTGTATGGGGGGAACTACCAGTCTAATTTGAAAAATTCTTTTTGCATTTGATAGCCCAACTCTCGAGGAAGGCTGTAGGATATATAACATAACGCAAAAAGAGAAAAAACACAGAAAGTAGTCTAAGCGAAAACGGAGTGATACCTCAGGCAGGTGATGCAATGCAATGGAGTGGGTCAGGGAACAAAAAAATTCACGCGGGCGGAGTCGCCGGCGGAAGCTTGCTAGTTTTGGTATAAAAACCTTAGGTATTAAAAATATAGCCACCTTTTCCCCTATTATTTTTGAATTTAGATCATAGTACCACAGATATAGTATCTAGTAGAAGCTCATGATTGAGTGAACTCATCACAAAGGGGAAGTTGTTCCGCGGCTTGGCACATATTCGCGCCATGCAATTAACTGGCAACCACATGATTTAAACTTAGAACAGGCGATGAACGCCGCCACGCCGGCTATGCATTTGAAACTTATTTGTTTTCAAATACCCATTGGCTGAATGCGTAACTGCACTGTTCTTGAATTAAAATAAACAAAAATAAAATTATGCTGTTCGTCGGTAAGCGTCTCACTTGAGAACGATTGGATCGATTTGTTTTTGTATGAATTATTAAAATTTTGACAGGACAACGTCTATTGGGTCAGTTAGTCGTTAATAATTATGTCGCATTAGACTTTTTCTAAGATGAAAATCGAAACAAATCTGTATTTGTCTTTACTGTGTGTACAAAAAAAAGCAGCCACGCAAGCAAGCTTAATTGTTCGCCATTTTGGACTATAATTTCCTATCATTCCTGCACTCAAAACTTTACGGCATGGCTCAGAAAATCCACACGTGACTTTTATTCAAATCCGATAAGCTTTTAAAATGTTTGAAACAACCGGCTCGCACAGCATTTACCGTTCGCTTTACTAAAATATACTCGTAGTTTATAGTTTAAAGTTGTATCTAGCTCTAACTGCAAATCCCAATTATTTCCATCAAAAGTTAAATGGATATGGTTGAAAAGTGAACTATTACAGCCAGGCTACAAAACTATGTTACAACATAACAGAGCGCCATAGTCTCTCTCCTTTTTCTTTCGTGCTAAACTCGGAATCTCTATGCCGAAAAGCCCATGCAGCGCTTTATTTCTGTATCAGTCAGCATTTTCTAGCATTGTTTATTATATTCTTATAAGCCATTCTCATTACTTTGTTTTAAAAGAGTCTTTATTTCATTAAAAATCTCCTACTTTTATTGTCGGAAAGCGTAGTAATATTTTATGCAAAAGCGAGTTAAATATTTATGAATTCATTTTTGTTGCAGATATACCACACGGACAGGCTGAATAAGAGGTCAGTTCCCCACTAAGTCAGGTAACAAAGAAGTTTTTAATGCACTATGCTTTATTGTAAAGGAATAAAAAAAATAAAAATGTCTAGCTATAAATTATTGTTCATGGTTCACACTGAAGACGAAGCGGTATGGTCCAAGACCTTAGCCTGCCCGAATAGGGCGAAGAAAAAAAAATGTTCATGGTTCACGGAGCATTCGCTGACAAATCGACTATTTGTTAGGCTTCCAATTAGTCCAGTCGGCGTTCTAAAATCAAATGGAATTAATTAATCGTAATAAACTACGCTTTGATTCGGTTGTTTTCATGAGTCATTGTTGTCGCGCCATTTGTGAATCGCCCATGTTTTTTTAAATAGAATTAAGTATATCAATATTTTTGTAACTGATTAAAAGTTTTTTTATTGATTTGTATGCTATACTGGTGGTAGTTCCTAACAGGTACTTGTTTAGGTTTCAGGAAAATAAAAGTAAAATGTAAAAACCGTGTGAATTTTAATAAAATATAAATAATAGATAATGACTAATAACTATTTTGATTATGGGGCCCTATGGCCTGGCTGATGATAATTGCGATCAATGGGACAAAACTATTTAAGTATCGATGTACCTACCGATTTGTTTACATAGATATGACTGTGCAGTTTCTTTAAACGCCAACACCATTGTTATCACCTGCATAACTTTTAATGACATCCGCTAATATGTATAAGGGAAAGTGCGCCCGCGCCGTTGACAAGCGACACGTATGCTTTCACGCACAATCGGAAACGAAGCATCCGTCGTCGTTAAATAGTTGACTAATAGTCGGAAGAGTACGTTACCTACAAGTTATGGTCAGGGAGAAAGAAATAAACGGGCCATGAAAGTATGAGTAGGTTTTGCAAACTTTTCAGCAAGGTAAATCATATTAGTCTGCCTATTTCCGCGAATCTATTGAAACTGAACTGTAGTCTAATCTTAAAGACCAATTCTCGTAATCTAGTTGCAATCTCATCTCAGCGACAATCGATGTCAAAAACTTGTCAAAAATGTAGGTAAATAGTGTATAATAAATAATAGTATTTATTGACAGACTGAGACAGATCAGGGCCCGTATTCCCGTAATTTAAAACGTTCAAAATCTAGTCGCAGTCTCATCTCAGCGACAAACAAACGTCAAAAACTTGTCAAAATGTAGGGAAATTAGACGTATTTTTGACAGATTGAGACTGAGATCAGACTGTGAACGTTCTTAAAATTACGAGAATTATCCCTCTGACTGTGAACGTTCTTGAAATTTCGAGAATTGCTCCTCAGTCTGTGAACGTTCTTAAAATTACGGAAATTGCCTTTCTGGTCGAAGCTTATTTAAAATATATAATAGAATCATTGATACGACGAAGAAGAAGATTGAAACCGGCATTGAAAATTCTCAAAATCTATTTAAAAATGTATGAATCTACCGTGTTAATTGGAAAAACGAAAGTGAGGCCTTTGCTCTTCAGTGGGGCAACACAGGCTGATTTATTTTATTATCAATCCAGAGGGCCTAGACAAAGTGACGTTCTGTTAGCGTTATCGATAGTGAAAAAAAAAAAAAATGTAACTGATTGATATAAGCTACTGAAAAGCTTATGTCAATCCTGTTGAAAATCGTTCTATAAAAAAACTTTTTTGCAAAAAAAAAAACAACCGATTTCCAAAAACGACACTACAAAGTGAAAATTAACTTTAATTTCGGAAGTCGGTGTCGTTGGGTTCGCATTTTCGTTGTTTGCCACCAACTACCGAAATTAAAGTTATTTTTTACTATGTAGTGTCGTTTTTTTTTTGCAAAAAACTTTTTATTTTTCACTTTTAAGTTGTAATTTTTACCAGTAATTTTGGTTTAAAAACCAAACCACTGAACCGTTTTTGATGAAATTTCTATGGGACCACTTCAGAAGTATCTCCTTTCGAACAAAAAAAGTATTTTAAAAATCAATCCACAATTGGCGGAGTAATCGCGTAACAAACACACAAAAAAAAAACATACCGTCGAATTGAGAACCTCCTCCTTTTTTGAAGTCGGTTAAAAACGAAACGCTTTGAAAGCGATTGCCAGTTTCAATTATCAACCTATCAAATCTCAAATTGACAGCAAATGATTGGTTTATATAATCGTATTTTATAACTTAAAGATCAGAGATGGACCATAAAAGTGACATTATGGAAAGGTCCTCCAGGTAAAAGAAGAAGAGGAAGACCGTTGACACGTTGGGGAGAAGAGATTGCAAGGACAGCCGGCCCAAGCTGGAAACCGATCGCACAGGACAGAGACAAATGGACCTCTTTGGAGGAGGCCTTCATCCAATCTGAGGTTCCTGCAGATATTGCTATATCAAACTAAATTAGGTTATGTTATATTAGTTAATAGTTAACAAGCAAAGCAGTAACGGCAACAAACTAGTTAAGCGTATTATAAATTAGTAATAAGAAAAACCACATGTAAAATTAAGTAACTCAAAAGCAATGTAAAGTAATAGTAGGAAATAAAAGGCATTTATTTTATATCTAGCTTCGGCCTCTTAAAATTTAAAAAAAATATTACGCGGACGAAATCGAAATCGTCCGCGTAAATTTTTTTTTAAATTTCAAACAAACAAAGTCTTCAGCTTTGTTATTAATATAGATTATAATTGTTTATGCATAAAATCTTACACAGTATCCATCATTAGATCGCACTTGCCATTAACAAGTAAAATATTAAACGAGATTGCAAATTTTTCACGTCTTCACAAAATAATGTTCACTTATTTCCGTCAACAATCAAGGTTAATGTCCATTTTTACGACATTATCAATCCTTCGCCATATATTCCCTATCCTTAGCCATATTCCCAACTATGTTGGGGTTGGCCTCCAGTCTTGCCGGATGCAGCTAAATACCAGTATTTTACATGGAGCGACAATCTATCTGACCCCCATTTTTACGACACATAGGTACCTAATTGCGTCCTGTCCGAATTTCACGGTAATATCGTTGAATATTTATTACGTTCATCAAAGTGTTAAATAAATAACAACTTTTAATGAATTTGTGATTGATCATGTTTCGAGGACGCGTGTCTCTATGTCATGAAATTCGATACAGATAAATAATGTTGTCATAAATTTAATACAGGCTGGTTTATACTATAGCGGATTATTTTAGATGAAACAAAACACAATCTATTGACGGATTCTTTTGTTTACATTCAAATACTCATTGAACGATGGGCGGAGCAAAGTTGTAGATTTGTATAGCCAGGGAAATTAATTCTTAAATGAAAAGACTATGAATGACAGCTGTGATTTGAATGAACGGAGAATTTAAGTCGGTAGTCAGTTTGCTTAATATTTATTTTCCCTGACTCATATCTGCGATTTGGTAACTTATTAGACACATTAAAAAATCACGATTGCTTTAGTTTTCATCACCAGTACGACACTATGCTCTGCATGCGATCATGTTGAATGGAAGCCTCATAATAATTTATGTGTTTCTATTTTAACTTATCAAGGTACTGCCTTAATTTATTGAGTGAGCTAGGGTTCGTTGAACTTTGCGGCGAACCAAGACAAAATAAAAGACATACAAAAGAAAAGTGACGAAGAATTAATGTTGCCGTGAAAAATAAGCGCTGAAAAATATTCCCGAGAGGATTTTCTTACCACGTTTTCTGCATTAGCATTTTATGATTCGAATTGCATCGAATGCCATCACATTTCACTATTTTATTAATTTTTAACTTAAAATGCTGCTTTTAAATTCTTTAATATCGGATCAAAAGCTGCATAAAATGAGTATTATAATGATGAGACCAGCGCAGCAGCGGCTGAATTGACAGATTAAATTCATTATTACACTTTAATAACTTTCACTGAATACCAGTCGACAATTCAATGAGTTACATCGAAGCTTAGTGTCAACTATTATCGTAATAAATCCAATAAACGATTTATTTATTGATAAAATAATGTTTAATGAAGCTTTTGACTGTGACGTGGGTAGTATTTTCATTTATGATTTATTTTATTGCTTTTGTTTTTTACTTGCTTATCCAATAAAAAATATTGAAGCACCATGATTAACGTCCGTTTTGATTACAGTGAACACACGCACGATTATCAAGAAAAACAATGTAAGTCTTGGTACGTAACGAGGTTGATTGACAATCTCATTAAAACCTTTGGGCTTGTGAAATGGGCTTCTCTATGTGACTGTTACATCTAGAGCCTTTCTAGGGCCGCAGAAACTGGTGTAAAAGCATATAAATGCCAGAAAAAAGTTAATAAAATGAAAATATGTAAACTTGGTTAATGTGACTGTTTCCTATTTGTCCCAAACTCTAGACTTTGCAATAACAAAGATTTAAATAAAGTCCTCCAGACCGTATTTCGGCCATGGCGGTTAATCTCAACAGAGACTAGCCTTCGGCGCGAGAGATATTATAGTGCACAAGTGTGTTTGCAGACACAAGTGCACTCCCTCTGATATCATGATATCCTGATAGCCCGATGGGACGGTAATCCCACACGACCACGACGGACGAACAAAGATTTAAGTTGTTAGAGAGTTCACCTAAAACTTAGGGCCCCTACACCAAATAACCATGTAAACAACCAAACATTCTAACCTCTACTTTCCATCCAGCTTTACATGCACAATAAACCACTTGACATATTCGATAAAACCGATGCGATAGCCGAGAGTGAATTCCATATGATTCGAATAGCCATTGGTAACACAATACTTAGCTCAATGGAGCGTGGACGCATACAATATGATCTGAGGACAAAGCGGCCTCTCGGATTGTGTGGCTACTGGTCAGGGCTGGCCTGAACATGGTTAGAGAATGGTTATTGCATATTTGTGGTCAATTAACACATTTTTTATGAATAAAATGAGGTGCGAAGGTCCGTCGTCTATTGTGACACCAAAGGTACATTGCCTCTGATAAACCAGTATTGACGACTTTTCACGACTTAACAAAATATCGCTATATTTTTTTATTATATGTTATTAAATATGTATTACATGACCCTTTAAATAATCAGAATAAATTCCGTAAATGATGGTAAAAACCGCATCCATATCCATTGCGCAGTTTAGTAACGAATTCAATTTATAATATTTATGGAGGAAGATATAGAAGAGCTCTGTTAGATCTCGAATTTATGTTATATCTAATATACTGGATCTTCTACTAACTCGCAACAGTCACAAGTCGAAGTTAGCACTGAATGCAGTTACCAAAAGATATATGTAACCAGGGTCGTCGAATATAGTTGAAGTTTAGTAAGAAACCGATTGAAGTTAAATTTTATTCGAAAACATCCATCGCTTTCTTACTAAACTTCAATTATATCCAACGACCCTGGTTACTAATCTCCTTTGGTGACCGAACTTATTATCTTGGTAGGTAAGATTAATAATGAAAATCATAGCAGTCTCCACGTGCAGTGTGATCCCATATTCAGTACGCATATAAATTCAGTAGGTTCCGTTACTCCAGCAAAACTTTAGGAGGCATGCAGGGCACCGTAAAATATCTGAATATTCATCATGTCCCAACCCAGTCATTTACGTTGCAGATCGCAGACCAGAAACCGTGTCCACCATAATTGGTGCTACTCCGTTAAGTGTAACGGTCTTGTCCTTTTAAATAACAGAATTTTTGTGAACTCAAAATATCTTACTCAATACTCAATACATTTATTTGCATTCCACAATGTGAACTTAGGTGGTAGGTACTTAAAAGGTATCTTAGAAACGCCATAATAATAATCATCATCTGCCTAGCCTTTTTCCAACATTGTTAGGGTCGGCTTCCAGTCTAACTGGATGCAGCTGAATACCGGTATTTTACAAGAAGCGAGTGCCTATCTGACTTCCTGAACCTAGTGACTTCATAATACGATAGCCCTTGGTAAGACTGGTTTTGGGGGTTTGACCACCCGTAACGACTGCCAAAGATCCAAGAAATGACCAAGTTTCGGAGGCAAGGAGCGGTCTTGGTATGTTAAAATGGTCACACCTCAACGGACGAACCGCGGCAAGCGTAGCTTAACCTGATCGATCGAGCCGTGTGGCCGTTATCACTTAGCTACAAGCTGCTATAATAATAATATGGTACTGAAAATACATTTCAAAAGCCTTCAGTCTTTTTCTTAGAAAAAAGATTTGCCACCTCTGCAGTCTGCATATTTCACAATATCTGAATATTCCAGCAGCTTGACACACTCTGTTGAATAACGAACGAGCTTCAAATATCATAAATTGATGTATGACCTAGTGACCTCACGTTAGGAGGTAATCTCAGAGTGACGAATGTTATCAAATTCATACATTATCGGAAATCCAACAGTTCACTTTTGATTAAATTAATAGATTCCAATCCAGAATAGACCTTTTTATTTAATAGCTATTAATTCCCCACTGCCGGGCAAAGGTCCCCCTACTCTACTTCCTCTCTGTCTTTAGAATAGGTCTTGAATGTATAATATTTAATTATGATCTTATGCTGAAAGAAGAATTATTAACAGATGAATTATAGCTTTAGAAGAACGTATGTATGGGCTGGGTCGTTCTTTGGTCATTGCCATTCAACGTGGCAATGAATTATAGCTTTAGAAGAACTTATACATTATGTATGAGAACAGGTGCAGAGAAAGAAATGTAACTGTGGAAGTCACCAAATACAAAGTTGTAGGTAGGTACTTATACAGAACCGGAAGTCATTGAGATAGGTACAGAATTAAGAGTAGAAGATTCAGCAGCTGGTCAGTATTCCATAAATGTTACATACATGGCAGAAAACCAAATCAGAAGATTTGTGCCGAGTCAAGAACAAGAGACTAATAACAGTAATAATAACTGAAATAGAAGATTGTTGATAGCGTAGATTTAAATAATATGTAGCTCAACACTCTAGGGTATTTGTCTAAGAGTATGAATGAGAAAAGGGTTAGACCGGCACGATGTTGGCTATAACTTGCGATGCATAATATCTCAAGCCTGTAATGGGCATAAGTATTTCTCATTTTTACTATGTTGTGGAAATACCCCACAGTAATAATAATCGATTGGTGCCTCATTACACTAAAAGTGTGTAACGGGCCTCTGCAAGTTGACTAAGGCCCCTCAAACCCCTTCCATAGGTCCGACCAATTCCTCTTATCTTAGTTCGGATAGCTTGGAGAATTATATCTGTGTATAATATGACACATATGTTTTTAAACAAGTCGCCGATTCCAAATCGCAGTAATTAACTATGGAGAAGAACGGGCAAGCAAGTCCACGGACACACTTTGAAATCAAAATATATTTTTTTTTATATCACGATATTAAAACTTACTGACCTAGCGTTGCAAAATAAGACAGTTTTACCAATCAAGAGTTCAAAATCCTATCATCCGTTCATATAAATTTGTGCTCACACTTCATACTTTCCTAAGTATAGGTAGCTTGTCTTATTCATACTTTAAGCCTCGATTCTCCATGTTGATGAGAAGCGTCTATTTCTCGGTAGAGTCTAGAACACCGTGAAATGTCTGTATTTAGTTGCGGCAGCCCTGTACGTTGCAAGCGGCCAGCCTCCGAATGTGCCGCAAATTGATTTACCCCCTTTATCTCAAGACTGGCGTTGCGACCCGATTTGAGCTATACATGTAATTGGTTTCTATAGAATAGAATAGAATACTCTTTATTGTACACCATACAAATTACAGAACATAAATATATAAAATTTTACAAAGGGTGACACAATGGGCGGTCTTATCGCTAAGAGCGATCTTTTAAAGACAACCTTTATCGGTGAATTTAATAACATTGACTTGTTGGTTGAGTCGTCGCAACTTGCTGTTCAGCATGAGGTCCTGGGTTCAATTACCAAGTCGGGTACTTAAAGTGTTATTGAGTTTTTCTATCTGGATTTTCTCAGTAGTATCACGGATTCTGGATTCGTGCCAGTTTGATAGCAATAGGCTCGCCCCTTATTATATGGTACTTAAACATAACTGGCGACAACTCTGCCAAACCCTTCGGGGCCCAACAAGGCGTTATGTTATGTAGAATAAGATTCGGATGAAATCGGTTGTTGGTGATCGGTAGCTTGTGGAAGGGAAGATCCAAATTTGTTGATATTCTGAACGCGAAAGTACTGTCTCGCGCGTCGATGTCCCTGCCACCCTGTACCTATATATTAAGTATGGAAACGTTTAACTATGTAAATGCGTTGTAATAATAAAGTGCAAGGGTACCTAAATGGCCATCCGCAGTCCAGATTGAGTAGAGAAAGTTCCAGAACTGAGTTGTTAGATTCACAATCATAGTTTAGAGTCCAAGTTATTGTACTGTAACTTCAGTTCTGATTGTTGAACCATTCTGTGAAATGACCCAGTTTCATTATGGTTTGCAGTTCTAAGAAAAACGATCTGGTTTGTTCAACAGAGGCTACCACAGTGTTTTGTCATGTGTGTGCGTGTGCGATTGTGTGGAACTACCGTTTAGGAGTTTACTGTCGTGTAGTTTTTATAGCACTGTACGAGTAAGACGAACTACCGGGACGAAAAAATTACGAAAAACAGTAAACTGGGCTTTATTTCTTTGTTTGTCATAGAGCAGGATGGGGTCGTGGCTCAGTAATATCAGCTGCACAGGTTGATCGAACTGGTTATGCTACGCTTGCCGCGGTCGATCCGTAGATGGGTGACCATTTTGCATACCGGGACCCCTCTGTGGCTCGGAAAGTACACTAAGCTGTTGGTCTCGGCTGTCATTCGTGGATCTTTGACATTTGTTACGGGTAGTCATGCCAGAAAGTCTGACAACCAGTCTTAACAACGGGTATCGTAATTACCCAGTGACTGGGTTGTGGGTCGCCTATCGATCCTTGTAAAATAATGTTAATCAACTGCCTCTAGTTAGACTGGAAGCCGACCCAAACATAGATGGGAAAAGGCTAGGCAAATGATGATTAGTTAGTTAGATAATTTCATCACCTCTGGGGGTCTAAAAAGGCCACTTTAAGCAATACCTCTAAAAGCTATTCATTTCCTGAATTCACAGCAGATAATTTTCGTAAAATTTCATTACATATTTGGTGTAAACATTGCCGCATGAAAAAAATAAAAACCCTAATTTTATTTTTGCTTTTCTGTTCCTGCACCCTGTTTAGTCGTTTGTCTACAAACTAAGATGGGTGTTTCAGAAGCTACACAATTGATAATAAATAAAGGTATTTCTGAAAACATTAAACAAAACGAAATTCTCAGATATTTATTTAATAGAATGTATCTTGATGTCCATCATAGCGGCGAAGGCAATGAGGACAGTCAAGAACAACTTTATAATTGAATTGAAAACTGACGGAAAGTGAAGTTCAGTAAACAGGCATTTGGACAATTAGATAGCGTCTTTCTAATAACGAAAGTTTAATTAAAGTTCGCACTTCAAGATAGGACACGCTAAACTGTCGTAACTAAATTTAAAGTTGAACTTTATCGAAAGTAGGTTACAAAATTGGTCGAAATGGGGGATTACTGACCTATCCAACACCCAGTGCGAGTGCGGTGCTTCTGATCAGACCATGCCCCACTTGCTGGAGTGTCTTAAGTGCCCGTTGGCCTGCACCTCGAATGACCTAAAGAATGCCACTGCTGCCGCAATCAGCGTGGCCTAGGGACTCAAACTATATTAAAAAAAAAAAAACAATTAGTAAGAGTACCATCGATACGAAAAGAAGAAGATTTTTATTTATATATATACTTTATCGTACTTACACCAGAAAAATATATTACAAACAAAATAATGAAATAACAACAATACATAAAATGGGCGGCCTTACCGCTTTCTGCGATCTCTTCCAGGCAACCTTGGAATGGATAGTGATTGCCTAGACAGAAAATGGGGTTGTTATAGGTGAAAATAAAAAGTAGACAAGTTTATACTCACCTACTTTTAATTTTATAAACAATATTATTACTATAAACAATATACTATACTGAATACACAGATATATACGTTATGTTTTTGCAGTTAGGATTAAAATAATATGTATGTAAATAAAAACTAATTCCTAAATAATTAATGAAAATAATAAAATTATATCCTAACTTAGGTAAATAAAACTATTCAAAAATTAAAATATAGCGTCGAAAAATTTAACCGCATCGCTGTCAACTGGTTATGTACCCAAGATACTGGCGGCATTGCCACGTTGTATGGCAATTCTTAGCCTCTGGCCAAGGTAAAAGCCAGCCCTTGGATCACAGGAAGTTTGTAATTTACATAGTATTTTTAAGGTATAGTGAAAAACTGGTAAAAGTATAAGGAAAGACTGGTGGCATCATCCCGTTGTAAGGCATAGTTTTAACAGTGAAATCATATTCAGTAGTTTCTTGGTTAACTTTACCAATTTTATTGGTAAAGTTTTGCTTATTTAGGTTTAGGTTTAAAGAAACTTTATTCTCAATAAAGACAAATGTCATTCACTTGAAAACAATACTAAAACATACATATAAATTACACAAAGTTCGCCGAATACCGACAGATATTAAAATAGATCACTATTCGTATTATTCCTAAAGTTTGTTTTTAGTAGGCTATTACGAGTTAGTAATGAATGTTATGCTAACGCTTTAGGTAAATAGTGCCTAACACACTGCGTAGTCCTAACTTTAAATCTTTAAATAACATTTTAGAATTTATTCAATACGTTCAAATATTGAAATATTCAGAGCATGTTAGTTTAAGCGTTGTGCTTCAGTCCTAAAACAATATTGAAGAGCGACATTTATGTGATGATACTATAACCCCAGATTCGCAGGGGCGATTTTCTGTGGAGATTTTTTGTCACACACTGGATTTTCAACGCTCTGCTTAGCGCCGAGAGTTGAAAATCCAACAATGTGTTCTTTCGACGCACTGGGATGCACTCTGTTAGATTCTCAACGCTCCGGTCAACACCTAGAGTTGTAAATCCAGTACGCGATAAAATCCCGCCGCGATATTTTTATATTTGGCTGGAGCACACCTGGTGAAACGCAGCACGGTTTTCAGGAAAACTAAACAAGTATTCCGCCAGAGTGTCATTGCGGACAGAGATGTTGTCAGTTTATTTTCTTATTTTATTTATTTGGTCATGGATACTGCGCTAAGAAGGCTGCGCTTTGGCAGGTGTGTATCGGCCTTCAGAACCCCCTAACTAACGTATATTTATAAATAACATACATAAAATCACGACTTGTTTTCACGAAGGGTTGGGCACATTTCGCGATTTATATTTTTTAAGTCCCTTGTAATAGAGGGCTAGCCTATTGCCATCAACCGGGCTCAAATCCAGAGTCCGGGCTGCTACTGAGAAATTTTAGATAGAAAAACCCAAAAACACTTTGCCCGAGCTGGGAAGCGAACCCAGGACTTCTTGCTCAGCAGTAACGCTTGCGACCACTAGACCAATGAGGTAGTCAATGGGTTTATTTTTAGATAACTCTACATGATATCATATTCTCAGTTTAAATTTATGAAGACGTTATATTTACTTTTGATTAAATATTATGTATAGACGCCAACAGGTCAAGCTACCCGAAACTGTCAAATTTTCCCAATCAACCTTGAACCTTAATGCTTTGGCGATAAAGTTGAAAATGTATTAAAGAAATTTGACAGATTGTAGTATCTTGATGTGCTGGCGTCTGTACAGTTTTGTAAGCACAATGACAAGAAAAGGGTGTCCCCTTGTTTCACAGACGGAAATTTCATAGAATTACGTTTCCGTTGGTCCTTGTATTTCTATTTCGAATATTATTGTTTCAAAGACTATTTACTTGAATGAATCATATTTCACAGAAACACAATTCAATGAATTTTTAATCACATTTTTTTGTTTAACAAACTTGTCAAGCAGTAGAATTATTTTTTAACGAATATTGTTTGTTCGGTATATTTTTCCATGGCATTTTATTTCAACGAAAATGTATAAGAATAGACGTTAAGCTATCCATAATTTTAATTAAAATATTGTCCTAAAAAGTCAATATGTTGTGCTACAAAAGTTAGTGACAGAAACGAATCAATGCAAAACCGACTCCACGTAGTCTGGTCTGCCCTACCTCTAGAGTGTAATTTAAATCCGCGTAGGCGCGGAGGGGTGAGGCGGCCCGCGAGCAGGTGGTGAGCGTTAATACCATTTCAATTCAATTCTCAATTCTTTATTGCGACGAAAACCTCACGTGGGACCGCCGGAGCCCCGCAGCGCCGCCGCCGGAGCCGTGACAGAAACCATGCCTGCTGCATGTTGCATGCTTGCTTGCACGCTGCATGTTGCATGTTCGCTTGCAGCATGCAAGCAGTAGGTTTGGTTAGAACTGAGACCCCAACAGAAATGACCTCAGCCAGAGTATATAATATGTATAATAATTTTATCAACGTTTCAATTCATAATTGAAACGTTTAGAAACTGTCACTTGATAAAATGTTATTCTTGGTAATAGGTTTTATATTTAATAAACAATATAAGGATAAAGAATATTTGATTTGTTATTCTATGATATGACTATTCTAACATTAACCTTTATGTGAAACAAAAATCAATGATTTAAAAATCTTCAAAGTAATATTGATATATATAATATTGATTATATATGAAACGAAAATATGAGAATTTTTTTATGTAAAACGAAATTCTATAAAACTATTAGCTATAAAACAACGTACAGAAGAAAGTTCTTTACCGCTCCGCAAGCAAGGTTAAATGGATTACAAAAAGTAATTTTATTAACTTTTACTTGTAAGTAAACTGATTTTCTTTTTTTTTTGTTATCCTTTAGGAAAAATTGAAATTTTGTCAATTTTACCCATTGGCCCTTATGTTCATTCATTCTATTTCATGTTCGTTCACGAGTTTGATTTTGCGCGTGGTATAACGATAAAAAGTAGCCTATGTCGTTTCCCAGGATTCAAAGTAACCACATACCAATCTTTATCAAAATCGGTCCAGTCTTTTTGGAGATGGACGGAACTAATACACAGACCAAATTAAAAAAAAAATGTCATAAGTTCCGTATATACTTTTATACATGCATTTAGAAAAGAACTGTTATTTTGACATTACAAACAGACACTTCAATTGTATTTAGTTATATTAGTATACTTTGGAAATGCTTCACCTTTTTATAATTTGTTTTTAGAAGCTATACTTTCGATTATGATCTCATTTCTATTTATAATGTTTAGTCTTAGTCTTAAGTAAGTGGGCAAAATTGCAATGTTGTTCGTCTTTTTATTATACTTTTTGTTATTAATCTTAAGTTTAAGAAGTATTTTGACATAATTTTTTAGTTCTAGCCTTTAGTTTTGTTATTAATATGTGTGATCACTTATTTCTGAATTGCTAGTAAACCTAAAATTGGCTAGTGTGTAAGACCGAGACTATTGTGACGATATATTATACATAGAAGCTGTTGGTGTACCTTAGTAAATAAATAAAGATGTTTACTACCACGATGTAGTCTGCAAGTTAAAAATACTCCCAAACCAATCACCTAAAACCACAATA